>CM066031.1:604761357-606011357 GCA_033557465.1 Ichthyophis bannanicus | reverse complement strand
ACTGACCTCCAAGGTACAGTTTCCATGACAATGCATACTTTTTTCATTTCTTCAGCATTGCCATTGGCTTGTTAAGGAACATAGACTGATACTTCATCATTCTTACTATTTTTGTTCAAATGTTCATAACTCACTTTCATTAACCTCCCACTAAGTGGCACTGTTGGTCAGAAAAAGAATTTACCTGTCATTTCATAATATCTTATAATGCTTTGCTTGACTGTGATATTGCTTTTGTGTTAACTTGTATGCTGGCTATCTCCAGGAACAAGCAGGAATGAGTCTTCCCATATGGGTACATCGGTACCGACGGAGTCTGCGCGGGAACGCTTCCCAGCGTCCAATCAAAGAGCTTTTGGAAGCATCCCACCACGCCTGCGTGCTGCTTTCTCGCCTTTCCCAACTGCCTCTCCTCAGTTTTCATTTTCCGCGGAGCCGGCAGGACGTCCTCCTGTCACCGCAGAAAATTCTTGTTTTATTTCTTTAGTTTTCTTGTGGTCGCGGCTGTCTTCTTGATGCCACCGGTACCGCCGGTGTTTTCTTTTCTTTTCTTGTAAAATCTCCTTTTTCACAGGATATTTTTTCTTCATAGTGTCCCGCGGTTTCTTAGGCCTTCAGGCCTCTTCTTTCCTTCATGGAACCGCCAGCCACTTTCTCCAAGAAATGTTCAGACTGTGGCGGTACAACTTTATTTTTAGACCCTCGAAGTCGGTGTCTAACCTGCTTGGGTCCTGACAACAGTTTGGTGAGAAGAGGTTTTCAGCGTCGAGGTTCCCTCGATACACGGTTTCCCTCCAACCTCGGGGCACCGTCCCCTTCTTCCACACAGGATCAGGTAACCCACAAACAGTCTGTTAAGACTAGCCAGCCCTCGAGTGGTAGGTCTCATGCACAACATGTAGACGGCTCCGGCCTTGCCCTCGAGGGCCCACTGGCTTCAAAACCCCGGCAGGAGTCTTCGGTCTCCAAAGCCTTTCAGGGGTTTCAGGTTGTTCCTGGGGTTCACCCCTCACAGAACATACCTGAGCCGTATCCGGTGGTGGCAGCCGCTTCGAGCGGTACCGATACCCCGGCATCGGCACTGGTGTTGGATGAGGCACTCCTCACTATGGATGGTCATCTGGCGTCCTCGGTGCCTTCGGGACCGGTGGATACAATCCAGACTGACTTTCCATTATCGGTACCAGCACCGATACTACCACCGACGTCGGTACCCTCCAGACGTGCATCGATAGCCTCGCTTCTTTCGATGCCGAGTCTCGAATCGATCTCCAGTCTGGAGGACTGTGTACCGACTCGCCTTGGTACCGGCTCTCGGCGGTACCGAAGGCTCGGTTCCGATCATTCGGATCCGCAACTCTCGGTTCCCTCGAGGCCAATTGAGCTGCCCTCGATGCCGAGTTTGGAATCGATCTCTAGTCTGGGCGACTCGGTACCAATACGCTTTGGTACCGACACTGATCGATACCGGTGGCTCGGTACCGAGGATAGCGCCCGGAGGTTTTCGGTTACCTCGGTACCGATTGAACGGTCACTGATGACTGCTCCGATGTCTCTGTCGGGCTCGACTCCGACATCGGTACCGGTATTGGCATCGGTACCGGTATCCACAGTAGCATCATGGCCAACTCCTCCCATGCTTTTTTCAACAGGATCGCTCCCTTCTATACCAAGCTTGGAGTCGATACCTGGCATGGACAATGTGGTAATGACGGTCGCTGCTCCTGACAGCCAGTACCGGCGACCATCCTTTAAGCATTCCACACTGCACTCTGCAGGATCTTCTATTCCTGTATATCTGGATAACTCTGTCGGTGCTCAGGCTAGTTCTTCAAATCTAACCTGTCCAAGGGGGAGTCCTGTTGGGGATCCTTCTTTTCAGAGTTTCCTCCGGGATATAGCAAGATCTCTTGCCATTCCTATCCCAGGACATGATCCTCCACAAGGCTCTGTTTCTCCCAAAGCAAAGGAGAACATAATGCTTCCTTTGCATCATTCCTTGCAGGATCTCCTTCTAGGAATGTGGGAAACACCTTTAAGGGTACCCCCACCTTCCAGAGCAACTGATCTCTTATATCAGGTGCCCCCCTCTCCAGGGTTTCAAAATACTCAACTTCCTCATCATTCCATAGTAGTGGAATCAGCAATGCGGCGGGTAAAGAGTAAGAAAAAGCACTCTTCTTATCCGCCAGGTCGTGAGTCTAAGACACTAGATGCCTTTGGACGTCAAACCTTCCAGACATCTATGCTTTCTGCAAGAATTCTCTCATATATTTTCTATATGAGTCTATCTCTTGAGGAGGTCACAAAGCAATTACATATTTTGACTCCTTCCCTTCCAGAGTCCAAGAGTGCAGACTATTCTTCACTCCTCAAGCATCTCCAGAATATCTCTTGGTTTCTTGCTCGTGCTTCCCTAGACTCTTTTGAGTCTGTTAGCAGGACTTCTGCTATAACTATAGGAGCACGACGTAGAGCCTGGCTCCAAGCTTCAGACTTGGACAAATGGGCACAGCACAGACTGGGACATACTCCTTGCACTGGAGACAATCTTTTCAACAAGGAGTCTTTACGTCAGGTTACTCAGTTGTCCACTGACTTACCTATTCCTAGGGGCTGTTCTGCACCTTCTTCTGTCCCAGTAGGTAGGAAATGTCCTGCCAAACTTTCTTCCCATAGGAGAAGAAGGTTTTATGCATCATCTGCCCATCATACAGATGTTCCCAAACAGGGGAAGCATCGTCCTGGTCTGCAGAGTTCAACCTCTCGCCAGGCTCAGCAAACCCAGCAACCACAGGGTTTCTGATCAATCCATCAGATGCTTGTGACTCTGGAGATTAGAATCTGCAGTTGCTTCTTCTCAATAGAGGCAATCCACTGCTGTCATTCTAAATCCTACACATGGATCTCTTCCCGAAAGACATCCATTCTTTCTAGGTTCTATGAGCTATCAGGATGGTTCATGCTTCTAGGACATAGGGTTCTCCTCTTCTTCCTGCTAGGGAAAGAGGTCTATCCACTATCAAACGATAGTTTCCTGTGCCAGCATGTCTTTTTTTCCTTTCTGTAACCTTACTACTTTGTAAGTTTTCTTCAGCTCCATTCTCTTTACCCTCTTACCAGGTTTTTTCTTTGTAAGAGCGGTATTGCTTTACTGGAAGGCTTTTCTTCAGCCTCTCTAGTTTTCTTACTTTTCCAATGCGGAGTTCTCTTCTCTGAGTTGACTCCTCTTTTTCAATCTTGCTTTGAAGCAGTTCATCAGACACATCCAGAGTTTTCTACTCTTGCTTTGTCTGTCCTTTCTGTTTTTAAACAGTACCATTCTTTCTGCTGTCTGGCAAGCAGCTGCCAATGCAGGAGCCTTAATGTTTGGACCACTGGTTCTTGTCCACCAGCAACCAGATTTGTCCTCCACTAACATTCTGTCTGGTCTTAGTAGTGGCTCCAAGTCAGTGCTGTCATCTGTCTTGGAAATTTTTTCACTACAAGCTTGTTGGATTGTCTTCTCTTTCTGCCATCTCCATTCCCCTGGGTTTGGCAGTATAGTTGACATAGGAACTGGCTCTCCTGCAGCCAGTTCTATCTCCTCATTCTCCTGCATCATGCTCTCTGCAATTCTACAGAGAAGCTCCCCACTATGGGCCCTTGCTAGAGAGCATGGTTTTTTTTTCTCCAACAGCTATACTAGATGGTTGAAAAAGGTTTTTTCAGTCATGTCTCCCATGACTAGAAAAGTTCCCTTTTTAATATAAAGGACATAGGCCTCCTCTTACGTGAAAGCTTAAGGAGTTGTTAATTCCCTGCTTTGGTCCATAGTATTTCCAATCTGGAATATGTTTTCTCCTTCAGCTCGTCCTCATGGTAAGAACACATGATACCTTTTTGCCCTTAAGCAGGTCAGCATGGTATCTCATTCCTATGCGTCTTCTGTTCACGTACCATGTTAGAGTTCTAGAATACTCGGGACTTGCTGGCTGCACACTGATATCATCCTCTGCTTGTCACGTAACCATCCTGGTTATTCTACTACCTAGCATCCCTGTAGCCATAACCAGTGGGAATTGATTCTCTATATATCTTCTCAAGTAGGTTCCACCTTCTTGTTATTAGATGAATCTTTCCTCTCCACTTTTTCCTATGTGAATACCTTTTTGTAGGCATATCTCTGTCTGCTTCTTTGCAGACTTCCATATAGAGGCCTATATATTCATACCTATAGCACACATCTTACAGATGTCTATGTCTATCATTTGTGTGTATTTTATGCCCTTCATATCTCACTATATATATATATATATATATATATATATAACATATAGATATATGAGAATATATCTGTAGAGATATTTTACTATCTTTAGATATGTATTCTGCTTTATCTACCTGACTGTCGAGGCTCATATAGCTATATGATTCTGACAGATGGGCTCTACCCATACTTATGCTATCCAGCCTGTTTTGGGGTCCTACACTCACAACCGCTTTGGTGGTAGTTAACACCTACCATAACCTTAAGGTTAAGTACCTCTGAAGCTCTCCACGTTCCAATATCTCTCCCAGCTGACTTCAGTTAGGAGAGACATTGCGGATCTTCAGCTCATCACAGGCTCTAACACCTCCGGCGTTTGTCCTTTCTTTTGGGATACAAGGGGTTCCCATACCCTTTCTCCTCACAAGGACTGGGCCTGTTTATCCAAATCGGTTAGCCTCTCTCTCTTTGTTCCTAAGAGTGAGCTACTCTGCCGCCAAAAGAGTCGGGCTTTTATCATAAAGCCTTCCGCTGAAGGCCCACCGTTTTTGTACTACCCCAGTTTTTCCTACTGGGGTTACCTGTTACCTTTCAGGATTCCGACCTCCATTACTTTTCCTACAGGTTTACTACCTCCACTTACAGTGAGGTCCTTCTCGAGGTTCCTCTACTGGGTTCCCCAGTAGATCCCATGAACCTTCGTACTTCTCTGAAGTCCTGTTAGGGGAGGTCCATATTGCAATATTTTTCCTTTGCAATATCATTGATGACAATTATCATCCACACATGGACTCCTTGTCTGCAATCCTATGCTAGGTTAGCTGTTTCACAGCACCTTTCTTTCTTCAACTCCTACCCTCCATCCTCAGGATGCCTGGTGTTGTGGGGGATAGCATGTTCCAACCTATGACATGCTGGGACTCCAGGCATCTCAGCTTGGGAGTCCCCATATGTGAAGACTCATTCCTGTTTGTTCCTGGAGATAGCACAGTTACTTACCTGTAACAGGTGATCTCTGGGAACAGCAGGAATAAGTCTTCACAATCCACCCACCTCCCCAGGAGTTGTATCTCTATCTATCTTTCCTTTCCTCTCTCTCTCTTTGTCTCAGCTTTAAAACTTAACTGAGGAGAGGCAGTTGGGAAAGGCGGGAAGGCAGCACGCAGGCGTGGTGGGATGCTTCCAAAAGCTCTTTGATTGGATGCTGGGAAGCGTTCCCGCACAGACTCCGTCGGTACCAACGTACCCATATGTGAAGACTTATTCCTGCTGTTCCCAGAGATCACCTGTTACAGGTAAGTAACTGTGCTTTATTCTGTACATAAATTATGCACATTTTGATATTCACCATATATTTATTGAGTTAGTCATGTGCTTTATTAGTCTGGCAGCTTAAAAGTTGAGTAATGATCTGATATTTAGATGCACCAAGATATTGTGATTAATGTGCTGTCATTTAACTTTGTATATTGCAATTAAACAGTGTCCTTTTTTTATACTACATACAAAGAAAATAATGCCATTTTAATGTGCCTGATAATGTTAATAACTGAAAGCAAGGTCCATCAGATCTTGAACTTTGTGCCTGCTTAAGAAGAAAGAGGAGGTACAATCAAGAAAATATAGTTGCATGACCTTTGTATAAAAATCACCATAGATAACAAAAAGAAAATGTCGTTTTAGGTTAGTGAACCAAGAGCCAAATGTATTAATCATGTGTCGCATAAACACAAAATAGGAAAATACATTTGAGACATCTGATCATAAGTATATTAAAAATTTCCACATTTTTAATTATCAAGTTTCATACAGTATATCAAGTTTTATTTGAATATGTGACCTTGGAACAATAACATTTCTGTAGTATATAATAGTCATGGAGAGATTCAAATTCAATAGAACAGTAAACTGTGGTATATATTTTTCAGTTCATTTACTCAAATAAAAAACTTGAATAGCTACATTAACATGATTTCACCTATTAAATGTTAAAATGAAGACTGCCTCCATAACATAATTTTTTTTAATATCATGCTATCCCCCTTTCTTAGCATGTAGAATTCTTGATTTTTTATTATAAGGAGGAGATTGCATTATTATTTATAAAATGGATTAAGAGCTGTGAGGGGGGATGTGGGGAGGGTACTGATGCACTGAGAGAGGTTCAATGTCTTCACCAGGAATCTGTGGTGTGATCTCCCTTTCCTTGCCCCTGTGGCAGAACAGAACCATTAGTGTGACATACTATACGTAAATAAATAAATAAACAAAAATGTTTACCCACCCCTGGTATACAGTCTGTTTAAAATGCATAGCAGATATCCACTCAAAAGGTCAAATCTCAAGGAGGCTAGTAAAATACAATCAAGCTCAAAAGAATTAGCTCTCACCAATAGCAGAATCAATGTCTAGAATAGGAAAAAATGCAGTAGGGAAAAGTACTGACGTTCGTAATATAGTGTATGAAGTGTGATCAAAAAGTATCGAGACTTGTACAATAACACAAAAAGTATAACACTGACGGTTATTGCATTCAGTCTTCTTCAAAGTACGGTAGTCCCCTTCTGATAAAACACACTTCTTCCAGCGTTCCTGCCACTGCTGGAAACAATTTTGGAATGCCACTTTCATTATGCTGTGAAGCTGCTGTGTCGAATTTTGCTTAATGGTCTCCAAGTTATCGAATCTCTTTCCTTTCAGTGGTAATTTCAGTTTTGGAAACAAGAAAAAGTCGCAGGGTTCGAGGTCCGGTGAGTACAGAGGCTGACAGACTTGCTCGATTTGGTGTTTGGCCAAAAACTGCTGAACAAGATGTGATGTGTAAGCTGGGGTGTTGTGATGAAGCAACCATTCACCATTCCTATGCAACTGGCCTCTTATGATGAACTATATCTCTCAAACGAGTCAGAACTTGGATGTGGTACTCCTTACTGATGGTTTGGCCTTTTGGAACATACTCATGATGAACAATACCCTGATAATCAAAGAAAACTGTGAGCATGATCTTGACATTGCTCCTCACCTGCTGGGCTTTCTTGGGTCTGGGAGAGTTTGGAGTCTTCCATTGTGAGGATTTAGCCTTAGTTTCTGGTTATAGCCATAAACCCATGATTCATCACCAGTAATAATCTTTTTGATGAAATCTGAGCCATTTTCAACACATTCCAACAAGTCTCTGGCTGCAGACAGTCTATCTTCTTTTTGGTCAGGGGACAGGAGTTTCGGCATGAATTTTGCAGACATATGTCTCATCCCCAAATCAACAGTAAGAATAGACTGTACCGACCTGAAACTGATGTCCATGTCATCAGCAAGCTCCCTAATAGTCAATTGACAATTTGAGCATATTGCACCACGCGCTGCTTCAACTTTATCTTCATTCCTGCTTGTGCACAACTCATGCATTCATCGCCATACCTTTGCTGTAACTTATCATAAGTCTCTTTGCACAAATCTCCATGTTTCTGGCAGAATTTAATACAAACTTGTTTGTCAGATTTACGATGAGTGAAAAAATTGAACAACTACTTTTACACGATACCAAACATCATGTGATTAAAAAAGTACAGGTGTGCTGTAGCCATGCTACACTCTGCACATGCACAATACATAACTAGGTCACTGCATGATTGACAGCATTGTGGTGCGATGTATTACACAGGTACACTACCAAAAAACTGCCTCCAGTTTTGCAACTGATTCCTATAGATTTTGGGGTGCTGAATCCAGGAAAAATAGCCAAAATGTTCCATCACGTCACGTTTTCTTGCAAAATTAGATTTCTTACCCATATAAGGAATGTTCACATAATTTCTTTTTAGCCGACTGCAGTTTATTTTCTTGGCCCAAAATAGAGGTTGTAATGGTTAACTAACTAGAAACACTCCCTCATGATATTTTAGAGTGTTTTGTATTCATTTTATACATTAACAGGACAATTGGGAGGCGGGGGGCTAAATCCAGTACTCGCGCTGGCGCATGTTCTATCCTGTTCGCCTCGCCTCGTTCGCTCGCTCAAACACGGTGGTTGCGACATGAACGTTCCTGTCAAATTTCAGTTTCTTGCAAGTTCATTATTACCTTTTGTTTGCTCAGTCGTAATCCAGCTTTATTCCGAAGTGGTTCACTACAGTTGTAGTTTGCAGTGCTGTGTATTTGTGATGGCTCACAGAGCCAGAGGTTGCGTCAACTCTCCGGACAGTTTTTGTTTTATTTGTGGGGAATATACCGTGAAAAAGCGGCAGAGGAACATTTCTGCATTTATTTAAAAAGTATATTTCGCCTATTTCGGTTTGAAGTTAGGCGATCAAGACAAACCGTGGGCTCCTCACAAAGTGTGCAAGACATGTGAGGAAGATCTACGCTTATGGATGAAAGGTAAAAAACAAGCATTTTGTTTCGGAATACCTATGATGTGGCGTGAACAAAGAGACCACAGCAGTGACTGCTATTTTTGCTCTTGCATTGTGAAGGGATACAACTTAAAAAATAAGAACGTAATAAGTTACCCCAACCTTCCCTCAGCAATTAGGCCTATGCCTCATAACAACGAAGTACCTGTGCCTGAACCACCAAAATCTTTGGATCATATTTGTGTGGACGGTTCTGATCATGATGAGACTTATCAGATGGCTTGTCCCGATGAGTCCAGTACTTCCGAGTTTGAAACTGAACCAGATCCGAAACCTGAACTTTTCTCTCAAGCTGAATTGAATGATTTAGTCCGGGATTTAGGACTCCCAAAAGATGCTGCCCAACTGCTAGGTTCTCGGCTTAAACAGAAAAATCTATTGTCACCAGGAACAACTTTTTATTGGTACCACAACCGCGAGACACAATTTTTGAAGTATTTCAGCAAAGAGGAAGATTTGGTATTTTGCAACGATATATACGGAGTGATGGAAAAGTTTAAACTCAAGTATGATCCTGCTGAATGGCGGCTGTTCATTGATTCGTCAAAAGACAGCATAAAAGGTGTTCTTCTTCATAATGGCAACACATTCGCTTCAGTTCCTATTGCTCACTCTGTTATTCTCCAAGAAAAATACGAGAATTTGGCCCTGATTCTTCAGAAGATTCGTTATGATCAGCATAAGTGGATGATTTGTGGAGACTTTAAAATTCTATCCATGCTATTAGGGCAGCAATCCGGTTTCACCAAATATCCCTGCTTCCTTTGCTTGTGGGATAGCCGGGCCCGCGACCTACACTGGGGGAAAAAAGACTGGCCAATTCGGGAGTATTTGAGACCCGGTGAGAAAAATGTTCTTCATGAGAGCTTGGTACCTCGTGATAAAATTCTATTACCACCTCTCCACATTAAGTTGGGTCTCATTAAGCAGTTCATCAAGTCCCTTCCAAAAGATGGTGAGTGCTTTCGGTACCTTTGCTCAAAGTTCCCCCGACTTTCTGAAGCAAAGCTAAAGGAAGGAGTGTTTGTTGGCCCTGATATAAGGAAACTCATTTCAGATGGAGCATTCGCTGAAACGATGTCTGAGAAGGAAAAAGAAGCCTGGGATTCCTTCAAGGATGTTGTTCTCAAATTCTTGGGGAACAGGCGGGATGAGAACGATAAGGATATTGTTGCCAGGATGCTCAATGCCTTCAAAGAACAAGGCTGTAACATGAGCCTGAAAGTCCATTTCTTGCACTCCCATGTGAACTACTTTCCCGAAAACTTGGGGGCGTACAGTGAAGAACAAGGTGAAAGGTTTCACCAGGACATCAAGGACGCAGAGAGAAGGTACCAAGGAAGATGGAACACCACTATGATGGCTGATTTCTGCTGGTTGCTGCTGCGGGAAACCCCAGATGAAAAATACGCCACGCAGCGCACCAAGAGAAGCATTCGGGGGAAGAAGAAACGGGCCCACCAGGAGATTGATTGACCCAAGAATGACTTTAAAATCTAAACTGTGTTGACAAATATCGTGTTTTACTAAACTTTGAAATAAAAATTTGCTAGTTATTACCACAGTGTCGGATCTCATTTATTAGAATTTTATTTTCACACCATCGGGTGTTTGTCTTCATGTATTGCAATGGTGCGGTTTGCGTTTTCTATTCTTACATACATACCTGTACAACATTTTTTGCACATTTCTTTGCTTTGCTTTGTGTCTAACCTCGCTCTTATATGCTCAATGTTTGTGCACATGTATGTGGCTGTTTTAAGTGCAGACAATTTTGCTACCATCACAGTGTGTTTTGTTGACATTATTCTATTCTTATGTGCTGCCTTGTTACAATTTTCTTTATTCTTATTTGAATAACTACTAAACAATTAGTATAAAGAATTCATCCAAGAAACTTTTATCTCGATCGCACTCAATCTGAAACGTTCACCTCAAACTGCTAACCCAATGTAGCAAAAAATCTGTACGTGATGGAGCAAATTGGTTACCAGATTTGGATTCAGCGCACCAAAAAACGTAAAAATCAATCGAAACATTAGAGGCAGTTTAAAAAAATTTTTTTTTAGTGTACCTGTGTTATTATATAGCTACTGTGACATAGTGAGTCCTTCTAGCCCTGTAGAAACTCCCAAAAACCAGGTAAAAAGTGCAGGGCTGCAATATAAACAAAAGCACATGGCTACTGGTTGTCAGGGAAACCAAGCCCAAGAGAAAGAAACACGCCCCTGCTACCAGTTTAACAGAGAGTTACAAAGTAATTCAGAACACCTGCTAGGGGGCGGAGTCAGGCCCTACACGAGAAAGCTGACTCATAAAGAGGTCCCAGTAAGTAGAGAAGAGAGAGACGAAGACGAGGACAGAGTCAGAGAGAGAGAGAGAGGAGAGACAAGCAGAGTCCCCTTGGAGGAAGAAATGCCAGCTTCCAGTAAGGAGGTGGACTGAGTCTCTAGCTGAGGAAAGGTCAGAGGCTCTGAGCGAGAGATACAGCAGGAGCAGACCTGGTCAGTTGAAATACTCTCTGGATTATAAACAGGAGAAAAGGCCAGGAAGGCCGTTGAATTCTACTCTGCACAAGTCAGATTGGGAACCTACAACAATTTACAAACCCCAGAGAAAACCTTCCACAACCAGAATAAAAGGTAAGCCCAAGGGCTGGAAGTTTATTGACCAGGAAGGTTGGGGCTACGGTGCAAAGGACTATAATGAGAATGATTATTTAGAGCTGTACCAAACCCAAGAGCTTATCCCAAGGCCTAGCGTGGGAACGGGCGTGGCTCCAGAGAAAACGTGGCAAACAATTCCTGCCTCAGAGGAGGAGGGCATGGAAATTGAGCCATCCTTTGTAAATATTCCTATGGAAGAAATGGACTGTACGATTTCAATGGCTGAGGAGATAATATCTCTAGGTTAAAGTTGTGCTGTGAAGAAAATACAGACTTACTGTGAGAAAGGAACAGAGCTGTAAGAAACAGTACTGTGGTGCTTAATTTTGCTGGAAGCAAATGTTTAATGCTGAATGAAGCTGTTTAAGTTGGATATCTTATTTTGTCCTTTTGTCTGCCAGAAGTGCAAGATATTTGTGTTACCTTTATTCCTTGTGAATTCCACCCCGGGAGGGGAATAAATCCTTTTGCTTTATCCACTTGAGTCACACTACCCTTCATTGAACTATTAAAGGAACTACATTTCCCTACAAGCATTTCTGCAGGAAATAGCGAAACCTTGGTTCAGGAAGGAACTTAACCTCTTTAAACCCTACATACCTACGGGTATCAGCAAGGGGGGAGGATCACACTACACAAGTCTCGATAGTTTTTGATCACACCTCGTACAGTGGCATATACATACGAGGAGGAAAAAGACCTCCGTGTTAGAAAAAAGCCAACAAAACAATCAGCTTTACACTCAGTTCTAGGCCAACAGTGGTCTTTAAAGCACTGCATCAACACTGCATCATCGGTCATAAAAATCTTCCTCGGATACATATATATTCATATAGATTTGTAAGATGGAGTACAATCATAGACAAATAAATGATACTCAGTTTGGCAATGAACTCAAAACAGCATCTGCACTCCAACGCTAAGTGTTTCGCTTCTGCTGCCTCAGGAAGTAGGATTGTACTGTTTGCCTGCCAAATTCAACATGACTTCAACAAAAGAATATATATCAGGCCAAACAAACATTACTCTATTGCATACTAACATATGGAATAAATCTTATATTTTAAATACAAGCAGACAAAAAGCCTCAAGCTCCTCAAAACAAAACAGAAAAAAAAAAAGTGGGGGGGGGGGGAAGAGCAGGACAACTCACTCTGAAAATACTGTGTGTCTTTAATAGATAGTTTTTGTATCAGAATAGTCAGCCATTTATTCCCACCAAAAACTGCTGCACTAGACAAAACCCATCTCCATGTAGTAAAACAATGAATCATTACCTTATATGCAGAGCCAAAATGCAGCACTGAGAGACAGTGGCAGTCCATAAAGCTAAAGAATAACATAATGCACAGCAGTATACAACCTACATCAATTCAACAACAAAAAGCTTACAACATTAACAGACATACTTACAAAAAGACATTCCAATATAGCGATCAATGGCTCGGCCATTGCATATAATCTGGCTTGAAGATGCTCAAAAAAACACCAAGCATGCATCATATAAGTTGCTACACTCAGTGTGACATCGACTGCAGCTGGAAAGGAATCTCCATCAGATAGACCCAGTGGAGAGATTGCCTTAGCTAGCAATAGCAAAACACGATATCGCTGAAAATGAAAAGTGATCATCATATTGTCGAAAGCCATATATTGAGACCCAGGAAACCCATCTTACATACAGAGCCCAGAAATGAAAAGCAAAAGTCATGGCGCAGCTGAAAGCATGGTCCAAGACTTCCACATGACCACCCCTAAATTATTGGACCAGATAAAAACCAGACGACAATCACCAGCATGCCTTCCAATCAGTTTGTTCATTTAGACCACCGGGTTCTATATACCCCAATCAGAAAATCCACTGTTGCTTTCTCTAGATAAGAGATTTATCTTGATTCCCACCCCTCCTAAAAATAGGAATGTGATCAATAACAAAGCAATACAAATCATCAAACATATGGCATAGGGCCACACAGTGTTTAACCAGCAGAGTGCCTTTGACTATATGTTTAAGCTTACTCCGGTGCTCTATTAGATGAACTCGTAACTGACGCTTTGTTTTCCCCACATATGCCAAGTCACAAGGGCATACAGTAACATATACAACAAACTAAGCCATACATGTAGTAGCCCAATGTAGCCTATATGCGCAGTCATAATATGTAAACTTGCCTAATGAAAGCATCACCGAACAAAGTGAGCATTGGTCACAAGCCTTATGTCCAGGGGAGATCCCTACATCATCTGGTACATCCAGAAGAGCACTGGAGTAAGCTTAGACACATAGTCGAAGGTGCTCTGCTAGTTAAACTCTGTGTAGTCGTATGCCATACATTTGATGATTTGCGTTGCTTCATTATTGATCACATTCCTATATTTAAGAGGGGTGGAAATTGAGATAAATCTCTTATCTGGAGAAAGCAACCGTGGATTTTCTGATTGGGTTCTTTAGAACCCAGCGGTCTACATGAACAAATTGATTGAAAGGTGTGTTGGTGACCATTGTCTGGTTACTGTCTGGTCCAATAAATTAGGGGTGGTTGTGTAGAGGTCTTGAATCATGCTTTCAGCTACGGTGCAATTTTTGCTTTCTGTTTTTCGTTTCTGAGCTCTGTATGTAAGGTGGGTTTCCCGGGTCTAATATATGGCTTTTGACAATATGATGATCACTTTTCATTTTCAGCAATATTCTGTTTTGCTATTGTTAGCTAAGGCAACCTCTCCAATGGGTTTGTCTGATGGAGATTCTCTTCCAGCTACAGCAGACATCACGCTGAGTATAGCAGCTTATAAAACGCATGCTTGGCGGGTTTTTTTGTGTCTTCAAGCCGGATTATATGAAATGGCTGAGCTGTTGAATGCTGTATTGGAATGCCTTTTTGTAAGTATGTCTGTTAATGTTGTAAGCTTTTTGTTGTTGAGTTGATGTAAGTTGTATACCTGCTGGCATTATGCTATTCTTTAGCTTTATAGCCTGCCACTATCTCACAGTGCTACATTTTGGCTCTACATATATGGTAGTAATTCACTGTTCTACTACATGGAGACGGGTTTTCTCTAGGGCAACAGTTTTTGGTAGGAATGAATGGCTGACTATTCTGATAATGTGTGTCTTTAATAGGTATTTTTTGTATTTTCAGAATGAGTTGTCCTGTTCTTCCTTTCCCTTTTTTTGTTTTTTTTTTATGTTATGTTTTGTGGTTTCTTGAGGACGGTGAGTTTCTTTGCTTGTTTTTAAAGAATAGGATTTATCCGATATGTTAGTAGGCAACAGGGTATAATGTTTGTTTGCCTGATAAGTATTCTTTTGTTGTAGTCACAAGTTTGGCAGGCAAATAGTACAGTCTTACTCCCTGAGCCAAGCTATACATCATTTGTTTTGCCTATGATTGCATTCCATCTTACAAATCTATATGAATATATATCAGAGGAAGATTTTTATGACCGATGATGCAGTGTTGATGGAGTGCTTTAAAGGCCACTTGGGCTAGAACTGAGTGTCAGTGCAAAAAGTGTATAATAGTTAGTTCCTCCCCCAAGGAAAGGAGCAAAAAATTATTGCTCTGCTTTGGACCTCTAACCAGGCAAATCACCTTGTTGGTTCTCTTGATACAGGCAGGGCCAATAAAATAGAACCAAACTAAAATCACTACTAGGCAACTGTTTTGTAGCTTTTTGAAGAAATGGTATATAAAACTAATAAATAAGATTTCGAGAACATCTGGAAATTAAATTGAAAGATCTTCTGCACTGAAGTACTTAATGGATTTTTTTTATTCTGTTCAGAATTAGCCAAATACTAATTACAGAGTTTGCTTTCAAAGCTAGTTAAAGAAATCAATTTAACTTTGTAGATAATATGAGTTAAGGAGAGACTGAAATATTTAATTGACTTTTAATTCCTGTCAGATTAAGGCAGCAGGAGATTTAATATACACAGAAAATATTTAAAGAAAATATTGTACAAGTTTATACAAATAATGCAGTAAATGTAAAATCAAAAATAGTTAAAACAAAACAGAAAAACAATGTTAATTGTAGTTTCTTTTATCATATATAACTATACCTGCTATAGTCTATCCACCAAGAACAGAGCAGAAAGAAAGGGAGGAGGAGTGGTGCTATATATAAAATGAAAATTAAAGCACCACACCTGCAAGATTTAACAGATAAAGCAAGGGCTGGAGCTGCCCTTAGGTGAACTAGGCATTTGCCTAGAGCATTGAACCTTTGGGGTCACAGTTTCCACGAGATAAACTGGAAGTCTGCTTCAAAGGGGGGCGAAAGCGGCCGATGAGAACAAGCAGGAACTTTGACACAGCAGTAGAGCCTATGGTAAATGCTGCATTGCAGTTCCCTTGAGATTTCCGCCACTACAACTGCTAGCCCCAGAGAGAGGTAGTAGCAGTGGTAATGGGGGGTGGCAGGATGGAAGGGCCCACTTAGAGTGCCTCCTTGTTTTAGGTGGGGGATCATGATGAGGAACTGATCAAGAATCATGCCAAGGTATCTAACTTCTTGTTTGATTGGAAGGATGACATTATTGACGTTGATAGTTTGGGGGGGAGGGTTGCATCGTGGTTCTTTATGATGTACATGGCTTCTGTTTTTTTGAAATTGATGGTGAGTTTGTTGGTGTTTAGCTAAGATTCAGCTTCCCTGATGCAGTCGGATAAGTTGTTAGGTAGGGTTGTTTATATCTATGGGGAGGGACAACATAATGTCGTTGGCATAGATATAATACCCTTCGTTAAATTTTTTGAATACGTTGGTGATTGGCTGTGGTAGAGATTGAATAGGAGGGCTGAGAGGTGGACCCTTTGGGTATCCCTTGATATTGGTGTGAATGTAACTGGGGGTTCATTGCCTGTTTGGATACATAGTATCTCCAGGAACAAGCAGGAATGTAGTCTTCACAAATGGGTATCATCGGTACTGACGGAGCCTGCGCGGGAACGCTCCCCAGCGTCCAATTAGAAAGCTTTTGGGAGCATCCCACAGCGCCTGCGTGCTGCCTTCCCGCCTTTCCCAACTGCCTCTCTCCTGTTCTTTGTTTTCCGCGAAGCCAGGAGGTCGTGTTCCAGTCACCGCAGAAAATATTTCCCTATTCTCCTTCTTTTTGTGGTCGCATCTGCCTTCCCTCAACGCTATACCGGTACCGCCGGTTCTTTCTTTCTTCTTTCTGTCTAAAAAAAAAAAAAAATAGTATTTTTTCCAAACTTTTCTTCCTTAGGTGCACGCGCCATTTTGGGCCTTAGACCCAAAACTTCCTTTACCATGAAAAAACCCGCTTCGGGTTTTAAGAAGTGCACCAAGTGTGGCAGTACCATCTCCGTCACCGACACCCATGAGTGGTGTCTTAAATGTTTAGGTCTTGACCACTCCATCTCGGAGTGTATGGCCTGTGCCATGATGTCCAAGAGGGGTCGACAAAACCGAGCTGCTAAGCTCAGCACCCTGTTTCCCTCCGATGCAGCCTATGTGGCATTGACGTCATCCAGGGCTTCGTCTTCCTCCCATGGATCTCAGGTAACTAAACGTAAGTCTGGCCGGTCCTCAAAGGGTAGATCTCCTTCCAAGCATTGAGATGCCTCTGGCATTGCCCTTGAGTGTTCTGTACCGGCAAAATTGCACCGGTGGGAGGCTTCGGCTTCCAAAGCATTATCGGGGCTCCAGGATGTTCTCAAGGCCTCAACCTCGGCAGAACTACTGGTGCCATGATCTGGGGTACCAGCTGCTTTTTCCGGTACCGATACCCAGGCATCGATAGACCAGAGGTTCCTGGCTATTGAATGCAGTCTGGCGGCTCTCCTTGCGGCATTGACACCCTTGGAACTGCGTCAGACATTCAAACGGTACTGGCACCGGTATCAGCACCGGTACCGACAGCATCGGCATCGACATTGGTGTCTGCATTGCCGGCACCTACTCGTGCTATGCCTTCCGGTACCGATACACCAGTACCGATTCCCCCCGGTACCGACTTCGGTCGGTACGGGTATCGTGCTCTACAAGAGCATCCAGACAGAAGGTACTTCGAATCCTCGGAGGAGTCTGAGGATTCTGACAGCTCCGTCGGTACCGGTGTACTTCTCCCAGAGGAACCTTCCTCTCCTAAAAGCAGGATGTCTCCTCCAGAAGAATATCTCCTTTCAGGACTTTATCAGGGAGGTGGCTCGAAGTCTTTCTATTACTGTGGCTTCTGAAACAGAGCCCAGGGCAAAGGAGTTGGAAATTTTGCAATATCCCAAAGCTCCTAAAGAGGCAGCAACTTTGCCTATCCATGAGATCTTACGTGATCTCATGTTGAGGATGTGGGAAACACCTCTTACCACCTCTCCTCACTCTCGTAGACTGGATACCATGTATCGAGTACCTCCGTGTCCTGGCTTCCAGAAAACTCAGCTTCCTCACCACTCTATTGTAGTGGAATCAGCCATGAGAAGGATCAGAAGTGCAAAGAGGCATGCCTCTAATCCTCCAGGACGTGAGTGTCGGACTTTGGATGCCTTTGGACGTCATACTTTCCAGGCTTCCATGCTTTCTGCCAGGATCAGTTCCTATATTTTATATATGGGAATGTTCCTTAAGGAAGTCACAGGAGATTTAGAGGTGTTGAGCCCTCTTCTTCCTGATGATAAGAGGCAGGATTTTCTCACACTAGTTAAACATGCCCAGGATGTTTCTAAGTTTGTCAATCATGCAACTTTTGACTGTTTTGAGTGCATAAGCAGAACCTCTACCATTGCCATAGGTGCACGTAGAATTGCCTGGCTCCAGGCATCCGATTTGGAGCTCTGGGTGCAGGACAAACTCGGCAATAGCCCTTGTACAGGTGAGAATCTATTCAGCAAGAATTGGCAAGAGAAGGCCAATGAATTGGATGCTGACAACTCCACTTTGGATAGACTCCAAAGCCACAGCTGATCCTGCAAAGAGAAAATCTTTCAAGAAACCATTCTTCTCCAAGAAGAAGAGGTTTTAACCTTCTTATTCCCAGCAGGCACGTTCTGCAGGTCAACCTGCCTGAAAGAGTCAGCAACCAACTAAACAGAGGAAAGCAAAGACTGCTAAGCCTCAACCATCTCAGCAGTCTCAGCCTCCACAAGGCCTTTGACTTCCATCTAGAGAACTTAGCCTTCCAGGCTCTCAATGGTCCCGAACCTTCCACCATTCCAGGAAGGTTCTGTCGCTTTGCCCCCAGATGGGGGCAGATAACAGCAGAGCATTGGACTCTCTCCATTATAAAAGAGGGGGACAAGCTTCACTTTCTGTGCATGCCCCCTCCCACAGTAGTAAGACAGTTCAGTTCTCAGACCTCTCTCATCAATCTGTTAGATCAAGAGGTCACTATCCTTCTTGCCCAAGGGGCAATAGAAGAGGTACCCATTTCTCAACAGGGTACAGGGTTTTACTCCCTCTATTTCCTTATCCCAAAGAAAACAGGGGGACACAGACCTATTCTAGATCTCAGAGAATTGAACAAATTCCTGTTCAAAGAGAAATTCAAGATGATTTCTCTGGGAACCCTGCTGCCATACCTTCAGAGTCAGGATTGGCTTTGTTCTATAGATCTCAAGGATGCGTACACTCATGTTCTCATCCATCCAACTCACAGGACGTTCCTTCGGTTCCTTTTTCAAGGAAAGCACTACCAGTACAGGGTGCTTCCTTTTGTCCTGGCCTCAGCACCAAGGGTGTTTACGAATTGCATGGCTGTGGTAGCAGCATTTCTTCGCACTCTAGGAATATTCGTCTTCCCCTACTTAGACGACTGGCTCATTCGAGCCCCATCAGAGTCAGATCTGGGCCAGGATTTCTTTATCTTGCACAATGCGTATCCTTCAGTATTTGGGTCTGGTCATAAACATCCCAAAATCCAGCCTAACTCCCACTCAGTCTCTAGAGTTCATAGGAGCTTTGCTGGATACCAGGAAAGCAAGGGCCTATCTTCCCCAGACCCGTTGCCTTTGCATGGTGCAGTTAGCTTCTCAAGCAGTGCTTCTCAAGCAGTGCTAAAGCCTCATCTCACTGCTCGAGAAATGTTACAACTACTAGGCCACATGGCATCTACCGTGCATGTGGTTCCTTATGCTCGCCTCCATATGAGAACACCAAAAATGATCCTATAAACAAGGTCAGAAGAAACATCAAAAAACAAAAACCTCGTGTAACAAAGCACATAGATCCCCTTTTCTTTCAAAGTTTTTGTCGGAAATGCCAACACAGTATACGGGAAACATACCCGACACCACTGTGGCCGTTCCTTTTAATAAAGTGAAACTTTTTGTTAAAAAACACTTTACTTAGCTGAAAAATATAGTTGAATAAGGCATTTGGCGTACAGCATTTAATGGATTGTTTGATAAGCAGCCTACTTATTCAACTATATTTTTCAGCTAAGTAAAGCGTTTTTTAACAAAAAGTTTCACTTTATTAAAAGGAACGGCCACAGTGGTGTCGGGTGTGTTTCCCGTATACTGTGTTGGCACTTCCGACAAAAACGTTGAAAAAAAAGGGGATCTATGTGCTTTGTTACACGAGGTTTTTGTTTTTTGACGCCTCCATATGAGAGCAGCCCAGTGGACTTTATCCACTCAATGGACCCAGGCATCAGGGTGCCTGTCAGACAAAATAGCAAACACAAATTGCCTTATTTTGTCCCTCCATAAGAACATAAGAACATAAGATATGCCATACTGGGTCAGACCAAGGTCCATCAAGCCCAGTATTCTGTTTCCAACAGTGGCCAATCTAGGTCATATGTACCTAGCAGTTTCCCAATAGTGGCAGTCCACTCAAAACCTGTTGATGGGGTCCCCTTTTCAACAGCCTTTACCCCAGGCAACTCTCACAACAGATGCTTCACCAATGGGTTGGGGAGCTCATCTGCAAGACCTCTCCACCCAAGGCACTTGGACTCCACAGGAGACTCATCTACACACCAATCTCTTAGAGCTCAGAGCAATCTTCCTTGCTCTGCGAGTGTTCCACACCCTGCTCAGCTACAAGACAGTCCTCATTCATACGGACCATCAAGTAGCCATGTTCTACATGCACAAGCAGGGAGGAACAGGCTCTCTGTCGCTTTGCAACAAAGCTTTGCGACTATGGGCCCTCGCCAGAGAGCATCAGATTCATCTCCTGGCAGTGTATCTTCCAGGTATCCAAAACTCTTGGGCAGACAGACTCAGTCGAGTTCTGCTTCCAGATGAATGGTCTCTACATGCAGACCAGGTGGCCAAGATTTTTCAAATTTGGGGAACCCCGGACATAGGCCTCTTTGCAAGTCCGTTGAATGCCAAACTTCCCCGGTTCTGTTCCAGAATTCCGGCTCAGGGCTCTCAGGCCAGGGATGCTTTCCTCCTTCATTGGGGTCAAGACGTCCTTTATGCCTTTCCACCCATTCACCTGATTCCCAAAACCCTGTTCAAGCTTCAGAGAGACAGAGGCCGTATGATTCTCATAGCTCCACATTGGCCACAGCAAGTGTAGTACCCTCTTCTTCTACATCTCTCTCAAGCTCCCTCTCTGGAGTTAGGGTCTGCTCCAGATCTCCTGTCTCAGGAGAACGGAATGTTATGGCATCCCAATCCCCAGTCCCTGCATCTCAGGGCTTGGTTGCTGAAGGCCTAGATCTTCATGATCTTAACCTTTCTCAGCAAGTAAAGGATATCCTTTATGCTTCTAGAAAACCTTCCACAAGACGCTCTTATGCTTTCAAGTGGAAAAGGTTTACCATATGGTGCTCGCAGAAGGGTCTTATCCCCCTTGCAATACCTCCAGAATCATTACTGGAGTATCTCCTTCATTTATCCAATGCAGGACTTAAAACTAACTCAGTAAGAGTCCATTTGAGTGCTATTGCAGCTTCTTTCAAGCCTTTAAATGGACAACCTATTTCTTCCCATCCTCTTATAGTGAGATTTATGAGAGGCCTTCTTCTAAGTAAGCCTCCCATTAGGCCACCACCGGTGGCATGAGACTTAAACCTGGTTCTTGGCCAGCTCATGAAGCCACCTTTCAAACCCTTAGCTACTACCTCGTTGAAATTCCTTTCTTGGAAATTTATCTTTCTCATTGCAATCACATCAGCACATCGCATCAGTGAGTTGCAGGCACTAGTGGCTGATCCTCCTTATACAAGGTTCCATCATGACAAGGTAGTCCTTAGGACTCATCCACACTTTATGCCAAAGGTGATCTCGCCTTTTCATTTGAACCAAGCGGTCTACCAGCCTGTGTTTTTTCCAAGGCCTCATGCATCAAATGCAGAAAGGAATCTTCATACTTTGGACTGTAAAGAGCTTTAGCTTTTTACTTACAGAGAACACAGCAACATAGAAAGTCCTCTGAACTCTTTGTTGCTTTTGATCCTTCTCATCTGGGACTTCCAGTCTCCAAGAGAACACTGTCCAACTGGATTGCACAGTGTATTTCCTTTGCCTATCAGAGTAAGAATCTTCCTCTGGAGGACCATGTCACAGCTCACAATGTGAGAGCCATGGCAGCTTCAATGGCTCATCTGTACTCTGTGTCTATCGACGACATCTGTCGAGCAGCCACTTGGGCTTCAGTTCATACCTTCACAGCCCATTACTGCTTGGACAAGGACTCCCGCCGGGATGCCTTGTTTGGTCAGGCTGTTCTCCAACATCTGTTCCATACCTAATTAACTCCTAACCACCATCCCTGGTAGGATGCCAGAGATCCATGGGGGGACTCACAACTTCTGGGGTCTCTCCCTGGCATCTAAAGCTAGGGAGTCCCCATATGTGAAGACTACATTCCTGCTTGTTCCTGGAGATAGCATAGTTACTCACTTGTAACAGGTGATCTCCGGGAACAGCAGGAATTTAGTCTTCACAACCCACCCACCTCCCCTAGGAGTTGTATCTCTCTATCTATCTCTTTCTATTTCCCTCTCTCTCTCTTTGTCTCAGCTTTAAACTCAACTGGAGAGAGGCAGTTGGGAAAGGCGGGAAGGCAGTACGCAGGCGCTGTGGGATGCTCCCAAAAGCTTTCTAATTGGACGCTGGGGAGCGTTTCCGCGCAGGCTCCGTCGGTACCGACGATATCCATTTGTGAAGACTAAAGTCCTGCTATTACAGGTGAGTAACTATGCTTTATGGTTAGAGATATTTTATTTATTTATTTATTTATTTAGCTGTATTTATATCCCGCTTTTCACCGGGTCAAAGCGGTCAATTGGGAGACACATTTAACACGAGGGGATATGACACACATACGCTAATACTTACAGGGAACATGGGCAATGGAGGGTTAAGTGGCTTGCCCAAGACCACAAGGAGTACCTATAGGACTAGAAATCCCAGTCCCTCTGGCCTGAGATTGCTGTCCCCAGGTGGGACTTGAACCCCCGGCCCTCCGGCCTGAAGTACCTTGTCCTAACCACTAGGCCACTCCTCCCACTCAAGATTTAAGATATAAGATTTAAATCATTGCAGAGCTGTTCCGGCTAAACCGATTTGTGCAGGTGCACATAATACCACATCAAAGGATGGCAATACTGTAAGTGCACCTGCATGGTAGTGCACCGCATTGCGCTAACTAGTAATGAGCTATCAGCAGGTTACATTGTACACACCCCCAAAGCTTAGCATGGTTCTCCAATGCTAGATTTGTGTCACAAATGCATGCTAATGGCATTCATTTAATAATCATGCCCCAGTTTTGCACCAGCACTCATTAGGAGGGTAATTTCATAAAATCGTGCATAGTTAACACTCTTTAGCACATGTATTTTTGAGGCCTATTTTAGAAAACAAAGTTGGGGAGTAGGTTATGTAAAACTAGTTGCGAGCACTAAAGTTTGCTCTATAAAGGTGTAGATGCTTGCACCTAGATTTTTCAGGAAAACAAGTTAGTTATATTTTATAACCTATACGTGTAAATTTGCGCTCCAGCTTATGCTTCACCCAAATTCCGACCATGTGCACACCCACACTGAAAAAATGCATGATTGGACTTTGTACTCACTCACAGAAATGCAACCACCTAATGTGCATTTTCAGGGGCGCATTCACATGTGTAAGTCCTTGAAAATGAATGACTTACATGGGTTAATAGCACATATCTTTTCACGACTCCTTATAAGATCAGCCTCTGCATATGGATTGAAATATCACAAACATATCTGGATTACATCATCATGGTGTTTATTTATTTAAACATATTTATAACCCACTCATCCACTTTTCTAAGTGAGGAACAATTTAGCATTCAAAGTGAAAACATAAAACAATGCAAAACTAATACAAAACATACTAATATCTATGACTGAGCATCATCATCTCTAACCTGCCATCTCCCAAGATTAATATTATGTGTGAGTCAAAAAATCTTTTCAGCTGTTTCCTAAACCCACACATGTTGTCCATCAATCTCAGCTCTGCTTGGCAGTCTATTTCATTCTGTCAGGGCTGCAGTAGAAAAGAACAATAATAAATATAACAATACATTTAAAAATACTGCCATTATAAATCCAATGTGATCTAGTGAAGACCAGAAGGGAGCAAAAGTTACTTTTCAGATATAATTCTGAAATTTCTGGATAAAAATGTCAGGCCCTGCTGAAACTTCAAGTTCTCTGCCTTTTATTGGCTCAATAAAATTAGATCTGTAAAAAAAATGTACTTGACTTTCAAGACCACCTAGGTCTTTTCATCAGATGTTAACCTACAATATTCCAGGGGGTCATAGTTATTATTCAATAATGTAATACAAGAGCTGGTAATTCCCACCGTCTCCTACTGTTTGAGTAAACAATCTAGTTTCTAATGAACAAACAAACCTCTTCCAAAGACAGGGAAGCTGTAAATCTAGAGGGCATAATATGAAGCTGCAAGGGGATAAACTGAGAGGCAATGTCAGGAAATACCTTTTCACTGAAAGGGTGGTGGATGCTTGGAATGTTCTCCCGATGGAAGTGGTGGGGGCAAAGACAGTGACGGAATTCAAAATGGCATGGGACAGACACTGTGGATCCCTTTATAGCAACAAGATAAAATCAAAATAAACAGAACTAACTATTTCAACAAAGAAGGGGTGACCTACACAGAGCAGTTGGTACACGCCTAAACAAAGGCATGTGGAGGGGTGACCTGCACAGAGCAGCAGAGGCACCTGCTTTTGCTGTCTTACTGGGCAGACTAGATGGATCATATTGGTCTTTATCTGCCATCATGTACTATATTACTATGTTACTATGTTCTGCCCCTTCTTCAAACTCCATGGATGTATAACAACATACTAACATTTAAGACCATCAATGGGCTTGCCCCCTCTTCACTCGCTGGCCTTATGCACATTACCCCACCAAATAGAGCCAGACGACCTACAGCAATAAACACCTTGGTAATACCCAAAGCAATGACCCATTGTACACAAACAACTGTAAACAGGGCATTCAGTCTCTGCGTACCCAGATGCTGGAACGCTGTTCCACCCAATATACGAGCAATCCCTGAACTATCAAAATTCCGGAAGGCACTGAAGCACTACCTCTTCCTCAAATGCTACCCGGAGGAACATACACCAATCCCCTCACGCACAACACAACTACACGACCACATGTAATTACCCTCAATATGATGTTTATACGTGTAAATACTTTTCTGTTATCCATAGAGATGTAAATAGTTAATACTGTTATCCAAGCTGAGCTTCCTGTTATATGTAATTACGGTGTTACCCCCATCGTAAACCACCCATGTTATATGTAAACCGCACTGATGTGGAAGAGCACGGTATATAAGAGAAATAAATAAAATAAAATAAATAACAAGGAAGCATGGAAGAATGGAGCTCCCACCTATCTTTATCTTTATTTTTATTCAGGAGCTTGATATACTGCTAGGGCTAAAGCATAAAAGCGGTTTACAAAATAATGGACTGCCAATAGAAGGAAAAAGAGCAGAACGCCAGTCATGGGACAGGACAGAAGAGAAACACGAAAAAGGACAGAGGGAGAGAGAAGACAGAGGACAGCAGAGAGGGGCGGACAAGACAAACAGTAGAACTCAGTTAAGGTGAAGGGTGGAGGATATCAAAAGCGAGCTGGAAAAGATGCATTTTTAGGGCAGCTTTAAACCTGGGGAAAAAGGGTTCAGCACGCAGGGAGAGAGGGAGGGAATTCCACAGTGCAGGGCCTAGGAAGAACGCAGCAGCTCGTGTATGTTCAAGATGGGCATGTGAGACCAAGGGAAGAACCAGGCAATGAGTGTGAAACGAACGGAGAATGCGATGAGGATGGTGAAAATGGAGGAGGTCAGCCAAGTATTGGGGAATGGAAGTGTGAATAGCCTTATGAACTACCTAGTTCCAGTCCTGCACACTGGAACTCTTTACTCCTCAATCTTAGATTGGAACCGAACCACAAGAGATTCAAAGGCCTACTGAAAACATACCTCTTCTCTACTGCTTTTGACCTCCCCCTCCCTACCTGATAGCATTCCTGCCTCAACACCATTCTCACATATGTTATTTATTTGCGTCATTGTCCTTTGTCCGTTATGTAGTGCTGTCCTCTATCTGTCTCACTTAGCCATGTAACCTCCACCTAACTATATCTATCCTGGTATCCCTCTCTCTCCCTCTGTTGTGTTTTTGTCCGTCTTGTCTGCCTATCCTTGGCTTTTATCTTTCGCTGTCCTGTTTTGAGATTGCAGTTTCCTTTCCTTTTCTGGGCCAGTGACCAACTTTTACATTACTAATTGTAAACCACCTTGATTGCTGTTTGAAAGGTGGTATATCAAATATAATAAACATAAACATGAACAAAAATAAGAATTTTATACTGGATTCGAAACTGGACAGGCAACCAGTGTAAGCGGGCAAGGAGAGGCGAGATGTGATCGAAACAAGAGGAGTAGGTAAGAATGCGGGCAGAAGTATTTTGGAGCAATTGCAGGTGGCGGAGTTGATATTGAGGAAGAGCAGTGAGCACAAAATTTCAGTAGTCAATTCTGGAAGTGACAAAAGACAGAAGGAGTGTAGTTAGGGCTGCAGGGGAGAGAAATGGACAAATAGCGCGGACTGACATAGATAGAAAAAAGAGAGACAAGAAACGGAGGAGATATGTTCAGGGAAGAATCTAAGATGACCCAGAGATATCTGAATGGGGACACCAAGGGGATAGCAGTGGAGGCAAGAGTGGGGGCCAGTGAAGGGAGGGAGTTCCAAAAGTAATCCAGGTGGTGGATGATTTGGCTGGATTCAAGTGCAGAAAATTGGAGGTTAACCAGGAATGGACATGAGCCAGACAGGAATTTAGCAAAGATAGGTCAGGTGCAAGAGAATTAATATGGTACAAAAGAAGAATATCATCTGCATAATAGTATGTGGATATGCCATATTGTTGAACAAGCAGACAGACAGGGACCGAGAAGACATTGAAAAGAAGAGGAGACAGAACAGAGCCTTTAGGAACACTGCAAGATAAGGCAGTAGAGGGAGAGGCTGGTGCCTTGGAAAAGACAGAGGAGGAGCGTGCAGTGAGAAAGGACCTAAACCAAGTTAACAGGGTTCCAGAGACACCAGACACCAAAATCTGAGAGATGAGTGAGGAGGCTGCGATGATCCACAAGATCAAACGCTGAGGAGAGATCGAGGGAAACAAGCAGAGTGAAGTCACCGTGGTCATGTGCAACGTGAAGCTCATTAAGCAAAGAAAGAAGAACAGACTCTGTACTGTGACCCTTGCAAAAACTGGACTGATGCGGGTGAAGAGCATTGGTCGAAAGAAGATGAGAGGACAGCTGAGCAAAGACAAAGTGTTCGAGCAATTTAGAGAGAAAGCAAAGGTTGGATACTTGGCGTCAATTGGTCAGGATAGAGGGGTCAAGGGAGGGCTTTTTAAGGATAGGACGGACCACTGCATGCTTCCAAAGGGAAGGGAAGGAGCTAGAAGAAAGACTTGCATTGAGCATGGATAAAAGGGGCGGTAGAAGGGTGTGAGGGAAGGCTCGAGGAGCCAGGTGGAAGGGATGGGGTCCAGAGGGCAGGTGGTTTTACGGGTAGTAGACAGGGTAGAAGCAGGTTCTGATGCTGTAATCAGCTGGAAGGAAGACCAGGAGTGAGAGAGGAGGGAAGGTGAGGGAGGAGAAGCAGCAGAGGGAGACAGAGATAGGGCAGGAGAGGAATGAAGAGCGAAGGGAGAGAACCTTATCAGCGAAAAAGTCCACCAGGTGAGCAAACTTTGGGATGGAAGAAGAGGAAGGGGAAGAAAAAGATGTCAGTGGTGAGAAGGAATCAAAGACGGAGTAAAACTGGCAAGAAGACTGTGCAGAAGAGGTAATGAAGTGGGAAAAGTAATCACACTTAGCCTGGTTAATAGCAGAGCGGTATTCCCGGTGTCATTGACAGAAGATGGAAAGGTAATCGGCAGAGGGGTGTGAGCACCAGAAGCATTCAGCACAGCATAGGTGGGTCCAAAGAACACGGAGGCCGGGATGGTACCAGGGATGATGGGTGGGGGGGATAGCAGCGGGGAGAAGACGAAGAGGAGCCACGAGGTCAAGAGCAGCAGTGAGTGAGGATTCCAAATGCGGGCCTGAGAGTCTGGAGACAAAAGAGCAAAGTCTGACGGAATTTGGAATAGGGCATTGAAATTTTAAAAATGCCTCCACTTTAGTTTTTCTTTTTGTGTGTAATCATCACAAAAATAGCTTCATTATTTTTGGTACTTGAGGTATCAGTTTTCTATATATATTGATACGATTCTGTGTTGATCGCTCTGGGGCAAAGCTTTTTACACTGGTAAATATAGGTTTACTTAAGTAAAACATGTTTTAATTATGGCCAATGCCCCTCAGTGTAGGGAACAGTATGCATGCTGTTAACATATACAGTCATTTAGTAAAACATTTTGTGATTTATTTTGTTGCACTCAAACTTAAACAATAAAAATGTGTACTTTAACAGTTTCATTCTCCCAAAATAATTTTGACTTCTGAATCATGTATTACTGAAGAGAATGGAAAGTATATGTGGTACAAACAGAAGTTATTCAACATTTCATACTTGCTGCTTTTCAAAGAGAACAAACATGGACAGTTTCTATTTGAAAACTTTCACGTTTGCAAACCAAAGTGTCCAGGTAGTTTGAAACTATATAGGCTGTTTGAGAAAGTCTGCATCTTTTTACGTCTTCTAAAGGGTGGGGGAAGAGGGGTATCTTTTGCAGGCCAATGTGCAAACCTTCAGGATTTCCCATGGGTTAGTGGCATATTTCCAGCAAAAGTTTACTGTGCATGCAAAATTCTGCAACAGGGCCTGGCAAAAAAGACAACTACTCCTCAATGAAATATAGTTCTCGTATTTACAGAAACAAGCATGCAAAGACATTTTTCCATGTTGTTTTTGTAAAACTGAAAAGTAAAGAGCTGCTTTGCATACTTTTGCTTTTGAAAGACACCTAGCATTGTACATGAATTTTTATTTTAAATACATTTTTGCATTTAACAGACTTACTCATCAATGTTTTCAACATCAAAGGGGAAATTATACAGAAAAATATACAAAAACCCAGAAAATTAGATGTTTTGTATGCTTTCCATTTGAATGAAGCCCTACTTTTTCACGTTAATACATCTGCCCTGTTATTTTAGGAAAAAATAATATATCTTAGATTTAGTAGCTTATTAGAGTTCTCCAAATTTTCTGTCTTCCATAAAAATAGCTCATTTTCTATTGACAGCAGGATTGATCTGGCATAGAAGTGAGTGACATTAATGGCAGTAGGATGGAACAGCTCTCCCAAAGCTCAGAATTAGTGTAAAGTTCCATGCATGCGCAGCCCTTCCCATGCAGTGATCCCCTCACTCCGTCAGTTTTCTCCACTCTGCCCTATGGATACAAAAACAGTTCTCCTTAATTGAAAGTTTTTATTACCCTTTCTTGTGTTCAGTATTGTTTTTCATCACATTTCTTTTTCTCCTTAAAAAATGTCATTTTATTTTGTTACTTTGCTGTTCTCTGAATATGTCCCAGATGAAATTGGGATTCCGGTCCTGCCTGCAGCATGGGAGAAAGATCCTGAATTTTCATACCGATTCCAGATGTCTGGACTTGAATCAAAATCAGGCAGACTGCAAGCATTGTGGCAGGATGTCGTCACAAACCTTAAAAGACTGCCTGGACCTCCTTTTAAAATCACTAAAATGCAGAGAAAAGGCTCCTGCTTGACCACAAAGTGGAAAGATGAATCTGTCTACACAGAGATCAGTTGACTGTGCACTCTAATAGATCCTCTTCTGTGGATGTTGCCTCCGCCTTCCTTCATAGTGACTGATTCCAGCCATAAAGGAGCAGAACCAGGGCTTCTTTCAAATCGGTGTGACCCACCTGGAAGGTTTTCAGAGCTAAAATGCCGTTGTCTCTGCCCATGTGTCTGTACAGCGCTGTGTAAGCCCTGTAGTGCTATACAAATGATAAGCAGTAGTAATTACACAAATCTAAGGTCAAGGCATTCTCAAAATGTCCATCAAAAGTGCTGAAAAGAACTTCCAGTTTGTTTGTTTGTTTGTTTATCTATTTAACGTTGTTTATATACTGCCTTTTGACTATTCAAGGCAGTTTACATGGAACCAACCATATAAAAGTAGATGAGCAGCTGTTTTACGGAGGACTGGAACCTTCTAAATATATAAATAATGAAACATTCAAATCACTTTGATCAAAAAACAGTAACAACAACTCTATCCAGAGGGGGAGTTAAACTGATGAATAAATTATGGATCATAATCTATGCATGATGTGGGAATAGGAATTGAGTCTCTGGAACTTGTAGAAGGTAAAGTATGATACTATGTCACACCTGCCTGTGGATCCAGAGTTGTGGCAGAGATGAAGTGATTGTGGAATAGGAAGGTTTTGAGCTTCTTCCTGAAGTCGGAATGGTCAGAGCAATCTCTCAGGAGTGGAGGGAGGTTCCATGTGGTGGGGCAAAGAGAGAGAATGCACAGCTGCATGTGGACTGCTTTCTTTTGGTTTTATGAGCTGGGATGGTTAGAAGGTTGAGAGAATTGTGTTGTTGGAGTCTATCACACTTGGTTTTTGAGAGGAGAGAGTGGAGGCAAATTGCTGATTCATTGTGTATGACTTTGTGTGTCATAATGAGTGCCTTATACCTTATTCTTGCATGGATGGGGAGCCAGTGGAGGTGTTGTAAGACAGGGGTGATATGAGCTTGTCTGGAGATTCCGTGGATTATCCTTGCTGCAATGTTTTGTGCCATTTGGAGAGGTTGTAGGGATTGTTTAGGGAGTCCATGGTATATTATTTTGCAATAGTTGGATGTAGCGGTGACTATGGCTTGACAAACTGTGCGAAATAAGTCTGATAAGTTTAGCTGCGCATGAAATGAGAGTCAGAAGCTGTAAAGATGTCTTACACATTGGAACATGGAACGTACGAAGCATGAACCAAGGGAAGTTGGAGGTGGTCAAGAATGAAATGGAACGTGTACAACTTGATCTGTTGGGTGTCAGCGAACTGAAATGGACTGGCATCGGGCACTTTGCATCAGATGATCACATGGTCTACTATGCTGGAAATGAAAGACAAAGAAGAAATGGTGTTGCATTTATAATAAAGAAGAAACTTGCAAGAACTGTAATGAAATACAATGCAGTCAGCGAACGCTTAATCTCTATTCGTCTACGAGGATTGCCTATCAACACAACTATAATTCAAGTATATGCCCCAACAACAGCTGCAGAAGAGAATGAAATTGAAGAGTTCTATGAACAAGTACAAGCTGAAATTGACAGAACATGCAAACAGGATATCCTGATAGTCATGGGTGACTGGAACGCAAAAGTTGGCAACAAAGAAGAAGGCAAAGTAGTTGGAAAATATGGGCTTGGCAACAGAAATGAAGCTGGAGAAAGATTGATAGAATTCTGCAAGACCAATGATCTATTCATCTCAAACACCTTCTTCCAGCAACACAAGCGACGACTGTACACATGGACTTCACCCAATGGATTGTATAAAAATCAAATTGACTACATCTGTGGAAGTCAACGATGGAAAAGCTCTGTAACATCAACAAAGACAAAACCTGGAGCTGACTGTGGTACAGATCATCAACTACTAGTATGCAAACTGAAGCTAAAGTTGAAAAAGAGCAAACCACTCATGAATGCACCAAAATATGACCTTGAGAATATACCACTGGAATTTAAAGACTGCCTGCAAAATTGATTTGCTGCTTTAGATACAAATGACAGAGCTCCAGAAGAGTTATGGAATGACATTAAGAAGGTTGTGCTGGAAGAAAGCGAGAAGTCTCTACAAAAGGTGAAAAAGCAAAAACGGCCAAAATGGATGACGGAAGAAACTCTGAAAATTGCCCAGAAACGCAGAGAAGCTAAAGCCAAAGGAGAAAGAAAGACAATCGCAGAACTCAACAGAGATTTCCAACGTGCAGCAAGACAGGACAAGGGAAAATACTACAATGACACTTGCAAGGAAATAGAAGCAGAAACTATTAGAGGAAGAACAAGATCGGCTTTCCTAAAGCTGCGAGAGTTAAAGAAAAAGTTCCAGCCTCGAATTGGAATGTTACAAGATGCTCAAGGTTCTATGTTGAATGATGCTGAGAAGATCAAGAAAAGGTGGAAGGAATATACAGAGTTTTTATATGATAAAGATCAAGTGGACCAACAGCCGTTTCAACCTATACCTTATGATCAGGAACCATTGGTGATGAAAGAAGAAGTTGAAGCAGCATTGAAAGCCTTATCAAAGAACAAAGCACTAGGCATTGATAGCATTCCCATAGAAGTATTGCAGCAATCTGATGCAGCTGTTACCATACTTACAAGGCTCTGCCAAGAAATATGGAAGACAACATCATGGCCAACTGACTGGAAAAGATCTGTGTTTATACCAATACTAAAGAAAGGTGATCCAACTGACTGTGGAAATTATCGCACAATCGCTCTGATCCCACATGCCAGCAAGATTCTACTGAAGATTATTCAAAAGAGACTACAGCCATACCTAGAACAAGAACTACCTGAAGTGCAAGCAGGGTTCAGGAAAGGGCGAGGAACGAGAGACATCATTGCGGATGTGAGATGGATCCTTGAAAAGACTAAAGAATACCAAAAGGATATCTATTTGTGCTTTATCGACTATAGCAAGGCTTTTGACTGTGTAAACCATGAGAAACTCTGGGCCACATTAAGAAGCATGGGTATACCAGAACACCTGATCGTTCTCTTGCGTAATCTGTACATTGATCAAGAAGCAACAGTTCGAACGGAACAAGGAGAAACAGAATGGTTTAAAATAAGCAAAGGTGTAAGACAAGGCTGCATACTTTCGCCCTACCTGTTTAATTTATATGCAGAACAAATCATCAGAGAAGCAGGACTGTATGAAGACAACAGAGGTGTGAAGATTGGTGGAAGACTCATCAACAACCTTCGCTATGCTGATGATACCACATTACTGGCGGAAAGCGAAGATGATCTGAAACATTTGCTTCTCACAATCAAAGAACATAGTCTCAAAATGGGCCTGCACCTTAATGTAAAGAAGACAAAGATCATGACAACTGGCATAATCAACAGGTTCATCGTTGAAGGAGAAGAAATTGAAATCGTGAACAACTTTAACCTACTTGGATCAACTATCAATAAAGAAGCAACAAGCAGTCAAGAAATCAGACGACGCATTGCTCTTGGCAGAATGGCTATGAAAGACCTAGATAAGATTCTCAAGAGCAGAGATGTCTCTCTCCATACAAAGATTCGACTTGTTCAAGCCATGGTATTTTCAATAACATCATATGGATGTGAAAGCTGGACAGTGAAAAAGACAGACAGGAAGAAAATTGATGCCTTTGAATTATGGTGCTGGCGGCGAATACTGTGTATACCATGGACTGCCCGAAGAACAAACCAGTCGGTACTAGAGAAGATCAAACCTAAGCTTTCTTTAGAAGCTCAGATGACAAGACTTCGACTTTCATACTTCGGACACATCATGCGAAGAGAGAGATCATTAGAGAAAGACATCATGCTTGGCAAGATAGAAGGTCAACGCAAAAGAGGAAGGCCAGCAATGAGATGGATCGCTACAATAACAGCAGCTACGGGTACCAGTCTGTCGTCAATGAGCCGCCTGACTGAAGATCGAACACAATTTAGGATAGCTATCCAGAGGGTCGCCATGAGTCGACTCCGACTCGACGGCACTTAACAACAACAACAACAAGTTTAGCAAACTCAGAGAGCAAACACAAGTAAAGTGGCTCCTAACTGGCAAAATCGAGATGTTTGCTGCAGTGGATACAAGACTTAATGAGGCTGAGGTATGCATTGGACAGATGGAGGAGCAGCAAACAGGTTTAAGAGGCAGTGGCCCCAGCTTTAAAAGCAGGTTGGATGGCTGCAGGACAAAATACAACATCACCTTGAATATTGTGTCCAATTCTGGTCGCCGTATCTTAAAAAGGATATAGTATTATTAGAAAAGGTACAGAGAAGTTCCACCAAAATGGTAAAGGGGATGGAAGGATACCCCTATGAAGAGAGGCTAAAAAGGTTAGGGCTCTTCAACCTGGAAAAGAGACGGCTGAGGGGAGATATGATAGAAGTCTATAAATTAATGAACGGAGTGGAACGGGTAAACGTAGATCGATTGTTTATGTCGTCAGAATATAAAAAGACTAGAGGACATGCAATGAAACTACAGGGTAACCTATTTAAGACTAATAAAAGAAATATTTTTTCACTCAACGTGTAATCAAACTCTGGAATTTGTTACCAGGGGATGTAGTAAAAGCTGTTAGGGTAGCTGGGTTTAAAAAAGGTTTGGACAAGTTCCTGGAGGAAATGTCCATAAACCATTATTAAAAGGGACCCCCAGGATATTACTGCTTGACCCAATGCAAGCATTGAGGAACCTGTGTCTTTTGGGGAGACTGCTAGGTACTTATGACCTAGATTTTCCACTGTTGGAAACAGGATACTGGGCTTGATGGACCTTTGTCTGACCCAGTATGGCATATCTTATGTTCTTATCATGAAAACAGAGGCAGGTGGTCCAGTGTATGGATCTTTGCAATTCCAAGAAGGGGAAGAGGGCACTGATCCGCAGGGAGTGGGATTTTTGATTTGCAATGTTAGTACTTTAACCTGGAGAAAGTGTTAATTCAAGGAGTGTGGGTGCTGTACCATGCTACGCTAGCAAGGATCTTGGTGAATGGGTGCAAGTCCAGTGACTTCAGATTGTTTAAGGGAACAAGGCAAGGATGCCCACTGTTGCCAATGCTCTTTTCAATAGTTATTGAAGTATTTGAGGCCTGGGTGTGGCAAAACAAGTCAATATGTCTGATTCAGATGGATAGAGGAGAGCATAAGATCCTATTATATGCTAATGGCACCTTGATATTCCTTACAGTTACGAAGACACAGCATGACCCAGAAAATTGCAAAGATCACCTAGATCACATTAAACGTTCATGTATCCCATCAGTTCCTTGTGTTCAATTCCATGTACAACAGTAGTATTTCAGCCCTATTAAATGTTGTCATATGTAAACTGCTTTGAATTTTAGAAAGGCAATATAGAAATGTATTCAAATAAATAATTAAATGGAGAATACATGCCAAGCATTATTGCAGGAACTTGATTGTTTCTCAAGCCTGTCAGGGTTTAAAGTGAAGCTGAGTAAAACAGAGGCCCTTGACTTGGGGGTTGCAAGAAAGGAGTTGTCCAAAATGTTCCCTTTTAAGTGGGCTGATCGAAAAATCAAATACCTGAGGGTTTATATCTTGCAGGATCCAGGAGAACTGCTGGAATTAAACTACAAGCCCTTGATGCAGCAGTTATTGCCGGAGCTGGAGAGATGGTATTTGGTAAATCTTAGCTGGATAGGCAGAGTAACTGCTGTGAAGATGAATATTGTTGCTTTGTTCCTTTTTCTATTTAATCAGTTTCTGATATGATTACCACCCATGTTTTTTCAGGTTTGGGGAAGGAAATTGAAGAATTCTGTTTGGGGAGGGGATAGAGCTCGGCTCAGTGTTCAGAGACTGAGTCAATCCCAGGACCAAGGGAGGCATATGCTTTCACATTTCCGAAATCATACCTGAACTTGTATGTGCCTGCCTTTTTTTCAGATGTTCTGGCTTTGATAAGGCAGGCAAAGAGAGAATTTTTTAAAAAGCTAGCCATGGAAGCAAAAATGCATAATAAAAACTTTTTCAATTACATTCATTGCAAAAAGCATGTGAGAGAGTCAGATGGACCATTGGATGATAAAGGAGTAAAAGGGGCGCTAAGTGAGGACAAGGCCATAGCGGAGAAACTGAATGAATTCTTTGCTTCGGTATTTATTGAAGAAGATGTTGGGAATTTACCCCTGCCTGAAATGGTATATTAAGGCGATGTATCGGAAGAATTGAAAGAAATATCGATAAACTGGGAAGATATATTACAACTGTTTTATAAATTGACCAGATGGTATACATCTGAGGATATTCAAAGAACTGAAATATGAGACTGCAGACCTACTATAATCTGTGAACTATCATTAAAATTGTCTGTAATACATTGGCAATTCTTTACTCTTCAGGTAACGCCAATATTTAAAAAGGGTTCCAGGGGTGAACCAAGAAACTACAGACTGGCGAGTCTGACATCAGTACCGGGCAAAATGGTAGAAACAATTATAAAGAATAAATTACTGATAATGTATATAGTCATGGTTTAATGGAAGAAAGCCAACATTGATTTAGCCAAGGAAAATCTTGTCTGACTAGTCTGTTGTATTTTTTGAAGGTGTGAATAAACAGGTAGAAAAAGGTGGGCCGGTTTATATAGTGTATCTGAATTTTCAGAAAGCCATTGACAAAGTCCCTCATGAGAGACTCTTGGCAAAATTAAAAAGTCATGGTATTGGAGGCAGTGTAGTATTGTGGATCAGGAACTGGTTAAAAGATAGAAAGCAGAGAGTAGGGCTAAATGGCTAATTTTTCGATGAAGAAAAGTAAATAGTGGAGTACTGCAGGGATCTGTGCTGGGCCCACTGCTTTTTAACATATTCATAAATGATCTGAAAATGGGAATGAGTGAGGTGATCAAATTTGCAGATGGCACACAATTATTCAAAGTTGTTAAAACACAAGTGGATTGTGAAAAATTGCAAGAGGACCTTGATAAATTGGAAGACTGGGCATTCAAATGGCAGATGAAATTTAATCTGGACAAATACAAAGTTATGCACCTAGGAAAGAACAACCCAAACTTTGGTTACATGAAGCAAAGTACCACCTTAGAAACCACCACCCAGGAAAAAGATTTAGGTGTCATTGTGGTTAATACATTGAAACCTTCCGCACAGTGTGCAGCGGCAGCCAAGAAAGCAAATGGAATGCTAGGAATCATACGGAAAAGAATGGAAAATAAAACCAAGGATATTATATTGCCTCTGTATTGTTCTATGGTTTGACCACACTTTGCATATTGTGTGCAATTCTAGTCGCTGTATCATAAAAAGGATATAGAATTAGAAAATGTACAGAGAAGAGCCACCAAAATGGTAAAGGGGATGGAAGGATACTCTTATGAGGAAAGGCTTAAAAAGTTAGGGCACTTCAACCTGGAAAAGAGAAGGTTGAGGTGATATATGATAGAGATCTATAAATTAATGGATGGAGTGGAACGGGTTAATGTAGAGCGGTTGTTTACGCCATTAAAAGTAGAAAGACCAGGACTGATCCAAGATGGCGACTTAACTGATGTCGGGTGCGGCATTGTTCTTTCCTTCATGGGTAAACGGAAGGCCAAAGGGGTGAAGAAGCCCTCTCTAACCCCAGCGGAGTCCTCTTTATCTTCTTTGCGAGTGGTTGGTCCACTCAATGCTTTTGTTTCTTCGACGCCGCGACAGTCCGGCGAGCCGGTGGTGCAGAGCCCTTCAGACGTTCCACCGGAGCTGAGTAGCTCGACGGGAGGTTCGGGACCTTCCATCTCTTCCCCGGCGCAGAAGCGTCCTCCTAAGCAGCCAACCACAGAACAGAGTCAGCTGCAGTCATCGAGCCTGCGATCTCTCCAGGAGTTGGAGCTCGTTGGGAGTGGAGGGTGGACTGTTCAGCTGGGTAGTGGAGATGGTTTTTGCCCTCTCGCTCACTCTTCGGTGGTTTCATCGGTACGGAGGCACTCTGAGGGAATTGTCTTTCCCTCTACAGCTGGGAAGCCTGCAATGGAGCAGCAGTGTTCAGAAGCTGGCGCTGGAGGGCCTGAAATTGGGGTAACTTTCTGTCTTGAGCGTCCGGCTGTATTCACCTTGGAGACAATTTGGTCTGCAATGATGAAACTTGGGGAACTTATGGCGCCACAGGTTTCTACATTGGCAGTTTTGTCTCAGTCACATACCAGTTTGTTGCAGCAGCATACTCTTGAAATCTCTGCCTTGCAATCCTCTGTGACTGAATTGCAACAGAAATCTGTCTTTTGAAGATGGTGTCTCGTCTTTTCAGAAGGATGCATTGGCATTAAAAGCAAGACTTGAAATGTTAGAGAATAAGTCTAGATATCAAAACCTTTGATTGATTAATTTTCCTAAATCTTCTCTTCTTGGTGATAAAGAAATGTTTAAAAAATACTTGTTAGACGTTTTGGGTGTTCCACTTGAATCTCATCCACCAATGGTTAAAGTATATTATCTGCCGGTTAGGAAAAAAACATTTGCGGGAGAGATTTCTGGGGTTAGTCCTGTTGAAGTTTTGGATGTTTCCGGTATTTTAGATACCTCACTTGAAGTTTCTGTTTCCCCCTCTATGTTAATTGCCATTTTTGCTCTCTTCTCTGACAGAGATTGGTTTTTATGTATGTTTTTTCGTAAGCGTACTTTGTCATTTCAAGGGTTATTAGTACGAGTTTTTCTGGATCTGGCTAGGGAGACCCAGAAGAGAAGGAAAGAATTTCTGTTGCTCCGTCCAGGGGTATTGCTTATGGGGGCACAGTTTTTCCTAAAGTTTCCCTGTAAATGTTTGGTTAAATTTCAGTCAGTTTCATATATTTTCTTTGAACCCTCGCAGTTAATGGCATTTCTGAGCTCGTATCGCTCTGCTGAGGCAGTCTAGTTGGTTCTTCTGCAATAGTTTTTGGTCTGACTGTAGACATCAGTTATATTTTCTTCACAATGACTGTTAATTTTGTTGTTTTTTTTTCCATTGGATCTCTCCTTTATGGTGGGCTGGAGTGGGGTCAGTATTTTTATTATTCTTTTGCTTGATTTTTTTCTTAATGTACATTATAGTTTATAATGTATTTGTGTCTGTACCCCAATTTCTATGCAGGCGTATTAATGCTTGGATTTATTTGTAAAATGCTAAAGTTTAAATTTAAAAAAAAGTAGAAAGACCAGAGGATACACAATAAAGCTACAATGTAACCCATTTAAGACTAATAAGAGAAAATATTTTTCACTCAACGCGTAATCAAACTCTGGAATTGGTTATCGGAGAATGTAGTAAAAGCTGTTAGTGTAGCTGGGTTTAAAAATATTTGGACAAGTTCATGGAGGAAAGCTCCATAAACCTTATTAAAGAGGACACAGGAAATCCACTGCTTACCCCAGGACAGGCATTGATGAACCTGTGGCCTTTGAGAACCTGCCAGGTACCTGTGACTTGGATTCATCACTGTTGGAAACAGGATACTTGGCTTGATGGACCTTGGTCTGACCCAGTAAGGCATTTCTTAAGTTATGTTCTTATAATGTCCCAGATTGCACTGGATGTTCCATTGTGAAATGTGCCTCCATGTGTTTTGACAGGTTGACATTCACTTTACAAGGGAAAGAGTGGTGCTTTACTAAAATCTGGGCACCTTTTGTACAACAGTTTGCTTCACTATGAAAAGCTCAGGGATATGCCAACAATTCTGTTCGTTGGAGAGGCCCTTCATACCACACGACTTGATTTGTTTGAGTGAAATGAGTGATTGATCCACAGACATCTATAATTTTTATGTTAGGTTGTGGGTAGCTTTTGAAGCATAAGCTTGGCTGGTACATTTTCCTTTTCTAACTGGGGTGCTACACCTGCCAGTGCTTTGTATAAGATGTGTGGTATCTATAAACGTAGTTTATAGTCTCAGACCATGAAAGATACTGTGTTTTTCCCCCTTTTTGCAGTCAGGACAGGGCTATACTGTAAGCTTGTTTCCTATTTTGAATAAAAATAATGTGCAAAACAAAATAATGCTAGAATAGCACAGACACCTAAGCACAGATCTGCACAGCCATTGCTTGCACTGTCTGTACCCATCAAAGAGACTCCACCTGTCAGTAAAGCTGACCTTTGTCTTACTCCATCAATGCAAGCAGCATCATAGTTTCATTAGGGGAGCCAGAGGAGAAGTAGTCTTCCATTCCTACTGCTGCCACTATCCTAGTCGTACCAAATTCAGACTTGTCAGGGGGTACATGAGGATTTTGACAGGAGTGTTTTGGGGGGGAGTTTTGACCCCTGTTTATCTAGTAATAATAGCGACATGCTTGGATTCTAGAAAATAAACCCCTTTTATTCTGGGTGTAACTTCTTGCTTTACATCCAGCTTCTTTCACCTTTTAATGTGCCTTTAGTTTGTATAGCACAATAGAAGTAGTATTGCGTCACTTCTGACATGCTATAAATGACATTTAGGAATTTCTGCAACAAAGTATGTTGTTTATCTCTCATCTAATGGGACAAAGTTAGGTTGTTTTTCCCCTGTTTTCTCTAGCCTATCTGACACACACGTGCTCTTTGTCCATTCTATTTACATTTTATTTTGTTTGTGGTTAAACCCAATAGTTGTTTCAGAAACATCTCTGTGGATTAAAGTACAAACATCCTTTAAAAAATGACTGCAACTTACTTACAGATAGGCTTGTGGTTAAACCCTCTGTGTTCAAATACAAGTATAGATCTTTACTCTTCCCAGGACTATCATTTTGCAGTGAGGAGCACAAACATGTTTTTAAATTTTGTATTCCACAGGTAGTTTCGATAATGTGGATGCATGGGTTCTGCAATTCTCTGTGTCACTGCTTTAATTTTATCAACCCCTAAAACCATAATTGACTTAATTTTAGGAAGGGCACACATCCCCTTGAGCATTTGGTAATGAGTTCATGTTGCTTGAGGAATGTGTAATATTGGCTATCAAAAATGCCTTTTCATGAGATGATTATGCTGCAGTTCTGGTTTTCTAACATATATAAGCAATTTATCTCAACAATAACTTCCCTATAATGAAGAAGAAAACATCTTACAGTGATAAATGGGTCTCTACTTATCTGTTTTCAGGTAGGGAAGGCAAACCAGAGGTTTGTACCATTTTGAAACAACAGTAATCATCTTAGTTAAGTTCCAATAGTTCTTGCCCTCTTTAATTCTCATAGATTCTATTCAACCAGAAATATTTTTTTCATAGAAGTTGTTATGCAGATTTAGGTTCTCTCCTTTGCCTATCATCCCAGTGGACCATGTAGAAGTTGGTCAGAAGGAAGAGAGAGAGTAATATGCAAGAACAAAATTACAAATGTGAGGCCCTATTTTGCATAAGATGTCTAGGTCAGAAAAGGGACATCCAAGATTTCCCAGGTATTTTACCAAAGACTTATTGAACGCGGAACCCTTAGTAAAATATGTATAAAACATGCAGGAGTACACATGGGGTTTTATTAGAATGTGCAAAAAAAGAGCTGCTTCACTCAAGGTGTTATACGGTGTGTTGCAGCAGCATCGCTCAGGTCTTGTGTCCCTACATCCTCTCTCAGTAGCCTTCTTTAGAATATTGGAGTGGAGGAGTAACCTAATAATTAGACCAGCAGCAGGCAGAAAACCAGGGAAGCCTGGTTAGAATTCTACTATCACCTAACCCTGCATTGCCTCAGGTAGAAAATTAGATTGTAACTCCTCCAGGGAATAGGAAAATATCTAGTATACCTGAATGTAACTTGCCTTGAGCTACTCCAGAAAAAGGCATGAGCTAAATCCAAAATCCCTTCTTATATCTCTTTGTTGGGTGTCTTCTCATCAGTCTTATGGGCAGGATTTCCACACAGCAATTAGGTTCTCAACACAGGTTATAGACAGGTGCCTTTCTCAACCACCAGAGTCCATCATCTTCTTCACTGTTTCATATCCTCCAACTATAAATGGTTCCTTTCCTTGTCTGTTGAGATTACCAGTTTACTTAAGGGATGCAAGCTCAGCTAGGTCCCAGCCCTTCAATGTATTCTTCCATCCTGGAATTTAGACTATAGTTTCCAAAAGCAGTTCATAATCGTCCTGGTCATCCTTGAATAGAAATTACGTAGCAGCAACAAAAGAGTTCTGAAACATAATTGTAATCCTTAAAACAGGGGTTTAAACTTGAGCTTCAAAGAGGTTCAAACTACAGTACCATGTAGCTTCCTTGCCTCCAGCCATATAGCTTATGGCCATAGCTTCTTACTAATTACATTTTTTTCCTTTAAGTCAAAAGCCACCACCATCCGCTGGCAGATACTACCACAAACCCCTTTAACAAAGAAAGAATCTTTTACCTTCTGTTCAACATTTTCCTGCAGCTCTCTCTGTCTTTGGTCCCGTTTCTCAGAGTTTCCCTTTAGCTATTTCTTCAATTCCTCTGAGAGACGGTCCTCTATTTTTCTTTCAGTTTTTATGGGATTGACCACTTTCTTCTGGGCCCCACACTTTCCAGTTGTCCTGGGAACCAGATCTGCCCTGTTTCCTACCATGCTATATTAAACAATTCTGTGGTTGGGATTCACTCCCTTGGTACATATATATCCTTTCATACACAGGTATTTGATAATTTTGTAATTTACATATGTAAGTGTCAGCAAATACACATTAAATGCCAGATTATGTAAAACTACACATCCAAGATGAGCCAATTAAGGAGCAGAGTTCCACACTTCCAAATGTTGGCTTTTTTTCAGTGTTTTTTTTAAAGCCAGACAGAATTCTAGTTGCCCCCTCTCTCCTCAGAACTTCAGGTCTACAGGATATGCCCTGGGGAATTGTCTGATTATGCACATACATAATTTTCCCCACAATGAGCATGCACTTAGAGAAGAACAACCCAAACTATGGTTACACAAAGAAAGGGTTCCACATTAGGAAACACCACCAAGGAAAAAGATCTAGGTGTCGTCATGGACAATACATTGTAACCCTCTGCCCAGTATGCAGCGGCAGCCAAGAAAGCAAAGAGAATATTAGGAATCATAAGGAAAGGAATGGAGACTAAAACCAAGGATATTATAATGTCTGTATCATTCCATGATGAGATTGCACCTTGAATATTGTGTGCAATTCTAGTCGCCATATCTTAAAAAGGATATAGCAGAATTGGAAAAATTACAGAGAAGAGCCACCAAAATGGTAAAGGGGATGGAAGGACCACCCCTATGAGAAAAGGCTTAAAAGGTTAGGGCTTTTCAACTTGGAAAAAAGACAGCTGAGGAAAGATATGTTAGAGGTTGGAGTAGAATGGGTAAATATAGATTGGTTGTTTACTCCATTTAAAAAGTAGGAACATAATGGGACATGCATTCAAGCTACAATGTAACCCATTTAAGACTAATAAGAGAAAATATTTTTTCACTCAACGTGTAATCAAACTCTGGAATTCGTTATCAGAGGATGTGGTAAAAACTGTTAGTGTAGCTGGGTTTAAAAAAGATTTGGACAAGTTACTGGAGGAAAAATCCATAAACCATAATTAAGGAGGACCATGAAAATCCCCTGCTTATTCCAGGATAAGCATCGTGGAATCTGTATACCTTTTTGGGAACCTAACAGGTACCTGTGACCTGGATTTGCCACTGTTGGAAACAGAATACTGGGCTTGATGGACCTTGGTCTAACATAATATGTTACTATGTTCTTACTTAATTACATACATTCGCTTATATTTATAAACTTTGTTGAGGCAACAGGGAACAGCATGGGTTTACTGCTGGCTTTGGCCTGAAAACTGCCTGCAATGGTGTGCATACAGGGAAGCAGTACTGCCCCCTCCAAACCTTTGTGGCTCAGTGGACCTGATTCCTTTCTCTCCAGCCCTGACATGTGGTTAAAATATTGTCATGGCTCCCTCTTCCCAAACCCTCCTCCCTTACATGCATAATTCTGAGGGTTAGTCTGATACTAGCAGAACATAAGAACATAAGATATGCCATACTGGGTCAAACCAAGGTCCATCATCCCAGTATCCCATTTCCAACAGTGGCCAATCTAGGTCATACGTACCTAGCAGTTTCTCCAAAAGACACAGGTTCCACAATGATATCCTGGGTCCCTTCTTAATAATGGTTTATGGACCCTTCCTCCAGGAACTTGTCCAAACCATTTTTAAACCCAGCTACACTAACAGCCTTTACTATATCCTCCGGTAACAAATTCCAGAGTTTGATTACAAGTTGAGTGAAAAAATATTTTCTTTTATTAGTCTTAAATAGTTTACCCTGTAGCTTCATTGCATGTCCCCTAGTCTTTCTATATTCTGATAATGTAAACAATCGATCTACGTCTACCCGTTCCACTCCGTTCATTAATTTATAGACTTCTATCATATCTCCCCTCGGCCATCTCTTTTCCAGGTTAAAGAGCCCTAACCTTTTTAGCCTTTATTCATAGGGGTATTCTTCCATCCCCTTTACCATTTTAGTGGCTCTTCTCTGAACCTTTTCTAATAACGCTATATCCTTTTTAAGATACGGCGACCAGAATTGCACACAATATTCAAGGTGCGGTCTCACCATGGAACAATATAGAAGCATTATAATATCCTTTGTTTTATTTTCCATTCCTTTCCTTATGATACCTAGCATTCTATTTGCTCTCTTGGCCACCGCTGCGCACTGGGCTGAGGGTTTTAACATGTTATCCACAATGATGCCTAAATCTTTTTCCTGGGTGGTGGTTCCTAATGTGGAACCTTGCATCGTGTAACCATAGTTTGGGTTGTTCTTCCCTAGGTGCATAACTTTGCACTTGTCCACATTAAATTTCATCTGCCATTTTGATGCCCAGTGTTCCAATTTATCAAAATCCTCTTGCAATTTTCCACAATCCTCTTGGGTTTTAACAACTTTAAATAGTTTTGTGTCATCTGCAAATTTGATAACCTCACCCGTTATTCCCTTTTCCAGGTAATTTATGAATATGTCAAAAAGCAGTGGACCCAGCACAGATCCCTGGGGTAAAACACTATTCACCTTTCTCCATTGGGAAGATTGGCCATTTAGCCCTACCCTCTGCTTTCTATCTTTTTACCAGTTTCTGATCCACAATAGTACACTGCCTCCTATCCCATGACTTGTTAGTTTTGCCAAAAGTCTCTGATGAGGGACCTTGTCAAAGGATTTCTGACAGTCCAAATACACTATATCAACCGACTCAGCTTTGTTTACCTGTTTATTCACACCTTCAAAAAAACATAACAGATTAGTAAGACAAGATCTACCTTGTCTAAAACCATGTTGGCTGTCTCCTATTAAGCCATGACTATCTACATGTTCAGCAATTTTGTTCTTTATGATGGTTTCTACCATTTTTCCTGGTACTGACGTCGGGCTTACCGGTCTGTAGTTTCCGGGATAATCCCTGGAACCCTTTTTAAAAATTGGTGTTAAGTTAGCCATCCTCCAATCTTCAGGTATTACAGATGATTCTAACGATAGTTCACAGATTACTAATAGCAGGTCTGCAATCTCATATTTCACTTCTTTCAACACCCTTCGATGTATATCATCTGGCCCAGGTGATTTGCTACTCTTCAGTTTATCTAATATTTGTAATACATCTTCCCGATGTATCTATATTTCCTTCAATTCTTCTGCACCTTTAAATACCACGTCAGTCATGGGTAACATCCCTACATCTTCCTCAGTAAAGACCGAAGCAAAGAATTCATTCAGTCTCTCTGCTATCGCCTCGTCGCCTCTTAGTGCCCCTTTAACCCCTCTATCATCTGATGGACCAACTGACTCTCTCACAAGTTTTTTCTACAAATGTACTTGAAAAAGTCTTTATTATGCGTTTTTGCTGCTGCAGCAAGCTTTTTCTCAAATTCTCCCTTTGCCTGACTTATCAATGCCTTTCATTTAACTTGCCATAAGGACTAGCTCCAATATGGCTTCCCCTCTGGTCGGTTCATGAGCCAGCTGCTCCAAGAAGCAGTCATTTATTTCATCTAGGAACTTTATCTCCCTAGATATCCTGCCGTGACACTGACCCAGTCGATACCGGAGTAATTGAAATCACACATTATTATTACTGTGCTATAACCTTTATTAGCTTCTGTGATTTCTTTGAGCATTTCATCATCCATTTGTTCATTCTGGCCAGGCGGTCGATAGTACACCCCCACTGCCATCGCCTTCCCCTTTTTACATGGAATTTCATAGAGATTCTACAGCAAATGTTTCTTGCAAAACTTTAATCCTTTCTAACTCAATTCCCCCTCTAACATAGAGCGCAACCCCTCCACGAATTTGATTAGCTCTACCATTACAATATAGTTTGTACCCAGGTATCACAGTGTCACACTGGTCGTCGTCCTTCCACCATGTCTCTGAGATTCCAATCATATCTAACCTCTCATTTAGTGCTATGTATTCTAACTCTCCCATCTTATTTTTTAGACTTCTCGCATTTGCATACAGGCATTTTAGAGACTGTATTTTATTCATATTAATTTGGCTATTGGTAGGCATGGGTAATTTGGGATCTTTAAACTCTGTCTGCCCCATACTTGAGGGCATTTGGGCTACTTTTCTGTTTTTTGGAACCTCTCTGCTTTTGGTAGTATCCTTCAAGGATACCTTCTTCCGAATCATGCGCTCTTGGGAGTCTGTCGGCTTTCCCCTATTATCTAGTTTAAAAGCTGCTCTATCTCCTTTTTAAAGGTTAATGCCAGCAGCCTGGTTCCATCCAGGTTAAGGTGAAGCCCATCCCTTCGGAAGAGCCCCTCCTTTCCCCAGAATGTTCCCCAGTACCTAACAAATCCAAAACCCTCATCCTTTCACCATCGTCTCATCCACGCATTGAAACTCTGGAGCTCTGCCTGCCTTTTGGGTCCTGCGCGTGGAACGGGAAGCATTTCGGAGAACGCTACCCTGGAAGTTCTGGATTTCAACTTCCTCCTAAAAGCTTAAATTTAGCCTCACAAACCTCCCTACCACATTTTCCTATGTCATTGATATTGACATGTACCAAGACAGCAGACTCCTCCCCAGCACTATCTAAGACCTTATCTAGGTGGCGCGTAAGGTCCGCTACCTTCGCACCAGGCAGGCGTGTTACCAGGGGATCCTCATATCCACCAGCCACCCAGCTATCTACATGCCAAATGATCGAATCACCAGCTATAATGGCTGTCCTAACTCTTCACTCATGGGCACATGGCCCTGGAGAAACATCCTCGGTGGGAGAGGGTTTTACATCACCTGGAGGACAGGTCCTAGTTACAGGATCACTTCCTGCCACACCAGAGTGATGCTGTCCTGTCACGTGACCTCTCTCCTCCATGGCAACAGGGATTCTGGCAGACTGGAGGTGGGACTTCAGGACTATATCCCTGTAGGTCTGGTCTATATACCTCTCTGTCTTTCTTATGTCTTCCAAGTCTGCTACTCTAGCCTCTAGAGAACAGATTTGTTCCCTGAGAGCAAAGAGCTCCTTGCACCTAGTGCACACGTAAGACCTCTCACCAACTGGGAGAAAATCATACATGTGACACTCAATGCAAAAGACTGGAAAGCCCCCATCTTGCTGCTGGACTGCTGTCTGCATCTTATTTTTAAGCTTGTGTTTAGATCTTTAAGTTCTTTACTTACTAAGGGTTGCTATCGATACTTATATTAATAAAATTGTACCTAATACGTTTAATATACTTTGTTAACCTGAAGCTTAATTAATCTCAGGTCCTTAGTGTATGAATGATTTGGATAACGAGCTGCACCTGAGAGCACCTCCTTTCCTTTAAGATGTGTAAGTACCTATAAAACTGCGATTTTATAGGTGGGTGGGTGTTGGGGAGGGAGGATGGGAAATAACACTTATTAAAAGAGGGCTGCTACACAGTACTCTGTCCTGTGCTTCTGAGGTAAGCTGTGACCAACTTCCTGGGTGATTAACAGTACTTGCTTGGATAGAAGGAGTCTTTCAAAATGGCCTTTTGACCTGCCACCTGGCGTTAACACCTATTGAAAAGGTTTCACAGGTCTCTTGCTCCCTAGGTAGAAGGCCTCTTTGTAAAGGTCTCTAGAAGACTTTATTTGTTGCTCAAAGAATACTGACCCTGTTTTGCCTTTTATGCTATGTTATATTCTGATTTGATTTAAATTAAAGCTCTTTGCTGCTGCTAGGCTCTAACTTATTATGAAATTTAAACTAGAAGCGCTCTGCTAGGTTCTAAATTTAACCAGAAAGCTCTCTTCTTTGTTTTAAATTTAAACTAAAAGTGCTTTGCTGATACTAGACCCTGAGTGAGTATTAAATTTAAACTACAAGCTCTCTGCTGGGTATGAAATCTAACCAGAAATCTCTTTTCTGTGTTTTAAATTTAAACTTAAACTGCTGCTACTAGGCCCTGACTGATTTAACAAATACACTGGGTTCACAGATTAATCAGCTTTAATCCAAAGAAGTCCCTTCTGAAAAATTCCCAGAAGTATATACTCACAATTGCAGATCTCTCTCCAGAAGTTGCAGTCCTCTTTTCTAGTTCCCTAAGACTACTTCTATGGTTCAGATGGTGGTATTTTTGCAAATACAGCCACTAGTGCGGGAGTGAATGGGGATTGCTCCTGCCCCTTAGACCCCTTTGGGTGAGTCAAGGGTCTTGGGGAGGGAAAGAGGAAGGAGAATGGCCTGAACCTCAGAATTATGTATGCTTTTGGGAGATTGTTACATTTTATACCCATGTCAAGGCTAAAGAAGGGTTGGGCTCACTGGGGATCAGAGGTTTGGAAGGGCCTCCCATCTGGGCCAGTGAAGTCTTAAATTTTCAGCTGCTACTGCCACCATGCAAAGGGGTGGTGTTTTTCTCCTTCAGATTTTGATGAAATAACTACAGCTTTTGAAGAGTATGCTCATTTAGATGCATAGACTGGCTTTCTACATGCATAAATTTGGTCTGTTTCTCTGATCATATCATAGAATGGACCATTGATCTTCAAAGGACTATGTTTACGTTTGCTCCACTTGATGATGATAACATTCAGAGTTATATAAATAATTTGAACTAGTTGTAGATTAAACATAAATTGGCTCTGTTAAATAAATTGAATAATTGTGGAGAACTCAATGAAGAAAGTAAACCTTCACTTTATTGATGTATCCAATGTACCTACAATGTTAGCAAGCGACATAAGAAAATATGCTCAAATGGTAGCAATATAAACTTCTTTAGCTGTCTACAGAGATTCTTCCTGCAACTGCAAGAATATATTAGCTGTGCTTATTAAAGAGGACAGCTAGGAGAGAGATGGGGGTTCAAGGAAGGAATTAATTAATGAATAGTCTAAAAATGTCTGAGCCATCTAGGAGAAATTAGGGGAACAATTAAATGATTAACTCCACCCTGGTTGTCATTTTTATGCTGAAACCAGATAGAGAACGGTTATTGAGGATGTATTTTGACATATAAATCCAGCTTTTTTGATGTAAAAATATGTGTGTTCTGGATATAGCCAGACTAACCCAGTAACAGAAGAAATCGTTCTTTGGAACTTAGAGAGCGAGAGTTGTGTAAAATGGGGGCTCTCGCAGCCACAACACCCCCCGCTGTCCTCCGCAGCTCCCCCGATCGGGGTAGAGCGCCCAAGCGGGAAATCCTCCCGCTTGGAAGCTCCTGCCCAATCGGGGCAGTGGGAGCAACAGCCCAGCAGCCAGGAGAGGAGCATAAAGCAGCGCTCCAGCACAAAGAAGAGCCGCCGCAGCCACAACACCCCCCGCTGTCCTCCGCAGCTCCCCCGATCAGGGTAGAGCGCCCAAGTGGGAAATCCTCCCCCTTGGAAGCTCCTGCCAAATCGGGGCAGTGGGAGCAACAGCCCAGCAGCCAGGAGAGGAGCATAAAGCAGCGCTCTGGCACAAAGAAGAGCTGCCGCAGCCACAACACCCCCCGCTGTCCTCTGCAGCTCCCCCTATTGGGGTAGAGCACCCAAGCGGAAAATCCTCCCGCTTGGAAGCTCCTGCCCAATTGGGGCAGTGGGAGCAACAGCCCAGCAGCCAGGAGAGGAGCATAAAGCAGCGCTCCAGCACAAAGAAGAGCCGCCGCAGCCACAACACCCTCCGCTGTCCTCCGCAGCTCCCCTGATTGGGGTAGAGCGCCCAAGGGGGAAATCCTCCCTCTTGGAAGCTCCTGCCCAATCGGGGCAGTGGGAGCAACAGCCCAGCAGCCAGGAGAGGAGCATAAAGCAGCTCTCCAGCACAAAGAAGAGCCGCCGCAGTCACAACACCCCCCGCTGTCCTCCACAGCTCCCCCGATCGGGGTAGAGAGCCCAAGTGGGAAATCCTCCTGCTTGGAAGCTCCTGCCCAATTGGGGCAGTGGAAGCAACAGCCCAGCAGCCAGGAGAGGAGCATAAAGCAGTGCTCCGGTAGGGCACGCACGCGCCTGAGGGCCTTGCCAGAGGGTCCTTCGGCGTGGCCCTTAGGCGCTGCCACAGGAGCGGACACATCACAACACAATCAAAAAGAACAAGCAGGAGCTCGCCAGCAGAAACGCCAAGAGAGGGCCCGATCGGCGAAGAAACACCAGAGCATCAGCCAAGTAAGCCCACACAAACCCAGCATGGCCACAACCATATACCTGCTGGTATACCTCCTTCTAACCTACCTTATCCCCCACCACACAGCCATACATTACCCACCCTCAAAGACCCTATGGATACCAACACCCATGCCAACATACACCCTGCCACAACACACAACCTGGAGAGCACCCAAGAAAATCAAACACAACAAGCACCCAAACCACCAGCACAACTCACACACAAACCCAACACACAGCCCTAGGTAACAAACACCCCCAGCACCACCTCCATAGAGCTAATCAATATCAGATCCATAAGGAACAAAATAAACACAATCAAAGACCACATAGACAAGCAACAACCCGACATCTTATGTATCACTGAAATATGGCTCACACCCACTGACAACGTACTCATCAATCAATTAGTCCCCCCGCATACACAGCATTCAACAGCCCATGCACAAAAAGGAAAGGGGCGGAGTACTGATCATAGCAAAAAACACCCTAAAGCTCAAAACCCAAAACTCCCCTAACTCAGACCTATGCAACACAATCATGGTAGAAAACAAACAGATAGCCATATGTCTCATTTACAGAGCTCCACATGCCCCAACGGAAGAGCTAGCCTCAACCCTAGAGACTGTCTGCGCAGTCAACACAAGTCACAAGCCCCTACTACTTCTGGGAGACTTCAACCTCAGCTTGGCAACCAACAAGAACAAAGAGACCTTCCTACAAGCCATGGACTCCCTACAATACACCCAACTGATCAACACTCCAACACACAAACACGGTTCATCTCCAGACCTCATATTTGCCCCCAACTATCTCTTCAACAGAGGAGGCATCTCAACACCCACAATTACCCCAGTCCCATGGTCAGACCACTACAGAATTAAAATAAAAGTCACCTCTCAAGGAGAGAGAGACAACAAGACAATAGACACACCTCCAGTACAAAGAAGATTCAAAAGCTTTGAGAAGGACCAATTCCTTCAGGACACACTACCCCACCTGCACCTTGAAACTGCAGACCTGGACGAACAAATACAAGAATGGAACACTGTCATCTACAATGCAGCAAAAGCCAACGAACACAAAACAAGGAAAACACCCAACCTCAGAAGGCAGCACACCCCATGGTACTCAAAAGACATACGCAATGCAAAGAGAAAACTAAGAAAGCTAGAGCGCCGCTGGAGGCACTCCAAATCTCCCTCCACACAGGCATTATACATGATAAAACAAAAGAAATACAATGAACTCATTAACGAGACAAAAAAGGAGCACCACACAAACATCATACTAAAAGCCTACAACAAACCAAGAGAACTATTCAAGATAGTAAAAAACCTAACAAATGAACTCAATCCCGAAAAAGACGTGAAGATTGACCCACAAGCCTTCGCAGATCACCTTCAAGAGAAACTAGAAACTAGGCCACAGCAGCCTACAAACAGAACGGCCAACCCTACCAGAACCACCACAACTTGGGAGAAATTCCACACCCCATCCACAAAACAGCTATCAGACATCATCACCGCGCTCAACACAAGCACTGCACCAACAGACCCATGCCCGGTAACATGAATCAAGGCATCAAAGGACAGCTACATAAACACCATACACAACATAGTACGCAACTCCCTGACACAAGGTATCATGCCAGATCAACTGAAGCTAGCTACCATACGACCAATACCAAAGAAATCCACATTAGACAAGAGCAACCCAGCAGCGTACAGGCCAATCTCCAGCCTACCGCTAATGGCAAAAATCATAGAAAAAGTGGTACAACACCAACTCCCAAGACCATTTCGACACTCATGCCCCGCTGGACCTACACCAACACGGCTTCCGTCCAAACCACGGAGTCGAAACACTACTGCTATACCTACTCAACGACATATTCCAAACCATAGAAAACCACAAAAAAGGAACACTAATGATCTTCTTAGACATATCAGCGGCCTTCGACACAGTGGACCACAAAATCCTACTAACCAGACTACAGAACATCGGAATAAATGGCACCACCCTAAGATGGTTCAACTCTTACCTAACTGACCAACAGTTCCAGGTCAAGCTCGGTCCCAACACATCTCAACCTGCAAAGATCAAGCAAGGAGTACCACAAGGCTCCGCCCTATCCGCACTACTATTCAACCTCTACATACAGCCGATCTGCAACATCATGAAAGAGCACAAGATACACTGCACCATATACGCAGATGACATCATGATATACACCCCAGTCAACCTCGACAACCCAGACAACACCAGAATAACAGACTGCCTCAACAACATGTCCACCTGGCTACATGACAACAACCTGACCATAAATTACAACAAGACAGAAGCACTTCTCATCACACGAAACAACAGCTTCAGCCCGCCACCCTCCATCAAGGTCAACAATGCAACCATACCGCTAAAAAATGAGGTGAGATATCGTGGAGTAACACTCGATAGAGGCCTAAACTTTCAATCACACATCAGCAGAACCACCAAGAACGTATACTTCAAAATGAGAATAGTCAGATGCCTCAAACCACTCCTCACACACGAACACTTCCGCACAGTCTGCCAAGCTGTAATAACTCCCATACTTGATTTCTGCAACCCGATCTATACAGGCATGACAAAACAATTGCTCATACCACTACAAATGGCCCAAAACACTGCAGCATGAATAATAGCAGGTGCATCCAAACAAGACCACATCACCCCCATACTAAAAGAACTACATTGACTCCCAATTAGCTCACGTATCAGATACAAGACAATCCTAAACATATTCAGGATCAAACACAGGGACTCGGCCCTCAGCCTCATTCCCCTCATACAACCTCACGCCATTACAAGACCCAGAAGAAGAGCCACAGCAGATACAATCAACACGCCAAAAGACTACACAAAGGCATGCAAGTCCACCGCACGAAGAGCGCTGTCAATGGCAGCACCCGGAATGTGGAATGCACTCCCGGACAAACTGCGTGCCACAGAAGACACTAAGGACTTCAGGAAACAACTAAAGACTCTGCTATTCCTGGAGCACTACGGCCCGAACACATATTGAGACCTCCAACCATGGACTAACAACTTACCCGCACGCTCTTTGCACATTCACTGTATAAAGCTCATGATGTAAATAGCGCACATGTACCTGTATAAAGCTCATGATGTAAATAGCGCACACTAATCAACACACCCACACACGCTCAATTCACTGTACATTGAACCCAGTTACAATTCAATTGATTGTTTGCTGTGTAACCGCCTTGATTAAAGGAAAAGGCGGGATAAAAATACCATTAAATAAATAAATAAAAATAAATATAGCCAGACTTACCCAGTGACAGAAGAAATCGTTCTTTGGAACTTAAGAGAGCGAGAGTTGTGTAAATGGGGGCTCTCTTTCTATGTAAATTTCCTTGTAAATATATCATTATGTATAAGAATATTTGATATATTTGTTTTGCCTCTTTGGTTTGCCAGTTTGTTTAAGAGATAAGCCAATCTGAATTAGTCTTATTGTTGGTGCAAATATTGGGAAGCTTGAGTTGCCTTTGAGGATGTGGCCGGGTTGAAATGTGATTTTCTAGATTGATTTTCCTTTCTTTGTTCATTTCTTTGCATCTATAGACTTGATCTTCCTATTTTTGTGGGCTTGATGTTACCTCTCTGGTTTTTATTTATTTTCTGCTTAATGTTTTTCTTTTTTCTTTTCCATTTAATTTGAACAATTGGAAGTTTTTAACATCTTTGTTAGTGATATAGCGGAAGGGCTGTCGGGTAAGGTTTGCCTCTTTGCGAATGATACCAAAATCTGTAATAGAGTTGACACCCAGGAAGGTGTAGATAACATGAGGAGGGATCTAGCTAAGCTTGAAGAATGGTCTAGAATTTGGCAGCTGGGATTTAATGTTAAAAAATGTAAGGTCATGCATTTGGGCTGCAGCAATCCAAGGGAGCAATACAGTATAGGAGGTGAAGTACTTTTGTCCACTAAAGAAGAGCGGGACCTAGGCATGGTTGTGTCTGATGATCTTAAAGTAGCTAAACAGGTAGAAAAGGCGACGGCAAAAGCTAGAAGGATGCTTGGGTGCATACGGAGAGGAATGGCTAGCAGAAAAAAGGAGGTGATAATACCTCTGTATAAGTCTTTGGTGCGACCTCATTTGGAGTATGGTGTGCAATTCTGGAGACCGCACCTTCAAAAGGATGTGAACAGGATGGAGTCGGTGCAGAGGGTTGCTACTAAAATGATTAATGGGCTTCATTATAAAGCATATGAGGACAGACTTAAGGATCTTAATATGTACACCTTAGAGGAAAGGCGGGATAGAGGTGATATGATTGAGATGTTTAAATACCTCCGTGGCATAAATGTTCAGGGAGAGAGCCTCTTTCAATTGAAAGCAAGTTCTGCTACGAGGGGACATGGGATGAGGGTGAAGGGAGATAGATTCAGGAGTGATATGCGGAAATATTTCTTTACGGAAAGAGTAGTGGATCCATGGAATAGTCTCCCAGTGGAGGTGGTAGAGATGAGGACAGTAACTGAATTCAAAAAAGCATGGGACCAACACAAAGGATCTCTAAAGGTAGAAAGTGGACTGTTGTAGTTGTTGTTATGGAAGGACAGACTAGATGGGCCTTGTGGTCTTTTTCTGTCATCATGTTTCTATGTTTCTATGTTTCTAAGTTTTATTGTTTTCTTTAGTATTCATTATTATTACAGTTCAGAATATTTTTCCAGGACCAAGCAGGAAGTCAGTCCTCACATATGGGTGACGTTGGTGCCAACGGAGCCCCCATGCAGAGCATTTCCCCAGCTTTCAAAGAAAGCCTTTGGGAATGCAGCGTGCATGCGCGGTCCCCTTCCCGCCCAAGGGTGCCATCTTGCTCAGTCTTCTTTTTTCCGCAGAGCCCGACGGACGTGTTTCATTTTCACCCAAGGAAAAAGTTGATTTTGTTCTGCGTGGACCCGTTTTCTTCGGTTCGATGCCGGTTTCCCTTTCCCGCCTGGGCCCGATACATCGGTATCAACCCGGTCTTCTTTTTTCATTTTTTCTCCGTAGTGACTAGCGTACGCGCCATTTTTTCTGTTTTCACTGGCAGCCCTGTCTTTTGACCTCGCAGGGGCCCTTTTTCCCCCGATGGCTGCCAGCGGGTTTAAAAAGTGTGATCGGTGTAAGAAACTTATGTCTCTCACCGACACCCATGACTGCTGCCTCCGCTGCCTTGCACCCGATCATGACCCGATGATCTGTGAGCCGTGTGGGAAAATGTCCTCGAAGGCGTTGAGGAGTCGGCAGCACCAAAAGGAAAGAATCTTCTCTGACTCCGCATCCGAACGGGCCCGGACTTCGTCAGAGGCCTCGACATATCGGGACTCCGGCCCCGAGCAGCGCCGAGGCTCCTCTGAGAGGGGGTCTCCCTTGCGGGAGCACCGCAAGAAGAAAAAACCCATGAGGGCGGCGTCGGTGGACGCACTTGGCTCCTCGAGGGCCAAGTCGCATAGCCCCGAGCGCCGTGCCGGGTCTTCGGAGTCGGAGAGGCCTGCAAAACAACCATAGATCTCTTTGCCAGTCCTCTGAACCGTCAACTACCCAGGTTCTTCTCCAGACAACTGCATCCTCTCAGACTAGCAGCAGATGTGTTTCTCATTCCGTGGTCTACAGGCCTCCTATATGCCTTTCCTCACACGCCTCTAGTGCCCCAGACACTGTTCAAAGTGCTCCGGGACAGGGCCTCGGTAATCCTGGTGGCCCCCAGATGGCCCTGACAGCCGTGGTCCCCACTTCTTTTGCAACTAGCGGTAGACGCTCCTCTTCCTCTGGGGATGCAACCAGATCTCCTGTCTCAGGAGCAGGGATCTCTTTTACACTCCAATCTCCAGTCCCTCAATCTTATGGCCTGGCTGCTGAAAGGGTAGTCCTAGCACCCTTACTACTGCCTAGGGAAGTGGAGGACGTGGTCTTGGCCTCTCAGAGGCAGTCCACCTGAAAGTCTTATGCCCTTAAGTGGCGTAGATTCTCTATCTGGTGTACTCAACACAACGAGAATCCTTTCTCATGCCAGATACCAGTGGTGCTGCGATATTTGCTTCACCTGTCCAACCTCGGCCTTAAGTCCAACTCTGTTAGAGTTCATCTTAGTGCTCTTTCAGCACACCATTCACCGGTGGAGGGTCAGTTCTCTCCAGCCATCTTTTGATGGCTCGCTTCCTCAGAGGCCTGCTTTTGCTTAAGCCTCCACTGCGTCCACCTGCCCCGGAATGGGATTTGAATGCCAAAGGTTGTCTCCTCCGTCCATCTCAATCAGGAGGTGGTTCTTCCAACTTTCTTTCCCAGGCCGCATGTCAGCCGGGCTGAGATGGTCTTGCATACCCTGGACTGTAGGAGGGCATTGTCCTTCTACCTGGACCGTATGCGGGAGCACCGGAGGGCTGTTCAACTCTTCGTCTCTTTTGACCCCAATAAGTTGGGGTTACCTGTCTCCAAACGTACTTTGTCCATATGGGTAGCCGACTGTATCGCCTGGGCTTACAGGGCAGCCGGCCTCTCTGCAGGGTCGAGTCATGGCTCACCGTGTCAGGGCGAAGGCTGCGTCAGTGGCTCATCTCCGCTCTGTTCCATTGGCAGACATCTGCCGGGCCGCTACTTGGTCTTCAAGCCAGACTTTTGCGGCCCACTACTGCCTTGAGAGGGAGTCCTGCAGGGACAGTGCTTTCGGGCAAGCGGTACTCCATAATCTCTTTGGGGTTTAGGCAACTCCTACCCTCCGGCCCTGGTGTTGGGCTACCGTTCGGGGGCGTTATCAGAGAAGATTCTTTTCTTGCATGCTGAGGCTCTAGAAGGAGCTCATTTTTCAGCTTCGGGTCTCCAGTAGCCTTAAGCTGGGGAGTCCCATATGTGAGGACTGACTTCCTGCTTGGTCCTGGAGAAAGAGTAGTTACTCACCTGTAACAGGTGTTCTCCAGGAGCAGCAGGAATCAGTCCTCACAACCCTCCCTCCTCCCCTTGGAGTTGCGGTCATATGATTTTTGTTTTTTTGCTGTCTTTTAGCTATGTCATCAGACTGAGCAAGATGGCACCCTTGGGCGGGAAGGGGACCGTGCATGCGCGCTGCATTCCCAAAGGCTTTCTTTGAAAGCTGGGGAAATGCTCCGCACTGGGGCTCCGTCGGCGCTGACGTCGCCCATATGTGAGGACTGATTCCTGCTGCTTCTGGAGAACACCTGTTACAGGTGAGTAACTACTCTTTCTGGAGAATTATTTACAATTTGATAAATAGAAAAAAATATATAATTTGGAGCCTAATTCTATCTTGGTTGGTTTCCCTTTGCTATCCTAGGAACCTCACTAGCACTGACACAGTGACTCAGTTGTTGGGCTAGTTATACTGAGGCTACAAGAGTAAATTAATTGCTTAGAATAAATCTTCCATTTCTGGAGGTTGTTGGTACAGCCTTAAAAAAGTCATGCCTGATGCCTCTTAAGTGTTTATGGGTTTTATTGTAATATTGTAATGCACTTCTATTTTAGGATAGAAGTGGAATATAAATGCCAGATTAGATTAGATTTCTTTTCTGTTCTTAGAACTCACTCTTCTTCCATGTACATTATGCCTTATATTATTATGATTGATGTGACGCAGAAAATGTATAGCAAAGAAGCAAACACAGTTCATATAGTATTGCTTCCAGTGTCATTTCTATAGGTTCAAATTGGCACCAAGGGAACAGAAGCATCCAGGGATCGCATCTGCCCTTACCACTATCCACCGGAGAATCCCTCAGTGGTGAAACAGAGTGGATGGCTGGAGTGCATACCTTGTTGTCAGGGGTGCCAGTTTCTGTACTGTTAAGGAAGTTCAGGGGAGAGGGTGGTCAATTCTGTTGGAGGGGGTCAGAGGAGCAGGGAGATCAAAGTCGGGGGATCAGAGAAATGAGTTAGGGGTTTCTTTGTGTCTGAAGAAGTGTTTAAAAATGCAACAATGCACCTTGAAAAGAGCAGGATGCTCTTTTTCCCCACTTGCAACTTTTTTCCTCTGGATATGCTAGCAAATACCCTTGTATTTGCCAAGATCCTTCTAGATATTTTACAAACGGCTCCATGTTCAGCAGAGCCTTTTCTAAAATGCTAAGGAAACTAAGCACATTTGTACCTGGCCATCCAAACACACTATTTAAAATTGGCCTTTTCATGTGGTTGTTTTTCCCATCTAAATACATCTGGCTAGCACTAATATTTAATGCTAACAAGTAAAGTTAAAAAATATTGAAAGAGACTGGTGATCATTACCCCACTTGAATCCCCTCCCATGTGCCCGATATGCGAAAAAGAAAATTATCCAGTACTGGGTTCCCCGTTTCTTACCTTTCTGCCCACCCTTCTGATATAGAAAAAAGTGTCCTGCTCACCAGATATTTAAAAAAAGAACAGATGCTTCTCCTCTTTCCAAACCCAAAATAAAACCCACAGTAACTCCCCAGGCCAAGCCAGGAGGAGGTACAGGCTTGCTTTTCTCCAGGTTAGGCATCCAGCATTGTTCCAATAGCAGCACTGATAGCATAGAAAGTACCCACAGTCTACATACAGACATTTACACCTGTTTTGTGCAGGTAGTTTTATCATAGAAAACGATGTGCATAGAAGTGAAAATGCAATCTGTGTGTTATTTTCTAGTCCTGCCCAAAACAAACCCCCAAGAACAAATCCTAAATGTGTCTAAAATATTCACATTACAGAACACTGTGGGGGTCATTTATAGAAAAATGGGGCCCGTGGTAGATAACAGGCAATAAAGGACAGCATGTGCTGTTAGTAAATGACCCCCCTGTGTGTACTTCCAGCCTTTTTGAACAAAGTGATTTCAGGCAGCCAATTTGTGCTTCAAAATCATTGTTCACCCAGGTAAGTAGCACAGAAACATAGAAAATAATTGCAGATAAAGACCATGTGGCCTCTCCAGAAATTTAGTACTATTTATTTATTTTATTAATTAATTTAAAAGCATTTATATTCCACTTTAGACAGATTACAATTAAACATTTATAAAATATCAAAACAAGAGAGAAAATGCTACAAATAAAATGATGTTAAATAAAACAAGAACTTAAGTAGAAATTACAAATCAAAAACATTAGAAAAATTAAAACAAAATTCTAAACATCTCACACAAATTGAAAATAACAAAATGCACATATCTCAAAAGGACACAGAAGGTTAATTAATCTCAATCTCTGCTTTCCTAAATTCTTGCCTTATAACGTTCTGTTTACTGATTGCTTTGATATGCCTTGGAGTATAGGCATGCTTTTAGCCTCTTAGGAAACACTATAACCTGAGATATCATTCGTAGTTCAATTGGTAATGAGTTCCATAGTCTAAGCACAGTGAATGAGAACCTGCTGTGTCACATAATTCATTGAAATGAATACTTTGGAAAGATGGAATATTTAAGAGCATAAAATCCTGCAAGCACAAGGAAGAAGGTGGACAGTATCCATTCAGAACTGAGGAGATGCTCAGTAGAGTTTCGTTATTGACTGCTTTAAAGACCAGTACTAATACTTTAAAAATGATCTGCCGTTTGATGGGTAGTCAATGTAATTACATAGTGTAATTGGAATATGCAGTAATATGGGCCACAGAATTCTAAACTATTTTGAGTGTATGAATGACATAGGCAGAGCATCCTAAATATAAACTGTTACAGTAATCTAAGTGTGATATTACCAGGACTTGAATAACCATGCACAAATTATCTCAGATTAAATGTTTTAATTTGTTTACCATTTGCAATCTATATATGTCAATTTTAACCACCTTTTGTATCTAAGGGGTATGTTTACTGAACTGCGCTAAAGGAGTAAGTGTGCTGTTAACGCGCGCTGACGGTGCACTCGCACCATTAACGCACGCTAATGTACCGTTAGAGTGCATTAACGGTACCGGCAGCGATAAAGCTCCCTGTGGATGGAGAGTAGACGGAGAGGGGGGGGGGTCAATGGGCGGGGACTGGGCAGGAATAAGGCTTGCTTCCTTAACAACGGCAAGTTAACATCAGGAACCCTAACGCATATCAAAACCCCACGGAAAGGGTGTATTTTGAGGAGAGAGAGCCTATTTAAATGTCTGCAATGTGCTGCACAGACAGGTAAGCCCAAGAAAGTGATAGTAGTGCTCCATTAGCAGCGACTGCATAGTGCCCAAGTATGAAAGGGCACTATGTTGATGGTGCAAATGGGGCAAAGGAGGGTGCATGTGGGCCATGCAGTGGGGGCTGATGGTGTACAGGGCAGACGGTGGCACATAAGATTTGCAAATATGCCATACTATGTCAGACCCAGGTCCATCATGCCCAGTATCCTGTGTCCAACAGTGGCCAATCTAGGTCACAGATACCTAGCAGTTTCCACAAGACACACATGATCCACAGTGCATGTATTGGGCAAGCAGGGGATATTCTGGTCCCCTCATTAGTAATGGTTTATGGACCGTTCCTAGTAACCTGTCCAAACATTTCTGAAATCGAGCTACACTAACAGGCTTTACGACATCCTCTGGAAATGAATTAAAGAGTTTGAATATGCATTGACTGAGAAACCATTCACTCCCAGTAGTCCTCAATGGCTTACATTGTAGCCACATTGTATGTCCCCTAGTCCTACTACATTTTGATGGCGTAAACAATCGATCTACATTTACCCAATCCACTCCAGGCAATATTATCTAGACCTCTAACATAACACTCCTCAGCCGACTCTTTCCCAGGTTGAAGAGTCAACATTGGCAGGTGGTGATGGGTTCCCTGGAGAGACAGATGGTTGTGGGGAGGGGGGTGTGGCCATCCATGTATGTCTCCACCCCTCCTCCGGACCCTGCGCTCTAGGCCCCCCTCTAACCTGCATGTTGGCTGGCCTGGGACTGCGCACCACCAACACTGACAACACATGGGCATGTCAGCATGGTGTGGGGGGTGTTGGCGGATGGGGCAGCGGCACCCACCTGCAGCAGACCAAGGCCATGCTCTGATCCACTGCACCATGCGCAGTGCAACTGCCAAGATCTTTCTGAAGGGACTATTGTAACCCCCAGGGACTATTGTAACCATGTGGCAGCACTGTGGGGCACTACACACATTTGGTGTGTATATGAACAGATGGTCACAGGTTTGGGTCCTGGCTGTAGATCATGCAGTGCATGTCCCTGTGGCTAAATTTTATCCCACAGTGCAGGTACAACACCAACATGTGCAACTCCCAGTGAATCGGCCAACAAGGGTACAACCACCCACATAGGCTCCTCAGCTGGATGGGGAGTCAGGCTGTCGGCACCGGCACACTGAGCGGCCGGTAACATCAGAGCGCACTACTAACTCCTGCACAATGAGCACTCCTTAACGATGCCTGAGCTGAGATTGTGACCAGATTGGCAGGCAGGAATGCCAACTATCCCTATTTATGCACAGTGCGTCGATATGAATGTGTGTGTGTGTCTGTCCATTGTCTAGTGACTTTCTACACCTCATTGAGCCTCACAGTGCCTAAGCTGTTTCCAGTGTTAGCCTGCAAATGTGCATGATGAGGAGCAAAGTATCGTGGGTATGGCCTGAACAGGGCGGATTAGCCAGGATGTGTCTGCATTGGGGGTAGGACAGTGGCTGGGACGTCGTAGTGCCCGACTGCCACCTGCATGTCATGCTGGAAGGGCACTCTCACTCTGACCGAGCAGTGACCATGGCACAGCTATGTATCCACATAGTGCTGTATAGTGTCTGGCCCTTGTGATGTAGGTGCACTTACTGTCCTGGGGGCCCGATCACTGAACCAACTGCTGGGTGTCCATGCTGTATATCCCAAGCCTGGGTGCACATGGCGCTCTGTGCACATGCAATGTGTATGGCAGTTGGTATGTGCATGGCTGGAAAACCCAGTGGTGGGCAGCAGGTGCAGTCTGACTCTGCTTGCTGTGGGTAAATGTTAGACCTAGGTGGTTGGAATGTGAGGTGCTCCAGGCCTAATCCCAGTGGTATTGGTAGGGCCAGCAGGACCCTAGTAACAACCCCATGCAAGTCTAGAAGCACACACCCCTGCCCTCCTGTAGTTGTCCACCATGGCATCAGCATTGTAACACTGGGTATTGACATGCACTGTTCTAGGTGGGTCCCTGTCCAATAGGGGCAGAGCACAAGGCCAGATGTGACTGGTGCATATAGCATGACACAAGGTAGCTAGCATATCACACTGCAGACAATACATGCCACCCATTGGCCTTGATGGGGATCTGCGGCACAAGTGGCAGAGACCATCTCTAGCACTGCAGGTACTGGGGACCCTGGTGCAGGGCGCCCATCCTCACCCTCAGGGTGACCACAGAAACTGCTCAGTAGCACAGTTTGTAGCTGCTCTGTGCTTGTATCAGACGCTGTCAGTGCTTCTTACTGAGCCGAGGTGATGGATAAGTGCATTCTCCATTCAGTGATCAAATGTAGTCCGCTGTTCTGCACGTGCACTGCATCATGGGTACTGGTGGGGGCTACCGTATGCTGGCGCACACAGCAGACATTTTAGGTGGTGACCAGTAGTCTCTTTGTATCCAGCCATTGCCGTGCAGAGGGGTATGGAGGTTGTAGCCTACTGGTTAGTGCAAGATCTCCGTAAGCAGGGGACAAGGGTTCAATTCCTACTTGTTCTTTTTGTGACTGTGCTACTCAGATCATTTTCATGCCTGTAATAGTCAGGGCTCTGCAGATCGGTGCTGCCAGCCCATACCACCCTCTCCTTAGCCGCCATCCGTCCTTCAGCCCATCTATCTGCCTCTGTCGGCTGTGTACAGTCCTGTCATCTTGTGCAGGCTGCTACTCCATGACCTACATTGTACTCTTTTCTGCATTACGGCTCTTTGTGCTCGCCTCTCATATGCCTGATCTGCACGTAACCACTACTACTCTGTCCTCCTGTCGCTGCAAACATCCTGTTGCTTCTGCCTCCGCTGAGGGACACCTTCCCCATCCTATGCCACACACTGTCATTGCAGCACTTTACATTGGCACTACCCTTTGCATCGGTACAGCTGCCTCCCACATGCTCGTCCGCTTTACTGGCTGCCCCATTGGTTGCCCACTGACATGGCAGGTCCATCAACACCCACCTGTCCTTCCTTCCATCACTTTACATTGACATTCCTTGGTGCTCTATCCAGCGTTTGGGTTACAGCCATTTTTCTGCCTTAAGGTGCATGCTTTCCATTTTAAGGCATCTTATCACCTCTTAAGACGCCTTGTCTCTCCTTAGGATGTCTTATCACCTTACCGCACTTGGTCCTGTTAGCTCACGTTAAATGGCCCAAGGCACCTTAACGCCAGCACGCCCCCTACCTGCCCACTGCCTTATATGGTTTCAGGCACCTTTACACAGCCCTTAACACCAGTGACTTTACCAGTGTTTAGTAAACATACCCCTAAGTGTTTACTTGGCTATTTGGATGACCCAATCATCTATTTTAATTTCAGTGGGTGTGGCTGGTGGACTAGTCCAACTTTATAGCAATTTATTTTTTGTTCTTAAACAAGCAAAACAAATACAGTTTGTTTGCAGGGTTTCTTATGCACATTAGGATTACAACCACAAGTTTATATATATATGAAATTCTAATCTCAGCAATGAAAATCCCTCCATCCCAACAGGTTTAAGATAATGAGGAGGGTCAAATGTTACAACCCAGCTTTATCCTTAATAATCTATGGGAAAATTGCATCGCCACCAACCTGGCATCATCCTCCTCAATCACATCTTACCATCTCACACACATTTAACATCCAATGACAGTCATTCTATCCTAAATCCCTCATTTATATCCCTCCTCACATCCTTCCCTCTCCTACCTTTCTCCCTCCCACCCTACCTAAATAATGCCAGCTGTTTCAGAGAGGCATGCATAATCTCATCAGATCTATTCAGTGATCAGCTGCAGATCCTACTGCTGATTAACCACCTTGACTCCTAGTCCGGAAAAATAATGTTTAGCTATATGTCCCCCAAATCGCCATAAAAGAATCCCTGGAGATGCTGTTCTCCTCCCCCTTCATCAACAAGAGCCAATGCAATGCATTCCTCCATTGCCAAAAAGAGGGCACAGTCCATACCACCCAACACAATAATATACTCTGTTTAGCACCAGAAATGCTCTATGTATCCAGAGCTTCTTGGATGTTCCCTAAATAATTGGTTCCTGACTGATATTAAGAAGCACCACATGAAGGGATAGCGTCAACTGCTGTCCAAGCACTTTCTCTAGGAAGTTCTTTACATGAGTGCTTCTATTTACATGAGTACTACTACTATTCAGTACTACTCTTGTAATGTATTTACTACAACCATGTTAATTTTATGACCATACCATGTATATAGTTCCCCCAGTTATCTCCATGTTTAGTCGACCCTGTTCATTGTAAAAACCAATGTTGCCTTGTACATTGTGTTTGTTTTGTTGTTCATATGTACACCGCACTGATTATAAGAACGCGGTATATAAGAAATGAAAATAAATAAAATAAATAATAAATAAATGAGCCCAAAGCCTACTAACCTTAGGGCATTGCCAAAACATATGACTCAACATTGCTCCTTGCTCTTGACACTTGTGGCATTGTACCATTTGCATATATGTGGCTCGAAATGTCCAACTGGGGGCTAGGTAGGCTCACCTAATCATCTTATACTGAATCTCCTGCAGTTCCATAATATTCACTATAACTGATGTATCTGCACCAAGGCTTTAAATAGATTATCCCATTACTTGCACATTTAATTCTGTATTCCAAACCCTGCCCAGCATCTCACAATCCCTTGGAAATCTGGGCTCCGGCAAGACCTTCTGTAGTCCCACCACAGAGACTCAGCCTATGTCCCCCACCACCACTACGTCCTAATGCTCTAAGCCCTGTGCTTGAGAGATTTTCCTTTCTCATCCCCTTAATATAGTTGCGTACCTAAAAATAGGCAAAACCATCTCTATCCCTGAATCCATAGTGAGTTTTTAAGTCGGTGAATGAAGCAGAGTGCCATCATCTGCCTCTAATTGTTTCACATGATTGACCCCAAGCTGTCCAAGCCCACTAAAAAATCTGAATTGTTATACAAAAGCAGATATACAGTGCATTTAGCTGTAGAATGCAAACATTTACATAACTGCCTCTATACGCTTTGCAGTATAGAAAATAGGTATATCCCACAGATGTTTAATATAGAAAGGAACCTTCATGTGCAGGATATAGTTCAGCTCCATAGATGAGGCTAACTCCTTCTTATGCTCCAACGGTGTACAGTCCATTGTATCGGAGAGCCAGTCTTTAAGATTCTGCATTATAGAGGCAACATTGCAGCTTTTCAAACCCGGGAGGCCCATGCCATACCAATTCCAGTGGAAAATGAAGAAAGGCTGTGTACACCTGGGCCTGAGAATCCCTCTACAAAAACGTAGGTGCATCAAGAGCACCAACTCTTTCTTTGTTAAGTAATACAGATAATACCTGTGACATATATAGCCACTTAGGGAAAAAAAACTATCTTGCACAGTGCTTTTCTCCCTCTCAAAGACCAGAGGGTGTTTTCTCCATTGTTATAAATATGTAGCCATGTCTATAAGTAATTGCAGAGCATTACACTCATAATTATGGTTGGGATCACTAGGCGGGTGTATACCTAAATACTCAAAGGAAGAGTCAACCCACTTCAAAAGAAACCTCTGCGTCCAGCAGTCTTTAACTTCTCATTGTGTAGGAGGGGCCTCTGATTTTCCCAAGTTTAATTTAAATTCTGAGAAAGTCCCAAAAATCTCAAATTCATGAAGTGTAAAATCCCCAGCAATCGACATGGGTCTGTTACATGGACAAAATGTTGTCCGCAAGCACCGCTAACTGAAAATCCACCATCCCCATACGCACTCCTTTCACAGAGGGAAGAGTCCGGCCTAGTCAACAAGAAGAGAGAGAGGACATCTATGTTGTGTGATCCTATGGAAGGCAAGCTCCTCTGTGGACATACCAGTAAGCAGCATTGCCCCCCTCTCACCCCCCAGGATTCAAATGAAGTAACTTAATGAGATTGAGAGAGAAATCCAGCATACATGTAAACCTAATTTACATGAGCTAATGTTTTTTCAGTGTCAAAGCTGACAAGAAGGAATGGGATACTCCTCTGCCTGCGAAAGTGCATGGAAGCCAGGTTTCGCCACATACTTATCTCAGTGGGTCTAACTTTAAGGAATCCCACCTAAGATTCATGGACCAGGTCAGCATATATTGGGCCAAACGATCTGCCATAATTTTAGCCAACAACTTCATATCAATATTTAGTAAAAATATAGGCCTATAGGAACAATGGCATAAAAGGTCTTTCCCGGGCTTAGGAATTACCATTATCATTGCTTTATTAGACTCATAGGGAAACCACTAAAGACCTATTAAAGCTGAATAGTCCTCCAACAAAAGAACATAAGTTGTCTTGCAGAGGTTTATCAAAATTACTTCTAAATCCATCAGGTCCCAGGACAGTAGCACTTTGAGTCCCATATACAGCTCTTGTGCCATGATAGGGGCATTCAGCACATTTAATTGTTCCTCAGTCAGTCTCAACAAATCACATTGCCAGAAATAAACCTGGGCTTGACCTACCTTCTCCCCATCGTCAAGGTAAAAAGCAGTATAAAAATCTTTGAAAGTACATTCAATTTGGGCTTGAGAGATACAAATCTCTCCTTTATCCTCGCTTAGAGCCCAAGTTTGCTGACGATCTCCTCCCCACCAAATCAGTGATGACAATTTCCCAGGCTGATTACCAAAACAACGAAGCTTACATCAAAAATATATTATGGACTTTCGAGCCCGCTCATGCAGAACTGTATTCATTTTGATCTATAAAACCAAATCCTATGTTCCCTCACTAATGGTAGGGCACTTCACAAGTCGTTCTGTACAAAGATGCTTCTCTATGAACACTATTCTCTTGGCTACCTCATGTCACTGCCTCAAGGCAAAACTCATTATTTCCCCTTTGCAGAATGACTTTGGCCACTGCCCAAAAAAGACGGGGTTATCTTTGTTACTCATTATTATGTTCATACTTGTCCCATTTGGAGTGCAGAAATTCTTGGAAATTCACATCTCCCACCAAAGCCAGGGCAAATCATCAAAGAAAATTTAGAGTTACCTCTCCCCAACCAAGATTCTACCACACCGAGATATGGGCAGGTATCTCAAGAGGACCAATTTCCACCCACTTAATCCAACTGTAACCATGTGTCATGCATTCAGGAAAGACAGTATAATCCTGTTCCACAGGGTGTAGGACACACCAAGCATTCTAACATTTTGTGTATCTTACAACAGTTCAAAAACTACTACGTCTGCCATGTTGCACCCTCCAAACCTCATGCTGAGCAGTCCAAAATCACTTCCAAAAATTAGCTGTTCCATGTCAAAAGAAACAAAGCACTGCACCAGTTCCTTAAAAAATTCTTGGTTCTTAAATGTTGGATGTATAAATGTTTTCCCCATAATTTACTACAGAAAGGAAGTGGAGTGGGGGAGTAGCCTAGTGGTTAGAGCAACTGCCTAGTGCCCAGAAGATCAAGGGTTCAATTCCTGCTGGCGCTCATTATGACCTTGGGCAAGTCACTTTACCCTCCATTGCCTTGGAAGAAAAGGCCTGGCAATCTACAGTGATACATTGCCAATAAAACCCAGTGGCAGCTGGGTCTCCAGGAGTCAGCACTGACTTGATGGCAATAAAAAACAAAACAAAATGGAAACAGACCTTAAGGTCAGCAATGAGCTGTTCCATAAAAAAAAACAGCATCTTTATGAAAATAGTAACCCCTGCGTTATGCTCACCTGAAGATGAGGAATATACTACCCCCACCCACCAGTGCTTCAATTTTCATTACTGGTCTTCAGTTTGATGGGTCTTTAGAAGAGGAGCAATACTCTCCCCTTTATCTCTAATTGTTTTCAGAATTTTATGGTGTTCAATTGGTGAGCCAATGCCACAAAACGTCAATGTGAAAATTTCCAAACCCTTAACCTTTATTGAATGATATTCTCACATAGCTCCACCTGAGAACCCAAAGCTGAAACCAGAGAGGACTCCCCCAGCCTAGAGTCCCCTTTCCATTCCTTCCATAAATTACCTTCCTCCATTTTGGTGGCTGTGCACGGCCTTTCCCAACTAAAACCTCTCTTCCACCCCTCCCTCTTCCCCCATTCCCCATTTCCTGCATCTCATCTCATCTCACCACAACCTGTGTGTATGGGCTTCCCCTTTTCTCCCCTCTTGAGAACATCCTGGAAAGCTACAGTTATCTCAAAGTAGTCAGTTCCTTAGGTAAACACGTCCTTCCTCTAAATTTTCCCCATCGATACTCCCAAACTCAAATCTAGCCTATTTTCTCAATGCCACAGAATTCTCAGCCATACCACTACCCTTTACTTTGGCATGCCTCAAATTTTTCCATCATTCACAGGCTCTCCCCATGTATCTCATCTCATTCATACAAACACTCTCAACACTCCTAGTGTCCTACTGCCACCCACCCACTCCCTGGACCTTGAGGGTTAAGGGAGGGGCTGGCCTTGGTTGCCCTTGAGGATAAGGTTGTAGTTGTGTAGTTGCTCAAGTAGTAAGGCAAGGCAAAGAAAATTTCTTTTGTGAGGTTTATTTCCCGCTTTCTCAGTTCAAATGCAGCAGACGTAAAAGAAATAATGTAGCATAAAACAAGGCTGAGAAACTTAACTAAACAAGGCTTTTCACTGCTTGGCTAAATGTCCATTCTGGATCACATTCAATTGTCATGTGACCTCCTTTCATTAACGTAACAGAAAACTCTGGTAACAGCACTGCTCCTGAATTGCACACAATATGCTTTCACTTATTCTCTTCACATAAGCTTCTTTAGCATAGCAATCAGTGAAGTAACTTTCTTATATTCTTTCATAAAACATTGGCAAGCATATCATTTAAATGTCCTTTTGAATCACACAAGTAGAGCAGTCCATCGGGACTTCCTGCTCTGTAGACGGCAGAGAAATTAAAGGCATTTCTTCCTCACAGCTGCTCATGGGCTTTGCTACGTTATTGGGAGAAACTGCTCTGCTCTTAAGGAACTCCCTGAATTCAGTGAGAAGTAATTCAGCCTGTGTTTTTTCTGAACTAGGCTGAGGATATCCTCCTTCAGGTAAATGCTTGTTTACAGTTCTTATCTCTTGGCAATTATCAGTGCTTCTACTCGGACAAGAGTTCAGCGTGTAAGCATTGCCCTTCCCCCACCTATCTCCAAATGAAAGTGCAGGGTAAAACGCTTCAGCTGTGCTTGGAGAGTCTCTCAGAGTTTTAAAAGGAAAACAGGCTTCTCTTGGCTTAACCAATTACTATCAAACTTTCTGCCTTTGTCCTGTCTTTCACAATTAAAGTTCACTCTTTCTGGCTTCCCACTGTTAAGCTTGCTAGCCGTTCCAAACCCACCAGATACCTTGTGCTGGGGCTTCTTCCAGGGTATTTCTTTCTCCCACTGCCTCCTGTTCCAAGGTTCTGCTTGGTCCTTAAAACTCCTGAGCTGTAGCCTTGGGTCTCTCAGGGCCTTTGAATTCTTCTGCTTACAGAAGTCTTTCCTTGCCCCTGAGTCTCCCAGGTCCTGTCTGCTCCTTCGTGGATCACAGCTGCTTAGTGGTTCTCTCACCAACGGTTCCTGTTACTGGTCATTTGACCTATCCTCGTCCAGGTGCTTGTCTCCTTGCCAAGCTCGCTGATGTTCTCTTTGCCTCTCTAACTGTTTCTGTTTCTGGGTTCTTAACAAGCTGCTTGAGTACTGCACTGCCCGCCTCCTGCTTGGGCGTGTCCAATCAGAGACTTGGCTCCTCACCTGTCTTGAGGTGAGGTGTGGTTCCTGATTAGCTCTGTGTTTCTTTATCTCAGAAGAGAAAAACCTGCATTCCCCTGCAGTACCGATTCTCTCCACCGGATCACTATCAGTTTCCATTGCTTCACAAGAGTCTGCTACATCACACCTACATACAACATAAATTTACAGTAGTCTCGATCTGATCTGTAGCCCTTATCACCATAGCACCAGCATTTCTTCTCAAACAAAATGCCCCAAGCAGGGGAAGATAGATAATATTACTATTACTGATCATTTGTATAGCGCTACAAGACATATGCAGCACTGTACAGAGATATGTAAAAGGCTCTCCCTGCTCATCAGAGCTTACAGTCTAATCAAGGCAGACAACACCACAGCTGAGGACAAGGAAACATCTAGTGGAATGGTAAGAAAACACGTAAGCGACTAAGCAGATCAGAATCCAAAAGCGGCCTTGAAGAGGTGAGTTTTCAGCCTGAATTTGCTCTGCTCTGCTCTGCTGTGCTGCATGGTTAATCTTCTGCCAGCCTCATCTTGCCCATATTATCCATCTTCTCAAGTCACTTCACTGGTTCCCTATCCATTTCCACATCCGTTTCAAAGTTCTCCTACTGACCTATAAGTGCATTCATTCTGCAGCTCCTCACTACCTTTCTTCTTTTATCTCTCAATATACCCCCCCTCGGGAACTCTGCTCTTCTGGCAAATTGCTTCCATATGTGCCCTTCTCTTCTATTGCTAACTCCAGACTTTGCTCCTTTCACCTTGCTGCACCTTACTTCTGGAACAAACTACCTGTGTCTATATGCCAGGAGCCTTCTCTGACCCTTTTCAAATCCAGGCCGAAAACGAACCTCTTCGCTGCTGCTTTTGGATCTTGACTTACCTGATGATCTTGTTTCTTTACCATTCCCCCTAGATGTATCCCTGTCTACACCTTCTGTGTTGTCTGTCTTGACTAGATTGTAAGCTCTGATGAGCAGGGACTGTCTCTTACATGTCTGTGCAGCACTTCGTACGTCTTGTAGCGCTATACAAATGCTCAGTAGTAGTAGTAGTGGATTTGAAAAGATAGACTAATGTTCAGATTCAGGTAGTGTGTTCCAGGCATAAGGAGCAGCAAGGTGTAAGTGTCAAAGTCTGGAGTTGGCAGTGGAAGAGAAGGGCACAGATAGAAGGTATCTGCCAGAAATGCAGAGTTCCTGAGGAGGGGGGTATAGGGAGAGATAAAAGAGGAAAGGTAATTAGGAACAGCAGAATCAGTGCACTTATAGGTCAGTAAGAGAAGTTTGAACTGGATACTGAAATGGATAGGGAGCCAGTGAAGCAACTTGAGAAGAGGTGTTATATGAGCATATCGAGGCTGGCGGAAGATTAGCTGCACAGTTGAGTTATGAACAGATTGAAGGGGGGAGTGAGAATTCAGAGGAAGACCAGCAAGAAGACGGTTGCACTAGTCTAGACAGGAAGTGAATAAAGAGTGAGTAAGTGTCTTAGTACAGTGTTCAGAAAGGAAGGGGCAAATCTGTGCGATGTACCAATTCAACAATGTTCCATCTCATGTCAGCCAATACTTCTTTTATCTTCCCCATCACCACTAAAATTTCTGACTTAATCTCAGTTTTGAACTCTGTCAGTAGCACCCGCATCTCTGCCACATTTAGAGGCCCCCCCAGAAGGGTGAAATTCTGAACCGCTAGCATCCTCCGAACCTAGCTCCTCTTCATGCTTTGGGGACCATGTGCATGGTTCATTTACTAGATCTTTACAGTTTTTATTGAAAAAAGATTTCAGATCTCTGGATGTATTCTTTGCTGCCATATCAGCTCCAATTTACTCAACTGCTCGCTTAACTGACATCAGATTGAGAGGATGGCAAATTAATGTTTTATTATATCTCCAATGAAGCGATTTGAGAAGAGGTGTTAATGAAAGGAGATAATAAAAGAATATCAGGCCTTCTTGCAGAGAAAAAATACTTTGACTCAATACAGTTGTGGTCAAAATTATTGGCACTCTTGCATTTTAGACGTGTACAATATCTTGAGAAATTGGAAATATTCCAACTGTATGTCATCATAATATTGTAATAGTATGTTCAAAGGTATACAACAAAAGAAAATGTCTGTGCAACTTAGATATAGTAATTTCTGAGAAAAAAACAACAAAATATAACCTGGACAGGACTAATATTTAGTTGCACAACCCTTGACAGTGTTGACAGCCTCAGCATCTGTCTGCTGGTATTTTCTCCCAGCCTTCAACTGCGATTTGTTCCAGCTCATTAATGTTTCCAGGATTCCTTTTACCAATGGCAGATTTCAGCTCTTTCCAAAAGTTCTCGATTGGATTGAGATCAGGACTCATTGCTGGCCAGTTTAAAATAGTCCATTTGTTTCTTTTTAACCATTCTTTTGTACTTTTGGATGTATGTTTTGGGTGATTTTTCTGCTGGAGGAACCATGACCTTCGACCCAGGCCCAGCTTTCTGACACTAGGTAGCACATTTCACTCCAAAATACCTTGGTAGTCCTCTGACTCAGTGCTTCCTTTAATACATTCCAGGCCTCCAGTTCCTGAGGCAGCAAAACAGCCCCACAACATTATGGAACCTCCACCATATTTAATTGTAGGAAGGGTGTTTATTTCCTTATAAACTTCATTTCTTCACCTGTAAATATATCGCTGGTCTGTATTGCCATACAGCTCAAGTTTGGTTTCATCTTTCCACTAAGCATTTTCCCAGAAGAATTGTGGTTTCTCAAGGTGGGTTTGGGCAAAGATCAGGAGTGTCTTTTTATGTCTGTCTTTGAGCAGTGGGGTCCTCCTTGGCCTTCGCCCATGAAGTCCTTCTTTGTTTAGTGGACAGCATATGGTGCGGGTTGAAACCAATACTCCAGATTGTCCCAGGTCAGCCTTAAGCTCTTTGGATGTACATGGTGTTTTTCCAACTGTTTGCACTAACCTTCAAAGACTTCTTGGATTAATGTTTATCTTCCCACCACATCCTGGAAGGGACGTCGCTGTTTCATAAGCAGGAAACCTCTTAATAACATTGTGAACTATAGACACTGGAATCCCAAGGTCTTTGGAGATGGCCTTGTACCCCTTTGAAGTTTGATGTTTGGTGATAATGGCTTTTCTGATGGTCTCAGGCAGCTCTCTTGTCTTAACCATTGTGAAAATGGAATAGGGAATGAATGTGGCCATTTTAAACATTAGAGCCATCATTCATTTGTTGATTCAAGTCATGTGAGTACTGACAATTGATCACAGGTGCATCTAATTTTACTTCAGTGGGAATGTGGTTCTTCTATTCAAACTAATTTGAATTGTTTATAAGGGTGCCAGTAATCATATCCTGGCAATGTCCCAGTTTTTATACTATTTCCAACTTGTTCCTTATTTATTTATTTATTTATTTTATTTACAACGTTTTTCTATACCGCCCATTCCAGAGTTCGGGGCGGTTTACATTGGAACAATTCTTTTACATGGAACATTGAAACTGAATTCTAACAAATAACTATATACATTGTAACTATGCACATTATATAACTTAAAGAATCTTTGTTTCTTCTGCAGTATTAAACTTTCATGTACAATATGAAAATGCACAATATACATTGGTTAAAATGTTCTGGCATTATGAATGGGGGTGGGTGATGGGGCAAGTAGTGGGGACTAGGGTGATGGGTACTGTGTTAGGAGTAGAGTTTGAAGCTTGTGTGCTGTTGGGATTGTTGCTGCCAAAGTATTCAATGAAAAGATGTGTTTTCAACTCTTTACAGAATGAATGAAGGTCTTTCATTGTTCTTAAAGTTATGGAGAGAGTATTCCATAGGTTGGGGACAATATGTGTGAAGGCCCTTTTGCTTGTGATTTGTTTGGTTTTGCGGATTGAGGGTAATACTGTGAGGGTGTTCTGATGTATGCTTCTGCTGGCTCTGGTGTCTTGACTTAGATGTATCAGGGATGAAAGGTGAGAGGGTGCTATGTGATTGATTATCTTGAAAGTTATCAGCATGATTTTATACTTTGCTAGCTATTGGGAGCCAATGAAGTTGATACATGATGGGAGTGATGTAGTCTGACAGATTTGCTTTAACTATAACTCTGGCTGTAACATTTTGTGCTATTTGTAGTATGTTTAGAGTCTTTTTTGGTAAACCATGCAGTAGACTGTTACAGTAGTCAAAATCGGGTGTTATGAGGGCCTGGATTACCATTCTGAAGTCAGATAGATCGAAAAGAGGTCTGAGTTGTTGGATACTCCTTAATTTGAAGAATATGTTTCTGTTAATTTATTTCAAGTGGGTTTGCATGCTAAGGGTTTTGTCTAAAATAACTCCTAGGTATCTTACTTCCTGTTTTACTGGAATTGATGTGTTTTTAAGCTGATTGTAGTTGGAGGGGTGAAGTTTGGGTGCCTTGATATAAACAGGACTTCTGTTTTCTTGAGGTTGATACTCAAGTTGTTTGAATGAAGCTAGCTATCTGCTTCAGTTAGGCAGGTTTCTAGGTTGTGATTTGTGGGGTTGAGTATGTCTAATGGGTAGTACGCCATAATATCATCTGCATATATGTGATATCTTATTTTATGTTTTTTAAATATGGAGCAAATCAATTGGATATATAAATTAAACAGAAAGGCAGAGAGGGCGGAGCCTTGGGGAATTCCCTGTTTTGATGGAAGGGCAAAGATGTTTTTTTTCCTATTTACACGTATTGGGACCGATCTGATATATATGATTTGAACCATTAGAGGATTTTCCCTTTTATAACAATGTGATTAAGTCTAGAGAGAAGGGTGTTGTGACTTACATTGTCAAAAGTAGCTGTGATATTCAGAAAGATGAGAATGAATGCTTGTTTTGAGTTGTCCATTCCCTGGATGAGGGTATCGAAAAGTGCAAGTAGTAGTGTTTCAACTCCATGGAATGGACGAAACCCATACTGTTGTTCATCAAGTGGGGCATGTGAGTCAATGAAATCTTGGAGCTGTAGTTGGACTGCTTTTTCAATTACTTTAGTTACGAAGGGGATGCTGGCGATGGGTCTATATGAAGATGGTTCATCTTTGTTGAGTAGTTTATTCTTTAATATGGGGAATTGTCAATATTTTGAGTGACTGGCATAATTCCCTGTTGCAGGGATTGATTAACAATTTTTAATAGGCAAGGAGCTATTTCATTTTTTGTCACTTTGATCCATGCGTCGGGGCAAAGATCAAGTGGGGAAGTGGTTGTATTGAGTTTCGTAATTATGTCTATTATTTGTCTTAAGTCAATGGTGTTGAATGACTGCCATTCATTGGTATTGACTGGTTGTGTTGTTGAGCAGGGGATGTGGACGTGGCTGTTCGGTTTTAGCTTGTTGGCGTAGTAATCTACAAGGATTTGAGGTTAGATTGGTATTTTATTTGAGTCATCATTTGGGGATTTGGTTATTGATTTGACTATTTCAAACAGTTTTTTTAGGTGGTTGATAACTTTGTTTAGTACTTTAGAGTGGTAGGTTCTTTTTACATTATTTATTGTATCCTTATAGGTGTTAAGCGTGGGCATGTAATAAATTTTGTATTCTGTGGTCTTTTTTGTTCTCCATTTGGATTCAAATTTTCTGAGATCTTTCTTTACCTTTGCTAGTTCAGGTGTATACCAATTTTCGTACGGTCTACGGAAAGCTTTGAGTGGTTTGGATAATGCTTTGGCTGATGTAGCAGTTGTTTAGTTCCATTTTATGATTAATTCTTTGAGGTCCTTTGATGTTGGGTCAAGATGCTGACTTGCGGAGTTTATAAAGGTGTCCTTGTCAAAGGGTTTAAATTGCATATTTTGGTGGTGTAATGGGGAGTAGCAGTAATGTTATAGAGAAGTGGACTAGGAAATGGTCCCACCATGGAATTTGCGAAGTTTGAGGTGGGGGTGTGGATTGGGTGTTAAAATGTGTATTTCGGCAGGAACACAAGATTGAGTGTATTGCCTTTGCTGTGAGTGGGACATTTTATTATTTGCTGGAAGCCCAACTCTTCCATTGTGTCTGTGAAGGCATTTGACTGTGTGTGTGTAAGTGTCAGGAGATTAAAATTGCCTAGTATGATATGAGGCTTCCTTAGAGTGGAGGCGCAGGATTGTTGTGAGGTTTTGGTTATTAGGTGTGGGGGGGTCTGTACAGAAGGCATATTGCTAAGTTACTGTTTTCTGTTTTAAGAATGTCTATTCCGTCGTGGTTATTACATATGCTGGTAGATAATTTTAGTTCTTCTTTGGTGATTGCAACTACTCCCCCACCTCTTTTGTGGTCCCTAGTGCAATTAAAGAGCTTGTAACCTTGTATTTTTAGCTGGTTCAGGAGGATATTGTCATTTTCCGAGAGCCAGGTTTCCATGATACACAGAACAACTGTGTTCTCATCTGTGATGAGGTAATAGATGAGTTGAATTTTGTTTCTTATAGATCTGGCATTAAGTAGGAGAAAACTTAGGTGGTTAATTGATTGAGTGTCTTATGGGGTGTATTTGAAAATATGTAAATGTGGATTAGTCTGTGATGGTGTCTCTTTTGACTTAGGGGGGCCCTCTGTAAGGTAGATTTCTATGAATTAGTAGGAGTCTGTTTGCTCTGGTAGTGGGTGGGTATGGGAAAGGATTGGTGCGGATCATTTGAGGGGGAGAGGGCTTTGAGTATGCGAATCATTATGAGTAGGAAGTATATAGAATACATTATCATTATTCTGGTTTCCACTGCGTTCTGGGCTTGTTCTAATTAAGGCTGGGTTATACTTATATTGAAAATAAAGATTTTGCAGATGTGTGAATTTAGACAGTGTGATACACCTTCGATTTGCTTGGGGGTAGTATAAATTGGATGACTATTAGGTACAATGATGATTAGACGTTGCAGTATATATATATGCAGTAAGACAGCTTTGAGCATGAACAATCAGGATTGCTTGCTTGCGAGAAAGTACATGAGGGAGGAAAGGCAATGCTGATTAGGAATTGCAAGAAACAAATATGAATTTATGCTATGGTGAGCAAGTATTCCAGGTCGTTTTTGTAAGAATAATGAGTTCTGACCTGTGATGGTAGTCCTAAGTACTTTTCATTCAGGTTTGTGTGCCCCAAATGATTAGAGCTTATGGCGATGAGCTTACTGCAGAGCGGGTTGTCTGGTGTTGTGGTTATGATCCTCGAAGCGGTTAGTGAGGTGGTCTGCGGTAGGATTTTTTTTGTTCCGCCGCCGTTCCCCGCCTAAGGGCCATGCCAAAGGGCCCTCAGGCGCAGGCACACCCAATGGCGCCTTTAAATTTAAAGATCCTTTGTTGCAGCTGATTGGGCTTGTGCCCTGGAGCAGGGAGGAGACTGCTTTACCGCTCCCCGGCTCAACCCTGATCAGAGAGAGTTCGATGGTGGTGTCAGCATGCAGCTTCTTCTGTGCCCGATGCCTCCTTTAAATTTAAAGGTCCTTTGTTGCAGCTGATTGGGCTTGTGCCCCGGAGCGAGGAGGAGACTGTTTTCCTGCTCCCCGTCTCAACCCTGATCAGAGGGAGCTCGATGGTGGTGTCAGCATGCTGCTTTGTTTAATTGGTTTTGTTGTATTTGATTCTTTTATGGGTCAAATATGTGTGCATATATAGTCCAAAGCCATTTCACTGGTCACTTTTTTAAGGAGATATTGGGCATTAAGGGGTTGAACTGCAACGGTGCCAATAATGTTGACCACAACGGTAACTCTCAAAAACCCCGGTAAAGAAACCCTCATGAGGGGATCATCATCATCATGCTCACAATTCACACCCTCGAATATATTTGTCCACACGTTCTCATCCCAAAGTCCAGAACCTCAGCATCTCAACTCACCCTCATTCCCTCCTCTACCATGCCCATCCTCTCATCCCCAGCTAGTCCATCCCCCTGCTACCCACACCCCCACCGTGCACATAGTACCTACTCCCACCTTCCTGCAATCCACACTACACCCTGAGCCAATCAAAATAAAGTAGGGCGAATGACAATCATAGTCCATGTCCATTGCCTTATTTTATTCTCAAACTTGAAGTCTTGTTAATAAAATTCTCTCTGGAAAAGTGAAACTATCCAAACACGCCAAGTAGTAAAAAGTCCTCTGCTCTGCTAATCATTTCGCTCTGAGCCCATGTGAAAGGTGTGTATTGTAAAAGTCTTGAGCCTCTCCTGGGGTATTAAAGAAAAGAATCTGTCCGTCGTGAGTCAGCATTAGATGTGCTGGATACAAGAGTGCAAAGTGTACATTCTTGTTTGCAAGCAAATGGCATACTGCCAAGAAGCTTTTACAGTTTTGCATTAAAGCTGCAGAGTAGTCCTGAAAAATTAAAATCTTTTTGTCTTCATGTTCTATGTAGCAGCTAGCAGCACTACCTCCTTTTGCTGGAAACTCAAAATCAGACAATCACCACACACTGTCGCAACTCGCCCTCTCTTCTCGGTCACAGGCGATGAGCCCTCTTCAGTTGTAGCAGCCCCACCTCCACAATAAACCTTAAACTTAGAGGCAGTCAGGTGTCCAAGAAGCTAGTGTTCCTCATCCTTAATGAACTCTGAGATGCCCACCAGTCTAAAGTTTTTTATGGTGGCTGCGGTTCTCTAAATAATTAAGTTTTTTTCCCTTGATGGATATGCAGCTTCTGCAACTGCTCTACTTCCATGGCCACATGCTGGCTGCCATCCTTCAGGTCTGAGATACACTGCTCCATCACTAATAATCTCCCCTGGAGCAGTGTATCTCAGAATTGAGTCATATTGTCTATTTTATTAGACAGGTCATCAAAAAGGCTATCCAAAGCCGTCACTACCAGGACTGTGCCAAGCTAGCAATGCGCCCTGTGGACTGGTGAACCCGGTGCCCTATTCACCCACCTTTGTGCAGGAATTCACTTTTGCTGGCCTTCCTGGAAGCCGAGTGATGATGACAGCACTCCTTCTGTACTAGCGCCCTGTGCGGCTACACCATTTGCACAATCCTTGGTACAGCCTTGGTCAATACCACCACAAATAATTCATACAGTGTCATGGTCATCTGCTCGGTCTGAGAGCTTGTTGGCTGCACCGCCACAGTCTTGCCATTGCCTGCCCAGATCCAGACTTTATCCTTCTTTAATGTTTTCGCCACTATCCAGGTAGAAAGTCCAAAACACAGCAGTGTGGTATTCCAACAGCAAACTGCCACTAGAGAATAATTCTTTTCATAAGATTAGAAGGGGATTGTAGTGAATAAATGTGGGAGCCCTAAAGCTAAAGGAATCATGTCTCCCCCTGCACAACACATAGGCAGCAGAATGGGGTGGGCCACAGGGACTATGGCACCACCAATATTTTGCCCAACAGAACATCAGCAACTAGAGAGCCTGGGGATGGGGACAATGATTGATTTGGGCCCTCTAACCATAAAGGTGTTCCGCTGCCCCTGGCTCAACATATCATGTGACCCTAAAGTCCAACTTAAATGTAAAAGCAAGTCTGTTATGGGTGATCAATAACTTTATGGCTTTGATGCAAAGTGAAATATACAGCAGTCAAAAGTAAACGATGATGTTTAGTTACCAGATCAAAAAAACTAAATGTCATCTGCGTGTATCTTATAATTTAAATTTAGACCAATAAATAACTTGCATATTGGAACCATATATAGTTGAATAGAAGGGCCTAAAGTGCTGACCCTTGAGGGATTCCAGTTGGTAGCAAAAACCAAGATGAATGTTTTCCCATGATGCCAACCTGCGCCTTTCATTCCAACAGAAATTAATGAGACCAAGTATACACCAAACCAGTAATGCCATTATCCCTCAACTATTATAATAAGATGGAATGATTTACTATATCAAATGCTGCTGATAATATCGAGCAGGACTAAGACAAACAATTTCTCTTGCTCAAATCGCTACAAAAAGCAATCCATGGAAGATAATAATATGTTTTCTGTACCATGTTAAGGTCGGAATCTGAACTGAAAAAGATTCAAAATTGAATGAGTACAAATGCTTGTAGTTGGTTCAGTGCTTTTTTTTTCAATAACATTTGCTAGAAAAGTTATTGATGAAACTGGTCAGTAATTGACAGGATCAGTATTGTATAAGGAAGAATGTTTAAGAATCAGTTGCTTGCTTGCTCATTTAAAGCCCCTGGGAAATAGTTCCTTTGTGAAAGATCAGTTAACAGAATTCAGCACAGCCTCCCAAATATCATTGCTCATCGCGTTCAAAGTCTTCATTGGACAAGCATCCAGCAAGCTAAAAGTATTACGGAGTGAAGTAACAGTTGATTTGATCTGCTCTATAGACACTTGGAAAGAATTTTCCTACTGAGAACTGAAAATGGGATTTGAATTGACAATGTTTGCAGGAGGGAAATTAGAATTAAGTCATTCAATCTTACTTTACAGTGACTGCACAAATTGCTGTAGCTCAGTTGTGACAAAGACCATCCCCTGGACTTCTGATCGGGTTAACTTCTTAATTACAGAATAAAGATTTGTTGGTAGATTCAAATTAGTATAAATATCTGTCATAATATTCTCTCTTGATATCACAAGGCCTCAATATTCATTTAGAGCAGTGAGATAATCCTGTTGTGAGTAATAGTTAAGTGTTGCTTGCCACTGCCTTGCTTTTTGGTGCTGCAGTCTGTTTTGTGCTCTTAGTAAAGAAAAATGTTAATGTGAATAGAATTTATAGATTTTCCTTTTAGCATTTTTCTTTATTGTATAAATGATGGCTATCTATTTCAATATTTTATGAAACCCCTTTTGGATTAAAAATCATTGTGCATTTAAGTTTCAGAAAGCATTAGAAAATACTTCTAATATATTATAAAACATTCTGATAATTAGGTAAGGTCATCTTTTTCTGATCAATTAATGTTTTTAAACTGGCAATGTTTAGCATAAAGATCACATAATTCTAATTGATTTATTCTGGCCTATATTTTTATTTTAGGTCAAAGCTCAAAAAACATCAGCTCTTCACCAAGCATTGAGAGTTTACCAGGGGGACATGAACACACAGGCTCTCCACCACTGTCTGCTTCAAAAAAAGATTCCTTTTTTAGCACCATTTCACGTTCACGATCTCAGAGCAAAACCATGGACAGAAAAGTGTCTGTAAGTGCCTTCTCAGTACCAGTCTGTTCTATTTATTGTGGTTTTATATAATGAATTAGAAACTGTTTGTTTATTTTGCACATGAAAATCACGATTGCTAGACCATAGCTTATTGCACTGCAGTGCAAAAGACTCAGGTTTGATTCTCCTTTCCACTGAGGCTGACTGTAGTCAAGTACGTTGCAGAGGTAATGCCAAGAAGGGAGGAAAGACAACTTCCACTATTGTGGTTATACTTATGTTATGCCTTGGAGATTTCCTTCCTGGCTACTGAAGGTACGTATATCATACTATCTGATGTGGAAGATTTATAAACGAAGAGGCGTAAAAAGAAATTTTGAAAAAAAAAGATTTAATTTAAAAATAAAAAGCTGTACTTTCACAAAATTAGCTAATGTATTATTGCACTACAGTTTCACAATATTTGTGGCAACAGATGTGAGAAATCTGAAATAATTATAGTATTCCTTTATTTAATTAGTTTGTAATAATCTGACCTGGATCTCAACGAGAAATTTTTATGTTTAAAATTATGCAAGAAAGTTATAGACTCTGTTTTATTTTTTATGCCACTGAAAAATACATTTTATAATGAAATGGAGAAAGGAAGTAGGAGTTTGCTTCAAATAATATACTGATAAGTACAATTAATGTTCAGTTTGTAGAATGAAAAATTGACACTCTTCATTTGATGAAAGAAGGTAAAATGACAGGAGTTGAATGTTAATTAAAAAAAAACCCACTTCTGAGTAGATGGAAATGTATTCATTATTCAGAGCAGCATATGAAGAAAACCAGACAGTCCAGGTGCAGAATAACAATGTTTTCAATATTATCATGTGCTGCCAAATTGTTTTTTTAAATATTTTGGAGATCAAAAATACTTATAGGTTAACTGCATTCAACTTGTGTGTAGATATATAGATATATTACCACGTTAGGGGTCACACCCACGGCTGTACCAAGCCATAATTATGCCCTGTGCTACTTGTATATCTGGCGCGCGCCCTCCGCCCCATTCCTCAGTATTCCTCCATGCCCAGTCGACTGCTTGCCCTTGCCCTGCTGCCGCCACTTTTTGTTTTCTTGGAGGCAGCAGCAGTGACGCAGACCCAACTTTAAATTTAAAAAAAGCAAAACAAAAACATGCAGGTCTTTCCTTCTCCATGCTTGTAGGCAGTCAGGTCCCTCCTTCCCTTCTCTGATATAGGTTGCGTCAGAGGAGGGAGGGACCAGGCCAGCCATTCAAACACGGGTCTTTACAATTTCATGTTTGAATGGCTGGCCTGGTCCCTCCATTCCTCTGACGTGACCTACATCAAAGAAGGGAAGGAGGGACCTGACTTGCCTACAAGCGTGGAGAAGGAAAGACCCATGTGGGTTTGTTTTGTTTTGTTTTCATTTGAACTCAGGTCTGCTCCGCTGTTGCCGGTGTCACTGTCACTGAGAAAACAAAAAGTGGCAACAGCAGGAGGTGGGGGGGGGGGGGGGGAGGAGCCGAGGCAGACAGCCAGCCCAAAATTTGCATCCTGTGCGGCTGCACCGCTCACACGGGACTAGGTACAGCGCTGTTCACATCTTAGATTTAAAACCTGTTCCCAAAAAACTAGGCATTATGGCATTTACATGCTTTAGATTCTTCAGCTGTTCTCTGGTTGAACCACTTACTTATTATCTTTCGATATGGGGGGGGGGGGGGGGTTAACAAAGTCCAAGTAAACTGAGCACCAGAAGGGGCTTGTTCAACATTCTGGGAAATGGATATAACTAATCTCACATCTTGCTGATATGCTTTTGTAGAGTCCAGTATTGATGATGACAGTGTTGATAGACTTGCTTTACAGTAGCACAAGGTTCTTATTAGTTTATACCAGGAAAGGATAGTTTATAAGCCTGTGATGGTATGGAGGGCATCTGTAGCCCCTCCTGGTTTTCCAAAACTGTGAGGGCTAGAAAGTGCCAATTATGATACGCAGAACACCATTGGGACTGCATCGCGGACCAGGCCAGCCTAGGAAATTATCAGAGGCTATTGAATCTTTATAGGAACTTTAATGTATCTGCAAAATCAGAGTATTATACTACCCAGATCCATCATTCCAGTAACCGGCCCAGGGAGTTATTAGAATTGTCAATAAGGAAGCTAATGGTTTACCCTCCAGTCAGATGTCTGATGAGTTGTCTAGTGATTCTTATGCTGCTTCTTACATAAAAGATGGGTACATCTCACCCACCTTTGATATCATTATCAAATAGGTCACTTTTCCAGTCTATGCAGAATGGTCTCAATTCTCACTTGTTCTCCAAGAACAAACAGGAAGTCAGTCCTCAGCCCTTGCGGAAGCATCCCTCCAGCTTTCAAAGAAAGCCTTTGGGAGATGCCACCACGCATGCATGGTCCCCTTCCCGCCTAAAGGTGCCATCTTGTTCACTCTCCTTTTTTCCGCGGAGCCATTCAGACGCTCGTCTGGCTCGTCCCCGGAAAAAGTTGATTTTTCTGTCTGAGTTTCATACTCGCCTCCAGTATCGCACTGGTGCTCTTCCCACCACCCGTCCTCATTGCATCGGCGTCGAGTTCAGGTTTATTTTGTAGTTTTTCTTCTTTGGTGCCGTCGCGTCTTTTATCCAACTGGCAGTCCATCGGGTCTTCGATCTCGCAGGTGTACTTTTTTCCCCTATGGCTACCAGTGGCTTTAAGAAGTGTGATCGTGCTCAAAAATTATGTCCTTGACTGACATAGACGACTGCTGTCTCTACTGCCTCAGGCTAGACCATGACCCAGCATGCGGTCTTTGCAAGACGATGTCCAGCAAGGCCCTCAAGAGCCACCAGCAGCAGCATGATAAGGTTTTCCCCGATGCCTCCAAAGACCAGTGCCTCGTCTGAAGCCCTGACACCCCGGGCGGACCCACCCGAGCCTGAGCCCCGTTGCGGGACTTCAGAAATGGGTCTCCCTCAAGAGAACCCAGGAAGAAGAAAAAACCCTCAAAGGCGGCGTCCTTGGATGGATCCGACCGACCCGATACCCCTGAGCCAGGTCCCTCAGTTCGAGACGCTCGTCCGGAGCTTCAGAGAAGGAGCAGCCTGCAAAGGTCCCCTGGAATAATTCGACCTTGGACGGGCCTCGGTCCCCAGACACCATCCTCGTCGAGGATTCCCCTTAAGGGGAGCCTGCACCGAAGGCTGCGGAGTCTTCTGGTTTGGAGTCCAGAATGGCGACCCTGAAGTGCAGTTTGTCTGCCTTCATGGACCAGCAGCAGGCACTGTTGTTTGGCATGACTGGTTCATCCGCCCCGACCACCGGGCCCTTGACGTCGATTACGTCCCCGGAAGTCGAGCCGATCCTTGAGGACCTTCGGCCAAGGTCTCGATCTGACTACCACTTAACGGGACCGCAATCATCCCTGGCTAGTATGCCAGGCACCAGATGCAGAGCCTCGTGCCCCTCGAGGCCCATGGAGCAGCCCTCTTATGAGACCTTGATGGACTACTCCAAATGGGAGATGGAGGATGAAGAGTCTCCTAATACCCGCCGCCATCGCAACGTCCCATCTGACTCTCCCATCTCAGAGCCTCGACAGCGGTCCCCACCCGAGGATATGGGCTTCCTTGATTTTGTCAAGGACATGTCTAAGGCCCTGGCATTCCCCACAGAGTCGGAGGAGGATCCTCGGGCGGATGAGTGGAAATCCTCCAGTATGAGGGAATTGCTCACGGTGCCCATTCCTCCCATCCTGGAATGGCTGATGCTCTGTATGTGGGAGACACTGGTATCGGTGCCAGTGGTGAGCAAGTGGCTCGATTTATCAAGTCAGCTGGAGCCTGAGCTTCCAGAAGTCATAACTGCCACATAATTCCATGGTGGTGGGGCCGGCCATGCGTCAGCTGAAAAGCCAGAAAATGCACTCCTCGGTGCCCCCTCGCAGGGAGGCCTGCACCTTGATGCCCTCATCAGAAAGTGTTACCAGGGCTCGATGCTCATTGGCTGCATCCAGGCCAACCAACTGTACATGGGCATGTATCTGAGAGACCTGGTGAAGGAACTCATCGGGTTCTCAGTCTCTCTGAGGAACCCCTGCAGCGGTTCAAGAACCTGGCCATGATTGTCTGTGGGTACTCCAAGTTTATGTATCGGGCAGCCTATGATGGGTTCGAGTCGGCGCCTTGAGTAGTGGTGGCGAGCATCGGTGCATGACGGCAAGCTTGGTTACAGTTGTCCGACCTTGAGCAGTGGGTTCAGGACAAACTGGTCAATGTCCCATGCCAAGGAGAGAACCTCTTTGGCAAACCCATGACCGACAAGGCTGCTGAGCTGGAGTTCGAGTTCATGATGAGGACCAGGCTCTCTAAAAAGACTGCTGCCCCTCCCTGACGGAAGAGCTTGGGTAAAAAGCCCTTCTACCCAAGAAAAGGGGCTGCTTACAGAAACTACCCATCTTTTCAGGCCTCCCCAGCTCCCCAACAAGGTCAGCAGGCCAAGGGATATGGGCATGGCCCCCTTAAGCAGAAGGTTCCCAAACCTCAGGCACTGTCTCCGTCCCAGCCATGGGGGCGTTTTTGACTCCTTGGGCACACACAGGGAGACATCTGGTTTTCTATGCCCGGAGGTGGTTGACCATCACCACAGACTCCTAGGCTCTCTGGGTGGTCAGGGAGGGTTACCTCCTCCATGTAACTCTGACACCTCCCCCTTATTTCTCGGGAGAGCCCCTCAGGTCTCCCCTCCACCGGGACCTTCTACTGAAGTAGTTGGCAGGTCTTCTCGAGGACAAAGCAGTGGAACCAGTGCCCCACCATCTCAAGGGCAAGGGGTTCTACTCCAGGTACTTCCTAGTCCCAAAGAGAACAGGGGGGCCTAAGGCCAATCCTCGAACTACACAACCTTAACAAATTCCTGGTGAGGGAGAAGTTCAAGATGCTCTCCCTTAGAACATTGCTGCCCTACCTCTAGCAGGGAGATTGGCTATGCTCCTTAGACCTCAAAGATGCCTATACCCACATCATCATCCACCCCAACCACAGGCAGTACCTGCGGTTCATAGTAGGGGGTGGACACTATCAGTATAGGGTCTCCCCTTCTGCCTGGCCTCCGCCTCAAGGGTCTTCACAAAATGCCTGGCAGTTGTGGTCGCCTTCCTCCGCCTCCAGGGGGTCTTCGTTTTTCCCTACCTGGACAATTGGCTCATAAAGAGAGGCACAGCCTCAGAGGTGCAGCAGGCTACCACATGCACCATCCAGATTCTGCAACACTTGGGCGTTGTCATAAACTACCCCAAGTCTCACTTCCTCCCAACACAGTATCTGGAGTTCATCGGGCAAAGCTGGACACCCTCCAGTCAAAGGACTTCCTGCCCGGGAATCGGGCCGACCGGCTCAGGACTCTGGGACGGAACATACAGCACCATCCCTCAATGCCCGCTCAGCTTCTCCTGCGCCTTCTCGTGCACATGGCCTCCACGGTCCATGTTACCCCAGACACATGCCTCCACATGAGACTGGCGCAGTGGTATCTCCAGGACCAGTGGACCCAAGCCATGGGGCGCCTCCGAGGCAGAATCTCGGTAACTCGCCAACTGGCAGACTCTCCGGTCTAGTGGCAGTCTCTCCAGTATCTCGAGGTAGGCATGCCTTTTCAGGCCCTGAGCCCCTTTAGAGTCCTCCCCACGGACACTTCCCTGCTTTGCAGGGGAGCCCACTGCAAGGAACTCCACACCCAGGGCAGCTGGTCACCAGACGAGAGCACCCAACAGATCAACCTCCTGGAGCTGCGAGCAATATACTTAGCCCTGCAATCTTTTTGCCACCACCTGCGTCACCAGCTGGTGCCGGTCCAGATGGACAACCAGGTGGCGATGTTCTCTGTCAACAATCAGGGGGGCATGGGGTCTCATTCCCTCTGTCAGGAGGCAGTGGTCCTCTGCTTGTATGCAGTCCAACAGGGTATTCTCCTGCGGGCAGTATACCTACCAGGCCAGAGCAACCTGCTGGCAAGTTGCAGCTGGACCCATTGTGGCCAACCGGCTCTTCCGGATCTGGGGGAAACCTGTGATGGACCTGTTCATCAGTCCAGACAACTTCCAGTTGCCCTGCTTCTGTTCCTGGCAGGCCCACCCCTCCAGGGTGGCAGCGGACGTGTTCCTTGTGTTTTGGTCGGAGGGCATCATGTACACCTTCCCTCCCACGCCACTGATTGCCAAAACTTTGCTCAGGACCTTCCACGACAGGGCCTTGCTCATCCTGATAGCCCCTCGGTGGCCCAGACAACCGTGTTTCTCACTGCTCCTCCACTTAACGGTGGAAACCCCAATTCCATTGGGCACTTTTCTGGGACTCCTGTCTCAGGAAGGGGGCTTCTCCTGCACCCCAACCTGGGGCCCCTGTTACTGATAGCATGGCTGTTGAAAGGATGACACTAGCCCCTTTCAACCTCTCCGGTGAGGTATAGGAGATCGTGCTGGCCTCTCGCAAGGCCTCTACTAGGAAAGCTTATGCGTTCAGATGGCACAGGTTTTCAACCTGGTGTGCCAAACGTGGGGCTGACCCATTCTCCTGCGTGGTTATGTTGGTGTATCCAGGCTCAAGTCTAACTCTGTTCGGGTGCACCTCAGTGCCCTGGCGGCACACCACCACCTGGTGGATGGCAAGCCCCTCTCGGTCCAACCATTGGTGACCCATTTTCTTAGGGGTCTGCTCTTATAGAAGCCCCTGGTTCACCCTCTGGCAACTGAATGAGACCTCAACGTGGTGTTGGGGCAGCTCACTCGCCCACCCTTTGAGCCTCTGGCTACTTGCCACCTACGCTACCTCTCTTGGAAGGTGGCATTCCTGGTTGCACTCACCTCTGCTCACAGAGTTAGCAACTTCACGCCTTAGTGGTGGAGGTGCCTTATACCAGGTTCTACAAGAACAGATTGGTGCTTCGCACGCATCCTAAATTCCTTCCGAAGGTAGTATCGTCCTTCCATCTCAACCAGGAAGAAGTACTTCCTCCCTTCTTTCCGAGACCTCACTCCAGTCGGGCAGAGACAGTCCTTCACACCTTAGACTGTAAGAGGGCTTTGTCCTTCTATATCCAACGCACTCAGGGCTACTGCAAAGCTACTCCAGCTTTTCGTCTCCTATGACCCCAGTAGGCTGGGGAAGGTGGTGACCAAGTGTACGCTGTCTACCTGTATAGCGGACTCTATCGCCCTCACCTGTGAGCAGGCGGGGCTACCGCTGGAAGGCCGTGCCATAGCGCACTGTGTCGGGGCCATGGCAGTCTCAGTGGCAAACTTGCACTCTGTCCCGATTGTGAACCTCTGCGGGCCGGCACCTGGGCATCAGTCCATACCTTCGCAGCCCATTACTGCCTGGAAAGAGAGTCCTGATGGGACAGTGCCTTCAGCCAGGCTGTGCTCTGTAACCTTTTCGGGGTTTAGGCAACTCCTACCCTCTGACCTTCTGTCTTCAGGCTTTTGGAGTGCTGATTTTCATTGGACACAGGGGTCCTGCTGTGGTCTGTGGATATGGACTTAAATTGCTGCTGCTTGCAGCTCCCCGTGAGGGAGTCCATGTTTTGTGCTATTGGCTTTCAGTAGCCTGTAGCTGGGGAGTCCCATATGTGAGGACTGACTTCCTTCTTGTTTCCAGAGAAAGTGTAGTTACTCACCTGTAACAGGTGTTCTCCGGGGACAGCTGGAATCAGTCCTCACAACCCTCCCTCCTCCCCTTGGAGTTGATCCTTTACCATCTTTATTTTTGCAGTCCTTTAGCTATGTCATCTAACTGAGCAAGATGGCACCCTTGGGTGGGAAGGGGACCATGCTTGCGTGGTGGCATCTCCCAAAGTCTTTCTTTGAAAGCTGGGGGGATGCTTCCACGAGGGCTCTGTCGGTGCCGACATCACCCATACGTGAGGACTGATTCCTGCTGTCCCCAGAGAATACCTATTACAGGTGAGTAAGTACACTTTAACCCTAATCAGGACTTAGAGGTCCTCAGTACTATCTCTAATGCCACTTGTCATTTTGACACCGGTCCTATTCCTTTACTGATGTCTATAAAGTTTCATTTAGCAAAATACTTAGCCAAGTTGGTGAACGCGTCGCTCATCCAGGGTGGTGTTTCCTCTAGTTCAAAGAATGCATCTGTTACCCAATGAAAATGTTTTCAGCATAGTGTTTTGGATCTTTAATCGTCCTATCAGCTTATTTCCAGTCTCCTGCTGGCAGGCAAGCTAACTGAAAAGATTGTCCTAACCCAGCTACAGGAGCATATCAAAACCAGTGCCTTATTAGATAAGTATAAATATGTTTTTTTGGCTTAAATGAAGTACAGAATCACTATTAGTTTTAGGAACTGATAATTTCTTGATTCAGCTGGAAAAATCTGGTCAGGTATTGGTTGCCTTTCTCAGCCTTTGACTCTGTAAATAATAGTTTGTTGCTCCAGTGCCTTGGACAGTAGGGTTTTACTTCTACTGTTCTGGAATTGTTCCTCTCCCTTCTCACTGATAGGACTTATCAAATCTGTTTGGCTGGGCAAGTTCCAGCCCCTTTGCTGATTTCAACAAGGGTTCCTCAAGGATTGATCCTATCAACTTTGCTTTTTAAGCTCTATTTTAGACCAGTCTGTGATGTTTTTCAAGCTTTAGACTCGGACTATAAATTCTCCAGGAACAAGCAGGAAGTCAGTCCTCACATACGGGTGACATCGGCACCAATGGAGCCCGCGCGGATCATTTCCCCAGCTTTCAAAGAAAGCCTTTGGGAATGTCACCACGCATGCGTGGTCCCCTTCTCGCTCAAGGGTGCCATCTTGATCAATCTCCCTTTTTCCGTGGAGCCCTTCGGACGCATGTCCCTGTACCTTGGAAAAGTCTCATACTTGTTTCTCTAATTCCGTTTTCCTAGTCCTCATCCCATCTTCCCCAGTGCCCCTGCCTCGGCAGCGGACCCCGGGACTTTGCTGTTTTTCATTTTTTCTTTTTTCTTCGTGAGTTTGTCTCTAGCACATTTCGCACCCTTTTCATCCGCTGGCCGAGCCAAAGGTCTTCACCTTGCAGGGATTCGTTTTGCCCCATGGCCTCCAGTTTCAAAAAGTGTGACAGATGCTCCAAAAACATGTCACTCACAGACACGAATGACTGTTGTCTTAGGTGCCTAGGAGCTGACTATAACCCAGAGCTCTGCTACCTTTGTAAAAAGATGTCTTCCAATGCCCTCCAGAGCTGTAATTAGAATCTGGACGATATTTTCTGCAAGACGGCCCAGGTGTCCCTGGTAGCTTCCCACTCCACCGACCTTCAGCCTCTGGGGTCCCCCAGAGCCACTCTGCAGCCCCGGCGTCACTCTGAGCAAGGGTTCCCCGAACGGGAGCGGAGGAAGAAGAAGAAGGCCTCAAGGATACTGTCGGGGGTGCCGGACAAGCGTGAACGTTCTCGCGCTCGGTCCCTCAGCCCTTCTCGGCAGTCCTAAGAGTCTGAGAAGGAGCAGCTGCAAAAGGTAACTCGTACGGATATGGAGGCCTCCGGTGATGGCGCCTGGTCTCCCGAGGGTCGTCCCGGCGAGGACCCCTTCTCCTCCTTGACTCCCGACCTGGTCACCCCAGCATCGGCGTCGCAGGGCCCGAATGCTGGCACTGGAGCACAGCGTTTCTGCCTTCCTTGCTGCCCAGCAGGCACTGGTGCCAGGCCCCGCTGGCATGCACCCTGAGACCTCGAGGGCGACGTCTGTGATGGTTCCCCAGACCGCCATGACAAACCCTGAGAGCCAAGGGCCTTGTGAGGGATCCCAGCAGAGGTCTCCTTCTCCATACCGGTCTTCAGGTGCAAGATCTTCTTGAGCCAGCACCTCCGGCTCCAGGTGGGCTTCGGCCTCGAGAGCCCAGCAGACAGCACAGGCTCAGCTCGAGCAAACTAGCTTCCTCGGAAATTGAATCCCAGGTTCACTGGGACCTCCCCTCAGATCCTTCTCCACCTGTTCGGAAGCAGCAGTCCCCTTCCAAAGATGCCTCCTTTCTGGAGTTTGTGCGGGACATGGCTCGAGCCCTAGCACTCTCCACACAATCCGAGGGGGAGCCCTGTGCAGAGGAATTTGATATTTTACAATACGAGGCTCCACCAAGGGAATCCCTCATGGTCCCGGTTCCACCCATCCTAGCCCGGCTGCTCCTCCGCATGTGGGAGACACCTGCATTTATCCCTATTGTCAGCAAGCGCCTGGACACTATGTGCAGGGTCCAGCGAGAGCCCGGCTTCCGGAAGGCTCAGCTTCCTCATACTTCAATAGTGGTGAAGTCTGCCATGCAGAAACAAAAGAGACCAAAAACTCACTCTTCGGTCCCGCCGGGTAGGGAATCTCATGCCCTCAACACCCTCAGGCATAAGACCTATAAAGACTCCATGTTGGCGTGCCTATACATAGGCATGTTCCTTCTTGACCTCATGAAGGAGCTCAGAGGTTTCCAGGCGAGCCTGGATGGCGATTACCTCTGCCGTTTCTAGTCTCTCCTGAAATCAGTGGGGGACTGTTCAAAGTACCTTTCTCGCACTGCATATGACAACTTCAAGTACTCCGCTCGGGTAGTGGCTGCTGGTATCGGGGCCAAGCAGCAGGCCTAGCTCCAGTCCTTGGACCTCAAACAATGGGTCCAGGAAAAACTGCTTGATGTACAATGCCTGGCAAGCAATTGTTGAGATGGAGTATGTCACTTGCACCCGTTTCTCAAGAAAGACTTTGTCTTTCCCGCAGAAGCAACAAGGCAAGAAGCCTTTCTTCCAGAGGAAGGGTTTTCCCTACAGGGCTACCCACCTTACTCTCCAGAGCCAGCTCCACCCCAGGGCGGACAGAGCAAGAGCGGCCGCCAGGGCTCGCATAAGTCTAAGGGACCCAAAAGCCAGACCCCTTAACCGGCCCAGTCAGCCCCCAGCTTTTGATGCCAGATGCTTAGCCGCTCGCCCTCTGTCGACCCAGCTGCCAGTGGGAGGGCACCTAGTCCACTTTGCTCCCTGATGGGAGTCTGTCACATCAGACGCCTGGGTCTTCCAGGTTGTCCGGTAGGGTTACCTTCTTCACCTGGACCGGCTTCCTCCACCCTTCTGCCCCGCGGAGCCCCCTCGGTTCCACGCGCACCAGGTCTTCTTGGCACAGGAGCTTGCTAACCTTCTCAAGGAAAGAGCAGTGGATGTGGTCCCACCGCACCTCAGAGGTTGTGGGTTCTACTCCCATTAATTCCTTCTGCCAAAGCAGACGGACGGCTTCCACCCATCCTCGATTTAAGAAATCTCAACAAATATCTGGTGCGGGAAAAATTCAAAATGCTCTCCCTTGGTGCCTTGCTGCTCTTCCAAGGGCAGGGCGACTGGCTGTGCTCCTTGGACCTTTGGGATGTGAACGCTCACATCCTCGTCCACTCCAAAAACATGAAATACCTGCATTTCAGGGTACAAGGGAACCACTAAAAATTAAGGGTGCTTCCATTCGGCCTCGCGTCCACTCCACGAGTGTTCACCAAATGCCTCACGGTGGCCGCAGCCCAGCTTTGATTGCAGGGCACCTTCATCTGCCCTTATCTAGACGACTGGCTCGTTACAGGAAAGTCAGCCGATGAGGTGCAGTGGGCCACGGCCCATAGCATCCACCTCCTCGAGCACCTCGGCTTTGTGGTCAGTTACCCAAAGTCTCGTGTCACTGCAGTCCAATCCCTGGAGTTCATCAGCGCGTGCCTCGACACTCAGCGAGCGACAGCCTTCCTTCCCCAGGACAGGGCAGACCGCCTCATCACTCTGGCATCCGCAGTTCAGTGCCGTGACACAGTATCGGCCCGAGCAATGCTCCGTCTCCTTGGCCATATGACCTCAATGGTCCACATCGTCTCTGATGCCTGACTGCACATGTGGGCGGCACAGTGGTGCGTTTGAGCTCAGTGGGCTTAGGTGACGGATCATCTCTGAGACGCCGTCTCGGTCACTCCCCAGCTGTCCGAGTCCCTCGACTGGTGGTGGGATGCCCGGAACCTGCTTCGAGGCATGCTGTTCCAGGCTGCACAGTACAATGTGGTTTTGACCACAGACACCTCCCTCACGGGGTGGGGAGCACATTGCGGCAAGCTCCGCACGCAGGGGACTTGGTCCCTGGAGGAGTCCTGACAGCCGATCAACTTTCTTGAACTCTGGGCGGTCCTCCTCCCCATCCGGGTGCTCAGCCACTGCCTTCACCACCGGGTGGTGCTTGTCCAGACGGACAACCGGGTGGCAATGTTCTATATGAACAAGTAGGGGGGCACCGGCTTTTACAGCCTCTGCCTGGAGGTAGCACTGTGGTCTTTTGTGATTCGCCAAGGCATAGCCCTACAGGCCACCTATCTCCCAGGCCAGGACATTGTCCTGGCAGACAGGCTGAGCCAGATCCTCCAGCCACACGAGTGATACCTCTGCTCGCAGAGGGCACAGTGGCTGTTCCGGCGTTGGGGGACTCTGGTCCTAGACCTCTTCACCAGCCCAGTGAATCCACAGCTCCCACAGTTCTGCAGCCCAGTTCCCCACTCGAACAGGGAAGCCTCCGATGCCTTCCTGCTGTCATGGACATATGGCCTCCTGTATGCGTTTCCCCCCATCCTACTATTAGCGCAAGCTCTCCTCAAGATACAGCGGGATGGGGCCTCGGTGATTGTCGTGGCCCTGTGCTAGCCTCAGCAGCCCTGGTTCCCACTGCTGCTCCGCCTCTCATCAGAGCCTCTGGTTTCCCTCAGCAACACGCAGTTCTTGTTGACACAGGAGTAGGGTCTGCTACTTTAGCCGAACTTGAGGTCCTTATCTCTCACAGCTTGGTGGCTGAGAGGGTCGCTCTAGCCCCTCTTCATCTCCCGGTGGAGATCGAGGACATGTTGCTAGCTTCATGCAAGAACTCGACTTGGAGGGCTTACGCCTTTAAATGGTGTTGGTTCTCAGTGTGGTGCTCGGGGATACGGGCCGAACCGTTCTCTTGCCCCACCCACTTGGTCCTGCAGTACCTGCTCCATCTCTCGCAGGTGGGCCTGAAGTCCAACCTGGTCAGGGTCCACCTGAGCGCAATCTCGGCCAACCATCACCCAGTCGGGGGCAGACCCCTCTCGGGTCAGCCGCTGGTTTCCCGCTTCATGAGCGGGCTGCTTCTTTCCAAGCCCCCTATCTGGCCACCTTCAGCATAGTGGGATCTCAATGTCATCCTCACATGGCTAACCCAGCCACTCTTTGAGCAAATGGTGTCCTGCTCATTTTGGCAACTTTCTTGGAAGGTAGTTTTTCTGGTGGCCCTCACTTCAGCCTGGAGGGTCAGTGACTTTCAGGCCCTGATAGCCGAAGCACCCTACATGAGATTCTATGGGAACCAGGTGGTTCTGCAAACGCACCCCAAGTTTCTCCCGAAGGTTGTCTCGGATTTCCATCTCAACGCAGGAGATAGTGCTTCCAACCTTTTTTCAGAAGCCCCACACCAACCGGGCGTTGGAGATTCTCCATACCCTTGATTGTAGGAGGGCTCTCATTCTTCTACCTGCAGCATACGCAGGCTAACCGCAGGTCTAAGCAGCTCTTCATCTCCTACGACCCTTTCCATCTGGGTGGCGGATTGCATCGCCTTCGCCCAGACTCAGGCTGGGCTACCGCTAGACCGCTGAGTCACGGCGCACAGTGTTCGTGCGAGGGTGGTGTCATTGGCACCTCTGCACTCCGTGCCATTGACGGACATCTGCCGAGTTGCAACGTGGTCCTCGGCTAACACCTTCGCGACGCATTAGTGCCTGGAGAGGGAGTCCTGCCGTGACAGTGCCTTCTGCCAAGTCATACTCCATACTTTGTTCGGGGTTTAGGCAACTCCAGCCCTCCGACCCTTCTTCTGTGGCTACCAGGAGTGTGGTTTTCCGGGGTCCTCGGGCTGTCTTAGGTTACCAGTGTCTGCTCACGGCTCACCATGGCACTCTTCTACAGGTCCTCGGTAGTCTGTAGCTGGGGATTCCCATATGTGAGGACTGACTTCCTGCTTGTTCCCAGAGAAAACATAGTTACTCACCTGTAACAGGTGTTCTCCAGGGGCAGCAGGAATCAGTCCTCACAACCCATCCACCTCCCATTGGAGTTGCCTACTCTCCTTGGTATATTTTTCCTTTGCCTGAGCTATGTCATCTGACTGATCAAGATGGCACCCTTGGGCAGGAAGGGGACCACGCACGAGTGGCATTTTTGAAAGCTGGGGAAATGCTACATGTGAGCTCCGTCAGTGCCGACGTCACCCATATGTGAGGACTGATTCCTGATGTCCCTGGAGAAAACCTGTTAACAGGTGAGTAACTACGCTTTATATGCTGATGGCATTAAATTGCATCGGTTCCCTCACATGTTAACATTGCTATGGCCATTGATTGCATGAAACTGGGCACTATGAAGGGGTGCCCAGTGGCTTGAGGGTCACTGCTTAACTTTGAATGTGATTTACTCCACTTTAACTTACAGCTATTTCCGGGGCATCTATGGTGTAAAGACGTCAATAAACTCTCATAAGCCCATAAGTAGTCTCAGACCAACGTAGCGCTGCTAGTCACCAACAGATAGTGAAACACAGATAGCGCTTTACTAGCATCAATGACTACTGGGCAATTATTTTTGTGTCCAGTGAAAATGATTTTTTCTTCTCTTTTTGTCTTTTTACACCACTAGTGTTATTTCCCCTTCCGTTTATTTAAAAACTTATATCAATCCATTGAATAAATGAATAAATGAAATTGCTTATCTTTTATCATACGTCCACCTATTCTTGGTGGGTCTCGCCTTTGGAAAGGAGAGACCCACCAAGAATAGGTGGACGTATGATAAAAGATAAGCAATTTCATTTATTCATTTATTCAATGGATTGATATAAGTTTTTAAATAAACGGAAGGGGAAATAACACTAGTGGTGTAAAAAGACAAAAAGAGAAGAAAAAATCATTTTCACTGGACACAAAAATAATTGCCCAGTAGTCATTGATGCTAGTAAAGCGCTATCTGTGTTTCACTATCTGTTGGTGACTAGCAGCGCTACGTTGGTCTGAGACTACTTATGGGCTTATGAGAGTTTATTGACGTCTTTACACCATAGATGCCCCGGAAATAGCTGCAAGTTAAAGTGGAGTAAATCATTGATTCTTTATATTAGCCTTATTACTCCAGAAGGACCAACATAATTCTTGTAACTTTGAATGTGGGCAAAACTGAGTTGCTGTTCTTACCTGGTAATGCATCTTATACAGTTGTGGGCAACATTATTGGCACCCTTGCTGTTCATTTCCTTGGTGTACAATATCTCCTAAAAAAGGGTGGCCAGTGAAATGGCTTTGGACTATATATGCACACATATTTGACACACAAAAGAATCAAATAAAATAAGACCAATTAAAAAAGGAAATAGTTGGAACTAGTATAACAACTGGGACACTGCCAGGACATGATTATTGACACCCTTATAAACAATTCAAATCAGTTTGAACAGAAGAACCATATTCCCATTGCAGTAAAATTAGACGCATCTGTGATCAATTGTCAGTACTCACATAACTTGAATCAACCAATGAGGGCTCTAATGTTTAAAATGGCCACATTCACTCCCTGTTCCATTTTCACAATAATGAAGACGAGAGCTGCCTGAAACCATCAGAAAAGACATTATCACCAAACATTAGACTTCAAAGTGCTACAAGACCATCTCCAAAAACCTTGGAATTCCTGTGTTTACAGTTTGCAATGTTATTAAGATGTTTTCTGCTCATGAAACAGTCAAGAACCTCCCGGGATATGGTGGAAAGAGGAAAATTAATCCAAGAAGTCTTTGAAGGTTAGTGCGAACAGTTGGAAAAACATCATGTTCAAGATCCAAAGAGTCTAAGGCTGACCTGGAGCAATCTGGAGTGGTGGTTTCAACCTGCACCATATGCCGTGCACTAAACAAAGAAGGACTTAATGGGCGAAGGCCAAGGAAGACCTCACTGCCCAAAGACAGACATAAAAAGGCATGCCTGATCTTTGCCCAAACCCACCTTGAAAAACCACAATCCTTCTGGGTAAATGTTCTGTGGATAGATGAAACCAAACTTGAGTTCTTTGGCAATGCAGACCAGCAATATATTTACAGGTAAAGAAATGGATCCTTAAGGAAAAAAACACCTTTCCTACTGTTAAATTCTGTGGAGATTCCATAATGTTGTGGGGCTGTTTTGCTGCCTCAGAAACTGTAGGTCTGGAACATATTAATGGAATCATGAAGTCAGAGGACTACCAAGGTGTATTGGAGTGAAATGTGGCACATAGTGTCAGAAAGCTAGGTCTGATTCAAAGGTCATGGGTTCTCCAGCAGGACATCTAAAAGTACAAAAGAATGGTTAAAAAGGAAAAAATGACTGTTTTAAACTGGCCAACAGTGAATCCTGATCTCAATCCATTTGAGAACTTTTAGAAAGAACTGAAATCTGCCATTGGTAAAAGGAATCTTGCAAACATTCATGAGCTGGAACAAATCACAGTTGAAGAGTGGGAGAAATTACCAGCAGACATATGTACAAAACTTATAGATAACTACAAGAAATGTTTGGAGACTGTCATCACTGCCAAGGGTTGTGTAATCAAATAGTGAAGGGTGCCATTAAACCTGTCTAGGTCATATTTTGTTTTTTTCTCAGAAGTTACAACATCTATGTTGCAGAGACATCTTTTTTGAACATACTGTAAAAATATGATGGCATACAATTTGAATATTTCCAATTATTTCTCAAGATATTGTAAACATACCTAAAAATACAAGGGTGCCAATAATGTTGACCACATTGGTATACTGCCTCAGAAAGTAGTAATTGGTGACAACTCTGTTTCTGTCAAAAGTGAAGTTCGCTACTTGGGCATTAAAATCGACTTGTAAATTATCTGTTTGCCCTCAAATGAAAACTGTTTCCAGTTCCACTTTTTTCAAACTAAGACAGCTATAGAGATTCAAACCCTATCTAAAGGCTGGTGATTTTTAGACTGTTATTTTTTATATTGTCCCCTATGACTATTGTAGTGTACTCTGGGCATTTTTCCTAGAAAATAAGGTGCTGGAATTCTTATGCAGGGCTCGTTCATTGATACATGAGGATCATGGGTCAATTTTTGCATACCACCACAAACACCTTTTAAAAAAAAAAACCATGTGTACTATATTTAGACCTAGCAAAATCTTCCTTGAAGACATTGTAGCTAGTGCAGAATGCAGCTTCATTCATTGTTTTTTGGTGTCAAAAGCTCTATCATATTACCCCAGTATTACAGCATCTACACTCGTTGCCTTTTGAATTAAGAATGAACTTCAGGGCCCCATAACTGATTTGAAATGTGTTTCTAATTATGTTCTGTTTTGAGTGGAGGAGTTAGCCTAGTGGTTAGAGCAACAGACTAGTACCCAAGAGATCAGGGTTTGATTCCCACTAGTACTCCTTGTGATCTTGGGCAAGTCACTTTACCCTCCATTGCCTTGGAATAAAAGGCCTGGCAATCTACTTCCGGTCATATCTTGCCAAGAAAACCCAGGGGCTGCTGGGTCACCAGGAGTCAACATTGACTTGATGGCACTTAAAAAAAAAAGTTAAATTTAAGAACTTAAAAATTGCTATAGTAGATCGCACCAATGTCCATCAAGTTCAGTATCTTTTTCCAACAGTGGCAAATCCAGGTTACAATTATCTGGCAGGCTTCCAAAAAGTAGCAAGATTAAGTGCTGCTTGCCCTCAGGTTTGTGGACATTTCTTCCAGGAACTTGTCCAAACCTTTTTAAACCCAGCTACACTAACTGCATTTACTACATCCTCCAGCAATGAGTTCCAGAGCTTTAATTATACATTCAATGAAAAGATGATATCTCCAAGAACAAGCAGAAATGTAGTGTTCACATATGGGTACGTCAGTACCGACGGAGCCCATGTGGGAATGCTCCCCAGCATCCAATAGGAAAGCTTTTGGGAGCATCTCACTGCACCTGCATAGCTTCCTTTCCAGCTCTCCTTCCTCAGTTCTTTGTTTTCCGTGGAGCTGACAAGAAGCAATTCCTGTCACCGCAGAAAATGTGTCATTTTCTTATTTTTTGTGGTCACGTCTGCCTTCCATTGATGCTGGTACTGATCTTCGTCGGTGTTTTCTTTCTTTATTTATTTATTTCCTTTAAAAAAAAATTCTGTGAGGGAAAGAACCTGCAACAGAGCATTCAAACTGTACACACCCTCCCTCTGGAACTCCCTCCCAAACCAGATCTGAAGCACCAAAGACCTCTCCACATTCCGGAAACAGTTAAAAAACATCCTGTTTCATAAATATCTTGGACCTGAAACAGACACCTCTCAATAACTGCTCACCAGAACCCCCTGACCTACCCCCCCAGCAACCATCTAAGAGACTACCGAAAAACATCTACTGTCTAGTACTGTTACTTTCTGTGAAGATCAACAATGTTATCCTCCTGATGATGGCCTCCCTCCCTCTTTCTATCAACTTGATTATTGTCCCCCTCCCCTTTTATGTTAAACCACTTTGACCCAGTGAAAAGCAGGATATAAATGCAGTTAAATAAATAAATTTCTTTCCTTCAGGTGCATCAACACCATCTTAGGCTTCGGCCTCGCTTTTTGTCACAGACAAAATGGATAAACCATCCAGTGGTTTTTTTTTTTTTTTAATTCTTTATTTTCGTTTTATAACAACAGAGGAAAAGGAAGACATACAGCTAAAAGACAGATACATAAAGTGTAATACATACACCAAAGTAAACCCCTGCCACCCCCCTCCCCCCTGCTTCTTCTCTAGAAAACTAATCATTCCCGAAGCGGGCGTGTACTTACATTATTGTGTTACAAAACCTAACGGTGATCTGAAACATGATGAGTGCACATTATACAGGCATGTTGGAGCAATGAGCAGATTGTACATAATCATTAAGCATCTGCCATTTAGACAAGCGAGAGTGAGGTTGGGCATGGGGAATAGCTCTCCGAGGTATCTGCTCATATTTACTATATAAGCAGACGAGGTTCCACCATTCATTGACAGTAAGTCGAGAGCTATCCTTCCAATTCCTCGTGATTAAGCATATGGCTATACCCAGCATGAAATCAAGGAGAAAGTGACCCTTCTTAGGAAGAGAGGGGATCTCCGCCACAGAGCGGAGTCCCACGATCTTCCAAGAGAGAGGTTCGTGAAGGTGTAAGATAAATTGAATACAACCCCAGACCCGCCCCCAATAAACCTGTAGTTGAGGACATTCATAAATAACATGAGCGAGGGTTCCCACAGCAGTATGGCAAGACCAACACTGGTCCCTAGCATTTGTGTTCCATTTGGCTATTTTTTCTGGGGTATAAAAGCATCTGTGTGCAAAGAAGAAGAGAGTTTGGGTAACAGAGGCAGACCGGGAAACCCGCACTACTTTGCTCCAGAAAACGCTCCATTGCACAGGGGTTAAAGTGGTTTGCAGTTCGCGCTCCCAGGCTTGTTGGGCTCTAAAAGTGGCCGTGTCTGTACCCTGACATAATATTTTATAAAAGTTAGAGGCTACCCCATGTGTACTACTAATAGAGTGAACTATCTCTAATAGCCCGTCCTCAGTAGGGGCAGAGGGCGGCATGATTCGAGCACTTTTGAGGCAGTGTTGAAGCTGCATCAATTGAAAGTAGTGTTTCGCTGGTAACGCAAATTCCTTTTGTAAATCAGAAAAGGTTCTCCAACGAGCTGCAGAGAAAAGCTGATGGGGTGTCCAGATCCCCCTTGAGTACCAGGGTTTCCATGCTATCGTTCTATTTAGGACTTGAATTCTGGGGTTATTCCATAGCGGGAGTCCGTCCTGAGGACATACGTTCGGGCCCAGTGATAGAATGAGAGTGTTAAAGGCCGCAAGAGTATCGACAATCATTGGTGGATGGCGGGTGTCTACTTGATAGGACATACCGGGGAGATGGGTCAACGGAATTGGGCTACTAAGCTCCTCTTCTATGTCAAGCCAAACTGGTCTGCTCTCTGTTGAGGCATCTAGCCATCGGGCACCTTGCTTAAGTAGGAAGGCTTGATGATATCTAAGAAAATCAGGAAATCTGGTACCCCCTCCTTCCTTTGCAGACTGTAGTTTTTGTTTAGCTATCCTTGGTGGCTTGCCCTGCCAGAGATAACGGACGAGAAGGCCCTCAATATCTTTATAAGTATGTAGCGGGAGTAAGCATGGCAGCATTTCTAAAATGTAGTTCACTTTGGGGACTATCATCATTTTCACAGTTTCTAAGCGGCCCCACCATGTAAGAGATAAGGGAGACCAACGATTCGTGAGCTCACGGACTTTGGAGACTACCTCTTTGGCATTAAAACTGATAGTGTCTTCTAAGGGAGAACAGTAATGGACCCCGAGATACTTCACCATGCGGGATTGCCAAAGGAAGGGAAAGGCCTGCATGTCAGCCTCATGTACCCAGCGGTTCAGTGGGAATGCTACAGATTTGGTCCAGTTAATTTTATAGCCCGATAATTGTGAGTATCCGTCAATCAGATCCAAGACAGCTGGAACCGAATCGAGGGATACGAAAAGCATAAGGTCATCTGCATATGCAGAGAGTTTAATCTCCCTATGACTGAAGGGGACACCTCGAATACGTGCGGACTGTCTAATAAGGAGGGCTAGGGGTTCAAGAGCTAGATCAAAGAGCATTGGTGATAGGGGGCAACCTTGACGCGTGCCTCTTTGGAGATTAAATGGCTGAGACTTGATGGCATTTACACAAATACTGGCGACGGGTTGAGTATACATGACTTGGAGATATCGGAGGAAGCCCTCCCCAAAGCCATACCATCGGAGAACTGCAAATAAGAAAGGCCATTCTAGGCGATCAAAGGCTTTTTCGGCATCCAGGGAAAGACCCACCCATGGAAGATCTAGATTGGCAGCACTGGATAGCACATGGCACAAGGTCCGAGCATTGTCAGCAGTTGATCTGCCGGGTATAAAACCGCATTGGTCGGGGTGAATTAGGGTGGCCATCCTGTCAGATAGCCGGGTGGCCAAGATCGTTGCGAAGATCTTATAATCGGCATTAAGTAGGGAGATTGGACGGTAGTTGGCGGTTAGTAGCGGGTCTCTGCCTTCTTTCTCAAATACTACCACATGAGCTGCAGAAAAGGATCCCAAAGAGGATGTATCTACCGCAAGGGCAGTAAAATAGAGTTTTAAATAGGGAACTAAATCTGCACTGAACGTTCTGTAGAATTCGGTCGGGAGACCATCGGGCCCTGCGGCACGGCCCGAGGCTGTTCGTTTTAGGGCAGATTGGATCTCTGAAGTAGAGAAGGGTTCATCCATCGCATCCCTATCATCTTCAGAGAGGGTCGGCCGCTGAATGCCAGAAAGCAATCGCTCGAATGTCTCTGACGAGAACTCACATTCAGATTGATATAGGCGGGTATAGAAATCCCGAAAGAGCTCTACATTGTCGGAGTCTGTGGTCACTATGCCCCCTCCCTGTGGAGCTCGAAGGGCCGCTACGCGTTTGGCTTCTTTTTGACCTTTCAAGGCGTTGGCTAAGAGTCGACCGGCTCGGTTATTTTCACGATAATATGTCCCTCGCTGAAGCTCAATACTCTTAGAAGCTGCAGTTGAGAGGATTGAATTATATTGAAAACGGAGACGCTGTAATCGAATTAATACACATGGATCAGTACATGAAGTTAGAACTCGTTCGCCTGCTTTTATTTGTTGGTCTAGTATGAGTAGCTGCTGTTTGCGTTGTTTCCGCAGGCGGATTTGATAGCTAGTGATCGTTGCTCGAATGGCCGCTTTGAAGCCCTCCCACCAAGCCCAATTCGCAGTATCCTGGGGTAGATTAAAATGGAAGTAATCCTGTATGGCTGCTCGAATTTCTAACTGGAACTCTGGCTGAGTTAACAGGGCTCTATCAAAGAACCAGGCCCCCGAATTCCCTTGGGGTGCAGTAGTGTGTAATTGAAAGGAAATGGCAGCATGATCTGAAATATGTTGGGAGTGAATCTTTGCAGTGTCCACCTGAGGAACTAACAGTTTTGATATTAGAAAGAAGTCTATGCGAGACTGGGATTTATGAGGGGAAGAAAAGAAGGTGAAGTCAAGCTCATTGGGGTGTAGTAACCTCCATAGATCAACTAAAGCAAGATCTTTGATCAGGGAGGTAAGCGTGGTGTGACTCTTGGGGGGACCGCTTGTCCTAGGCGGCTGTTTGTCAATCAGGGGATCAAGGACTAGATTGAAATCCCCCCCAATTATCAATGAAGTATTAGCAGAGGCCTGCGCAACCTGAGCAATGGTAGCAAAAAAGGCAGGGTCATCCACATTAGGAGCGTAAAGGCATATACATGTAACTTCAAGGCTACCTATCTTGAGGTGAACTCTGGACCATCTACCTTCTGTATCTGAGCTAGTCGCAATAATAGTAGCATGCAAAGATTTCCTAACCAGTATGGCGACCCCACATTTCTTAGAAACGGCTGGGGAATAGGCGGCCACCATGTAAGGTTTAATATTGAGTTTAAGAGTTTCCTTCGAATTTAAATGCGTTTCTTGGAGAAAAATCAGATCCGCAGCTTCCTGACTTAGGTAGCTTAGGATTTTCTTCCGTTTTATCGGATTATTGATTCCTTTTACGTTCAATGAGAAAATCTTACATGGTGCCATCAATCGGTAATAGACATTTGAGGTAAGGGCGCTTGAAAACATACAACTTAATCAGAATCTGTGCAACAATGACATAATCACCGAGTATTCTGGCTAATACACCCCATATTGAAAAGTATGTACCAAAGTATCTTAGAGAAGAAGCAAAACCCCCAAAGAATATGGCGACCATATGTCTGCGGGAGGAGGCCCTAGAGAGGAAATAGAAAGACATGAAAAAAAAAAGAAAAGAAACACCAGAGTCCATAATTAACACTGTCTCTGATACTCATCGAGGCTACTGTGGGTAGATGGAGTCGGGTCACAGATATCATCAAAAGTAAGGCAACAAACTGCCCTCGCCAGACTCTTTGCTGGGCTGCGGCAGATCCAATATGGCGGGTACAGCGGATATGGGAATACTTGCAGGAATATTCTGGAAGTCAGCGCATCAAGTCGGCTTCTTTGGAATCTAAAAACTCCGCTAGTAGATCAGGGTCCTCAAATGTTCTTGTCTGATTGTGAAGCGTGACTCGGAGCTTGGCCGGGTACATCAGGCCATAGCGTGCTTGTAGTTGTTGGAGCCTCGGCCGGAATTCCAGAAAGCGCTTTCGGCGGTCGACCGTGGGTTTAGCCAAGTCGGGATAGAAGGAGATCTTGTGGCTCTCAAACTCCATATGGCCCTTTGCCCGAGAGGCACTTAGAATTTGCTCAACGTGTTGATATCTCAAAAGTCGAAAAATGATAGGCCGTGGGGTCTTCCTGTTGAGCGTTATGCTTGTGGGTACACGATGAGCGCGATCGATCTCCAAATCTTTGGTAAAGGTGATTTGGAGCAGGGAAGGGAGGATTTTGCATAAAAACTCTTTCATGTCTCCCGATTCCGCTCCCTCCGGTATGCCCACGAGTCGTATGTTGTTGCGGCGCGCTCTATTATTGCCATCTTCCACTTCTTTCTGCAAGGCCCGCACCTGACGTTCAACTTTGTCGAGTTTGGACAACCGGGCCGCATGGGAGTCCAATATGCTCTCCATTTTGTCCTGACGCGAAGAAAGCCCTTCTAGCTTGCTTTGCAGCACACCAAAATCTTCCCGCAGCGCTCGGAGTGCTTCACCGTTTGACTGCACGAGGTTTTTGACCCCTCTAATCTCTGCGAGGATTTCCTGCTGCATTTCGGGGCCCTCGCGCAAGGCCAGCCCCTTCTGCGGGGACGGAGGTTCAGTTTTGGAACGTTTGCCGTGAGAAGCCGCTGGAGATCCAAATTCCAGGCGCGTGGGTTTGGTCCCCGCCATCTCACCAATGTGCCCCGGCAAGATCAGAGTAGAAGTTCCAAGTATGTACGGTGTTAATTCAGGATTCTGAGTAGGCCTCTCGGGAGCCTCAGCGTTATGCGACCATCCCGCTGGACATCAGGCTCCGCCCCCCATCCAGGTGTTTTAAAAAGTGTTCCAAATGTGGCAATACCATTTCGGCCACAGACACCCATGACTGGTGCCTAAAATGCTTAGGGCTGGATCATCAGCCGTCAGATTGCCCTCTTTGAAGGAATATGACAAAGAGAGGTCTATAGAATGGAGCTGCAAAGCTGGGCACCCTCTTTGCCTCTGATGCAGTATCTCTAGCATCAACGTCATTGAGAGCTTCATCTTTCTCCCAAGGATCTCAGGTATCGAAACCTAAGTTTTCATCGAAGACTGGCTGGACCTCCAAGGGTAGATCTTCTAAGCATCGAGATGTCTCGAGCATTCCCCTGGAGGAGGACACGCCATCCAAACAACCCCGGCGGGAGGACCTTACCCCCAAAGCCTTAATAGGGTCCCAGGATGCTCCCGAGGCCTCCACCTCTGGAGAGCTCCTGGTGCCATGCTCGGTGATCATGGCCTGCAATTCTAGTACCAATACTCAAGCATCGGCAAGCTCCATGGATCAATGTATCCTGGCCATCGAGCGGAGCTTAGCAGTCTACTGGCAGCCTCGCTACCAGTAAAACCCTTACAGTCGGTTCCACAGGCATCGGTACCAGCTCTGGTACCAATATAACCTGCATCAATTTTTTTGCTGCTTACCACGCTACTGCCCATGCCGGCCCTCGAATCCATTTCCGGTACCGAGGTTCCGGCACCGCAAGCCTCAGCTACCGGTTTTGATCTGTACCGAGTATGTGCGGAGCGGGAACACCCTGCCCGTCGATACTTTGAGTCTTCGGATTCCAATTCATCGGATGATGAATCGGCCAATACCCGGGACATGAGAACTATCCCAGAATACCCATTTCAGTCTCCACAACGTCACATGTCCCCCCCCAGAGGACATGTCTTTTCAATACTTTATTTGTGATGTTGCTAGCGGTCTGTCCATAAAAGTGACATCAGAGAAAGAACCTTGAGCTGAAGAACTTGAAATTCTTCAATACCTTACAGCCCCAAAGGAGGCTGCTATGCTCCCTATCCATTGCATACTTCACGACCTTATGCTTCCTATGTGGGAGACATCCCTTACCATCTCTCCCCATACTCGATGGCTCAATACCATCTACTGGGTACCGGAGTGTCCCAGTTTCCAAAAGATGGAATTGCTGCACTATTCCTTGGTGGTGGAATTGGCAATGTGTCAAATAAAGAGTGCTAAGACACATTCCTCGAACCCTCCAGTTAGGGAATTGAAAATCCTCGACACCTTTGGTTGACGTTTTCAGGCCTCCCATGTTATCGGCCAGGATCAGTCCTACATACTCTATATGGGTATGTTCCTTAGAGAGGCGGCTAAGGATTTGGAGTTAATGGCTCCTCTTCTCCCCGATGACAAGAGAGCAGATTATCTCATCCTTGTAAAGCATGCTCAGAATGTTTCAAAGTTTGTTAACAGGTCAACTTTTGACTGTTTTAGAGTACTGTCGCGTCCACCCGTCCAGGCGGTAGCCTGGGAGCAGGTGGGCTCGCCTGTCTTACTCTCTACTATTACTTCTGTCCAAAATGGCTGCCGAGGAAGGCTGCTGGGTAATGTAGTTTTAGAGCAAGGAGTGTGACCACACGGTAATTAGGCAAAACAGAGAATTTATTTCGGGATTTCCCCTCCGCATTGAATTCATGACCCCAACTGAAATTGGATAATTCTCCAATAATGCAAAGAATGTGAAAACAGGCTCAACACAAAAATACAGGAATGTCCTTTGAATATCAGCTCTTAGCTTCCAGCGAGGAACAAGCTTCTAAAGCTCAATCTGTTGTTCAGATTAGCTTCTTGCTTTTCACCTTCAAAAGAGCTTTCCACTTTACACAAGTTAGGCAGGCAAACACTTGGCAGTATTTCAACTACCAGCACGTTTCCTTTCTTTAAGCAATGTGCAGCACAAGTCCTTAATTGCTTTCATGAAACAGTCCTTCACATAGATAATGAATTAGCACATATTCAGGTTCTTAGCCATGCAAAAAGAACACTGCATTTCCTCTACATCAGAATCATTAGGGTTTTCACACACATCTATTTCCATCTCATTCATAGATTTGCTGTGACTATCTTCCTTATCCTGTATATCATGAGACTGGCTATTCTCCTTCCATATCAGCTCATTTAGTTTTAACAGCAGCTGTTCCCTGTGGTCTCCAGCCACGGGCTCTTGTAATGGAGTTTCTCTCCCTTTCAACAGGCTAGCAATCTCTTTCAGAGTTGAGGCTTGGCGGTCACTGGCATATATTCTATGCTTATTAAACGTTTGCCTTTCAGGGTTCAGGGGAACACAACGTTTAGCACTGTCTTTTAATTCTTTAACTATTCCTTCAGCTTGGCTTTTGGTAGGAATTAAAGATAAGACATTTCCATTACCTTCAAGGCTTAAGGGCTGCTTTAATCTGTTTCCCCACCTGGAAACACGTCTTTGTCCTAGATACTGTTGCCTGCTCTGGGTTCCAGACACCACCTGCTTCTCATTCACCCTTGCATGTGGATCAGCCAGGCTTCTTCCTGAAGTTCCCTTTTTCACTGGAACTAAAGTACCTGCTTCGGGACCCAGCAAGTTTCTAACTTCAAGCTTGTCCTCTTCAGAACCAGCTTCCCTTGCTTGAACTGCATCAACTGCCTCTGGAACTCCACGAACTCTAAGAATTGCCTGCTCCGCTTCTTCTAAAACGGAAGCACTTTTAAATTGCTGCCTTTCAGGCACCACACCCTTCTTCCGACTCACGTGCACCTCATCAGTGCTCAACCTAGCCCTGATGTCACTAGGTGGGCAGGGCTTAGTGCTCGGTATACTCTGCTTTGGAGGCTTGTGGTTTCTATAGGAACTGCTTTCCTCTCCAGATTTAAAGGGACAGGGCTCATTTTCCTCCCATTCCATTTCCTCTGCACAGCTCTCCTTACCACAGTACATCAGCAGAATGTCATCCATCTGCTTCGGTGCACACAGGATTGCTTGGCTTCAAGCATCAGATCTTGAGCAATGGGTTCAAGATAAGCTGGGTAATATCCCTTGCACCGGTGAAAACCTTTATGGGAAGGATTGGCAGGACAAGGCCTCTCAGTTAGAATCCGAGAATACTACTGTTAATAGGCTATCTAGATCTACTTGACAATATAAATAACTCTCTGTATGTTTTACCGTGAAAGTGTAAAGTATATTATTGTTAACTTTTGTTAGTACTATTATTATTTAACTTTATAAGGGAATGGAATAGCCATAAGGTCTCAGAATCAGCAGGCTGCCATTGACTCTTTATCAACTGTCAAATGAGCTAATGCCTATAAACATCAACGACCTTATTTGGAAATGGCTACATTCCCCATTGTTCAAAACTTGTAAAGTTTGCAAATTAATTTGAAACCAGTGCTTAACTCTCGATGGAAGCTTCGGCTTTCAAATACAGATCCCGAAGCTGTCAGGCGCGCGGTTCCTTGGCGTTTCACCCATATGGTTTCCTCAGGGGAGCGTATGAAAGCACTTCAATCTAGCCGATGTCAATCCTTTGAGAGCTTCCTCTGATTCTCTAGATCTACTGCTAACACAGCTAGGAAAAAAGCAGCAAAGAAAGCTTTTTTCAATAATAATAAGAAGTACTATCCTTCTTATACTTCTGCTGTACAGTGTCAACATCATGCTTCTCAAAAGGGGCAGCAACCATCAAAGCAGCAAAAAAAGGCTTAGACTCCTAAGTCACAGCCACCTCAGCAGACCCAGCCTACTCAAGGTCTTTGACTCCTTTCTAGAGAACATAACTGTTCTGCCTCTGGAGATTCCAGATCCCATCCACATCCCTGGCAGACTCTGTCACTTTGCCCACAGGTAGCATCTTATCAGATGCAGTAGACATTGTCCATAGTACGGTAGGGGTACAAGCTTCATTTATGAAGTCTACCCCCAACTCCTCCAAGAGAGTTCTGCTCTCAGCCCCCTCTCACTGCTCTGTTGCTGCAAGAGGTCACCTCCCTTCTCTTACAGGACGCAATAGAGGAGGTTCCACCATCTCAGCAGGGAATGAGCTTTTATTCTCCATACTTCCTCATTCCAAAGAAAACAGGAGGGTACAGGCTCATTCTGGACCTCAGAGAACTGAAAAATTACCTACTATGGGAGAAGTTCAAAATGATCTCCCTAGGGGCCCTTCTCCCCTATCTCCAGAGTCAGGATTGGCTCTGTTCTCTAGATCTAAAGGAGGCATACACTCACATACTTATTTACTCACAGCACAGAAGGTTTCTGAGCTTCATGTTCCAGGAGAGACATTATCAATACAGAGTCCTGCCTTTCAGCCTTGGGTCTGCCCCAAGAGTCGTCACAAAATGCATGGCGGTAGTGGCCGTATTCCTAAGGACTCTCAAGATATTTGTCTTTCCTTACTTAGACGACTGGCTCATTCGAGCAAGCACCTCTCTAGAGGCCAGCCTTCCCCTCTCACGTACCATGCAGGTGCAACAACACTTGGGATTTGTAATCTTCCAAAGTCCCAACTCATCCCCTCTCAAACTCTAGAGTTTATAGGGGCTCTCCTAGACACTCAGCAATCAAAGGCATTTCTGCCCCAACTCCGCTGCACTTGACTCAATCAGTTAGCATCTCAGGCATGCCTCAAGAACTTTCTCACTGCTCGAGAAATGCTACAACTTCTGGGCCATATGGCATCAACTGTGCATGTTGTTCCATATGCATGTATACATATGTGCACAGCTCAATGGACACTGGCTTCCCAGTGGTCTCAGGCATCGGGTTGCCTGGAAGACAAATTAATGGTCTCTACCCGCCTAATGTCGTCTCTCCAGTGGTGGTAAACCTCAGAAAACCTCCTGGTAGGGTCACCTTTTCAGATGCCAGCACATCAATGTACCCTGACGAAGGATGGGCCAAGATTGGGCTGGGGAGCTCATCTGGACAATCTCTCTACTCAGGGTCTCTAGCAATGTTCCCTCTAATTTTCTGTAGGCTGTGTGCGCATAAAATATCTGCTGTGCAGCTTTTGAAGGAAGGTTAAATTTTTGTGTGCCACATAACGACACTCGGAGTTATATACTTTAAAATTTGACTACACGTCAGAATACAGTATGTACACCACATTGATTGCACTAGAAAATATTGTAGAACTTGTGAAAACCATAAATACACAACAACTTTTCAATTTTAAGAACGTCTGTGTTGTTTTCTATCAGAATCAGAACCGTAATTTTTGTGCGCTCTGTTGTAAAGTATGTGCGCTCACTCGGTGAGGTGTGTGCGCGCGCACACGCGCACAGCTTAGAGGGAACAGTGGTCTCTAGTCTCATCAGGAGTTGCAACTCCCCATAAATCTGCTGGAGCTCAGAGCCATTCACAATGCTGTCAAAGTGTTCCAGGACCATCTTTGATTCCGCACAGTTCTAGTCTAGACAGACAATCAAGTAGCCATGTTCTATTTGAACAAGCAGAGCGGAACAGGCTCTTGGACCCTCTACAGCGAGGCACTGCATCTGTGGTCTTTTGCCATACAGCATCGCATTCATCTGCATGCAGTGTATCTTCCGGGCAAACACAATGTATTGGCGGACAAACTGAGTCGAGTCCTTTCTCCCCACAAGTGGACTCTCCATGCAGACAAAGTCGCTCACATTTTTCAGATCTGGGGAACCCCAGAGATAGACCTATTTGCAAGTTCTCAGAATGCCAAACTTTCTTGCTTCTGCTCCAGGACTTCTGCACTGGACAGCCAGCAGGTGGATGCTTTTCTTTTTTTTTTTTTAATGAAAATACTTTTTATTGAATTAAAGTAAAACACAATAATATACTATTATAGAAAATTCAGAAAAAAAAAACATAGTCCACATCTAGGGGAGTGGAGGTGATTAAAGAAAAATACACAATATACCAATTACAGAAAATAAAGGAGCACTGCCCGTAAAATATGTAAAGCTCTAATTACTTTGCTTACAGATCTAGAAAACACAATTACTGCTTTGAGGGAGCCTGGTGAAAAATAAAAGATTCTAAAGATGAAGTCTCAGAGAAAACATATTTGGTGCCATCTTATACTACCACACATTTACAAGGAAATTTAAGGAAAAAGGATGCACCAAGAGCTAAGACACGAGGCTTTAAAGTTAAAAAAGCCCTGCGCCTAAGCTGCGTCTGTCTAGAGACATCAGGAAAAATGTTTATCTTAGCCCCACAAAATACAGCATTCTTATTGGCAAAGAACAAACGCATAACAGAGTTCTTATCTGCCTCAGACACAAAAGATACAAGAAGTGTAGCTCGCGAGGAAATTTATTTATTTATTTATTTATTTAACAGCTTTTATATACCGCGCTATTTATTATCAGTGCGGTTTACATATAACAAAGATTGCACAGTCAGACAACTGATCTGTGTTTACATTGTAACAGGAGTTTGAACTTGGAGCAACAGGATAACTATATACATATGTACAACAAACGTCAGGTTGATATTTTCAAGTAGAGTTCGGAAATCTCAAAGGTATTTGAGACAGAGTTATTTATGTGGAGAATGAAGGTTTGTGAGCGTTGGTGTGTGGAAGATCAGAGGGTGGGGTGGGTGATTGTGGATGATTGTGCAAAGTGACGTAGGAAAATGTGGTGTTTGATTGCCTTACGGAACTGGATAAGGTCTTTGATTGATCTTATTTCTGGTGGAAGGTCGTTCCAGCGCCTTGGGGCGTAGAAGGTGAAGGTTCTTTTCTTAGTCGTCTGGGTGCACTTGATGGACTCTTTAGGAATGATTAAGGTGTTGTCAGTTATCGACCTTCTAGTTCTGTTTTTCGGGGTGAGGGTGATAAGGTCACTGAGTATCGTGGGGGCTAGGTTATTGATGATCTTGAAGATGATGAGAAGGATTTTGTATGTTAACCTGCAATGGATTGGTAGCCAGTGGAGATCCTTAAGTATCGGAGTGATATGGTCTGATCTTGCTATACCACAGAGTACACGCGCAGCCGCATTCATAGCGAGTTGCAGCGGATTAACGGTGTTCTTGGGGAGTCCATATAGGACAACATTTGCGTAATCGAAGTGTGGTAGAATGAGGGCTTGGAAGATGGTCCCGAAGTCATTATGGGGTAACATGGGCCTGAGGTGCCTTAGCGTTCTAATTTTGTTGTAGACTGATCTAGTGGTGTTTCGAATGTGCTCCTTGAAGTTGAAGTGCTGATCAAGTGTAATCCCTAGATATTGAATGGAGGGTTTACTAGGAAGTTCAGCATCTCTTACTCTTAGTGATGATGGAGGGGAGAAATCTTTGTTCCTTGATATGAACAGAACTTCAGTCTTCTTGAAGTTTATGCGGAGATTTTGAGATAGTAACCAGTCGGTGATGGAGTTGAAACAATTGATAAGGTTGGTGAAGTCAGGTTGTTTGATTTTGAATGGTGTAAACAGCAGGACGTCGTCAGCATAGATTAGCGTGGAGATATTGAAGGAGCGTATGATGTCACATATCGGCTGCATGTAGACATTGAACATCAGCGCAAATAAAGAGGAGCCCTGCGGAACACCTTGATGTTGGTGGAAAGGTGCGGATATGGTGGATCCGACTCTGACGTGCTGCCAACGATCCGATAGATAAGACCTACACCATTCCCAGGCAAGGCCAGAGATGCCCTTCTCCTGGAGGCGAGTGAGAAGTTGATTGTGATTAACGGAATCAAAGGCAGCGGAGATATCTAGGAAAATGAGAGCGAATCCGTTTTCAACCTTGTCCAAACCTCTATTCAAAGCGTTAGTTAAGGTGGTAAGGAGAGTTTCTACGCCGTGAGATTCCCTGATTCTCCAGGACCAAGCAGGAAGTCAGTCCTCACATATGGGTGACGTCGGCGCCGACGGAGCCCTCGCGGAGCAATTTTCCCCAGCTTTCAAAGAAAGCCTTTGGGAATTGCAGCGCGCATGCGCGGTCCGCTTCCCGCCCAAGGGTGCCATCTTGCTCAGTCTTCTTTTTTCCGCGGAGCCCTACAGACGTTGCCTGTGAATCCCCCGCAGAAAAGTTGATTTTTCTCTATTTTCTTTATTTTTCTTCGGTTCGACGCCGGTTCTTTTCCCGCCCGGACTCGCGACGCCGGTTACGAGTCCGTCCGTTATTTTTCGGGTTTTTTTTTTTGTCCTTCGTGACAGACTTCGAGCTTTTTTCTTTTCCCTGGCTGCAGGGGCCCTTTTTCCCCCTATGGCGGCCAGTGGCTTCAAAAAGTGTGACCTCTGTAAGAAACTTATGTCTCTTACAGACACTCACGACTTCTGCCTCCGCTGCCTAGGCCCGGATCATAACTCCATGATCTGCGGGCCATGCGGCAAGATGTCCTCAAAAGCATTGAAGAGTCGGCAGCACCAGCGGGAGCGTATCTTCTCTGACTCCGGCCGGGCTCGGACCTCGTCAGAGGCTTCGATGTCTCGGGACTCTGGTCCTGAGCATCGTCGAAGTTCCTCTGAAAGGGGGTCTCCTACCCGGGATCATCATCGGAAGAAGAAACCCACGAGGGCGGGTTCGGTGGACGCTCCTGGTCCCTCGAGGGCCAGGTCGCATAGCCCCGATTCCCGTCCTGGGTCCTTGGAGTCGGAGAGGCCGTCGAAACATCCTCGACTCGAGGAGGACTTGCCCGCTCACGTGAGTACTGTTGTCCTCGTAGACTCACCTCCGAAGGACCCGACGTCGGGCCCGACGCCGTCGGGGCCCCGAGTCGGGGGCTGCTGGGTCTCCTGAGCTCGGACTCAGGTTGACGGCCTTGGAGGTCAGCTTGGCTGCCTTCATGGACCAGCAGCGGGCATTGATCGCTGGCCTCGCTGGCGCTTCTGCCTTGACCGCCGGGACGTCGACCTCCAAGTCGACCCCGGAGACCGAGCCGATCCTCGATTCCATGAGGGCTCGAGTCGATCCTCGGTCGCGGTCTCCTTCGGCCTCTCGTTCGGGACCGAGGTCGTCGACGCCGACTCCCTCGGCGTCGGGGCGGATGGCTTCAGTGCCCGCCCGACCGGAGCCGGTCGACTCCTCCTCCGAGGAGTCGGCCTGGGAATCTGAGGACGAAGAGTCACCTGGTTCCTTTCGGACTTGGTGTGTCCCATCGGACTCCCCCCGAGTCCAAACCTCGGAGACGGTCCCCCCCGGAGGATACCCGGTTCTCGGACTTCGTGAGGGATATGGCCAAAGCCTTGGCCTTCCCTGCGGATCCCGAGGAGGAGCCTCGAGTCGAAGAACTCGATGCCCTCCAATATGACTCTCCCCGAAGGAGGCCTTTATTGTACCGGTTCCTCCCATGCTGGAATGGCTTCTCTTCCGCATGTGGGAGAGCCCGGCGTCGTCACCGGTATTGAGCAAGCGGGTCGATTCCATTTATTGAGTCCGCAAGAGCCCCGGGTTCCAAAAGGCACAACTACCGCACCATTCTATGGTGGTGGAATCGGCCATGCATAGACTGAAGAGTCAGAAGATGCACTCCTCGGTGCCCCCTGGTAGGGAAGCCCGAAGCCTGGATGCCCTCGGTAGGAAGTGTTTCCAGGGCTCTATGCTTGCTTGTCGAGTCCAGACGTACCAGCTCTACATGGGCATGTATCTCCGAGACCTGGCTAAAGAAATAGCCGGGTTCTCTGCTGGTCTCTCCGATGAACCTTTGCAGAGGTTCCAATCCTTGTCTACTGGTATTCGGGAGTGCTCCAAGTTTATTTCTCGAGCAGCCTATGATGGTTTTGAGGCTTCGGCTCGAGTAGCCGCTGCCGGCATCGGTGGACGCCGCCAGGCTTGGCTCCAGTCGTCCGACCTCGAGCCCTGGGTGCAGGACAAGTTGGTCGATGTCCCCTGCCGAGGTGACAACCTCTTTGGCAAGCCCATGGATGAGAAGGCTGCACAAATCGAGACAGAGACTCTCACCAGAACTCGTCTCTCGAGGAAAACCTCTGCCCCTTCTCAAAAGAAGAAGGCCTCGGGGAAAAAGCCCTTTTACCCGAGGAAGGCGGCTGCCTATAAATACTACCCTCAGTATCAGGCCTCCCCAGCTCCCCCACAGGGAAAGCAGGCCAAGGGACGGGGTAATGGGTCCCGTAGGCAGCAAGCCCCCAAGCCTGCACCACCGGCCCCTGCTCAGCAGGATGGGGGTTTTTGACTTTCTCAGCATAGCCTCTCCCCCTCAGCTGGTTTCTCTCAGCACAGGAGGCCGGCTGGTCCACTTTGCCCACAGGTGGTCCAACATCACCACAGATACCTGGGTGCTTCAGATAGTTCAAAAGGGCTATCTTCTTCATTTTCACCAGGTGCCTCCCTCCTACTTTCCAGGGGAGCCTTCCAGACTCCCTCTGCACAGGGACTTACTGCTTCAGGAGTTAGCAAGTCTTGTTCAGGACCGAGCCGTGGAACCGGTGCCCCACCACCTGAAGGGTAAAGGGTTTTACTCCAGGTACTTCCTGGTTCCAAAAAGAACAGGAGGCCTCAGACCCATCCTGGACTTGCGAAACCTCAACAAGTTCCTTGCAAAGGAAAAGTTCAAAATGCTTACCCTTGGAATCCTGCTGCCCTACCTCCAGCAGGGAGACTGGCTATGCTCCTTAGATCTGAAGGATGCGTATACTCATATCCTTATTCATCCAGACCACAGACAATACCTAAGGTTTGTGGTGGACGGACGCCATTACCAGTACAGAGTACTGCCTTTCGGCCTATCCTCCGCCCCCAGAGTGTTCACCAAATGGCTAGCAGTGGTGACGGCCTATCTGAGGCTTCAGGGTCTCTTTGTGTTCCCATACCTGTACGACTGGCTCATCAGGGCCCAGTCTGCCCAAGAAGCCACTCAGGCTACTCATCGCACGGTAGCTCTGCTCCAGCACTTGGGATTTGTCATAAACTTCGCAAAGTCCACTTTGCTCCCCTCTCAAGATCTAGAATTCATCGGCGCCAGGTTGGACACTCTTCAAGCGCGGGCCTTTCTGCCCCTAGACAGGGCCCAAAGGCTCATGGATCTCGCCAGCCGCTTTCACAGCAATTCCCTGGTCTCGGCCAGGCAATTTCTGAGACTACTCGGCCATATGGCTTCCACGGTCCATGTAACCCCCTATGCCCGCCTGAACATGCGACCTGCTCAATGGTGCCTTCGCAAACAATGGCATCAGGCCACTGGGAGCCTAGCGGACTCCGTACGGATCTCCGACCAGCTGGTCTCCTCTCTGCGATGGTGGCTTCACCTGCCAAACCTAGTGCTCGGGGTAACCTTTCAGCCTCCTGCGCATTCTCAGGTCCTGACGACCGATGCTTCTCTCCAGGGCTGGGGAGCACATTGCCAAGGGACTTGTACTCAGGGTCTCTGGACTCCTTGGGAGTCCGCTCAGCAGATCAACTTCCTGGAGCTCAGAGCCATCCGCCTAGCGCTCAAAGCCTTCTCTCACCTGATTTCTCACCAGTCAGTACTTGTCCAGACAGACAATCAGGTTGCCATGTTCTACGTGAACAAGCAAGGTGGAACCGGCTCCTTCCTTCTCTGTCAGGAAGCACAGAAGCTCTGCTCTTGGGCCATCCACCGCAACATCGTCCTCAAAGCTGTCTATCTCCCGGGTCAAGAAAACTACCTGGCAGACAAACTGAGCAGGGTCCTCCAACCACACGAGTGGAGGTTGGATCCGCTTGTGGTTCAGCGGATCTTTCTACAGTGGGGCCTCCCCACCATGGATCTGTTCGCCAGTCCTCTGAACCGGCAGCTTCCCAGATTCTGCTCTCGACAGCCGCATCCTCTCCGGGTAGCAGCGGATGCTTTTCTGATTCCATGATCCACAGGCCTCTTGTATGCCTTTCCACCCATGCCTCTGGTGTCTCGGACGCTCTTCAAAGTTCTCAGAGACAAGGCATCGATGATCCTAGTGGCTCCTCGGTGGCCGAGGCAACCTTGGTTCCCGCTTCTGATGCAGCTAGCGGTGGACACCCCTCTTCCTCTGGGGTTTCAGCCCGATCTCCTCTCGCAGGATCGGGGGACGCTCCTGCACCCCAACCTCCGGTCCCTTCATCTGATGGCCTGGCTGCTGAAAGGGTAGTCCTTGCTCCTCTCCAGCTGCATCCAGATGTGGAAGAGGTCGTCTTGGCCTCCAGGAGGCCTTCCACCCGGAAGTCCTACGCTCTTAAGTGGCATCGGTTCTCCGTCTGGTGTACTCAGCAGTCTCAAGACCCCTTCGCCTGTTCGGCATCAGTGGTCTTGCAGTACTTGCTTTCTCTTTCTAATCTTGGCCTCAAGTCCAACTCGGTCAAGGTCCACCTCAGTGCTATTTCTGCGCATCACGTGCTGGTGGATGGTGGACCTCTTTCCAGCCACCCTCTGGTGGCTCGTTTTCTCAGAGGCCTCCTTCTCCTTAAACCACCTTTGCGCCCGCCAGCCCCGAACTGGGATCTCAATGTGGTTTTACAGCGGCTTACCTGTCCGCCTTTTGAGCCTATGGCTACCTGTCCTCTTCGTTTTCTTTCCTGGAAAACCTTGTTCTTGGTGGCCCTCACTTCTGCTAGACGCGTTAGTGAGCTGCAGGCCCTAGTATCTGATCCTCCTTACACTAGGTTCTACAAGAACCGGGTAGTCCTACGGACTCACCCTAAATTTCTTCCCAAAGTGGTTTCCCCTTTTCACATCAACCAGGAGGTGGTACTTCCAACCTACTTTCCCAGGCCACATTCCAGCCGAGCTGAAATGGTCCTGCATACCCTGGACTGTAGGAGGGCGCTGAACTTCTACCTTGACCGTACGCGGGAGCACCGAAAGGCTGTTCAGCTCTTCGTGTCTTATGACCCCAACAAGTTGGGGCTCCCTGTCTCCAAGCGTACTCTGTCCATCTGGATTGCGGACTGCATCGCTTGGGCTTACGAGGCTGCGGGCCTCGTGCTGGAAGGTAGAGTCACCGCTCATCGTGTTCGGGCGAAGGCTACGTCAGTGGCTTACCTCCGCTCTGTTCCATTGGCAGACATCTGCCGAGCCGTTACTTGGTCTTCAAGCCAGACTTTTGCAGCCCATTACTGCCTGGAGAGGGAGTCCCGCAGGGACAGTGCTTTCGGACAGGCAGTCCTCCGTAACCTCTTTGAGGTATAGGCAACTCCTACCCTCCATCCCGGATGTTGGGCTACCGGTTGGAGACGTATTCAGAGAAGATTCCTTCCTTCTGTGCTGCTGAGCTAGAGGGAGCTCATTTTTGTGCTTAGGGTCTCCGGTAGCCTTAAGCTTGGGAGTCCCATATGTGAGGACTGACTTCCTGCTTGGTCCTGGAGAAAGCGTAGTTACTCACCTGTAACAGGTGTTCTCCAGGAGCAGCAGGAATCAGTCCTCACAACCCTCCCTCCTCCCCTTGGAGTTGCGGTTTTATGCTTTCGTTTTTGCTAATTTTTGCTGTCTTTTAGCTATGTCATCTGACTGAGCAAGATGGCACCCTTGGGCGGGAAGAGGACCGCGCATGCGCGCTGCAATTCCCAAAGGCTTTCTTTGAAAGCTGGGGAAAATTGCTCCGCGAGGGCTCCGTCGGCGCCGACGTCACCCATATGTGAGGACTGATTCCTGCTGCTCCTGGAGAACACCTGTTACAGGTGAGTAACTACGCTATCCGTGTTGTCAAGAGGTGCCACTACATCGATGTGATGTTGAATCTGTCTCTGGACGACCTTCTCTATTATCTTGGCTAATAGAGGTATACTCGAGACTGGGCGGTAAGAGTCAGACTTTAGTGGGTCAAGTCTGTTATTCTTCAGAAGTGGTCTTATTGATGTCTGTTTGAGGAATGAGGGGAATGAGCCTGTTGCAAAGGATAGTCCTATGATGTTGATTAGCATTGGACTAAGTTCAACTCGCAGAGTTCTGACCCAGAATGCTGGGCAGGGGTCACTTGGAGCTGTAGAAGTGTTGATGCTGGCGATGAGATCTTGGATGTTCTTCTCTGTTGGAACGGAAAACATTGTGATAGGTGGAAGTGATATGTGAGCGTGGCAGGGAGTGGTAACTAAAACTGTGTTGGTTATGGAGGTTTTGGACTGGAGATAGTCAGCATACGATTGGGGGGAAATAGGATTGAGTTGGGTAGGTGAAAGTTCCTTAATTAGGGATTTTGCTAGGCTGAAAAGGTCTCCAGGTTTGTTTAGAGAGCGGAGAAGAAGCTCAGCATGGTATTCACTCATTCTGAGGTATATGGATTCGCGGTGGAATTTAAGGTGGTTTAGGTACGTTACTTTGTCAGTGTCAGAGCGGGATCTTCTCCATTTCCTTTCAAGTTTCCTAAGTGAGAGGAGGGATGTCCGAAGATCAGCTGTGAACCATGGGGCTGGGCATCTTTTGCTTTTATAGCTCTTGGGGGCTGGTGATTTGTCTAAGGCTGGTAGTTGAGCGAATGATTTCAGAGTGACGGTCCAGTTGGTGATTGCTTCATCAAGGTCAGGAGACATTAGTTTGAGCGAAGGTAAGGCGTGTTTAATGAACTCTTCTCTATCAAGAGGTCTGAAGTGAGGCGTAATTCTGGATTCTGCACTGGAGTCATTAGGTGGGAATTGAGTAAGATAAGCAGGTATCTGGAACGTGATTAGCTTATGGTCTGACCAAGGTATAGGGGTAATCTCCATGTTGAGGTTGGCCTTCTGGTAGACAGCAGAGTGGGGAGCGAAAATTAGATCCAGTGGGTTTCCTTTAAGATGGGTGGAGGTGTTCACTAATTGTTCAAACCCAAGGGTTTTCATGGCTTCTAGGAAGGCGTTTGCCTGGTCAGGTTGCAGGGAAGGTAAGTTGAAGTCTCCGAACAGCCAGTTGGCGTTGCGAGGGTTAGCTGGGTTGCAGGCTAAGTCAATGAAGGAAGAGATGACCTCAGGTGGAGAGGAAGGGGATCTGTAAATAAGGTTGATGGTGATATCTTTGTTGGCAATGGTGATTATGTCTGCATGAGTGGAGCTCTTGGATGTGAGTAGTTGAAATCCGAGGTCTGATTTTGCAAGGATGAAAACTCCACCACCGTTCCGGTTGGGCCTGTGGCAGGTGTGAATGGAGAAGTTGGGAGGGATTAGTTGGTTTATGAGGGCTGTATCAGAATCCTTGAGCCATGATTCTGTTACCATGAGGAGATCCAGGCAATGGACCGCTATCAGGTCGGGGATGACCGGCCATTTCTTACGTACTGAGTGTGAGTTTACAAGAGCGCATTTTAGGAAAAATTGTGTTTTTGGAGGAGCTTTTTTGGGGTTGTCAGGGTGGTTGAGGGCCACGTACAGTAGGTGTGATTGACGAGAGTGGTGTGGAAGGCCAGTGGCAGAGTGGAAAAGGTTAGAATGATGCTTCCTGCCCAGGTAGGGTAGGGTAGTAATGTGGTACTGGCCAGTTGAGAGGGCTATGGAGCATTGTAAAGTGTTTGCTAGGAGGACTATTGTGGAGAGGGTAAGTAGTGGGAGGGCCATGGTGACTTGATGGCTGCTGCGTGGCCTTTAGGCGTGAGAGTAGTAATGACACTTATTCTTGACGAAGTTAGAGAGTGTGCAAGAGGACGTAGCGCCCTTAGCACAAATTACCATGGAAATAGCGTGTGAGGAAGAAACAATAAGGCCTTACAAAGTGAGTGGAGGAATAACGCTGTAGCATATAGAAAAGATTACTTATTGTCATAATGTGGTACATTACTATGTAACAATGTCACTTAGAGATGGACTTCAGGACATCAAATTCAGCAAAAATAACAGACTGAACACTATTGAGGCTTAATACAATGAGGAGTACACTGTAATATATAGAGCAGCTTACATATTAACCTAATGTAGCAATTGTCGTGTAGCAATATTATATCGGGATGTAGTCCAGAGCCAATAAATGCAGTGGAGAACAAAGTTACTGAAAGTACCTCAGGCAGGAGGTTGCGAGATGCTGGGTTATGTGGCTACAGGATTCAGCAGGCTGGATCGCGAAAGTGCCCTAGGTGGTAGCCTTTAGCGCCCTGCCTAAGGGCCACGCCAAAGGGCCCTCTGGCGAGGCCCGCCAGGCGCGGGACTGCCTAACGGCGGCTTCTTTTGAGTGCGGCTGACTCCTCCTCTTCTCCCACAGCCCCAATTGGGCTGGAGATCCCTGAGCGGGAAGGCAGGCAGGGAAATTAAATCTTGAGAGGATTCTATAAATTCAGATACATTTAAAGAATCAACTAAAGTTTTTGGAACCACTCCCGGGAGCCCCTAACAGGAGGTACCCCAGTCACTGGTAAATAATAAAGCTTATTTATTGGCGGTTTAGCATCATTATCATACCCCAAAACTTCGGTTAGGTATTTATCAAATAATATCTGGGGAGATAACAATCTAGTATAAGGAAAATTTAAACAACGAATATTCATTGCCCTTAATGAATTCTCTAAATAATTCCTGCTGCATATGTAAGGTAACGCTATCCTTCATAAAAGACAAAGACGTTTTTTGTAAAAAGGCATAATGATTTTCCAAATTCTGACATTTAGTATCCAAAACCGCTATTTGAGAATCGTGCTGAGCCGTTTTAGCTGCAGAAGCTTTTGAGAAATCAGAAAATTGAGAAGCCACAGAGGCTAATGAGGTAATAGAAGCATTGATACGTGAGAGAACAGACAAAACATCAACAAGAGAAACAGTTTGAGTATCAACTTTAGCAGAAACACCCTCAGAGCGTACCATAACACAGTCCACCGGTAACTGAATAGCCTGTGGTAAAGGAACTACCAGAGGCTCACAGTCATGCTCTGATGGAACAGAGGGAGATAAAAGATCCCCATTCTGTACTTGAACTTCCACCATCAGAGAAGAGGTCACTGGGTCAATAGAGTCCAAGTCCGTAAGCAGGGCAGAGCTTGAAAACCCCCCGGAGGGACCATCTGGGAGGGGAGAGCACTCGACGGCAACACTGGAAACAGCCTCTTCCATTTTCACCAATACAACATGCTTATCCATAGGACCAACAGTTTTAACCACTTTAGAAGGATTGACAGTACTTACATTGAAGGGGAGTTTCCTGCGCTTGCCCATGCCAAGAACACCACCACCAGACCACCTCGAGCGCCGAAGGAGCGCATAAGGAGCAATTATATGCCCCATTAAACGCGCCCCTTCAAAGCGCGACCACTACCGCGTGACCACAGAGCGGAACAGATCTTATGTCCCATAGATGACGTTGGGGCAGGCGGCGTGTGGATGCAAGCCCTACAGGTGCCTGGAGAGACCACACAGCACGCAGAGCACAGTCGGGCAAAACTCCTTCCACTTACTCCCGATTGAAACAGGAACTGCTCCTTCTCTTATGCCCCGTAGATGATGTCGGGGCAGGCGCCGTGTGGATGCAAGCCCTACAGGTGCCTGGAGAGACCACACAGAGCACAGTCGGGCAAAACTCCTTCCACTCACTCCCCAGGTGGATGCTTTTCAACTCCATTGGGGTCAAGGCTTCTTATATGCCTTCCCTCCCATTCCCCTTGTTCCCAAGACTCTTTTCAAGCTCCAGAGAGACAGGGGCTACATGATACTCATAGCCCCACGCTTGCCATGGCAATCTTGGTATCATTTCCTCCTACGTCTGTCTCGGGCTCAACCCATAGATCTGGGTTAGTCTCCAGATCTCCTCTCTCAGGAGGAGGGGACGTTGCTCCATCCAAATCCGCAGTCCCTCCATCTCACAGCATAGCTGCTGAAGGCTTAGCCTTCCAGGATGTTAATCTTTCCCAGGAAGTTAAGAACATCCTTTTAGCTTCTAGGAAGCCATCCATCAGGCACTCCTAAGCCTTCAAGTGGCATAAGTTCTCTCTCTGGTGTTCTGAGAGGGATCTTAACCCCTTCTCAGCTCTGGGGAGGCATTATCTTCTTCTGTACTCAAAACCAATTTGGTAAGAGTACACCTAAGTGTAATTGCAGCCTCTCACATGCCCTTAGATGGCCAGCCTATCTCTTCTCAGCTGATTGTAGCACACTTCATGAGGGGTCTTCTATTAACCAAACCTACCATTAAAGCCCCTCCAGTGGCATGGGATCTTAATGTTGTTTTAGGACAGCTTCTCAAGCCGCCCTTTGAGCCTCTAGCCACTACCTCACTGAAGTTTTTCACGTGGAAGGTCACCTTCCTTATTGCTCTCAATTCAGCAAGATGCATTAGTGAGCTCCAGGCTTTGGTAGCTAACCCTCCTTATACACGATTCCACCATGATAAGGTAGTCCTTAGGACTCATCCTCACTTTATGCCGCAGGTGGTCTCGCCCGTCCATTTAAACCAGTCAATCTACTTTCCTGTCTTTTTCCCTAGACCTAATTCCTCTAGGGCAGCAGCAACCCTCTACACTCTGGATTGCAAACTTGCCTTGGCTTTTTATCTCCAGAGAACTCAAGAGCACAGAAAAGTCTCCCAACTTTTCATCTCCTTTGACTCGAATCACCTGGGTTTGCCAGTATTCAAGTGAACTCTTTCCAGGTGGATAGTGAACTGCATCTCCTTTGCTCATGAAAAGGCAGGATTCTCTCTCAAGTGTCACGTCACTGCACATAATGTTTGAGCCATGGCTGTCTCTATGGCAAATCTATGCTCTGTAGCTATTGATGAGGTATGCAAAGCAGCAACTTGGTCTTCTGTCCACACTTTTGCTGCTCACTATTGCCTGGACAAGGACTCCCGCCGGGATGCCTTGTTTGGCCAAGCTGTTCTCCAGCATCTCTTTCAGACTTAGATCAACTCCTACCCTCTATCCCAGGTTTCAATACCAGACTTCCTTGGAGGATACATGACCTCGTTAATTATACCTGTGATTCCATATCTGACTCTGAGGTCATCTCTCTGGCATCTCCGAGCTAGGGAGTCCCATATGTAAAGACTACATTCCTGCTTGTTCCTGGAGATAGCATAGTTACTCACCTGTAACAGGTGATCTCTGGGAACAGCAGGAATTTAGTCTTCACAACCCATCCTCCTCCCCTAGGAGTTGTAGGTCGTCTTCTTCTTCTTCTCTCCTTTTATCTCAGCTACAAACTCAACTGAGGAGGGAGAGCTGGAATGGCGGGAAGGCAGCTATGCAGGCACAGTGGGATGTTCCCAAACGCTTTCCTATTGGACACTGGGGAGCGTTCCCGCACGGGCTCCATCTGTACTGACGTCAGCCATATGTGAAGACTAAATTCCTGCTGTTCCTGGAGATCACCTTTTACAGGTGAGTATCTGCGCGTTCTCCTATTTGTTTTAAATGTACTACTTTATAACATCATGGTGTGACTGCTAGTCTTTGTACTTTTTGAAGGCATAAACAAATCTGTGTGTGGTTATCTGTTCTACTCCATTCAGAATTTTATAGACCTTTATCATATCTCTCCTCAGCCATCTCTTCTCCAATATGAAAAGTCCTAACCTCTTTAGCCTTTCCTTCTAGGGGAGTTGTTCCATCCCCATTATCATTTTGGTCATCCTTCTCTGTACTTTTGTAATTCCACTATATTCTTTTTGAGATGCAGATATCAGTACTCAAGCTCCATGGATTGATACAGAGACATAATGATATTTTTTGTTTTATTCTGATAATTCCTAACATTCTGTTTGCCTTTTTTGACTGCCACTCCACTGAATAGAATATTTCAACATATTGTCCATGATGTAGCTATAGTTTGGTTATTCTTCCCTACATGCATTGTCTACATTAAATCTTATCTGCTTTCTGGATGCCCAGTCTCACAAGATGCACTTGCAGTTTCTCACTATTCGCTTGCAGTTTAACAGTTTTGAATAATTTGGTGTCGTCTGCAAATGTAATCATCTCATTTGTTTCCAATTCTAGATCATTTACAAATATGTTAAAAAGAACTAGTCCCAGTACAGATCCCTGGGTTACTCCACTATTTGACTTCCTCCACTGAGAGAACTGACCATTTAACCCTAATCTCATTTTTTTCTCTCTCTCTCTCAACTAGTTACAGTTGCCGTGTTTATTGAAGACTTGTTTTTTTAAGACCTACATAGACATATTGCTGCTGCCCAGTTAGCTTCCTGCTTCAGCGGCTGACCTGGATATTCAATGCCGGTGGCTGGCATTGAATATCCAGGTTTAGTAGCCACTGTAATTGACTAGCCACGGCTTCTGAATATCGGGCCCTAAATTCCTAAAACATATTACAGTCATATTGTTGTAAATATACTTTTTTCGGTTTTAGAATTGAGTATGTTCTACTCCATCTATACAGAGGAAGGGCTGGCATTATTTGCAGTCATATTTAACAGTATAGCAAACCATTATATGTTAGGTGAATACATGAATGTCCTGAGCATGCTGTGCATTTGTTGAACCTGGGTGTTGAATATGTACACAAAATAGAATAGCAAAGTTGACTTTCTTCTGCTTCATGAGCTTTTCTTTTCCATCCATTTTAACTGGAAACTTAAGAACTGTATCTCAAAGTAGTAAATGGTAGACATTTATATTTTGACAAAGTGAAAAAAAGCCCACCAGATATATCACCAAACAAATCACATGGGTGTCTCCAAGCGATTATTTGATGAATCATGTGGAGAGGGAAAAGATCCTGAAGTACTAGGAAATGCTGTCAGAGCCCAAAACATTTGGCAGAAAAATATAGAAATATTTCCCATCATATTGGGAGTCACAGACCTGAATAACATGAATTTCCAATTACACCTTGACAGGTTGCCTATACATATTACTACTTATGAACTTTAAAAGCAAACTCTCTTTGGCACAATGCAAGTACCACAGCAAGCATTAGCAGTAAATTTGAGAGACTGAGATCGTACCCAACATACCCTGGCTTAGGAGTGGCAAGAAGAGATCCAGTGGCAAGGACCTGTCCTCCTTGTGATGTAATATCCTCTCACACTGAGGATGTGTCTCAAGGGCCATGTGCCCATGAGGGAAGGGTTAGGACAGCCGTTATAGTTGGTGATTCAGTCATTAGACATGTAGGTAACTGGCTTGGTGGTGGATGTGAGGATCACCTGGTTATCCGCCTGCCTGGTGAAAAGGTAGTGAACCTCACGCTTCACCTACTCTAGATGAGGTTTTTAGTGCTGGGGAGGAGCCTGCTGTCATGGTGCATGTTGGTACCAATGACATAGGAAAGTTTGGGAAGAAGGTTCTGGAAGCCAAAATTAGGGTTTTAGGTAGAAAGTTGAAATCCAGAACTCTCAGAAATTTTTTGCAGGACCCAAGAGGCAGAGAGAGCTCTGGATTCTCAATGCATGCATGAGATGATGGTGTAAGTAAGACAGTTTTGGATTTGTTAGTAACTGGGTAACATTCTGGGGAAAGGAGGGAGCAGTTCTGAAAGGATGGGCTCCACCTTAACCAGGCTGGAACCAGACTGCTGGCTTTAACCTTTAAAAAGGAGATAGAAACATAGAAACATGACCTCTAATGGGAGACTATTCCACATATCTACCACTCTTTCCATAAAGAAATATTTCCGCATATTACTCCTGAGTCTATCCCCTTTCACCCTCAGTCCTATATTCCCTCGTTGCAGAGCTTACTTTCAGTCGAAAGAGGCTCTCCTCCACCTGTGTCTAGCATCTTCACGTTCTCCTTTCTCACCTTCCCTATCTAGGTTTCTCTTGTCTCTATCTCATATTTAGTCACTCCTTTCTGCCTCTCTAGTTGCCCCAAACACATGTCCAGCATCTCTTCTGTCTCCCAAACCTAGCTCCCATATCCAGCATCTCTTCTGCCTCCCTAGCTCTGCCCCATGTCCAGCATCTCTTTTGTCTCTCTAGCCCTGCCCCCATGTCCAGCATCTCTTTTGTCTCTCTAGCCCTGCCCCCATGTCCAGCATCTCTTTTGTCTCTCTAGCCCTGCCCCCATGTCCAGCATCTCTTCTGTTTCCCTAGGTCCCCACCATTTCCAGCATCCCCTCTGTCTCCCTAGCCTTGCCGTCATGTCCAGCATCTCTTCTGTCTCCCTTACTCCTTCCCAGGACCATACCTAGCCCTCTGCGAGTGGTGCGGCCGCACAGGACGCAAAGGCTTGGGGGGGGGTGCTTTTCAGCTGTCTGCCGTTGCCTGCTGCCGCCACTTTTTTTTCTCTCAGCGGTGGCAGGGCAATAGCAGACACTGAAATGCACCCCCTAAGCCTTCTCGCAGCACTTTAATCAGGTCGGTCCCTCCCTCCTCTGACATGACGTCAGAGCATGGAGGGACAGATCTACTTACAGTACTGACAACTTACACATCGGGCACACCTCTTCTCTCCCACTGCCGTCCATCTACTTTCTGCTGTTGCCCTGCTGCCGGTGCTGCTGTGGAGAAAACAGAGGGCAGCAGCAGCAAGGTAAGAGCAGAAAGTGGCTGGGTGAAGGTGCAGGGGGGGCACACGCCCGATAGGCAAGTCGCACAGGGCGCGATTCAGGCTTGGTACAGCCCTGCTCCTTCCCATGTCCTGTATCTCCCATGTCTGTCTCCCTAGCCCCACCCTTAATTTTCAGTCTCACCAGTCATTGCACCCTCCATGTCCAGCATCTCTTCTCTCTTGCCTCCCCAGTAACCCACAATGTCAAACATTTCCTGTCTGTCTCTTCTTTTCCATTTCCAGCATTTCCATTGTTTCCCTCCATGACTGTTATCTCATCTGTTTCCCTAGTTTCCCCCCAAAGGCAATCATTTGCTGTGTCTGTCTCACCAGTCATCTTCCCACCCATATCAAGCATCTCCTGTCTTCCTGTCCAGTATCCCCACATGTCCAGCATCTCCTGCCTCCCTGCCCAGTACCCTCACACGTCAAGCATCTCCAGCATATCCTCTGTCTCCCTCATACCTTCTCCTCCATGTCCAACATACTGCTTCATGGAGCTGGCTGGCTGTTTATACCGCAGCACTCACATGAGCCAATTCCTTACAAATTTTGCATGGAGGAAAAATAAAAGTCTACATCTAGGAAGGGGTAGGCCCAGATTTAGGCAGAGGCAACTGCCTAGGATGCCAAATTTTTAAGATACCAAAATAATCATATCAAAGGGGACCCGCCTTCTGCTTACCTTAGAGCAGCGGTTCCTAAACTGTGGGTTGCGATCGCATGTTGTACTCTGGGTTGGAGCGGTTGCTCTATCAGATGTGTAGGCAGAGCAGAGGCAGCACAAAGAAGAACAATTGCTTTCAATCGGTGGCCGCTTCACTTCAACTCCAGCCCTCGTCCCAACTGCCGGCAATCAAAGATAACACAAGCACGGAGCCTTTCTGATACAGGTATGTGTTCACCTCTAAGGCCCTACCAACCCTCCCTGTCCTGTCCCCTTTGACCCGTCCTTGTCACATCAGAGAGACTGGGACAGGGATGGCTGACAGGGTCTTAGAGGCGCTTTCCTGTTTCAGAAAGTTTCTGCGCCTGTGCTCTTTGAAATGTTCCTTCTTAAATTTCTTGATAACAAATCCTAAATTAAGAAATAAAACTCTATTTTTAATCCTTCTGAGAGGTCTGATAAAAATAAAATCATCTCATTCAGTTTGGGAATTTTGTATGTTTACAAGTTTGTATGTACTTTTATTTATCTCCATATTTATAATTTTTTTCAGGAAGAAGAATTGGAGGCCCAGATTTCATTTCTCCAGGGTCAACTGAATGACCTAGAGGCTATGTGCAGTTACTGTGCAAAAATGATGAACACACATCTTGGTAAGTGAATTATTCTTACCACTTAGCAATAATATCGCTTGCTAAAGAAAGGTTCAGATAAAAGCACATTTTACAAAGGATGTCCAAGTGCAATCTGGTGCATAAAAAATTTTCATAAAACTCATGGAACCATGAGGTAAACTTTGTTCCTATTAAGACCACACTAACTTCAACAGTAGACACAGAAAGGTCTCAGACTTAAAGCGGCGCTGAATGCAGACTTTCGTCTTGTCTTATAGTGCCTTATCGCATCAATGACCTTTATTGTTCCAAACTATTGCTACTGTATTTTTCAAAATGCAGCTCAAATGAAAGTTGCTAAGTGCTCAATTCTCTTCAACCATCTCTTATAACTGCATGGTAATAGATCACAAATCATTAAATGCCACTTAGCTGCCTTCCAACTGAGGGCTTCTTCTATGTCTTAATAAAGATCTCAACGCTCTCCCTGGGCACCACTGAGGCGTTTCACTGCCGCAGTTTCATCAGGAGATCATTGCTAACCATCGACTCTGTGTACTAAATACAAACAAAAAGTGTAGTCAATATCAATCCTCAACGTCCTCTAACAAATAAACCCTTATTTTAAAACCCCAAATCAATAAAAATCTCCCCCTACTTACGAAGCTTATGCTGCCCGCATCTCCAAAATGTTTAGAACTAACAATCCTTCTTGAAAACAGAGTCCTCCCGAACTCCTCACAGACGCCGCGCATGCGGACCAATCATATCTGGCTGCCCTTAAGACTCTTTCTCACGTCGACTTAATCAACTACAGCTGTTCTAACTAGACTCCATTAAGACTCAAAACTCCCTTTTTGTTTATGTCTCTGATCAATTAGTGTCTATATGAACTCCCATAATGAAGATGATCAAATATGAAAATGCTCCCTTTGAAAATACTGACTCTCCACAATATCCACCAAGGATAACAAACCCACGCGTGCATAATCTTCATACACATACTGCCCAATCAATGGCGATATTCAAACCCTTCGGAATGATGGATCCCAATCTAGGGATCCATCTTTGTTCCCTAATCAAAAGAGTTTTTTCCAGAGTTTTCTCTGCCATACCTTTCACTACCCGTTCTATACCAAAACAATGGAGCTGATCAAAAGTATGCCCTGCTGTTATACAGTTTGGAGACGCGGGCAGCATAAGCTTCGTAAATAGGGGGAGCATTATCATCATCAAATGTTGTCTTTGATATAAAGCATGGCAACTAGGGTGCATCAGTTCTCTCTAAATTTAGTTTAGTTTATGCATGTGATAACCACTTTTAATACAATGGTAGCAAAATGATTTATAAACCATTAGGAGAGAAAGAATGCAATAAACTATGAGATGAAAAAATAATGAAAGCGGATTAATTGTAATGAGAGGAATCAGCGAGACAGATAGTGTAGGGAAGTCCTTTCATTGATGCCATTTATCCTGGCAACCTACTGGAATTGTGATAATGAATGACAGAAAGCCTGTTTAAAAGCCATGTCTTCAATATTTACAAAAAAGAAGATTAGGTAATGTTACTATGAAGGTAAAGCAGTAAGGATTTGCAAAGAATACGAGCTTTATACCAAAAGGCTACCCGGTGAGTTCATTCAAGCCTAAAAATAGAAGGGGAGATTAATAGAAGCAAAAATGTCAAGACCTCAAATTCCACCCTAAGTTATAGCAAATAAAAAGATTGGCCAAATAGTGAATAGTGTTAAAAAGAATTTTGAAAGCTAATTTCAAAAATTTGTATCGGTATATGACAAATAATTGGGAGCGAGCAGTAGTCACACAAAAGAAGAGGAGTGACATGATCTAATCTCTTGGCAGGCAAAATGAGTTTGACAGTGCAATTTTGATTTCATTGAAGATGTTTCAGGTTTTCTCTTTACCTCGCTCTCGTTTCCAAATCTTGATCATTAAGTCTTAGATTACAGTCTTGAAATATATATTTTTTTTTACTTCTCGTGTTCATGGCAAAAATACTTTCTCTCAGTTGGTGATAGATCATATGTGTGTACTGAGTCCAGAGAGCTCCTAGCTCTCGGGGAACAGGTCCACTTTCCAGAGGCTAGCAGACTTGCAGGAACTGAGAGAGACAGTAAGGTATACAGAGGAGACCCACCTCCAGTCTGGCAGCTTCTTGCTGCCATTAAGGAGAAAGATCACCTGAAAGGTGAATATCACCTTGGTCTGACAGGTAGCGATCCTGTAGCTAGGACCTGCCATCCAGATGATGCAGTATCCTTTCCCACCAAGGATGTATCTCCAGGGGTATGTGCCCAGGGAGGAAGGGTTAGGATGGCTATTGTAGTTGGCGATTCAGTCATTAGACATGTAGACAATTGGGTGACCTATGGACATGATGATTGCTTGGTAACTAATTTCCTGGTGTCACCTGTCACAGTGTTAGAAAATGGCTGTCTGTCTTGGTACATGTGGGTGTCAAGGGCATAGGAAAATGTGGGAAAGAAGTTCTGGGAGCCAAATTTAAGCTTCTAGGTAAAAAGTCAAAATTTAGAATTTCCAAGATAGCATTCTCAGAAATGTTTCCAGTTCCACATGTAGGGCCTAAGAGCAGGGCCGGCCCAAGGGTTTCTGCCACCCTAGGCAGAAGCTTTGGCCATACTGCCATACCCTATGCACCACACTGCCACCCCCCCACTCCTATTGAGCCATGCCCCCTCCCGCTGCTGCTGATTCTGGCAGTGGCAGGCCATGTGCTGAAGCCAAGCCTAGCCGCTCGCTGCTGGAATCAGCGGCAGTGGGGGAAGGCGGCATCGTGGTTCAACATGGGGGAGGACAGCACGGCTGGGCACTTGGCGGTGCGGCAGGCCATGTGTGCAGAAGCACATGGCCTACTGCCCACAGACGTTTGCCACCCACGGTGACTGCCTAGCCCTCCCAAGGCAGTGGGTGGACCATTCCTGCCCAAGAGGCAGGCAGAGCTCCAGTATCTTAGTGGGTGGATGAGTCGAAGGGGCAGGGAAGAGAGATTTAGATGTGTTAGGATCTGGGCAAAATTCTGAGGAAGGGGGAGATTGTTCTGAAAAAATTAGATCTGCTTTAACCAAGGTGGAACCAAGGTGCTGGCACTAACATTTTAAAAAGGGGAGAGGGCAGATTTTAAACTAGAATCTGGGGGAAAGCTGCCAGTCACTGAAGAGCATATGGTTAGGAGTGAAGAATCTTTGAAAGCTACTATTAAAACAGGGAAGATATTTTAGGTGCCCTTAAGTAAAGAGCAGACAGGGTTGAAAGATTGCAAACTACATCTATCAACTGCTAAGAGAGTTGTAAATATAAACAAAAATCATACTTTGAAATGTTTCTATACAAATGCTATAAGGCTAACACAGAGTTAGAATATAAAGCGCCAAATGGAAAGATAGATATAATAGGTATCTCAGAGACCTGATGGAAGAAGAATAACCAATGGAGCTTTGTTATACTAGGGTACAAATTATATCACAGTATGTTTATTATAGCATTGAGTCAAGCAGAATAAAAATTCTGCAGGAAATAGAATATACCATGGAGTGGAGGAATAGCCAAATGGTTAGAGCAATGGGCTAGAGTCAGGGAAGCCAGCATTTGAATCCCAGTGTTACCTCTCATGATCTTGGGTAAGTCTCTTAACCATTCATTGCCTCAGGTACAAACTTAGATTTCTCCAGGACCAAGCAGGAAGTCAGTCCTCACATATGGGTTTCTAGTCCCACAGGTGCTCCTTGTGGTCTTGGGCAAGCCACTTAACCCTCCATAGCCCATGTTCCCTGTAAAATAGTTCTCTGTGTGCTGTGCTTTCCTGTCTAATCAATGTGTTTATACCTCAAAAATTTCCTGTCATGATTTGACAATTTCCAATCTGTAATCAAACCGCTGCTGATCGCTGGAAGTAGCGGTATACAAATGTATACTAAATAAATAAAATAAAAATATGGGTGTCATCGGCGCCGATGAAGCCCCAGCGGAGCATTTCCCCAGCTTTCCATGAAAGCCTTTGGGAATGCTGGCACGCATGCGCGGTTCCCTTCCCGCCTAAAGGTGCCATCTTACCTCAGTCTCTTTTTTTCCGAGAAGCCCATCGGACGTGTGTCCTGTTCTCCTGGATAAAAGTGATTTTTTTCTTCGGCGATTTTTCGCTATTTTTCTCCGGTTCGACGCCGGTTCCCCTCCCGCCGGGTTCAGTACACCGGTATCGAGCCCGTTTATTTCTTTTTTGGTTTTTGCCCTTCGTGGCTGGCGTTCGCGCCCTTTTTTCATTTTTTCCCTGGAAGGCCGGTCTTTTGACCTCGCAGGGGCTCTTTTTTCCCCGATGGCTTCCAGTGGTGTCAAAAAGTGTGATCGGTGTAAGAAACTTAAGTCTCTCACCGACACACACGACTGCTGCCTTCGGTGCCTCGGCCCTGACTACGACCCCAAGTCGTGTGTGCCATGGGGGAAGATGTCTTCCAAGGCACTCAAAAGTCGACAGCATCAGAAGGAAAGGTTTTTCTCGGACTCTGCCTCCGGCCGAGCCCAGACCTCATCTGAGGCCTCGACATCTCGGGATTCCGATCCCGAGCACCATCGAAGCTCCTCGGACAGGGGGTCCCCCGACCGGGAACGGAAGAGGAAGAAGCGGCTCGCGAGGGCAGCATCGGAGGAGGTCCCTGGACCCTCGAGGGGCAGGTCAAAGACCCCCGACCGCCGTCCCGGGCCCGTGGACCAAGAGAAGCCTGCCAAAGTTCCTCGCGTGGAGCCGGAGTCTGCTGGACACGTAAGCCCCGTAGTCCTCGTGGACTCTCCTCCCAGAGAGCCGACGTCGGGCCCGGTGCCGCCGGGGCCCGAGTTGGTGGCTGCTGCGTCTCCCGAGCTGAGTCTCAAGATGACAGCCTTGGAGTGCAGATTGTCTGCCTTCATGGAGCAGCAGCGGGCACTGATGGCCAGCCTGTCTGGTGCATCTGCCCCGACCACCGGGACGTCGACTTCGAAGTCAACCCCGGAGACCGAGCCGATACTCGAGACCCTCGTGGCTCGAAGTCGTCCTCGGTCGAGGTCTCCCTCGACCTCCCGTTCAGGACCGAGGGTGTCAACGCCGGTGCCCCCGGTGTCGGGGCGGGTGCCTCGGGGCCCCACGGGGTTGGACCCTGACTCCTCCTCGGATGAGTCCGCCTGGGAGACGGAGGACGAGGAGTCTCCCGATACTTTTAAGACTCTGTGCGTCCCGTCGGACTCACCGCAGTCTGAGCCCCGGAGTAGATCCCCCCCCGGAGGACACTAGGTTCTCGGAGTTCGTCCGGGATATGGCCGCTGCCTTGGCTATCCCTGCCGATCCCAAGGAAGAGCCTCGCACCGAGGAGCTCGATGCTCTACAGTACGACTCTCCTCCGAACGAGGCCTTTACTGTCCCGGTTCCTCCGATGCTGGAACGGCTCCTCTTCCGGATGTGGGAGGCACCGGCCTCGGCGCCGGTTCTGAGCAAGCGAGTCAATTCCATCTATCGACTCCGCAAAAGCCCTGATTTCCAGAAAGCACAGCTACCACACCATTCCATGGTTGTGGAATCGGACATGCATCGTCTGAAGAGTCAGAAGATGCACTCCGTGGTGCCCCCCGGCAGGGAGGCCCGCAACCTCGATGGCGTCGGTAGAAAGTGCTTCCAGGGGTCTATGCTTGCTTGCCGTGTCCAGTCTTACCAGCTGTACATGGGCATGTACTTGCGAGACCTGGCCAAGGAGTTGGCCGGATTCTCTGCTGGTCTCTCCGGGGAACCCTTGCAGAGATTTAAGTCCTTGTCCTCGGGGATTCGGGAATGCTCAAAGTTCATTTCCCGCGCCGCCTACGATGGCTTCGAGGCTTCGGCCCGAGTTGCGGCTGCCAGCATCGCGGCTCGATGCCAGGCGTGGCTGCAGTCATCGGACCTCGAGCCATGGGTTCAGGACAACTTGGTCGATGTCCCCTGCCGAGGTGAGAACCTTTTTGGCAAACCCGTGACCGAGAAGGCCGCTCAGCTCGAGACCGAGCACCTTACCCGGACAAGGCTGTCGAGGAAGACCTCTGCCCCTTCACATAAAAAGAAGGGCTCGGGTAAAAAGTCCTTTTACCCAAGGAAAGGCACTGCCTACAAACAGTACCCTCAGTATCAGGCTGCCCAAGCTCCCCCCAGGGTCAGCAAGCCAAGGGCCAGGGTAATGGGCCCCGTAGGCAGAGGACCCCCAAGCCTCAGGCCCCTGTTACCACTCAGCAGGGTGGGGGTTTTTGACTCCTTGAGCGTAGCCTCTCCTCCACTGCTCTCCCAACCCTGCACAGGAGGTCGCCTCACCCTCTTTGCCCACCAGTGGCCCCTTATCACCGGGGACAGTTGGGTGCTGGAGATAGTCCACAAGGGCTATGCCCTCCATTTTCACCAACTGCCTCCACCATATTTTCCAGGGGAGCCTCCAAGGCCTCCCCTGCACACAGACCTTCTTCTGAAAGAGCTTCATGGTCTGTTGGTGGACAGGGCGGTGGAGCCTGTGCCTCCCCACTTGCGAGGTCACGGATTCTACTCCAGGTATTTCCTGGTACCCAAAAGAACCGGTGGCCTTCAACCCATTCTGGACCTCAGGAACCTCAACAAATTCCTAGAGAAAGAAAAGTTCAAGATGCTTACTCTTGGAACACTTCTGCCCTACCTCAAGCAGGGAGATTGGCTATGCTCCTTAGATCTAAAGGATGCGTACACTCACATCCTCATTCATCCAGACCACAGAAAGTACCTCAGGTTCATTGTGGGAGGAAACCATTATCAGTACAGAGTACTCCCTTTTGGCCTGACCTCCGCTCCCAGGGTCTTTACCAAGTGCCTGGCAGTTGTGGCGGCCTACCTGAAAAATCAGGGCATCTTTGTCTTTCCCTATCTGGACGACTGGCTCATCAGGGGTCAAACGTCCCTGGAGGCCAGACAAGCCACCCTCAGAACCATTGCTCTGCTTCAAAACGTGGGCTTTGTCATAAACTTCGCAAAGTCCACTTTGCTCCCCTCCCAGAATTTGGAGTTCATAGGGGCAAGGTTGGATTCTCAACTGGCAAAGGCATTCTTGCCAGAAGACAGGGCCCAAAGACTGATGGACGTGGCCAAACAGTTTCTGAACAAGCCCCTGGTCTCTGCCAGACTCTGCCTCAGACTTCTGGGCCACATGGCTTTGACAGTGCATGTGACTCCCAATGCCAGGCTCCATATGAGGCCTGCACAGTGGTGCCTTCGGACTCAGTGGTCTCAGGCCACAGGCCGCCTAAGAGACAGGATAAAGGTGTCCAGACCCCTTTTGGCCTCCCTCAGCTGGTGGCTACATCCACCCAATCTGCTGAAGGGGATGCCCTTCCAAATGCCAGTATACTCGGTGGTCCTCATGACCGACGCCTCTCTGCAGGGCTGGGGTGCTCATTGTCTGGACAAGTGCACTCAAGGCCTCTGGTCTCCCTGGGAGGCAGCCCAACAGATCAATCTCCTGGAACTTCGAGCTATCCGCTTAGCTCTCAAGGCTTTTTCTCCGGCCCTGGCTCACCGCTCAGTCTTGATTCAAACAGACAACCAGGTAGCCATGTTTTATGTGAACAAACGGGGCGGGACTGGGTCCAAGCTCCTTTGTCAAGAGACTCAGGACCTTTGTTCCTTTGCCCTGAAGCACAACATGCTTCTCAAAGCGGTGTACCTTCCAGGCCAGGAGAACTGCCTGGCCGAACGGTTGAGCAGAATTCTGCAGCCCCACGAGTGGCAGCTGCATCCCTTGGTGGTTCAGAAGATCTTCCTGAAGTGGGGTCTCCCTTGGATAGATCTGTTTGCCAGTCCGCTGAACAAGCAACTGCCCAAGTTCTGCTCCAGGCAACCGCATCCTTTGAGGATAGCACCAGATGCTTTTCTGATGTCCTGGTCTCAGGGCCTCCTCTATGCGTTTCCTCCCACGCCCTTGGTGGCCCGAACTCTTTTCAAAACTCTTCAGGACAAGGCCTCGGTCCTGCTGGTAGCTCCCAGGTAGCCGAGGCAGCCTTGGTTTCCACTTCTACTTCAGCTGGCAGTGGATTCCCCACTACCTCTGGGGTTGCAGCCCGACCTTCTCTCACAGGAGCAGGGTTCCCTTCTGCACCCCAATCTCAAAGCTCTCAATTTGATGGCCTGGAGGCTGCAAGGGTAGTTTTGGCTCCCTGGGGCCTACCTCAGGAAGTTGAGGAGGTTGTCCTAGCCTCTAGGAAACAGTCCACTAGGAAAACCTATGCCCTCAAATGGAAGAGGTTTTCTGTGTGGTGTCAGCTACGTACAGAGGATCCTTTCTCCTGTACTGTGCCAGTAGTGCTTCAGTACTTACTGCACTTATCAAATCAAGGACGTAAGTCCAATTCTGTTCGGGTTCACCTCTCAGCTCTAGCAGCTCACCACTCACTGGTGGAGGGACATTCTCTGTCAGGTCACCCCTTGGTGTCCCGCTTTCTCAGGGGCTTGCTTTTGCTCAAGCCTCCCATCCGTCCTCCTGCCCCTGAGTGGGAGCTGAATGTGGTCTTGCGGCAACTGACTCGCCCACCCTTTGAGCCGATGGCTACTTGCCCTCTATGCTTCCTTTCCTGGAAGACTCTCTTCCTGATAGCCCTCACCTCGGCTAGGCGAGTGAGTGAGCTTCAGGCCCTGGTCTGTGATAGGCCTTACACCAGGATTTATAGGAACAGGGTAGTCCTTAGGACTCACCCTAAGTTCTTCCCTAAGGTTGTCTCCTCCTTCCACCTCAACCAGGAGGTGGTTCTTCCAACATTCTTCCCTATGCCTCATGCAAGCCAGGCTGAAGCAGTCCTGCATACCCTGGACTGTAGGAGGGCCTTATCCTTCTACCTTGACGGTACGCAGGGGCATAGAAGGGCTACTCAGCTCTTCGTCTCCTTTGACCCCAATAAGTTGGGGTTGGCTGTGTCCAAGCGTACCTTGTCCATATGGGTGGCTGACTGTATCACCTGGGCTTACAAGGCGGCTGACCTTCCTTTGCAGGGTAGGGTCACGGCCCATCGTGTCAGGGCAATGGCTGCCTCAGTGGCTCATCTCCGTTCTGTGCCCTTGGTAGACATCTGCAGGGCTGCAACTTGGTCTTCAAGCCAGACTTTTGCGGCCCATTACTGTCTGGAGAGGGAGTCCCGTAGGGACAGTGCTTTTGGCCAAGCAGTACTCCGGAATCCCTTTGAGGTTTAGGCAACTCCTGCCCTCTGTTGGGCTACCGGTGGAGGTTGTGTCCTTGAAAAGCCTTTCTTTGATGCTGTGACTAGAGGGAGTTCTCTTGTTCAGCCTGGGTTGCTGGTAGTCCAGAGCTAGGGAGTCATCCATATGTGAGGACTGACTTCCTGCTTGGTCCTGGAGAAAGAGTAGTTACTCACCTGTAACAGGTGTTCTCCAGGAGCAGCAGGAATCAGTCCTCACAACCCTCCCTCCTCCCCTTGGAGTTGCAGTTGTACATAGTTTGTTCTTACATTTTTGTGTGCTGTTCTTAGCTATGTCATTTGACTGAGGTAAGATGGCACCTTTAGGCGGGAAGGGAACCGCGCATGCGTGCCAGCATTCCCAAAGTCTTTCATGGAAAGCTGGGGAAATGCTCCGCTGGGGCTTCATCGGCGCCGATAACACCCATATGTGAGGACTGATTCCTGCAGCTCCTGGAGAACACCTGTTACAGGTGAGTAACTACTCTTTATCTACTGTACCTGAATGTAACTCGCCTTGAACTCCTGAGAAAAGGCGTGAGCTAAATTCAGTTCCCTTTCCCAATTCCCTTATGGATAGAAATTTCATTGGTGAAGAGAGAGCATAGTCTTGGGGCTTGTACTACCATCTGCCAAGCTCGAGTGAACAGACAGATGATGAAATATTAACAGAAACTAGAAAATATAACAAATTTGGCAGCATAATAATAATGGTTAATTTCAATTTAAGGACGTTCTAGCAGCTCCATTGTCTGACCTTTTTAATGCTTCTTTAGAGTCGAGAGTGATTCTAGAGGATTGGAGAAGGGCAGATGTGGTCTTTGCACAAAAGTGGTAGAAAGGAACACAAGCCAGTTAGTGTGACCTCCGTGGTGAGAAAATTAATTAGAAACACTACTTTCTCTGGGAACAAGCAGGAAGTCAGTCTTCACATATGAGTGACTTCAGCACCGACATAGCCCTTGCGGAAGCATCACCCCAGCTTTCAAAGACAGCCTTTGGGAGATGCTACAACGCATGCGTGGTCCCCTTCCCATCCAAGGGTGCCATCTTGCTCAGTCTCCTTTTTTCCGAGGAGCCCTTCAGACGTTCATCTGCTTGTCTCCAGAAAAAGTAAATTTTTCTTCTCTGAGTTTCATACTCGCCTCCGGTATCGCACCTGTACTCTTCCCACCACCCGACCTCGCTGCCTCGGCATCGAGTTTGGGTCTTTTTTGCAGTTTTCTTTGTCTTTAATTTTCTGGCATCTTCACACCTTTTTACCCCAACTGGCAGCCCAGCAAATCTTTTACCTCACGAGGGGTATTTTTTCCCCCATGGCTACCAGTGGCTTTAAGAAGTGTGATCGGTGCTTGAAAATCATGTCTTTAACCGGTACACACACAACTGCTGTCTTCACTGCCTTGGGCCAGATCACAACCCGGCAGCAAGTGGACTCTGCAAAAGGATGTCCAGCAAGGGCCTCAAAAGCCGCCAGCAGTAGCACGATAAGTTTTTCCACGAGTCCCCGGTGCCTCCGAAGGCCAGGCCCTTGTCTGAAACCTCGACACTTCGGGCGGACCCCTCCAAACCCCTCCGTCAGTCTTCAGAAAGGGGGTCTCCCTCAAGAGAACCCATAAAGAAGAAGAAAGCCTTGAAAGCGACGTCCTTGGACGTATCCGACAGGCCGGGTGCTCCCCAAGCCAGGTCCTGCACTCCGAGACACTCATCCGAGAGATCGGAGAAGGAGCGGCCTGCAAAGGTCCCCTGGAAGGACTCTACCTCGAACCGGTCTTGGTCCCCAGACACCATCCTTGTCGACAATTCCCCTTCGGGGAAGCCAGTGTCGGGCCCAAGTCCCTCGGTGTCCACGCCCAAGACTGCGGAGCCTTCTGGCCTGGAGTCCAGAATGGCGGCCTTGGAGCGCAGTTTGTCTGCCTTCATTGATCAGCAGCAGGTGCTATTGTCCAATATGACCGTTTCATCCTCCCAGGCCTCCGGGCCCTCAATGTTGAAGACGTCCCCAGAGGCCGAGCCGATCTTCGAGGTCCTTCGGCAAGTCGATACACGCTCGATGGGACCACGATCGTCCCCAGCAAGTGTGCTTGGCTCCATCTGCGAAGCATCGGGAGACCAAGGGCCAGGGTCAGCCCCAAGGCATGTGGACCCATCACCTCCTACGAGTCCTCGATGGACTACTCCGAGTGGGAGACATAAGAACATAAGATATGCAATACTGAGTAAGACCAAGGTCCATCAAGCCCAATATTCTGTTTCCAACAGTAGCCAATCTAGGTCATAAGTACCTAGCAGTTTCCACAAAGACACAGGTTCCACAATGCTTGTACTGCATCAAGCAGTGATTATCCCAGGTTCCTTTTAATAATGGTTTATGGATCTTTCTTCCAGGAACTTGTCCAAACCTTTTTTAAACCCAGCTACACTAACGGCTTTTACTATATCCTCCGGTAACAAATTCCAGAGTTAGATTACATGTTGAGTGAAAAAATATTTTCTCTTATTAGTCTTAAATAGGTTACACTGTAGCTTCATTGCATGTCCCCAAGATTTTGTATATTCTGATGATGTAAACAATCAATCTACGCTTGCCCGTTCCACTCCATTCATTAATTTATAGACCTCTATCATATCTTTCCTCAGCCGTCTCTTTTCCAGGTTGAAGAGCCCTAACCTTTTTAGCCTCTCTTCATAGGGATATCCTTCTATCCCCTTTACCATTTTGGTGGCTCTTCTCTGTATCTTTTCTAATAACGCTATATTATTTTTAAGATACGGCGACCAGAATTGCACACTATATTCAAGGTGTGGTCGCACCATGGAACGATACTGAGACATAATATCCTTTTTTTTTTTTCCATTCCTTTCCTGATGATTCCTAGCATTCTATTTGCTCTCTTGGCCACCGCTGCACACTGGGCGGAGGGTTTTAACATGCTATCCACGATGACGCCTAAATCATTTTCATGGGTGATGGTTCCTAATGTGGAACCTTGCATCGTGGAACCATAGTTTGAGTTGTTCTTTCCTAGGTGCATAACTTTGCACTTGTCCACATTAAATTTCATCTGTCATTTGGATGCCCAGTCTTCCAATTTATCAAGATCCTCTTGCAATTTTCCACAATCCTCATGGGTTTTAACAACTTTAAATAGTTTTATGTCATCTGCAAATTTGATAACCTCACTCATTATTCCCATTTCCAGGTTATTTATGAATATGTTAAAAAGCAGCGGACCCAGCACAGATCCCTGGTGTACTCCACTATTCACCTTTCTCCATTGGGAAAATTGGCCATTTAGCCCTGCCCTCTGCTTTCTATCTTTTAACCAGTTCCTGATCCACAATTGTACACTGCCTCCTATCCTATGACTTTTTAGTTTTGCCAAAAGTCTCTGATAAGGGACCTTGTCAAAGGCTTTCTGAAAGTCCAGATACACTATATCAACTGACACACCTTGGTCTACCTGTTTATTCACACCTTCAAAAAGAACATAACAGATTAGTAAGACAAGATCTTCCTTGTCTAAAGCCATGTTGGCGGTCTCCCATTAATCCATGACTATCTACATATTCAGTAATTTTGTTATTTATGATAGTTTCTACCATTTTTCTTGCTACTGATGTCAGTCTCACCGGTCTGTAGTTTCCCGGATCACCCCTGGAATCCTTTTTAAAAATTGGTGTTACATTGGCCATCCTCCAGTCTTCAGGTATTACAGATGATTTTAATGATAGTTCACAGATTACTAATAGCAGGTCTGAAGTCTCATATTTCAGTTTTTTTCAACACCCTTGGATGTATACCATTCGGTCCAGGTGATTTGCAACTCTTCAGTTTATCATATAGTTGTAGACGGAGAATGAGGATTCCTCCGATGCCCGTCGTCACCGTGACATCTCCTCAGACTCTCCCATCTTGGAGCCTCATCAGCGGTCCCTCCCGGAGGATATGAGTTTCCTTGATTTCATCAAGGATATGTCTAAGGCCCTGGCATTCCCTACAGAGTCAAAGGAGGACCCTCAGGCGGGTGAGCTGGAAATCCTCCAGTACGAGGCTCCTCCATGGAAATTGCCCATCCTTCCCATCCTGGAATGGCTGATAGCTCTATATGTGGGAGACTCTGGCATCAGTGCCGGTGGTGAGCAAGCTGCTCGACTTGATGTATCGAGTCTGCCGGAACTCGGGCTTCCAGAAATCACAGCTGCCGCATAACTCCATAGTGGTGGAGTCGGCCATGCATTGACTGAAAAGTCAGAAAATGTAGTCCTTAGTGCCCCCCCCCCCCCCCAGCAAGGAGGCCCACAGCTTGGATGTCCTCGGCAGAAAGTGTTACCAAGGCTTGATGCTCATCAACCACATCCAGGCCTACCAGCTGTACATGGGCATGTACGTGAGAGACCTGGCAAAGGAACTTGCCGGGTTCTTTGCTGGTCTCTCCGAGGAACCCCTGCAGCGGTTCAAGAACCTGGCCAAGGCCATCTGTGAGTGCTCCATGTTTATGTCTTGGGCAGCCTATGCCAGGTTTGAATCAGCAGCTCGAGTAGTGGCAGCGGGTATTGGTGCACGACGCCAAGCTTGGCTACAGTTGTCCGACCTCAAGCAGTGGGTTCAGGAAACATTGGTTGATATCCCATGCCAAGGAGAGAATCTCTTTGGCAAACCCATGACCGACAAGATTGCCTAGCTGGAGACCGAGTTCATGACGAGGACCAAGTTCTCAAAAAAGACCGCTTACCCTCGCTGACGGAAGGGCTCGGGTAAAATGTCCTTCTACACGAGGAAAGGTGCCACCCACCTTTTCAGGCCTCCTTGACTCTCCAACAGGGTCAGCAGGCCAAGGGACATGGGTATGGCCCTTGTAAGCAGATGGCTCCAAAACCCCAGGCACCGGCCCTGGCCCAGCCAGGAGGAAGTTTTTGACTCCTTGGGCATAGCCTCTCTACCCCAAGGAGGTCAGCAGCCCACAGGGGGACGTCTGACCCACTATGCCCAGAGGTAGTTGACCACCACCACAGACTCCTGGGCACTTCATAAGAACATAAGAACATAAGATATGCCATACTGGGTCAGACCAAGGTCCATCAAGCCCAGTATTCTGTTTCCAGCAGTGGCCAATCTAGGTCATATGTACCTAGCAGTTTCCCCAAGAGACACAAGTTCCACAATGCTTGTACTGGGTCAAGCATTGATATCTTCGGTCACTTCTTAATAATGGTTTATGGACCTTTCCTCCAGGAACTTGTCCAAACCTTTTTAAACCCAGCTACACTAACAGCCTTTACTACATCCTCCGGTAACAAATTCCAGAGTTTGATTACACGTTGAGTGAAAAAATATTTTCTTTTATTAGTCTTAAATAGTTTACCCTGTAGCTTCATTGCATGTCCCCTAGTCTTTCTATATTCTGATAACGTAAACAATCGATCTACGTTTACCCGTTCCACTCCGTTCATTAATTTATAGACTTCTATCATATCTCCCCTCAGCCGTCTTTTCCAGGTTAAAGAGCCCTAACCTTTTTAGCCTTTCTTCATAGGAGTATCCTTCCATCCCCTTTACCATTTTGGTGGCTCTTCTCTGAACCTTTTCTAAAATCACTATATCCTTTTTAAGATACGGCGACCAGAATTGCACACAATATTCAAGGTGCGGTCTCACCATGGAACGATATAGAGGCATTATAATATCTTTTGTTTTATTTTCCATTCCTTTCCTTATCATACCTAGCATTCTATTTGCTCTCTTGGCCGCCGCTGCACACTGGGCCGAGGGTTTTAACATGGTATCCACAATGACGCCTAAATCTTTTTCCTGGGTGGTGGTTCCTAATGTGGAACCTTGCATCGTGTAACCATAGTTTGGGTTGTTCTTCCCTAGGTGCATAACCTTGCACTTGTCCACATTAAATCTCATCTGCCATTTTGATGCCCAGTCTTCCAATTTATCAAGATCCTCTTGCAATCTTTCACAATCCTCTTGGGTTTTAACAACTTTAAATAGTTTTGTGTCATCTGCAAATTTGATAACCTCACTTGTTATTCCACTTTCCAGGTCATTTATGAATATGTCAAAAAGCAGCGGACCCAGCACAGATCCCTGGGGTACACCACTATTCACCTTTCTCCATTGGGAAAATTAGCCATTTAGCTCTACCCTCTGCTTTCTGTCTTTTAACCAGTTCCTGATCCACAATAGGTACACTGCCTCCTATCCCATGACTCTTTAGTTTTGCCAAAAGTCTCTGATGAGGGACCTTGTCAAAGGCTTTCTGAAAGTCCAGATACACAATATCAACCGACTCACCTTTGTCCACCTGTTTATTCACTCCTTCAAAAAACATAACAGATTAGTAAGACAAGATCTTCCTTGTCTAAAGCCATGTTGGCTGTCTCCCATTAGGTTGTGACTATCTACATGCTGAATAATTTTATTCTTTATGATGGTTTCTACCATTTTTCCCGGTACTGACGTCAGGCTCACCGGTCTGTAGTTTCCCGGATCACCCCTGGAACCCTTTTTAAAAATAGGTGTTACATTGTCGCTCCTCCAATCCTCAGGTATTAGAGATGATTTTAATGATAGTTCACAGATTACGGATAGCAGGTCTGCAATCTCATATTTCAGTTCTTTCAACACCCTTGGATGTATACCATCCGGCCCAGGTGATTTGCTACTCTTCAGTTTATCTAATAGTTGTAAGACATCTTCCCGATGTATCGATATTTCCTTCAATTCTTCCGCACCTTTAAATACCACTTTAGTCATGGGTAACATCCCTACATCTTCCTCGGTAAAGACCGAAGCAAAGAATTCATTCAGTCTCTCCGCTATCGCCTTGTCGTCTCTTAGTGCTCCTTTATCATCTAATGGACCAACTGACACTCTCACAGGTTTTTTGCTACGAATGTACTTGAAAAGGTCTTTATTTCGCGTTTTTGCTTTCGCAGCAAGCTTCTTTTCAAATTCTCTCTTTGCCTGCCTTATCAATGCCTTGCATTTGACTTGCCAGTGCTTGTGCTGTTTCCAGGTTTCGTCGTTTGGCTCTTTTTTCCATTTCCTGAAAGATGCTTTTTTGGCAACAACAGCCTTTCTGACCTCACCTTTAAACCATGCTGGCAGTTTTTTGGACTTCCTTCCACTTTTCTTAAAGCGTGGAATACAACTGGTCTGGGCTTCCAAGATTGTATTTTTCAACAACACCCAAGCTTGATGTCCGTCTTTAACCTTTGCAACTGCTCCTTTTAGTTTTTTCTTAACTGTTTTCCTTATTTTATCATAGTCTCCCTTTCGAAAGTTAAAAGGTAGTACTGTGGATTTCCTTACTATCCCTCCTCCACTAATTAAATCAAAGGCGATCATGCTATGATCACTATTGCCAAGTGGCCCCAACACCCTTATCTCTTGCACTAGATCTGGTGTTCCACTAAGGACTAGGTCTAATATGGCTTCCCCTCTGGTCGGTTCATGAACCAGCTGCTCCAAGAAGCAGTCATTTATTTCATCTAGGAACTTTATCTCCCTAGCATGTCCTGACATGACACTGACCCAGTCGATACCGGGGTAATTGAAATCACCCATTATTATTACTGCGCTGTAACTTTTGTTAGCTTCCTTGATTTCATTGAGCATTTCATCATCCATTTGGTCATTCTGGCCAGGTGCTCGATAGTACACCCCCACTGCCATTGCCTTCCCCCTTTTATATGGAATTTCAATCCATATAGATTCTACAGCAGATTTTGTTTCCTGCAAAACTTTAATCCTTTCTGAGTCAATGCCCTCTCTAACATAGAGCGCAAACCCTCCACCAATTTGATCAGCTCTATCATTACGATATAGTTTGTACCCAGGTATCACAGTGTCCCACTGGTTGTCCTCCTTCCACCATGTCTTTGATATTCCAATCATATCTAACCTTTCATTTAGTGCTATATATTCTAACTCTCCCATCTTATTCTTTAGACTTCTAGCATTTGCATACAAGCATTTTAGAGAATGTATTTTATTCATGTTAATTTGGCTATTGTTAGACATGGGTAAATTGGGATCTTTAAGCTCTGTCTGCTCCATACTTGAGGGCATTTGGGCTACTTTACTCTTTTGTGGAACCTCTCTGCTTTTGGTAGTATCCTTCAAGGATACATTCTTCCGAACCATCCGCTCTTGGGCGACTGTCGGCTTTCCCCTAATATCTAGTTTAAAAGCTACTCTATCTCCTTTTTAAAGGTTAATGCTAGCAGCCTGGTTCCATCCCGGTTAAGGTGAAGCCCATCCCTTCGGAAGAGCCCCTCCTTTCCCCAGAATGTTCCCCAGTTCCTAACAAATCCAGCCCCTCATCTCTGCACCATTGTCTCATCCACGCATTGAGACTCCGGAGCTCTGCCTGCCTTTTGGGTCCTGCGCGTGGAACAGGAAGCATTTCGGAGAATGCTACCATGGGTGCTCAGGGAGGGTTACCTCCTCCACCTGACTCAGACACCTCCCCCTTATTTTCCGGGAGAGCCCCTCGGGTCTACCCTCCACCGGGACCTTCTACTGAAGGAGATGGCAGGTCATCTCGAGCACAGAGTGGTGGAACCGTTGCCCCACCACCTCAAGGGCAAGGGGTTCTACTCCAGGTACTTCCTTGTGCCAAAAAGGACAGGGAGACTTAGGCCAATCCTAGACCTGCGCAACCTCAACAAGTTCCTGGTGAGGGATAAGTTCAAGATGCTCTCCCTTGGAACATTGCTGCCCTCCCTCCAGCAGGGAGAATGGCTATGCTCCTTAGACCTGAAGGATGCCTATACCCACATCCTCATTCACCCCAACTACAGGCAGTACCTGCGGTTCATAGTGGGGAGCAGGCACTATCAGTACAAAGTGCTGCCTTTTGCCTCCACCCCAAGAGTCTTCACAAAGTGCCTGGCAGTCATGGCCACCTTCGTCCGCCTCCAGGGGGTCCTTGTCTTCCCCTACCTGGACAACTGGCTCATAAAGGGAGGCATGGCCTCAGAGGTGCAACAGGCCACCACACACCCCATCCAGGTCCTGCATCACTTGTGCTTTGTCATAAACTACCCCAAGGCTCATCTCCTTCCAACACAATGTCTGGAGTTCATTGGGGCAAAACTGGACATTCTCCAGTCAAAGGCCTTCCTGCCAGGGACCGAGCCGACCGCCTCAAGGCTCTGGCACAGGATATACAGCACCATCCCTCCATGCCCACTTGGCTCCTTCTGCGCCTTCTCGGACACAGGGCCTCCATGGACCACATCATTCCAGATGTTCACCACCTCATGAGGGCTTTGTGGTGGTGTTTCTGAGACCAGTGGACTCAGGCCACAGGGTGCCTCCGAGACAGAGTCTCCGTAATCCGTCAATTGGCAGACTCTCTGACCTGTGGCAGACTCCCCAATATCTCGAGGCAGGCATGCCCTTTCAGACCCCAAGCCCCTAAAGGTCCTTACTACGGACGCCTTCCTGCTCGGCTGGGGAGCCCACTGTAAGGAACTCTGCACCCAGGGCAGCTGGTCACCAGACGAGTGTGTCCAGCAGATCAACCTCCTGGAACTACAGGCGATATACTTAGCCCTTCGAGCCTTTTTCCACTAGCTGCATCACCAGCCGGTGCTGGTCCAGACAGACAACCAGGTGGCGATGTTATATGTGAACAAACAGGGCATGGAGTCTCATGCCCTCTGCCAGGAGATGTTGCTCCTCTGCTCATACGCAATCCAACAAGGTATTCTCCTATGGGCAGTATACCTACCAGCCCAGAACAACCTGCTGGCCAACAGGTTGAGCAGAGTCCTACAACCGCACGAGTGGCAGCTGGACCCCAGTGTGGCCAACCTGCTCTTCTGGATCTGGGGGAAACCCGTGATGGACCTGTTCACCAGTCCAGACAACTTCCAGTTGCCCCGCTTCTGTTCTTGGCAGGCCCACACCTCCAGGGTGTCAGCAGATGCGTTTCTCGTTTTGTGGTCAGAGGACCTCATGGATGCCTTACCTCCCACGCTGCTGATTGCCAAAACCTTGTTCAGGACCCTCCTCGACAAGGCCTCACTCATCCTGATAGCCCCTCGGTGACCCAGGCAGCAGTGGTTTCCACTGCTCCTCTGACTAATGGTGGAGATCCCCATCCCGTTGGGGACTTCTCCGGGGCTCTTGTCTCAGGAAGAAGGCTTTCTTCTCCACCCCAACCCGGGGTCCCTGTCTCTGACAGCGTGGCTGCTGAAAGGGTAACCTTAGCCTCTTTCAACCTCTCCGGTGAGGTAGAGGAGATCCTGCTGGCCTCTCGCAAGGCCTCTACTAGGAAAGCTTATGCTCTCAAATTTCGCAGGTTTGCAGCCTGGTGTACCCAGCACGGGATTGACCTGTTCTCCTGCCCGGTGTTACAGTATTTTCTCCACCTCTCGCAATCTGGGTTTATATCTAACTGTCCAGGTGCATCTCAGTGCCCTGGTGTTGAACCACCACCCGGTGGATGGCAAGTCCTTCTCGGTCCAGCTGCATGTGACCTTCTTTCTTAGGGAGCTGCTCTTATCAAAGCCACCGGTTCGCCCTCCGGTGACTGAATGGGACCTCAATGTAGTATTGGGGCAGCTCATTCGCCCGTCCTTTGAGCCTCTGGCTACTTGCCATCTATAATACCTCTCATGGAAGGTGGTGTTCCTGGTTGCACTCACCTCCTCTCGGAGAGTTAGTGAGCTTCAGGCCTTAGTGGCGGAGACGCCTTATACCAGGTTCTACAAAAACAGGGTGGTGCTCCGCACGCACCCTAAATTTCTTCCGAAGGTGGTATCGTCCTTCCATCTCAACCAGGAAGTGGTACTTCCTACCTTCTTTCTGAGATCTCATTCCAGTTGGGCGGAGACAGTCCTTCACACCTTGGACTGTAAGAGGGCTTTGTCCTTCTATATCCAATACACTCAGGGCCACCGCAAAGCCACTCAGTTTTCGTCTCCTACGACCCCAGTAGGCTGGGGGTGGCGGTGACCAAGCGTATGCTGTCCACCTGGGTGGCGGACTGTATCGCTCCTGCCTACAAGTCGGCGGGGCTCCTGCTGGAAGGCCGTATCACGGCGCACCGTGTCAGGGCCATGGCGGCCTTGGTGGCAAACTTGCACTCTGTCCCGATATTGGAAATTTGCTGTGCCGCCACCTGGTCTTCAGTCCATACATTCACAGCTCATTACTGCCTGGAAAGGGAGTACCGACTGGACAGGCCTTCGGCCAGGCTGTGCACCTAATCTGTTCGGGGTTTAGGCAACTCCAACCCTCCGACTCCTCTGTGTTCAGGCTACCAGAGTGCGGGTTTTCATCGGACATGGGTCTTACTATAATCTGTGGACACGGACTTAATTGCTGCTGCTTGCAGCTCCCCATGAGGGAATCCGTGTTTTTCGCTATGGGCTTTTGGTAGCCTGTAGCTGGGGAGTCCCATATGTGAGGACTGAGTACATGCTTGTTCCCGGAGAAAGCGTAGTTACTCACCTGTAACAGATGTTTTCCGGGGACAGCAGAAATCAGTCCTCACAACCCTCCTTCCTCCCCTTGGAGTTTCTCCTTTACCATCTTTTATTTTGCCGTATTTTAGCTATGTCATCTGACTAAGCAAGATGGCACTCTTGGGCGGGAAGGGGACCACGCATGCATGGTAGCATCTCCCAAAGGCTTTCTTTGAAAGCTGGAGGATGCTTCCATGAGGACTCCGTTGGTGCCGACGTCATCCATATGTGAGGACTGATTCCTGCTGTCCCCGGAGAACACCTGTTACAGGAGAATAACTATGCTAAAACAAAGAAGAATGCAGATTCTGCAGTCCATTGGATTGCAGGATCTGAGGCAGCATGGCTATCGCCAGGAGCAAGCAGGAAGTCAGTCTTCACATATGGGTAATGACGGCAATGACGGAGCCCGGCACAGGAACACTCCCCAGCATCCAATAGGAATGTTTTTTGGAGCATTTCTCCATGCATGCGTGGCTGCCATCCTGCCTTCGCTCCTGGTCTCCTCAGTCATCTTTTTCCCATGGAGCAATCGGGATCTTGTCCCTGTCAGCCACGTCAAGAGACTTCTGTATTTTTTTGTGGTACCGTTGAGTACTTCTGTTTTTTGCCTTCCCATCGCCGACTCAACTTCCTGTCAATTCTGCTCCTGTTCATATTTTCTTTTTTCTTATTTTTTACATTTTTTCATTCCTTTTTGTTTCCTATCGGGCTTAAGAGCAATGGCCTACCTGTACACCATCGCGCAATTTGATTTTGCCTCAGTCCTTTTCCTAGAATTGGAAAAGCCCCAGAGTGGTTTTAAAAAATGCTCCAAATGTTCCGGTACCATTTCTGTCACCGACGAGCATTGCTGGTGTCTCAAGTGTTTAGGCCTAGACCATGATGTAAATTTCTGCCCCTCCTGTTGCCACATGATTGCCAGAGGTAGGAAGAACGAGAATAAACAGAAGGCTAAGCTGTTTCCAACGGACTCAGCTCCTTCAGTGCACTCCTTGGGGGCATCTATTCCATCGAAGTCCTCCCATACCTCTAGAACGCCACTTAGTCAAAAGGACAAGCAAAGATCTGAGTTTCCGGTGCAAAAGAAGAAAAAGACATCGAGATCATCGACCTTGAGATTGGTATCGGCATCGGACACCGAGCGTCGCCATTGTCACAGACATTCCTCTCACTCCGATGCAGCCCGTTTAGTGAAGCAGCCCCAGCAGGAGGCCTCACACTCCAAAGCCACAAAGGGGGTTCAGGGATGCCCCCAAGGTTCAATCCTCAGTGGAGTCCCCGATACCAGCATCAGGAGTTGTGGCCCACACAATCATGTCCAGAGCCACTCTTCCCCCGGTACCAACGCTCGATGACCATGTCATCGCCATCAAAAAAAAGCATCGCTACGCTCCTCGCAGTAGTGACACTGATGGCTTCGGGGGTGTCGCCATCAGCGCCAATGGCCATTGAGGACCCTCTCGATACCCTTCCGCAGGCATTACCTGTGTCACATCGGTCCATCAAGGGACCAGTATTGTCTCCTCTCTGCAGAAAATCTAAAGACTGAGAGGAAAAGATTAGTTAAACACTCGTGAATGATCAACTTGAGGGTGACTGTCTCACTTGAGCATGATGTAGGAAGCTCCACTAGACTGCGGTCTTTTCAACATAGCCATAGGAGGAGGAAAAATTGGTTCAGCTCCATGTGCTTATCATAAGAGCCTGTTGAGCAGACAGAAATTGGAATGATTTGGAAAGACCTGGAAGAGTGCATCACCTCATACAACCTCAGTGCCCCTTCCCTCCTCCTCTGTCCCCCCTGCTCTCTCCCGGAGATTGCAGAAAGCTCTCAGAGGGATCTGCCTGCCAGCCACCTTAAACGCAGTGCTACAAAGCCAGTAAAACAGATTCAGGGGAGTAGAGCTAAGCCTGGCATGGATTCTCTGTCTGGGTGGGGGCTCCCGATTCTGTCCTCCTGGGACGCAATTTGGGTGGACTGTTGGTGGCCATTAGTGTGTTGTGGGGATTTCCCACCATTTTCTGCACACATTAGTATCGTTTTCTCCTATTGTGTATCTGGCGATTGTGCGGTCTGTAAGCACGTTGCACCTAAGTGGCTCCAACATGCATTCCTACCCTAGCACCTGTAGCGCCCGCAGCAGTAAAAGCATAGTTAATGTGTCCCTTCGGGCTGCCACAACTTGTGATAAGGAAGCTTATCATAGTTCAGGAAGGAGCTATAAAAGAGGTGAATTGGCTCTGAACAAGCAACCTGTCTTTGCTGGTAGAAATACTAAAACAGAATGTTTTCATAAAAGACTACCAGTCCCAAAATGCACCAGGTTTCAAACAGCCTCTAGAAGGGCTGAAGTGGGGAAACGTGTGTTCAATCAGGAGAGCTATGATGTAATCCCCAATCACTCATCTCCAAGGGCAGGGCTTGATTCAGCACACCTGGGCTGTGCTAGGGTGGAGTGTCCCTCTAAGCAGGTTAAAAGTAAAAGATATTCTCCACAGAGACAGAGCAGAAAGAACAGAAAGAACCAGGAGAGCAGACAGAAAGAGGAGAGAGGACTACAACAGCAGAAGCAACGTGGAAGGAAGAAGAGAAAGACATCTTGGAGGTCTAAAGAAGGAGCCCACAACAGTACGTGTGTTAGGAGTGATTCCAGAGGCAAGCATACTCCATTGGACTGGAGGAAGCCAGAGGAGTGGGGTTATAGAGCCAGGAACTCCCAAACGGCACCTTGAAGGAGACGGCTGCATTTGGAAGGGGCCCTAAGACCGGTGCAAGAAGGTATGTGAAGAGAGACCCAGTGTCCAGGGATCTTGATTGGAAGGCTGGACATAAAAGCTGGATTACTTACTGGCCAGGATACCTGGAGAGGAAACCTAACAGCCAAGGAAGCTCAGGTATGAACTTTGATCTATGCCCTAGCTCTTCTCCAGGAAGACAGCAGGAAAACAAATATTATCCTGAGAATGATCAATTAAAGAATTCCTCTGAGCCAGACCCTGATATTGATTCCATGATATTTGAGGAAGAAGGAGATATATCAAATGATCAGAATGAATACATGGATTGCTCTCTGTCTAGGCTGCTGTTTTAAAGTACTTTCTCACTAATACAACAACCACCAAAAGGAACTATAACTTGTTCTTTTATCTACCCAGAAAAGTCTCTGCAAGAAAGCTTTAGGGTAGGATTGAGCCACATAGAGAGAGTGAACCAGCAAAGGGGTTTGCAGCTGGCTAATTATTGGTGATTGAGCCAGGCACAAGTGCACATGAGCTCTGGAAGGAAACTTTTCTTTTTTTGTGTGTGTGTGTGAATAGAAGAAAGTTATCCTTGAGAAAGAACAGTTATTTTGTTACTTTTGGGTTTTGTTTTTGCCTTTTGAAGCACTGCTAAGAATGTCATTAGCAGGAGCCATCAAAAAGACCTTTTCTGTTTCCCATCAAGGTCTTTATTGATTTTTGCTTAAGAAGTTCAGTTACCTTATATCTTGTTTTGTTTTTCCTGAGTACAATACTGAAAGCAAGTGTCCTTTTGTGTTACCAAGTAAATCTGTGTGGGAGAATTAACCCCATGAATAAAATCTGTTTTTCTTTGCTTACACTCGAGCAACACAACTCATTATTTTGTGAACGGCTGATTCTGGTATGAATGAACTACATCCCCCACAATCCTTTGCAAGTCATAATAATATTTTGCCTTTGCCAAGACTGTGGACATTCACGACCAGCGCCCCCGTTTACAAACTTTAGTGTGCTGTTGTGATACTTGCCTTAACTCTCTATGTCTTCTTCCAGGAAGTGTTGTTTGACCTGTGGCAAGCAAGGTGCCTTATATTCAGATTCTGGACTCTGCTCTTCTTGCATGGAGGCTTCTCAGTTGTCCCTAGAGAGCATGCTTCCCCTCTCTTTGCCAGGGAATGTAGTTGGTCTGGTCTTGCCTGCCTTAGGGAAGGAGGTGATGGATGGCACTATGGGTAAGGATATCCAGCCAGCAAGAGGGTTCGGCGACCATGCTGTGAGATGCTCCTCGTCTTCTTGAGGGTCTGCGGTGGCTGTGCCCCCTGGTGTTGGGGTGTCATTTCCAAGCGGAGAGCTTCCAGATGCCGGATTATCCTCCCCAGAATTCTTCTCTTTTTTTTTTTGCATCAGCCCTGGTCCTTCTGGCATGAAAATTCGGACCCTGTGGCCTCTGGGTGCTCTTGGGTGCAGACGTATGTGGGACAGGCTGAGAGTGGAAGCCATGTTTAATTGCCTTTAACTAAGCATCCCAGTGAGGGGCACCAGCTGGAGATGAGGAACAGCTGGGAGCTGTTGGAAATTTTGACTATGATTTGAATTAAGATGGCTCGGTACTGGGTTCTGATGTGGATATAGAACTACTTTTGCCTTTAGAAGATTGTGAACAAGCCGGAGTAGCTGGCGGTGTTGATTGCCAGGTTATCATCCTCCTTGAACTTGACAGATTCTTTTGGCACGGAGCAGAAGCCAAAGATGCACCCGCCCCTTCAAGGGATGTGGAAATCCACTACTGTCTCTCCATTCGCAGATGTGATCAAGGATATGATCAGTTCAGAGTGGGACTCTCCCATCTCCCCACCTAAGGGGTTAAGGGTGTGTAAGAAGATCTACACTCTCTCGGAGAAGGAGAACTTTGAGTGGTTTGGTTTTCCCAAGGTGGATGCGCAGGTCTGACCTTAATGGATTTTCAAGACCATAGGAACGTTCTGCCAGCAGCAGAATAGTAGCAACCATGGCAAGAGCAAGTTTGCCATGGTTGCTGCTGTTCTGCTTCTGGCGGTATGTTCCAGCCTGATGTCTCAAGCCCTGCTCTAGTGTATTCAGTTTCTTCTGCCAGAAGATACTATCTTTTGGAGTCTGCTACTGCCTTCCTTTCTGATGCAGTATTATAACCAAGTGTGTTTGGTGGCCATCGATGGTGCCCTGATGGCAGTGTCATGACATTAGATTTGGCTTCGGCACTGGGCAGCAGACTGATCTTCCAAAGCCTGGTTGATCCAACCGGCTTTTAAGGGAAAACTTCATTTTGGAACCAATTTGGAGAAGCTGGTGAAGGACCTGGGCTAGAAGAAATCTTGCCACCTTCTGGAAGACAGGTCCATGCTGTCTGTGAAGCGGGCTGGTACCTCTTTCTCATCAGCTTCTGCCTATCCGCTGAGGGCACACTGGCCAGATCCCCAGGGATCTTGGAACCTTCGTCGTTACCGACCTGGAAAACCTTGCTTTCCTCTGCTTCTGGGCATAGAAGTGATGTCATTGAAACCTGGGAATTTCATTGGTTCTTTGTCTCCACCAACCTGCTGGTAGAGGGAACACAACCCACTTATCTGGATTGATCTAGCAAGACTCAAGGAAAAGACATTAACTGGTAAGTAAAATGTCACCATACACCACCATTTTTCTGAAGAAGTATTTCCTTATTTTATGACTTGGACTTCGGATTTGGCTTATGCTTTTTTTTTTAGTAGTAACTTCAAGATGAGTTACATTCAGATACAGCAGGCATTTTCCTGTTCCCAGAGGCCTTACAATCCAAGTTTGTACCTGAGACAGTGAAGGGTTAAGTAACTTTTCCAAAGCCACATTAGGAACCACCACCCAGGAAAAAGATTTAGGCGCCATCATGGATAACATGTTGAAACCCTCTGCCCAGTGTGTAGCGGCGGCCAAGAAAGCAAATAGAATGCTAAAAATCATAAGGAAAGGAATCAAAAATAAAATAAAGGATACTATAATGCCTCTGCATCGTTCCATGGTGTGACCGCACCTTGAATATTGTTTGAAATTCTGGTCACCGTATCTTAAAATGTATATAGCGGAATTACAAAATGTAGAGAAAAGCCACCAAAATGATAAAGGGGATGGAAGGGTACCCCTATAAGGAGAGGCTAAAAAGATTAGGACTCTTCAACCTGGAAAAGAGACGACTGAGGGGAGATATGATAGAGGTCTATAAATTAATGAATGGAATGGAATGGAACAGGTAAACGTAGATCGATTGTTTACATCATTAAAATAAAGAAAGACTAGGGGACATGCAATGAAGCTACAGTGTAACCTATTTAAGACTAATAAGAGAAAATATTTTTTCACTCAGCGCGTAATCAAACTCTGGAATTCGTTACCGGAGGATGTAGTAAAAGCTGTTAGTGCAGCTGAGTTTAAAAAAGGTTTGGAAATCCACTGCTTGCCCCAATACAAGCACTGAGGAACCTGTGTCTTTTGGGGAAACTGCTTAGTACTTGTGACCTAGATTGGCTACTGTTGGAAACAGGATACTGGGCTTGATGGACCTTGGTCTGACCCAGTATGGCATATCTTATGACCTTATGTCATTGGGATTTGAACCTTGTCTTCCATGTTTCTCAGCCTGCAAGTACTCTTCCACTTCAGAAGTCTCCCCCTTTGAGCCTGATCTCCTAACACTTTTTTCTTTAAAGTTTTTCCCATTGAAAAATATTTTTTTCTTGGATATTGTTAATAATATCAGAAACAGTTCTTTTAGCTCTCCTGAATGAAATTCATTTGGCTCACGATCGAGGAGATATTACCCTCTTGGTCTCGTTAGATCTATCAGCGGCATTTGATTTAATCGACCACCAGACTCTTCTCTCCCGTCTCTATGATATCGGGCTGTGGGGTACAATACTTAATTGATTCCATTCTTTTCTTACCACTCGCTTTTTCACTGTCTGTGTTAATCATCAGTCCTCCTCTCCTGTTCCCTTAATTTGTGGTGTGCCTCAGGGCTCAGTTCTCTCCCCATTGCTTTTCAATTTTTTTCTCGCCCCCTTACCCCTGCTGATCCAACAATTCCCTGTCTCAGTTTATATTTATGCCAATGATATTGTGCTTCTTTTCCATACTTCCCCGGTCAAAATTGATCTCACGCAGCTAAACAGTTGTCTCTCTTACATTGCCTCTTGGCTCTCTGATAATTTTATCCATCTGAATCCAGAAAAATCAACAGCCATATGGGTTTCTTTGAGCACTTCTTGTCCAACAATTTCACCTCAAATTAATGCTACCTCTATCCCCCTCACTTCCTCTTTCATTACTTAGGCGTAACTTTGGACTCTTCACTCTCTTTTCATAACCACATTTCAAATCTTTCTCGCCATTCTTTTCTTGCTTTACGTCAAATTATAGCAGTTCGCTCCGTCTTGCCTACCGATTCTCTCATTACTCTCTCATTGGTCCTGGTTATGTCCAGATTAGACTGCTGTAATGTCATCCTCGCCAATTTGCCATCTTACCAACTCCAACGTCTTCAATTAATTCAGAACACTGCTGCTCGACTAGTTACCAATGCTCGAAAATCGGACCATGTAACACCCCTTCTGTTGCATCTTCATTATCTGCCACTTCGCTACAGATTCAAGTATAAGGTCCTCATTTTAACCCATAAGGTCATTTACACATCTAACCCACTTTATTTAGCTAATCTTATTTCTCTCCATACTTCCTACCGACAATTACGTTCACTGCATGCAAACCGTCTCTCTTTACCATCTCCATCGCAAGCTCATCTGGAACAAACGCGTCATGCTGCCTTCTTTTTTCTTGGACCTTCACTCTGGAACGCCTTACCATCTTCCCTCTGGCTGGAACCCTCATACCAACAATTCAAAACATCATTAAAGACACACTTATTCCAACAGGCTTTTGACCTCCCCTCCCCTAGCCCCGCTTAATTAGCTGTTTTCACACTATCTCTATTGACCTTTTGGGTACACTTTCCTTTCCTGTCACATAATGGAGTTCTTTTCCTTTTCTATAGCGTTAGCATATTTTATTGTAAACCGCTCTCGCGTTTCGACAAGGGCGGGTATATAAAGTATGGAATAAAGATAAAGATAACATTTTAGTACTTGAATGTCTGGGTCATACACAACACTCCCCAACATACAGCTAAATAGATACCACTTCTATGTAAAAATGTGTTGCGTCTTAGTTAAAATAAATTGTAATAACTTTGCAAATAAAAATAAAAGGTGGCGTACCACAAGCCTCAGTCTATTGATAAATAAACAAAACTAATTTGGTATTTGGGTAATTGCTGATCACTCTGTGAGATTCATGCTTTGATATAAACCAAAGCTCTAGGAATATGAGTACCTGGGAGCTGGAATGCTGGTCTGCGGAGCAAAAGTGTTAGGAGTGCAGCAGAGGATCCCCATACTGTAGGGAGTATACTGAGGAGAACAACTTTTGGGAGATAATCCCGTCCCTGCTGGTGACATCATGCACCCACATAAACTTTAAATTCAAGTCTCCCCACGACACAGCTGCAAATCAAGCAAAGCACAGGATGTGAATGTCACTGGCATTTCTGGAATGTAATGCTCTGTGAATGCTTCAAGGGCTTTTTCATCTGTTACTCCTCGGGATATGACTTTTCTTAAGTTGCCTCTTCCTCAAGCATTTAGTTTGCCAAAGGGTTGTATGCAGAATGTTTAACGATATAAGACACCACCCCCTCCCCCCCCCCCCCCCCCACTTGTTATGAAGTGCCTCTTTTGGACACTAATACTCTGTTCTAGATTATGATGGAGTAGTCTAAGTTTACACAAGAATAAGTGGTTAAATTTTGAGAGCATGATACTAGATTGAGTTAAGTTGAAATAAAATTGTCAAGAATAAAGCGCCACGTAACAGCCCTACAAGCAGCTAGGGCAGTGAATATTACAGATAGTTTATACTGTATTTACATAGGCAGGCTGAGGTTTTGGAGAAGGTAGTATGAGCTAAATATTTAAGATTTTTAAATTTTCCTAAAACTCACCTATCTACAGTGGTTTTGGTTAAAAAATATTTTCATGAGATTTTGCATTTACCTAATGTTTGTTCTGTTGTAATTTCTCAATTATATTGTATTTCACCAAGGACTTCTTTAGCATATGAATCCAAGACTGTTCAGGTGGTAGTGGAACAGTCTGATGGTTTGGATCTTACTAATTTTTTTTAGAGTCCTCTAAGGACCAGACATTCTCTAGGGGAATTATTTTGGTCTCTTTGGCTGTGGAAGCAAATATATTGAAGGCTTACCTTTTGAAGAAGGATGTTTATTTCTTCAGCTGTAGAGTGACTCTATTTTTTCCAGATATTTGTAGAGTGCACAGGAAAGTTGTTGTTTTTTTTTTTTTGGGGGGGGGGGGGTCGGGGAGGTTGACAACTTAAATCCCAAATTTTGTTTTTGAGGGTGACTTTCTTTTTGCAAAATGTAAATGCTTGGTAAGGTATGAAGGAGTCTGTAGAATTCTGAGCTTTGCTGTATTCCATGTGGACAAGCAGGATAATGTCCTCGCATATGGGTGATGTCATCAGACAACGCCGATGCAAGAACAACTTCCTGGCTCCATTGCTTATTCATGCCATTTCCTTCCTGCTACCACCATGCGGAACTGCCTCATTCTGTCTTTACCCATGGAGCCCATTGAACATGCTGATGACAGTGGGAGATTATCTTTTGCTTTCAGTGTTTTCCCACCATATTTTTCTGTTTTCTTCTTTCTGCTGTGGGTTTATTTTTCTCCCGGTAGTTACTTAGGTAGGTTTTTCTTCTGTTTCAGTTTGCTTTCTTTATTGTACATTGCCACTAAAGGCTATATTTAGGCCTCTGGTGCCTCTAGTAGGGTGGATTTTTCACAATCGAGTCATTTGATTTCACTGCAGCTATTTTTCTGGGTGATATGTCCGAGGGGGTTTAAAAGATGCAGCAGAACCATCTCTGTAATGGATACCCATAACTGGTGCTTGCAGTGCCTGGGGCCTGACCTTGAACCCTCAGGCCTTTGTGTTCATAGGTGACAAAGAGGCCTCAGGATTTGTGAATAACAGCACAAAAGGATTTTTGGCACTAACAAGTCTGATGCATCGGCATTAGCCCTGATGGCCCACGGAGCTGCAACAAATGTTGGAGGTGCGTTGACATTGAGGGAACATCGATCCCATCCAATATAAAACATTGATAGGGTCCATTGGGAACAGTCGTCACTGACTCCTGCCCCAAAAAAAGAGGAAGTATTCATCCTCGGCTTCATCGACATCAAGGACCCATGATGCTGAGCACCAAATGGAGGCCGGGGTGCATCGGTGTCTTTGCACAATATCGTGAGCATTGGAGGGGCTGCACTAGTCTCCATAGGGCTGGGAATAGTCTGCCAATACTCTCCAGCAGTCTCCGGATACACCAGCAAATCCCTACCATGGATCAACTGCTTTGGTTTATGACAATCCTCAAAAAGTGCCTTCTGAAGAAATTCGAACATAGGATAGAGGCCTTCTTTGTCTGGCTTGATCCTATTGCTTTGACTGCCTCAACGTTGGTGCATCGAGACATCAAGCTCATTCTTGAAACTCATTGACTGCCTGTGGGAGATTCATCATCATTGTGGCATCAAAGGGCCTCAACTCTGGTGATTGTTCCAGCCAGTGTCCATCATCAAGCATCAGTGCATCATCATTCTGTTTGCAGACCCACACCTCAAGAGGAGCGAGGTTCATCTCAGGTAGTGACCAGACATCTTTTGAGTATAATTCTGAGCCTGAATCAGAGTGCCCCTAAATATTATTCAGAGTATTTCTCTGGATCTCCATGTTTATCCTCTGATCCACCTCATGAGAGAAGAAAGTCACCTCCAGATGAGCTGTCCTTTATCAATTTTGTCAAGGAGATGGCTAAGTCTGTCCCATTTAAGTTAGAGATGGTTGAGGAGCCTAAGATTAAAAACATTAGAAATCCTCCAATTCCTCAATCTCCTCCCCCCTCCGGAAGGTTGTGACAGTGTTTGTTCACAGAAGAATGAAGAATATGAAGATGTGAAAGACCCCCCTTCTCTGTATATCTTCTGTACAGACTTAGGGGCTTGTTTACAAAGCCGCGGTAGTGGTTCGCGATCGCGATCGCAGCCGCGGCCCCATTGAAATCAATGGGGCCGCGGCTCCGATTACGATCGCAAACCGCTACCGCGGCTTTGTAAACAAGCCCCTTAGTGTATGGAGTCCAGAAGCACACAGATTCAAGAAGCTACTGCAGCCACACCATTCCATGGTTGTCAGATCCACTCTCAAAAGAACTAGAAGCACCAAGACCCACTCTTTGGTGCCCCCAGGGAGGAAGACTTGGACATTGGAGTCTTTCATAACTCTATAATAACGTCCCACATAGCATCCTACCTGCTCTCCACGGGCATGCATTTGTGGAATGTCATGCACAATGTGTAGGGGTTTTCTGACTCCTTCCCCTCAGAGAAAACCAAGAAACTCAGTATCAAGTGAGCAAAGAGGAGGAGTGTAGAAAATACATAGTCCATAATCCAAGTAACATAATATTTTTGATATGGCATCAAGAGCCTTCTTCATGAGTATTGGTGCCCAGAGACTCTTATTGCTCCAAGCATCAGACTTGTAATTTGCAATATTCAAAAGAAGCTTGCTGACATGCCATACCATGGAGAGAATCTAATCGGAGATAAGGTACAGGAAGCTGCTACTCTTATCAAGCAGCATAGTGACACTGTCAAAACCTTCTCCAAACCCACTTCCATCCCAACCTCCTTATCCTCCAGGAGGTATCACAGCGGGGGTGGGGGGAGGGACAGAGGAGATCCTATTACTTTCATAAGCATAGCTAGCCTACTCTCTCCCCTTCTACCCAAACAAAGCAATACCCTGGCTCTCAGTCCAGACAGTAGATGGTCCAGATGTCCCAGCTAGCTTCACAGCCAAAACTCAGAATGGGGTTTTGACTGTCTCCATGAAATTATAGTTAGTGTTCCAGTACTAATGCCAGATAACCTACCAATAGAAAGGAGGCTATGGTTCCTCGCAAACCATTTATCACTTATAATGTCTGACAGCGGGGAACTAGCCATCATCCGGTGTCTGACAGCCCACCAAATCACCCATTGAGAACATCTTTCCACAGATTTCAGCAACAGGAAGTGGTTGAACAGGAGCACTCCTTATTTCTCGAGGCCAATGCAGTTGAATCCATTCCTGGTCACAAAGAAGACAGGGGGATTCTATACAGAGATCTGAACAAGTTTCTGATACAAGAAAAGTTCAGAATGACTTCCCTTGACATGTTTATTCCATTTCTACAAAAAAGAGACTAGCTATGTTCTCTGGACTTAAAGGATGCCCACACACACATATAGCCATTTCCCAGTCACAGGAAGTATCTGAGGTTTGTCATAGAGAAACACTACTACCCGTACCACATACTACCTTTTGGTCTTGCATCAGCTGCTCCTCTGTTTACAAAATGTCTTTCAATAGTGGCAGCATATCTACACAGACTGGCATACATGTGTTTCCCTATTTGGATGATTGACTGGCCAAGAGCACAACTCAGAAAGAAGCTAAAGGATCTGTATGCATGCAATCTCCAGGAACAAGCAGGAATGAGTCTTCACATATGGGTATCGTCAGTACCGACGGAGCCTGCGTGGGAACGCTCCCCAGCGTCAAAAAGGAAAGCTTTTGGGAGCATCCCACAGTGCCTGTGCGCTGCCTTCCCGCCTTTCCTAACCGCCTCTCTCCAGTTCTTCTTTTCCGCAGAGCCAGCAGGTCGTGTTCCTGTCACCGTTGAAGAATTTCTTTATTTTATTTTATTTCTTTGGTCGCGCGTCTGCCTTCTCGACGCTAGACCGGTACCGCCGGTCTTTTCTTTCTTTATTCTAAAAAAAAAAAAAACCTACTGTTTTTCTCACTTCAGTGCATTTTCTTCTTTGGCCTTAGGCCTAGGAGATTTTTCCTCATGGAAAAACCCGCCTCTGGGTTTAAAAAATGCACGAAGTGCAGCGGCACTATTTCTGTCACTGACACCCATGAATGGTGTCTAAAATGTTTAGGTCCTGACCACTCCATTACGGATTGTGAGTCCTGTTCCATGATGTCTAAAAGAGGTCTACAGAATCGAGCAGCCAAGCTCAGTACCCTGTTTCCCTCTGATGCAGCTTCGGTTGCATCGATGTCTTCCAGGGCTGCTTCTTCCTCACATGGATCTCAGGTAACCAAACTTAAGTCCAGCCGGTCCTCGAAGGGTAAATCTCCCTCTAAGTATCGAGATGCCTCCGGGCTTGCCCTCGAGGAATCTGCACTGGCAAAATTACCCCGGCGGGAGGCTCCGGCTTCCAAAGCTTTATCTATGGGGTCACAGGTTGACATCGATGGCACGGCCTCGACCGATCACCTGTTGCCATGTTCTGGGGTACCGGTGGTTCCCACTGGTACCGACATCCAGACATTGGTTGTGTCGATGGATCAGAATCTCCTGACCATGCAGCATGCCATCACGGCATTCATACAAGCTTCGACTCCTTCGGTACCGCAAAAAACTCCGTTGCTGGTACCGACTCCGACTCCGGCACCGGTACCGACACCGATTGCATCGACATCCGCTTCGGTGTCGACTGCAGCAGTACACTATTCTGTGATGCCCATCGGTACCGAATCGGTACCGATCACTCCCGATGTCGATACCACCCGGTATGTGTATCGGGCTCTGCAGGAGCATCCAGACAGGCGATACTTCGATTCCTCTGAAGACTCTGATGAATCAGAGATCTCTGTCAAAGCATCGGTGATCCATCCTCAGGAGCCCTCTTCTCCAAAAAGGAGAATGTCTCCTCCAGAGGACTTGTCTTTTCAAGACTTCATTAGGGAAGTGGCCAGGGGCCTTTCCATCTCAGTGGCCCCTGAGACAGAGCCTAGAGCCAAAAAAATTAGATATTTTACAATATCCTAAGGCTCCTAAAGAGGCAGCCACTTTACCAATACATGAGATTCTTTATGATCACATGTTGGGCATATGGGAGACTCCTCTCACCACTTTCCCTCATTCTCGCAGGTTGGACACCATGTATCGTGTTCCTCCTTGTCCTGGCTTCCATAAGACTCAGCTTCCTCACCACTCCATTGTGGTGGAGTCTGCTATGAAGAAGATAAAGAGTACAAAAAGGCACTCTTCTGCTCCTCCAGGAAGAGAATGCAGGACCTTAGATGCCTTTGGCAGGAGAATTTTCCAGGCCAGTATGCTTGTTGCCAGAATCAACTCCTATAGTCTCTATATGGGGATGTTCCTAAAAGAAGTTACAGATCACCTGCAAACTTTATCTCCTTTTATTTCAGAAGATAAAAGGGAAGAGTTCCTCACCTGGCTCAAACATGCCCAGGATATTTCCAAGTTTTCCAACCGTGCAGCCTTTGACTCTTTTGAAGGTGCCACCAGGGCCTCGGCCATTGCCATAGGTTCACGCAGAGTTGCTTGGTTACAAGCTTCTGATTTGGAACCCTGGGTTCAAGATGGACTAGGAAACCTTCCTTGTACAGGTGAAAACCTTTTTGGCAAAGATTGGCAAGCAAAGGCCACCCAGATGGATGCTGAAAATTCTGCTTTAGATAGACTTTCAAAGTCTACTTCTGCTCCTTTTTTTTTTTTTTAAACTTTATTTATTAACCATCATAAACATAACATCCAATACATTCAAAAACAATAAGCCACAGGAGAGTGGAGTCTTATCTCCGCCGAGGCCAGAGCAATATACAGTTATGTGACTAGAACAGAGCTCAGTTCACATTTTTATACAGCCATGGTTAAACATTTTTTTCCCTTTTTTATTGGTGGTATCCCAACCTCCCTACCCTGCCCCCCCTTCCCCCCCTTCCCCCCCCCAACCCCCCGCCCTCGCACCCCGAACTCCACTACAATGCAACGGTACCCTCTCTGAGTTCGCCCGTTCCCTCTCCACTCCCCGTATCTCCAGACCTTAATGTCCCACATTTACTATTTCACTCCGGCATCGGGAGCCCAAACTCTGAATATAGGGTTCCCAGATCAACATAAAGGTGGCCCACCTCTTCACTGAACCCCGAGCCCTCCAGCGCTCCGCCAGCATCAGCTGATGAAAATTATTGCGCCACTCCGAGAACGTGGGCGGTTCACGATATCTCCACTTGTGTAAAATCGGACCTTTCCCCACCAAACATGCTTTACGTACCAATAACCGCTCCCATCTCCCTGTGGGTAGGGTGCGATGCAGTTGATCAAGAGTGACTAAAGCTCCAGTCCAAGGAAACCGCTGCTGTAGTAATCTCATAATGTAGCGACGGATATGGGACCAGTAGGGGAGGATGCGCCTGCACTGCCACCACATATGGGTTAAGGTGGCCAAAGGTATTGTGACGCTCGCGCCCCTACCAGGCGGTTGCCTAGTAGGGACGGCTGGCCATCTTATATCCCTTCTAGGATTTTTGTGTAGTTGTGTCCGAAAGGAAGAGCCAAGTGGTTATTAAAGCGCACAGGAAATTTTATTCGGTTTCCAGGCTGGTAAGTGGTGAACATAAAATTTCTTCAAGCATAACTTTTTTTCCAGACAAAAGAAAATACAGGATACTTCTCCAGAAATCAAAATGTCCAAAACATTGTAACTTGGAATAAACTCATAGCAGTTTCTGTTCCTCACTGCAATTGCTTAACATTATAAAACAAAAGCATTTATAAAACTCTTCACACAGTGAATGGGTTATCAGCTTCAAGCCTGCTGTTGCCACACACACACACAAACAGTTTCAGCTGTTTGGGCCTTCACTGAGCTCCTGCAGTTTCAGGTTCTAAGGAGAGATTCTTAACCCTTTTTCTTCAGGCTTACTCCTCTCTTCCAGTTTCTGAAACTGTCTTTAAATTGCAACAGCCTCTTTTTATATTCCACTGTTTCTAGCTCACATTCTTAGTGTACCTTAGTGCACAGCTCACATTCCATCTCAGAGACCTCAGACTCAATAACACTTTCCTCAGGGCCTACCTCCATGCTCTCAATTGAGCTACAGCTGGGTGCTTTCTGAAAGTGCTCTGGTGTCTTTTCCTTAAGAGTCTTCACAAGATTAAACAGTCTCTCCCACTGCCTGGCCTTGCCTTCTCCAGGCCGGTCTCTTGGGGGTCTCTCCTGTTTAACCTCCCTGGTGAGATATTTCTTGCTGTGCTGAGCCTTCAGGGGTATGCTAGTCTCCTCTGAGTCAGAGCAAGAACTGTCCTGCTGGCAATGCTTGTTCCCCGCGTACCTTTCTTGGCTGCCTTTATAATAGTTCCTCCTTTTGCTGCTCTCCTTGGCTGCAAAGGTTCTCCTCAGCTTGGCCCCAGATCTTTCCTGTCTGTGCCTCCTGGGAACTGGACTCGAACCTGGGCTAGGCCTGGAACTGCAGCTGCCACTTGTGCTTGCTCTTGCACTCCTCCTGGACCTTCTTCTCACAGCCCCTTCCAAACTCAAACTGGCTCTCCCTCTTGTGTTTGTTTTCTCTCTGTTAACTGCTGAGCAGGGCAACTCCCTTCCTGACTCCTCCCACTTGGACCTCCTACTCCTATGCAGGGTTGTCCTGTGGTCTGTGATTGGTTTACCCTTAGCTCTGCCCCCTAGGTTCCTTTCAGGGCTTCTACTATGGAGTATGTGGTTTTGTGCACCCATCCCCCGCAAAGAAGAAAAATCCTTCTTTTTTTCAGTTTTCCCTTGCTGGGCTGCACCCTCCTTACCACAGTATAGAACACCTAGGGCAAAACCCATCTTGCGTAATATGACTCCGCAATGCTCGTCGCGGCGAAAAATGCACACGAGTTAAGGCTTTATATTGTATTTCCCTCCATCGCGCTCCCTCCACCAGTTCCACTATCCGCCCCACCGCCATACAAATCGTGCCTGGCGGTACTTCCCGTCCCAGTTCTCCTCCCCAGACCGTCTCAGCCCTCCCATAGTCCGGCAAAACCCCAAAGCACTCCAGCCTAGCCTTCAGCCCAGCTATCGTCGGGGGTGTGTCCCCCCCGAGCTCAAACAATTCGATAATCTGCACCGACCTGTCCACCCCAAGTTCCTCTCTGGGCAACGTAGCCACATAATGAGAAAGCTGGAGGTACGCAAAATAGTGGGTGGGGGCAGCCGGAACTCCTCACGTAATTCCAAAAACGGCTTGCATTTACCCGTAAGGTCCACTACATGCCCTAAATGTCTTAGTCCCTGCCTTTACCATATCTGAAATGCTCTAGAATCAGAACCTGGCAAAAATTGCACATTTCCTCGTATGGGCAGCCAACTTGACACCTGCCAGTTGCGTTGCCAAAAGCTATTTAATTGTTGCCAAGTACGTCTCATCGCATTTAACATAATATTACGCATAAGTCGCATTGGCAATTGTGCACTGTCCACATGTAGAGCCCCCACCAGTGAAAAAGGAGCCACTAGTGCCGCCTCCAAGTCCCTTGGCGTGTATACATCTGTTCCCCCCAAGCAATCTCCAACATGCCGCGCTTGACATGCCAAGGCATAGAGTCTTAAATCCGGAAGCCCAAGGCCACCTCTACGCCATTTACCAATCATGCGGGACATCGGAATCCGCGCTCTGGCCCCCTTCCACAGAAACCCTTGAAGCTCCCTTTCCATTCTAAGCAAATCCCGTCGGAGTAACCAGACGGGTAAAGTTTGTAACCAATAAAGTATGCAGGGCAAGATCACCATTTTAACTGCTGCAATTCTCCCCAATAGTGACAGTGGCAGCGGGTTCCAAGCTCTCAGTTGACGCCGCATCCCAGACAAGACTTTCTCAAAATTAGTGTGGTATAGGTCCTGCGGTAATCTCGTCAAAATAATACCCAAATATTTAAAACTATGGTCCGACCATTTCAAGGGAAAATCCTCCCCCCGCAACCGCCCCGAGACATCCAAGGCCTCTGATGTATCTGCATTTATCCTAAGGCCAGCAAAACTACCAAACCTCCGAAACTCGGCCATCAGTCTCGGCAAAGATTCTCACGGCGCCAGCAAGTGTACCAGCATGTCATCGGCAAAGGCCGACATCTTAAATCCCTGTTTGCCCACCTCAATCCCACGAATCTGTCTGTCCCGCTCTATACTCCGTATTAAAGGATCCAAAGACAAAACAAACAATAAGGGGGATAATGGACAGCCCTGCCTAGTGCCCCTATGCAAAGGAAAGGGGGCCGATAAGACCCCATTACAAAGCACTCTAGCTGTCGGAGTATCATACAGACTCTTCACCATGTCACAAAAAGCCTGTCCGAAACTGTATAATGGTAACAAATATTCCAGATATGTCCAATCAACCCTATCAAACGCTTTTTCAGCGTCGAAACTCACCAGAAGTGACTGCAACTGATGACCCTGCACCCACTCTAAAGATGTTAATATTCGGCGTATATTTCGAACTGCATAGCGGCCTCGCACAAATCCCACCTGTGATTCGTGCACTACGTCACCTAATATTCCCGCTAGTCGCTCTGCCAGAATTTTCGCCAACAGCTTCATGTCAAAATTCAACAGAGAGATTGGTCTATAAGAGGCCGCCTGTATCGGATCTTTATCCGGCTTGGGTATCAGCGTGATATAGGCCTGATTATCTCCCCATCTCCTACCACCCCCCTCTATTCGCTGACGGTAAGTATCCACTAACAGGGGACTCACCCAGTTCGACAAGAGTTTGTAAAACTCAGCCCCATAGCCATCCGGGCCTAGAGCCTTATAACAGCTGGCCTGCGCAATTACGGACTGTACCTCCTTTAGGGTTATCGGTTGTCCCAACTGAACCCGTTGCGCCTCTGTCACCTCTGGGAGCTTCAACCCTTGTAGGTAGGCCTCCATAGTAGAGGGATTATTCTCTTCCGCAGCATACAGTTTTTGGAAGAAGCCTTTAAATATTGCACTTATCACCTCCCGATTTTGTTGGAGTTTCCCTTGCTCGTCCCGAAGAGCTGCTACCCCCTTCCCTCCTCTCGGACCTTTCAAACATCGTCCTAATAGCTTCCCCGGTTTGTCGCCAAAGCAATATAACCGATATTTGTAATACAGCATGGATTTCTTGGCTCTCTGATGAAGCAATTCATTTAAGGCAACCTGAAGTTCCCACAACCGTTTTCTATTAGACACTGTGGGCGTGTGACCACTGAGCACTCGCGCTTGAGACACTTGTTGCTCCAACCGGACAATTTGTTCCGCCAACAGTCTTCGTTTCCGAGCCACAAACCCGATTATATCGCCTCTCAACACCACTTTGGCGGTTTCCCAAACCAGTTCTGGGTCATCTCTGTGTACCTGATGATTTAATTCAAAGTCACGCCAGCGCTGACCCAGAAATTGCCGGAATTGATTGTCTTTATATAACTCGGTGGGAAACCGCCATATACGCGATGCACCGGTTCCTCCCCCCCATTGCACCTCAATCCAGGCTATTGCATAGTCGGAGATCTCTAGGGGACCTATCTGTGCTTCTTCCACTTGTACAAAGGCGGTTGTAGAAAGCAAAAGATAGTCTATTCTCGCACTAGTCCCATGCGCCCGTGAGATATGGGTGAACTCCTTCTCGGAGGGGTGCAATAATCTCCAAGGATCTATCAAGTCTAATCGCGTCCGAAATCGTTGCAGCACCTGCGAGCTGAGTGTTCTGTCTCTCGTCCCCCTGCCACTGGAGGTGTCCAGGCCCACTTCAAACACCCCATTGAAATCCCCCTCCAAAAACACAGGTACATCAGGCAATTGCTCCACTTTGGCAGCAATACGATCAAAAAACTCCCGATCCAACAAATTGGGACCATATACATCCCCCAGTAGTATCTCACGATCTTCCAGTAAGCCCAGCAGTAGCACAAATCTCCCATTGGGATCAGCCACCTGTCTTTGCATCGTAAAGCGCACCCGCTTGTGAATTAGAATGGCCACACCCCCCTTCTTCCCCAGTGCAGGCGCTCCCCAAACCTGACCTACCCAATCCCGACATAATTTAGCATGTTCTTCAGCAGTTTGGTGGGTTTCCTGGAGTAGCGCAATATCGCAGCGTTGCCTAGCCAGCACCTTCAGTACTTTATATCACTTTATCGGGCTACCCAAGCCACAGACATTCCAGGTTATTACCCTCAGAGTATCACAATATTTCTATGGCCCAGCTGCCAGCACAGCGTGTTTGGGGAGACCCTCCCAGCCTGGAGCCTGCCCCCATGTTTACCAAAGTAGTTTACACTATGCATCTGCATAGAGTTCAGAGTGCGACGACCCCTCCCCCACCCTCCCCGCCTCCCCCTAATCCCACTACCTCCCCAACCACTAACCCCTCTCTCCCTACCTCTATCCTAAAACCTCCCCTAACCCTTTCCTCTATACCCCCCCCCATCTCCCCTTCCAACTACTCCTCCTATCTACAGGACTCCCAGCTCCTACCCCCTCCCAGGTAGCCCTCCCGAGACCCCTTTGAGCGTGACCTTTCGCCCCGTGCCCGTATAACAAATCACAGTACCATAAACCAACATTCTTCCTCCTTTGACCATGTAGGAGCTATACCCTCCCCATGATGCCCGGCAACTACCAAACCCGATAGGCCGGACATACGTGCTAAGTTCCCCCCCCCTCCCCTGCATGGAGTAACCTACCATAACCCCCCCCCCTCCGGCCCCCACCCCCCAGTCCTCCCCATCGCCTGTTATCCCCCCACCTCCCACCAAGACACCCTCTCCTTAATTTAAGCGAGCCTGCCTCCAATAGAGGGACACACAAGAATTGGGGGAGGGGGGAAGAGGGATGTCACCCATACTACTAATGTCCAGGCTCAGACGGCCGACCACGCGGGCCATGCATGTCACATATTTACAACCACAAATACGCGGAGCCTGTCTAGTTCGAGCCCCCGCCAACTTTCATAATAGTGGTCCCCTCCAACCCTGGACCCTCCCCTACTCCGCCATACATCCCAAGCACTGCAGCCGCGGCGCCCTCCAAGGAATCGTGCCGTCTCCCCCACATAAAGTGCTGGAGAGATGGTACAAGATAGCAATATGGCCGGAAGAGCCCAAATACCTGTAGAAAGTAGCCAGGCCATCTGGTGAAATCCCTCCCCCCCTTTCTTCTAAGGAGGCTATATCACACACAGCAACTGTAACAGAAAACCATTCCAAATCCCCCTGCAGGATTGAACAGGGTAACTCGATGGGGGGTTTCTCTTAACCACTGAGTTCAATTAGCCCCCTGAGACTTCATGTAGGAGATGCCGACGTTGCCTTCTTTTGGGTATAGATCTGATGAACATAATCTTCTGCTGCAGCGGCTGACTCAAAGGTGCGATGAGCTCTGTCGCAAAGCACGTGAAGCTTAGCGGGGTATTGCACGGAAAACCGGATTCCGGCCTCTATGAGCTTTCCGCAAAGGGGGGCATATTCTCGTCTTTTCCGGCTCAACGCCATTGAATAGTCCTGTGCCACACAGATTTTGATGTTGTTGTAGGTCACTTCCCCCTTCTGCCGTGCTGCCCTGAGAATCAGTTCCTTCTGCGGGTGATGTAAAAACTTGGCTAAGACAATTCTAGGGCGAGGGTCGCGCGTTTGCTTAGCGCCTACCCGATGCACCCGTTCTATGTATAACTTGTCTCCAAGCTCACCCTCATCCACGATATGAGTGACCAGCTCCTCCAGGTAGCCTCGTAGACCTTTGTCTAAGACGGTCTCAGGAATCCCCAGAAAGCGCAGGTTATTTCTTCTTGACCTGTTCTCCAGGTCGTCGAGTTTGGTTTCCTGTAGAGATAGCTGAGATTGTAGGCCTGCCACCTCCGCAATCAGCGTCTCCACCTTCTCCTCCACCAGTCCCACGCGGTCTTCAGCCTCTCGCAGCCTGTTGCCCAGCAGATCTACCGAGGAACGCAGTCCATCCATTTTACTATGTAGGGCATCAAACTGGGGTAATAAAGCCGTCGCTACAGCCGCTGACATCTCATCTAGTGAGGTAGGAGACCTGGGTGAAGCCGGCATCGAAGCTGAGTCCGCCATTTTACTCGAGCCGGTTCCCCGTTCCCGGTCTCTTCTCAGCGCTTTTACTGCCGTTGCCATGCAGTTCAGCCACCCCAGCCGCACCAGGAGAGTCCACAGGCACTCCGAATCAGGTTATTTACCTGCTTGGTAGATATTTGCGGTTTTTCACGGTACTAAATCGCCGGCTTAGGCTTAGGGCTTCAGGACACGCTCAAGATGCGACCTCTACCCTGTCCGCATCACGTGGTCTCTCCCTACTTCTGCTCCTATTCAGTCTCTAGAGTTCATAGGGGCCTTGCTGGATACCACAACTGCAAGGGCCTATCTTCCCCAGGCCCGTTGCCTATGCTTGGTGCAGTTAGCCTCACAAATTCAGTTAAAATCCCATTTAACTGCTCGAGAGATGTTACAACTGTTAGGCCACATGGCATCCACTGTGCATGTGGTTCCTTACACTCGCCTTCACATGAGGGCAGCTCAGTGGACTCTGTCCACCCAATGGACCCAGGCATCAGGTTGCCTGTCAGACAAAATAGCAACCTCCAGTCGCCTCTTTTGGTCCCTCCAGTGGTGGAAGTCCACTCAAAATCTGTTGCTGGGGTCCCCCTTTCAACAGGGGTTACCCCAAGCAAACCTTACAACAGATGCCTCTCCAAGAGGTTGGGGAGTTCATCTTCAAGATCTCTCCACTCAAGGCATCTGGCCTTTACAGGAAACGTCTCTACATATCAACCTCTTAGAGCTCAGAGCAATTTTTCTAGCTCTCAGAGTCTTCCACACCCTGCTCAGCTACAAGACAGTCCTCATCCACATGGACAACCAAGTAGCCATGTTCTACGTGAACAAGCAGGGAGGAACTGGCTCTCTGTCGCTTTGCAACGAAGCTCTGAGATTGTGGGCCTTCGCCAGAGAACATCAAATTCATCTCATGGCAGTGTATCTTCCAGGGGTTCAAAACTCTTGGGCAGACAGACTCAGTCGAGTTCTTCTTCCACACGAATGGTCCCTCCATGGGGACCAGATAGCCAGGATCTTCCGAATTTGGGGAACCCCGGACATAGACCTCTTTGCAAGTCTGTGGAATGCCAAACTTCCCCGGTTCTGTTCCAGGATTCCGTGTCAGGGAGTTCAGGCCAGGGATGCCTTCCTCCTTCATTGGGGGCAAGACTTCCTCTATGCCTTTCCACCCATTCCCCTAATTCCCAAGACACTCTTCAAACTTCAGAGAGACAAGGGGTCTATGATCCTCATAGCACCACATTGGCCACGCCAAGTGTGGTACCCTCTACTTCTGTATCTCTCTCAAGCTCCCTCCCTGGACTTGGGATCTGCTCCAGACCTCCTGTCCCAGGAGGAGGGAACGTTGTGGCACCCAAATCCCCAGTCTCTTCACCTCAGAGCCTGGTTGCTGAAAGCCTAGACCTTCAAGATTTGCATCTTTCTCAGCAAGTGAAGGATATCCTTCATGCTTCCAGAAAGCCTTCCACTAGACGTTCCTATGCTTTTAAATGGAAAAGATTTACCATTTGGTGTGCAGAGAAGGATCTTAACCCTCTTGCAATACCTCTGAATTCTTTACTAGAGTATTTGCTGCATTTATCCCAATTCAGTAAGAGTCCATTTGAGTGCTATTGCAGCATCCCTTAAGCCTCTCAATGGACAGCCTATTTCCTCTCATCCTCTTATTGCAAAATTCATGAGAGGCCTTCTTTTAACTAAACCTCCCATTAGACTACCTCCAGTGGCATGGGATTTGAATTTGGTTCTTGGCCAGCTTATAAAGCCACCCTTTGAACCCTTAGCCACTACCTCCTTGAAATTCCTTTCCTGGAAGGTTATTTTTCTCATTGCAGTCACCTCAGCTCGCCGTATCAGTGAGCTGCAAGCCTTGGTGGCTAATCCTCCTTATACAAGGTTCCATCATGACAAGGTAGTCCTCAGGACTAATCCACACTTTATGCCTAAAGTGGTCTCTCCTTTTCATCTGAACCAGGAGGTGTATTTACCTGTTTTTTTTCCAGGACCTCATGCATCAACTGCAGAGAGGAATCTTCATACCCTGGATTGTAAGAGAGCACTTGCTTTTTACTTACAAAGGACACAGCAACATAGAAAGTCCTCTCAACTATTTGTTGCTTTTGATCCCTCTCATTTAGGACTTCCAGTCTCTAAGAGAACTCTGTCCAATTGGATTGCTCAGTGTATTTCCTTCGCCTACCAGAGTAAGAGCCTTTCTCTGGAAGGCCATGTCACAGCTCACAATGTGAGGGCCATGGCAGCCTCTATGGCTCATCTCAACTCTGTGTCCATCGACCAAATCTGTCGAGCGGCCACCTGGGCCTCGGTTCATACCTTTACAGCCCATTACTGCTTGGACAAGGACTCCCGCCGGGATGCCTTGTTTGGTCAGGCTGTTCTCAAACACCTGTTCCATACCTAATCAACTCCTACCTCCCATCCCTGGTTGGATACCCGAGATCCATGGGGGTGAGGTGGAGCCCTTATCAGGGACTCACAACCTTTGGGATCTCCCTGGCATCTCTAGCTGGGGAGTCCCCATATGTGAAGACTCATTCCTGCTTGTTCCTGGAGATAGCACAGTTACTTACCTGTAACAGGTGATCTCTGGGAACAGCAGGAATAAGTCTTCACAACCCACCCACCTCCCCTAGGAGTTGTATCTCTCTATCTATCTTTCCTTTCCTTTCTCTCTCTCTCTTTGTCTCAGCTTAAAACGCGAACTGGAGAGAGGCGGTTAGGAAAGGCGGGAAGGCAGCGCGCAGGCGCTGTGGGATGCTCCCAAAAGCTTTCCTTTTGGACGCTGGGGAGCGTTCCCACGCAGGCTCCGTCGGTACCGACGATACCCATATGTGAAGACATTCCTGCTGTTCCCAGAGATCACCTGTTACAGGTAAGTAACTGTGCTTTACCATCCAATTGCTAGAGTTACTAAGACTTCTCATAAAGTTTCCCAAGTCAAATCTAAACCCGTCACTTCAATCATAGCCCATTGGAGCTCCGCTGAACATGACTAAGGCAAAAGCTCTTCTTCCTCCAGTAAGTCTCACCAGGTTGGTCGGCACAATGAAAAAGGTTCAGAAGAGTCAGCTGACATCAGCATGGAGCATGTGGAGGATGATGGATCACATTTACTTATTTATTTATTAGGATTTATTTACTGCTTTTTTGAAGGGTATATAATTACATCAGTAAGATACTGATATAACAGCACACCTCACAATGTAGTAGAGCATCAATATATAATTGGAGGCATGCTATTTGTTATATCAGCTCAATACACATTAAAACGTTTTAACAAACAGCAAATAAGACAAGGGATTAGAACATATAAACAGCTAAAATGCACCGAAGGGGCGCATAGCCCTCCTAACTCAATATCGGGCCGTATGTTTCTTTGCTTTTAGACAGCCAAATTTAAACAGGACTTTTAATTTCTGATTAGCTCAGCAAATACTCCTCTCTCCTAAAGAGAGAAATTAATGCAGTGTGTGCCTTCAAGTCCATAGTGACCCAGCAGCTCCTGGGTTTTCTTGGCAGTGTGACCAGAAGTAGATTGCCAGGCGTTTCTTTTGTGGCAATGGAGGGTTAAGTGATTTGCCCAACGCCACAAGGCATTCTAGTGACTGGTCTCTTGGTTACCAAGCCAGTGTTCTAGGTACTCCTCTCCTCCAAATCAACTTTACAGTCAATCTCTTAGGAATAGAAACAGTGAAGCTGTTTTAAAGGCTAGATTTCCAGCCTTTAAAACATCCAGCTTTCCACAGAAATTATTTCCAACTTTAATGCCAGGTTCATCCAAGTTCCTGGGGGAAAAGTCCATTATTAAAAGGGACTGGGGAAATTCACTGCCTATCCTGGAATAAGTAGCATGGACTCTGTCTACCTTTTCGAAATCTGGTACTTGTGATCTGAATTGGCCATTGTTGGAAACAGGATACTCAGCTTGATGGACATTTGGTCTGACCCTGTACAGCATATCTTATGTTCTTATGTCCTTATGTCTCAAGTGACAGAAGCAGCTTCTGAAGGTTGCTTGGATTGGGGGATCAGTAAGTGTTCATTCCAGTTGTACCCCAAGAGCTCTGACTTGTGATTTAAGGAGGAATTCATAGCTCCCAAAATGGATTTTGATGTCAGGGGCTCTGTTTTATTTGGTTTCAGACAAAGTTTGTTGTTTTTAGCCCATTCTTGAATTGCTGTTGGACAGGAAATCAGTTTACTTAGAAAGCTGTAGGTAAGTTTGGTTCACTGGATATGAGTAGCTGCACATGATCTGTGTAGGTGTACAGTGGATATCCATCATTCAAATCAACTCAGTGGCTCAAGGTAGATATTAAACAAAATAGCAGTATTTTAGCCTCTGTGGTACATGTACCCCTCTCTGAACATCTCAAAATGAGATAAGCTCAGTAGCCCCTGAACACACAGTGAGCCCAAGCCACGCACAGGCTCCAAGACGGCATATCTTGTCACTGTTGTGCTCTGGGACTTGCTGTCTTGATAGGCGGTTCATTTCAGTCTGGCAAAAAGAATTACATTCCAAATTCCTCCTTACCCAAAGCTACTGATGACAAATACATCCAAATTGTGCTGGAAAGCCCATGTAAATGGTTTCCACATGCAGGGATTATACTATGCTCAGGAGAAACACCATCAGATCAATTTCCTGGAATTGAGAGCAATATTAAACACTCTGAAGACTTTTAGAAATTAGTTGACCATTTAAATTGTAATGATGTAGACAGACAACAACAAGCAGGGAGGAACAGGATTGTACTTCCTGTGTTGGGAAGCTGTGTGGAACTGTGTTGTCTCTCAAGGGAAGGCACTTAGGACCACTTACTTGGCTGGAGAAGACAATGTTCTGGCAAAGAAGCTGAATCTTGTGCTTCAGCCCTACAAGTGGACCCTGGATCGAGGTGTGGTCCAGAGCATCTTTCAAGAATGGTGCACTTACTCCATAGATAAGTTTGCCACTTAGAGCAGGCAGACATTTCAATTCTGCTCCAGGAGGAGAGCACTAGTCTCAGATGGCTTTCTCCTGCATTGACGAAAGGATCTTCTGTTTAAGTATTTTCCAGTACCTCTCATAGCGAAAACTCTTCTGAAACGCAGAGACGAAGGAACCATGATTTTCTTATTCACTTAGGCATCCGTGATTATCTCCAGGAACAAGCAGGAATGAGTCTTCACATATGGGTACGTTGGTACCGACGGAGCCTGCACGGGAATGCTGCCCAGCTTTCAATTAGAAAGCTTTTGGCAGCATCCCTCGCACCTGCGCAGTGACTTCCTGCCTTCTCCACAGCCTCTCTTCAGTTTTTGTTTTTCCGCGGAGCCGGCAGGACGTCCTCCTGTCACCGCAGAAACTTTTCTCTTTAATTGCTTTCATTATTTTAATTTTTTTGTTTTCTTGTGGTCGCGGCTGTTTCTCCCGCTACCACCGGTACCGCCGGTGGTTTTTAGGCTAAAATCTGTAAAACATTTCTTCAGGTTTTTTTGCCTTAACTCTTAGGCCTACTAGGCCTTTTTCATTATGGAGCCTTCTTTTCCTAAGAAGTGCATCCGCTGTGGAAACACCTGTTTCTTTTTAGACACCAATAGTTGGTGTCTCAACTGTGGGTCCTGACCCTTTTTCCCCTGACTTGTCAGGAGATAATTTTGTGAGACAACCTTCAGTATTTAGAGTTTCCCTCGATACCGTTTTTTCTTCGACAGTGAGGGTACCCGGTTTCTCTACTTCACAGGATCAGGTAACCCAAAAACAGTCTGTTAAGACTAGTCAATGCTTGAGTGGTATGTCCCATGCCCAGCATGGTGACGGCTCCGGCCTTACCCTCAAGAATCCATTGGCATTACCCCTGCGGGAGTCTTCGGGCTCCAAAGCGTTAAAGGGGTTTCAGGATGTTCCTGGGGCTCACCCCTCACAGAACATACCTGAGCCATGCGCGGGGGTGGTATCCGCTTCGAGTGGTACCGAGCCTCCGGCATCGGCACCGGTGTCGAGTACTCCACTCTTCACCAGGGATCGTCATCGGGCGTCCTCGGTACCTTCGGGACCGATCGATACGCACCGCATTGACTTCCCTCAATCTCAGCCATGCTCCGGGACGGTATCGACGTCGATTGGTTCCGATACCCTAGCATCGACATGGACCTCGGTACCGTCGGTATCGATCAATGTCACCCAGGCTGCCTTAGTGGTATCGGCATCGCCGATACTACCACTGGCGTCGGAACTGTCGAGACATGCATCGCTAGTCTCGCTCTCTTCGATGCCGAGTCGTGAGTCGATATCGAGTCTCGAGGACTGAGTCCCGCTCATGATCTCGGTACCACGACAGCAGTTCCCGATGACTACTTCACCTGCTAGTCCTTTATCAGTAGCAAGGTTGTTGCCTGTTCTTGCACCGCTGCCTAGTTTGGAACCGATACCTGGCATTGCTGCAGTACCTTGTACGTCCTCTGATACTCAGGCTCTTTCTTTAGCCTCACCAGGAATACTTCCCATAGGAGATCAGTCTTTTCAGACTTTTCTCCTGGATATGGCAACCTTTCTTAATATTTCTATCCCTGGTTGTGATCCTACACATGGCTCACGGCACAAATGCAACATATACAGTTTCCTTTACATCCTGCTCTGCAGGATCTCCTTCTTAGGGTATGGAAATCACCCTTACGACTTCCTCAAGTTTCTAATGATGTTGAGGTTAGGTACCGTGTGCCACCCTCTCCAGGGTTCCAAAAACCTCAACTTTCTCATCGTTCCCTGGTAGTGGAATCAGCACTGAGGAAGGTTAAGAGCAAGAAGAAGCATTCTTCTTTTCCGCCAGGTCGTTCTTCAAGAACACTTGATGCTTTTGGCCGTCAAGCCTTCCAAAACTCTATGCTGGCTTCCAGAGTTCTCTCATATATTTTTCACATGAGTCTAACACTCCAGGAAGTCACAGAGAAATTGTCTCTTTTGACCCCTTTTTTACCAGAGCCCAAGGCTACTGATTATACCTTGCTCATCAATCACAGCCGGAATATATCCTGGTTTCTGTCTCGTGCTTCTATAGATTCTTTTGAGTCCATTAGCAGATCCTCTGCTATTGCCATTGCAGCACGTCACAGAGCCTGGCTTGAGGCTTCAGACTTGAGCAAATGGGCACAAACTATACTAGCTCATTCTCCTTGTACAGGAGAAGGTCTTTTTTTTTTTTTTTTGTAAACTCTATTTATTGAAAACCAAATAATACAGAACATGCAAAACAATATTTAAAAAATAACAACAAATACATCAAAAAATGGCATTTCTACTGATCTCCCAGACCTGGATTCCTCAGCAAATCAATCATACAAATACAGCAAGAAAAAAGAATTTACAATATTCCCCTCTCCCCCCTTTCCCCACCAACCTCCCTCCCACCCTACAGCCTCCCCCTTCAGCAACCAACCCCCCATAGTGAACATGCATATTAATTATATTATTAATATCCTACGACCTTCTCATCCCAATTGAAGCACTTCATTTCGGACACGAGGCCTCAATATCTGAATATATGGTTCCCAAATTAGCAGGAATAAGGCCCAACGTCGAGCACTTCCTCTAGCCTCTCTCCTTTCCATAAGCATCAGTTGGTGGAAATTGTTGCGCCATTCCCAATAAGTGGGACCTGACGCTTCTCTCCACCTATGAAGTATCGGGCCTTTACCCACCAGACATGCCTTCCTGACCAAAAGGCGTTCCCATCTCCCTTTCGGGTGGAGTGGTCCAAGCTGATCTAACATCACAAGCGATGCTGTCCAACGGACTCGCTGTAACACAATCCTACTCATAAAATCAGCTATCCTCTTCCAGTATAGGCAAACTATCGGACACCCCCACCACATATGTCCTAAGTCCGCCAAAGGGCATGGACATTTTGGGCATCTGCCCAACTCAGTGAGATGGGATCGTAACGCCCGTCTTGGAGAGAAATGTGCCCGTAGGATGCATTTAAACTGTATCTCCCGCCATCGAGCTCCCCTCACCAGCCCCGCAATCCCACTCAAGGCCTGAAGGATTGAACCAGGAGCTACCAAGATATTCAATTCTTGTGCCCACAAAGCTTCTTCCACCCTATAATCAGGCAAACTGCTATAGTCATCTAATCGTCTTTTCAGCTGTGCAATTGTAGGCGGTGACTCCTCCCCCAGTGCAAAGAACTCTAATATCTGTGCCGATCTTTCCACCCGCAGTGCATCTTGTGGTAGGGAAGCCACATAGTGAGAGAGCTGCACGTAAGCAAAATAATGCCGCCTGCTAAGTCCATATTCCATGCGCAAAGTCTCCCAAGATTTACACTGCCCCATTTGATCCACCACATGTCCAATATTACATATGCCTTGTCTCCTCCAATATACAAATGCTGACGTTTCTGATCCTGGTGTAAACTGATCATTCCCCTGTATGGGTAGCCAGCTTGAAACCCCTGATGGTTCACCCCAGAGCCTATTCAAATGTTGCCATACTCTTTTTAATAAGGAGGCTTTACGTCAGGTTGCTCAATGCTCCCCTGACTCTTCTTCCACTAGAAACCATTCTAGGCCACCTCCTTCTTCAAATAGTAGGAAATGTCCTACCAAACCTTCTTTTCCTAAGAAAAGAAAGTTTCATTCCTCTCCTGCCCATCATTCGGCTGTACCTAACCAAGGGACGCCTCAGCCTAGTCTGAAGTCCTCCAATTCTGGCCAGTCTCAACATTCCCAGCAACCATAGGGGCCGGGAATTGTAACTTACATATTAAAAGATTATTCACTGTGCTTTTCTTTTTCAGTGTACTAACCTGTCCAGAAGAGCAGTTGCAACTATCACCTGATAGTTTCTTTCCCAACTGAACATTTTTCCTTCAGTTGACTTACCCCATGAGTACGTCCCCTCCAACTACTTGAGGGCTACCATACTGAACTACTTCTCTGGTCGTTCCCCAGACAGTGAGAAGAGATAGCCCCTCTCTTTTCTTGTCTGTTTTTCTTTATTCAGCACAGGGCACTCTCTCTGCTGTTTCTGTCAACAGCTCTGCCTGCAGGAGTTGTAGTAATTGTATTACTGGAACTTTTCCAAGTTCCAGTTCCTTGTTAAAAAATTTTTGTCTAGCCTCAGTAGTGATTCCAAACTATCTTGGATCCTCCTACTCGTTAGGCTTTCTCACATTATTCTAACCTTTTCTAGGATATGGCAACATAACTGATTTTCAATCAGTTTCTCTCATAGCTCTCCTGCACAATGCTCTCTGCAGTCTTCAGAGAAGCTTTCTACTATGAGGGCTTTGCTATAGAGCATTGTCCTTGTCTCTGAAGTTCCTCTATTATTAGAGAGAAACTTCTCAACCCTTCCTATGCCTGTGAGGGTTCTCCACACCCCCTCTAACCTGGGGTGTTAACACGAGATAGCAGTTCTTCTGCGTGAAAATCCAAGGCATCTACCATGTCAGTGTTCTGTAGAACTCCCCGCCTTGTTCCCTACAGATTCATATCTTCATCTGTTCTCACGCGAACATCACGGTTATCTCGCTGGGTTGCTTTCCTGCATCCCTCAACCCACGAAAATAGATTCTCTATGCATATCCCAAGTGGGCTCACCCTCTTGCAGAACACAGATTCTTTTTCATTTACATTCCCCATGTACACTTATGGGGCTGGGTGGTAGACATGTATCTCAATCTGTTGTCTTGTATGTAGCATCTCCATATATGTCTACATACTTATATCATTTCTCTGGTGGTACTAAACCATGCCCCACAAATTTCCATATATCTAGGTATATCATCTCTCTCTATATATATATATATTTGATATATTTCACCACCCATATCCTAATATACAAATCTGGACATATGTATATTTATATATCTATCTATATCTATGAATATATACATATCTATTCCAGCCACATATATATATATCTCCCCATATGTATGTGTTTGATGGGGGGCTTCTTAAGGGTTGGTCAATCTTATTCACTATCACCCTTACTGTCTATACTACATGATTTACCTCTTAGAGGTTTTAGACAGATTGTTGCCCTACGTCCCATACCAAATTATGATACAGGACATGTTAAGCACCAACAACCACTTTGGTGCTAACATCTTCCTATTTTCTTTATGTCCTTGAAGCATCCAGCTTCAATATTTTTCCTATCTCTCGCCAGCTAGGAAAAACAGTGTACATCTTTATCTTCGAGTACACAACTGTTTTCCATAGGAATAGGGGTTTTCCATTCCCCCTTTCCTGCCAGGACTGGGCTAGTTCTTCAACACCGTCAGTCTTCTTCCTTTAGTCCTCAATATTCATGATGCCTAAAGGACTTTTCAGCTTTTCCCATAAAGCTTTCCATTGAAGACCAGACGTCTACTCCTACCCAGTTAACACCTGGATCATCTACTACCTCCAGGTCTGAACCTTCATCCTCACTCTGAGAGGTCACCTTGAAGATTCCGCCACTACTTATCCAGTAGACTCCATCATGCTTTCTACTTCCTACAATACAGTAGGTAAGCTGCATATTTTAAGTGTACATTAAATGTGTTTTAATGCTACTCATCATATCTACCAAGGACTCCTGTAGTCTGTAGAACACCTAGTCCTTGGCTATGCTGTTTCTTTCCTCACAGCTCCTTTATTGTCAACTCCTACCCTCCATCCCACATTGGATGCCGGGGATTCCTGGAGACAAAATGCACCCCTGACCAGGGCACTTGCATTTTTATGGGATCTCCCCCTGGCATCTCCAGCTAGGGAGTCCCCATATGTGAAGACTCATTCCTGCTTGTTCCTGGAGATAGCACAGTTACTTACCTGTAACAGGTGATCTCTGGGAACAGCAGGAATAAGTCTTCACAACCCACCCACCTCCCCTAGGAGTTGCATCTTTTTTATTTTTTCCCTTTTCTCTCCTCGCCTTTGTCTCAGCTCTGAAACTCAACTGAAGAGAGGCTGTGGAGAAGGCGGGAAGTCACTGCGCAGGCGTGAGGGATGCTGCCAAAAGCTTTCTAATTGAAAGCTGGGCAGCATTCCCGTGCAGGCTCCGTCGGTACCGACGTACCCATATGTGAAGACGTATTCCTGCTGTTCCCAGAGATCACCTGTTACAGGTAAGTAACTGTGCTTTCTCTTCACTTTGAGCTCTCAGTGGAAGAACATCCGACTAAGCAATTTGCTAACTCTTAATTACATAGGATTAGGGAACACTGTTGCATCCCATTATCAAGACCCTCACCCTCACTGCTTGGATGTTGAGGATTAACTCTGTCCTCAGTAAAATAGTTAACATAGCTAATGTCATTCAGACTTCCAGGGGAGATTCCACTAGGAGATTATACAGTTTCAAATGGAGGAGGTTTCCCATATGGTGTGATGGAAAGGCACTAGATCCTTTCACTTGTCCCATACAAAAACTGCTTGAATACTTTTGTCATTTGTCAGAGTCAGGTCTAAAAATGAACTTGTCAAGGGTACACCTCAGTACATACAGCTGGCATTTATCACTAGCATGTACAGTAAAAGGTAAGCCCATCTTGCTACAGCTTTTATTTCATTTCATCCCATCAAGTTGCCTATAGTATCATGGGACCTCAGTGTGGTGTTAGTCTAGCTGAGGAAAGTTCCTTTCAACCAACATATGAACAGAAGTACCTGACCTGGAATGTCATATTTGGTGGCAGTAACTTCAGTGCGTGCAGAGTTAGTGAGCTCCAGTCCATAGTAACTGATCCCCCTTATATCAAGTTTTACAACAATAGAGTGGTTTGTCACACACATCCTAAGTTCTTTCCTAAGGTGGTATCATATTTCCACCTTAACCAGCTAGTTATCCTACCAACATTTATTTCCAAACCTCATACTTAGAAAAGGGAAACGCGTACTGCACACGTTGAACTGCAAGAAAGCCTTGGCTTTTTACTTAGAGCGGATATTCATCACAAAAGTACCTTTTGGCTATTCTCTGTCATTCTAAATTCAAGCTGGAACTAACAAGACAGGTAGCATTTGGTTTTCTTGCTCCTACATTATGGAACAGTCTTCTTTTATGCCTGCGGATGGAGAGTTCATTGAAAAAATTCAAAAAGGCCATCAAAGAATGGCTATTCAGTAGGACTTTCTCTTCTGAGTGAAGAGGGGAGCCTAGTCTGGACAATCCTTTAAATATTGTCTCCATAGGTGTTTTAACAATGAACGATCTCTGATTTGATATTGTTGTCCTATTTTACTTTGTTTAATGTTATTTTACATTCTTATCACAACTGCTTGTTATCCAAGGGCAGTATAACAAATTAAAGCCTCTGGAAAGTCCACTTAGCTGTTTCTTTTGACCCAAGCAAACTGGGGGCTGCTGTCAATAAATGCACTCTATCCAGTTGACTAGTGGATTGCATCTCCTTCACTTATGCTCAGGCGGGCTTGACTCATGAGGGTCTTGTTAAGGCGCATAACTTCAGAGCCATAGCTGCATCAGTGCTCACTTGAGGTCAGCCTCCATGGAGAATTATATGCAAAACCACATTGTGAACTTCTGTTCACACATTCACATCTCACTACTGCCTGGAAAGGCACTCCTGATGTGATCGTGGGTTGGCCAGTCGATTCTCCAGAATCTGTTTGAGGATTAGAATCCAACTCCTTCCCTCCTAGGCACTGTTCCCTCTAAGCTGTGCGCGTGTGCGCGCGCACACAGCTCGCCGAGCAAGCGCACATACTTTACAACAGAGCGCACAAAAATTATGGTTCTGATTCTGATAGAAAACAACACAGACGTCTTAAAATTTAAAAGTTGTGATTGTAATTACTAGAAATTTTCCACTTTGTTTAGTAATCGTCTATTTTCATTTAATTTGATTAAAATCAATGTGGTGTACATACTGTATTCTGACGTGTAGTCAAATTTTAAAATATATAACTCTGAGTGTCGGTATGTGGCGCACAAAAATTTAACCTTCCTTCAAAAGCTGCACAGTTGATAGTTTATGCGCACACAGCCTACAGGAAATTAGAGGGAACATTGCTCCTAGGCCAAGTTATTTTTCTTTCCCAGCTGCCTTAAAAAATGAATACAATTATTCAAAAGGCAGGCTACCAAAAAAAACATATTGTTCATGTCTGCTCGTTGCATTATCTTTTATTTCCCTTTTTCTATAGTGATAGTCTGTAGCTAGGGATTCCCATATCCTGCTTGTCCACAGAGAAAACAGAGTTGCTCATCTATAGCAAGTGTTCTCTGTGGAGAACAGGATAAGTCCTCACAAAACCTCCTCACCTCTCCATAAAGTTGTATTCTGCTTATCTAAAGTATCAAACTGAGTCTCTCCTGCATAGTGGTGGTGATGGCAGGTGGGAAATGGCACAAAGCACGGTGGAGCACATCCAGAAGTTTCCAGAAAGAGCTCAGAAGCTATTCTCATATGGGTTCTGTCCAATGACATAAGTGAAGACTATTCTGTTATCCATGGAGAGCACCTGCTACAGTTAAGTAACTTTGTTTATTTTTTCTTGTATATTGTGTATGTTGGAATCTAATATTGGAACTGGCAAGTCTTATACTGATTGTTGCATCACTCTGGCTTACCCAGTACAACTCTACTCTTCTTCTCTCATATTACATGATTTGATGTTTTGATCATTTACTTAAGGTTTATTTATTTCAGTATTTTATTCTTATATTTACTTGATGTAAAATGAGGAATTTAAAATTAAAAAGTGCACTCATTATTTTCTCCAGCTGCAAATAATCTAGGTTCTGTACTGCAGCTGGGGACATACATCCTGTGGATCTGTATCTGATATTAATGGAACTATTTATAATCTGAAATTTTGAAGATTTTCTAAGTAAAAATAGTTTATAGTATAGAAGACTGTATACAGTTAGGAATACATATAAAGGAATATATGAATGGTGAGCTTAGCACCCTCGAAAGAGCATATGCTCCAATAGCAAATAAATTGAAACGTTTTATTCCTTTTTTTTCTATTCTTGTAAAAGGTAAAATAATCCTTAGTGGAGACTTCAATATAACATTGAGGGAGCTAGTTATTACAGTGTGCTATGGTTAACGCATATTAATTCACCGTTAGTATGCATTATTAGTAACTAAGTAATGTTGAATAATATGAGACCTGCATTAAAATAAGATGCATTAACGTTAGTGCACCTTAGTAACTAGCCCTGTGAATCTCATGTTGTATAAGTCAGATACTATCAGTCAGAACAGCAGAGGAATATATTCTCTCAGTACTCATCTAAAGCAGTCTGAGTTAATAGATGTTTGGAGATTGCTATATTTCAAGGTGGTTAACCTTTCTTTAACTCTGCCTTCATCGTTCATACTCCAGAACAGATAATATATTAATGTTTCATAATATATGCTTAAGGAAGTTTATAAAGGACTGTGGGATCAGTGTCCAGTTGGATCAGGCTTCAATCAATATAGGGGTTTGGGAGGTGAATGAAATAAAGTGGTTTCTTAATGACAGATTAATAGCAGACCCAGCAATTATCAAAGATGTCAAGACATTAATAACAGATTACAGTGATTGACAGTGGTGAGGTAGACCAAGAAATCGTATAAGATACTCCTAAAGCAATTATTAGGAGATGATTGATATGTATGGTCTCAGACCATAGCAGCTCTTTCCAAAACTGTAAATGAATTAGAGATGAAAATCAATTCCCTTGAAAACCGATTTGTCTTAAGTGCATGACTTTGCATCTTTATTGCATGTCCTCTAGTCTTTGTACTTTTTGAAAGAGTAAGCAACTGATTTGTGTTTACCTATTCCACTCCGAAAAACAAATCAATCAGTACTAGAGGAGATCAAACCTAAGCTTTCCTTAGAAGATCAGATGACAAGACATTGACTTTTATACTTTGGATGTATCATGTGAAGAGAAAGATCATTGGAGAGAAATATAATACTTGGCAAGGTAGAATGTCACCATAAAAGAGGAAGGCCGGCAATGAGATGGATCGATACAATAACAGCAGCTATGCACACCACTCTATCAATAATGAGCCGTTTGACTGAAGACCAAACAAAGTTTAGGAGTAGACACCGACTCGATGGCACTTAACAACATTCCACGCCATTCATATTATCTCTCCGCAGCTGTTTCTTCTCCATGCTGAAGAAACCTAACTTCTTTAGCCTTTCCTCATAGGGATATCATTCTGTCCCCTTTATTTTGGTCACCCTTCTCTGTCCCTTTTCTAATTCCACTATACATTTTTTGAGATGAGGTGTCAAGAAATGCATACAAATCTCAAAGTGCAATCACACAATGGAGCAATAAAGAGGCATTATGATATTTTTCTTCTTTATTTTCCATTCCTTTCCTTTCCTTATAATTCCTAGCATTTTGTTTGCTTTCTTGACCATTGCTGCTTGTATCATCCACAATGACACTTAGATCCTTTTCTGGAGTAGTGGAACCTTGCATCATGTAGCTAATAGTTTGGGTTACTCTTCCCTACATGCATAACTTTGCACTTGTTCACCTTGTAGCTGCTGTTGACTCTGTATACAAAAAAAGGGTGCCTGTTGGCCATACATTTCCAGAACATGAAATAAATACTGCTGCCCAACCCTATCAAAGGCCTTCTATGCAACAAAGCTTATTGGCAGAGAAGGTACTTTTTCCCGCTGACTGTGGTCTATAAATGCCAAGTTCTTCCTAGCATGTACTACTGAATAGCTCCCACAGACAAACCAAACCTGTTCTTCCCCAATTAGACCCTAAAGCTGAATTATAAGCCAATTGGCAAAGATTTTGGCCAGATGTTTCTATCAGTTAAGAAAGGAAATGGACCTATAAGATTCAGGCATTAGAGGGTCTTTCCCAGGCTTATGTAAAACAAAAGTAAGAGCACTGGTCATTTCTTTAGACAAGGAGCCAAACTCTGTCGCATCCTTCCTGCAAAGTTTGTAAAATTCAACATTAAACCCATCGGGGCCCAGTGTCATATGCAATCATGCTTGCTGGATAACTCCTGCACTTTCTCTACTGTTAGAGGAGCATTCAACTCAACCAACTGAATATTTGATAATCTATGAATCGGGAGACCCATGAGTATTTGGTGCCTTTAAATTTGGCACCCTAGGCATTTGCATATGTCTAAAACCAGGCCTGGCAGTAAGTAGTTCTTTTAAGGATCAAATCTTGAGGAATGTTTGTTACAGTTAATCTTCCATTCCTGAAACATGCTCCTCAAGGTCCTCACGTATTTACCAAAGACACTTAAGGCTTGTGTTACCGAGTCCAGTTGACCATAGTTTTTAATCAGGGGCTTTAACCTGTTACCATGGTTTCCCCTACTGCAACTCTCAAAGCTGCTTTAACAATGTAGCCATCTTGTCTTCTAGTTGTATCAGTTTTGTTTATCGTTTGGATTTAAAGGACATGGTCATTCCAGATTTTACAGGTTATCTGTCTATATGCCGATTCCCTAAACTATGGCAGTGAAGCAAAGAAATAAAGCACAAAAGAACTGTGTTGATGGTTCCAGATAGGGAAACAGGGCTCAGAACAGCAGAAGCACACATCTGTCCCTGCTCAACACATTGCATGACTCTGGAATGTTTTTTTTGTGATTTGCCTATATTTTCTGGTAATGTCATCTTTTTCTTATTCTGTTCTGATTTGAAGAAGGGAGAGTTGCCCCCTAAATGCTAGTCAATAAATTTATTGAGTAGTCCAATAAATAAGGTATCATGTTATATACATATATTTTTGTTCTTATTCAGAATTCTTGTCTTGGAAGACTTCGTCATTAACAAATCTGTTCTCACCATTTACATTTGATCTTTTTTTTCATCCTGATTCCTATTCCTTCATATGATCACTTTAAATGTTTATTTTGTGACAAAGCGCAAAATAGGAAAAACAAATCATTCAAAATGGTAAACAGCCAAAATAATACATAACAAGAACAGCAACATAAAGCTAAATTAACTTCATGTTTGATTAAAATAATCTTTTGCTTGCTTCTCTCTCTCCCTCCCTTGCTTCCATCCTCCCTAATTTTACTTGGTGATCCACGGTGAAGGTACATATTTATTCATAGTGCTTTGATCAAGAGATTACAAGATGAAGATGCTGTGCATATATATGTGTGCTGTTCTAAATAAGAGAATAACATTGGAGTCATTAAAAGCTATATAATAAAAGTTAATAAAATACCTTTTCTAATTTCCCCAAATTTCTATAGTTAATACCTACAGGATACTATGCACTGTGAAATCTACTCAAAGAAATTAATGGTGCACTACCACACTTCAGCTCATTCTACCTTTCCTCTTGAGAGAGAGAGAGAGAGAGAACTATCATATAATTTTCTATGTATTTCTGAGTATATGCCTCTAAGTTGTAATAAGTTGTAGAAAAATGCAAAACTGTACTATTATGCAGCCTGTTAATTAACTGACATAAGAACATCATAAATGCCATACTGGGAAAGACCAAGGTCCGTCAAGCCCAGTATCCTGTTTCCAACAGTGGCCAATCCACAAGTACCTAGCAGTTTCCCAAAAAGAAACACAGGATCCCTATAGCTTGTATTGGGGCAAACGGTGGAAGGGTCCTCTTTAATAATGGTTTATGGAGCTTTCCTTCAGGAACATCATACTTTGCTTTGCTGTATGATTGTATGAAATCATGCATATACATCAGCTGTGATGTCAGAAGCTATATAGCAATTGTTTTATTTTCAGAAATCCTACTTGCTTCTTTATTGGTATTAGAAACATAGTAGCACTTTCAATTTATTTATTTATTTATTTACATTCTCTTATATACCGCGCTATTCTGCATCAGTGCGGTTTACATTGAACAAACTGAAATTACATTGAACAGGGCATTATAACTTGGAGATAACTATTTACAGGTAACATGGGCTATGGAGGGTTAAGTGGCTTGCCCAAGACCACAAGGAGCACTTGTGGGACTAGAAACCCCAGTCCTTTGGCAATTTCATGTAGTCTACTGATAAAATTCCCAACAAATTGGATACCTGACTTTTTGAAGGGGAGGAGACGGGGACAGGATCTTTAGTCCTGAGTGACCATGAACAATGTTAAATTGACCTACTTGATTATTGAATGCCATCAGTCAATTATGGAATGAAATAAAAGTTAAAAATAGTACTAACAAGGGTTGGTGTTTGATTTACAGATGAGGTCGTCTGCTCACTGAACTGGCCAAGGACTGGGGATGCTATGGAGGCAGCATTCACAGCTTCTAGGAAGAGGGCGTGACAGTCATCGCTAAGAGTGATACCTAATGGTTAAACATAGGGCCCTTGATTGCAGGGTTCTGCAAGGAGCCCTGGAACATGGCCTTAGCCAAGTACTGTCACTGCAGTGTCTGTGTTCAGTGAGATGAGAGGGAATATCATATACAGAGAAAACTACTCAGCTGTTGTGAATGAAGCCTCATGGCATCATAGAAGCCAGTTCCAATAGAACTAGAAACCCAAAGGAGCAGGTGGCAACTGTTAGACAAAAACAAAAGAGTACTAGCCCAGTCATTGTAAAGGGAAAGAATAATAAGACTTTGCATGCATGCTAAGATCATTTGGTATGCATTAAAAATAGCATGCAATGCAATGTCAGCTTAACATACTTGTGGAACCAGAGTCAGAAGACATTACCATATATGTTCCCTGTAAAATAGTTATCTCCAAGTTATAATGCCCTGTTCAATGTAATTTCAGTTTGTTCAATGTAAACCGCACTGATGCAGAATAGCGCGGTATATAAGAGAATATAAAAAAATAAAATAAAATACTCTTAATTAGTATGCCCACACATTCAAATGAATGGACATCACCTGCAAATGAACTAGCATTTTCACAGAAAATCATGTAGTATGCTCTCCTCTACCTTCTATTTCGGTGCTGTCGAAAGCCACAAATGTAACACCTACCTCAGACTAGCTGTTAACTTTTAGCATGCATTCTATTGAAAGGTTACAACTACCAGCATGCATTCTTATCGCTGAAAGACTAAGCTAAAATAACACTCTGCAGTGTAGAAGGTGCAAGGCTTTAATGATATTCAAGGCTTCCACAAAAGCATACAGAATGTCATGATTCTGTTAGTCATTGCTGTTGCGGATGATGTGGACCAGTTGATTTCTTTTAGCTCTTATGCTTTTGAAGGGTATAGCAAACAGGATGCATTAAGGGGTACCAATGGATAAGATGGGGTACACAGGAAAGCAGAAAGAAAGGGAAAGAGTGACCGAGACAGAGGAGATGGCAACCAAGTAAAAAAACAACATTCTCTTTTGCATTGAAGACAATTTGCTTTTATTAAAACAATGCAAATGATTTTGCAAGCAAAACATTTGCAGAGAATAATGCATGCATCATGAATGGAAATAAAAGGCTATCTGACAAGTACTTTGCCTTTGTCTTCATTGTGCATAAATGATTTTCTGTGTGTGTTCTGAATTCTGCATGGTCTTATATCATTCCCACAGTCTGGAAGGGAAATATCTTAAGAGAGACAGATAAGCAGCAGGTGAGCATTAACTCCATCACAGAAAACATCAAGGCAAAACCAGGAAGGAGCATCGTCAACCTGTCCTCCTCTGGCATATTGCTCTCTCAGATAAGAACATAAGATATGCCATACTGGGTCAGACCAAGGTCCATCAAGCCCAGTATTCTGTTTCCAACAGTGGCCAATCTAGGTCATACGTACCTAGCAGTTTCCCCAAGGGACACAGGTTCCACAATGCTTGTATTGGTTCAAGCATTGATATCCTGGGTCCCTTCTTAATAATGGTTTATGGACCTTTCCTCCAGGAACTTGTCCAAACCTTTTTTAAACCCAGCTACACTAACAGCCTTTACTACATCCTCCGGTAACAAATTCCAGAGTTTGATTACACGTTGAGTGAAAAAATATTTTCTTTTATTAGTCTTAAATAGTTTACCCTGTAGCTTCATTGCATGTCTCCTAGTCTTTCTATATTCTGATAAAGTAAACAATCGATCTATGTTTACCCGTTCCACTCCGTTCATTAATTTATAGACTTCTATCATATCTCCCCTCAGCCATCTCTTTTCCAGGTTAAAGAGCCCCAACCTTTTTAGCCTTTCTTCATAGGAGTATCCTTCCATCCCCTTTACCATTTTGGTGGCTCTTCTCTGAACCTTTTCTAAAATCGCTATATCCTTTTTAAGATACGGCGACTAGAATTGCACACAATATTCAAGGTGCGGTCTCACCATGGAACGATATAGAGGCTTTATAATATCTTTTGTTTTATTTTCCATTCCTTTCCTTATCATACCTAGCATTCTATTTGCTCTCTTGGCCGCTGCTGCACACTGGGCCGAGGGTTTTAACATGGTATCCACAATGACGCCTAAATCTTTTTCCTGGGTGGTGGTTCCTAATGTGGAACCTTGCATCGTGTAACCAAGGTGATGGCATTGTTGGAGTAGACGCCATGAAAGGGAGACGAATCTTTGAGAAATAGTGCAGATGGTGGTGTTTTCAATCCATAAGGGTATTTTTATAACAGGTCGCCTAGGTTGGAAGTCCAAGTAGGTGCCTATTCTGAGGCTATTTTATAACATAGTAACATAGTAAATAAAAGGAGTGGAGGAGTAGCTCAGTGGTTAGAGCACTGGCTTGGTAACCAAGCAACCAGTGTTCAATTCCCACTAGCACTCCTTGTGGCCTTGGGCAAGTCACTTAACCCTCCATTGCCTCGGAAGAAAGGCCTGGCAATCTACTTCCTGTGACACTGCCAAGAAAACCCAGGAGCTTCTGGGTCGCCAGGAGTCAGGACTGACTCGAAGGCACACATGCATTGCAACATAGTAAATGATGGCAGATAAAGACCAGCATGGTCCATCTAGTCTGCCCAGCATGATGGCAAGAGTAGGCCACCCCTCCCCATGTCCCCAGGACCACCCCTATTTGGTGAGAAATTAGATGGTTCAGTTTATTTTGATGTTATCCTTTTGCTGTAAAGGGATCCACTGTGTCTGTCCCATGCCATTTTGAATTCCGTCAACGTGTTTGCCCCCACCACTTCCATCGGGAGGGCATTCCAAGCATCCACCACCCTTTCTGTGAAAAAGTATTTCCTGACATTGCCTTTCAATTTACCACCTTGCAGCTTCCTGTTATGCCCTCTAGTTTTACAGCTTCCCCATCTTTGGAAGAGGTTTGTTTGTTCATTATTTCCCTTTAAGTATTTAAAGGTCTGAATCATATCTCCCCTGTCCCCCCTCTCCTCCAAAGTGTACATGTTTAGGTCTTCAAGTCTCTTCTCATAAGGCTTCTGACGCAGGCTCCAAAACATTTTGGTCGCCTTCCTCTGAACAGTTTCCAGTCTTTTTACATCCTTTGCAAGATATGGTCTCCAAAACTGAACACAGTATTCCAAGTGAGGCCTCACCAGTGACTTGTACAGTGGCATAAGTACCTCTTCCTTTCTGCTGGTGATTCCTCTTTGTATGCAGCCCAACATCCTCCTGGCTTTTGCCACCGCCTTGTCGCACTATTTTGCCACCTTGAGATCTTCAGAAATAATCACACCAAGGTCTTTCTCCTGATCCATGCATACCAACCTCTTGCCCCCTATCCCGTACAATTCCCTTGGATTTATGCTACCCAAGTGCATGACTCTGCACTTCTTTGCATTAAATCTTGATTGCCAAGCATTAGACCATTCTTCCAGCTTTTGTAGATCTTTCCTCACGTTAACCACTCCCTCGGGGGAGTCCACTCTGTTGCAAATTTTCGTGTCATCTGCAAAAAGACAGACTTTTCCATTCAGTCCTTCAGCAATATCACTCACAAATACATTGAACAGTGCTGGGCCCAGGACCGACCCCTGGGGCACCCCGCTAATCACCTTCCCTTCATCTGAGTGAGCTCCATTTACCATCACCCTCTGTCATCTGTCAATCAACCAATTTCTGATCCAATTTACCATCTTAGGATCCATCCCCAAGCTACTGAGTTTATTGATAAGCCTCCTATGAGGAACAGTATCAAAGGTTTTGCTGAAATCCAGGTAGATGACATCCATTGCATGCCCCTGATCTAGCTCCCTGGTCACCCAGTCAAAGAACTCAATCAGATTTGTTTGGCAAGATCGTCCTTCCGTAAAACCTGCACAATTGCTGCTCAAATGCACCCTTGTACTTTTACACCAGATTTTCCAGCTAAACTCTACCCACAGAAAAATGTGCATCCGGAGCAGCAGAATTTGGGGGACAATAGCATGAAATGACAGCAGCACTTAAAGGCTACTGTGAGTGAAGCGCAAAGCCTCCCAGCACATGCCTGCATAGCTGTGCTTGAGACATGCTATTTCATGCCCCAACAAGAAGTTTGAGTCAGAGGGGCAAGACATAGCAGGACAGTGAGTGTGGCTGCATGCACATGTGCTGAAAGGTCCTGGGCCACCCTAAGGTTCTTGCTGTCTTGGACCTGGACAGAGGTAAGGTGGAAGTGGCAGCAGGCCTGAGACATTGGGTTCCAGGAAGGGAAGACAGGGAGATGCTTGGGCACAAGAGGAAGGGAGTAGGTAAGTGGAGATGAGATGCTGAACAACTTGGAGGGGGGGGTAGGGAAGGGGAGATGCTGGATTATGGGCACCTTGGGAGGTTAGGATAAGGAAGGGGAAATGATAGACACTTGGGGGGGGGACAATAGGGAAGGGAAGGTGCTGGTTTATGGAGGATTAAGCTGATAGCTAAAGGTTTGCCTTGGGCATCAGATGTCCTTCGGCTGGCCCTAAAAATGTGAAAGTAATTACACACTTTGCTTTGCAATTTACAGTAGGTACAAAGTACATCATTTTGTTTAGAAAACTGAGGTAAAACCCACATATAGTATAGTATGTGTGTTCTTTGTCCCAGTGTGAACAGTTTGAAAATTGGCCCCTATCATCTCACAGAAGGTAAACATAAAAACATAGAAACATGATGACAGAAAAAGACCACATGGCCTGTCTAGTCTGTCCTTCCACATCAACAACTACAACAGTCCACTTTTTACCTTTAGAGATCCTCTGTGTTGGTCCCATGCTTTTTTGAATTCAGTTACTGTCCTCATCTCTACCACCTCCACTAGGAGACTATTCCATGGATCCACTACTCTTTCCATAAAGAAATATTTCCGCATATCACTCCTGAATCTATCTCCCTTCACCCTCATCCCATGTCCCCTCGTAGCAGAACTTGCTTTCAATTGAAAGAGGCTCTCTCTCTGAACATTTATGCCACGGAGGTATTTAAACAACTCAATCATATCACCTCTATCCCGCCTTTCCTCTAAGGTGTACATATTAAGATCCTTAAGTCTGTCCTCATATGCTTTCTAGTGAAGCCAACTAATCATTTTAGTAGCCACCCTCTGCACCGACTCCATCCTGTTCACATCCTTTTGAAGGTGCGGTCTCCAGAATTTCTTACTATACTCCAAATGAGGTCGCACCAAAGACTTATACAGAGGCATTATCACCTCCTTTTTTCTGCTAGCCATTCCTCTCCGTATGCACCCAAGCATCCTTCTAGCTTTTGCCGTCGCCTTTTCTACCTGTTTAGCTACTTTAAGATCATCAGACACAACCACGCCTAGGTCCCACTCTTCTTTAGTGGACAAAAGTACTTCACCTCCTATACTGTATTGCTCCCTTAGATTGCTGCAGCCCAAATACATGACCTTACATTTTTTAACATTAAATCCCAGCTGCCAAATTCTAGAGCATTCTTCAAGCTTAGCTAGATCCCTCCTCATGTTATCTACACCTTCCTGGGTGTCTACTTTATTGCAGATTTTGGTATCATCTGCAAAGAGGCAAACCTTACCCGACAGCCCTTCCGCTATATCACTAACAAAGATGTTAAAAAGAATCGGACCAAGGACAGATCCCTGGGGCACACCACTGGTAACATCCTTCTCCTCAGAGTGAGCTCCATTTACTTGTACTCTTTGTCGCCTCCCACCCAACCAATTTCTAACCCAAGCAGTAACTTTAGGGTCCATCCCTAGGGTGCTCAGTTTGTTTATAAGTCGCCTGTGAGGAACAGTGTCAAAGGCTTTACTGAAATCTAAATACGCCACATCTAGAGCTCTCCCTCGGTCCAACTCCCTGGTCACCCAGTCAAAGAAATCAATCAGATTTGTCTAACAAGACCTTCCTCTGGTGAATCCATGCTGCCTCGGATCATGTAATCCGCTGGACTCCAGAAACCTCACTATTTTCTCTTTCAGCAGCGTTTCCAATAATTTACTCACCACCGAAGTTAAACTAACCGGCCTGTAGTTTTCAACCACATCCTTACTTCCGCTTTTGTGTTAAGGCACCACATGAGCCTCTCTCCAGTCCTTTGGCACCACTCCCGACTCCAATGAGGCATTGAAAAGGTCAGTCTGTGGAGTTGCTAGAACGTCCCCAAGTTCCCTCAGTATTCTAGGGTGTATCCCATCTGGTCCCATCGCTTTGTCTACTTTAAGTTGAGCTAGTTTCTCACGAACACAGTCTTCTGAAAATTGTTCAAGATGTCCCTCGCTTCTGTTCCTATTTGTGGGTGTTTTCTGAGGTCCTGCTCCTGGTTCTTCATCTGTGAACACAGAACAAAAATATTTGTTAAGCAATTCCGCTTTCTCCAGGACCAAGCAGGAAGTCAGTCCTCACATATGGGTGACGTCGGCGCCGACGGAGCCCTCGCGGAGCAATTTCCCCAGCTTTCAAAGAAAGCCTTTGGGAATTGCAGCGCGCATGTGCGGTCCCCTTCCCGCCCAAGGGTGCCATCTTGCTCAGTCTTCTTTTTTCCGCGGAGCCCTACAGACGCTGTTTGTGATCGCCGCTGAAAAAGTTGATTTTTATTCTTTTTTCTTGTCTCGGTTCGACGCCGGATCCTTTTCCCGCCTGGACTCGATACACCGGTATCGAGTCCTTTTGTGATTTTTTTCATTTTTTGTCCTTCGTGACAGGCGTTCGCGCCATTTTTTCCTTTTCCTGGCAGCCCTGTCTTTTGACCTCGCAGGGGCCCTTTTTCTCCCGATGGCTGCCAGCGGGTTTAAAAAGTGTGTTCGGTGTAAGAAACTTATGTCTCTTACCGACACACACGACTGCTGCCTCCGCTGCCTTGGACGCGATCACGACCCGATGATCTGTGGTCCATGTAGCAAAATGTCCTCTAAAGCGTTGAGGAGTCGGCAGCAACAAAGGGAAAAAATCTTCTCTGACTCCGCGTCCGGCTGGGCCCGGACCTCGTCAGAGGCTTAGACGTCCCGGGACTCCGGTCCTGAGCATCGTCGGAATTCCTCTGAGCGGGGGTCTCCTGCCCGGGAGCATCATCGGAAGAAGAAACTCGCGAGGGCGGCGTCGGTGGACGCTCCTGGTTCCTTGAGGGCCAGGTCGCATAGCCCCGATAGCCGTCCCGGGTCCTCGGAGTCGGAGAGGCCTTCAAAACATCCTCGTCTCGAGTTGGAGTCTCCTGGACACGTGAGTACTGTAGTCCTCGTGGACTCACCTCCGACGGAGCCGACGTCGGGGGCTGCTGGGTCTCCTGAGCTCAGACTGAGGTTGACGGCCTTGGAGAGCAGTTTGGCTGCCTTCATGGACCAGCAGCGGGCATTGATCCCTGGCCTCGCCGGTGCTTCAGCCCCGACCGCCGGGACGTCGACGTCCAAGTCGACCCCGGAGACCGAGCCGATCCTCGAGTCCATGCGGGCTCGAGTCGATCCTCGGTCGCGGTCTCCCTTGGCCTCCCGTTCGAGACCGAGGTCGTTGATGCCGACTCCGTCGGCATCGGGGCGGAAGGCAACGATGCCCGCCCGACCCGAGCCGCTCGATTCCTCCTCCGAGGAATCGGCCTGGGAAACTGAGGACGAAGAGTCCCCTGGTACTTTTCGGTCTCGGTGTGTCCCATCGGACTCGCCCGAGTCCGAACCTCGGAGAAGATCCCCCCGGAGGACACACGGTTCTCGGACTTCGTGCGGGATATGGCCAAAGCCTTGGCATTCCCTGCGGATCCCGAGGAGGAGCCTCAAGCCGAAGAGCTCGATGCCCTCCAGTATGACTCTCCCCTGAAGGAGGCCTTTACTGTACCGGTTCCTCCGATGCTGGAGCGACTTCTCTTCTGCATGTGGGAGAGCCCGGCGTCATCGCCGGTGTTAAGCAAGCGGGTCGATTCCATTTATCGAGTCCGCAAGAGCCCCGGGTTCCAGAATGCACAACTACCGCACCATTCCATGGTGGTGGAATCGGCCATGCATCGACTCAAGAGTCAGAAGATGCACTCCTTGGTGCCTCCCGGCCGGGAGGCCCGAAACCTGGATGCCCTCGGTAGGAAGTGCTTCCAGGGCTCTATGCTTGCTTGTCGAGTCCAGACTTACCAGCTCTATATGGGCATGTATCTCCAAGACCTGGCAAAGGAAATTGCCGGGTTCTCTGCTGGTCTCTCCGAGGAACCTTTGCAGAGGTTCCAGGCCCTATCCACAGGTATTCGTGAGTGCTCGAAATTTATCTCTCGAGCAGCCTACGATGGCTTTGAAGCATCGGCTCGGGTAGCCGGAGCCGGCATCGGTGCCCGCCGACAGGCTTGGCTTCAGTCATCCGACCTCGAGCCATGGGTGCAGAACAAATTGGTCGATGTCCCCTGCAAAGGTGAAAACCTTTTTGGCAAGCTCATGGCTGAAAAGGCTGCAGAACTCGAGACCGAGACTCTGACCAGGACTAGGCTGTCCAAGAAAATCTCTGCCCCTTCTCATAAAAAGAAGGGCTCAGGGAAAAAGCCCTTTTACCCGAGGAAGGCAGCTGCCTATAAACACTACCCTCACTATCAGGCCCCAGTAGCTCCCCCACAGGGTCAGCAGGCCAAGGGACGGAGTAATGGGTCCCGTAGGCAGCAAGCCCCCAAGCCCACAACACCGGCCCCTGCTCAGCAGGGTGGGGGTTTTTTGACTCCATCAGCATAGCCTCTTCCCCTCCGCTGGTTTCTCTCAGCACAGGAGGCCGGCTGGTCCACTTTGCCCAAAGATGGTCAGCAATCACTTCAGATACCTGGGTGCTTCATATAGTTCAAAAAGGCTATCTTCTTCACTTTCACCAGGTACCTCCCTCCTACTTTCCAGGGGAGCCTCCCAGACTCCCTCTGCACAGGGACTTGCTCCTTCAGGAGTTAGCAGGTCTTCTTCAGGAACAGGCTGTGGAACCGGTGCCCCACCACCTGAGAGGTCAAGGCTTTTATTCCAGGTATTTCCTGATACCAAAACGTACAGGAGGCCTCAGACCCATCCTGGACTTGCGAAACCTCAACAAGTTCCTGACAAGGGAAAAGTTCAAGATGCTCACCCTTGGAATCCTGCTGCCCTACCTCCAGCAGGGAGACTGGCTATGCTCCTTAGATCTAAAGGATGCCTATACTCACATCCTTATTCATCCAGACCACAGACAATATCTCCGGTTTGTTGTGGGAGGAAATCATTACCAGTACAGAGTCCTGCCCTTTGGCTTATCCTCCACCCCCAGGGTGTTCACCAAATGCCTAGCAGTGGTGGCGGCCTATCTAAGGCTTCAAGGCCTCTTTATATTTCCATACCTGGACGACTGGCTCATAAGGGGCCAGTCTTCCCAGGAGGCCAATCAAGCCACTCTTCGCACTTTATCTCTACTCCAGCACTTGGGATTTGTCTTAAATTTCGCAAAGTCCACTTTGCTCCCCTCTCAGGATCTCGAATTCATCGGTGCAAGGTTGAACACACTTCAGGCAAAGGCCTTCCTGCGTCTGGACAGGGCACACAGGCTCATAAATCTAGCCAGCCGCTTTCGCAGCGATTCCCTGGTCTCTGCCAGGCAATTTCTGAGACTGCTTGGCCATATGGCTTCCACGGTCCATGTAACCCCCAATGTCCGCCTGAACATGCGCCCTGCTCAGTGGTGCCTTCGCACTCAATGGCATCAAGCCACGGGGAACCTGGGGGACTCAGTACAGGTCTCCAACCTGCTGGTCTCTTCTCTTCAGTGGTGGATTCATCTGCCAAACCTGGTGCTGGGAGTGGATTTTCAATCTCCTCCGCCTTCTCAGGTGCTGACAACCGATGCTTCTCTCCTGGGTTGGAGAGCACATTGCCAAGGCACATGTACTCAAGGCCTCTGGACTCCTTGGGAGTCTGCTCAGCAGATAAACTTCCTGGAGCTCAGAGCCATCCGCCTGGCTCTGAGAGCCTTCTCCCACCTCACTTCTCACCAGTCTGTGCTGGTCCAGACGGACAATCAAGTTGCAGTGTTCTACGTGAACAAGCAAGGAGGCACAGGCTCCTTCCTTCTCTGTCAGGAGGCACGAAGACTGTGCTCTTGGGCCGTCCTTCACGGCATCCTCCTCAAAGCGGTCTATCTCCCAGGTCAAGAAAATTACCTGGCAGACAGGCTGAGCAGGATCCTCCAACCTCACGAGTGGAGATTGGATCCGTTGGTGGTTCAGCAGATCTTTCTCAAGTGGGGCCTCCCCACCATAGATCTCTTTGCCAGTCCCCTGAACCGGCAGCTTCCCAGATTCTGCTCTCGACAACCGCATCCTCTCAGAGTAGCGGCGGATTCTTTTCTGATTCTGTGGTCCACAGGCCTCTTGTATGCCTTTCCTCCCATGCCACTGGTGTCTCGGACACTCTTCAAGGTTCTCAGAGACAAAGCCTCGATGATCCTAGTGGCTCCCCGATGGCCGAGACAACCTTGGTTCCCGCTTCTAATGCAGCTGGCGGTGGACACTCCTCTTCCTCTGGGGTTTCAAACCGATCTCCTGACACAGGATCAGGGTTCTCTCCTACACCCCAACCTCCGGTCCCTTCATCTGATGGCCTGGCTGCTGAAAGGGTAGTCCTTGCTCCCCTCCTTCTGCCTCGGGAGGTGGAAGAGATCGTCTTGGCCTCGAGGCGGCCTTCCACCCGGAAGTCCTACGCTCTTAAGTGGCGTCGGTTCTCCGTTTGGTGTGCCCAGCAGTCTGAGAATCCCTTCTCCTGCTTGGTGGCAGTGGTCTTGCAATATTTGCTTTACCTCTCCAATCTGGGCCTTAAGTCCAACTCTGTTCGAGTCCACCTCAGTGCTCTCTCTGCGCATCACGCACAAGTGGATGGCAGGCCTCTTTCCAACCACCCTTTCGTGGCTTGCTTTCTCCGAGGCCTCTTTCTCCTTAAGCCTCCTTTGCGGCCTCCAGCCCCTGAATGGGATCTGAATGTGGTCTTGCAGCGGATTACCTGTCCGCCTTTTGAGCCTATGGCTACCTGCCCTCTTCGTTTTCTTTCCTGGAAAACGTTGTTTTTGGTAGCCCTTACTTCTGCTAGGCGCGTTAGTGAACTGCAGGCCCTAGTGTCTGATCCCCCTTACACTAGGTTCTACAGGAATAGGGTAGTCTTGCGGACTCACCCTAAGTTTCTTCCAAAGGTGGTTTCTCCGTTTCATATCAACCAGGAGATAGTTCTCCCCACCTTTTTTCCCAGGCCCCACTCCAGCCGAGCTGAGATGGTCCTGCATACCCTGGACTGTAGGAGGGCCTTATCCTTCTACCTTGACCGTACGCGGGAGCATAGAAGGGCTGTTCAGCTCTTTGTTTCTTTTGACCCCAATAAGTTGGGGCTACCTGTCTCCAAGCGTACTTTGTCCATTTGGGTTGCTGACTGTATTGCTTGGACTTATGGGGCAGCCGGCCTCTCGTTGGAGGGTCGAGTCACGCTCATCGTGTTAGGGCGAAGGCTGCGTCAGTGGCTCATCTCCGCTCTGTTCCGTTGGCAGACATCTGCCGGGCCGCTACTTGGTCTTCAAGCCAGAGTTTTGCAGCCCATTACTGCCTGGAGAGGGAGTCCCACAGGGACAGTGCTTTCGGTCAGGCAGTTCTCCATAATCTCTTTGAGCTTTAGGCAACTCCTACCCTCCGACCCAGGTGTTGGGCTACCGGTCGGGGGTGTATTTCAGAGAAGATTCCTTCCTTCTGTGCTACTGAGCTAGAGGGAGCTCATTTTTCCGCTTGGGGTCTCCGGTAGCCTTAAGCTGGGGAGTCCCATATGTGAGGACTGACTTCCTGCTTGGTCCTGGAGAAAGCATAGTTACTCACCTGTAACAGGTGTTCTCCAGGAGCAGCAGGAATCAGTCCTCACAACCCTCCCTCCTCCCCTTGGAGTTGCAGTCAAATGATTTATTTTTGCTAATTCTTTTAGCTTTTAGCTATGACATCAGACTGAGCAAGATGGCACCCTTGGGCGGGAAGGGGACCGCGCATGCGCGCTGCAATTCCCAAAGGCTTTCTTTGAAAGCTGGGGAAATTGCTCCGCGAGGGCTCCGTCGGCGCCGACGTCACCCATATGTGAGGACTGATTCCTGCTGCTCCTGGAGAACACCTGTTACAGGTGAGTAACTACGCTTTATCCTTATCAGCTTCTACATATTCCCCCCCTGCACCCTTGAGTCTGACAATACCACTTTTGCCCTTCCTCTTCTCACTAATATATCTGAAAAATGTCTTATCCCCCCATTTTATTGCATTGGCTATTTCCTCCTCCTTTTGAATCTTTGCCTTCTTGACTACCTTGCTAGCTTCTCTAAGTTTTTCCAAATACAGATGCCTGTCTTCCTCTCTCTGTGATCTCTTGTATTTCATGAAGGCCTCCCTCTTTCTCTTCACTTTTTCAGCTACTTCCTTCGAAAACCATAGTGGTCTCCTTTTCCTTTTGCCTTTATTTACCATTTTAACAAAAAGGTTGGTTGCCCTTAAAATACCCCCTTTCAGTTTTGCCCACTGTTTTTCTACACCCCCCAGCTGTTCCCATCCCACTAACGACTCCCTGAGGTATTGGCCCATCTTCGCAAAGTTAGTCTTCCTAAAGTCTAAGATCCTCACCTTGGAATGGATTCTAACAGCCCTAGTCCTAATATTGAACCACACCATCTGGTGATCACTGGATGCAAAATGATCTCCCACTACAACATCAGAAACACTTTCACCATAGGTAAGCACCGAGTCCAGTATGGCCCCTTCACGTGTGCGGTCTGTTACCAATTGCCTGAATAGTTCTCCCTGTAGAGAATCCAGGATCTCCTTACTTCTAGATGATACTGCAGCAGGAATGTGCCAATCAACATCTGGCATATTGAAATCTCCTATCAATAGCACTTCCCCTTTCCTAGCAATGCTGCTTATGTCTTCAATTAACTCTCTGTCCACCTCTTCCTCTTGTGAGGGAGGTCTGTATATCACACCAATGCAAATAGATTTCTCTTTCCCTCTTTCTAGTTTAACCCACAATGCCTCCTCTCTCCCTTTTAAGCTCTGTAATTCCAAAGCTTTAATAGTAGTTTTTACATATAATGCCACGCCTCCTCCCCTTCTTCCTACCCTGTCCTTTCTGAATAAAGTATAGCCAAGTATAGTTACATCCCAGTCATGGTTTTCTGTGAACCATGTTTCTGTAACTGCCACAAAATCCAAGTCAGCCACTCCCACCAAAGCTTCAACCTCAGGGATCTTATTTCCCATGCTACGGGCATTTATACACACTGCTTTCCATATGTTACCCCTGTTACCCATTTCCATAAAGGTATTTAATGTATCACCTACCCGGGGGCTTTCACTTACCTGGGGCTTTCTTCACCTATCCCCAATGAATCTAGTTTAAAGCCCTCTTCAGTAGATTAGCCAGTCTACTACCGAAGATGCATTGACCTTTCTTGGACAGATGGATGCCATCTCTGCTCTGCAACCCTTGGAACAGCATCCCATGGTCTAGGAAACCAAAACGCTCTCGATGACACCATCCATGCAGCCATGCATTCATCTCCAGGATGCGAGCCTCTCTGCCTTGGCCTTTTTAAGGTACATTTTTAAGGCTTGATATGCCAACTATAATAGCAAGCGTATGCTATTGTGGTAATTTTTTTAATGCATATGAACTAAGATTTAGTCCATAACCAATTGAGGGGGCTATGCAATATTACATTTTACTATAGCTTGGTTTATCAAGGGAGTCACTAACCCACAGTAACTCAGCACCACAGATTAGTAACTCCTGTGGTAAATAAATAACACAGCTTGCAAGCTGCATTATTATTCTTCCCTGGAGCATCGAGCTGCTAATGTGTGGCCCGATGTTCCTGGAGCCAGTATCTTCTTTAAAAGAGTGCTGGAAGTCCCCCTTCCTCTGCCCACAACCAAGAGACAGTTCCTATGAAGAGTGCCACCACCTCTGCTGATAAAGCCCCTGCCCTCCCAGAACCCACATTTCAAGGGCCGCCACTTCTAAAGCCCACTTCCTTTGGACCTCCCAATTACAAATCCTGATCCAGAAGACCTCCCCACCCTGGGCCTATCGTAAGCATCCCTGATGGCCTAGGAAGTTCAAGGCAGGAGCGAATTCCTAGTTCCTCTTGCCTGGGCCGACTGTGGGTTCAAAATGGTACCTGCGACTCCCTAGTGGTAGTCTCGTGGTACGGCCATATTATTAGCCTTTTGCTGAATTTTTCCAGGAATAACACAGCTTGTTTTGAAAGGGAAAATATCCAAGAGCTTTCATTTTGAACACTGCATGTGCCATGTTCCTTTAAGCACATTTGGGGAGGCACTTCCAGGTCTGTTGGGTCAAAGTAGGAAATTACTACATGTAAATCACATTTCAAGTTTGTGCATATTATTCATGTGAAGAATTTGCACAGAAAAAGCAGGTGCAAATATCTGCAGATATTTTTTTTTTGGGGAAAGGTTTCATAATGAAAGTGCAGAAGTACTTTCATTTTAAACACTGATACCTAAGCATACTTTGCAGCAATATAACCAGTTTGAAATTTTCCTTCCACATTATTTAACAATGCTATAAAACGTTACTGCACTTTTTGGTTCACAGGCACCCAATAGATGTTTTCCATGCAACATATATTAATAACCTGCATATAGTGGAAGAAAGATTATTTTCTATGCTTACCTAGAGGAGAATTAAATAAATGATGATCTCACATTTTCTGTAGTGGTTATCAATTAATAAAGAGCAAATGTATTTTAAAGTCAAGGGAATGTTTAGAAGCCCGTCTGAAAATGGGTACGCAGATGTCCAATTCATAAGGGTTTCCCTGACGCCATTTTAGAAACCGGGTATATGAACATCCCTAGTATGAGGAAATCCTAGTAAAATAGGAGCATGCCGGAGAATGGGCCTGGGCAGAGCAATGGAGATGCACATCACATATGATTCCAGATCGGCACAAGCAGATCAAGCTCTAGTTGTTGAGGCATCCATACCTAGACCTGCTCCTGACTACCAATAAGGAGCAAAAATGTGGTTGTTTCATGGTGACAAGGCTACCAGGAGAAAGAGCATAGTGTTCTGTCATCATCACTTTCAATATTTCCTAGGCAAAGAAACCTGCATGTAAATATTGTACAAACTCAAACAGATTACTAACGCGTCACTGCACATCTGAGAGTTTGCAATGTTACTGCACATGGATGTCCCCCTTCTGGAAAATGCTGATTGGTACGTCCAATAAGTTGTTTCTGCAGCCATTCATTTGGGGACGTCCAGGTTTCTAAACTCGGGCCGAAATGTAAACTTCCCCAGGGTTTTTTCAGACATTTTGCTTTGGACATCTGAGATTGCACTGGGACGTCCTTTCTAAAATGCCACTTGAAATGAATAAGATGGGAGGAGTGGTCTAGTGGTTAGGACAAGGTACTTCAGGCCAGAGGGCCGGGGGTTCAAGTCCCACCTGGGGACAGCAATCTCAGGCCGGAGGGTCTGGGATTTCTAGTCCTATAGGCACTCCTTGTGGTCTTGGGCAAGCCACTTAACCCTCCATTGCCCATGTTCCCTTTAAGTATTAGCATATGTGTCTCATATCCCCTCGTGTTAAATGTATCCCCCAATTGACCGCTTTGACCCGGTGAAAAGCTGGATATAAATACAGCTAAATAAATAAATAAATAAGATGGGCGCACCCATAATAGGTTGGGAGGCATTATTAAAATGTATTCCATTGGAATACTCTTGGTGTGAATGGTGTTTGAATTAAATTATTATAAGTGATCCCCATATTTACAGTTGTGGTTAACATTATTGGTACCCTTGTAGTTCAACCCTTAATGTCCAATATCTACTAAAACAAAAAAAAATGGCCAATGAAATGGCTTTGTACTATATATGCACACATATTTGACATAAAAGAATCAAATAAAACAAGACCAAATAAAAAAAGAAATAGTATGAAAACAGGGACATTGCCAGGACATGATTATTTATTGTATTAAAAATACACCCTTGGAAATCAACCGAAATGAAAGGGCAGTCCGGGGCTGCTTGAAAGGAAGGTGGAAATGTCGGCAATGAATGGACTTTGAGAGAACATGGAGCTCCTTCAGCATGTCGGTCCAGCTAAGTACTTTGTCATCTTGTATTTTGATTAATAACAAGGAGTGGACTGAACTTTGACAGTGCAAAGGCCCGTTAGTTAGAGTTTCAAACGGGGGGCTAAGGAATTTGTATGAAAACATAAAAGTGTTGTTTATGCTGGTTTAAGACCGGGTGCGGTCAATTAAAATGATTAAAAGGAGGGCTCACTTCGAGAGAAGGAAGGTTCCTTTTTCACGGTGAGTGATCCGACAAAAAATTGGTTAGGGTATAGATTTAGTTCCTGGGAAGAATAGGTGAGGGAAATTAAGTATTTAAGGACATGATTATTGGCAACCTTATAAACAATTCAAATCAGTTTGAACAGAAGAACTACATTCCCATTGCAGTAAAATTAGACGCACCTGTGATTAATTGGCAGTTCTCACGTGACTTGAATCGACCAATGAATGATGGCTGTAATGTTTAAAATAGCCATATTCACGCCCTGTTCCACTTTCGCAATGGTGAAGACAAGAAAGCTTCCTGAGACCATCAGAAAAGTCATTATCACCAAACATCAAACTTCAAAGGGGCACAAGGCCATCTCCAAAGACCTTGGGATTCCTGTTTCTACAGTTTGTAATCTTATTAATTAGTTTTCTACTCATGAAAGTGTCAAGAACTTCCCAGGGCTTGATGGGAAGAGGAAAACTAATCCAAGACGTCTTCGAAGGTTAGGACGATCTGTCAAAAAAACACCACGTAGAAGATCCAAAGAGCTTAAGGCTGACCTGCAGCAATCTGGAGTGGTGGTTTCACCTGCACCATATGCCACGCACTTAACAAAGGACTTCATGGGCAAAAGCCAAGGAGAACTCCAATGCTCAAAGACAGACATAAAAAGGCACACCTGATCTTTACCCAAACCCACCTTGAGAAATCACAATCCTTTTGGGAAAATGTTCTGTGGACAGAAAACTTGAGCTCTTTGACAATGCAGACCAACGATACATTTATAAGTGAAGAAATGAAACTTATAAGGGAAAAAACACCCTTCCTACAGTTAAAGATGGTGGAGGTTCCATAATGTTGTGGGGCTGTTTTGCTGCCTCAGGAACTGGAGGCCTCAAACATATTCAAGGAATCATGAAGCCAGAAGGCTACCAAGGTCTTTTGGAGCAAAATGTGCTACCTAGTGTCAGAAAGCTAGCTCTGGGTTGAAGGTCATGGGTCCTCCCGCAGGACGATGACTCAAAACATACATCCAAAAGTACAAAAGAATGGTTAAAAAGAAAAAAATGGACTGTTCTAAACTGGCCAGCAATAAGTTCTTATCTCAGTCCAATCGAGACCTTTGGAAAGAGCTGAAATTTGCCATTGGTAAAAGGAATCCTGGAAACATTCATGAGCTGGAACAAATCACAGTTGAAGAGTAGGAGAAACTACCAGCAGACAAATATACAAAATTTATAGATGGCTACAAGAAACATTTGGAAGCTGTCATCACTGCCAAGGGTTGTGTAGCCAAATATTAGTGAAGGGTGCCATAACTCCTGTCCAGGTTATATTTTGTTTGTTTTTTCTCACAAATTAGTATGTCTAAGTTACACAGACATCTTTTTTTTTGTGGTATACCTTTGAACATACTATTAAAATATTATGATTACATACATTTGGAATATTATTTTTCAAGATATTGTACACAATATACCTAAAATGCAAAAATGCCAATAATATTGACCACAATTGTATGTTTGTTTATTTGTTCTAAACACAAGTATATTAAATACAATTTGTTTTCAAAATACTTTATTCATTGACAGCTCACTCATTTCATGTTCATTTGAATATCGTTGGGTTTATTGGGTTTTTTAAATTTGTGTGCATCACTTTTTCTGTGATAAATGAAGTAACATTTTAAGAAGGGCATCCGAGTGCAATTTGTTTTGTTCTAACTATCCATTGGGTTTTCATGGCAAGATACAGAAGTAGATTGCCGGGCCTTTCTTCCGCGCAGTTTAAGTTTGGTGGTGTTGCCGTTGTCACAGAAATGTGATGCTCCGTCATCAACACTATCCCATTCTGCTGCTGCCCAGATGGGTGGTTTGTCTTGGTCTGGCACCTCAGCTGAGACCTGTCCATCTTGGGAGACCCTGCCAGTAGTTAAACTACCGATAGTTTAGCTTTCAGCATCACTGATGCACACAAGCCCTCACAGCACGACAAGCTGCAAACCAAGTGAGGGAGCGCGGTATACGAGAAAAGCTTTAAATAAATAAATATGCGAGATGATGTTGGCACTGGGCCCTGTGCAAACAACGTGAACCAAGGGACGTTGGAGGTGGTCAAAAATGAAATGGAACATGTACAACTTGATCTGTTGGGTGTCAGCAAACTGAAATGGACTGGCATCGGGCACTTTGCATCAGATGATCACATGGTCTACTATGCTGGAAATGAAAGACAAAGAAGAAATGGTGTTGCATTTATAATAAAGAAGAAACTTGCAAGAACTGTAATGAAATACAATGCAGTCAGCGAACGCTTAATCTCTATTAGTCTACAAGGAATGCCTATCAACACAACTATAATTCAAGTATATGCCTCAACAACAGCTGCAGAAGAGAATGAAATTGAAGAGTTCTATGAACAAGTACAAGCTGAAATTGACAGAACATGCAAACAGGATATCCTGATAGTCATGGGTGACTGGAACGCAAACGGCAACAAAGAAGAAGGCAAAGTAGTTGGAAAATATGGACTTGGCAACAGAAATGAAGCTGGAGAAAGACTGATAGAATTCTGCAAGACCAACGATCTATTCATCTCAAACACCTTCTTCCATCAACACAAGCGGCGACTGTACACATGGACTTCACCCAATGGATTGTATAAAAATCAAATTGACTACATCTGTGGAAGTCAACAATGGAAAAGTTCTATAACATCAACAAAGACAAAACCTGGAGCTGACTGTGGTACAGATCATCAACTACGAGTATGCAAACTCAAGCTAAAGTTGAAAAAGAGCAAACCACTCATGAATGCAGCAGAATATGACCTTGAGAATATACCACTGGAATTTAAAGACTGCCTGCAAAATTGATTTGCTGCTTTAGATACAAATGACAAAGCTCCGGAAGAGTTATGGAATGACATCAAGAAGGTTGTGTTGGAAGAAAGCGAGACGTCTCTACAAAAGGTGAAAAAGCAAAAATGGCCAAAATGGATGATGGAAGAAACTCTGAAAATTGCCCAGAAACGCAGAGAAGCTAAAACCAGAGGAGAAAGAAAGACAATAACAGAACTCAACAGATTTCCAACGTGCAGCAAGACAGGACAAGGAAAAGTACTACAACAATGCATGCAAGGAAATAGAAGCAGAAACTATTAGAGGAAGAACAAGATCGGCTTTCCTAAAGCTACGAGAGTTAAAGAAAATGTTCCAGCCTCGAATTGGAATGTTACAAGATGCTCAAGGTTCTTTGTTGAATGATGCTGAGAAGATCAAGAAAAGGTGGAAGGAATATACAGAGTTTTTATATGATAAAGATCAAGTGGACCAACAGCCGTTTCAACCTGTACCTTATGATCGGGAACCATTGGTGATGAAAGAAGAAGTTAAAGCAGCATTGAAAGCCTTATCAAAGAACAAAGCACTAGGCATTGATAACATTCCCATAGAAGTATTACAGCAATCTGATGCAGCTGTTGCCGTACTTACAAGGCTCTGCCAAGAAATATGGAAGACAACAAAATGGCCAACTGACTGGAAAAAATCTGTGTTTATACCAATACTAAAGAAAGGTGATCCAACTGACTGTGGAAATTATCGCACAATCGCTCTGATCCCACATGTCAGCAAGATTCTACTGAAGATTATTCAAAAGAGACTACAACCATACCTGGAACAAGAACTACCTGAAGTGCAAGCAGTGTTCAGGAAAGGGCGAGGAACGAGAGACATCATTGCGGATGTGAGATGGATCCTTGAAAAGACTAAAGAATACCAAAAGGATATCTATTTGTGCTTTATCGACTATAGCAAGGGATATGACTGTGTAAACCATGAGAAACTCTGGGCCACATTAAGAAGCATGGGTATACCAGAACACCTGATCGTACTCTTGCACAATCTGTACATTGATCAAGAAGCAACAGTTCGAACGGAACAAGGAGAAACAGAATGGTTTAAAATAAGCAAAGGTGTAAAACAAGGCTGCATACTTTCCCCGTACTTGTTTAATTTATATGCAGAACAAATCATCAGAGAAGCAGGATTGTATGAAGACAACAGAGGTGTGAAGATTGGTGGAAGACTCATCAACAACCTTCGCTATGCTGATGATACCACATTACTGGCTGAAAGTGAAGATGATCTGAAACATTTGCTTCTCACAATCAAAGAACATAGTCTCAAAATGCACCTCCACCTTAATGTAAAGAAGACAAAGATCATGACAACTGGCATAATCAATAGGTTCATCGTTGAAGGAGAAGAAATTGAAATTGTGAACAACTTTAACCTACTTGGATCAAATCAATAAATAAGCTACAAGCAGTCAAGAAATCAGACGAGGCATTGCTCTTGGCAGAATGGCTATGAAAGACCTAGATAAGATTCTCAAGAGCAGAGATGTCTCTCTCCATACAAAGATTCAACTTGTTCAAACCATTGGTATTTTCATTAACATCATATGGATGTGAAAGCTGGACAGTGAAAAAGATAGACAGAAAGAAAATTGATGCTTTTGAATTATGGTGCTGGCGGCGAATACTGTATATACTATGGACTGCCCGAAGAACAAACCAGTCGGTACTAAAGGAGATCAAACCTAAGCTTTCTTTAGAAGCTCAGATGACAAGACTTCGACTTTCATACTTTGCACACATCATGCGAAGAGAGAGCTCATTAGAGAAAGACATCATGCTTGGCAAGATAGAAGGTCAACGCAAAAGAGGAAGGCCAGCAATGAGATGGCTCGATACAATAATAGCAGCTATGGGTACCAGTCTGTCAACAATGAGCCGTCTGACTCAAGACCGAACACAATTTAGGATAGCTATCCAGAGGGTCGCCATGAGTCAACTCCGACTCGATGGCACTTAACAACAACAACATCCGAGTGCAATCTTGGACGTCCAGGGCAAAATGTGTAGAAAAACGCCAGGGGCATCTGTATTTCTGCCTGATTTTAAAAATATAGATGCCCACAACATGGACGCCCACTCCAATGTCTACATAAACATTGCTATCCTACTTTTTTGTAGCAGGGACGTGTGTCACAACCTAGTTTACATATTGGGATGTCTCCAGCAGATGGTGGATGAATTTTCTCCTCTCTGAAGAAAATCTGAAGAATTGCGAGGAAAAGATTGATAAAATGCTCATGACAGACCACTTTGCGGGTGACTCTCTCACTTGAGCACAACATGGGAGGCTTCAATAGACTGCAGTCTTTACAATAGCCATAGGAGGAGGAAAATTGGTTCCGCTCCACTTTCTTACCCTAGATAAGAGCCCATTGAGCAGCCAGAAAATTATAAGGATCTGGAAGGATGGAAGAATTCAGCATCCTCATACAACATCATCGCCCCCTCCCTCCTCCTCTGCCCCCCCTGCTCTCTCCCAAAGATTGCAGAAGGCTTTCAGAAGAATCTGCCTGTCAGCCACCTTAAACGCAGTGCTGCCAAGCCAGAGTAACAGTTTCAGGGGAGTAGTGCTCAACCCGGCATGGATCCTCTGCCTGAGGCTCTCAGGGGGGTGAGGACCAAGGCTTGACCTCGTCATTGTCCTTGTTGGGGCTCCCAAATCAGTCTATATGGGACACAATTCAGGGTAGACTCTTGGCAATGTATGGGGGTTTCCCACTATTTTCTGCACGCACTAGTAGCATTTTTAATATTGTGCATCTGCCGGTTGCACACTCCTTTCGCACCTTTCACCTCAGTGGCTCCAACATGTGCTCCTACCCTGTAACATGCATTGCAATAAAAGCGCAGTTAATATGTGCCACAGTAAATGCGCATTCCAATAAAATATAGGTTCCACCATTGAACTGTCATCAGGCAGATAAACACTAAAGTTAATTATAATTTTTGTCAGAGCCACATTCATAAGAGGGGCGGAGAAAAATGCTTACTTCTTGCTGTAGAAGCTCCTTTTAATTTTAATTTAATGCAACTGGAACTTAACTGCAATATATATTAACTTATCTGGTAAAAATGCCAAATTCAAAATCCTGTTAGCTGCCAGCAAAAATGAAGTGCCATATTTCAGACCAATCACTCTTTTGGCCCTGCTTCAGGTTAACGTTGGTTTGACAGGCATTGCTTCAATTGTCAAAGAGAAAAGAAAAGAAACCACCCGTTCTTCTTCAAATGGAATAGCGTCTGACATCATACTGTTGTAATGATCCAAAATGCAGCCAATGACCACAAGGAACTATTCTGCCAATAGGAATGACCTTGTGTGACATATACCCGATGAAGAAAACTTTGATGGCCGTCAATATGAATGGGACAGATGTGTTCACTACAAAAGACTGAACCATTCTATTTCAGCAATTAAACCAAAGGGAACGACAGTACTTAAACGAAAAATCCAACGTTGTTCATTCCTCTGTAACCCATGTATCCAGTCGCCCCCCAGGGGATCCAAAGGTACATGATCAAGCATGCGCCATCGCAGTTAATCAAAAGTGTGTCCATTGGCAACACAGTGTTCTACAATCGATGTAGACATGTGCATTCGAAGCCGCGATGCATGTTCGCCCAGTCGTATTTTAATTTGCTGTGTTGTGCGGCCCACATAATAGAACGTGCAAGGATATATTAGGAGGTAGACAACAAACGACGAGAGGCATATAGTATGCCATCTCAATATAACTTGCCTGTCCCCCTTTATATTGGGTCAATTTGGGCCTTGGATGGTCAGAGTGCAAAAATGACATTTGCCACAGGCAAAATGACCGGGATCCTCATTGGACCATATAGGCCTATCCTTAATAATGGCTGAATGTACAAGTCTATCACATAAATTCGTACCTCTTGAATAAGCCAACATTAGCCGTTTGTTAAAACAAGAGTGAAGACTCAGTACTGGCAATATCTGTGCAATAAGGTGATCACATTGTGGATGCCAGTCATATAAGGAAGTATTCCCACCACTTTGTCATCAGATTCTATGGGAATGGCAGGTTTACACTGACCCTCCAGAAGCCACTGCCTGTGTGTATATCTTGCCCATTTATAGGCTTTAGTTATAATTTTAGTTGGGTATTCTCCGACTATTAAATGTGCTCTAAGTTCCATAGCATGTTTATAGAACTCAGTAAGTGTTTTACAATTGTGGCGTAAACGTAAAACTGGCCAAATGGAAGTCCTTGCTTCAAAGGAATAGGATGATAGCTCCAATAACTCAATAATGTATTCTTTTGGACAGGTTTGCGGTACAGCGATGTCTGAAAGCCCTCAGTAGATAACTTGACAGTAATATCCAAAAGCTGAATGAAAGATCATTCAATCTGTGCTGTAAATTGAATATTTTGTTTAACAGAATTCAGAAACCAAAGAAATGATTCTAATGTCTGAAGTGTTCCTGTCCATATAAAAAAGATGTCATCGAGACATCAAGAGGTACAAATTTATGTGATAGACTTGTACATTCAGCCACCATTAAGGATAGGCCTATATGGTTCAATGAGGATCCTGGTCATTTTGCCTATGGCAAATGTCATTTTTGCACTTTGACCATCCAAGGCCCAATTTGGTACGACATACAGGGGGACAGGCAAGTTTTTTTTTTCATCCAGGTATTTGTCACAGAAGGGTATTTCCTATTGGCAGAATGGTTCCTTGTGATCATTGGCTGCATTTTGATTCATTGCATCAGTATGACGTCAGACGCTATTCCATTTGAAGAGGAAAGGGTGGTTTCTATTTGGTTTCCATTAATATTCAGGGTTTCTAGGGCAGTACATGTGCAGTCAATCTGCACCTTCGGGCCGCCATAGCTTTAGTGTGCACTGTTGTGATACTTGCCTTAACTCTCTGTGTCTTCTTCCATGAAACATTGTTTGACCTGTGGCAAGTGGGGGGTTCTTCATCTCTGCATTCTGGACTCTGCTTTTCTTGCATGGCAGCTTCTGAATTGTCCCTGGAAGGCCTCCTCTCCCCTCTCTTAGCTGTGGGATCCATTTAGTCCAGGCTTGCCTGCCTCAAGGCAGGAAGTGACATATGGCACTATGGGTAAGCATATCCAGCCGGCTGGAGGTTCAGATGACCGTGCTGTGAGCCACTCCTCATCCTCTCAGGGGTCTGTGGCAGCTGCGCCCTCTGGTGTAGGGGAGTCATTTTCAAGAGGAGAACTTCTGGACTCTGGATTATTCTCCATGGAACTCTTTTTTTTTTTTGCAGCAAGCCTGGTACCTCTGATGTGGATCCTCTGGGTGCCCCTGGGCACAGTCTCATGTGGGGCAGACTGAGAGTGGCAGCTGTATTCGATTGCCTTTGGCTAAGCTGCCCAGTCTGGAAGGAGAAGCTGGTGACATTGACTGCCAGAGTTTCATCCACCTTGAACTTAATGGATGCTTCCGGCACGGAGCAGGAGCCGAAGGTGCACCCGCTCCTTCAATGGGTACAGAAGTCCACTACCGTCTTCTCATTCCCAGAGGTTATCAAGGATATGATCCATTCAGAGTGAGACTCTTCCAACTCCCAGCCTATGAGGTTAAGGGTGTGAGTAAGAAGATCTACGCTCTTCTGGAGAAGAAGTGCTTTGAGTGGTATTCCCAGGTCATGGTGGTTACCAGACGGGACCACCTTAACTGTAGAAGCAGATTGGTCTTAAAGGATTTTCTGGACCATAAGATGGATTCATTGTTGAAGAGCCAGTTTGCCGTGGTGGCTGCTATTCTACATTTGGTGGTATGTGCCAGCCTGACGTCTCGAGCCCTGCTCCAGTAATCTAGTCTCTTCCACCGGATGATACTATTCCTCTCTTGGAGTCTAGTATGGCCTTCCTTTCTGATGTCATATATAACCTGGTACATTTGGCCTCCAGGGATGGTGCCTTGATGGCGTTGTTATGGCGTTGGATTTGGCTCCAGCACTGGGCAGCGGACTCATCGTCCAAAGCCCGATTGGCCCAACTGGCTTTTAAGGGAAAGCTTCTTTTTTTTAGCTGATTTGGAGAAGCTGGTGAAGGATCTGGGCAAGACAAAATCTTAACCACCTTCTGGAGGAAAGGTCCAGATGGCCTATGAAGTGGGCTGGTGCCCCTTTCTCCATGGAAAGCAGGAAGTAAGTTCTCACATATGGGTGATGTTGCTGACAGAGCCCCACGCGGGAATGCTTTCCAGCTTCTATTGGAAGCTTTTGGGAGGCTGCACCATGCCTATGTGTCTGCCTTCCCACCTGCTGCTGCGGCACCATCTTCTCAAGTCCATTTTTCCGCAGAGCCCCACAGATGTTGTTTTGGTCCTTTGCTGGTAAATGTGGGGTTTTTCGCCTTTGGGGGCCTTCTTGGTGAGTTTCATGTTAGTGCCTGCCGTCAATCATGTCTGTCCTGTTAGTCGCCGCCAAGGACATGAAAGACTTAAGACTTAAGACAGAAGCTAAAAACTCTCTTGTTCACAGAACGTTTCAGAAACATCACTTAGCTGACCACCTACTTCCATAACAAGTTCTTATTTATGTAATGTTAACCTGTTTCTGTTATCATCCAAAAACGTTATAATGTAAACTGTTACCTGGTTATGATGTAAACCGCTTTGACTAAAGGATAAAGTGGCATAAAAAAACTGTTAAATAAACAAAATAAAAATAAATCGGTCAGTTCCTGCTTGGAGTTGAGAAAGGATTTGGCCTTGTCTCTGTCGACATTGACGGGGGATCCATCCAAGCACTGGGTGAAGACGTGGGTGCATCAACATCAGAGCTTTTCTAACTGAGACATCGAGAGTGATGGGCGTGAATGTCCTGCCAAGTTGCTCTAGAGCAGGGGTCTCAAACACGCGGCCCGCGGGCCGCATGCGGCCCGCGAGACAACTTTGTGCGGCCCGCGACGGCGGAAAACCAAAAATCCCCCAAAACCCTGGCTTCTGCTGCTGCCGTTGCCGCCGTGGCAGCAGCAGAATCAATTGTCAAATTAAAAAAAAAAACTGACTTCTGCTGCTCAAGCAGCTGTCCTGCGGCCCCTTTCCCTCTGCCCGGAGATCCGACTCTGCTCTCAGCGGCGTGCTTTTCAAGCCGCGAAGAGAGTATTCCCCTCTCGCGCGGCTTGAAAAACCGCGCGAGAGGGGAATACTCTCGTCACGGCTTGAAAAGCACGCCGCTGATAGAGCAGAGTCGGATCTCCGGGCAGAGGGAAAGGGGCCGCAGGACAGCTGCTTGAGCAGCTGAAGTCAGTTTTTTTTTTTTAATTTGACAATTGATTCTGCTGCTGCCACGGCGGCAACGGCAGCAGCAGAAGCCAGGGTTTTGGGGGTTTTTTTGTTGGCCGGTAATGAGCTATGGAGGGGCTGACTGAACTGGAAGTGGGCTATTGGCAGAGGGGGGAGGGGGGGGGTTATAACTGGTAATGGGCTATGGTGGGGGCTAGGACTGGAAATGGGCAGATGGGGGTTAGGACTGGAAGTGGGCTATTGGCAGGGGGGGTTATGACTGGTAATGGGCTGGGGGGGGTTATAACTAGTAATGGGCTATGGTGGGGGCTAGGACTGGAAATGGGCAGATGGGGGTTAGGACTGGAAGAGGGCTATTGGCAGGGGGGGGATATGACTCGTAATGTGCTATAGTGGGGGCTAGGACTGGAAATGGGCAGATGGGGGTTAGGACTGGAAGTGGGCTATTGGCAGGGGGGGGGGTTATGACTGGTAATGGGCTATGGTGGGGGCTAGGACTGGAAATGGGCAGATGGTGGTTAGGACTGGAAGTGGGCTATCGGCAGGGGGGGGTTATGACTGATAATGGGCTATGGTGGGGGCTAGGACTGGAAATGGGCAGATGGGGGTTAGGACTGGAAGTGTGCTATTGGCAGGGGGGGTTATGACTGGTAATGGGCTATGGTGGGGGCTAGGACTGAAAATGGGGTGATGGGGGTTAGGACTGGAGGTGGGCTGATTGGGGGGTTAGGACTGGTAATGGCCTATGAGGGGAGGTAAGACTGAAAATGGGGTGATGGGGGATACGACTGCAAGTGGGCTATGGGGGGGACTAGGACTGGTAATGGGCTATGGGGGGGTAAGACTGAAAATGGGGTGATGGGGGGGTAAGACTGGAAGTGCGCTATGGGGAGGTTAGGACTGGTTATGGGCTATGGGGGGTCTAGGACTGGTAATGGGCTGGGGGGGTTGCTAGGACTGGAAATGGGCTGAGTGGAAGGGGGGCTTGAACTGCAAATGGCTGATGGGGAGGGGGGCTTGGAATGGAAATGGGCTGTGAGGGGAGGGAGCTAGGATTGGAAATGGGCTGATGGGGGGCTAGGATTGGAAATGGCCTGATGGTGAGGCTAGGATAGGACTGGAAATGGACTGATGCAGGGACTAGAAAGGAGCAGATGCTGGGTGGGGCTGGAACTAGAAGGGAGCTGATGTTGGGGGAGGATTAGAATGGGATGGAGCTGGGAAAGTGAAATGGAGAGGGGAAAAATATTTTGTCTGGAAGAGAAGACAAATCTACAATTGGCCAGGTATTGGGAGAGTAAGTGGGGATTGAGGATGGAGGGGTAAAATTTGAGTGGATGAAATAGGAATGAGGAAAGAGCAAAAGGAGAAAGATTAGTATGTTAAAGCAGATGTAGAGAGAGAGAATGGAAAAAAACTAGAAGAGAGAAGAAAGGACAAATGGACAGCAGACGATGGAGATAGCAGAAGACACGAAGAAACCAGAAGTGGCTGGAGCAATTGCAACTGAAAAAAATGCACAAAAGGTAGAAAAATATCTCTTTATTTTGAATTTATTAACTGGAATATGTCAGCTCTGGGAAATGTGCATCATTAATGTCTGTGCTTTGGTACAAGAAATTATTTATAGTTTTATTTCTACAGTGCTGAGGTATTCTGTGTAATTCCTATTTGACATTGCTACTTGTTCTCTTTTCCCAGTAGGTCATGTATTGTTCTCTGAAATGTATTGATTTAATATTTGCAGTGTTGCCTTTTGATAGGTAGGGTCTGGTGCTTTGTGAGTCCTGGTAGTGCTGTTATGATACGGGGGGTTTGCTATGGGTTCCAAATGGGCAGTGTTAGTAGTAGTTCCTAATGTGCCTGGCGGTTGGCACTGGATTATAGTAATATAGAAATTTTCTAGTCTTTCTTTATCCATGCACTCATTATGCAACATTATGCAAATATTTATGCAAATGAGGCCCCTTATGCAAATGAGGCCCGTGTCTTATGCGGCCCCCGGGTTACTTTACAAGTCCTCATTCGGCCCTCAAAGCAATTTGAGTTTGAGACCCCTGCTCTAGAGAGAAGGCCCCTTAACCTCCAGGGTTTCAGAGGGACACCGACCGGATCCTGACAGCCAAGGCCATGCCAATACCCCCACACGGATGCTGGAACCATCAGTCAAAGCTACTCAGGCCCGGAGACCTTAGAAATCGGCAGCCATGTAGGAGCACCTCTTTCAGGCCCTCAAAGTTCACATTGCATTGTTGCTGGAGAAACAGCTGGCTGGTTCCTCTGTGCCCACGGTATCATCGTCAAGCTTTGTACAGCTGATCCTCGAGATGCAAGCTCTGCCTGCCAAGGCATCAACATCAGAGTATCAAAGAGAGCAGACGCCAGTTCCTGGCAGAGCCATCACCCTCTTGAGTGTCTTGGGTTCCGATGCCGCAACAAAACCTCAGAAACCCTTGATGCATCATCAATCTCTTCGTAGCTCTCACTCCTCTCAAGGCAGGAGGGAGCTCTGGACACAGTCTTAGAGATACGTGACTTCTTTTCAGAGTCTGGCTCTGATGACTGAATGACCGATGTGGATTTGGAGAACTTGATGGAGGGCAGATCTCCTGAGCTCCTGTCAGACTCCCTCCCCTCCACATGAAAGGCGGACGTCTCCACTGGAAGACATGTCCTTCCAGGATTGTGAGGGATATGGCAAAGGCCATCACATTTTTACTGGAGATGGAGAAAGAGCCCAGGATGGAGAAGTTGGAGATTCTCCAATACTCCTTGGCCCCTAAAGAAGCAGTGATGGTGCCAGTGCACCACATTCTACAGCGGCTACCAGTCAGTAGAAGGCTGGACTCAAAAGGATCCTGGGTTTGAGAAACTTCAGCTTCCACAGCACTCCTTAGTGGTAGAGTCCGCCCTTAAGAGGATCAAGAGCACTAGGAATCAATCCTCGACGCCCCTGGGTAAGGAGGTTCGGACATCGGACTCCTTTGGAAGGAGGTGCTTCCAAAGCTCCATGCTCGCGGCTCAAGTACACTCTTACCAGCTCTACATGAACTTGTTCTTGAAGGACATCATGTGTAATCTTGTAGACTTGTGCCAGTTCCTTCCCCCAGAGAAACTGGATCACTATCATGCCCTGGTGGGCCACGACAAGGACTGCACAAAGTTCCTGGTCTGGGCAACCTACGAAGCCTTTGAGACAGTGTCTAGAATGGCGGAGGTGAGCATTGGGTCCTGCAGGCTCACCTGGCTTCAGTCTTCCAACCTGGAACAGTCAGTGCAAAATAAACTTGCGGATGTGCCCTGCTGGGGAGAGAACCTATTTGGAAAGCAGGTGGAGGAGAAGGCGGGCATCATAGAGAAGCAGCACATTACCCTCACCAGGCTTTTGAAACGCACGTCCGAACCAGCTGCCTATCGCAGAAGGTATCAAAGTGGAGGGCAGAAGAAGGCTTACTATCTGTGTAGACAGAGGTACTTTCCTGGTCCTCAGACCTCTCAACAAAAGACGCCGTGTTGAAAAAAGCCTGAAAAGGTGCAGACTGTCCTGCAACCAAAGCCAGTTGCAGGATTTTGATTGGTTCCTCTGGAGAATAGACAATCTGCCAGTGTCCACAGAGAGGAGCCCTCCGGTGAGGGGGAGGCTCATTCTTTTTGCCCACAGGTGACCCCTTATAACTTCAGACTCGTGGGTGCTACAAATAGTCCAAAGCGGCTACATGTTGCATGTCCCTGAGGTGCCACCACATTGCCCCCAAAGTGCTTATCCCTTGAACCCACTGCATCTAAACCCCCTTCAGGGAGAAATCTCGGTCCTTCTGGCTGATCTCACCATCAGACCCATGCTGCAGGAGCAGATCAGGATTTTACTCCAGGTACTTTCTGGTCCCCAAAAAGATGGGTGGGGGGGGAGGTTCGGCCCATCCTGGACCTCCAAAACTTGAACACCTTCCTGGTGTGAGAAACATTCAACATGGTATCTCTAGGTACCCTGCTCCCTTATCTTCAGAAAGATGATTGACGATGCTCCCTGGATCTAAAGGACACGTAAAGCCACATACCGATCCATCTTGCACACAGGAGGTATTTCAGATTCATCCTGTCAGAAAAGCACTTTCAGTACCAAGTACTACCTTTTGGGCTGGCCTCGGCATCCCGAATCTTCATAAAGTGCCTCACGGTGCTGATGTCCTATCTCAGAACTCTAGGGGTCTTTGCCCTTATCTGGATGACTGACTCATCAAAAGAACCACTCCAGATGGAGTCCAGCCATTAACAATGTTGATCATTCAGGTGCTAGAACTCAAGAATTTGTAGTCAGTTACCCAAAGTCCCACCTTCAACCCACCCAACAGCTAGTTCATAGGGTCTCTCCTCAACATGGCTCAAGCGAAGGCCTTCCTTCCACTAGACCAACTCCAGAAGTTAACGGCCTTGGTCTGAAATACCCAACAGAGTTGTCAGACAATGACATGTGGGATGCTGACTATGCTCAGCCATATGGCCTCTACTGTACACATCACACCTATGGCTCGTCTTCGATGAGGGTCAAATGCGGAAAGGGGCGAGGAAAAACAGAAGGTAAAGGTATAGAAGTTAAATCTTTATTGGCATCTAAGTGGTTCTACCCTACAGGGGCCGTGTTTCGGCAGCTGGCCTTCATCAGAGATACAAGAACCCTTAATAAAGAAATATAATTGTATCAAAAAATAAATAAAAATAATAACATAATGTAAACAGTTATAACAATACTAATAAAATAAAAACAATTATGATATTATTGATATGAGACTAAAAGACAATGTATAAAATAAATCTCAGGAGTATCATAAGAATGTAAAGGACAATGAACATCGAAGAGAGTAAATTTTAAAAAATAAGAATAAACAAAACCTCCAGAGACTGCATGCACAAACGTAAAACAAATAGTCTGACAATGGGCTGATAAAAGGAATAATAGAAATGTGTAACAAGCAGTATGATTACCTTAAAGGGAGTATAAATAATTATAAACAAAAAAAGGACGGGCCGGATTTGCCACCTGATTCTGCAACCGTGGGAGCTATACATTGCCGTTTTTGCAGAATCGGGGCACTTGGACAGGCCGGATGAGCCTGATTCTGAGGCCCTGAACATGCAGCAACTTCCTTGACCATCCCTCCCTATGTTTCTGCTGGAGCCCCAGTGCCATTGCGGCCCATTGCCATGGCACTGGCATGCCCAGCAGGAGCACAAACACCCCGGCTCCAGTCTCGCGCTTCTTTCCTCACTGCCCGGCCCTCATTCGGGGCATCCAGGGCCAGGATTGGGTGGCAGGGCTTTACCTGTGCTCCCCTGTGACTTCAGGCTGCCTGCGCCGTGCAATCACTGCCCCATGTGGGACTTATTCCACCTCCAAAGTGAAATAAGTCCCCCATCCATTTTTCCGATGCCAGCCGTACAAGGCCGTGACCTGAATCGGCCCTATACAGCCGAGTGCATCGGCCCACCTTTGCTTTACCCACTCCCCGTCCCAACACTGCCTCCTCCCGCCCCCATCCAGAGCTCCCTTCACAAGGGACTTATACATGCGGGGAACTCCAGAATTGGGTCACTGCAAATAGCGGAGGTTGGACTCCATGCCAGACGCCTGTCCCCGCTATTCACAGTTCTGGATGACCTCCATAACAAATAAACATAATATCTAAAACTCATAGTTAGAACTACTAAACAAGGAAATGTTTAAATGGACACAGATTATAATAATGATTGGTAAAATCATATATATATAAAAATCATATATAAAAGTATATGCCACTAAAACAAAAATATGGAATTTGATAAGACATTAAAAATAATACCAATTGTATAAAAATTTTAAATAATGGGACAAAGAGCACTTATCGAGGTATATGTTAGGAGGACTTCAGGTCAATGATAAAGCATGATACACATGGACTAGGTACTGTTTGTGGAGGTATATGTTAGGAGGACATGTGGAGGTATATGTTATATGTGGTATATGTGGAGGTATATGTTAGGAGGACTTCAGGTCAATGATAAAGCATGATACACATGGACTAGGTACTGTTTGTGGAGGAGGGGAGAAGAGCGACCCACAAGGAGGACTGGACTCACTGTTGTTGGCTGGTCAATTATGGTCCATAGAAGGACAATGAGATACCAGTAGGCTAATTTATTTATAAGAAAAGGGAACCAATAAGAAAAACGAAACGAGAAAAGGAAAGAAAGAAAAGGGGAAAGAGGGAATGGAGAGAAAAGGGGAGGGGGAGAAAGAGGGAAAATGGGTAGGATAAGGGGAGGGAAAGGGGAGAGGGGGAAGAAGGGACAAGGGGGGGGGAAGGGGTAGAAATGGATATACCATTATGTGGTTATTGAAAAAATATGAATATATTGTGAGTCAATAGTTATATGCAAAAAAACAATCACTATGGTCTAGATAGCTTAAGCACTAAGATCAAGGCATATGAAACCACGTTGGGGAAATCATGATAAGTCATGTAATACTATATAGTACATATACTTGGGGAACATAAACCCTTTAACATAGTAACTAGTGACTTCTTTAAAAGACTGTTGTCAGTAGGAGAATTATGTATGTGGAACCAGGCTACTGACCACCTTCGTGATTAGGTGGCTGTCACTGGCCCTCTTGTCCAGTCCCTGCACTGATGGTTGGATCATCAGAACCTGCTCAAGGGTCTCCACTTTCAGAGAGCGTCGCCTCAGAAAACATTGACAACAAGCCCATCCAAACTAGTTTGGGGAGAGCATCTGGATGGCTTTCACACTCAAGGTCCAGAAAGGAGAGTCTGCACCAGAACAATTTATTGGAATTGAGAGCCTTAGCGAATGCTCTCAGGGCTTTCCGAGAAGGGCTAGCCAACCAAATTGTCCTGATTCAGACTGACAATCAGGTCGCGACGTACTACATAAATAAGCAGGGAGGCACAGGTTTGTATCTCCTCTGCTGGGAAACAGTCTGATTATGGAGATTTGCCATCACTTACAGCATGGAGCTCAGGGCCACATATCTGTCAGGGGAGCAGAATATCCTGGTGGACCAGCTAAGTCGCATCACCCAGCCACACAAATGGACACTGGACAGGGGCGTGGTGACCCACATCTTTCAGAAGTGGAGTAACCCCTTGATAGAGCTGTTCACCACCCATCAAAATGCCCAAGTGGATCAGTTCTGCTCCAGAGTCGCCTTGCATAGCAGGCTGGCACCAGATGCTTTCCTTTTGCACTGAGGGAAGGGCTTGCTAAACACGTATCCTCCCATACCTCTCACAGCAAAGACCCTGCTGCAACCTCAGACAGACAGGAGTACAATGATACTCATAATGCTGTATTGGCCCAGAGAGCCATGGTTTCGCCTTCTACTTCAACATTCCCAATGGGAGCCTCTACAGCTGGGCTGGGCCCCAGACCTTATATCACAGGGAGGATGCTACATACCAATGTCTGATCCTTGACCCTAACTGTGTGGATGTTGAGAGGCTAGTCCTCTCTGAGCTTAACCTGCCCGACAGAGTAGCAGATGTTCTGTTGTCCTCTAGGAGGGCCATGACGAAAAGGTCTTATGCATTCAAATAGAAGAGATTTGTGATCTGGTGCGCAGAAACATAGAAATATGACGACAGAAAAAGACCACATGGCCTATCTAGTCTGTCCTTCCATATCAACAACTACAACAATCTCCTTTTTTCCTTTAGAGATCCTCTGTCTTTGTCCCATGCTTTTTGAATTCAGTTACTGTCCTCATCTCTACCACCTCCACTGGGAGACTATTCCATGGATCCACCACTCTTTCCATAAAGAAATATTTCCGTATATCACTCCTGAATCTATCCCCCTTCACCCTCATCCCATGTCCCCTCATAGCAGAACTTGCTTTCAATTGAAAGAGGCTCTACCCCTGAACATTTATGCCACAGAGGTATTTAAACATCTCAATCATATCACCTCTATCCCGCCTTTCCTCCAAGGTGTACCTATTAAGATCCTTAAGTCTGTCCTCATATGCTTTATGATGAAGACCACTAGCCATTTTAGTAGCCACTCTCTGTACCGACTCCATCCTATTCACATCCTATTGAAGGTGCGGTCTCCAGAATTGCACACTATACTCCAAATGAAGTTGCACCAAAGACTTATATAGAGGCACTATCACCTCTTTTTTTTCTGCTAGCCATTCCTCTCTGTATGCACCCAAGCATCCTTCTAGCTTTTGCCGTTGCCTTTTCTACCTGTTTAGCTACTTTAAGATCATCAGAAACAACCACGCCTAGGTCCCGCTCTTTTTTAGTGGACAAAAGTACTTCACCCCCTATACTGCTCCCTTGGATTGCTGCAGCCCAAATGCATGATCTTACATTTTTTAACATTAAATCCCAGCTGCCAAATTCTAGACCATTCTTCAAGCTTAGCAAGATCCCTCCTCATGTTATCTACACCTTCCTGGGTGTCTACTCTATTGCAGATTTTGGTATCATCCGCAAAGAGCCCTTCCGCTATATCACTAATAAAGATGTTAAAAAGAAACGGACCAAGGACAGATACCTGGGGCACTGGTAACATCCTATTCTTCAGAGCGAGCTCCATTTACTTTGTCACCTCCCACCCAACCAGTTTCTAACCCAAGCAGTAACTTTAGGGTCCATCCCTAGGGTGCTCAGTTTATTTATAAGTCGCCTGTGAGGAACAGTGTCAAAGGCTTTACTGAAATCTAAATACACCACATCTAGGGCTCTCCCTCGGTCCAACTCCCTGGTCACCCAGTCAAAAAAATCAATCGGATTTGTCTGACAAGACCTGCCTCTGGTGAACTCGGATCCTGTAATCTGCTGGCCTCCAGAAACCTCACTATTTTCTCTTTCAGCAGAGTTTCCAATAATTTCCTCACCACCGAAGTTAAACTAACCAGCCTGTAGTTTTCAACCACATCCTTGGACCTCAATGTGGTTATGGTGCAGCTCATGTTGGCTCCCTGTAAGCAGCTTGATTTCCTGCCCTATGAAGTTCTTGAGCTGGAAGATCTTGTTTCTGGGGGCATTTATGTCAGCACGACTGGTAAATGAGCTCCAGGCTCTAGTGGCTCATCTGCCATACACAAGATTCTATCGTAATAGAGTGGTCCTGTACACTCATGCTCGATTCCTTCCAAAGGTGGTATCCACTTTCCATTTTAATCAGTCAGTCATTATGCCAACTTTCTTCCCAAGGCCTCACACCCACAGAGGGGAAGTGGCGCTGCACATGCTGGACTGTAAACAAGCCTTAGCCTTCTACTTAGAGCGGATGAAGGCCCACCGAAAGTCCATCCAGCTGTTGTTTCTTTTGACCTCAGCAATCTGTTCTTTTGCTGCAATGCCCTTGGGTCTGCTATGATTTTTATCCTTGGCTCTGCAGGTTCATCTGTTGACAGCCTTCTGTTTATGCTTTCCTGTACATGGTTCTCTACTGCTGATTTTCTGGGAACAAGCAGGAAGTAAGTCCTCACATACAGGTGACGTCACCGATGGAGCCTGTTCAGGAATGTTTCCCAGCTTCCACTTTTGAGAGCTCCATCGTGCATGTGCGCCTGCCTTCCCACCCACCGGAGCCATCTTTCTTCAGTCTTCTCTTTTTCCACAGAGCCCAGTGGACATGTGTTCTGTGCCTCGGAAAAGCGCTATCTCAAAGTTTGCCCTTTCGAGTTTGTTTCTTTTGTTTTCAATAGGTGTTTTTCCTTTGCCTTCTCACCTATCGCCGGGAACATCGATTCCATCAACACTGCTTTGTTTTTTCTTTATTTTTTCTCTTTTGTTTTTTGTTGTGGGGCCTTTTTCCCACCCCTTCTCCTGACCGACTGAGACATTGGAGCCATTCAGTTTAGCAGCTGCTATCTTTCCCGATATGTCTAAGCCAGCCAGTGGGTTTAAAAAGTGTGCCAGGTGTGCCAACACCATTTCAGTGATGGACCGCCATAATTGGTGCATTCAGTGCCTCTGGCCCGACCATGAGCTCTCTCCTCTTGTAATCTGTGCTTGCAGATGACAAGGAAGGGCTTGAAGAACCACGAGAAACTTCATGAGTCTCTCTTCATGCCATCTGACATGGCGCCAGCATTAACATTGACATGAACGCCCTTGAGGGATGCCACTGAGGCTTTGGCATTGCATGGTGCCCGCACTCTCTCTGAGCCAAGAGGCCATGGTTTCATGAACTGGAGGTTATCCTTAAATCTGGGGATGGACCCCCATAAGGATCAGTCTTCCACCCTGTCGATGTCTGGGACCAGTGCTGAGAGCCAGGGGAAACTCTATGGGCATCGGCATCAGAGTCCCTCTTGATATGACTCAGGGCAATGGCCGGGAGCAGCCTTCTAAGCTGCCTCAGCGGAAGAAGTCAACTCTCAAGGCTCTGGAGGGCCACCAGCAGTCTTTTGATGCCTTGACCATTGAGGAGTTCCCCCTAAGTGGGTGCTGGAGTTGGAGACCAAGGCGGCTGCCCTCGTCCCGATGAGCTCCAAGATGGCAGTGCTGACTGAGCGCCTACAGGCCCCCAAGAAGAGCATGGCGGTGTTCTTGGTGGCCCCAGCCATGGTGGCCCCAATGCTCTCAGGTGCCCCGATGCTGGTGCTAATGCCACTGATAGTAGTCCAGCTTTTCCTGGAGACCCATGCCCTACCGAGCTTCTGAGGGCATTCAGGTCTGCGATCAGACTCCACCTCTGCACCAATTGCCTTCTCTCCCACCAGTGCCTCTGGATCCAATGCTGCGATACACTGACATCGAACTCCACCATTCCCACCAGAGCTGCAGAGGCACCGGGAAGAGGACAGGTGTTATTTTGATTTTTTTGTTGGAGTCTGACTCTGATGGGTTGGAGATAGAAGAGGAGTCCCTAGTCTTGGAGAGGCACCGAGACATACCCTCAGACTTGTCGCTTCCCTAAGAGACACAAGTCTCAGACTGAGGACATCTTTTTCCATGAGTTTGTCTAGGACATGGCGAAGGCCCTCCCATTCCCCCTGGAGGCTGAGGAGGAACTGAGAGCTGAGGAACTCGAAATCCTCCAGTATTTCTCGCCTTTCAAAGAAGCAATGACTGTGCCCATGCACCACATCCTCCAGTGCCTCATTTTTCGCACATGGCAAAATCCATTGACGGTTCCTGCCATCAGCAGGAGGCTGGATTGAATGTACAGAGTACAAAAGAGCTCAGGCTTTTAAAAACCTTAACTACCCCATAACTGCATGGTGTTAGAGTCAGCCATGGGTTGCATAAATAGTTCCAAGACTCACTCCTCCATTCCACCCGGGAGAGAGGCTCGTATCATTGATGGTTTTGGGAGGTATTTTTATCAGGGGTCCATGCTGGTGGCACAGAACTTATCTTACCAGCTGTATATGGCCATGTTCCTCAAGGATGTTATGGGGGACCTCTCTGAGTTCTCTACACTGATACCACCAGAACGCCTTGACAACTTCTGTTCCCTGCTGTGATGGGGAAAAGATTGCTCAAAATATATGAGCAGGGTGACCTATGATGCTTTTGAGTTGGTCAGTCAAATTGCAACTGTAGGCATCGGTGCCTGCCGCCTGGCCTGGCTCTAGTCTTCGGACCTCGAACAGTGGGTCCAAGACAAGTTGACTGACATGCCCTGCTGGTGGGGGAAACCTGTTTGGAAAGCCCATGGAGTATAAGGCTGGTGAGCTGGAGAAAGAGCAACTCACCATGACTTGGCTCTCCAGGAAGACCGCAGATCCTTTCAGGAAAAAGACTACAGGTAAAAAGCTTTTTTACCCACCCAAATACAGGTATTACCTGAGCTTCCACAGCTCTCCAGGCTACCAGAGTGTGCTGCCTGCCCAGCAGAAGACACAAGGCCTATGCCAGCAATGTTGCCATAAGCCTCAGAAGGCCCAGCTTGCCCCGCAGCCATACTCTGAAGCGGGGTTTTGACTACTTCCTAAGGCCAATCTACCCTTGTCCTCGGAGGTGTCCCTGCAGGTGGGGAGCTCGGCTGGGCTTTACGGATCATCCAGAATGGATACTTGTTGCATTTCGCTGAGCTGCCTCTCACGTTCTTTCCTGGAGAGTCTCTCCTCAACCTGCTTCACCACGGTCTTCTCCTGCAGGATGTCAGCTCCCCCGCTGGCCAACCTCGCCATAGAACTGGTACCACTAAAACAGGCCAGACAAGGTTTCTACTCCCGATATTTCCTAGTTCCCATAAAGACAGGGGTTTTTGACTCATACTGGATCTCAGGAGCCTCAACTGTTTCTTAGTATTAGAGAAGTTCATGATGATCTCTCTAGGGACACTGCTCTTATATCTCCAAAAGAATGATTGTCTCTGCTCCTTGGATCTAAAGGATGTGTACACACACATACCAATCGATCCTCTCCACAGGCAGTACCTCCGCTTTATGCTGAGCCGACAGCACTGCCAGTACCGTGTTCTGACCTTTGGGCTGGCGTCATCTTCCAGGGTCTACACAAAGTGCCTAGTGGTAGTAGCCACCTACCTCCGTACCTTGGAGGTCTTTGTCTTACTTTACTTGGACGACTGGCTCAAAGAGGCCACCATGCTGGGTGGAGTTTGGCTTTAACCGGCTGGGTGTAGTAGTCTACAAATGATTGCTGTCTATTTTGGTAGTGGACTGCATTTCCTTCACGTATGCAAAGGCTGGACTGAGCCTTGAACGTCATGTCTTGGCCCATAATGTCCAAGCTATGGCCACTTCTGTGGTGAATCTGCGCTTGGTCTCCATGGTGGAAATTTGTGGGGCTGCCATGTGGTCCTTGGTCCATACCTTCACAGCTCACTACTGTCTCGATGGGGATTCTCGGTGTGACGGCAACTTCGGCCAAGCCATACTCCGGCATCTGTTTGGTACATAAATTCAATTCCTTCCTACCGGCCCTTCTGTCCATCCAGGCTACCATAACGAGTCTCCTGATGTTGATGTTCGCTGTGGACACGGAATCAGATGAGATCCTCAGAGGGACTAATCAAGCTGTTTCTTATGGTTCTCCTGTTTCATTGCCCGGCTGGCATTCTGTTTGCCGTTTTTTGGTAGCCTGTAACTAAGGAGTCCCATATGTGAGGACTTACCTCCTGCTTGTTCCTGGGAAGCAGGTATTCTCCGGGAACAGCAGGAATAAGTCCTCACAATCCTTCCTCCTCCCTATGGAGTTGTACTTGTTAAGCCTTGTCATCATACTGAAGGAAAGATGGCTCCGGCAGGTGGGAAGGCAGGGGCACATGCACAATGGAGCTCCTGAAAGTTTCCTATGGAAGACAGAGAGCATTCCTGTGCAGGCTGCGTTGGTGAGAAGTTATTCCTGCTGTTCGCGGAGAACACCTGCTACAAGTGAGTAATTACGCTTTACTCCTTGTTGTCCATGGTTGAGGTTGTGTGAGGCTTGCCATGTTTTTCCCATATGCTTTGGGACGAATACTGAACAGACCTTTGCTGGCTGAGGCAAATAGAGGGATAGGAGTGGAGGAGTGGCCTAGTGGTTGGGGCAAGGTACTTCAGGCCGGAAGGTCAGGGGTTCAAATCCCACTAGAGGACAGCAACCTTGGGCCGGAAGGACTGGGGTTTCTAGTCCCACAGGTGCTCCTTGTGGTCTTGGGCAAGCCACTTAACTCTCCATAGCCCATGTTCCCTGTAAAATAGTTATCTCCAAGTTATAATGCCCTGTTCAATGTAATTTCAGTTTGTTCAATGTAAACCGCACTGATGCAGAATAGCGCGGTATATAAGAGAATGTAAATAAATAAAATAAAATAAATAAATAAAATAAATAGGAGTGATGTAAATAAAATAAATAGGAGTGATTCGTTAGCCTGACACTCCTCCTGTTACCTATCCATTTTTCATATTACAATGCCTAATATGATGTTCAATCTATTTACATAACAATGTACATAGTTTTCTCCCTGTTCATCCAAGTTTGTATCTTACCCTTGTTTATTGTAAACTCAATGTAACCGGTTATATTGCTGTATATTTTGTTCAAATGTAAACCGTACTGATTGTAATAGCGCAGTATATAAGAAATGCAAATAAATAAATAAATGTCATTGAAACCTGGGCTTTTCATTGGTTCTTTGTCTCCACCACTCTGCTGGTAGGGAAACACAACCCACTTGTCACTTGTCTGGACTGGTCTAGCAGTGCTCATGGAAAGGACATTAATTGGTAAGTAAAATGTCACCTTATATGCTCATATGCATTAATTTTAAAAAGGGGGGTTTAAAAAAAGGAGAAAATAAAAATTATTTAATGCTTGATTACATGAATTTTCTAAGAGTTTATTGATAAGACCAACAGGGAAAATGTCTTACAACTATATTAGTCTTGGTAAAAACTGGAGTGTTTACAGGTTATAATCCCTTTTATTGGACATATAGCCTAGTGGTTAGAGCAGTACGCTAAGAACCAGTGAACCCAGGATTCAAATCCATTGATGCATCTTGTGACCTTAGCCATGTCACTTAGTTCTCTATTGCCTGATGTACAAATTAGAGGCTTGTTTACTAAGAAGTGCACCGGTAGCAGGTGAAGGGCCTTGAAAATTAGTGCAGACACCCGCAGTAACTTTTGGAGATGTATGTGTCTGTAACATACTGCGCTAACTGGCATACGGGTGCACTTATCACCAGCCTTGAGGTAGCATTAAGAGCACCTGTGCTAACAGCTACCTTCGCGATTAGTGTGCACCCAAGATGCCATACTGTGAAGTTCTGTCACTGTCCACGTTCTGCCCAGTCCCCCATCCGAAGGTGCACTACCCGGTTTAGTACGATACCCCTTGTTACTGCTAGCATTGGATGTTTCCTGCTTGCTAAACCCCACTTTAGCAACATTAGTAAACATGCTCCTTGGATTGTAAACCCTGCAAGGAAGGGAAATATCTAGTGTACCAGAATGTAATTCACCTTGAACTACTACTGAAAAGGCATGAGCTAAATTTTAAAAAAACCTGAAGAATGATCCAGCAAAGATAATTTATTTGTTTAAAAATATTTCTTATCTACACTATCCAAGCCTCTAGGCAGATTAAAAAAATACACACATGATCCATAGCATAAAGTTGTCAATGCAATACATAAATTATCCACTTGTTCAAAACACACCTACACTCAATAGTTCTCCATTATAAAATAGTACTCCAGTGCCTGCTGTGCAATTTTTGCTATGCCACATTTAAAATGTATGTGTATTGTCAAGACCACATCTAAAGAATGGATGTTTTTAGATACTGAAACCTTATCTACAATAACATCTCAGGGTAAAATCTGTAAATTCAGATGATATTGATTCCTGAGTATTCACTTTAGAAACTCAGCTCAAATCTTTTTTGAGTCAGTGTGTTTCCCCTCAAATAGAAGTGATTTATACATCTGAAAAGGCAAAAGTTACCCTTCTCACTGATTTACAACATCACCTTATACACAAATGTCACTTGATGGAATGCATGGTTCTAGCCAAAACAGTTGAATTGGCTCTGAATAAAATACTGTTGAACTGCATATTGTCGCATAAAATATTAACCTATCAGTGTAATTATGGAGGCTGGAAAGCCCTCAGGGTTATTTTTTGTTTTGACTATTTGAGAAAAGGAGAATAAGAGCCATTACTAATAAAATATTTATTACTGTAGAGAAAACATTTTGAGAGCTTTGGAGAACTTTGAGCAATTTTCATCTATCACCTGGAGGGTTCTACTTATTAAGCTCGCTTATTACTTTGCAGGCAATATTCAAGATGTCATATTACAAGAAAAGTTGGAGAAAGAAGATGAAATCCTGGTGTCCCTGGCTGGATTAAAACAGGTATACACACTCCCATCAGCCCTCTCTTTTCCAAGTTTAAGAGCCCTTACCTTTTAAGCCTTTCCTCGTTGGGATAGCTTTCCATCCCCTTTACCATTTTTGTCATTTTTCTCTGTACCTTTTCTAATTCTGCTATATCCTTTTTAAGATATGGTGACCAGAACTGCACACAATATTCAAGGTGTGGTCGCAACTTGGAGCAATACAGAGGCATTATAATATTCTTCATTTTATTCTCCATTCCTTTCTTTCTGATTCCTAGCATTCTGTTTGCTTTCTTGACCGCCACTGCACACTGGGCACTAATGACACCTAAATCCTTTTCCTGAGTGGTGGTTCCTAACATGAAACCTTGCATCGTGTAACTGTAGTTTGGGTTCTTATTTTCTAAGTGCATAACTTTGCACTTGTCCACCTTATATGTCATCTGCCATTTGGATGCCCGGTCTCCCAGTTTAGCAAGGTCCTCTTACAATTTTTTATAATCCTCTTATGTTTTAATGACTTTGAATAATTTGGTGTCATCTGCAGATTTAATTACTTCATTCGTTATTCCTATTTCCAGATCATTTATAAATATGTTTAAAAGCAGCAGGCTCAGCAGAGATCTCTGGGGTACTTCACTATTCATCTTTCTCCATTCAGACTTGTTAATTTCCCCACGTGTCTCTCATGGGGGACTTTGTCAAAGAATTTCTGAAAATTGAGATACATTATATCAACCAGCTTACCATTATCTGCATGTTTATTCACACCTTCAATAAAATATAAAAGATTGATGAGACAAGATTTTCCTTGGCTAAATCCATGTTGGCTTTCTGCCATTAAACCATGACTATCTATTTGTTCAGCAATTTTGTTTTTTATAAAGGTTTCTAGCATTTTGCCCAGTACTGAAGTCAGGCTCACTGGTCTGTAGTGTCCCGGATCACTTCTGGAACCCTTTTTAAAAATTGGTGTTGCATTGGCCACTCTCCAATCTTGAGGTACTACAGATGATTTTAATGATAGATCACAGATTACTAATAGTAGCTCTACAGTCTCATATTTCAGTTCTTTCAGCACTGTTGGATGTATGGTCCAGGTGATTTACTGCTCATTAATTTATCAATTAGCTGTATTACATCTTCCCGATTTATTGAGATTTGTTTCAATTCCTCTGATACATCACCTTTAAATATGATTTCTGGCATGCGTAAGTTTTTCTACATCTTCTTCAGTAAAGACTGCAGCAAAAAAATTATTCAGTCTCCCCGCTATGGCCCTGTCCTCTCTCAGTGCACCTTTTACCCTTGCATTATCTCATGGTCCAAATGACTCCCTCACAGGTGTTTTGCTACACATATATTTGAAAAAGGTTTTAAAGGCGAAAGATTTGTTTGTTTTGAAAAGAGACCAGAGAATTGAAAAAGGTTTTAATATACACTTTTGCTTCCACGGCAAGCTTCTTTTCAAATTTTCTCTTTGCTTGCCTTGTCAATGCCTTGCATTTAACTTGCCAGTATTTATGTTATTTCCTGTTTTTGTCATTTGGTTTTTTCTTTCCATTTTCTGAGAGATTCTCTCTTAGTTAAAACAGCCAATCTGGATGGTGTTAGGCCTTTCTTCAAAGCATGGAATACATGGTTCAAGTCCCTACTCAAAACCAATCTGTTCCAGTTGGCCTACGACTTGCCTCCCTCTCTTCCCTAACTATTCCTTACCACCCTTTCTGTCTCTTTTTTTCTGTTACCTTTCCTATCAATTAATGGCATTCTTTTCTTCTCATCTCACTATGATGTTTTTTGAAAATTGTACACCTAGGGCGGTAGGTATATCAAGAGATAATAAAGATAAAGGCATCTAGTCTGAGCTTCCAAGATAGTATTTTTTAAAAACGTCCAGGCCTGATGTAAACTCTTAACCTTTGCAGTTGCTCCTATTAGTTTTTTCTTAACCATCTTCCTCATTTTATTATAGTCTCCTTTTTGAAAGTTAAATGCTAGCACAGTCAATTTCCTTGCTGTCCTTCCTCCATTTATTAAATCAAATGTGAGCATGTTATGATCGCTATTGCTAAGCCGCCTCAAAACTGTTATCTCTTGCACTAGATCCTGCATTCCACTGAGGACCAGGTCCAAAATAGCATCCCTACATGTCTGTTCCTAAACCAGCTGCTCCATGAAGCAGTCATTTACTTCATCTAGAAATTTTATCTCCCTATCATGGCCTGATGTGACATTGGCTCAGTCAATCGAAATCTCCCATTATTACTGTGTTATAAACTTTGCTAGTTTCCCTAATTTCTGTTAGCATTTCATTATCTGTCTGTCCATTCTGTCTAGGCAGATGGTAGTGCATCCCCACTGCCCTTCCTTTCCCCTTTTTACGTGGAATTTCTATCCATACAGATACTACAGTATATTTTGTTTCCTGCACAACCTTTATCCTGTTTGACTTGATGCCGTCTTTAACCTATAGAGCCACCCCTCCACGAATGTGATCTACCCTATCATTGCAATATAGTTTGTAGCCTGGTATCACAGTGGCTCATTGGTTATCCTCCTTCCACCAGGTCTCTGAAATGCCAATTATATCAAACCTTATATATTCTAACTTTCCCATCTTAATTTTTATACTTCTAGAATTTGCATACAGGCATTTCAAAGTTTGTATTTTGCTAATATTAAAAGTTTGGCTATTTGATAAGAGCATTAATTTGGAATCTTTCAACTCTGTCTGATTTCTTCTTATTAGAATCCCTGTATTGGAATACCCTGACTTCCCTGTTTTGCTAGTATCCTTTAAGGGTACATCATTCTGAACCATGCACTCTTGGGCTTGTATCAGCTTTCCCCATGATCTAGTTTAAAAGCTGCTCTATCTCCTTTTTTAAAGGTTAATGCCAGCAGCCTGGTTCCACCCTGGTTAAGGTGGAGCCCATCCTTTCAGAATCTCCCCCCCCCCCTTCCACAGAATGTTGCCTAGTCCCTAACAAATCCAAAGCCCTCTTTCTTGTACCATCATCTCATCCACGCACTGAGACTCCGGAGCTCTGCCTGACTCTTGGATCCTGCGCATGGAATGGGAAATATTTCTGAGAATGCCTTCCTGGAAGTTCTGGATTTCAGCTCTCTGCCTAAAAGCCGACATTTGTCTTCCAGAATCTCCCTCCCACATTTTCCTATGTCATTGGTACCAACATGTACCAAGAAAGCAGGCTTCTCTCCAACACTATCTAAAACCTTGTCTAGGTAGCGCATGAGGTCTGCTGCCTTTGCACCAGGACTAGCACTTCCCGATGCTGATTTCATGATCAGGAAATTCCTGCATTGCAATTAAGTGTTCTGAACATGCTCATGGAACTGGCCTTAAGGAAGAAGAGGAAGAATAGAAAGTAGGTCAGGTTTGGCAAGATAGACACTAGGTTGATTTGCCTAGAGCATCTAATACCCTCGTGGAGTTGTGATTGTATACGTGTTGTGTGCTATTGCGGATCAAAAAAGATATAGCGGCATTCTTAAAGGTACAGACAAGGGCAACCAAAATGATAAAGGGAATAGAACAACTCTCCTATAAGGAAAAGTTAAAGAGGTTAGGACTCTTCAGCTCAGAGAAGACACCGCTGAAGGGAGATATGATTAGAAATTTATAAAATCCTGAGTAGAGTGTAACGGGTAAATGTGAATCCATTGTTTACTCCTTCAAAAAGTACACAAATTAAGGGATACCCCATGAAGTTAGAAAGTAGTATGTTTAAAAGAAGTAGGAGAAAATATATTTTCCCTCCATGTCTAGCTAAACTTTGGAAGTTGTTACGGGAGAATGTGGTAAAAGTAGGTAGTGTAGCTGGGTTTAAAAAAGGTTTGGGCAAATTCCTTCAAGAAAATTCCTTATCCCTGAGAGAAAACCACTGCTTATCTCTGGGGATAAGTAGCATGGAACTGGCTACTTTTGGGAGATCAATAAAAAGAGTAGGGATACACCTAATGTGGCAAATAAATCTTATTCAACACATTTAACCTTTAATAACACAAAAATATATAACAGTCACCACATATATACAAAAATTCATTCATATATTAAAATTATAATATAGATCCCTTTAACAAGTTACAGAAATACTGTTGCACATAATAGAAATTCTAAAACATCCTAAAAAAACAACATGGGCCATGTTTCAGCAAGCATGCCTGCATCAGTGGTAATACTCAGGATGCCACATTTGAGGAATGTAGACAAATATGGCTTCTCTGTAACTAAGTGGCTGAAAAATGTACCAGAAAAAAAAGAAATATCAAAATTAGAATGCTCTAAAATATGCTAGCCAGATATAAATAATTACCTATAATCACCTCCAAATCTCCCAAAAAAACCTCACAGACATCTCAAAAATTACCAAAAAGAGAGAGCTATATTTTTTGCAACCCGATGTCTCTAAATATTTCAAAAGAGTGGAATATATTTATTTTAAAAAATAGACCAGTGGACATCATATTAAAAACATTACGCACAGAAAAATATCCGTAAAGGGAGATATGGCATGAACTTAAGAGTATGGCTGCACTTAAACCTACCCAATGAAAAAGGTTAATACCACAAAACCATTACAATTCCTTAAAATCCAGTTAGCCAAAGTAAATGTAAAATTGCAAAAATAGCAGTTGCAGTCAAGCATGCTGACTGCTGTGAACTTGTGCCAGTTGCCATGTTAAAAACACATTAAAAAACACTGCACACAAAAAGCCCTCCATAAAGGAGATAAACATCTCGGAAAAATCTGGAGCATCTAGAAAGAACATTGAAAAATCCGGGGAGTGACAGCAATGAACAGAGGCACGTATAAGTACCTTCTGAAAAGAAATGTGTCTGCCTTAAAAAAAGAACGTCCCAGTAACCAGTTTTGAAAACGGGTCCCATGCAGACAGCAAAACCAGGTTACTTGCATTGGTGTAGGCCATTTTGCAAGTATAGTCATCCCCGAATTGCACGGCCTCAGAACTGGGTAGTTTGGCGTGCTGGCAGTGGTGTCTCAGCTCTTTTTGATAGCCTAATTCGAGGAATTGATAATTTTAAAAAAGTTTTTGTCCTTATATTTTTGGACATTGCTTCTGCATTTGATAGCATTAGTCATAGTTTACTAATTACACGATTACAACAGATGGCATGGCATACATGGCATTGTGCTACTGTAGTTCCAGTCATATCTTTCTGAAGATTGGCCAGCAGATTTCCACATCATACAAACAAGAGCAAGGTGTTCGGTAAGGCTCGGTCTTTTCAGCCCTCCTGTTTTATATATATCTACAACCCATCTGTAATATTTTCAAAAAATTCAATGTAGGATATCATATCTATGCAGGTGATTATAATGTTTATATCTCCCCATTGACATTATGAATGGCAGCCCGCGCCAGATTATATTCTGCTTCAGTGAAACAACAAAATGGCTAAACTCACCTAACCTAAAAATAAATTATAACAAAACCAAGGTATTATACAATCTCCAGGAACAAGCAGGAATGAGTCCTCACATATGGGTACGTCGGTACCGACGGAGCCTGCGCGGGAACGCTCCCCAGCTTCCCAAGAAGGAAAGCTTTTGGGAGCATCCCACAGCGCCTGCACGCTGCCTTCCCGCCTTTCCTAACCAACTCTCCTCAGTTCTTCTTTTCCGCGGAGCCAGCAGGTCGTGTTCCTGTCACCGCTGAAGAAGTTCTTTATTTTAATTTATTTCTTTGGTCGCGTGTCTGCCTTCCCCGACGCCGGACCGGTACCGCCGGTCTTTTCTTTTCTTTTCTTTCTAAAAAAAAAATATATATATTTTTTCCTCACTTGGTGTATTTTTCTTCTTAGGCCTACAGGCCCACAAGAAAATTTTCCCTCATGGAAAAACCAGCCTCCGGGTTCAAAAAATGTACTAAGTGTAGCGGTACAATTTCTGTTACAGATACCCATGAATGGTGTCTTAAATGTTTGGGTCCTGAACACTCCATTCCGGATTGCCAGTCCTGCTCTCTAATGTCTAAACGAGGGTTACAGAACCGAGCAGCCAAGCTCTATGTGCTGTTTCCCACGGATGCACCAGCGGTGGCATCGACATCTTCCAGGTCTTCCTCTCCTGATGGGTCTCAGGTAACCAAACATAAACCTAGCAGGTCCTTGAAGGACAAATCTCCCTCTAAGCATCGAGATGCCTCCGGGCTTGCCCTCGAGGATCCTGCCCCAGCCAAACAACCCCGGCGGGAAGCTCCGGCTTCCAAAGCTCCTCCTATGGGGTTACAGGTTGACATCGATGGCACGGCCTCGACCGATCACCTGTTAGACTGCTCTGGGGTACCGGCACTTTCTCCCGGTACCGACATCCAGGCAGTTGTGGCGTCCATGGATCACACTGTTCAATCCATGCAGCAGGCTTTAATGGCTTTTATTAAAGCTGCGACACCGACGCTACCGCAACGAGTTCCGTTGTCGGTACCGGCGCTGGTACCGGTACCAGCACCGATACCAGTACCGACTGCATCAACATCGGCCAGGATACCGACTCCGGTTCCTTGTCCAGGGCTATTTCTCGGTACCGATCCGGTACCAGGGACGCCCGATGTCGGTACCGATCGATACGCGTATCGATCGTTGGAAGCGGACAGACGATACTTAGATTCCTCTGATGATTCTGATTCATCAGATGAGTCTCCTGAAGTATCCATTACCCATCCTGAGGAACCTACTTCTCCAAAAAGGAGAATGTCTCCTCCTGAGGATTTGTCCTTTCAAGACTTCATAATAGAAGTGGCTAAAGGACTCTCTATTTCAGTAACCTCTGAAACAGAGCCTAGAGCAAAACAATTTGATATTTTAGGATACTCTAAGGCTCCCAGAGAGGCAGTCACCTTGCCAATTCATGAAATTCTTCATGAACATATGATTGACTTATGGGAGACTCCTCTCACCCTTTCTCCTCATTCTCGCAGATTGGACACTATGTACCGTGTCCCTCCTTGTCCTGGATTTCAGAAAACTCAGCTTCCTCACCACTCCATTGTGGTGCAGTCGGCTATGAAAAGGATAAAGAGTACCAAAAGACCCTCTTCTGCTCCTCCAGGAAGAGAATGCAGGACCTTGGATGCTTTTGGTAGGAAAATCTTCCAAGCTAGCATGCTTATTGCCAGAATCAACTCATATAGCCTTTATATGGGTATGTTTCTAAAGGAAGTTGCACAAAAGCTGCACAACTTTCTCCCTTTTCTTCCAGAGGATAAAAGGGATGAGTTCCTCCTTTGGCTTAAGCATACTCAAGACATTTCAAAGTTTTCCAACAGGGCAGCCTTTGACTCCTTTGAAGGTGCCAGCAGAGCCTCAGGCATTGCCATAGCTGCTCGCAGAATTGCTTGGCTCCAGGCTTCTGATCTAGAACCCTGGGTTCAGGATGGCTTAGGAAATCTGCCCTGTACAGGTGAAAATCTCTTTGGCAAAGAGTGGCAAATAAAAGCCACTCAAATGGATGAGGGAGAATTCTGCTCTGGATAGACTTTCCAAGTCAACCTCCATTCCAGCCAAGAAAAAACCTTTCAAAAAGCTTTTTTACAAAAGGAGCAGATTTCCTTCCACTTCTGGCCAACAATCTTCTACAGGTCGCTTTGCTACTAAGCGTCAGCAACCTAAACAGGCCAGGCCTAAACCTGCAGGGACTGCTACAACCCAGCAGTCCCAACACCCTCAGGGTTTTTGACTTGATACTAGAGAACTTAACCTTTCTGGCTCTACAACAGCCAGAACCTCTCACCATTCCAGGAAGGTTAGCTCATTTTGCTCCCAGATGGGAGCAAATCACATCAGAGCAGTGGACCCTCTCCATCATAAGAGAGGGCTACAAACTTCATTTCTCAGACCTTCCTCCCTACACCATGGTGAGACACTTCAATTCTCCCACATCTCTCCTCGACCTTCTGGATCAGGAGGTGACTACCCTTCTGGCCCAGGGGGCCATAGAAGAAGTTCCTCTCCTTCAACAGGGGTCAGGGTTTTACTCCCCCTATTTTCTCATTCCAAAGAAAACAGGGGGATACAGACCCATTCTAGATCTCAGAGAATTGAACAAATTCCTATGCAAGGAGAAGTTCAAGATGCTTTCTCTAGGCACTCTCCTTCCATACCTGCAGAGTCAGGATTGGCTTTGTTCTCTAGATCTCAAGGATGCGTACACTCATGTCCTCATCCATCCATCTCACAGAAAATTCCTATGTTTTCTGTTCCAGGGAAAACATTACCAATACAGAGTGCTTCCTTTCGGTCTAGCCTCTGCTCCAAGAGTGTTCACCAAATGCATGGCAATAGTTGTTGCATTTCTACGCACTCTGGGAATATTTGTCTTCCCATACCTGGACGACTGGCTCATCCGAGCTCCAACCCAGTCAGAGGCTCAGATCTCCCTGAACCACACCAGGCGCATTCTGCAATACCTGGGACTTGTGGTAAACCTCCCAAAGTCCCAGCTCACCCCTACTCAGTTCCTGGAATTCATAGGGGCCTGGTTGGACACCACTTCTGCAAGGGCCTACCTTCCTCAGGCCCGCTGTCAACGTCTAGTGCAGTTAGCCTCCCAGATTCAGTCAAAGAGCCACTTAACTGCCAGGGAGATGCTACAGCTGCTAGGCCATATGGCTTCCACAGTACATGTGGTACCCTATGCTCGCCTACACATGAGAGCAGCTCAATGGACTTTGTCCACCCAGTGTACTCAAGTTTCAGGAGCTCTCTCAGACCAAATAGCAACCTCCAAACGTCTCTTTTGGTCTCTCCAATGGTGGATGTCCACTCAAAATCTGTTGCTGGTGTCCCCCTTCCAACAGTTGTTGCCCCAAGCAACCCTCTCAACAGATGCCTCCCAACAGGTTGAGGAGCTCATCTACAAGACCTCTCCACCCAAGGCACTTGGTCCCCACAGGAGACCTCTCTTCATATCAACCACTTGGAACTTCGAGCAGTGTTCCTAGCTCTCAAGGTCTTTCATACCCTCCTCAGCTACAAGACAGTCCTCATTCATACGGACAATCAAGTAGCCATGTTTTACATAAACAAGCAAGGAGGAACTGGCTCTCTGTCGCTTTGCAACGAAGCTCTAAGATTATGGGCCTTCGCCAGAGAGCATCAAATCCATCTCCTGGCAGTATACCTCCCAGGAATCCAAAACTCTTGGGCAGACAGACTCAGTCGAGTTCTGCTTCCACACGAATGGTCCCTGCACATGGATCAGGTACTCAGAATCTTCCAAGAATGGGGAACCCCGGACATAGACCTCTTTGCAAGTCCGTGGAATGCCAAACTTACCCGGTTCTGTTCCAGAATTCCGTGTCAGGGAGTTCAGGCCAAGGATGCCTTCCTCCTTCATTGGGGCCAGGGCTTCCTGTATGCCTTTCCACCCATTCCTTTGATTCCCAAGACTTTGTTCAAACTCCAGAGGGATCAAGGATCTATGATGCTCATAGCTCCACGCTGGCCACGCCAAGTGTGGTACCCTCTACTTCTGCATCTATCCCAAGCCCCCTCCCTGGACTTGGGAGCTGCGCCAGACCTTCTGTCCCAGGAGGAAGGGACTTTGTGGCATCCAAACCCCAAGTCCCTTCACCTCAGAGCTTGGTTACTGAAGGCCTAGACCTTCAAGACTTCAATCTTTCTCAGCAAGTGAAGGATATCCTCCATGCTTCCAGAAAACCTTCCACTAGGCGTTCCTATGCTTTTAAGTGGAAAAGATTTTCCATTTGGTGTGCTCAAAAGGGTCTTGACCCTCTGGCACTTCCTGTGAATTCTCTATTGGAATATCTCCTGCATCTTTCCAATGCAGGCCTTAAAACGAATTCAGTAAGGGTCCATTTGAGTGCTATTGCAGCATCCCTTAAGCCTCTCAATGGACAACCTATTTCCTCTCATCCTCTTATTGCAAGATTCATGAGAGGCCTAACTTTAACTAAACCTCCCATTCGACCTCCTCCGGTGGCATGGGACTTAAACTTGGTTCTTGGTCAGCTTATGAACCACCTTTTGAACCCTTAGCCACTACCTCCTTGAAATTTTTTTCCTGGAAGGTTATTTTCCTTATTGCAATCACTTCTGCTCGCCGCATCAGTGAACTGCAGGCCTTAGTGGCTAATCCACCTTATACAAGGTTCCATCATGATAAGGTAGTCCTTAGGACAAATCCTCACTTTATGCCTAAAGTGGTCTCACCTTTTCATCTTAATCAAGAGGTATATTTACATGTCTTTTTTCCAGCTCCTCATGCATCCAGTGCAGAGAGGAACCTTCATATTCTAGATTGTAAAAGAGCTCTTGCTTTTTACTAAACAGGACACAGCAACATAGAAAGTCTTCCCAGCTTTTTGTTGCTTTTGATCCTTCTCATTTAGGACTTCCAGTCTCTAAAAGAACACTGTCCAGTTGGATTGCTCAGTGTATTTCTTTTGCTTACCAGAGTAAGAACCTTTCTCTGGAGGGCCATGTCACAGCTCACAATGTGAGGGCCATGGCCACCTCTATGGCTCATCTTCATTCTGTGTCCATCGACCAGATCTGTCGAGCAGCCACCTGGGCCTCGGTTCATACCTTCACAGCCCATTACTGTTTGGACAAGGACTCCCGCCGGGATGCCTTGTTTGGTCAGGCTGTCCTCAGACACCTGTTCCATTCTTAAACAACTCCTGCCCTCCTTCCCTTAATGGATGCCTGAGATCCATAGGAAGACGAGGAGCCCTTCAGGGTCTTATAACCTTGGGGATCTCCCAGGCATCTTAGCTAGGGAGTCCCCATATGTGAGGACTCATTCCTGCTTGTTCCTGGAGATAGCACAGTTACTTACCTGTAACAGGTGATCTCTGGGAACAGCAGGAATTAGTCCTCACAACCCTCCCACCTCCCCTAGGAGTTGTATTTCTCTCTCTATCTTTCCTTTCCTCTCTCTCTCTCTATTGTCTCAGCTTTAAACTTGAACTGAGGAGAGTTGGTTAGGAAAGGCGGGAAGGCAGCGCGCAGGCGCTATGGGATGCTCCCAAAAGCTTTCCTTCTTGGGAAGCTGGGGAGCGTTCCCGCGCAGGCTCCGTCAGTACCGACGATACCCATATGTGAGGACTAATTCCTGCTGTTTCCAGAGATCACCTGTTACAGGTAAGTAACTGTGCTTTACAAGAAACCAGAATTTTACCTCTCCTCTAAAACTTCAACCAGGAAGCTGAAATAGAAGTAAAAAACGAAGTGAAATACTTAGGTGTCACTCTAGATTGTACACTCAGTATGATTGCGCATATCAAGCTAACCACCAGTTTGATCTTCTACAAGCTAAGAATGCTTCAACAACTTAGACCACTGCTTTCTAGCTACGATTTCAGTTCTGTACTTCAGGCTTTGATCACCACACACTTGGATTTTTCTAAGAAATACTAAAACAGACACTGAGTCAACTTCAGATGGCCCAACAAGTTGCTGCCCGTATTATCTGCAAGACCCCTAGTACAGAACACATCATACCCTTACTATACAAACTACATTGGTTACCAGTTCAAAGTTGGATTAAATACAAAGTTCTAATGATCACATTTAAGCTGCTGAGGAACATAGCCCCATCATACCTCATCTCTCTATTTAATGTTCCATCTAATGAGAGAGCTCGAAGAGGATGCACCCAAAACAATATAGTAGCCTTTTCAGACTTTCGTAAAACTAACCGTTCCACGAGCAATAGGGCATTCTCATACTTTGTTCCTATACTCTGGAACTCCCTCCCTGAGAAATTAAGAAGCATCAAGGATCTTCAAACGTTCTGTGCTTTGTCATGTTGATGGTACTGTAGTTCTTGCTGATTGGAACTTCCTGCTTATATACCACTGTGGTGTTAATTTCTTATTTATTTATTTATTTATTTTATTTATTTACATTCTCTTATATACCGCGCTATTCTGCATCAGTGCGGTTTACATTGAACAAACTGAAATTACATCGAACAGGGCATTATAACTTGGAGATAACTATTTTACAGGGAACATGGGCTATGGAGGGTTAAGTGGCTTGCCCAAGACCACAAGGAGCACCTGTGGGACTAGAAACCCCAGTCGTTCCGGCCCAAGGTTGCTGTCCTCTAGTGGGATTTGAACCCCCGACCTTCCGGCCTGAAGTACCTTGCCCCAACCACTAGGCCACTCCTCCACTCCTCCTTATATTTATGAATGGTGGTATACCTAATATTGTAAAATAAATAAATTAGATGGAAGTGTTCTGCTTTTCCTTAAGACACTTTCAGTTGAACCAGACAGGACTTAATAAAAATATAGGCTTTCTATCACATTATAAACTATAATTGTTTACAGCATGTCACCTTCTCATCACCATCCATCTCTCCCACTCCCCCACCCTCTCCCTCTGAGTCTGTCCCTGGAATGCTTTGGTAATTCACTTATGTATTACGGTATTGTCATCTGTTGCTCAAACTGTCCTGCCCTGAAGAAAAAGGTTTTAACCTTCAAATGCTAGTCCTAGAATATATTTGTTAGTCCAGTAAAAAGGTATCATCTTATTTCCCTTTTTTGTTTCTCCTTTTATCTATCTTTTCTTGTCACATTAATCTTTATTATAATTATCTAACAAATTTAGAAAAATGACTTCTCTTTCATTCTCAACAATGGGTATATTGCTATTCAAATGCTGGAGACAATTATACTAGCCACAAATGAAGCAGTGTCTGAGTGAATGTCTCCTGGTGTTTCATAGTAATTTATATGCTTCTTTTAAAACAGATCAAGGACATTCTAAAAGGATCCCTGCGTTTCAACCAAAGCCAACTGGAGGCTGAAGAAAATGAAGAAATAGCAATTGCAGATGATCATTATTGTTCTAGCATCCGCACTCTAGGGTTGAAGAATGAGCAGGAGAATGTTCTTGCAGAGATGCAGACACCAATCAAAACAAAGCAGGTACAGTATATGAAATAAGCAAAGCTATTGACAGAAGAGTATGGTATATTGAAGAAGTTTGTTTTAGACACTTTTGAATATTGCGACGCTCCTGCATGGGCCCTAGAGCTTACAGGCAGGAGTGGCCTTATATAATGTCCCTTATGAATAAAGGTGGTACTGATCCCTCTGAATGCTGGGATTCGTGGTACACTTGTTTTTTTTCTTTAGGGATGAAAGTTGTAGTTGTGACTCGAGTGACAAGGCTTGCAAGAAATTTATTTGTTGTGGGGATATTTTCAGCGCATTACAATTCAAAGGTGCATAACGTAAAGGTGCAACTTTCAACATAAAGGTGAAATCAGGAGGTCAGGAAAACAACTGAAATCAAATAGCTTTAACTCAGCTTTACACAGTCACGGTAGCTTCTACTCAGCTTTGCCTCGTGTGGTTGCTTGGGATTATTACAGCCTCACAGTAACAGCTGTTCTCCTCACAGCATGACTTTACAGAAACAGGTGAAAACAATTTGCAACAGGTATAGCAAACGTTTTGTATTCTTCTCATACAAAGTCCAGATGTTCTTTACACGGTTACTCTCTAAAACATAAAGAGCAATCCATTGCACAAGGATCATAACTCAAGGTAGGCACATCCTTATCTATCTGCATACATTCATCTGGGCTAAGGCAATTGTTCTCTTCATCAGGTTTCTTATGTTTCCCTGACTTTAGCTCCAGAAATTCCTGAAACTCTTTTAGAAGCAATTCAGCTTGTAGCTGCTCTTTAGCTGCTTGATAGTCTCCAGTAAGGGTCACACCCTTCCCCCACTCACTGTCTGCTCCTGTTGCAGCATTTGGCTTAGGGAGGTCAGCACAATAAAAGGGTATCTCCAGGAACAAGCAGGAATGAGTCTTCACATATGGGTACGTCGGTACCGACGGAGTCTGCGCGGGAACGCTTCCCAGCATCCAATCAAAGAGCTTTTGGAAGCATCCCACCATGCCTGCGTGCTGCCTTCCCACCTTTCCCAACTGCCTCTCCTCAGTTTTCGTTTTCCGCGGAGCCAGCAGGATGTCCTCCTGTCACCGCAGAAAATTTTTGTTTTATTTCTTTAGTTTTCTTGTGGTCGCGGCTGTCTTCCTAACGCCACCGGTACCACCGGTGTTTTTCTTTTCTTGTAAAATCTCCTTTTTCACGGGATATTTTTTCTTCATAGTGTCCCGCGGTTTCTTAGGCCTTCAGGCCTCTTCTTTCCTTCATGGAACCGCCAGCCACTTTCTCCAAGAAATGTTCAGACTGTGGCGGTACAACTTTATTTTTAGACCCTCGAAGTCGGTGTCTAACCTGCTTGGGTCCTGACAACAGTTTGGTGAGAAGAGGTTTTCAACGTTAAGGTTCCCTCGATACACGGTTTCCCTCCAACCTCGGGGCACCGTCCCCTTCTTCTTCCACACAGGATCAGATAACCCACAAACGGTCTGTTCAGACTAGCCAGCCCTCGAGTGGTAGGTCTCATGCAGAACATGTAGACGGCTCAAGCCTTGCCCTCGAGGGCCTACTGGCTTCAAAACTCCGGCGGGAGTCTTCGGTCTCCAAAGCCTTTCAGGGGTTTCAGGTTGTTCCTGGGGTTCACCCCTCACAGAACATACCTGAGCCGTATCCGGTGGTGGCAGCCGGCTTCGAGCGGTACCAATACCCCAGCATCGGCACTGGTGTTGGATGAGACACTCCTCACCATGGATGGTCATCTGGCGTCCTCGGTGCCTTCGGGACCAGTGGATACAATCCAGACTGACTTTCCATGATCAGTACCAGCACCAATACTACCACCGACGTCGGTACCCTCCAGACGTGCATCGATAGCCTTGCTTCTTTCAATGCCGAGTCTCGAATCGATCTCCAGTCTGGAGGACTGCGTACCGACTCGCCTTGGTACCGGCTCTCGGCGGTACCGAAGGCTCGGTTCCGATGATTCGGATCCGCAACTCTCGGTTTCCTCGAGGTCGATTGAGCTGCCCTCGATGCCGAGTTTGGAATCGATCTCTAGTCTGGGCGACTCGGTACCAATATGCTTTGGTACCGACACTGATCGATACCGGTGGCTTGGTACCGAGGATAGCGCCCGGAGGTTTTCGGTTACCTCGGTACCGATTGAACGGTCACTGATGACTGCTCCGATGTCTCTGTCGGGCTCGACTCCGACATCGGTACCGGTATCGGCATCGGTACCGGTATCCACAGTAGCATCGTGGCCAACTCCTGCCATGCTTTTTTCAACAGGATCGCTCCCTTCTATACCAAGCTTGGAGTCGATACCTGGCATGGACAATGTGGTAATGACGGTCGCTGCTTCTGACAGCCAGTACCGGCGACCATCCTTTAAGCATTCCACACTGCACTCTGCAGGATCTTCTATTCCTGTATATCTGGATAGCTCTGTCGGTGCTCAGGCTAGTTCTTCAAATCTAACCTGTCCAAGGGGGAGTCCTGTTGGAGATCCCTCTTTTCAGAGTTTCCTCCTGGATATAGCAAGATCTCTTGCCATTCCTATCCCAGGACATGATCCTGCACAAGGCTCTGTTTCTCCCAAAGCAAAGGAGAACATAATGCTTCCTTTGCATCATTCCTTGCAGGATCTCCTTCTAGGAATGTGGGAAACACCTTTAAGGGTACCCCCCACCTTCCAGAGCAACTGATCTCTTATATCAGGTGCCCCCCTCTCCAGGGTTTCAAAAGACTCAACTTCCTCATCATTCCATAGTCGTGGAATCAGCAATGCGGCGGGTAAAGAGTAAGAAAAAGCACTCTTCTTATCCGCCAGGTCGTGAGTCTAAGACACTAGATGCCTTTGGACGTCAAACCTTCCAGACATCTATGCTTTCTGCAAGAATTCTCTCATATATTTTCTATATGAGTCTATCTCTTGAGGAGGTCACAAAGCAATTACATCTTTTGACTCCTTCCCTTCCAGAGTCCAAGAGTGCAGACTATTCTTCACTCCTCAAGCATCTCCAGAATATCTCTTGATTTCTTACTCGTGCTTCCCTAGACTCTTTTGAGTCTGTTAGCAGGACTTCTGCTATAACTATAGGAGCACGACGTAGAGCCTGGCTCCAAGCTTCAGACTTGGACAAATGGGCACAGCACAGACTGGGACATACTCCTTGCACTGGAGACAATCTTTTCAACAAGGAGTCTTTACGTCAGGTTACTCAGTTGTCCACTGACTTACCTATTCCTAGGGGCTGTTCTGCACCTTCTTCTGTCCCAGTAGGTAGGAAATGTCCTGCCAAACTTTCTTCCCATAGGAGAAGAAGGTTTATGCATCATCTGCCCATCATACAGATGTTCCCAAACAGGGGAAGCATCATCCTGGTCTGCAGAGTTCAACCTCTCGCCAGGCTCAGCAAACCCAGCAACCACAGGATTTCTGATCAATCCATCAGATGCTTGTGACTCTGGAGATTAGAATCTGCAGTTGCTTCTTCTCAATAGAGGCAATCCACTGCTGTCATTCTAAATCCTACACATGGATCTCTTCCCGAAAGACATCCATTCTTTCTAGATTCTACAAGCTGTCAGGATGTTCATGCTTCTAGGTCACAGGGTTCTCCTCTTCTTCCTGTTAGGGAAAGAGGTCTATCCACTATCAAACGATAGTTTCCTGTGCCAGCATGTCTTTTTTCCTTTCTATAATCTTACTCCTAAGTTTTCTTCAGCTCCATTCTCTTTACCCTCTTACCAGGTTTTTCCTTTGTAAGAGCGGTATTGCTTTACTGGAAGGCTTTTCTTCAGCCTCTCTAGTTTTCTTACTTTTCCAATGCGGAATTCTCTTCTCTGAGTTGACTCCTCTTTTTCAATCTTGCTTTGATGCAGTTCATCAGACACGTCCAGAGTTTTCTACTCTTGCTTAGTCTGTCCTTTCTGTTTTTAAACAGTACCATTCTTTCTGCTGTCTGGCAAGCAGCTGCCAATGCAGGAGCCTTAGGGGCTTGTTTACAAAGCCGCGGTAGCGGTTCGCGATCGTTATTGGAGCCGCAGCCCCATTGATTTCATAACGATCGCGAACCGCTACCGCGGCTTTGTAAACAAGCCCCTTAATGTTTGGACCACTGGTTCTTGTCCACCAGCAACTAGATTTGTCCTCCACTAACATTCTGTCTGGTCTTAGTAGTGGCTCCAAGTCAGTACTGTCATCTGTCTTGGAAATTTTTTCACTACAAGCTTGTTGGATTGTCTTCTCTTTCTGCCATCTCCATTCCCCTGGGTTTGGCAGCATAGTTGACATAGGAACTGGCTCTCCTGCAGCCAGTTCTATCTCCTCATTCTCCTGCATCATGCTCTCTGCAATTCTACAGAGAAGCTCTCCACTATGGGCCCTTGCTAGAGAGCATGGGTTTTTTTTTCTCCAACAGCTATACTAGATGGTTGAAAAAGGTTTTTTCAGTCATGTCTCCCATGACTAGAAAAGTTCCCTTTTTAATATAAAGGACATAGGCCTCCTCTTACGTGAAAGCTTAAGGAGTTGCTAATTCCCTGCTTTGGTCCATAGTATTTCCAATTGGGAATATGTTTTCTCCTTCAGCTCGTCCTCATGGTAAGAACGCATGTTACCTTTTTGCCCTTAAGCAGGTCAGCATGGTATCTCATTCCTATGCGTCTTCTGTTCACTTGCCATGTTAGAGTTCTAGAATACTCGGGACTTGCTGGCTGCAGACTGATATCATCCTCTGCTTGTCACGTAACCATCCTGGTTATTCTACTACCTAGCATCCCTGTAGCCATAACCAGTGGGAATTGATTCTCTATATATCTTCTCAAGTAGGTTCCACCTTCTTGTTATTAGATGAATCTTTCCTTTCCACTTTTTCCTATGTGAATACCTTTTTGTAGGCATATCTCTGTCTGCTTCTTTGCAGACTTCCATATAGAGGCCTATATATTCATACCTATAGCACACATCTTACAGATGTCTATGTCTTTCATTTGTGTGTATTTTATGCCCTTCATATCTCACTATAGATATACTCATATATCTATATGTTATATATATATATATATATGTATCTGTAGAGATATTTTACTATCGGTAGATATGTATTCTGCTTTATCTACCTGACTGTCGAGACTCATATAGCTATATGATTCTGACAGATGGGCTCTACCCATACTTATGCTATCCAGCCTGTTTTGGGGTCCTACACTCACAACCGCTTTGGTGGTAGTTAACACCTACCATAACCTTAAGCTCTCCACGTTTCAATATCTCTCCCAGCTGACTGCAGTTAGGAGAGACATTGCGGATCTTCAGCTCATCACAGGCTCTAACGCCTCCGGCGTTTGTCCTTTCTTTTGGGATACAAGGGGTTCCCATACCCTTTCTCCTCACAAGGACTGGGCCTGTTTATCCAAATCGGTTAGCCTCTCTCTCTTTGTTCCTAAGAGTGAGCTACTCTGCCGCCAAAAGAGTCGGGCTTTTATCATAAAGCCTTCCGCTGAAGGCCCACCGTTTTTGTACTACCCCAGTTTTTCCTACTGGGGTTGCCTGTTACCTTTCAGGATTCTGACCTCCATTACTTTTCCTACAGGTTTACTACCTCCACTTACAGTGAGGTCCTTCTCGAGGTTCCTCTACTGGGTCCCCCAGTAGATCCCATGAACCTCCGTACTTCTCTGAAGTCCTGTTAGGGGAGGTCCATATTGCAATATTTTTCCTTTGCAATATCATTGATGACAATTATCATCCACACATGGACTCCTTGTCTGCAATCCTATGCTAGGTTAGCTGTTCCACAGCACCTTTCTTTCTTCAACTCCTACCCTCCATCCTCAGGATGCCTGGTGTTGTGGGGGATAGCATGTTCCAACCTATGACATGCTGGGACTCCAGGCATCTCAGCTTGGGAGTCCCCATATGTGAAGACTCATTCCTGCTTGTTCCTGGAGATAGCACAGTTACTTACCCGTAACAGGTGATCTCTGGGAACAGCAGGAATAAGTCTTCACAACCCACCCATCTCCCCAGGAGTTGTATCTCTATCTATCTTTCCTTTCCTCTCTCTCTCTTTGTCTCAGCTTTAAAACTTAACTGAGGAGAGGCAGTTGGGAAAGGCGGGAAGGCAGCATGCAGGCGTGGTGGGATGCTTCCAAAAGCTCTTTGATTGGACGCTGGGAAACGTTCCCGCGCAGACTCCGTTGTTACCGACGTACCCATATGTGAAGACTTATTCCTGCTGTTCCCAGAGATCACCTGTTACAGGTAAGTAACTGTGCTTTCTCCAGCAAGGCATTAAAATTAGGAAATTCAGCTTTACCTTTATCAGAGACGTTGGCATAAGAACAGGCACCTTTCTTCCAGGACTCTCTCCTCTCTAGAAACTCAGGAGCCTTATGGGTAGTTCTTCTGCTAGGGGAATTTCTCTCAGAAAAACTCCTTTCCTGTTTTTGTTCCTGGCTTTTATAGCACTGCTCGCCACCAGACAAAATACCTTTTCTCCAAGAGCTGGGTTTGCTAGCCTTCCCACATTTAGGCTCTACCGTGTAGTAAGGATCTCCTTGAGAGTATATTGGGCTCCAAGGCTTACTGTTCCAGGGTTCTGCCTTCTCCCAGGGTTCTAGCGTTTTTCCCCTTTGATTCCAAGTTCCTCCTGAAGACCAACATGCACTGGAAGCTGCTTCTCGTCTGCTTCGTTTCTTGCTGCTCACCTTGTCAGCCTTGCTTCCTGCCTTGCCAGCCTTGCTGCCTCCTTTGTCAATCCTGTCTGAGGATTTAAAAAGGGCTTCATTTCCCAGCACTCCCTGTCATTCCCCTGGGCGTGCCCAATCAGTGCTGAAGCCTAACTCCTCCCCTGGGCTGGGGCTTGTCTTCAGCTCAGCCGATAACTGTGTTTTTTCCAAGTCAGTTTTGGAAATCCTGTGTGTGTCATCCCTTCTATCAGGATTTTCCCCTATCCCCATTTCCTCTGGAGGGGAGTCTTCACCACAATATAAGGCTTTGTTTTAAGATGTTTTATAAAATACCTATAATATCCAAAATTCTGAGTTATTGTTAAATAGTCATGACGCTGAAATCCTTGATGAAACTTGATGGCTGTTTTTCACTTGTAACATTTCCTTCAGCATTTTCTTCGCTTTTGCTTCCATGTTAATCTCTCTGCTGCTAGTTACCACTGCATGCAGCATTTTCTTTTGCCTTTTCTTCACGGCTTAGTAGGATATAATATCTTTCAGTACAGGATCTGCACCTATACCCCAAAGAGGAGAGAGATGATACAGACATTCAAATACCCAGAAAGTGGTGTTAATGTAAAGTATAAAAATCAAACCTTTTTAAGTAGAATGGAAGTTCTAGAACAAGGGGTTATAATATGAACCCCAGCTGGGTGACTTCAGCAAAGTCTCTTTTTTTGCTGCTGAAATGATGGTGGATTGCTAGAACACCCTGAATAAAGAATATATTTGCAGCCAAGCTATCACTAGGGGTAGGGGTCATATGCAAGAAACCGGGGTGGAAAATGGTCTAGATAGGGAGGAAATGGGAAAAAAATAATACCAATGCACCAGATTTAATAGATGGATCCTGGTTGACAGGGGGAGAAAGAGCTCAAGGCCTAAACTGGGATGAGATTAAAGTCAAAAATACAGCGGGCATATGGTGACCTCCACAAATAAAGAATTTACAGTTCTTAATAGAATGGACAAAAACACCGTTGCTGAAAATGTGGTTTGGATATGCGGTACAAATCCTTGGACTTGAAGCACACCTCTGAATTGCTTCCACTTCTCTTTCTTCTCCGCTAGGTCCTCAGGTGGGTGCCTCTCTCATTGTAAATCTCCTTAGTGTTAATCATCTTGATGTAAGACTCTACAGTGTATATGTTTGGGTTGCTGGGCACTTAAAGTAAAATTCCTCATCATCCTTCCTATCCAGTCCAGAAACATGGGTTATGCTTACCTGCCAGCAGATAAGAACATAACAAAAGATATGCCATACTTGCTCAGACCAAGGTCCCTCAAGCCCAGTATGTGGAGAGGAGTGGCCTAATGGTTAGGACAATGTACCTCAGGCCGGAGAGCCGGGGGTTCAAGTCCCACCTGGGAACAGCAATCTCAGGCCGGAGGGACTGGGGTTCATAGTACTATAGGCACTCCTTGTGGCCTTGGGCAAGCCACTTAACCCTCCAATGCCCACCGCTTTGATTCAAGGATAAGGTGGTATAGAAAACTGGTTAAATAAATAAATAAAATCCAACAGAGGCCAATCCAGGTTACAAGTACCTGGCAGGTTCCCAAAAAGACACACAGGTTCCACAGTGCTTCTATTGGGGCAAGCAGTGGATTTCTTGGGTCCTTTTTAATAATGGTTTATGGACCTTTCCTCCAGGAACTTGTCCAAATCTTTTTTAAACCAGCTACACTAACAGCTTTTACTACACCCTCCGGTAATGAATTTCAGAGTTTGATTATGTGTTGAGGGTAAAAAAATAATTTCTCTTATTAGTCTTAAACGGGTTACACTGTAGCTTCATTGCATGTGTCCTCTAGTCTTTTTATTTTTTGATGGCATAAACCATTGATCTACACTTACCCGTTCCACTCCATTCATTAATTTATAGACCTCTATCATATCTCCCCCCAGCCGTCTCTTTTCCTGGTTGAAGAGCCCTAACCTTATAAGCCTGTCCTCATAGGGAAATCCTTCCATCTCCGTTACCATCCTGGTGGCTCTTCTCTGTACCTTTTCTAATTCCGCTATATCCTTTTTAAAATACAGCGACCGGAATACACACAATATTAAAGGTACGGTCGCACCATGGAACAATACAGAGGCATTATAATATCCTTTGTTTCATTCTCCATTCCTTTCCTTATGATTCCTAGAATTCTATTTGCTTCCTGGCTGCTGCTGCATACAGGGCGGAGGGTTTCAACATGTTATCCACGATGCCACCTAAATCTTTTTCCTGGGTGGTGGTTTCTAATGTGGAACCTTGCATCGTGTAACCATAGTTTAAATTGTTCTTTCCTAGGTGCGTAATTTTGCACTTGTTCACATTAAATTTCATCTGCCATTTGAACATCCAGTCTTCCAATTTATCAAGGTCCTCTTGCAATTTTTCACAGTCCTCTAGGCAGGCATGTCCAACAGGTAGATCGCGATCTACCTGTAGATTGCGGAGGGGTCAGAGGTAGATCGCCAGCCCCAAGTGGCTCCATCTCTCCAGCAGCTCGTCCCATCGCTAGGAGATAGCTCATGTCAGCAGATCGTCTGCTGAGAGCTTGCCGCCGCTGCTGATCCTTTGCCTGTCTTTTTTCCCTGCCTGAGAGAATCTTGCCTGCAGGTGTATTGGGGCACTTGTTGTTTTCGTGCCAATAGTTTGTGGGTACCCCAGGGGGCCGCCGCCCGTGCCCCGCGATGAGACATCACAGGCCCGGTGTCATACCTCGTCTCCTGCCTCTCAGAATCACCCATTCCTGCCCCCACCCTAACACCCCTTAGAAAGTGTGTTATATACCGGGCGATATCCATTCGCCCGGGCTTTACCTGAATACACTTACCGTATTAGTTGTGTCGTGTGCTGGTCGTTGGTCACTTTATAGTTTGCTTTCATTAAACGTTTTTGGGCGGACACAACAAAGTGTCAAGAATTTGGTGATTTTGGCAGGCTTTTCCAATTTTGTTCTAACTTGCCTATGCCTTGCTTTTGAATTGGTTCAAACCACTGTGACTTTTGCTTGTCTCTGCAATTTTATTTTGCCTAGCCTTTGCGTTGATTTTACACTGCAATTTAATTTTGCCTTGCCTTTGCATTGATTCTACACTGTGTGCAGAATGTATTAAATCACGTGTGGTGGTATTTGAACTTGTTTGGTGGTATTTGATTTTATCTGGTTTGCTGGACAGGTGTTTTGAGGTTTTTTTATGATTGTTTGGTGGTATTTGATTAGTGCCAGTATGATGAATTCTTATTTTTACTTTTAGAAATGCATGTGTGGTTTTGGCATCTCCAGTCCTTGTATTGCACATTATCCAGAGGTCTTCAGTTCCTGTTGATCTTTAATATCGTTCCATGGTGAGACCGCACCTTGAATATTGTGTGCAATTCTGGTCGCCGTATCTTAAAAAGGATATAGCGATTTTAGAAAAGGTTCAGAGAAGAGCCACCAAAATGGTAAAGGGGATGGAAGGATACTCCTATGAAGAAAGGCTAAAAAGGTTGGGGCTCTTTAACCTGGAAAAGAGACGGCTGAGGGGAGATATGATAGAAGTCTATAATTTAATGAACGGAGTGGAACGGGTAAACGTAGATCGATTGTTTTCCTTATCAGAATATAGAAAGACTAGGGGACATGCAATGAAGCTACAGGGTAAACTATTTAAGACTAATAAAAGAAAATATTTTTTCACTCAACGTGTAATCAAACTCTGGAATTTGTTACCGGAGGATGTAGTAAAGGCTGTTAGTGTAGCTGGGTTTAAAAAAGGTTTGGACAAGTTCCTGGAGGAAAGGTCCATAAACCATTATTAAGAAGGGACCCAGGATATCAATGCTTGAACCAATACAAGCATTGTGGAACCTGTGTCCCTTGGGGAAACTGCTAGGTACGTATGACCTAGATTGGCCACTGTTGGAAACAGAATACTGGGCTTGATGGACCTTGGTCTGACCCAGTATGGCATATCTTATGTTCTTATGTTATGTTAATACTTTGGGACAGTGACAGCTTTGGACCAGATTCAGCCAGTGTTTATACTAACTTAGCAGATTTGGCCTTCTTACATCCAGCCACCCCAGTATAATGAAGATGAGTGTTCCAAAGAAGAGCAAAACCTACCACTTTCATGATGAATGGGAAATGGACTACCTCTTCATCATGGTGAAAGACAAGTGTTGTTGTCTAATTTGTAACGCCCCAGTATCCTTGCCCGAAAAGGGTAATCTGGAACATCATTATAAGGCTCTGCATAGCATTAAGTTTGATGCTGGTTTTCCACCCAAAAGTGAAATTTGTAAACTGAAGCTCAAAGAACATAAATCAAAATTGGCTACTCAGCAACAGTTGATGGCGAAGCCAAGGTCACATTCGGTCAATGCAACCATAGCATCCTTCAAGGTCAGCAACCTGATCGCAAAGAAATGCAAACCTTTCATTGAAGGCAAATTTGTAAAAGATTGTTTTCTTGAAGCAGCTGACAATCTTTTTGAAGGAATTAAAAATAAGAAAGAGATCATAGCTGCTATTCAAGATGTACAATTTTCAAGAAACACCGTTGTGCGGCGAATAGAAAAGATGTGTGGAGACACAACTGAACAATTGTTGGAGGATGTTTCAAATTGTGTTGCTTTCTCACTCCAACTGAATGAATCTACAGACATAAGAGACATAGCTCAATTACTAGTCTTTATCTAGATGGTTTTTGAAGACTCCAGTGTTAAAGAAGAACTACTTGTAATGATTTCTTTAAAAGGGAGAACTACCGGTCAGGAAATATTCATTTCTTTTCATTCTTTTGTGACAAAGTGTAATCTTCCATTGCATAGACTTGTTTCCATCATTACTGATGGAGCAAGAGCAATGACAGGTGAGGTTAACGGTTTCATAGCCCTCTGTAGACAGCATGACAACTTCACAGATTTCCTTTCGTACCACTGTATCATTCACCAGCAAGTTTTGGCAAGCAAGAGACTCAATACAAAGACTGTCATGGACATCACTTTCAAAATTGTAAATTCAGTTCGTGGAAGATCACTTCAAAGACGGCTTTTCAATCTTACTCTTGATGAAGAGGCAGCAGAAATCATTTTGCACACAGATGTAAGGTGGCTAAGTAGGCACAAATTTCTGCAAAGATTTCATGATTTGCTGAATGAAATAAGAAGTTTTTTGAAGGAGAGGGGAGATGACCAAGCAGAGTTGGAAGATGAGGAGTGGTTATCTGATCTGGCATTTCTCGCTGACTTTACAGGCAAACTAAGTGATATGAACCTTGAACTACAAGGTAAAAACAAATGCATTGGCGAGATGATGAGTACAGTTTCATCTTACAAGAGCAAATTTGAGCTAATGATGACTGACCTTGCAAACAACACTTTTGATCATTTTCCTAATACGCAGGACCATCTGGGACAATATCCAAATTTTGATTTTCAGAACAAGAAGTATGTGACAGAAATCTGTTCTGTTATCCAGGAATTCGAAAATAGATTCTGTGACTTCCAAAATATTGGAACAGTTTTGGAGTCATACCCATTCAAAGTAGATGTGAACATTAAAGAAACTGCAGCTGCTATCAGTAAAAATTACTCATTGAACAAGCCATCTCTTGAAAACAAAATATTAACCCTTAAAAATGGCATTTTTCTCAAGACCCGTGCTGAGCAAGAATCATTTTGGTGCCTAGATACAAATTTCCCAACTTGAGAAGATGCAGTGAAGCTGTACACTCCTGTTTCGGTTCAACTTATTTGTGTTAATCTGCGTTTTCCCAACTGAAAATGACAGAGAGTACACATCATTCCAACATGACAGATGAACATTTCCAGGATTCCCTGAGACTGGCCCTCACACAATATTCACCCAACTTCAAAAAGCTGGTGGATGAAATGCAAGCTCAGACGTCTCACTAATGAGCAAAAGCGAAATAGTAAAGATTGTGCAAGATCAGCCTGGATCAATACTCGACCTAAATTTAACACAAATTGCTCAATAAAAGCTAAATAAAGTTATTAAGACAGTTAAAGAAAGTTATTACTCAATAAAACTTTAAGAAAAAATGGACTCTTCATTTCTTACTGGATCTTCGTGTCTCTGTTTTGCTTTTGCTTAATTTGCTTAACAGCTGATCACATCCAAGTAAATGACAGAAGGTTCATTAAAAATGGGGGGGGGGGGGATCCTCCAACTTTATTGGGTTAAAATTTAATTTGAAACTCATTTGAAAATTAATTTTCATGGTGGTAGATCACCGGCACTTTTGGCCAGAAAAAAGTAGATCACGATCTGTTCGAAGTTGGACATGCCTGCTCTAGGGTTTTAACAACTTTGAATAATTTTGTGTCATCTGCAAATTTGATTTCCTCACTCGTTATTCCCATTTCCAGGTCATTTAGGTATATGTTAAAAAGCATCGGATCTAGTATCTGGGGTACTCCACTATTTACCTTTCTCCATTGGGAAAATTGCCCATTTAGCCCAAACCTCTGCTTTCTATCTATTAGCCAGTTTGTGATCCACAATAGTACACAGTCTCCTATCACATGACTTTTTAATTTTGCCAAAAGTCTCTCATGAGGAACCTTGTCAAAGGCTTTCTGAAAGTCCAGATACACTATATCAACCAATTCACCTTTGTTTACCTGTTTAGTCATACATTCAAAAAAACATAACAGATTAGTAAGATAAGACCTTCCTTGGCTAAAGCCATGTTGGATGTCTCTCATTAAGCCATGACTATATACATGTTCAGTAATTTTGTTCCTTATGATGGGTTTCTACCATTTTTCCCAGTACTGACATCAGGCTCACCGGTCTATAGTTTCCCGGATCACCCCGGAAACCTTTAAAAATTGGCATTACATTGGCCATCCTCCAATCTTCAGGTATTACACATGATTTTAATGATAGTTCACAGTAAAGACAGAAGCAAAGAATTCATTCAGTCTCTCCGCTATGGCCTTGTCCCCTCTTGGTGTCCCTTTTATCCCTCTATCATCTAATAGTCCAACTGACACTCTCTCAGGTTTTTTTGCTATGAATGTACTTGAAAAAGTCTTTATTATGGGTTTTTGCTTCCACAGCAAGCTTCTTCTCAAATTCTCTCTTTGCCTGCCTTATCAATGCCTTGCATCTAACGTGCCAGTGCTTGTGTTGTTTACAGTTTTTGTCATTTGGCTCCTTTTTCCATTTCCTGAAAGATGCTTTTTTGGCAACAACAGCCTCTCTGACCTCACCTTTAAACCATTCCAGAGGGCCAGGGGTTCAAGTCCCACCTGGGGACGGCAGTCTCAGGCCAGAGGAACTGGAGTTTCAAATCCTATAGGCACTCTTTGTGGTCTTGGGCAAGGCACTTAACCCTCCATTGCTTCAGGTACACATAGATTGTTAGCCCTTTGGGGACAAGGGAATGTATCCAGTACCTGTTTGTAGTGATTACATAATGTAAACAGCTTTGATTGATAGATAAGGCGGTATAGAAAACTGGTTAAATAAAAAAATGATGGCAGTTTTTTGGACTTCCTTCCACTTTTCTTAAAGTGTGAAATACAGCTGGTCTAGGCTTCAAAGATAGTATTTTTAAACAACACCCAAGCTTGATGTAAATCTTTAACCTTTGCAGCTGATCCTTTTAGTTTTTTCTTAACTGCTTTCCCCATTTTATCATAGTCTCCCTTTTGAAAGTTAAAAGGTAGTACTGTGGATTTCCTTACCCTCCCTCCTCCATTTATTAAATCAAACGCGATCATGCTATGATCACTATTGCCAAGTGGTCCCAACACCCTTATCTCTTGCACCAGATCTTGTGTTCCACCAAGGACTAGGTCCAAAATGGCTTCCCCTCTGGTCAGTTCATGAGCCAGCTGCTCCAAGAAGCAGTCATTTATTTCATCTAGAAACTTTATCTCCCTAGCATATTCTGCCATGACACTGATCCAGTCGATACCAGGGTAATTGAAATCACCCATTATTATTACTGTGCTCTATCTTTTGTTAGCTTCCCTGATTTTTTGAGCATTTCATCATCTATTTGTTCATTCTGGCCTGGCAGTGGATAGTACACCCCCACTGCCATTTCCCCTTTTTACATGGAATTTACTGCAAAACGTTAATCCTTTGTGACTCAATGCCCTCTCTAACATAGAGCACAACCCTCCACCAATTTGTTCTACTCTATCATTACGATATAGTTTGTACCCAGGTATCACAGCGTCCTACTGGTTGTTCTCCTTCCACCATGTCACTGAGATACAAATCATATCTAACCTCTCATTTAGTGTTATATATTCTAACTCTCCCATCTTATTTTTTAGACTTATAGCATTTGCATACAAGCATTTTAGAAGCTGTATTTTATTCATATTAATCTGGCTATCGGTAGGCAGGGGTAATTTGGAATCTTTAAGCTCTGTCTGCTCTATATTCAAAGGCATTTGGGCTACTTTTGTCTTTATTGGAACCTCTCTGCTGATATGCCCTAACTTCAGTCTTTTGCTAGTATCCTTCAAGGATACCTTGTTCTGAACCACATGCTCTTGGGCGACTGTTGACTTTCCCCTATTATCTAGTTTATACCAGCAGCCTAGTTCTGTTCCAGTTAAGGTGAAGCCCATCCCTTTGGAAAAGCCCCTCCTTTCCCCAGAATGTTCCCCAGTTCCTAACAAATCCAAAACCCACATTCCTGCACCATCGTCTAATCCACGCATTGAGACTCAGTAGGTTCAGGACAAATTGGTCGATGTACCCTGCCAAGGAGAAAACCTCTTTTGCAAACCCATGACTGACAAGGCTGCCGAGGTGGAGACTGAGTTCATGACGAGCACCAGGCTCTCCAAAAAGACTGCTGCCCCTCCCCAATGGAAGGGCTCCGGTAAAATGTCCTTTTAACCAAGGAAGGGAGCTGCTTACTGAAACAACCCACCTTATCAGGCCTTTGCAACTTCCCAACAGGGTCAGCATGCCAAGGGACATGAGCATGGCCCGCGTAAGCAGAAGGCTCCAAAACTCCAGGCATCGGCACCAGCTCTGGCCCAGCCAGGGGAGAGTTTTTGACTCCTTGAGCATAGCCTATCTACCCCAAGGAGATAAGCAGCCCACAGGGGAAAATCTGGCCCTCTGGGCCAGAGGTGGAGGTCCATCACCACCGATTCCTGGGCACTTCGGGTAGTCAGGGAGGGTTACCTCCTCCTCCACCTGACTCAGACACCTCTCCCTTCTTTCCCGGGAGAGCCCCTCAGGTCTTCTCGAGGACAAAGCGCTGGAACCGGTGCCCCACAATCTGAAGGGCAAGGGGTTCTACTCCAGATACTTCCTCATGCCCAAAAGGACAGGGGGCCTAAGGCCCATCCTTGACCTGCGCAACATCAACAGATTTCTGGTGAGGGAGAAGTTCAAGATACTCTCCCTTGTAACATTGCTTCCATACCTCCAGCAGGGACACTGGCTATGCTCTTTAGCTCTCAAGGATGCTTATACCCACATCCTCATCCACCCCAACCACAGACAGTACTTGCAGTTCATAGTGGGGTGCAGGCATTTTCAGTACAGGGTGCTCCCTTTTGGCCTAGCCTTTGCCCCAAGGGTTTTCAGAAAATGCCTGGCAGTCATGGCTGCCTTCCTCCAGCTCCAGGGGGTCTTCGTCTTTCCCTACCTGGACGACTGGCTCAAAAAGGGAGGCATAGCCTCAGAGGTGCAGCAGGCCACCACACGCACCATCCAGGTTCTGCAACACTTGGGGTTTGTCATAAACTACCCCAAGTCTCACCTCCTCCCAACACAGTGTCTGGAGTTCATTGGGGTAAAGATCAACACTCTCCAGTCGAAAGCTTCTTGTCCAGGGACCGAGCCGATCATCTCAGGACTCTGGCTTGTGATGTACAGTACCATCCCTCGGTGCCCACTCGGCTTCTCCTCTGCCGCCTCGGGAACGTGGCCTCAACGGTCCACGTCACCCCCGATGCTCGCCTCCACATGAGGGCGGCTCAGTGGTGTCTCCGGGATCAGTGGTCTCAGGCCATGAGCTGCCTCCGAGACAGAGTTGCTGTGACCCGCCAGTTGGCAGATTCTCTGGTCTGGTGGCAGTCTCCCCAGCATCTCGAGGCGGGGATGCCCTTTCAGGCCCCAAAACCCTCAAGGGTCCTCACCACGGACGCCTCCCTGCTTGGCTGGGGAGCGCACTGCGGAGATCTCCGCATTCAGGGCACCTGGTTACCAGACGAGAGCATCCAGCAGATCAGCCTTCTGGAGCTCCAAGCCATATACCTAGCCCTGAAGGACTTCTGTCACCCGCGTCACCAGCCTGTGCTGGTCCAGATGGACAACCAGATGGCAATGTTCTACATGAACAAGCTGGGGGGCATGGGGTCTCGTACCCTTTGTCAGGAGGCACTGGCCCTTTGCTCATACATAGTCCAACAGGGTATCCTCCTGCGTGCAGTGTACTTGCCAGGCCAGGACAACCTATTGGCCAGCGGGCTCAGCAGAGTTCTCCAGCTGCACAAATGGCAGTTAGACCCCAGGGTAGCCAGTCGGTTTTCCGACTCTGGGGGGAACCCATGATGGACCTGTTCGCCAGCCCAGAGAACTTCCAGTTGCCCTGCTTCTCCTCCCAGAAGCCCACCCCTCCAGGGTGGTGGCGGATGCGTTCCTGGTCTCATGGTCAGAAGGCTTCATGTACTTCCCTCCTATGCCACTGATCACCAAAACCTTGTTCCGGACCCTCTGTGACAGGGCCTCATCCTGATTGCTCCCCAGTGGCTCAGGCAACCGTGGTTCCCGCAGCTTGTACAGTTGACAGTGGAGACCCCCGTACCCTTGGAGACCGCCCTGAGACTAAGGAGGGGGGCTCTCTTCTACACCCCAACCTGGGGTCCCTGTCGCTGACAGCATGGCTGCTGAGAGGGTGACTCTTGCCCCTTTCAACCTTCCATTTGAGGTGGAAGACATTCTGCTGGCCTCTCACAAAGCCTCTGCTAGGAAGGCTTACGCCCTCAAATGGCACAGGTTCTCTATTTGGTGTGCCGAACATGGGGCTGATCCTTTCTCCTGCCCGGTGGCTCTGGTGTTGCAGTACCTTCTCTGCTTCTCTCAGTCCGGGATCAAGTCTAATTCCATCCGAGTGCACCTTAGTGCCCTGGCGGCGCACCACCATCTGGTGGATGATAAGCCCCTCTCAGTCCAACCATTGGTGACCCGTTTTCTTTGGGGCCTGCTCTTATCAAAGCCCCTGGTTTACCCTCCAGCAACTAAATGGGACCTCAATATAGTGTTGGAGCAGCTCACTCCCCTGCCCTTTAAACCTCCGGCTACTTGCCACCTTCACTACCTCACTTGGAAGGTGGCTTTTCTTGTTGCGTTTAACCTCCGCTCACAGAGTTAGCGAGCTTCAAACCCTTGTGGCAGAGGCACCCTATACCAGGTTCTACAAGAACAGAGTGGTGCTTCGCACGCACACCACATTCCTGCTGAAGGTAGTGTCGCCCTTCCATCTCAGTCAGGAAGTAGTGTGTCATGAGGTAGAGTCATCAGAGCCTATGGAAATAGGTAGAACAGATGAAAACAGATCTGAAAATGACAGCTCAGATCAGCACATGGAGCAGAGTTGCTATAGGCAACCAGAACAAACACTATCACATGGTGGGAGAACACGCCCGAGCAGCAAGCAGGTTCCTGATTCATTAGGAAATGAAGGGCAGCTGAGAAGGGGTGGAGCCCAACCAAGCATAGGGACATGCGTAGCTAAAACATGCTCACCTGAGGTTAGTGAGGAGAGGAGAAGAAGAGGCAGGGCGACGAGCAGAACAAGTTCCAGTTCTAGAAGCAGAGACACAAGAGTGAGAGAGAGTTCAGAAACCAGCAGAACTGAAAGGTATACGGGAAGAAACACAGCAGCCTGTTGCAGAGAGCAGTGCCCAGCTAAGGACGTGCCCGGTGAAACTTACCAGAAAGCTAGGAGAAGCTACGGTACAGAAGCCAGGCTCAGGAAAGCTGAGGAGTTTTATCTTCCTAAAACCAGGTACAGCACAAGAGGGAAAGTCTGTCCTGGGGAAAGTTTTATGCTTAAGGAAAAGCCAAGGCAGAAAGGCAGAGAAACGTCTCCGTCTCAGCAGTGCTCTGATAACTCACTCACACGCAGGAGCTCAGAGAAAAGGCAGTTGGGAGGTAGGCCAATTCCTTCTAATAGAAGAGCCTTTGAATATAGTGATTTGCCCTGTACGTATAAGGAGTTGTGTGACTCACAAAGGGAGCTCTCAAGAGAAGGTGGTAATTATTCACTACACTCTCTTAACCAGGAAGAAGGGAAGTGTAATTACCGAGAGCAGAGTTTGCCTAAAGGTAACGTTTTCTATAACCCTGAAGAATGTTATTCAGAGGAGGAACCAGAGGAAATGCAATGTAATGATTATGAAGAAGCAATATCAGATACATGCATGGACTGTACTTTAATTATGTCAGATGACATTACTTCTTTCTGTTGAAGAGGCTGTTAAAGTATAAGCAAACTGCAGTGAGGAAAACTTACCTGTTTTGAACGGACTGTTTGTGTTACTTTTGAGTTCAGCTGAAGATAAGCATATTTTGGTTCCAGGTTGTTCCTTTTTTATTTTTGTACCAGTAGCATGGTGTTTTGCCTTTTGTTCCCATTGCTTTAAAAATCCACCCGGAAGGGGAATTAAAAGTCCTGTTTGAAAGCCTTACTATTCATCCACGACTCACCTTTATTCAGCAATTGGGCATTGTAATCATCCACTCCCAGAGGGCATTGTAATCATCCACTCCCAGAGGGCATTGTAATCATCCACTTTTGCTAGTATTGAAGTAGCCCTGGTGAATTACCCAGGCTCCAGCCCCTGGGGACCCTCACCGAGTGACAAGTGCTCCCTACCTTCTTTTCAAGATCTCACTCCAGTCGGGTGCAACAGTCCTCCACACCTTGGACTGTAAGAGGGCTTTGTCCTTCTATATCCAACGCACTCAGGGCACTGCAAAGCCTCTCAGCTTTTCATCTCCTATGACCCCAGTAGGCTGGGGGAGGCGATAACCAAGCGTACGCTGTCCACATTGGTGTCGGACTGTATTGCCCCCGCTTATGAGCAGGTGAGGCTCCTACTGGAAGGCCGTATCATGGTGCACCGTGTCAGGGCCAAGGCGGCTTCAGTAGCAAACTTGCGCTCCGTCCCGATGGCGGACATCTGCTGGGTCGCCACCTGATCTTCAGTCCATACCTTCGTAGCCCATTACTGCCTGGAAAGAGAGTCCCAACGGGACGGTGCCTTCAGCCAGGTTGTGCTCTGAAACCTTTTCAAGATTTAGGCAACTCTTACCCTCTGACCCTTCTTTGTTCAGGCTACTGGAATGCTGGTTTCATCGGATACAGGGGTCCTACTGTGGTCTGTAGGCACAGACTCAATATCTGCTGCTTGCGGCTTCCCATGAGGGAGCCCTGTTTTTGCTATGTGCTTTCGATAGGCTGTAGCTGGGAGTCCCATATGTGAGGACTGACATCCTGCTTGTCCTGGAGAAAGCATAGTCACTCATCTGTAACAGGTGTTCTCTGGGGACAGCAGGAATCAATCCTCACAACCCTCCTTCCTCCCCTTGGAGTTGCTCCTTTATCATCTTTTATTTTTGCTGTCTTTTAGCTATGTCTTCTGACTGAGCAAGATGGCACTTTTGGGGCAGGAAGGGGACCACGCATGCATGGTGGAATCTCCCAAAGGCTTTCTTTGAAAGCTGGGGGAGTGCTTCTGCAAGGGCTCCATCGGTAATTAGTTACCCCTGTTACCTCCAGGTTATCTCATCCATGTTCAATGTAAAAACTCAATTGTCGTGTGACATTGCAGTATGTTTTTTGTTCAATTGTAAACCGCACTGATTTTAATAGTGCGGTATATAAGAGAAGTAAATACATAAAATAAAATAAATAAATAAATAAATAATCAGTGCCGACATCACCCATATGTGTGGACTGATTCCTGCTGTCCCCGGAGAACACCTGTTACATGTGAGTAACTACGCTAACTAGAAGCTCTCTGCTGGGTTTTAAACTTAAACTGAAAGCTACCTGTTGAGTTTTTAATTTAACTAAAAGCTCTTTGCTGATACTAGGCCATGACTGATTTAACAAATACAGTGGATTCACAGATTCATCAGCTTTAATCTAAAGAATTCCTTTTTCACCAAGATTTAGAAAAATTCCCAGAAGTAAATACTTGATTGCAGATCTTTCTCCAGAAGTAGCAATCCCTTTTTGTAGTCCTGAAGACAGAGATTAAAGACTATGGCTAGTTTGAGCCTTGTCACCATGGAAAACAGTCTTTGTTCTCATAGTGGCATTTTTGCACATAGTCTCCGGAAAGTTGGGATTCGCGCAGAGCTTCAGCGAAATGTCCTCACATTCTCTTTCACTTCTACTTGCCTTGAAGTGCATAGTTGCTCGGGACGTAGTTCCATCAGTTGAGAGCATCTCCATCTAGCAGGAAGGCAGCTCATTTGGACCCCTGTTAGAGTTGGACACAGGTGTAGTTGGGTCTTGTCAGGGGGCCGCAAGAGGAACATATTTTCTGTCTACTGCAGTTCCGGTGAGTACCACAATAGTGTGTATGTTAACAGCAGATAACCATTTCTGTGAACCAGAGGTCGGCAATTAGAGGTTTGATAAATACATCCTTATGGGGATCGTCTATGTTCGTATCTGAGCACGGCTATTATTCAGCCTTAACTAGTCACCTGTTATAGTTTTGAGTTGAGGGTAATCATCTGGGGGACATAGAGACACTACAAGCTTCGTAGGTATTGGTACTTAGGTGGGTTTTGGCAGGTGTTCTCGGACCTCGGCTGTGGAGCCTGGTCAGTGCCTCACTTTTTTTCCCCTGGTCAGTGTGGCGACTTGTCCTTGACACTTAGGGTTGGCCTGATGCTAGGTGGTTTGCTAGGGGGATTACTCAGACCTTTTCATTTGTCAGCAATCGTGATCCTTGTCTTGGTCCGTTCGCAGAGGCAGATCATTTCTTTGTGGGTGAGACAAGGACAGGGTATTTGTGTTAGCTCAGTAGTCCACTGGGCAGTCACTTGGTAGTTTTGGTTGTTTGAAGCTTTTCAGGGTCTGAATCCATTTTTGGTTTCAAATGCAATCCTGATGTTTGCCTATCTTGGATCACGGTAGATCTTCTTGTTGAATGAGACATGGACTTGGCTGCCTTGTCTCAGGTGTACAGTGCTCGGTCATTGGAGAGGTTAGTAGTGATGTGATGTGGTGTGGATGGCTGTGCGCCCACTTCCTATCGCAAGTTTAGAAGTGGATGGCAAAGGGATGGCCATCTATTCTAATGACCTTGTTTGTTTAAAAAAAAAAAAAGAGAAAAAGATTTGAACTACACAGGGTTTGGTTGGCCCAAAACCTCTGGTAATTTTTATTTTTCATTTGCTAGGTAGCTAGCTGTTAACATTCCTTTTTCCAGGTGGTCCACCTAGGTTGGTGTGAGGAACTCCAAGTCACATGAGTGTGGCATTATGTGGACATGTTTTGACCTGTTTTGGAGTTGTTCAAGGCTCTGGTCTCAAAATCAAACCAGTGGTTCTCGGTCTCCATCTGCCGGCAGACGAGCATAACCCACGCATCTGGAGACTGGAGGGACTCAAGGAAAGAAAATTAGTAGGTAAGGCCTAATTTCACCCTAGTCCATTTCAAGGTTACCTATTAATATCCCATCAAAATATAACCAATATATATATACACACACATTATATTTTGTCAAACCACATTTACCTGAACATGTTCAAACTAGTTGGATACAATTTGGACCATTTTACTTTTACTGAATTAAATTAAAATCCTCTTGTGGTTATTGTTTTCATATTTTAATATTTAAGCCTCTTCAGCACATTCAGCACTCTCGTGATACTGACTAACATATATATAATTCAAAACTGTAACTAATTATATCAAACCTTTGGTATTTGTATCTGTTTTTATATTCAGTAATTCTAAAAGCACTGCTGATTCAGTGCTACGTTACGAAGTATGTCAGTATTTGTCAGTTCTGCTTCAGGACATATTGTTAACGTATTTGTAAATCATCTCTGATGTGCCACACAGTTTTCCATCAACAACATCAATTGTTTCAGAGCTCAGGATATCAACTGACCTTCCATTCCACTCACACTTCAAAAATGGCCTCCATGTTACAGACATCATACATCAACCATAATGTGGCTAAGCTTGTATTTCTCAGAGCCAGTAGATTCATCAGATCTTGTCAAATTAACAAAACTCAATTTCTAAATTTAAACCAACAGTTTGAACAAATTTTAATTTAAAAATCCACTTACTGCTTCCCTATTCCCACCTCTCAGCAAAGGTGGGATATGGTCAATGATCCACCAACAAAGTTGTGAAAAAACATGTCCACATTTAAGGTAATGTTGTACCATTGGTGCTGTAACAGATTTAGTATTTTTCTGGTAAATTATTTTATATTAAGCTTCTACAAATATCCAAGAATCTACCATTATCCAGTACATTGACAACCATTTTCAAATCATACCACCTTTCACATTAATACAAACATCGACAAGTCGCCAAGATAAACAGCTCCTTCCCCAAACATATGGGAGACTAAAGAGATCTTCGCAAAACAGCCCATTTATTTTAGCATACATCCCTTCCTACTCCCATTCACCCCTCACCCTCCCACCCACCCCACCCCCTCACAATACACTTTCCCTAACTTTGATGTTTCTTTGCAAAATGTTCCTCCAACACTGCCCATATTCTCTGGTGTTTCACTACCTGCTTTATGGGAGCCACTTTGCTCCATCTATACATGCCATTCATCTCCCACCATTCAGTTATCCCTGGTGAACCCATCTGCCCCCATTTCATTGCAATTAACCTCCTAGCAGTCACCATTCTATATGCAACTAGTTTCTTATGTTCTTCACCAAGATTCCCACCAATCATCATATTCACCAACTCTCTGACAGAATTGCGCTTCATAGTACCCCGCAGCATCCCTTCCTAACGTTCTATACCAAAAAGCCTATTTAAAGGCAAAAATGATCCTCTCTGCCCACATCCTCTCAGTCTCCCCCTAGTCTCTCCCACTTAACCATCTTATCAGGTGTGAGATAGGAGATGCAATATAAATTGGAAGACTTGGAAAATAGGTTGCATAGGAACAATTGGAGGATAAGAGGAGTGCCGGAGGACATAGAATTCCAGGACAGTGTGAAAGTAGCAGCCTCCATATGTTCGGAGATACTCAGAAAGGGTGGGGAAGAGGTGGGTCTGGAGGAAATTGATCTGGACAGAGCACACAGAGCATTGGGAGTGGCGAGAGTTAATAGACCCAGGGATATCATTATCTGTTTTAACGGGTACAAAATGAAAGAACAGGTGGCAAAACAAATGCAGAAGAGGGGCACCATCACTTGACAAGGGTATCCCGTCTCTATATATGAGGATTTGTCCATTGGAACATTTCAAAGGAGGAGAGCTATGCAGCCGGTGACACAGACTTTGCGGGCCAGGGAAATTCGGTATCGGTGGCTGAATCCTTTTGGACTATCCTTTACCTTAAAAGAGAAAACATGAAGAGTACAAATGGTGGAAGAGGCAGCAGTGGCACTGCGCAAAGCGGGATTGGCGATTGAGACACTTCAATCCAACAGGAGCAGTGAACAAACAGGAAAAGAGGTGGAAAACTGTACCAGTGGGAATGAACAGCCCGAGCAGAGGAAGTGTCGGAGTAAGGATAACGAGGACAGAGTTAAGAAATGAATGGACACAATGGCAGAGAGCAAATATATGGAATTGGGGGAGGGGATGTGTTTGATAAGTGGAGATCTTCATGGCCGGTATTGGTGAAGAAGTGTAAAAAATACCCAATGTTGTTGTTGTATGTTTACTTACTTTAATATGTGGAAAGTGTTTAATTGGAAATGTGGCAATGTTAAAAATGGAGATAGGCGGTATTAGGGTTGTTGGGCAAGTGGGAGGGGGGTAGTGGATAGGTATGGGCGGGTGTTAGGGGAAGTTGCAGAAGGTGGTGGAGGGGGGCAGAAGGGGTAGGTGAGTGGCCAGGTGGGGGGAGCAGGGGATGCACTACTCTCATTACTCCTGATCAAGGAGGGAGGGTCTGAGGGGGGAGGGGGGGTTGGATGAGGGAGGGCAGAGGGAGGGGATGAGGGTGGGAGGAGGGGTGAGGGGGAGGTGGGAGGGGTAGGACAGACGAGGAGGGGGAGGAGTAGGAGGGATAAACGGAGAGGAGTGGGAGGGGGAGCAGAAAGGAGGTTAGAGGGAGAGGTGGTGGAGGGAGGGTTAAGCAATTGGGAATAACTACTCTCAATGTAAAGGGATTCCGGACGTGACAGAAAAGAAGGCTATTGGAGCAGGAGGGCAAACGGGTAAATGCTGACATTCTGTGTGTACAAGAGACACATCTACGAGTGGGCCAAGAGTACTTGTTGCAATCAAAGAGGTACCCCAAGGTGGTGTTAGCGGGGCAGAGGGCTAATCCTAGAAGGGGAGATGTAGGAATTTTGGTGGGTGAAGAATATAGACATTGTCTGGTAGAGGAGCGGAGAGGGAGGGATGGGAGATGGGTGGAGGTGAAACTGCGACTGCAAGAGGAAGAAGTGTGGGTGAAAAGCATGTATGGTCCAAATGAGGGGCAGGGGGAAGTCTTTGGTAAAATAACACAGGAGTTGGAGGAGTTAGGGGATGTTCAGTTAATACTGGGGGGGGGACTTTAATTTAACGAGTAATCCCAGATTGGATAATAGTGGGGGACAGGGGAGTGGAGGGAAGAAAGATAGAATAAGCATGAAAAGGATGCAGGAGAGGTTAGGGGTACTAGACTTATGGAGAGCTAGGCATCCAGGGAAACATAAATACACATTTTACTCGCAGGTACACGGCACATATAGCAGATTGGACATGCTGTGGGGTGGGGGAAAATGGGCGTCAAAAGTGCAGGAGGTGGAAATAGGGGAAATTACATGGTCAGATCATGCCCCGGTTCATGTGCTTTTTAATTTAGGGAAAGAGGAGGAAGGGCTTAAATTTTGGAGACTAAATGACTCCCTATTAGATGATGAAGGAGGTACTGTGGGGGAGGTAAGAGCAGATATTAACGAGTACCTAGCTTTTAATGACACAGGAGAGGTAAAATTGAGAACTGTATGAGATGGGTTGAAGGCAGTCATTCGCGGAAAGTTAATAAAGATAGCAGCGAGATGTAAGAGGGAAAAGATGCGGGTGGAAGGGGATTTATTAGGGCAACTACATCAATTGGAGGCTCGCCATCAAAAAAACAAGAATAATAGAGTAATGGCCCAACTGATAAAAGTGAGAGCAGAGCTCAACCAGCTGAGAGGGAAGGAAATTGCATTTCAGCTTAGGGTATTAAAGCAAAAATATTTTGAGGGGGGAAATAAAGCAGGGAAGCTATTGGCAAGTAGGATGAGGGCACAAAGGTAAGCAGCATATATTGAGGGGATTCGGGATTATAAGGGGAAGATGGTACATGGGACAAAAGAGATTAGTCGGGTGTTTAGGGAGTATTATCGGCAGTTATATCAAAGTGAGCTGCGGCAAGGACCAGAGGCGATAAAGCAATATTTGCAGGAATGTAGGTTGGCTAAGGTTGATCCGGAAGATAGGGAAAAAATAGGAGCAGCAATAATGGAAGGAGAAGTGAAGGCAGTTATTCAGTCTATGAAGTCGGTGAAAGCCCCAGGGTAAGATGGGTACACAGCGCAGTTCTATAAGAAAATGATGGAGCAGATAACGCCACTCCTGACGAGAGTACTGAATAGGGTGCTGGAGGGGGTAGGGATTCCACAGTCCATGGGGGAAGCTGGTATTACCGTGTTACTGAAACCAGGGAAGGATAAAGGTGTGTGTGGTTCATATAGGCCCATTTCGCTGATAAATTTGGATGCCAAAATATTTGCGAAGATATTGGCTACTCGGATTCAGGATATCCTGCCTAAGATTATCCATGGGGATCAGACGGGGTTTGTAAAGGGGAGACAAGGGTATGACAATATCAGGAAGGTAATGAATATATCTGGGCATCTTCAGGGTACAGGGGAGCAGGCGGTGTTAGTCACGGTGGACACTGAAAAGGCGTTTGACCAGGTGGAATGGGCGTATATGTTCCAGGTCTTGGAAGTAATGGGTTTTGGGGACAAATATATAGCATGGATAAAGGCGTTATATGAACAACCACGGGCAAGGATTAGAATAAATGGAGGATACTCTGAGCAGTTTAATTTGGGGAGGGGGACGAGACAGGGATGCCCTTTGTCGCCGCTCTTGTTTGCCCTAGCAATTGAACCCTTGGCGGAAGGGGTGAGGAAGAATGGGGATGTTAAAGGAGTAGCGGTTGGGGGGAGGGAGGAGAAAATAGCGCTGTTTGCGGAGGATGTGATTTTTTCATTAACTCAGCCCCTGACTACACTGCCCGTGTTGATGAAACTTATAGAGAGGGTATAGTGGGGTGGCAGGGTATAAAATTAATGCTAGTAAAACAGAAGTTCTGGGGTATAATCTGGAAGGGGGATTAGAAGAAAGACTGAGGACACATTTTAAATTTAAATGGGTAAAGCAGCAGTTTAGGTATTTCGGATACAATTGGGGAAACCGTTAGCTCACATTAAGCAGTGGAATTATCGAGCATTGACAGAATCCATCAGAGCAGATTTGGGGAGGTGGGAGAGGAATATAGCTGTCCTGGTTAGGCCGCATAGTGGCGGTGAAAATGAATATGTTTATGTTCACATCGTTGCCTTGTAAGATATCCAAGAAGGAAATAGGGCAGCTACAGAATATGATTATGCAGTTTATCTGGACAGGGAAACACCCCACAGTGGCAAGGGAGACGCTGTATCAAGTGAAGGAGGAAGGGGGATTGGGGGGTCCCCTGTCTGATGAAATATTTTGAAGCGGTGCAACTGAGGGCAATATTCACGTGGCGGGAGGGGTCAGAGGTATTAAGTTGGGTACAAATAGAGGCTGGGGGGATAGAGCAGAAGGAGAGGAGAATTTGGGATCCGGGTGGAAGGAGAGAGGGGGGCAGGGGAACCCCTTTGGGGAACTTATGTTCCAGATGTGGAAAAAATGGCAGGGGTTCCTTTTTTTTGGGGGGGGGGGAAGTATTCCCGTTATACACTCCTGAGTGTGGTGAGGGATAAGGAGTTGGGGGTGGAGGCGAAGGTGATACAGGGGTGGTATGGGAAAAGGGTTGGGGAGGTTAGGACAATGGCTGAGAAAAGAGGGGGTCATTAAAACATTTGAGGAGTTGCAGCAAGAATTTAAGTTAGAGGTAAAAGACCAGTATGCCTATATACAAAGGTGGTACTTCCTAAATAGGAGGGAGGTAAAAGTGGACATGGAAGCTGCGCCTACAAAATTTGAAGAGATGCTGGGGAAACAGTGGACACAAAAAGGGGTGATTTCAAAGATTTATAAATTGCTACTACATAAGGGGGGTGGGAAGGGGAGATGGCAACAGTGGTGGGAAGAGGACATCCCGGGAGAATGGGAAGAAGGGTGATGGGCGAATATATACGAGCGAACATATCAGTTGGGCAGGGGCACCCCATTGTTAGAAAACAGCCTGAAGGTGCAGTTTAGGATGTATTGGACGCCAGCGAAGAGTCAGGCCATATTTCCGGAAAGTTCGAGTGAGTGTTGGAAGAAATGTGGAGGGAGAGGGGATTTGCTGTACCTGCTATGGCAGTGCCCAAAAGTGCAGGAATTTTGGGGGAGGGTGAGTAGGTTGTGTGAGGAAATTACAGGAGTACCAACAGAGCTACCACCTGGGATGGTCATACTCAATGAAGATGGGATGGAAGGCGGGGGTGCTCGAGGAATGTTTGTGGGATATAGTATTCTGGCAGCACGAATGGGTCTCCTAAGATGGTAGAAGAAGGTGGAGGTGCCGTCGTTGCAGGTGGTGATGTGTAAATTGGAACAGCTGTGGGGGTTATGCGCGATTGAGGAGCATGAAAGACATAAGGTGCACGACTATAAACAGGTGTGGAAGTGGTATGAAAGTTGGAGAGGGCAAGGAGTGGACCTAAAATGGGGGGAAGGGGAGGGGAAGGAGGGGAGTTGAGGAAGTAGTGGGGGGACCCTGGTGGGAGGGAGATGGGGGGGGAGAAGTGGGAAGGAGGGGAGGGGGGAGGAAGAGAGGAGGTAAGACATATGGGGATAGTAGATACAGTGGGCAAGGGGGTTTCAGTGTTCGTAGGGGTACAACAATGAGTAAAGTTGGCTGGTAATGGAGGAGAGGGAAGTAGAGGGGAATAAAGGGTGGGGATGAAGGGATTGTTGCTGAGGTGGTGCAGTATGTATTGGGGCAGATGTTTTCAAAAAATGTAACATTGAACCGTTAAAAATGTAAGTGGTCTGCACGTTGTATTATTGAAGTGTAAAATTTGAAAAATAATAAAAAACCTTTCAATTAAAAAAGAAAAGAATACCATATGAACCTCATTCAGAAATCCCTAAATAAACCATGAGAAATGTTTGACATCACACGCTCCCTAACCAAGGATAATCCACGACAAGAAGAGACCGTACTGCTTAACCCTCAAATCATGGCTGACTTCCTTATAAGTGAAACTACAACCCACTACATCACAAAGAAAACAACTCCACCTAAGACCCCCCTGAACAATGGAGCTCATTTAATATACCCTACACTGACTGTCTGCAAAACATAGTGTCCAAAATTAACGCCACTACCTCCCCGCTAGATCCTTGCCCTGTCTCCTGAATCAAGCTAACCGTAAAACACTTAGGGGCTTGTTTACAAAGCCGCGATAGCAGCTTCCGCTCGATATCGGAGCCACGGCCCCATTGAATTCAATGGGGCCGCGGCTCTGATATTGGGCGGAAACCGCTACCGCGGCTTTGTAAACAAGCCCTTTAATCCCTACCCTACACCGCATCACACAACTCTCTCTCACACATAGTAACATAGTAAATGACGGCAGATAAAGACTAGTATGGTCCATCTAGTCTGCCCAGCAAGATGGCAGGAGTAGGTGCACCCCTTCCCATGTTTTTAAGGAGTAGGTGCACCCCTTCCCATGTCTTTGTTTAGGGGTGCAGCCACCAGGAGTAGGTGCACCCCTCCCCATGTCTTCACCCCTCCCCATATCTTTGTTTAGGGGTGAACCCACCTCTCCTCCCCCCATCGCTCCATGTAGGACACCCCTATTTGTTGAGAAATTAGATGGTTCAGTTTATTTTGATTTTATCCTGTTGCTGTAAAGTGATCCACTGTGTCTGTCCCAGGCCACTTTGAATTCTACACAAGGAACTATACCCACTTCCCTTAAACAAAGGATTGTGAAACCAATATTAAAAAGCCAATCACTGAGCCCATCTCATGCCTTCCATTTCTAATTAAAATGATAGAAAAAGTGGTTCTGACCCAACTACAAGACGATATAGACCTCCACACCCCGCTTGATCCCCACCAATATGGGTTCAAACCAAATTGTAATGTAGAAACCCCATTCTTCTCCCTATTGGGCAGAATCACAACCATAACACAGGTACACTAAAAAAAATTTTTTTTAAACTGCCTCTAATGTTTCGATTGATTTTTACGTTTTTTGGTGCGCTGAATCCAAATCTGGTAACCAATTTGCTCCATCACGTACAGATTTTTTGCTACATTGGGTTAGCAGTTTGAGGTGAACGTTTCAGATTGAGTGCGATCGAGATAAAAGTTTCTTGGATGAATTCTTTATACTAATTATTTAGTAGTTATTCAAATAAGAATAAAGAAAATTGTAACAAGGCAGCACATAAGAATAGAGTAATGTCAACAAAACACACTGTGATGGTAGCAAAATTGTCTGCACTTAAAACAGCCACATACATGTGCACAAACATTGAGCATATAAGAGCGAGGTTAGACACAAAGCAAAGCAAAGAAATGTGCAAAAAATGTTGTACAGGTATGTATGTAAGAATAGAAAACGCAAACCGCACCATTGCAATACATGAAGACAAACATCCGATGGTGTGAAAATAAAATTCTAATAAATGAGATCCGACACTGTGATAATAACTAGCAAATTTTTATTTCAAAGTTTAGTAAAAACACAATATTTGTCAACAAAGTTTAGATTTTAAAGTCATTCTTGGGTCAATCAATCTCCTGGTGGGCCCGTTTCTTCTTCCCCCGAATGCTTCTCTTGGTGCGCTGCTTGGCGTATTTTTCATCTGGGGTTTCCCGCAGCAGCAACCAGCAGAAATCAGCCATCATAGTGGTGTTCCATCTTCCTTGGTACCTTCTCTCTGCGTCCTTGATGTCCTGGTGAAACCTTTCACCTTGTTCTTCACTGTACGCCCCCAAGTTTTCGGGAAAGTAGTTCACATGGGAGTGCAAGAAATGGACTTTCAGGCTCATGTTACAGCCTTGTTCTTTGAAGGCATTGAGCATCCTGGCAACAATATCCTTATAGTTCTCATCCCGCCTGTTCCCCAAGAATTTGAGAACAACATCCTTGAAGGAATCCCAGGCTTCTTTTTCCTTCTCAGACATCGTTTCAGCGAATGCTCCATCTGAAATGAGTTTCCTTATATCAGGGCCAACAAACACTCCTTCCTTTAGCTTTGCTTCAGAAAGTCGGGGGAACTTTGAGCAAAGGTACCGAAAGCACTCACCATCTTTTGGAAGGGACTTGATGAATTGCTTAATGAGACCCAACTTAATGTGGAGAGGTGGTAATAGAATTTTATCACGAGGTACCAAGCTCTCATGAAGAACATTTTTCTCACCGGGTCTCAAATACTCCCGAATTGGCCAGTCTTTTTTCCCCCAGTGTAGGTCGCGGGCCCGGCTATCCCACAAGCAAAGGAAGCAGGGATATTTGGTGAAACCGGATTGCTGCCCTAATAGCATGGATAGAATTTTAAAGTCTCCACAAATCATCCACTTATGCTCATCATAACGAATCTTCTGAAGAATCAGGGCCAAATTCTCGTATTTTTCTTGGAGAATAACAGAGTGAGCAATAGGAACTGAAGCGAATGTGTTGCCATTATGAAGAAGAACACCTTTTATGCTGTCTTTTGACGAATCAATGAACAGCCGCCATTCAGCAGGATCATACTTGAGTTTAAAGTTTTCCATCACTCCGTATATATCGTTGCAAAATACTAAATCTTCCTCTTTGCTGAAATACTTCAAATATTGTGTCTCGCGGTTGCGGTACCAATAAAAAGTTGTTCCTGGTGACAATAGATTTTTCTGTTTAAGCCGAGAACCTAGCAGTTGGGCAGCATCTTTTGGGAGTCCTAAATCCCAGACTAAATCATTCATTCAGCTTGAGAGAAAAGTTCAGGTTTCGGATCTGGTTCAGTTTCAAACTCGGAAGTACTGGACTCATCGGGAAAAGCCATCTGATGAGTCTCATCATGATCAGAACCGTCCACACAAATATGATCCAAAGATTTTGGTGGTTCAGGCACAGGTACTTCGTTGCTATGAGGCATAGGCCTAATTGCTGAGGGAAGGTTGGGGTAACTTATTACGTTCTTATTTTTTAAGTTGTATCCCTTCACAATGCAAGAGCAAAATAGCAGTCACTGCTGTGGTCTCTTTGTTCACGCCACATCATAGGTATTCCGAAACGAAATGCTTGTTTTTTACCTTTCATCCATAAGCGTAGATCTTCCTCACATGTCTTGCACACTTTGTGAGGAGCCCACGGTTTGTCTTGATCGCCTAACTTCAAACCGAAATAGGCGAAATATACTTTTTTAATAAATGCAGAACTGTTCCTCTGCCGCTTTTTCACGGTATATTCCCCACAAATAAAACAAAAACTGTCCGGAGAGTTGACGCAACCTCTGGCTCTGTGAGCCATCACAAATACACAGCACTGCAAACTACAACTGTAGTGAACCACTTCGGAATAAAGCTGGATTACGACTGAGCAAACAAAAGGTAATAATGAACTTGCAAGAAACTGAAATTTGACAGGAACGTTCATGTCGCAACCACCGTGTTTGAGCGAGCGAATGAGGCGAGGCGAACAGGAAAGAACATGCGCCAGCGCGAGTACTGGATTTAGCCCCCCGCCTCCCAATTGTCCTGTTAATGTATAAAATGAATACAAAACACTCTAAAATATCATGAGGGAGTGTTTTCTAGTTAGTTAACCATTACAACCTCTATTTTGGGCCAAGAAAATAAACTGCAGTCGGCTAAAAAGAAATTATGTGAACATTCCTTATATGGGTAAGAAATCTAATTTTGCAAGAAAACGTGACGTGATGGAACATTTTGGCTATTTTTCCTGGATTCAGCACCCCAAAATCTATAGGAATCAGTTGCAAAACTGGAGGCAGTTTTTTGGTAGTGTACCTGTGTAATCAATGATGCAAAAAAGGGAATGCTTTTGGTTTTCCTGGGCATAAAAGCGGCATTTGATTCTTTAATTCACTCAACACTACTCGATCGTCTGAAGAATATAGGTCTCAATGGTATCACCCTGCAATGTTCTCCTCGTACCTCAGTCAACGCAAACTCCAGCTGAAGTCAGGCCCCAACCTCTCAAGGATAATTGACCAACCACAAGGGTTACCTCAAGATTCAGCACTCTCTGCTGTTTTATTCAATATATACCTAAAGACACCTGTGTGATATAATAAAGGATCACAATATTGAATATTGGATTTATGCAGATTTCGCCCCAGTCCACACTGCACAACCTGACCTCTCTGGAATTGCATCTTGCTTGGAAAAAATGACCGAACTGGCTTCAACGTCAAAACCTCCACATAAACTTCACCAAATCAGAACTCGTAATAGCTCATTCACACCCCTGAACAATCTTAAAATGCATCAAAACAACATTGAGATCAAACAAGAAGGGAGATATCTGGGAATCATTCTAGATCAAACATTATCCTTCTAAACGCACATTTCAAAAACCTCAAGATCAGCATACCACAAAATTTGAATAATACAAAGACTCCAACCACTCCTAGACAAGAAGAGCTATCGGACCATCTGCCAGGCCATGATTATGCCAATATTGGACTTCTGCAACTCTATTTATCAAGCCTTACCAAAACATAGCATCCAACCTCTACAACTAATACAGAACACGGCTGCAAGAATAACATCTGGGATACCGAGAGACACCCACATTACCCCAACTTTGAAACAATTGCACTGGCTCCCAATCATTCAAAGATCCAAATTCAAATCACTTGCCATCATCTTTAAGATAATTCACCAACTGGCACCAGTTACCATCCAACCAATGACAGAGAGAGATCCAGAAAAAAGAAACCATCGAACATCCCCTAAAAAGCTATTGCTCATACTGAAAGCAAAAGCTAAAGCAAAACAGATAACCTGCAACAGAGCACCCTCCCTCTATTCACCATCGCTCTGGAACTCATTATCAAATACCATAAGAGCCTCCACGGACCTCCAAGATTTTAGAAAAGCCATTAAGATGCTCCTATTTATGGAGCACTATACTAACACCATGTGATGAATACCACCTAGCCCTACCTTAATTCCATCCAAAACCCTCCCACTTTTCCTGATCCAACCCAAAATATTTCACTGTATAATGCTACTGTATAACAGTTCATCAATGCATAATGCCTACTGTATACCTCTCCAAGTTAAACACCCTGTTCATTGTAAAGATGTTGAAGTTGTAAAGTAAATCGCCCTGAATGGAAAATAGGGCGGTATAGAAAACCTGTTAAATAAATAAATATACAGATGTGGGCTCTTTCCAGAGGTCGTCTTTTTGGTATATTTCTTCCAAGGAGAGGTTATGTGATTGGGCTGAAATGTTCTATGAATAGTGTGTTTCCTGAAAGTGGTGATGTTCCTTAATTGGTCCAGAAGGGCGTTCCATGTCGTTGGTGCATATAGTTGGAAGGCATGGTTACATGCTTGCTGGCTGGATTTGGTTTTGTTGTGTAGGATGATGAGGGTGTTCTTTGTGGAGGTCCATCTTGATCTGTGTGGTAGGGAGCCTGAAGTAGAGTGTGGAGGTGTGTTGGGGGGTCAGAGTAGATTGCTTTGTGCGTTAGGATGATTGTTTTGTATTTAATATGGCTCTGTAGTGGGAGCCAGTGGAGTTGCTTTAGTATAGGTGTGATGTGGTTCTGTCTTGTTGCTGCTTGTATGGTGCTTGCGGTTGAGTGAAGAGCTGTTTACAGGGGCATCCAAAGGGAAATAACCAGCGATATCTTAGGTTCTATTTCTGAGGACACTGGATGATCTTCCGAAAGTCCCCAGAACTTCCGCAAAGTAATTTGGGAGAGTCCGCAAAAACTGATCTTATTATATTAGTGGCACAATATAAAGTAATTGCCAGTTTGCGAAAAAAGTTCTATAATGTAATTCACATACCAAAAGCATCATATATAACTGTAGGAGCAATTGAAAGACCTAGATCGAGTGCCTGTATTTGGTCAGTTGTTAATTGAGCAGATGCAAGGTTGATGACAGTGATTGGCGAGTTTTTGGCTGCGTTGTTACCATCGGTCCCAACCATCTGGGTGTACTTCTGCATCTGTGGGCAAACCTGCCATGTTCCTAATTGCATCCGGAATATGATTGCTGTTATGAAATGTCTTGATCTCCAAGTACCTGCAGTTACCATCTCCAAAATCTTCATCACTGGCTGACCAGACATATATTCAAAATAACATAATAAGATAATATATGATGGCAGATAAAGACCAGTATGGTCCATCTAGTCTGCCCAGCAAGGCGGTAAGAGTAGGTGCACCTGCCGTTCCATGCAGGTCACTCCTCCATATGCCTTTGTTTAGGGGTGTACCCACCGCTCCGTGTAGGTCACCCCTATTTGTTGAGATATATGAGAGAGTTATGTTTATTTTGATTTTATCCTGTTGCTATAAATGGATCCACTGTGTCTGTCCCATGCCATTTTGAATTCCGTCACTGTATTTGCCCCCCCCCCCCCCACTTCCATCGGAAGGGCATTCCAAGCATCCACCACCCTTTCAGTGAAAAAGTATTTCCTGATGTTGCCTTTCAGTTTACCCCCTTGCAAATTCATATTATGCCCTCTAGTTTTACAGCTTTGCCATATTTGGAAGAGTTTTGTTTGTTCATTAATACTCTTAAGTATTTAAAGGTCTGAATCATATTTCCCCTGTCCCTCCTCTCCTCCAGAGTGTACATATTTAGGTCTTCAAGTCTCTTATTTATTTATTTATTTGCATTTCTTATATACCGCGCTATTACAATCAGTGCGGTTTACACTGGAACAAAACATACAACAATGTAACAAGTTACATTGGGTTTACAATAAACAAGGGATACGTCTTCTGATGCAGGGATACGTCTTCTGATGCAGGCTCCAAATAAACAAGGGATACGTCTTCTGATGCAGGCTCTTCTCATACGTCTTCTGATGCAGGCTCCAAATCATTTTAGTCGCCTTCCTCTGAACCGTTTTCAGTTTTTTAATATCTTTTGCGAGATATGGTCTCCAAAACTGAACACAGTATTCCAAGTGAGGCCTCACCAGCAACTTGTACAGTAGCATTAGTACCTCTTCCTTTCTGCTGGTAATTCCTCTCTGTATGCAATCCAGCATCCTTCTGGCTTTTGCCACCGCCTTGTCACACTGTTTTGCGAATTTGAGATCCTCAGAAATAACTCTGAGGTCCTTCTCCTGGTCTGTGCACACCAACCTCTCGCCTTCTATCACATACAGTTCCCTTGAATTTCTGCTTCCCAAGTGCATGACATTGTATTTCTTCACATTAAATCTTAACTGCCAAGCATTAAACCATTCTTCCAGCTTTTATAAATCTTTCCTCATGTTATGCACTCCCTCAGGGGAGTCCACTCTGTTGCAAATTTTCATGTCATCTGCAAAAAGACAGACTTTTCCATTCAGTCCTTCAGCAATATCACTCACAAATGCATTGAACAGTAACGGTCCCCGGACCGAACCCTGGGGCACGCCACTAATCACCTTCCTTTCATCCGAGTGAGTTCCATGTTCCATCCCCTCCTGTCGTCTGTCAGTCAACCAATTTCTGATCCAGTTCACCATCTTGGGACCCATCCCCAAGCTGTTGAGTTTATTGATAAGCCTCCTGTGAGGAACAGTATCAAAGGCTTTGCTGAAATACAGGTAGATCACATCCATCACATGACCTTGATCTAGTTCTCTAGTCACCCAGTCGAAGAACTCAGTCAGCATGATCGTTCTTTGGTAAAACCATGTTGCCTCAGATCATGCAACTTATTGGTTTCAAGAAAGTTCACTATGCACTTTTTCAGGAGTTCCTCCATTATTTATCCTGTCAGTGAGGTAAGGCTTACCGGTCTGTAGTTTGACACTTCTTCCCTATTACCGCTTTTGTGATGAGGTACCACCTCAGCTCTTCTCCAGTTCTGTGGAACTTCTCCTGTCTCCAAGGATCTATTAAAAACATCCTTTAATGGCCCTGCAAGAACCTCTCTGAGCTCTTTCAGTAATCTGGGATGTATCCATCCTGTCCCATGGCCTTGTCCACTTTCAGTTTTGCAAGCTGTTCTAACACATCATCTTCTGTGAATGGTGTGATTTCTACTCCATTCCCATTTGTATATTTCTCAATCACAGGTGGTCCTTCTCCAGAATTTTTTTTTTAGTAAAACAGAACAGAATTATTTGTTTAGCATTTTCGCTTTTTCAATATCACTTTCCACAAATCCGTTCCTAGCACTTTTGAGTCCTGCAAGTCCACTTCTGATTTTCCTTTTTTCCCGAATATACCTGAAAAAGGTTTTGTCACCACACTTCACTTCTTTAACCATCTTTTCTTCTGCCGTGGATTTTGCTATCCTTATTTCTCTTTTTGTCTCTTTTAGTTTGATCTTGTATTCTTTTAAGTGTTCTTCTGTTTGCGAGCTTCTGAATTTTGTGAAAGCTGTGTTTTTTGCCTTTATTTGTGCAGCCACTTCTTTGGAGAACCAGGTAGGTTTCCTTTTCCTCTTGCTTTTATTTGCTTTCCTTACAAATGTATCTGTTGCCCCTTTTATTGCCTCCTTTAGTTTATCCCACTACAATTCCACTTCCCTTATCCCCTCCCACCCTGTCAACTCCTCCTTCAGGCACTTGGCCATTTTACTGAAGTCAGTGTTTTTGAAGTCTAGGACTTTGAGCTTGCTGTGATTGGACTCCTCCTTGGCTTTTATCTCAGACTACACCGTGTGAAGATCGCTGCTGCTCACCTGGGCACCCACCCGGATATTCGACACGCTATCTCTGTTGGTGAGTACTAAATCCATCATCGAGCTTTCCCTGGTCAGTTCCTTCACCATTTGTCTAAGTAATGCATCTTGGAAGGCATCCACAATTTTTTTACTTCTTTCCAGATTTGCAGAAGGCATACTCCAATCCACATCGGGTAGATTAAAGTTACCCAGTATAATCACTTCCCCCTTCATGGCTATCTTTGCAATATCAATAGTGAATTTGCTATCCATTTCTCGTTTGAGTTGGAGGCCTATAGACTTCACTAGTATGGATGACAGTGCCACCTCTCTTTCCAACACAATCCACAGCGTTTCTTCTTTTCCCTACATCCCCTGCATTTCAGCAGCTTTAATATTGCTTTTGACATATAGGTTACTCCCCCTCTTTTTCTACCCTTTCCATCTCTTCTAAATAGATTATAGCCAGCTATGGCTGTATCCCATTCATGCGACTCGTTAAACCATGTTATTATGTTTTTGCTGGGAGTGACGTCCTAAACTTGTTCTCCATCCATCACCCTCTTTCCCTAGTCTAAATGCCTGTCCACATAATGCCTGAAATTTTCCTTTTCCCTGCAACAGAGAGATATAGTCCATCAACACAGGATAGCCTCTTGTTCTATTTCTCCAGTCGCCTGTATATCTAAATCCTTCTTGTATGCACCAGGTTTGGAGCCATGTATTAAATGAACCACTTTTTGTGAATTTTGTTGTCTGTACATCCACGGAGAGATCGATCCTCTTTCAAAATCTTTATGATTTCTCCTAAATATATGCTGCTTCACACTCTTGATCTGGTCTCTAAATTGATCAATTTGCTATTGAATTTGATTAGATTTTGCCTGGAAATCCTAGTCCTCCATCTGAATTTTATGTAAAACATCCAATTGAGTAATTGTTCTTTCACCTTGGTGGTAGTCTCTAGTAAAAGAGCCATACAATTTAAGGCATATTTATTAAATATTCCATTTCATTTTTATAAAATTATTTCAAATAAATTTTGGGCTCCTTATTAATTCTAGTCCCCTAGGTATAACCTTATGTGTAATATAATGTGCTAGAGATGCTCCATGTAATTATACCCTGGTCAATCGCTTATGTGCATTTACGTTGAAATCTGTTTATTAAAACGCCAACAACACTCCCAGCTAGTGAGTACACTTACACTTCACTGGGAGTACTACTACTACGATTGATCATTTATATAGCACTGCAAGGCGTACGCAGCGCTGCACAAACACATAAAGAAGATGGTCCCTGCTCAAAGAACTCACAATCTAGTCAAGATGGACAGTACAAAACAGAAGATACAAATGGTAAAAGGGAAGGAGACACAAGGAGAAGGAAAAGCAGATTTGAAAAGGTAAGCCTTTAGCATGGATTTGAAGAGGGGGAGAGAAGAGACTTGACGTAAAGAAACAGAAGTTTGTTCCAGGCATAAGGAGCAGCAAGATGAAAAGACGAAGCCTGGAATTGGCAGTAGAAGAGAAGGGCATCGAGAGAAGAAGGCCAGCTGAGGAGTGAAGTTCACGAGAGGGGGAGTATGGAGAAAGAAGAGAGGAAAGGTAATGAGGGGCAGTGGAGTGAATGCATTTATGAATTAGAAGAAGTTTGAATTGGATAAGGAAGTGGAAGAGGAGCCAGTGAAGAGATTTTAGAAGAGTAAACAAACAACAAAGATCCAACATTAACAGTTTTACATTTTCACCCACCAAACCCCCCTCCTCCAATGCCCCACACTAGGAGAGCTCAAACCTCAAGGAGGTGACAGAGCAAAGAAAACACTGCCGGAACTCCTCTATTGTGCCAGCTCACCTAACCTCAGTGTTAAAAGGTATAAAGCCCCTCCCTTTTACAATTCCCATCCCCCCTTCCTCATCCCCCCCCCCCCCGGGGAGACAAGGCCTTAAGTCCAATCATTAAACTCAGCTGCCTCCCCCTTCCCCCCCCTTGTCCCCAGGCATCAAGTGCAGAGCACACCCATTCCCTGAGCTCCTTAAACTGTATTAACTATCAGGCTCAAGCCCATGGGGGTAAAGTTTGCAGATTACACTCCCAAAGCATCATAAATTGAGCATGACGTTGCGGAGATTGACCGGAGTCCAACCGCTCCAGAAGTAGTAACTCATGCACACACCCTGAATATACGCCAAAGACCTGGTCCCAAAAATGACAAATTTGGGGGCAGTACCACAACATATGCCCCAAGGTGGCCTCCTCGACCCCGCACTTAACACACCGAGGGGAGTCAACCACACCCACCCTAAACACCCACACTCTGGAGTAGTAGGCTCGCAGTAGTATCTTATACTGACATTCCCTAAACTGAACACAGCTAATCACCCCAGGGATATGGGCAACACACCACTGCAGGTCTAACCCCCCAGCCTCATTCCCCAAATCCACTATCCAATGGTCCAACAAATAAGCCAGGCTAGGAGCTTCTGCCTCCCCTCAAATTAGTTTATGGGCAGCTGAAATAGTAGTCCTTCTGTCCTCTTCATCATCCAAGTCCCACACCTGAGACAACCGATCCGCAAAGTTGGACTGAAGGGACCAGCCGGGCAAGGTGCACACATAATGCTGTAACTGAAGGTAGGCAAATGTATCCCTGTCCTCTCGCCCAAACTCCTCCAGAGACTTCCAAATGATAAGAGCTCTGCCTGTGCATCTACCACCTGACCTAAGTGAGTTACCTCGCGCTCCAACAGCCCCCAGTCTGCCACCCTGGTGGGAACTTCACGTTCCCCTCCAGGGGTAGATACGGGCTGACCCGGGTGTCTTGCCGAAAGAGCTCATACCAGAAATGCCAGATCTTCTGCATCGGCCAGAGCAGGCAGGAGGTGCAGAAATGGGCAGGCAACCTATCTTTGGGGGCATGCAACAAGGATTGCAAATAAAAAGGGCCCGCCCCCTCATAGTGAAAAGGGGTAAAGGCCGCTCTGCCCGCTACCCAGTCACAGAGGTGCTGCATAAAGCAGGCCATATTGCAACACTGCAAATCTGAGAGGCCGCCCCCCCTCCAAAACAACCTAAATGGTATACGAGCCCTCTGACCCCCCCCCCTCAACAAAATGCTGACAGCGGATGTTCAACCATCTGCAAATCCCAACGCAGCAAATGCAAAGGTAGTATCTGCAGGATATATAACCACTTGGTTTGTGGATCAGTTGTCTCAGGTGTGGAACTTGGATGATGAAGAGAACAGAAGGATTACTATTTCAGCTGCCCATAAACTAATTTGAGGGGAGGCAGAAGCCCCTAGCCTGGCTTATTTGTTGGGTACTACCACCACACTTCCAAGATATCCCTTGTGTGGGTCACCAAAGGCTGCACATTCCTAGTGTACAGGTCCTGAGCGTCCGCCATAAGATAGATGCCTAATTACCGGTAGGAGCCCTCCACCTAATGTAGCAGAAAAGGCCCCTAGCCTGGCTTATTTGTTGGGTACCACCACCACACTTCCAAGATATCCCTGGTGTGAGTCACCAAAGGCTGCACATTCCGAGTGTACAGGTCCTGAGGGTCTGCCGTAAGATAGATGCCTAACTACCGGTAGGAGCCCTCCGCCCAACATAGAAAAATACCTGGCCACTGCCGTCACACCTCCTCTGACCATGCCAATGCTTCATACTTGAGGTAGTTTAAGCACAATCCCATCATACCCCTGAATACCCGAAACTCCCAGAGCAGCTCGTTAAGAGATGCCTCCAGGTTCACCAAATGGACCAAGATATTGTCAGCGAAGGCCACAATTTTAAAGTTTGCCCATGCACGGAGACCCCGCTAACCTGTGGTTTAGCCTGTATACTTCTCAACAAGGAGTTGATGTTTAAGATAAACAAGAGAGGAGAAAGGGGACACCCCTGCCGAGTGCCCCGCCACAGCCAAAGTGGATTGATTACCATGCCATTCATCAGGAGAGAGGCACTAGGAGCCACATACATTGCCCGCATGACCCCAAGGAAAGCTCACCCATTCCATATCGCTCAAGAACCCTGAACAGGAACTCCCAGTCCACCCTATCAAACGCTTTCTCTGCATCAAAGCTTACCAATAATGAAAGGATGGACTGGGAGCGCACCCACTCCAGGGAAGCCAAGATCCTATGGACATGTTACATCCCATAGCAACCACACACAAACCCCGTCTGGGGTTCTGAGACTAGGAGCGAGGCCCAATGTGCCAGCCTATCAGCCAAAATCTTAGAGAGAAATTTTAAGTCACAGTTAAGAAGGGATATAGGATGGTACAAGGCAATGTCCTACGAGTCCTTCCCAGGCTTAAGAATCAAAGTAATATAGGCCATGTTCATCGTGGGTGAGGCAATGTGATTTTAACATTAACGGAGCATTTACAAGAAGATGGTTCCTGGTGACTGAGGCAATGTGAATTCAACATCAACAATTGGAATTTGGAGTATGCCCCTGTAGTTTCATTCTGGGCAATGTGCATATAATGTCAGAGATTAAAATCCAGGTGCTGATGTGGTGATCTGGGCTGATATAGTTACAAAAGAAGTGACAGGAAAGGCTTGAAACTGGCAGCATTTTAGTTTCAGTTTCACAACCCTTTTTCGCCTATTGATATTTTGAGGATACCATGTTTCTGAGACGGAACGTTGGGAACAGGAATTATGGGTAAAGAAGAAGGAAGGGGGTTTTTTTCAATTGGATAATGCTGCTGCCACCGTCGCTACCAAAGCAATACTAAAAACAATAGTGGTGGGGCAAGGGCAGGCAGCACGGGGGGGAGCCAAGGCCAGACACCCTAAATGCACCCTTATTTCTTAGCGCCCTGTGCAACTGCACCACTCGCACAGGGCTAGGTATAGTGCTGCCTTAGCATATACTAAGGAGTTAGTGTAGGGCAACATTAATTGCTACTGTGCGTAAAAACTGCCAGTGCATTAAAAATCCCATGCTGTGTAGCATGCGACAGGGCAGGGTGGGGCAGAGAGTGGATTCGCGTGAGGGTAATTAACATGCACTAATTGTCAGTGTTGCATTTAGCGTTGGTGCACTTGACGCCACCTTTGTGAGTAGCTTTAAGTGCACCCAGATTAGTTATGATTGAAGTTATACACATTGAGGTACTTGTCAGCACAGTAACTGCCAGGAGATATGCTGGGCACACCCCCATTAGCATAGGGCCATTAGGCTTCCAGTGCTAATTTTTGACTCCCTTTATATTACTCTTGCATCATTTTTAACAACAATAAAATGATATTTAGTTTTTTTGTAAATTCAGCCTCGGATTATAATGTTCAGGTTATCACACATATGAATATTGTCAGGTTGTCATATCAGAAGAAAGATTCAGAACAACTGTTTTAGAGTAATGAGAATCATTTCTATGGAAAATATGATGGATTAGCAGCTATTTATAATAGTGCTGGCTAGCATAATTATTTCTTTTTTGACAAAAGAAGCTGTCAGGCATGTTCTTTGCTTATTTTAAGTATTTGATATTGGTTTTCTTTAGCTATAGCTTTAACAGAGACATAATAGGTAGACCTACTCGCACTTCTAATATAAATAGGAAACCATATGGTGCTGGATGTAAGATCATTAACTTTGAAAGCTACTGGAAATATAGTTCTCTCATTTTTCATTTAGTCATCAGTAGAGAGAGAGGTGAAAACCTCGTTCATGTCAATATGAATTTTCAGGAACGGAGACAAGCAGAGCATGGAAGGAGAGACACGTGACCTGGAAAAATCATCACAAAAGCATTAGTGTATTCCAGAGGTATAACTATCTCCATGCCTGTCCCTTGTACAGCACTGAAAGCAACAAAAGAAAGTTGCCAGTACTATCTGATACCCTGTGATATATTTCTGCAGCTCAGTCATTGATTGATTTACAGTCTGCACTTTCAGAGGTCCAGAGATGATGATATAGCTGATTGGCAAGAATTTCGGATGAAGAGACTAATCAAAACTAAATTGTCATAAAAGGTGCAAGAGATTAATAAAGAATGAATAAGAAGCTAAGTGAAAGAAAATGTGTGATTTGAAACTCAGCAGATAATTGAAATTTTTATTTGATCCTGGACACAGCTCCAAATTCTACATCTGTCTACAGTCATCTTTTCATAATTAACTGGCCATTTTAGATTAAGATCTATTTCCTAAATGCCCATGTCAAGAAAATTATCCCATTCCCAACCAAAACCTCCCACGTATCTATCTACCCTGTCCAAACATTACTACAAATAATCCTAAATCGGGGTTAATTAAAAACCAAATATCTATGTGAAGCCCAATTGCCAGTGCTGAAAAATGTAAATTTTTTCGGACCATGTTTGTTCCAACTCACTAAAGTAAGTAGCTAGATAAATCCATTTTAATTTAAAATTATTTATAAAAGTCCACAGGTAAAGCTAAATTGTTGAATACTTGTTGCATATGTCTGCATGCAATCATGCCTATATTTGCTCAATGTGTCATCATCATGCCATAATGCTGACACAGTGTTGTATTTCGAACCAATCAAGAATATGAAGATTCTGCTTCAGGGCATATAATTTTACACTTATCTGAAGATCCACCATGAACTGTTGATCCAGAGCTGTTGAGTCCTATATTTTGAAAAAACGCCAACCATTACTTTAGTGAGTTGGAGAAAGTGTTCCGACAAAAAATATACATTTTTCAGCACTGGCAATAGGGCTTCACACAGATATTTGGTTTGTCCTTTTCAAAAGTCATCTAGGTTTTGAGGCAAGAGCAAACACCACACACTCCTGCCCTATTGCTTCTAACTTAAAAAATACTATGGCTGGGGGAGGGGTGTCACATGATAACAGGCTAAAAGAGGTATGTTTTACTGAGCTCCCAACCTTCTATCTCTCAAGATTACTTGCTCGGCCCTTTTTACTGAAGCTCCTGGTCTCAATGGTGAGTATTGCTTACCTAAACTGATTACAGCCAGTTTGGACAGGAAAAGAGCACCTTGTAGCCTTCAGTCCTTTTGAAAGCGAATGAATTTAGGAGGCAGCAGAAAATGGTGGGCTGCATCTCCCTGCAAAATGGTGCGAGGGCTCTGGTGGATGACTCAGCTGTGTGTCCATGCCAGGGCCAGAACTTGTAGGGGATGAGCAGGGCGCAGCCTCGGGTGTCATGTGGCAAGGGGCATCAGGCAATACTCTTTCCCCTAACTTCATCCTTCCTTCTTTCCTCCCCTCTTTCCTCAGTTCTTCCAGGCTGAACAGGCCACTGTGGGTTACCCATACTCAATCCTCCTTCCACCATGCATCTCTACAGACTAGTAGTAGGAAACACATTTAATCTGACATCATCACCTGCTGTCTTGAGACAAAGCCTTTACTGGAAATTTGGCCCCAAGGGAGCAGGAAATGACATCAGATTAAATGTGTCTTCTGCTGTCAGATTGTAAGAATGCATGATGGGAAGGGAATTAAGTATTGATAGTCCCATGGCAGCCTGCCCAGCCTGGGATGGTGAGGAGGCTAGTGAATTGAGGGAAGGAAGAAAGGAGGGAGTTAAAGGAACGAGCTTAGGAAGGACCGGCCAGGGTGAGAAGTAAGAGAGACAGCCTTAGGAAAGAAGAGCTTCTCTAGAGAGAAGAGAATAATATCTTTAGAAGGAAGGAGATAAAAAGGGAAAAAGTGTTTCTAGGGGAAGGGATGAGAAGGAGGAAGACCCTCCAGAGAGAGGAAGAGGAAGGAGGTGAGTGTTAAAGGGGATGGAGTGTCTGTAAAGAGGGAGAGTACAAGTGCAAAAGGGGCAAGTGTTTGGAGGGAAGGGATGTAAAAGAACAAAAGAGGAGTGCTGGAGGGAGAAAGGGAGCAAGAAGAGAGGAATAGTGTCTGAAGTGAGGGTATGTGAAGAGGAAGTGGAGATGGAGGGAGTGGGTGAGAAGTGGGGAAGCATGTCTGGTGGTATGAAGGATCTGGAAGGGCTAGGAAGGGATTGAGGAGTTTAAGGTACAGGGGACTTAAAAGCTGAGTGCGAGATTGTGGAAATGTGATTGGGGGGAAGTGAAAGTGGGGAAATAGGAAGCTGGATACAGATAAGAGAGGAGCTAGATGCCGGGATTGAATAACAGGGAAGAAGCTGGGGCTTGTAAGGGAAGGAGGGTCAGAGGAAGGCAAATGATGGTTTGGGAGAGTGTGAGTACAGAGGATGGCAACAAGGGTCTAGGGAGTTGGGGGGATAGAAAGCTGAGAAAGAAGGAGAAAGGGGATAGTGGGAAACTGAAGATTGGAGGGAAGATTGAGAAATAGAATTAATTTTAAATGTTTGGGATTGGATTGTGTCAGCTTTAGGAAATGTGTTTCTCCAGGAACAAGCAGGAAGTCAGTCCTCACATATGGGTGACGTCGGTGCCAACGGAGCCCTCGTGCGGAGCAATTCCCCAGCTTTCAAAGAAAGCCTTTGGGATTGCATCGCTCATGCGCGGTCCCCTTCCCGCCCAAGGGGGCCATCTTGCTCAATCTTCTTTTTTCCGTGGAGCCCAACGGACGTGGTCCGATTTTCACCGTGGAAAAAGTGGAAAAGTTGGTTTATTTATTTTCAACTTCCCGATGCGACACCAGTTCTCCAGGACCAAGCAGGAAGTCAGTCCTCACATATGGGTAACGTTGGCGCCGACGGAGCCCCCGTGCGGAGCATTTCCCCAGCTTTCAAAGAAAGCCTTTGGGAATGCAGCGCGCCTGTGCAGTCCCCTTCCTGCTCAGTCTTTCTCTTTCCGCAGAGCCCGACAGACGTGAGTTCGTGTCACCCGGGAAAAGTGGATTTTTTTTCTGCGATTTTCACGTTGTCTTATCCGGTTCGACGCCGGTTCCCCTTCCCATCTGGGCTCGGTACACCGGTATTGAGTCTGGAGTTTTGATTTTCGTTTTTTGTCCTTCGTGATTAGCGTTCACGATCTTTTTGTGTTTTCACTGGCAGTCCGGTCTTTTGACCTTGCAGGGGCCCTTTTTCCCCCGATGGCTGTTAGCGAGTTCAAAAAGTGTGATTGGCGCAGGAAACTTATGTCTCTCACCGACACACATGACTGCTGCCTCCGATGCCTCGGGCCTGACCATGATCCACTGGCCTGTGGCCCGTGCGGCAAAATGTCGTCGAAGGTGCTTCGGAGCCGTCAGCATCAATGTGAGAGAATTTTCTCTGACTCTGCATCCGGCCGGGCCCCAGACTTCGTCAGAGGCCTTGACATCTCGGGAGTCCGACCCCGAGCGCTGTCGGGGTTCCTCTGAAAGGGAGTCTCCCTCCCGGGAGCACAGAAGGAAGAAAACGCTTGCGAGGACGCCGGTGGTGGAGGCTCCTGGTTCCTCAAGGGCCAGGTCGCAAAGCCCTGACCACCACCCCGGGCTCTCGGAGTTGGACAGGCCTTCCAAGCTACCTTGTGTGGAGCCGGAGTCCCCGAATCACGTGAGTGCAGTTGTCCTCGTAGACTCTCCTCCAGGGGAGCTGACGTAGGACCCGACACCGTCGGGGCCTGAGTCGGGGGCTGCTGAGTCTCCTGAGCTTGGACTTAAGTTGACGGCCTTGGAGAGCAGCTTGGCTGCCTTCATGGAACAGCAGCGGGTGCTGATCACCGGTCTGACCGGTGCATCTGCCCGAGCACCGGGACCTCAACGTCTAAGTCGACCCCGGAGACCAAGCCAATCATGAAGTCTCGAGTTGATCCTCAGTCAAGGTCCCCCTCGACCACCCGTGTGGGGCCGAGGTCCTCAATACCGATACCCTCGGCATTGGGACGGGTGGCACCGAGGCCCACATGGCCGGAGCCGCTCGATTCCTCCTCGGAGGAGTCAGAGTGGGAGACAGAGGACGAGGAGTCCCCGGACACCTTCCGGACCCGGTGTGTCCCTTCGGACTCACTGGAGTCTGAGCCTCAGAGATGGTCCCCCCCCCCCCCCCAGAGGATACCCAGTTCTCGGACTTCGTGAGGGACATGGCCAAGATCTTGGCCTTCCCTGCGGACGCTGAGGAGGAGCCTCGAGCCGACAAGCTCGATGCCTTCCAGTATGATTTTCCTCCAAAGGAAGCCTTTACTGTACCGGTTCCTCCGATGCTGGAACGGCTGCTCTTCCGTATGTGGGAGGCACCAGCCTCAATGCCGGTTCTTAGCAAACGGGTCGATTCCATTTATCAAGTCCGTAAGAGCCCTGGGTTCCAAAAGGTGCAGCTACCGCACCACTCCATGGTTGTGGAATCGGCCATGCACCATCTGAAGAGTCAGAAGATGCCCTCCTTGGGTCCCCCTCGGCCAGGAGGCCCAGAACCTGGATGCCCTCAGTAGAAAGTGCTTCCAGGGCTCTATGCTATCTTGCCGTGTCCAGACCTACCAGCTGTACATGGGCATGTACCTATGAGATCTGGCAAAGGAGATTGCCGGGTTCTCATCTGGCCTCTCCGAGGAACCTTTGCAGAGGTTCAAGGCTTTGTCAACAGGGATTCGAGAGTGCTCGAAGTTTATCTCTCAAGTGACCTATGATGGCTTCGAGGCTTTGGCCTGGGTAGCCACGGCCAGCATTGGTGCACGCCGTCAGGCCTGACTACAGTCATCAGACCTGGAGCCATGGGTGCAGGACAAGTTGGTCGATATCCCTTGCCAAGGAGAAACCTTTTCGGTAAGCCCATGACTGAAAAGGCTGCGGAAATCGAGACTGAGACTCTCACCAGGACAAGGCTGTCCAGGAAGACTTCTGCCCCTCAGAAAAAGAAGGGCTCGGGGAAGAAGCCCTTTTTCCCGAGGACGGGTGCTGCCTACAAATCCTACCTTCAATATCAGGCCTCTCCAGCTCCCCAACAGGGCCAGCAGGCCAAGGGGCAGGGGCATGGGCCCCGTAGGCAGAAGACCCCCAAGCCGCCAGCTCCGGCTCCTGCACAGCAGGGAGCGTGGTTCTGACTCCCACAGCATAGCCTCTTCTCCACAGCTGGCTCCACTCAGCACAGGAGGTCGGCTAACCCTGTACGCCTACAGGTGGCCAGCCATCACAGGGGATACCTGGGTCCTCAGCATAGTCCAAAAGGGGCTACATGCTCCAGTTCCGCCAGATACCCCCCTCCTACTTTCCAGGGGAGCCTCCAAGACTCCCTCTGCACAGAAATCTCCTCCTTCAGGAGTTGGCAAGTCTTCTAAAGGAACAGGCGGTGGAACCGGTGCCTCACCACCTGAAAGGGCAAGGCTTCTACTCCAGGTACTTTCTGGTACCAAAAAGGACAGGAGGCCTCAGGCCTATCCTAGACTTGCGAAACCTAAACAAGTTTCTGGAGAGGGAAAAGTTCAAGATGCTTACCCTTGGGATACTGCTGCCCTACCTCCAGCAGGGAGATTGGCTATGCTCCTTAGACCTAAAGAATGCTTATACTCACATTCTCATCCATCCAGTCCACAGACAATATCTCAGATTTGTGGTGGGAGGAAACCATTTTCAGAACAGAGTACTTCCCTTTGGCCTAACTTCCGCCCCCAGGGTTTTCACCAAATGCCTGGCAGTGGTGGCGGCCTATCTCAGAAATCAGGGAATTTTTGTCTTCCCATACCTGGACAACTGGCTCATCAGGGGTCAGTCTCTCTAGGAGGCCAGACAATCCACTCTTCGCACTGTCTCTCTTCTTCAGCATCTGGACTTTGTCATAAACTACGCAAAGTCCACTTTGCTCCCCTCACAGAACCTAGAGTTTATAGGGGCAAGATTAGACACACTGCAGGCAAGAGCTTACTTGCCCGATGACAGGGCCCACAGACGGATGGACTTGGCAAACCAGTTCCAAAGCAAATCTCAGGTCTCCGCCGGACACTTCCTGCGGCTCCTGGGCCACATGGCATTCACGGTACATGTGACCCCGAATGCCCATCTGCACATGTGAGCGGCTCAGTGGTGCCTCAGAGCTCAGTGGGCGCAAGCCACAGGTGACCTTCAAGACAGCGTAAAGGTGTCCAAACCACTCTTGGACTCCTTGCAGTGGTGGCTACATCTCCCAAACCTTTTCAGGGGGGGTACCCTTTCAGGCCCCAGCACACACAAGGGTGCTGATGACCGATGCTTCCTTAAAGGGCTGGGGTGCACATTGCCAGGGCGTGTGCACTCAAGGCCTCTGGTCTCCTCGGGAGGCCACACAGCAGATCAATCTTTTGGAGCTGCGAGCAATCCGCTTGGCTCTACAGACTTTTTCTTATGCCCTCTCTCTCTCCAGTCTGTCTTAGTTCAGACAGACAATCAGGTAGCAATGTTCTATATGAACAAGCAAGGGGGCACAGGGTCCAGACTCCTATGTCAGGAGACGCAGGCCCTTTGCTCCTTTGCAGTCAAACAAGGCATGTTTCTCAAAGCAGTTTATCTACCTGGTCAGGAGAACTTCTTGGCAGACAAACTAAGCAGGATTCTCTAGCCTCACGATTGGCAGTTGAATCAACTAGTGGTCCAGCAGATCTTTCTACGATGGGGACTTCCATCCATCGATCTCTTTGCAAGTCCACTGAACCGTCAGCTGCCCAGGTTTTGCTCCACACAGCCGCATCCCCTGAGAATGGCAGCAGATGAGTTTCTGATCTCTTTGTCTACGGGCCTCCTGTATGCGTTTTCTCCCACGCCTCTGGTGGCCCGAACTCTGTTCAAGAATCTATAGGACAAGGCCTCAGTGATTCTGGTAGCCCCTAGATGGCCGAGGCAACCGTGGTTTCCACTTCTGCAGTTGGCAATGGAAACTCCATTCCCTCTGGGGTTGCAACCCGATCTCCTGTCTCAGGATCAGGGTTCCTTTCTCCACCCCAATCTCAGATCCCTCAATCTGATGGCCTGGCTGCTGAAAGGATAGTGCTAGCTCCCTTACCTCTACCTAGGGAAGTTGAGGAGGTGGTCTTGGCCTCCAGGAGGCAGTCCACCAGAAGGTCCTATGCCCTCAAGTGGCATAGGTTCCAAATATGGTGTGCTCAGCGCAATGAAGATCCTTTCTCTTGCCTTGTGCCAGTAGTACTGCAGTATCTACTTCACCTGTCATACCTAGGCCTTAAGTCTAACTCTGTTCGGGTCCACCTCAGTACTCTGTCAGCACACCACTCACCGGTGGAGGGACAGTCTCTGTCGGTTCACCCCTTGGTGTCCCGCTTCCTCAGAGGCCTGCTTTTGCTCAAGCCTCCGATTTGTCCACCTGCCACTGAGTGGGATTTGAACGTGGTCTTGCAACAACTTACTCGCCCACCATTTGAGCCCATGGCTACTTGCCATTTACGCTACCTTTCTTGGAAGGCGCTCTTCCTGGTGGCTCTTACCTCGGCCAGACATGTGAGTGAACTACAAGGTCTGGTTTCTGATAGACCATACACACGGTTCTATAGGAACAGGGTGATCCTACGGACCCATCCAAAGTTCCTTCCCAAAGTTGTCTCCTCCTTCCACCTTAACCAGGAGGTGGTTCTTCCGACATTCTTTCCCAGGCCGCATACCAGCCGGGCTGAAACAGTCTTGCATACCCTGGACTGTAAGAGGGCGTTGTCCTTTTACAAAGAATGAATGCGGGGGCACCGAAGGGCTACTCAGCTCTTCATCTCCTTTGACCCTAATAAACTGGGGTTGCCTGTCTCCAAGCCTACCTTGTCCACTTGGGTTGCAGATTGTATCGCCTGGGCGTGCAAGGCAGTTGGCCTCTCCTTGCAGGGTCGAGTCACGGCTCACCGTATCAGGGTGAAAGCCGCTTCAGTAGCTCATCTCCACTCTGTTCCATTGGCAGACATCTGCCGGGCCGCTACTTGACCTTCAAGCCAGACTTTTGCAGCCCACTACTGCCTCAAGAGAGAGTCCTGAAGGGACAGTGCTTTTGGACAGGTGGTACTCCGCAATCTCTTTGAGGTTTAGGCAACTCCTACCCTCCGGCCCTTGTGTTGGGCTACCGTACGGGAGCGTTCTCAGAGGATATTCTTATCACGGATGCTGAGGCTCTTCAGAGGGAGCCATTTTTTCAGCTTTGGTTTCCCGGTAGCCTAGAGCTGGGGAGTCCCATATGTGAGGACTGACTTCCTGCTTGGTCCTGGAGAAAGAGTAGTTACTCACCTGTAACAGGTGTTCTCCAGGAGCAGCAGGAATCAGTCCTCATGACCCTCCCTCCTCCCCTGGAGTTGCAGTCATTTACTTTATTTTGGTTTTTGCTGTCTTTTAGCTATATCATCAGACTGAGCAAGATGGCACCCTTGAGCGGGAAGGGGACCGCGCAGGTGCGCTCCATTCCCAAAGGCTTTCTTTGAAAGTTGGGGAAATGCTCCGCACGGGGGCTCCATCGGCACCGACATCACCCATATGTGAGGACTAATTCCTGCTGCTCCTGGAGAACACCTGTTAGAGGTGAGTAACTACTCTTTCCCCTTCCCGCCTTCGGCTTGGTACACCGGTACCGAGTTCGGTCAGTTTTTCATTTTGTCCTTTGTGACTAGCGTTCACGCTCTTTTTATTTTTCACTGGCAGCCCGGTCCTTTGACCTCGCAGGGGCCCTTTTTCCCCCCATGGCTGCCATCAGGTTTAAAAAGTGTGATCGGTGTAAGAAGTTGATGTCTCTCACGACACACACGACTGCTGCCTCCGATGCCTCGGCCCTGACCATGACCCGGTGATCTGTGTGCCGTGTGGTAAGATGTCTTTGAAGAGCAAGCAGCATCAGCATGACAGGATTTTTCCTGAGTCCGCAACCGCCCGAGCCCGGACCTCATCAGAAGCCTCGACATCTTGGGAATCAGAACCCGAGCACCGTCGTGGGTCTTTTGAGCGGGGGGTCTCCCTCCAGGGAACACCGGAGGAAGAAGAAGCTCGTGAGGGCGGCGTCGCTGGACGCCTCTGATCGGCTTGGGTCCTCAGAGTCGGAGCGGCTGGCTAAACAACCTCGCAAGGAGCCGGAGACGTCGAACAAGGTAACTTCTGTTGTCCTCATGGACTCTCCTCCGGGAGAGCTGGCGTCGGTCCCGACAATGTCGGGACCTGAGCCAGAAGCTGCAGAGCCTTCTGAGCTCAGTCTCAGGTTGGCGGCCCTGGAGAGCAGCATGGCTGCCTTCATGAGCAGCAGCGGGCGCTGATGGCCGGTCTCGCTGGTCCGTCCGCCTCGACCACCAGGACGTCGAAGTTGACGCTGGAGGCGAGCTGATCCTCGAGTCGATCAGGTCTCGAGTTGATCCTTGGCCAAGGACCCCCTCGACTCTCTGTTTGGGGGACCGAGGTCATCGACGCCGGTGCCCTTGACATCGGGGCGGTCGGGCTCGAAGCCCTCGAGGCCGGAGCCCATCGAGTCCTCCGCGGAGGACTCGGCATGGGAGACGAAGGAGGAAGACTCCCCCGATACCTTCTGAACCCGGTGTATCCCATCGGACTCTCCGGGTTTGGAGCCTCGGAATAGGTCCCCTCCGGAGGACACTCGGTTCTCGAACTTCGTCAGGGACATGGCCAAGGCTTTGGCATTCCCTGCGGACGCCGAGGAGGAGCCTCGAGCCGATGAGCTCGATGCCCTTCAGTATGACTCTCCCCCTAAGGAGGCCCTTACTGTACCAGTGCCTCCGATGTTGGAACGGCTGATGCTCCGCATGTGGGAGTCCCCGGCCTCAATGCCAGTGCTCAGCAAGCAGGTCGATTCTGCCTATCGAGTCCGCAAGAGTCCTGGGTTCCATGGTTGTGGAATCAGCCATGCAACGGCTGAAAAGCCAAAAAACGCACTCCTTGGTGCCTCCTGGCCGGGAGGCCCGGAACCTGGACGCCCTCGGCAGAAAGTATTACCAGGGCTCGATGCTGTCATGCTGTGTCCAAACTTAACAGCTGTACATGGGCAGGTACTTGCGGGACCTGGCAAAGGAGATTGCCGGGTTCTCGGCTGGCCTATCCGAGGAACCCTGGCAGCGCTTCAAAGCCTTGTCCACGGGAATCAGAGAGTGCTCGAAGTTCATGTCTCGAGCAGCTTACGACGGCTTCGAGGCTTTGGCCCGAGTAGCCACGGCCAGCATCAGTGCACGCCGTCAGGCCTGGCTCATGTCATTGGACCTAAAGCCATGGGCTCAGGACAAGTTGGTTGATGTCCCGTGCCAAGGAGACAACCTCTTCGGCAAACCCATGACTGAGAAAGCTGCAGAAATCGCGTCCGAGTACTTGACCCGGACAATGTTGTCAAAGAAGACATCTGCACCTTCTCACAAGAAGAAGGCCTCGGGGAAAAAGCCCTTTTTCCTGAGGAAGGGTACGGCTTACAGAAACTACCCCACTTACCAGGCCACCCCAGCTCCCCAGCAGGGGCAGCAGGCCAGGGGACAGGGGCATGGCCCATGTAAGCCGAAGACCCCCAAGCCACCAACTCCGGCTCCTACCCAGCTGGGAGGGGGTTTTTGACTTCCAGTGCATAGCTCCTTTCCCACCAGTGGTTTGGCCCTGCACAGGAGGGAGGCTGGCCCTGTACGCTCACAGGTGGCCTGCCATTACTACCGACGCCTGGGTTTTGGAAATAGTCCAGCAGGGCTACTTACTTCATTTCAACCAGGTGGGTGACCCCCTCTTTTTTCCCAGGAGAGGCTCTCAGGCCCCCTCTTCACAGGAACCTCCTCCTGCAGGAGTTGACAGGTCTGCTAAAGGATCAGGCGGTGGAACCGGTGCCCCACCACCTGCAGGGGCAAGGTTTCTACTCCAGGTATTTCCTCATACCAAAAAGAAAGGGAGGCCTTCTCCCCATCCTAGACTTGCGAAATCTGAACAAGGTCCTGGTGAGGGAAAAGTTCAAGATGCTTTCCCTTGGGATCCTACTGCCTTACCTCCACCAGGGAGACTGGTTATGCTCCTTGGACTTAAAGGATGCTTATACTCACATCCTCATACACCCAAACCACAGGCAATATCTCAGGTTTGTGGTCGGAGGAAACCACTTCCAGTACAGGGTGCTTCCCTTTGGCCTAGCTTCCGCTCCCAGAGTATTTACCAAATGCCTAGCAGTGGTGGCAGCCTTCCTCAGAAGCCAGGGAGTCTTCGTCTTTCCGTACCTGGACGACTGGCTCATCAGGGGCCAGTCGGTATAGGTGGCACAGCAGGCCACTGCTCGCCCAGTCACCCTCCTCCAGCACCTGGGATTTGTTATAAATCATGAAAATTCCACTTTACTCCCCACTCAGAACTTGGAATTCATAGGGGCAAGACTGGACAGACTTCAAGCAAGGAGTTACCTACCGCTGGACAGGGCAAGGCGGTTGCTGGACTTGGTACAGCAGGTCCAGCACAGATCTCAGGTCTCCACAAGGGTCTTCCTATGCCTCCTGGGCCACATGGCCTCCACGGTGCATGTGACTCCATATGCTCGTTTCCACATGCATACAGCTCAATGGAGCCTCAGAGACCAGTGGGCACAAGCTACTGGCCGCCTTAGAGACAGAGTAGCAATTTCCAAGCTACTGGTGTCAGCCTTGCAATGGTGGCTTCACCCCCCCCCCCCCCCAACTTGCTTCAGGGAGTACCATTCCAACCTCCCTCTCACACCAGAGTGCTGACGACAGATTTTTTATTTATTTATTTACAGTCTCTTTTATACCGCACTATTCAACATCAGTGCGGTTTACATGAAACGGAATGACTAGCACAGTACAGCAAGCTGATCTGTGTTTACAAAGAACAGGTACTACAACTTGGATAAAACTGGGGTAACTATTTACATCTAGGCGACACGTTATGTCGTGTCAAAAGTAATCGTAGTCATGGATGGCTTGCGGGGTATGTTGTGTGGTCGTACTAGATGGGGAGGGGGCTATTGGTTAAGTTGCTGTGGCTGTACTAGATGGAGGAGGGGGCTATTGGAGGGCTGTCTTCCGGGTAGTATTTGTGGAAGATGCCTCCTTACTGGGCTGGGGGGCCCATTGCCAAGGTTCCCGCACTCAGGGTCTGTGGTCCTCCCGAGAGGACGCACTTCAGATCAATCTGCTGGAGCTTCGAGCCATCCGCCTAGCTCTTCAAGCCTTCTGTCATCTTCTTGCACATCAGTCGGTGCTGATACAGACAGACAATCAGGTGGCGATGTTCTACATCAACAAACAGGGGGGCACAGGATCTCGCATCCTATGCCAGGAAACTCTGGACCTCTGCTCTTTTGCAGTGGCACATCACATGTCCCTACAGGCAGTTTATCTGCCAGGTCAGGAAAACCTCCTGGCCGACAAGTTGAGCAGGATTCTTCAGCCTCACGAATGGCAATTGAACAGAGATGTAGCCCAGCGGATCTTCAGCCGTTGGAGTCTCCAATCCATGGATCTCTTTGCCAGTCCGCAAAACCATCAGTTACCCCGGTTCTGCTCGAGGCAGCCGCATCCGCTGAGCATGGCGGCAGATGCTTTCCTGATCTCGTGGGCACAGGGCCTTCTCTATGCGTTCCCACCCACGCCCCTGGTGGCACACACTATGTTCAAAATTCTTCAGGACAAGGCCTCGGTCATCCTGGTGGCCCCCAGGTGGCCCATACAGCCTTGGTTTCCTCTTCTCCTTCAACTGGCGGTCAAAACTCCACTCCCACTGGGGGGTGCAGCCCGACCTCTTGACCCAAGAACAGGGGTGCGTGCTATACCCCAATCTCAGATCCCTCCACTTAATGGCCTGGCTGCTGAGAGGGTAATTCTTGCTCCTCTCCTCCTTCCCAAGGAGATTGAGGAGGTGTTGCTGGCCTCTAGGAGGCAATCTACTAGAAAATCCTATGCGTGCAAGTGGCGTAGATTTGCAGGGTGGTGTGCTCAGAATAAGGAGAACCCGTTCACTTGTCAAGTACCTTAGGTATTGCAGTACTTGCTCCACCTCTCGGAGTTAGGTCTTAAGTCTAACTCTGTCTGGGTCCACCTGAGTGCGCTATTGGCTAACCACTCTCCAGTGGATGGGAAACCTCTTTCAGATCATCCCTTGGTTTCCCGCTTCCTCAGAGGTCTCCTACTGTTGAAGCCTCCAATTCGCCCACCGGCTACTGAATGGGACTTAAATGTGGTCCTGCAAAGGCTCACTTGCCCACCTTTTGAGCCATTGTCCACCTGTCCTCTCCACTTCCTTTCCTAGAAAGCACTCTTTCTGGGGGCACTCACATCTGCCCGCCGGGTGAGCGAGCTACAAGCTTTAGTATCGGATAGACCGTATACACGGTTTTATAAAAACAGGGTGGTACTCCGTACTCACCCCAAGTTCCTTCCAAAAGTGGTTTCCTCGTTTCACCTCAACCAAGAGGTGGTTCTTCCAACCTTCTTCCCCAGGTCACATACCAGCAGGGCAGAAGCGGTTCTGCATACCCTGGATTGTAAGAGGTCGCTCGCCTTCTACCTGGAGCGTACGCGGGGACATCGGAGAGCTTCTCAGCTCTTCGTCTCTTATGACCCTAGTAAGCTGGGTCTCCCTGTCTCCAAGCACACGTTATCCACCTGGGTGGCGGACTGCACCTGGGTGGCAGACTGTCTTGAAGGACCAGAAAGGGGGCCTGTTACTTCTGGAGAGAAATCTGCAACTGTGAGTATATACTTCTGGTAATTTTCTAAAAAGAATTCTTTGTATTAAAGCTACTTAATCTGTGAACCCACTGTTTTTTGTTGGATCAGTTAGGGCCTAGTAACAGCAATTAAAGTTTGCATTTAAAACACAGAGGAGAGCTTTCTGGTTACATTTCATACCCAGCAGAGAGCTTGTAGTTTAAATTTAATAGTCACTCAGGGCCAAGTAACAGCAAAGTACTTTTAGTTTAAATTTAACACACAGAAGAGAGCTTTCTGGTTAAATTTAGTACCCAGCAGAGAGCTTGTAGTTTAAATTTCATAAGAAGTTAGAGCCTAGCAGCAGCTAAGAGCTATAATTTAAATCAAATCAGAATTTAGTTTACCTCAGCAGCACAAGACAGGGTACTGTGTAGCAGCCCTCTTTTAATAAGCGTTATTTCCCTCCCTCCCTCCCCACACCCACCCTCCCCTGGGATAATCATAGCTTTATAGGTACTTACACATCTTAAAAGACAGGAGGTGCTTTCAGGTGAAGCTCATTACCCAAATCAGTCATACACTAAGGACCTGAGATTAATTAAGCTTCAGGTGAACAAGGTATATTAAACGTATTAGGTACAGTTTTATTGGTATAAATACCCATAGCAATCCCTAGTAAGTAAGAACTTAAAGATCTAGACACAAACTTAAAACTAAGATGCAGACAGCAGTCCAGCAACGGGATGGGGGCTTTCCAGTCTTTTGCATTGAGTGTCACATGTATGATTTTCTCCCAGTTGGTGAGAGGTCTTACATGTGCACTAGGTGCAAGGAGCTCTTTGCTCTCAGGGAACAAGTCCGTTCTCTAGAGGCTAAAGTAGCAGACTTGGAAAACATAAGACAGACAGAAAGGTACATAGACGAGACCTACAGGGATATAGTCCTGAAGTCCCACCTCCAGTCTGGCAGCACCCCTGTTGCCATGGAGGAGAGAGGTCACGTGACAGGAGAGCATCACCCTGGTGTGGCAGGAAGTGATCCTGTAACTAGGACCTGTCCTCCAGGTGATGTAAAACCCTCTCGCACCGAGGAAGTTTCTCCAGGGCCATGTGCCCATGAGGGAAGGGCTAGGACAGCTGTTATAGTTGGTGATTCGATCATTAGGCATGTAGATAGCTGGGTGGCTGGTGGACGTGAGGATCGCTTGGTAACATGCCTGCCTGGTGCGAAGGTAGCGGACCTCACTCGCCACCTAGATAAGGTCTTAGATAGTGCTGGGGAGGAGTCTGCTGTCTTGGTACATGTCGGTACCAATGACATAGGAAAATGTGGTAGGGAGGTTCTGGAGGCAAAAATTAGGCTTTTAGGTAGGAAGTTGAAATCCAGAACTTCCAGGGTAGCATTCTCCGAAATGCTTCCTGTTCCACGCCCAGGACCCAAAAGGCAGGCAGAGCTCCGGAGTCTCAATGCGTGGATGAGACAGTGGTGCAGAGATGAGGGTTTTGGATTTGTTAGGAACTGGGGAACATTCTGGGGAAAGGAGGGGCTCTTCCGAAGGGATGGGCTTCACCTTAACCAGGATGGAACCAGGCTGCTGGCATTAACCTTTAAAAAGGAGATAGAGCAGCTTTTAAACTAGATATTAGGGGAAAGCCGACAGTCGCCCAAGAGCGAATGGTTCGGAAGAATGTATCCTTGAAGGATACTACCAAAAGCAGAGAGGTTCCACAAAAGAGTAAAGTAGCCCAAATGCCCTCAAGTATGGAGCAGACAGAGCTTAAAGATCCCAATTTACCCATGTCTAACAATAGCCAAATTAACATGAATAAAATACATTCTCTAAAATGCTTGTATGCAAATGCTAGAAGTCTAAAGAATAAGATGGGAGAGTTAGAATATATAGCACTAAATGAAAGGTTAGATATGATTGGAATATCAGAGACATGGTGGAAGGAGGACAACCAGTGGGACACTGTGATACCTGGGTACAAACTATATCGTAATGATAGAGCTGATCAAATTGGTGGAGGGGTTGCGCTCTATGTTAGAGAGGGCATTGACTCAGAAAGGATTAAAGTTTTGCAGGAAACAAAATCTGCTGTAGAATCTATATGGATTGAAATTCCATATAAAAGGGGGAAGTCAATGGCAGTGGGGGTGTACTATTGAGCACCTGGCCAGAATGACCAAATGGATGATGAAATGCTCAAAGAAATCAAGGAAGCTAACAAAAGTTACAGTACAGTAATAATAATGGGTGATTTCAATTACCCCGGTATCGACTGGGTCAGTGTCATGTCAGGACATGCTAGGGAGATAAAGTTCCTAGATGAAATAAATGACTGCTTCTTGGAGCAGTTGGTTCATGAACCGACCAGAGGGGAAGCCATATTAGACCTAGTCCTTAGTGGAACACCAGATCTAGTGCAAGAGATAAGGGTGTTGGCGCCACTTGGCAATAGTGATCATAGCATGATCGCCTTTGATTTAATTAGTGGAGGAGGGGATAGTAAGGAAATCCACAGTACTACCTTTTAACTTTCGAAAGGGAGACTATGATAAAATGAGGAAAACAGTTAAGAAAAAACTAAAAGGAGCAGTCGCGAAGGTTAAAGACGTACATCAAGCTTGGATGTTGTTGAAAAATACTATCTTGGAAGCCCAGACCAGCTGTATCCCACGCTTTAAAAGAAGTGGAAGGAAGTCCAAAAAACTGCCAGCATGGTTTAAAGGTGAGGTCATAGAGGCTGTTCTTGCCAAAAAAGCATCTTTCAGGAAATGGAAAAAAGAGCCAAACGACGAAACCTGGAAACAGCACAAACACTGGCAAGTCAAATGCAAGGCATTGATAAGGCAGGCAAAGAGAGAATTTGAGAAGAAGCTTGCTGCGGAAGCAAAAATGCGAAATAAAGACCTTTTCAAGTACATTTGTAGTAAAAAACCTGTGAGAGAGTCAGTTGGTCCATTAGATGATAAAGGGGTTAAAGGAGCACTAAGAGGCGACAAGGCGATAGCGGAGAGACTGAATGAATTCTTTGCTTCGGTCTTTACTGAGGAAGATATAGGGATGTTACCCATGACTGAAGTGGTATTTAAAGGTGCAGAAGAATTGAAGGAAATATCAATACATCGCTAAGATGTCTTACAACTATTAGATAAACTGAAGAGTAGCAAATCACCTGGGCCGGATGGTATACATCCAAGGGTGTTGAAAGAACTGAAATATGAGATTGCAGAACTGCTCTCAGTAATCTGTAAACTATCATTAAAATCATCTCTAATACCTGAAGATTGGAGGATCGCCAATGTAACACCAATTTTTAAAAAGGGTTCCAGGGGTGATCCGGGAAACTACAGAACGGTGAGCCTGACGTCAGTACCAGGAAAAATGGTAGAAACCATCATAAAGAATAAAATTACTCAGCATGTAGTTAGTCACAACCTAATGAGAGACAGCCAACATGGCTTTAGACAAGGAAGATCTTGTCTTACTAATCTGTTATGTTTTTTTGAAGGAGTGAATAAACAGGTGGACAAAGGTGAGTCAGTTGATATTGTGTATCTGGACTTTCAGAAAGCCTTTGACAAGGTCCCTCATCAGAGACTTTTGGCAAAACTAAAGAGTCATGGGATAGGAGGCAGTGTACTATTGTGGATCAGGAACTGGTTAAAAGATAGAAAGCAGAGGGTAGGGCTAAATGGCCAGTTTTCCCAATGGAGAAAGGTGAATAGTGGTGTACCCCAGGGATCTGTGCTGGGTCCGCTGCTTTTTGACATATTCATAAATGACCGGGAAAGTGGAATAACGAGTGAGGTTATCAAATTTGCAGATGACACAAAACTATTTAAAGTTGTTAAAACCCAAGAGGATTGTGAAAAATTTCAAGGGGATCTTGATAAATTGGAAGACTGGGCATCAAAATGGCAGATGAAATTTAATGTGGACAAATGCAAGGTTATGCATCTAGGGAAGAACAACCCAAACTATGGTTACACGATGCAAGGTTCCACATTAGGAACCACCACCCAGGAAAAAGATTTAGGCGTCATTGTGGATACCATGTTAAAACCCTCGGCCCAGTGTGCAGCGGCGGCCAAGAGAGCAAATAGAATGCTAGGTATGATAAGGAAAGGAATGGAAAATAAAACAAAAGATATTATAATGCCTCTATATCGTTCCATGGTGAGACCGCACCTTGAATATTGTGTGCAATTCTGGTCGTCGTATCTTAAAAGGATATAGCGATTTTAGAAAAGGTACAGAGAAGAGCCACCAAAATGGTAAAGGGGATGGAAGGATACTCCTATGAAGAAAGGCTAAAAAGGTTAGGGCTCTTTAACCTGGAAAAGAGACGGCTGAGGGGAGATATGATAGAAGTCTATAAATTAATGAACGGAGTGGAACGGGTAAACGTAGATCGATTGTTTACCTTATCAGAATATAGAAAGACTAGGGGACATGCAATGAAGCTACAGGGTAAACTATTTAAGACTAATAAAAGAAAATATTTTTTCACTCAACGTGTAATCAAACTCTGGAATTTGTTACCGGAGGATGTAGTAAAGGCTGTTAGTGTAGCTGGGTTTAAAAAAGGTTTGGACAAGTTCCTGGAGGAAAGGTCCATAAACCATTATTAAGAAGTGACCGAAGATATCAATGCTTGACCCAGTACAAGCATTGTGGAACTTGTGTCTCTTGGGGAAACTGCTAGGTACATATGACCTAGATTGGCCACTGTTGGAAACAGAATACTGGGCTTGATGGACCTTGGTCTGACCCAGTATGGCATATCTTATGTTCTTATGTTCTTATGCATCGCCTGGGCGTACAGGGCAGCTGACCTCCAGCTGCAGGGCCAAATCACGGCCCACTCGGTCAGGGCTAAGGCCGCATCAGTGGCTAACCACCGCTCTGTTCCGTTGACAGACATCTGCCAGGCCGCAACTTGGTCTTCAAGCCAGACTTTTGCAGCCCACTACTGCCTGGAGAGAGAGTCCTGGCAGGACAGTGTTTTTGGTCAGGCGGTACTCCATAACCTATTCGAGGTTTAGGCAACTCCTACCCTCCGACCCTTTGGTGTGAGGCTACCGTGAGGATTGTGTTCTCAGAGAAAAATCCTATCACTGCTGCTGCGTCTCTTCTAGAGGGAGACATTTTCAGCTATGGGTTCTCGGTAGCCTATAGTTAGGGAGTCCCATATGTGAGGACTGACTTCCTGCTTGTTCCTGGAGAAAGCGTAGTTACTCACACCTGTAACAGGTGTTCTCCAGGGACAGCAGGAATCAATACTCACGACCCTCCCTCCTCCCCTGGAGTTGGAGTCCTTTGATTAATTGTTTATCATTTTTGCCGTCTTTTTAGCTATGTCATCTGACTGAGCAAGATGGCACCCTTGGGCAGGAAGGGGACCGCGCATGCACGATGCAATCCCAAAGGCTTTCTTTTAAAGCTGGGGAATTGCTCCGCACGAGGGATCCGTCGGCGCCGACGTCACCCATATGTGAGGACTGATTCCTGCTGTCCCTGGAGAACACCTGTTACAAGTGAGTAACTACACTGTCTCTTCTATTTTTGTATTTTGCATAGTATAGGAGGCAATGCTTTTATTTTCTCTTTTCCCAGTAATGTACTGTTCATGAAGTATAGTATTTTGGGGAGTTCCATTTCAGCTTTTTTCCAGATGTTTCTAATTTGTGATCCCTTATTCTGAATTAACTGAGAGTCTGTCCATGTCCTGCATGTGTGACCAAGGTGAAGGATGCTGCTAGCATGTTGTCCTTCTGTAAGGATCTATAGCAGTCTTGCTTGTTCTAGTTTCCCAATAATAGGTGTTCTGGGATCTGGTGTAATATTTATAGTGCTGTCTTTTAATAGGTAGGGTTGTTGCAGTTTCAGTCTTGGGAATTAGTGCTGTTATGGCATGTTTGCTGCATAGGTTCTGAGTGTCTTTGTTCAGGGTTTTATGTGATTTTGCAAAGTGGCAATAAATAGAAAGCATGTGTTACTGTTCTTGAGGTGACACCTCAGTTTGAATTTTTTTTTTTGGTGTTTTGAGATGTAAGGTGAAACATCTTAGTTCCATTGTTGAGGAATGTGCTGAATGTCTTACAGAACTGGAGGTGCAGGTTTTATATTGAGATTCTGTCCAATCTTGTATAGAATCTAGTCATTGCTCCCATATAGAATAATAAGTTGAATGATGGCATCAGTTATAATGGTAGTTTTACTGGATGACTGATACTAGTTGTGGAGTTTCTTTATGCATAGAAGGCCCTTGGGACTTTTTCTTGTATAATCTTCTATAGCTAATTTAAAGTCAGGGGACATGCAGTGCATAATGTGTAGAAATGTCACTTTAGTTTGCCTACTATTGCCAGTTAAACACTTCTGCTCAGAAAGTCTGCTGGCCTCCCCATCCCCACTTGGACTGACAGGCTGGGGCGGCCCAAGGGGGGGGGGGGTGCGGAGCCATGTGCAAAGACTCAGTGCAGGGCCTCATTTGCATAATGGACCTCATTTGCCTAAATATTTGAATAATGTTACCATACACTAACTTTTAGTAAACATGCCTCTTAATGAGTGTATGGATAAAGAAAGACTAAAAGATTTCTACATTACTATAATCCAGTGCCAACCGCCAGGCACATTAGGAACTACTACAAACACTGCCCATTTAGAACCCATAGCAAACCCACCGTATCCTAACAGCACTACCAGGACTCACAAAGTACCATACCCTACCTATCAAAAGGCAACACTGCAAATATTAAACCAATACATTTCAGAGAATAATACATGACCTACTGGGGAAAGAGAACAAGTGGCAATGTCAAATAGGAATTACATAAACAGAATACCTCAGCTCAGTTACACATGTAGAACACAGACCTTCACCAAACAAGGAATCACAATTTAGAAACAGGAAGACAATAATTAAACCGGGAACCCCAAAAGCCAAACTTGGAATGTACAACAACACTGTAGAAATAAAACTATAAATTAATTTCCTCTTGTACTAAACAAAGCGCAGACGTTAATGAGGCACATTTCCCAGAGCTGACATATTCCAGTTAATAAATTCAAAATAAAGAGAGATTTTTCTACCTTTTGTGAATTTTTTTTTTCAGTTGCTCCAGCCACTTTCTTCTGGTTTCTTCGTGTCTTCTGCTAACTCTCCATCGTCTGCTGTCCATTTGTCCTTTCTTCTCTCTTCTAGTTTTTTTCCATTCTCTCTCTACATCTGCTTTAACATACTAATCTTTCTCCTTTTGCTCTTTCCTCATTCCTATTTCATCCACTCAAATTTTACCCCTCCATCCTCAATCCCCACTTACTCTCCCAATATCTGGCCAATTTTAGATTTGTCTTCCCTCCCACACAAAATATTTTTTCCCTCTCCATTTCACTGTCCCAGCTCCATCCCATTCTAATCCTCTCCCAACATCAGCTCCCTTCTAATTCCAGCCCCACCCAGCATCCGCTCCCTTCTAGTCCCCGCATCAGCCCATTTCCAGACCTAGCCCCCCATAAGCCCATTTCCAATCCTATCCTAGCCCCACCATCAGCCCATTTCCAGTCCTAGCTCCCCCATCCATTTCCAGTCCTATCCAGCCCCCCATAAGCCCATTTCCAATCCTATCCTAGCCCCACCATCAGCCCATTTCCAGTCCTAGCTCCCCCATCCATTTCCAGTCCTATCCAAGTCCCTCCACGGCTCATTTCCAATCCCAGCCCCCCATCAGCCCATTTCTAGTCCTTTCCTAGCCCCACCATCAGCCCATGTCAAATCCTAGCTCCCCTCCACTCAGCCCATTTCCAATCCAAGCCCCCCATGAGCCTACTTCCAATTCTAGCCCCTCCTTGAGTCCATTTCAATCCAAGCCCCCACCACAGCCCATTTCCAGTCCTATACTAGCCCCTCCATCAGCCCATTTCCTGTCCTAGCCCCACCCCCCACTCAGCCCATTTCCATTCCAAGTCCCCCATCAGCTATTTGCAGTTCAAGCCCCCCTTCCACTCAGTCCATTACCAGTCCTAGCCCCCCCATAGCCCATTTCCAGTCCTAACCCCCCCATCAACCCATTTCCAGTCCTAGCCCCCCATAGCCCATTACTAGTCCTAACCCTCCCATCAGCCCATTTCCAGTCTTAGCCCCCCCATAGCCCATTACTAGTCCTAACCCCCCATCAGCCCATTTCCAGTCCTAGCTCCCTCCCCTCACAGCCCATTTCCATTCCAAGCCCCCCTACCCATCAGCTATTTGCAGTTCAAGCCCCCCCTTCTACTCAGCCCATTTCCATTCCAAGCCTCCACCCCCATCAGCTATTTGCAATTCAAGCCCCCCTTCCACTCAGGCCATTTCCAGTCCTAGCAAACCCCCATAGCCCATTACCAGTCCTAAGCCCCCCCCCCATAACCCATTACCAGTCCTAAGCCCCCCATAGCCCATTACCAGTCCTATAACCCCCCATCAGCCCGCTTCCAGCCTTAGCACCCCATAGCCCATTACCAGTCCTAACCCCCATCAGTCCACTTCCAGTCCTAACCCCCCCATCAGCCCATTTCCAGTCTTAGCCCCCCATAGCCCATTACCAGTCCTAACCCCACATCAGCCCACTTCCAATCCTAACCCCCCCATCAGCCCATTTCCAGTCTTAGCACCCCCATAGCCCATTACCAGTCCTAACCCCCCCATCAGCCCATTTCCAGTCTTAGCCCCCCATAGCCCATTACCAGTCCTAACCCCCCCATTAGCCCATTTTCATTCCTAGCCCCCCCATAGCCCATTACTAGTCCTAACCCCCATCAGCTCATTTCTAGTCCTAGCACCCCCATCAGCCCCTTTCCAGTCTTACCCCCCCCATAGCCCATTTCCAGTCCTAACCCCCCCATAGCCCATTACTAGTCCTAACCCCGTCCGTCCCGGTTTTCCATTCTTTGGAACTCCCTTTCCAATTTCCAGTGACTAACCCCCCCAACAGCCCATTTCCAGTCCTAGCCCCCCCCCCATAGCTCATTACCAGTTCTAACCCCCCTCCCCCCATCAGCCCAGGTAGATTTTAAAAAAAACAAAGCGGCTGCTGCTGCTGCCGCCGTGGCAGCGGCAGAATCGAGCATCCCGCGGGGCTCCCCCTGACCGGCAGAGCTCTCCCTGCAGCATCAGCTCCCAAAGCGCGGGCTTTTAAGAGCCATGAAGGGAGAGTTTCCCTGTCTCGCGGCTCTGTTAATCCCGCCGGGGCTGATGGGATTTCCCATCAGCTCCGGTGGGCTTAACAGAGCCGCGAGAGGTCAGAGACGTTCTCCCTTCGCGGCTCTGAAAGCTGACGCTGAGGGAGCTGATGCTGCAGGGAAGGCTCTGCCAGGCAGGGGGGGCACCGGGACGCTTGATTCTGCCGCTGCCACGGCGGCGGCAGCGGCCGGGGTTTTTTTTTTATCTACCTGGGCGGATGCAGAATGTGTTTTGCGCGGGGCCCCCTGAAACGCGGGGCCCTGTGCAAAAAACATTCTTGCTCAATGGACGGGACGGGCCGGCCCTGCTGACAGGTCATCTGAATCCAGCAGTCCTGTTCTGTTAGCATAGCTGGGTTTAAAAAAGGTTTGTACAAGTTCCTGTAGGAAAGGTCCATAAACCATTATTAAAGGAGACCCAGGAAATCCACGACTTGTCCCAATACAAGCATAGTGGAGCCTGTGTGTCTTCTAGGGAAACTGCTAGCTACTGGCAAAGTGGATAGTGGACTTGATAGACCTTGGTCTCACCCAATATGGCATTTCTTATGTTCTTAACCAGTGCTACTGTTACTCCCTTCTCTCTACCTTCACAACTTAAGCAAGTTCAAATAACAAATACAAGGTGGCAGGGGGAAGGCTGTAATTCTGAATATCTGCCCCAAGGAAAGAAAGAATTGGTCTTGGCTCTGCCTGTACTTGACAACTTCAGACTCTCACAGGGTGAATCTGCCTCCATACTTATGATAGAAGTCATTCTCCAGGACCAAGCAGGAAGTCAGTCCTCACATATGGGTGACGTCGGCGCCAACGGAGCCCTCGTGCGGAGCATTTCCCCAGCTTTCAAAGAAAGCCTTTGGGAATTGCAGCGCGCATGCGCAGTCCCCTTCCCGCCCAAGGGTGCCATCTTGCTCAGTCTTCTTTTTTCCGCAGAGCCCGACGGACGTAGTTCGTTTTTCGCAGAGGAAAAAGTTGATTTCCCTATTTTTTGTACTTCTTCTTCGGTTCGACGCCGGATCCTTTTCCCGCCTGGGCCCGATACGCCGGTATCAAGCCCACTCTCACCTTTTCGGTTTTTGTCCTTCGTGACTAGCGTTCGCGCCATTTTTTCTTTTTTCACTGGCAGCCCTGTCTTTTGACCTCGCAGGGGCCCTTTTTCCCCTGATGGCTGCCAGCGGGTTTAAAAAGTGTGATCGGTGTAAGAAACTTATGTCTCTTACCGACACACACGACTGCTGCCTCCGCTGCCTCGGACCCGATCATGACCCGATGATTTGTGGTCCGTGTGGCAAAATGTCCTCGAAGGCGTTGAGGAGTCGGCAGCACCAGAAGGATAGGATCTTCTCTGACTCCGCGTCCGGACGGGCCCGGACCTCGTCAGAGGCCTCGACGTCTCGGGACTTCGGCCCCGAGCAGCGTCGAGGTTCCTCTGAGCGAGCGGGGGTCTCTTCACTGGAACAGTGCAGGAAGAAGAAACCCGCAAGGGCGGCGTTGGTGGACGCTCCCGGTTCCTCGAGAGCCAGGTCGCATAGCCCCAATAGCCGTCCCGGGTCTTTGGAGTCGGAGAGGCCTGCCAAGCAACCTTGTCTCGAGATGGAGTCTCCTGGACACGTGAGTGGTGTAGTCCTCGTGGACTCTCCTCCAAGGGAACCGACGTCGGGCCCGATGCCGTCGGGGCCCGAGTCGGGGGCTGCTGGGTCTCCTGAGCTCGGACTCAGGTTGACGGCCTTGGAGAGCAGCCTCGCTGCCTTCATGGAACAGCAGCGGGCATTGATCGCTGGTCTCACCGGTGCATCTGCCCTGACCACCGGGACATCGACGTCCAAGTCGACCCCGGAGGCCGAACCGATCCTCGAGTCCATGCGGGCTCGAGTCTATCCTCGGCCATGGTCTCCCTCGGCCTCCCGTTCGGGACTGAGGTCGTCAACGCCGGTACCCTCGGCGTCGGGGTGGAAGGCATCGGTGCCCACCCGACCGGAGCCGCTCGACACCTCCTCCGAGGAGTCGGGCTGGGAGACGGAGGACGAAGAGTCACCCGACACCTATCGGACTCGGTGTGTCCCGTCGGACTCGCCGGAGTCCGAACCTCGGAGACGATCTCCACCGGAGGATACCCGGTTCTTGGACTTCGTGCGGGATATGGCCAAGGCCTTGGCCTTCCCCGCGGATCCCAAGGAGGAGCCTCGAGCTGAGGAGCTCGAGACCCTCCAGTATGACTCTCCCCCGAAGGAGGCCTTTACTGTACCGGTTCCTCCGATGCTGGAGCGGCTGCTCTTCCGCATGCGGGAGACCCCGGCCTTGACGCCGGTGTTAAGCAAGCGGGTCGATTCCATCTTTCAAGTCCACAAGAACCCCGGGTTCCAAAAGGCACAATTACCGCACCACTCCATGGTTGTGGAATCAGCCATGCATCGACTGAAAAGTCAGAAGATGCACTCCTTGGTGCCTCCCGGCCGGGAGGCCCGGAACCTGGATGCCCTCGGTAAGAAGTGCTTCCAGGGCTCTATGCTTGCTTGCCATGTCCAGACATACCAGCTCTACATGGGCATGTATCTCCGAGACCTGGCAAAGGAGATTGCCGGGTTCTCTGCTGGTCTCTCCGAGGAACCTTTGCAGAGGTTCCAGGCCTTGTCCACCGGTATTCGAGAGTGCTCGAAATTTATCTCTCAAGCAGCCTACGATGGCTTTGAGGCTTCGGCCCGAGTAGCCGGGGCCGGCATCGGTGCCCGCCGACAGGCTTGGCTACAGTCATCCGACCTCGAGCCATGGGTACAGGACAAGTTGGTCGATGTCCCCTGCCGAGGCGAAAACCTCTTTGGCAAGCCCATGGCTGAAAAGGCTGCAGAACTCGAGACCGAGATTCTGACCAGGACTAGGCTGTCTAGAAAGACCTCTGCCCCTTCTCAGAAGAGGAAGGGCTCGGGAAAAAAGTCCTTTTACCCGAGGAAGTCATCTGCCCATAAACAATACCCTCATTATCAGGCCTCTGCAGCTCCCCAGCAGGGTCAGCAGGCCAAGGGGCAGGGTCATGGGCCCCGTAGGCAGAAGGCCCCCAAGCCACCAACACCGGCCCCTGCTCAGCAGGGTGGGGGTTTTTGACTCAGAAGGCATAGCCTCTTCTCCTCAGCTGGCTCACATCAGCACAGGAGGCCGGCTGGCCCACTTTGCCCACAGGTGGTCAGCCGTCACATCAGATACCTGGGTACTTCATATAGTCCAAAAGGGCTATCTTCTCCATTTTCACCAGGTGCCTCCCTCCTATTTTCCAGGGGAGCCTCCAAGACTCCCTCTGCACAGGGACCTACTCCTTCAGGAGTTGGCAAGTCTACTAAAGGAACAGGCTGAGGAACCGGTGCCCCACCCCCTGAGAGGTCACGGCTTTTATTCCAGGTACTTTCTGGTACCAAAAAGAACGGGAGGCCTCAGACCCATCCTAGACTTACGCAACCTCAACAAGTTCCTGGAGAGGGAAAAGTTCAAGATGCTTACCCTTGGAATCCTGCTGCCCTACCTCCAGCAGGGAGATTGGCTATGCTCCTTGGATCTAAAGGATGCTTATACTCACATCCTTATTCATCCAGACCACAGACAATATCTCAGATTTGTTGTGGGAGGAAACCACTATCAGTACAGAGTACTACCCTTTGGCCTGACCTCCGCTCCCAGGGTGTTCACCAAGTGCCTGGCAGTGGTGGCAGCCTACCTAAGGCTTCAAGGTCTTTTTATGTTTCCGTACCTGGACGACTGGCTCATAAGGGGCCAGTCTTCCCAGGAGGCCAATCAAGCCACCCTTCGCACTGTGGCTCTGCTTCAGCACTTGGGGTTTGTCATAAACTTCAAAAAGTCCACTTTGCTCCCGTCCCAGAACTTAGAATTCATAGGAGCAAGGCTGGACACTCTTCAAGCAAAGGCTTTTCTGCCAATGGACAGGGCCCACAGGCTGATGGATCTGGCCAGTCAGTTTCACAGCAATTCCCTGGTCTCTGCCAGGCAATTCCTGAGACTATTCGGCCATATGGCTTCCACGGTTCATGTCACCCCCAATGCCCGCCTGCACATGCGGCCTGCTCAGTGGAGCCTTCGCACTCAGTGGCATCAGGCCACAGGGAGCCTAGCGGACTCCGTAAGAATATCCGACCTGCTGGTCTCCTCTCTGCAATGGTGGCTTCATCTTCCGAATCTGGTACTCGGAGTGGTTTTTCAATCCCCTCCTCATTCTCAAGTGCTGACGACAGATGCTTCTCTTCTAGGTTGGGGAGCACATTGCCAAGGGGCTTGTACTCAGGGTCTCTGGACCCCCTGGGAGGCTGCTCAACAGATAAACTTCCTGGAGCTACGGGCGATACGCCTAGCTCTGAGAGCCTTCTCCCATCTCGTCTCTCACCAGTCTGTACTAGTCCAGACGGACAATCCAGTTGCCATGTTCTACGTGAACAAACAAGGAGGCACAGGCTCCTTCCTTCTATGTCAGGAAGCACAACGGCTGTGCTCTTGGGCCGTCAATCACGGAATCCTCCTCAAGGCTGTCTACCTCCCAGGTCAAGAAAATTACCTGGCGGGCAGACTGAGCAGGATCCTGCAACCTCACGAGTGGAGATTGAACCTGTTGGTAGTTCAGCAGTTCTTTCTCAGGTGGGGCCTCCCCACCATGGATCTTTTTGCCAGTCCTCTGAACCGGCAACTCCCGAGATTCTGCTCCAGACAACCGCATCCTCTCAGAGTAGCAGCGGATGCGTTTCTGATCTCGTGGTCCACAGGCCTGCTGTATGCGTTTCCTCCCACGCCACTAGTGTCCCGAACACTGTTCAAAGTCCTCCAGGATGGGGCCTCAATGATCCTGATAGCCCCCAGGTGGTCGAGGCAACTGTGGTTCCCACTTCTGCTGCAACTGGTGGTGGCCACCCCTCTTCCTCTGGGGTTTCAGCACGATCTCCTGTCTCAGGATCAGGGGACTCTCTTGCACCCCAACCTCCAGTCCCTTCATCTGATGGCCTGGCTGCTGGAAGGGTAGTCCTGGCTCCCCTACTACTGCCCCGTGAGGTGGAAGATGTAGTCTTAGCCTCTAGGCGGCAATCCACCAGGAAATCCTACACTCTTAAGTGGCGTAGATTCTCCGCATGGTGTGCTCAGCACAGCGAGAATCCCTTCTCGTGCTTGGTAGCGGTAGTCTTGCAATATTTGCTTTACCTCTCCAATCTAGGCCTTAAGTCCAACTCTGTTCGGGTTCACCTCAGTGCTCTCTCAGCGCACCACTCGCCAGTGAACGGACGGCCTCTTTCCAACCACCCTTTGGTGGCTCGTTTTCTCAGAGGCCTCCTTCTGCTTAAGCCTCCTTTGCGTCCACCAGCCCCTGAGTGGGATCTGAATGTGGTCTTACAGCGGATTACTTGTCTGCCCTTTGAACCTATGGCTACCTGCCCTCTCAGTTTTCTCTCCTGGAAAACCTTGTTTCTGGTAGCTCTTACCTCTGCTAGGCGTGTGAGTGAACTTCAGGCGCTAGTGTCTGATCCTCCTTACACTAGGTTCTACAGGAATAGGGTAGTCTTACGGACTCACCCGAAGTTTCTCCCTAAAGTTGTCTCCCCTTTTCACCTCAATCAGGAGGTGGTTCTTCCGACCTTCTTTCCCAGGCCGCATACCAACCGGGCTGAGATGGTCCTGCATACCCTGGACTGTAGGAGGGCGTTATCCTTCTACCTTGACCATAGGTGGGAGCATCGGAGGGCTGTTCAGCTCTTCGTTTCTTTTGACCCCAATAAGTTGGGGTTACCTGTCTCCAAGCGTACTTTGTCGATCTGGGTCGCTGACTGTATCGCCTGGGCTTATGGGGCAGCCGGCCTCTCGTTGGAGGGTCGAGTCACGGCTCATCGTGTCAGGGCGAAGGCTGCGTCAGTGGCTCATCTCCGCTCTGTTCCGTTGGCAGACATCTGCCGGGCCGCTACTTGGTCTTCAAGCCAGACCTTTGCGGCCCATTACTGCCTTGAGAGGGAGTCCCGCAGGGACAGTGCTTTCGGACAGGCAGTACTCCATAATCTCTTTGGGGTTTAGGCAACTCCTACCCTCCGGCCCTGGTGTTGGGCTACTGGTCGGGGGCGTTCTCAGAGAAGATTCCTTCCTTACGTACTGCCGAGCTAGAGGGAGCTCATTTTTCGGCTTGAGGTCTCCAGTAGCCTTAAGCTGGGGAGTCCCATCTGTGAGGACTGACTTCCTGCTTGGTCCTGGAGAAAGAGTAGTTACTCACCTGTAACAGGTGTTCTCCAGGAGCAGCAGGAATCAGTCCTCACAACCCTCCCTCCTCCCCTTGGAGTTGCAGTCATATGATTTATTTTGCTAATTTTTTGCTGTCTTTTAGCTATGTCATCAGACTGAGCAAGATGGCACCCTTGGGCGGGAAGGGAACCGCGCATGCGCGCTGCAATTCCCAAAGGCTTTCTTTGAAAGCTGGGGAAATGCTCCGCACGAGGGCTCCGTCGGCGCCGACGTCACCCATATGTGAGGACTGATTCCTGCTGCTCCTGGAGAACACCTGTTACAGATGAGTAACTATTCTTTCTGGCTGAAATCCAAGCTGGAAACACAACAATAAATTAAAAGTTGAATCATAGACAAAGCTATTTGGGTGTGGCCGTGGCAGAGATACAGGAAACAGTGGACCACATGGAGCAGGCGGAGCAGAGATTGTTGTCAGCAAAGGGGAGGAGCTGAACATGCTAAAAAAAAATAAGACAGGCAAGAAAAGAACTTTTATACAGAAACTTATATTAAAGATTGATGATTTAGAAAATTGCTCCCCCGGGAACAGTCTGACTGGTAGGTGTTCGGAAGTAGTGGAGACTTTCGTGGAGAGCTTACTGTGGGAGGTATTTCTAGATCCTGTGATGCCAGTGCACTTGGTGGTAAGTAGGGGGCACCAGTTGCCTGCCTGGCAATGAGGTCAAGCTATTTATCCTCACATAATCTTGATACAGGTACTTTACACATAAAGAGCATGTGCTGCAGTGAGCACAGAAGGCTAAGATGCTTGTGCATAAGAACACTAAAATCATGAAATGTCTGGATTTTAGCTCTGAAAAAGATACGAAATGTGATCAGAAACTATCGAGACTTGTGTAGCTATATAACAATACCTCACGCCACGATGCTATTAAGCATGCAGTGACCTAGTTATGCGCTCTGCATGTGCAGTGTAGCAAGGCTGCAGCACAGCTGTACTTTTTTTAATCACGTGATGTTTGGTATCATATAAAAGCAGTTCGTCAGATTTACGATGAGTGAAAAAATTGAACAGCGAATTTGCATTAAATTCTGTCAGAAACGTGGAGATTCTTGCAAAAAGACTTATGACAAGTTACAGCAAGTGTATGGCAATGAATGCATGAGTCAAGCTTGAGTTTATGACTGGTACAAACATTTTCAAGAGGGCCGCCAAAGTGCTGACAGTGCCGAAAGTTCTGGAAGGCCATCCAGGAGCAGGAATAAAGACAAAGTTGAAGCAGTGCGTACCACAATATGCTCAAATCATCGAATGACTACCAGAGAGCTTGCTGAGGACAGGGACATCAGTTTCGGCTCTGTACAGTCCATTCTTACTGTCATTTTGGGGATGAGACGTCTGTCTGCAAAATTTGTGCCAAAACTCCTGTCCCCTGACCAAAAAGAAGATCGACTGTCTGCAGCAAGGGAGTTGTTGGAATGCATTGAAAATGACTCAGATTTCATCAAAAAGATTATTACTTGTAATGAATTATGATTTATGGTTATGACCTGGAAACTAAGGCTCCTTCTTTACAATGCAAGACTCCAATTTCTCCCAGACCCAAGAAAGCCCATCAAATGAGGAGTTATGTCAAAGTCATGCTGAGAGTTTTCTTTGGTTACTAGGGTATTGTTCATCATGAGTATGCTCCAAAAGGCCAAATCATCAATAAGGAGTACTACGTCCAAGATCTGACTTGTTTGAGATATTCAGTTTGTCGTAAAAGGCCAGAGTTGCACAGGAATGATGAATGGTTGCCTCATCACAATAACGCCCCAGCTCATGTATCACATCTTGTCCAGCAGTTCCTAGCGAAACACAAAATCAAGCAAGTCTGTCAGCCTCTGTACTCATCTGACCTTGCACCCTGTGACTTTTTCTTGTTTCCAAAACTGAAAGTGCTACTGAAAGGAAGGAGATTCAACGACTTGGAGACCATTAAGCAAAATTCAACACAGCAACTTCACTGCATAACGAAAGAGGCATTTCAAAACTGTTTCCAGATGTGACAGGAATGCTGGAGGAAGTGTTTTTATCAGAAAGGGGCTACTATGAAGGAGACTGAGTGCAATAACTGTCAGTGTTATTCTTATTGTACAAATCTCAATACTTTTTGATCACACTTTGTAAACTGCAGCAGCAATATGTTGAAGTTAAATGGCTTGTTTTCACCCATAAATTGCCATGAGCTATGCTCTATCCAGCTAAATTCCAAATCCAGTGGAAGGGGGAATCTGTCTTGTTCGCTGTAGTGAAGCAGGCATAGAGGATTTTTTGGAGGAGATCCTTGGTGAGAGGGGCTGGATTACAGAGTTCCTCACCACAGAAGCATACTTATACTGAACAGGTGATCTAAAGTGATTACAATGATTTTGAAAACAACTTCCTGCAAGTCCTGAGCTTGGAGGCTTTGAAATGATTATTATGGTGATAACAGCATATAGGTGATGCATTATTGAATGATTGCTGAGGATTAATGCTGGTTATGCACCTTTTGGCATTTTCATGATATAGGGACAGTTGCATCCCCTTACTTTTGCGGAGATGGTTTTGCGAACAAGTAAAAGAGATATGCAAGTGACCGATCCATCTGAAGGGAAGGATGCACTCTAGTAGATTAGGAGATTGCATTCATTAGGAGAGCAAATGTTGGTGACGCAGCACAGAAGTTGTCATCTAGAGGGGCTGGAGTTGCCCTTCAGACTTGAAAGATTCCAAGTGGCCAGTTCTTCCCCTACAAGGCTGCCGCCCTCCTGCACTTTTACAGTTTTATGGTCTTGTATTTTCTTTTTTTTGTTTTTTTTTTATTTTGATGTTCTTTTTTATAGGAATGTTTATTTGTCTTGATATTGTGCACTGCCCATTACTAGGCATTATCAAGCAATACTTTGATAGACTGCATTAGGTTCTCTTTGCCCACTGTCATGGTACACTGGACTATAATTCTGGATATTCAACATATTGGGAGTATGAATGTGGGATATCTGAAGAGTAGATTTGTTAGTGTGTAGGAAGGATATGAGATATGCTAGAAGAATGGTTGGTAGTAAGCATGGAAAATGGTATATAGACTTTTTATTTAAGAGCAAGCAGTACAGTAGGCTAATGATGTACAGTAATGTAAAGTTAACTTCCTTTAATGTATAGGGGCTACATACAGTTGCTAATAAGAAAAAAGATCTTAGTGATTTGCATAGTATGCCCTCGGGTACATTTTTGTTATGTGAAACACATTTGGATGGGAACTGATCGGTAAATTAAGAGCTGCATGGATTGGAGAAGTGCATAGCTAGCCTGGTTCTAATAGTGTGGGTGTAGCAGTTAATATACGGAGGAATACTCAGGTTAGAGTTTCTAAGACCTGGAAAGGTAAAATGGGAAGAGCTCTTACGCTTGAGATGGAGGTAGGGGATTATTTTATTCTGGGCCATCAATATGTATACACCAAATAACAGTAAGTTTGATTTATAAATTATATCTTACAGAAGGCACTAGTGTTTTCCAAATTACCTATGACTGTGAGTTAAGAGTTTAACATTTATTTAATTTATACACCGCACTATTTTGAAATCAGCGCAGTTTACATAGAACAAGAAAGAATAAGCATTTTACTTTGAACAGGCAACACAAGAGCAGTAAACATTTAACATTGAACAGGGGCATCAACTTGGGTAGTAACGGGGAAAAATAAATTACAAGCTGGTACGTGGTTGGCAGGCCATGTCTCTGGCATGGTTATGGTATGTGTTCATAGAATAATTGGAATAAATGAGTCTTTATTGCTTTTGTAAAGGTAGACAGGTCAGAGATGGATCGGACTGAGGCCGGGAGGGTGTTCCACAGAGTTAATGCATATAATGAGAAGGCTCTGTTCTTAGCAGGATCTACTAACATGGTAATGTGACCAGTAGTATATAGAACTAGGGGATCAAGGTGGTAGGACAGGAGGTCCTGTGAGCCTTTTCCCTTGGCTGGCCTTGAATTATGTATTAGTTGATAGCTGAAGACTGCAGAACTCATGCATTAGAGGTTTCATATGTTTCTGTCTACACAGTTTGTGTTCAGAAATGATTTATTCTTGTGTGCTATAGGCCTGATAACATGGTTTTATTATGCTCCAGCAGATGTAGCTTGATTAGCAATTTCTCTCCCTATTCCTAAGCAAAGTCATGAATGATGACTTGTTCATTACTGGCTGATAAATCTTAGGGGGATGTTTACTAAAGTGCGGTAAACGTGACTAACGCGCGTTATACGACGTTAACGATCGTAAGTGCCGTATAACGCGCGTACCGACGCGCTAACGACCGTTAACGTCATACTACGCGCGTTAACCGTAGTTAACGATCGTAAAGCTCCACGGCGCGTTAAAACAGCGCAGAAGGTGGAGAGTGGGCGGAGAGAAGGGGTCAATGGGCGGAGAGTGGGCGGGGAGAGGCTCCCCTCATACTAACGCGCTGAATTTCAGAGCTCAATTCCAACGCGAATGAAAACCTGTCGTTAAAGGCATTTAAAGGGCAGAGAAACCATTTCCGTCAGCAATGTACAGAAAAACCGGGGAAACCCACAAAACGTGAGCAGTGTGATACATGTGCACAGAACAAAATTTCACATAAAACGTTAAAAATGACCACAAGAAACATTTTAAAAAGCATAATTCAGCTGGGCAACAGTGATAGCAATGGGCAACAAGGAACAACACTCCCTGGAAAGCACCAAAATAAAAAGAAATGATGTGTGGAAGGGTCTACGCTCCGCAGACCCTTTCAAAGAGCATTACATTGTAATGGAGCTGTCCTGGGAGTGTTGTGTAATGTTTCCCAATGATATCATTGTTGCCCAGCTTGGTTATGGGTGTGTGCCCCTTTTGTGAGGTCTTTTCTGAGGTTTATGTGCACCTTTGTCTGCATACAAGGTAAATGAGGCAACAGTAAACCTGTTGCAGAGCAGGGTTTCTGACTTGTCAGGCCGGTTTAACTAACTCCAGGGACTGCACTGTCTCTGTGGCCACAATGTGGTGCAACAGACACAGCCAGTGCCTGTAAGACCAGAGGGTCACAGGTTCAAATCCCAGCTGGGGCTCCTGCCAACCCAGTCCCCATAGTTTTACCCACCACTAAACAGTGATAGTAAAGACACTCCTTTATTGCAGAGAACATACGCATGGCCTATATTTTACCACACCAAACACAGACACCAGAAACAGGCACATTACCTAAAGCAGAGTCCCGCAAATGCAGTCCTGGAGGGCCCCACACCATTCCGGTTTCATGCTGCCTCTAATAAAGATGCCTGTGCTGCATAGCTATGCACCACCCCCATGGTATGCAGATGTAGCTCATGCATATTTATGAGGGACAGCATGAAAACCCGAACAGTGTTTGGAACACCAGGACTGGAGTTGGGGAACTCTGCCATAAAGCAGCAGCCAACAGGGACACACACCCACCCACAGGCCCCATTGGCCAATGCCACCTGGAGAGGCAAGACATTGGGCCCTGCCTGTATCTCCCAACACTAGCAGTTGCATACCTTAGCAATGCCACCCTACACCTGGGTATATGGTACACAGCTATCAAACGTTTCCTATGATAACTGTCAGATATCAATTCCTATGTTAAGCACATTTTGCTCATTGAGCTCCACCATAACAATCATTCTGATGTCTGCGGTGTGTGCTGCAGGTCTGGTCTCTGACAGTGTTCACCACCCTGGGGAGTGACCCCCAACAGTCTTGTGTACCATATCCATGCCTGTACTATGCCCAGGAATGGTGTGGTGGGTATGGCTGCTGACCACCTCTATAGTAGCACAATGCTGGCATAGGTGTGGGGGTGGCTGTCTGTCTATCCAGTGTGTGGTGGCTGCAAACACCTTCCACAGCCCACACTGCCAGCAATGTTGCCAGTATTGGGCTGCCAATGTGCATAATGAGGAGCAAGGTACCATGGGTATAGGCTGGACAGGGTGGCCTGGCCAGGGTGCATCTGCACAGGGCATAGGGCAGTGACAGGCACATTGCAGTGCCCGGCCACCACCTACACAGACAAGGTGACCTCAGTATATCCTGCTGAGAGATCACTCTCACCCTGACTGTGCAGTGACCACAGCATGGCTAGGCACTCCCATAGTGCTATCTAGTATTTCTCTCATGTGATAAATATGGGTTTCCTTTTGGGGCCCAGTCACTGATGTATCTGCTTGCTGTGTATGCTGACATCCCAGTTCTGGGTGCAGGCATCTCCACTGGGCACTAGCAGACTGTTTGCAGCTGGTAGGTGTTGTGATGGAGTGGCTGATGGCTTGCACCAGGGGAATATCAGATAGTGGTGGGGTGCAGCCTAATGTCTGTCTGCTATTGTGTTATGGCTGTGTACAGAGCTGCATTGACTGCCCTGTGGGGTGTCTGTTCCTCAGCAGGACTAGGGTTAATGTTCCCCTCTACTGCCACCTTTGCAGGGAGGTAGACTGTGGATCTTTTGATGGGAGACTCTGCTTGCCACCCTCAGCCCTGGGGGAGGGGGGTGGTGGTGCATGGGGGCTACACCTGACTGAAACAGACAGAGATGTCCAAGGTGGTCCTGCAGAACCTACCTATCTCACACATTAACACTGCTTTGGACCTGTGCCATGGACGGTGCTGTGGACCTGGTGCTGGGCGCCTCACTGCACCCTCAGGGTGAGCACAGTACCCGCACAATGTGACGGTGTGTAGCTACTCTGTGCCAGTACAACACACGGTCAGTACCCCCTACCAGGCGAAGTGCTGTGGGGGTGCACATAGTCAGTCCCCCCTACCAGGCCGAGGTGCTGTGGGGGTGCATTCCCCATGGTGTGTATCTGTGGACAGCTGATTTGCATGTGCAGTGCATCATGGGTGTGACTGGCACAATCCAACCCTGTGAAACCCCAGCACCTGCTCACAGGCTCTGATAAACCATAGGCCATCACACGTACATCTGCTAGCATAATGCATAGGTGCAAGACACCCTACAGAGTCTGTAAAATAAGATGCCCACACTGGTAAAAACACACGTACCCACGCATGTAAAATCACACGTACCCACGCACGATTGTACGCGCGCAGCTACGCACGGGGCTACGCACGTACCAATGCACGCAACCTCGCACGCACCAACGTACGTGGCTAGGCACACTCCGAGGGTGTTTTTCTGACACCAATACTCAGCGTAACAAAAAACATGCCTTCTCTTTCCCTCTGTAATGTACAGGGTGATGCCTGGGACAGCCTTCTGCGTTAGGCACACTGGGGACTCGAACCCATGCTGCCTGTAACAGCGGTCAGTACCGTAACCATTGTGCTACAGCTCTGTTTCAGTGCTTTGTGTCTGTACGTCGTCTTACGATTAACGCGCAGTAACGCGGCACGGCGCCCAGTAACGCTCGTTAATTTTTCTAATGCGCGGTAGTGGTGACGATGTACCGCCCATGTCCTTATTTGGGGTTTCTTTCACTACCGCGGCTCCTAACGCGAATTGCACTAACGCAGTTTAGTAAACATACCCCTTAATGTCAGGAAATTGGGGAAGCTATTAGTAATTAGTAGAGGAGGAGTAGCCTAGTAGTTAGAGCACTGGCTTGGTAACCAAGAGACCAGGGTTTGATTCCCACTAGCACTCCTTGTGGCCTTGGGCAAGTCACTTAACCCTCCATTGCCTCAGAAGAAAGGTTTGGCAATCTACTTCCAGTTACACGGCCAAGAAAACCCAGGAGCTGCTCAAAGGCACACGTCGCATTTGCATTAGTAGCTGTGGTTTATGGTTTATTGTTTCTGATATACCACCCCTTGCAAGCATTCAGAGTGGTTTACTTGATAACCAGTGGCAATTGGGAAGTTCCCTTTTCGACTGTGGAAAGTACTAAAAATGCTTATCCAAGTGAACTTAATTGAGATGGGGACAAGCGCCAAAAAAGGGAATTTATATACAGTCCTCATCTCCACCACATCTGAGGGATGCTATTTCATGCATTTACCACCCTTTCCATAAAGAAATATTTGCTCAGATTAATCCCAATTCTATCCTCTTTCACCTTCATTATATGTCCCCTTGTTACAATTGCCCCCTTCCTTTCAATTACATTTATGCCTTGAAAGTATTTATTTAAATTCCTCTATCATATATTCCCTCTCCTGCCTTTCCTTCAAACGATACATATTGAGATCTTTACATCTGTCCCCATATGTTTATGATGAAGATCACTAACCATTTTAATAGCCACCCTCTGTACTAACTCCATCCTCTACAGTATATCTTTTTGAAGATGTGGTTTCCAAAATTACATAAAATATTCCAAATGAGTTCTCACCAAAGACTTATACAGAGGCACTATCACCTCTGAAAACTGATCTGACAATGTAGAAAACAAAAATAGCAGCCTAGGTGAAATGTTCATTTTATAATATTAATTCTAGACAGTAAACAGAAGAACATATGTCTCCATCTACCCAAATCCTCCTGAAGTTTCTTCAGCATAGGCAGGTAAATGTAATTCATACAAGCCATTTAATCAGGCAGGTAGTGTTAACCCTAAGTACCTGAACCCCTTGAAAGTCTATTGAAATAGATAATAAAGCATGGGTTTATACTGTCAACCAGTTCCTCGGAAAAATTTAGGAACATCAGAAGAGAAGGTACAAAAAAGGGTGACCAAAATGATAATGAGGATGGAATGATACCCCTATGAGAATAGACTAAAGAGATTAGGGCTCTTCAGTTTGAAGAAGAGACAGCTGAGGAAAGATATGATGAGTGGAGTGGAACAGGTAAACCCATGTCAGTTGTTTACACCTTCAAGAAGTGCAAAGACTAGGGAATACACAATTAAGCTACTAAGTGGTACATTTAAGACTAATTGAAGAAAAAAAAGTTATGTGCATAATTAAGCCCTGGAATTCATTGCTGTAGGATGTGGTAAAAGCTGTTTTATACCGCCTTTCAGGGTTATCAAAGTGTTTTACAATTATCTCAACATTTTACATTGGACAGAGGTTAATACATTACATTGAACTTACTACTACATTACATTGAACTGGGTTAACAAGCTATGATAGATTTTTGGGATATGACCTGATGTGACCTGTAACCTGGATTGGCCACTGTTAAAAACAGGATACTGGGCTTGATGGACATTGATCTGACCCAGTATGACAAATCTTATTTTCTTATTTTCATTAAGTTTATATCCTGAAATAGCATTGTATTATTCCCACTCCCTCATAAAAATAGAAAGCGAGGTCAAGGTCCATTCAGTGAACACCAAAGTGTTATCTGCAGATAAGGCAACTTTCTAAATTGCACCCCCCACCGCTATACCTGCAATATCTGGAGACAAACAAATCACTTGTGCAAATGGTTCTAAAGCCAGAGCAAACAGAAAAGAGGAGAGGGAGCACCCCTGTCTAGTTTCCTTTCATAAATGAAAAGGATGAGTAAGCAAGCCATTTAAAGTTTATTCTCCGGGAACAAGCAGGACGTCAGTCCTCACATATGGGTGACGTAGGTGCCGACAGAGCCCTCGCGGAAGATCTCCCCAGCTTTCAAAGCATCTCCCCGCATGAGTGGTACCCTTCCTGCCCAAGCACTGATTCCTGCTGTCCCCAGAGAACACCGGTTACAGGTGAGTTACTATGCTTTAGACTGGATAAACTGCCTTTCACTGATGACAATAAAGTGGTGTACAGTTAAGTAAACAGACTATCAGTGACGACATCACAATAAAATAACCTGAAAGGAATAGAGGAGCAACACAGGAAGGAAGGTTTGCAATCAATAAAATTAACATTAATTTATCATACACAAGAGAAGGAAAAAGAAAGGAAGATGCCTCAGTCAGTTCCCCAATGCAGTTGATAGGCACCAGTTATTAGATCAAAGATAGCAATGCTGGACCAAAAAGCTTGGATTTTAAGGCAGCCTTAAACTTCTAAGGTGTGGGGGAAATCTATTTCAAAGATGGGGTGCACTGGAACCTGATGATAATGGGGAATGGCAGCTGCAGTAGGGCTCATTGGAAAGAACTGAGGGGACATGCAGTGTAATGTGGTATAAGCAAAGAAGTTAGACAATATGACAGACCACAGTATAAAAAACGCGATGGACTAGAAATTAAATTTTAAATAGTATTGGCAAAGGAATTGGTAACCAATGGCTCTTCATAAAGGAATGGAATGACATGGCCAAACCAACCAGCACCAAACAGGATTTCACAGCATTATTCTGTATAGTTTGTAGCTTTTTTTATTGAAGTCACACTGAAATCAGCAGTAAGAGAGTTACAATAGTCAAGGATCAGAGCATTTGTGAGATACTGAAGATCCTTAGGGGCATGTTTACTAAATGATTTAATGCACATTAATTGCCTGAAGCTCTTTATTTTCATGGGTGCAGCTGCACTTAACCTGTATTAACCTTTAGTAAACATGCCCCTTACTGTCATACAGCTGCCTTGCAGTTTGAATCTTCCTCAGGAAAAGAACGATGAATGAACTAAAGATAAAATGTATCTGTCAGAAGTAAGTTGGGACTCCAAGTGTACTCCCAAAATAGTAACAGAGTCAAAGGAACATAGTGGATCATTGGGATTAGAGTGAACTGGGCTTTCCCCCCTAGGAAACTAGATGGTCTCTGATTTATTAGCAAGGTTAGGCTTCAAGGAGTGTTCTTCCAGCCAGGCAGCTACAGCCCCAAGACAGGGATTAAGAAGAGAAATATCTGAGGAGGATGGGTTAATGCTTGCAAAAAGCTGGATGCCATCAGCATATGAAAGGTTTGCAATATCAAAACCCTGAATTAAGTGTAAAAAGAAGAAAAGAAAGACATTAAAAAGGATAGGAGCCAGAATAGAATGCTGGTGTACATCACAAACTGTTGGCCTAGAGCTGAAGGACTCTTGAGTTCCAATCAATTATAAAGGAATTATTAGATAAGTAAGACCTGAACCAATCAAGGACTCTGACAGAAAGGCCCAAATCCTCTAATTCAAAGAGGCATTAGTGATCAATTAAATTGAAGGCAACTTCAGAAGAATACCACTAGGATATTGCTGCCATATTGCATTCAATCTGATTTTATTTATCATGGTGACAAAAAACATTTCTTTGCTCTGTCCAGCAGTGAAGACATATTGTTGAGGGTGCATAGGATGGATTTCTCCTAAAAAGTCAGTAAATTATTGGAGCACTAATTTTTCAATGACCTTTGAGAGAAATGGCATATTGGAGAGTCGACAATAGCTAACTGGGTCCGTGGGATCGAGATTAGTCTTTTTTTTAAAAGAGGGCATATAATTAATGTTTTCCAACAAGAAGTAAAACTGCTATTTAATATTGACTACATATCAGGCAATCTGATGCAGCTGTTACCGTACTTACAAGGCTCTGCCAAGAAATATGGAAGACAGCATCATGGCCAACTGACTGGAAAAGATCTGTGTTTATACCAATACTAAAGAAAGGTGATCCAACTGACTGTGGAAATTATCGCACAATCGCTCTGATCCCACATGCCAGCAAGATTCTACTGAAGATTATTCGAAAGAGACTACAATCATACCTGGAACAAGAACTACCTGAAGTACAAGCAGGGTTCGGAAAAGGGCGAGGAACGAGAGACATCATTGCGGATGTGAGATGGATCCTTGAAAAGACTAAAGAATACCAAAAGGATATCTATTTGTGCTTTATCGACTATAGCAAAGCTTTTTACTGTGTAAACCATGAGAAACTCTGGGCCACATTAAGAAGCATGGGTATACCAGAACACCTGATCGTTCTCTTGCACAATCTGTAAATTGATCAAGAAGCAACAGTTCAAACGGAACAAGGAGAAACAGAATGGTTTAAAATAAGCAAAGGTGTAAGACAAGGCTGCATACTTTCCCCCTACCTGTTTAATTTATATGCAGAACAAATCATCAGAGAAGCAGGATTGTATGAAGACAACAGAGGTGTGAAGATTGGTGGAAGACTCATCAACAACCTTCGCTATGCTGATGATACCACATTACTGGCGGAAAGTGAGGATGATCTGAAACATTTGCTTCTCACATTCAAAGAACATAGTCTCAAAATGGGCCTGCACCTTAATGTAAAAAAGACAAAGATCATGACAACTGGCATAATCAACAGGTTCATCGTCGAAGGAGAAGAAATTGAAATCGTGAATACCTTTAACCTACTTGGATCAACTATCAATAAAGAAGCAACAAGCAGTCAAGAAATCAGACGACGCATTGCTCTTGGCAGAATGGCTATGAAAGACCTAGATAAGATTCTCAAGAGCAGAGACGTCTCTCTCCATACAAAGATTCGACTTGTTCAAGCCATGGTATTTTCAATAACATCATATGGATGTGAAAGCTGGACAGTGAAAAAGATAGACAGGAAGAAAATTGATGCCTTTGAATTATGGTGCTGGCGGCGAACACTGTGTATACCATGGACTGTCCGAAGAACAAACCAGTCTGTACTAGAGATCAAACCTAAGCTTTCTTTAGAAGCTCAGATGACAAGACTTCGACTTTCATACTTTGGACACATCATGCGGAGAGGGAGATCATTGAAGAAAGACATCATGCTTGGCAAGTTAGAAGGTCAACGCAAAAGAGGAAGGCCAGCAATGAGATGGATCGATACAATAACAGCAGCTACGGGTACCAGTCTGTCAACAATGAGTCGCCTGACTGAAGACCGAACACAATTTAGGATAGCTATCCAGAGGGTCGCCATGAGTCGACTCCGACTTGACGGCACTTAACAACAACAACAACAACATGAAAGGTAATTGGTCAAGCGGAGGGTCCTTTACTGAACTAGAAGAAAGTGGGTTTAGAGAGAAAGTAGAACAACTCATAGAGGTGACAATCTGAGCTAATTCAGTATTGGAAGGAACTGTGCCTGACATGATAGGGAACAAAAGATGAAGACTCAAAAAGAGACACCAATGACGAAATGAAGCATGAATTTGAAAGAGAGTCACTGTTGATGGAGAGCATGGTTGGGGCATCTCTTTTTTAATGGAAATTACTTTGGCCTAAAAAAAATAACAGCAAATTGTTCATCTGTTAAAGACCATGGCACAGTTATCATATGAGGAGTGAGACCAGAGAGCCTGGAATTAACACTGAAAAGTTGTTTTGGGCAGTCCTTACAGAATGAATGAAAGAGGACAAGTATGACATTTCTCCGGGAACATGCAGGAAGTCAGTTCTCACATATGGGTGACATTGGCGCTGACAGAGCCTGCGCAGTAACCTCTCCTCAGCTTTCAAAGAAAGCCTTTGTGAGATGTACCCGCATGCATAATCTCCTTCCTGCCTAAGGGTGCCATCTTTCCTCAGTCTCCTTTATTCCGCGGAGCCCATTGGACGTGTCTATTTCTCCCAGAAAAAGTTGATTTTTTTCTGTCTTTTTGTCTTGTTTTTCTCCTGTCTTCAAATTCCACTTGCCTCCAGCATTGTGTTTTTTCAGGTTCCTTTTTCTTTTTCCCCTTCGGGAGTCTTTTCTCTGGTACGTGGGTTTTCGCACCCTTTCTAGCCAGGCCTAGAGAGTTTGACCTCACGGGGACCTTCTTCCCCACCATGGCCTCAGTCAGTGACTTCAAGCCATGCAACTGCTATGCTCATAACATGTCGCACACGGACCCACATGATTCTTGCCTTCGGTGCCTCGGGCCGGATCATGATGCCTTGGTGTGTGATCTCTGCCATATGATGACCCCAAGGCCCTCTGAGGCCGTAAGAAGCAGCAGGAGTCAATATTTCCTAAGACTAACTCGGCCCTGGAGTCATCTGCGGGACCGCACCCTCGAGGGCTGCTGCAGAGGCTCCCTTTTTGCGTGGCAACCATGCTGCCTCAGAGCCTCGAGTACACGATGTGCAGAGCCAGGTCTCCCTCAAGGAGGGACGCCCTTCGAAGATCCTGATATCATTGGTGGCTTACTCAGGTGACAAGTCTGGGACCATGGGGAAGTCCCATGTTAACCGGCCTCGGAACCCTCAATGCGAGGCCGAGGGCGATGGCCGGGAGCAGGCCTTGAAGCTGTCCTGGTGGGAAAAGCACTATCGGCATCCGGGAGTTGATCTCAGTCCTCTGAGGCCATCCTTGTCAAGAACACCCCCTTGACAGCGCTGGCATTGGGGCTGGGGTTGGGGTCCTTGGTACTTGGATTGGTGGCTGCGGAGCCATCAGGCATTGAGGCCAGGATGACGGCCTTAGAATACAGTCTGTCTGCCTTCATGGCCCAACAGCAGGTTCTGGTGCCCAGTTCCTCTGGGTCATCAATCCCGACCCTTGGCCTCTCCACAGCAAGGGCCTACCCGGAGGTGGAGCCAATTCTTGAGCACCACTGGCCTCGAGATGCTCCTTGGGCCCGGTTCCAGTCGGGATAGAGGCTTTCCCTGCACAGTACACCCGACTCGGGGCACAGGGGCATCAGGACCCCCATGCCATGCGACACTGCCACAGAAGCTTGCCAGAGGATGGCCTGCACCATTCTCATTCTGGAACATCTGTGGTCATCATAAACTACCCAAAGTCCCATTTCCACCCAAAGCAGTGACTGGAGTTCTTAGGGGCAATGCTGCACACCATCAAGGCCAAGGCCTTCCTTCCTCCAGACAGGGCCCAGCACCTCCAGGCACACACAAGGCACATCCAGGGTCAATCCTTGGCCTCTACCCACCTCATGCTTTGCCTTCTAGGCCACATAGCATCCACATCACCCCGGATGCTCGCCTGTACGTGCGGCCATCCCAGTGGGCTCTCAGCTCCCTGTGGTTGCAGGCCACGGGGCACCTATGGGACAGAGTGGTTGTAACTCTCTCTCTCACCGATCCCCTCGACTGGTGGCAGCAGGTCCAGCACCTGCAAGCCGGAAAGCCCTTCCAGGCCCCTGCCCCTCAGAGGATCCTCATCACAGACACCTCCAGATTGGGTTGGGGTACCCATTGCGACAACCTCCGCACTCAGGGCAGCTGGTCGCAGTAGGAGAGCCTCCAGCATCAACCTCCTGGAGCTCCGAGTGGTAGCGCTCTCCCTCCGGGCCTTCCAGCACCACCTTCAACAATAAGCAGTCCTGATCCAAATCAACAAGCAGGTGGTGATATTTTACATCTACAAGCAGGGAGAGATGGGGTCGTTCCTCCTGTGGCAAGAGCCGGTGAGTCTCTGCTCCTTCGCCAGCAGCAGCAGAATGCTCCTGTGGGCGGTCTACCTTCCGGGCCAGGAGAACGTCCTGGCAGACTGGCTCAGTTGAGTCCTCTAGCCGCACAAGTGGTGGCTGGACCCCAAGGGGACCAGTCAACTGTTCCATCTCTGGGGGTGCCCACAGATGGACCTCTTCACCAGCCCAACCAATGCTCTACTGGCCCACATTTGCTCCAGGGAGCTGCATCCCTCGCGGGTGGCGGTGGATGCATTCCTCATCCCGTGGATGGCGGGCCTCTTCTATGCCTTCCCACTCACAGTGCTGATCACCAAAACCTTGTTCAAGATTCAGCTTGACAGAGCCACATTGATACTGATGGGCCAGCAGCTGTGGATCCCACTGTTCCTCCTCCTGTCCCAGGTATCCCTGGTCCCTCTGGGGTAAGACCGGGGTCTGCTTTTGTAGGAGGGCAGCTCCCTTCTGCTCCCCAACTTGAGGTCCCTATCTCTAACAACTTGGCTGCTGAAAGGATAGCCTTGGCCCACTTTGATCTCTCCAGCGAAGTGGAAGCAATTCTCTTGGCTTCACACAAACGTTCCACCCACTGGGCCTACTCCTTCAAGTGGCAAAGGTTCTCGGTCTGGTGTGCGGAGAGGTGGATTAACCCCTTCTCCTGTTCGGTCCACCTGGTAGTCCATTACCTGCTCCACCTGTCCCAGGTAGGGCTGAATTCCAACTCCACCTCTGCATGCTTTTGGCGCACCATCATCTTGTTGAGGGCAAGCCCCTTTCCACCAATCCCCTCGTAATTTGATTTTTGAGGGGCCTACTTCTCTCTAAGCCACCCGTCCACCCCCTGGTGGCAGAGTGGCATCTCATCGTAGCTGAAACTCACTGTGCCACTGTTCAACTCTCTTGGCTCGTGCCACCTCAAGTATCTCTCCTGGGAGGTGTCTTCCTTGTGGCGCTTACCTCAGCTTACAGGGTCAGCGAGCTCCAGGCCCTGTTGGCTCACTCACCTTACACAAGGTGCTACAGTAATAAGGTCATACTCCGCATGCACCCAAAGTTTCTCCCAAAAGAGGGAGGAGTGGCCTAGTGGTTGGGGCAAGGTACTACAGGCCGGAAGGTCGGTGGTTCAAATCCCACTAGAGGACAGCAACCTTGGGCCGGAAGGACTGGGGTTTCTAGTCCCACAGGTGCTCCTTGTGGTCTTGGGCAAGCCACTTAACCCTCCATTGCCCATGTTCCCTGTAAGTATTAGTGTATGTGTCTCATATCCCCTCATGTTAAATGTATCCCCCAACCGCATTGACCCGGTGAAAAGCGGGATATAAATGCAGCTAAATAAAAAAAAATAAAAAGTGTTTTTTCCTTTCCACCTCAACCAGGAGGTGGTACTTCCCACTTTTTTTCTGCGGCCCCAGGCCAGTAGGGCTGATGCCATTTTCCACACTCAGGCGCATTGCGTACTCAGGCCCATTGCCGCCCTCAAAGCTCTTCACCCCCTACGACCTAAGTAGGCTGGGGACAGCAGTCTCTAAGCGTACCCTGTCACTTGGGTGGTGGACTGCATTGCCTTCGCTAACAAGCAGGCTGGTCTTTCACTGGAGCACCCGGTCATAGTGCACACCATCCGGGCCTTGGCAGCATCTGTGGCGAACTTGTGCTCCATCCTCTTTGTGGAGATTTGCTGGGCTGCCACCTGGTCCTCTGTTCATACCTTCACAGCTCACTGCTACCTGGAAAGGGAGTTCTGCCGGGACAGCGCCTTTGGTCAGGCAGTACTCCATCATTTGAGGTGTAAGGCAACCCCTGCCCTCTGACCCTTTGGTGTGTTCATGCTACCAGAGAACTGTTTCCTCTCTGGAAATTTGGGCCACTCATGGGTCTGTTGTCTCTCGACTCAGTTGCTACTTCTCAAGGCTCAATTTTTCTGGTCACCCGTGGTTTTTTACAGGTTTTTTCGGTAGTCTTTAGATGGGGAGTCCCATATGTGAGGACTGATTTCCTGCTTGTTCCCTGAGAAAGTATAGTTACTCACATAGGTTTTCTTCGGGGACAGCAGGAATCAGTCCTCACAACCCTTCCTCCTCCCCAGGGAGTTGCTTTTCTTTTTGCCATCTTGTGCTATATTATCTTACTGAGGCAAGATGGCACCCTTAGGTGGGAAGGGGACAATGCATGGGTGGTACATCTCAAAAATGCTTCCTTTGAAATCTGAGGAGAAATTACTGTGTGGGCTTGACTCATCTGATCTCCTTTGTGTTCCTTACCATTCCCCCTAGATGTATCCCATGTCTACACCTACTGTGTTGTCTGTCTTGACTAGATTGTAAGTTCTGATGAGCAGGGACTGTCTCTTACATGTCTGTGCAGTGCTGCATATGTCTTGTAGCTCTATACAAATGCTCACTAGTAGTAGTAGTGGCACCAGCGTCACCCATATATGAGGACTGATTCCTGCTGTCTCCGGAGAACACCTGTTACAGGTGAGTAACTATGCTTTTTGTGCGATGGACTTGAGATTTATAATGGTGAAGTATAAGAGTAGTATTCAGTCTAATTTTCCTCTACCTCTTTTCTGCGTGATGAAATTGCTTCTTACATAGTAACATAATAACATACTATATGACAGCAGATAAAGACCAGTATGGTCCATCTAGTCTGCCCAGCAAGGCGGCAAGAGTAGGTGCACTTGCCGCTCCGTGCAGGTCACCTCTCCCTATGCCTTTGTTTAGGGGTGTATCCTCTGCTCCGTTTAGGTCACCCTTATTTGTTCAGATATAAGAGATAGTTATGTTTATTTTTATTTTATCCTGTTGCTATAAAGGGACCCACTATGTCTGTCCCATGCCATTTTGAATTCTGTCACTATGTTTGCCCCTACCACTTCCATCGGGAGGGCATTTCAAGCATCCCCCACCCTTTCAGTGAAAAGGTATTTCCTGACATTGCCTTTGTTTACCCCCTTGCAGCTTCATATTATGCCCTCTAGTTTTACAGCTTTCCCGTCTTTGGAAGAGGTTTGTTTGTTCATTAATACTCTTTAAGTATTTAAAGGTCTGAATCATATCTCCCCTCTCCTTCCTCTCCTCCAGAGTGTACATATTTAGCTCTTCAAGTCTCTTCTCATAAGTCGTATGATGCAGGCTCCAAATCATTTTGGTTACCTTCCTCTGAACCGCTTCCAGTCTTTTTATATCCTTTTCAAGATACGGTTTCCAAAGCTGAACACAATATTCCAAGTGAGGCCTCACCAGCGACTTGTACAGTGACATTAGTACCTCTTCCTTTCTGCTGCTAATTCCTCTCTGTATGCAACCCAGCATCCTTCTGGCTTTTGCCACCGCCTTGTCACACTGTTTTGCCACCTTGAGTTCATCAGAAACAACCACAAAGGTGATTTTTGAGAATAAAAAAGCCAGTATGGTGCCAGGAATAAGTAGGAATAGGGTGGGAAGAACTTTTTTATGAGGAGCCACAAGATCTATTACAGTAGTTCCCAATGTGTGATCCATGGATCCCTTGGGGTCTGTGAGATTATTACAGGGGTCTGCAGGACACAGAAAAGAGCAAACGGGGAGAGAGGCTGATGGCAATTAGCTGGGAGGATGAGAGACAGACTGGAAGAAACTGGTTGTGGGATGGAGAAAAAAAAGGCAGACTGGTGGGGACTGACTGGATGGAGAGTGAGAGAAAAAGAGAAACTGATGGAGACAGGAAGGGAAGGGAGATAAAGAGGAATAGTAGGGACAGACTTGGCACTGAGTGAGGTGGGTCTGGAAAGAATGATGAGGATGTACTAGAGGTCCCTGAACACTTTGGAAGTTAATAACTGGTCCACACAACTAAAAAAAAGTTGGGAAACTCTAATCTAGTTTATTGCCCAGTATGCTATACCAACAGTTGGCTTGATGTTCCAGGAAGAGATCAACAAAATCTGAGGGAAAAGAATCATAATATTTCTGTATTTTTGAGGTTACAGACAAACTGCGTTATTCTGCTCTCCTGAGACATCAGGCCATTATTGTGTGGTGCAATGCTTCCGGGAAGCCTCTCTTAAAGAGGCCAACACATTCATCACAAAGCATAGTCTGGGTGTCCCCTTCATAACCCCAAAAGCAATGGTGCCCTTGACCATGCTCCCCCACCCTTCCAAACAGCTTATATGGCAGCTTGACACCTAGTGGTAGTATCGTGAGACTACTATTGGGGTTCATGAGTGCCATTTTGAATCCAGCACCAGCCCCAGCAGGAGCAACAGAGGATCGCTCCTTCTGAGTTCACTTGACCACCAAGAATTGATGGAGGGAGGCCCAGGGTGGCCTATGGGGGGAGGTCAAGATTGGAGGTCCATAGGATGAAGGTTAGTGGTCTGTGTGTGGGTGGGGTGGGGTGGGGGGGCATGTTCAGGTGAGCTAAGAGGCTGAGAATAAATGTAAAGATGGTTAAGAGGAAAAGAGAGTTTTGAGCTGCCTGATTTTCACTTGTGTTACTGAGCATTTTTATTTGGTATCATGGCTCAATGGTTTAAATGTAATATAGAAAATTGGATTAAAATGATGAAAAGGGATAGATTACTATTTCCTCTATGGAAAGGTGATGAGAAGCTTTGACATTGGCACTTAGCTCACTACAATTTTGTAGAAAATTTCTGTAGGAAGTAAAAAAAAAGATTTTACTGCAGGCTGAATATTAGACCCTTTCTGTTTTATTATTTATGATATTTATTATAACCCGCTTACAACTACAGTTCCTAGATGAGCCAAATAAATCCTGTGGGTCTGATATTTCAAGGCATTCAGCAAACTGTGTAAATGCCACTCAGCTGGATCTTCAGCCGTACCAACACAGTTAGTGCTGCTGAATATCTGTGAGTGCTGCCACTACATGCCCTAGTTAAACTGGTTACCATTGGGGTGTTCCAGGGTAGCATCCATCAATAACCAGCAAGCGGCAATATCGAGTCACTGCCCGGTTAGCGACACATGACTAAAGTAAGGCATGGCAAATTCTGGTTTTACTTTAGCAACAGAAGCTAACTGGGCAGTTGCTAAATATCGCCGCTGCCTGGTTTGCTTCCGGGTTCTGCGGCCAACCTGGATATTCAGTGCTGCTGGCTGAATATAGCCCCGGCCTTGAATATCTGGGTCTAGGATTCTGTGCCAGTGGCTAGCCGCTGTAGGAGTGCTAGCCACTGGTGCCGAATATCGGGCCCTGTGTCTACTCAAATGAGAATGCAAGCAAGTCTAACATTTGGCAAATTTGACATTCAAAGAGACACACTCATGTTTTTTTATTGGCGTCCTTTAAGGGTTTCCTGAGCTGGTATTTATAAGTATGCTCAATTACATTGTGTGCCTAGCACTTTTGCTGTTGCCATTGCTTGTAGTAAGGACACCTTCAGCGAACACCATCCTCAGCAACAGCGCCACTGTTATCATTGTTCAGATATCAGCGATACTGATGAGGGATGATGAATTTCATTTTTCTTAAAAATGCAGCAAATAAAAAACTGGCAGAAATCCAGCTGATGCACGTTCATCAGCAAAATTGTTTGCATATCTCTAGCATTTGATATGCTGGCAGTTTTGACTTCTCCCACTTTTTGTGGTGAGGAGAATATCTACATTTCTTTTTCTTCCAAACCTTTCTTGTAAGAGCTTCCTGATGTATCTGCAGCAAGTAGTTAAAGTATATAGTTTAAAGTTAAACTGTACATAGTTATCCCGGTTATCCCATGTGTTATTTTCCCTGTTCTTTGTAAACTCAATGTTGCCTGTATGCATTGCAGTATGTTTTGTTCATTGTACACCGCGCTGATTTTAATAGCGCGGTATAGAAGAAATGTTAAATAAATAAATAAAATAAATAAAAATAAGTAAATGTTTCATTCCTAACTGTAATAACATCATTAGTTTGGCATTGGTTGTCTGTGTTTTCACAGGATATAGCGAAATCTGACATGACTTATCGGGCCTTGTTTGTGTCTATGGGAAAAATACTTGGCAAACATGGCTCTTCATCTTTTATAGGTAGATGTTTAGCAAACGAGTACAGGAGATGATTATTTTTCATATTATAAAACAGACAAATTATATCAAATCATTAATTTTCAAGTAACAGTGGCAATTGTTTTCAAAAGCATTTATTTGCTATTTAACCTGCAAAGTCTAATATCAGTCTATGCCTTATTATCTTGTCTCTCAGGTCACACCTGAAAAGTCTAGCAGTGCAAACATGAGGAGGTCTGATGATTGTGTCTTGGTTTCCAAAGAAGAGGAGGGAGGTGCCGGAGCTACTGTGCCTAAGCTATCACAGGCAACCCAGCCACATAAGGAGATGATAACACAAAAGAGCATAGCTGCATCTGACTCCTCGCTGGTCTTCACTGATCCACTGATGAGTGCAAATTCATCATCTTCTAGCAACCTTAGCTCTAGCCCTGATGATGACAGCAGCAACAACAGCAAGGATTCCGACTTTACCATTGTTAGCCCATTGGATATTTAAGTGAGTGGTTTGCAGAGGAATCAGTGAAGTCAGCTATTTCTTCAAGAATTTGTAATAGCCAGACTTTGATTTGAGGAGAAAAAAAACCTCTGCAAAGTTGACCTACTTCAGTCACCTAATGCCTAGGTTCTAAGTTTCTGAGCACAAATCTAGTTTCGTCAGGGGTTTGCAACCTTTGAGAGAGAGAAAACTGTGATGACAGCCTTATAGAAACGTATTCTTAATATATACATCCATTCTGAATTGTGTATGCAGCTGCAGGTATGTGTAGGTTTTTCTTTCATCTCCTTCTCAATCATCTCTAAGTAGAGCATACACCATGTTTTGTTTCCTGTGCACTATCATTCCATTTCAGTAAGATGAAGCATGCATTTTAATGCATGAGGAAAAGATGCTTCACAGATCCGCCTGCTACATTAAAGAAAGTTCATTCTCCAGTGTTATTTTTAATTGGGAGGGGGAAAAAAAGAGAGTGAGAGAAACAAAAAAGAATAGAGAGATTGTCTGGTCTCTCTTCAAAACAAGCAAATCATTCATCTTTTATTAAAGAATAAAGAGAGAAAAAGTAATTTATTTCTTGGAATTGTCTGGAAGGGGCTCAAATAAGCTATGGCTTTGGAAAGAACAGCTCCATTAATATTACACCCACACTTACTATCAACCAAACTTCATATGAAACATAAAGGTTGGAAAAATGCATTGTGTAAACGGTACAAATTTATTATGCTCTAACATTTTCTTTTGATAAAAGTAGTTTAAGACACTCAATGTCTATTAAATACAGAAATGACTTTCATTTTTAAATTAAAACTGTTGTAATAGCTGAAAATGCCATTAAGGAAACGTCTGAGCACATGAAACTTGTCTTTAGAATTTGTCATATGCATAATGAGGGAACCCCACTATTATACAGTTTGATTAAATTGTGCTTAAAAGGATCAAGTGTAAGCCAATAGCATTTACTTTCAGTAGCAGCAGGTATAGTCTGGACCGTACTAAGCTAGAAATGTGTCCTGTGCAGTCTGTGAACCTGGTGCCCCCCTATTCACCCAGCTACATGCAGGAACTCCATCTTGTCAGGCTTTCTGGAAGCCCAGTAGTGACATCCACGCTCCTTCCGTACTAGCGCCCTGAACAGCCACACCGCTTGCACAGCCATTGGTATGGCCTTGGGTATGATTATCTACTGGCGAAAGAAGAAGAAGGAGCATGTGCTAAAACAAATTACATTGTGGCAATTGAACAAAAATCTGGCCCGTTGGTGCATTTTCACTTCTGATTAGATGGCATGGGAATCCAGGCTGACGGAGTAAATGAAAAGTCCAATCTGATCTTTTCTGGCTAGCTAAATTTATGCACCTTGCAATTTAAAGCATACAGATTTAGAAGTCATGGAAAAGGGAAGATATTTATCCAGTTAGATTGTTCTGGCTAACTTATGACATTATCCAGATTTAGGAGCCCGTTAACTAAAGTGCCATATGTTTTTTTTAACTTACCACGTGTTTTCAGTTAAAATTAACATGCAGTAAATGCAAAAGTTATATGCTGTCAGGGGCATGGCCAGCATATTCCCAGTTACTACACCGAAAAAGCCCTAACACGCAGCAGCAGCATTCACCATCAGCACGAGTGCACAGCACTACCCACTAAGGTGATGTTACGTGCACCCACGCTAATTGCAATAGACAGCTTACAGTATATACCTACGCACTAACTGTGATGTGCAGTCCACCCCTAACGACCTCAGTCACCATCTCACTGCGCAAACTGCAGTTAATATGGTAATTAGAGCACAGTAACTGTCATGCCATTGTGGTAGTGCAGGCCCATGTCCAGTTACGCACCAATTCCCGTGTTAACCACACAGCGCACTTTAGTAAAAGGGCCGCTTAATCTTTTCAAAATCCATCCCACTGTGATTAGTAAAGATACTTCAAAAGCTTCATTTCTGAAAATAATTGTTTGTATTTTTATTGAAAAGCCTATTTACGTTGTTTCTTTCTTTATATAATCTAACAAAATCACAAAATTTTATCATTTGTATACATGAGATCATGCAGAAAATGTTTTATTATCTAAAATTTTAGATTTCAAGCTCTCCCATGTTAAGTAAACAGTCCTACTCTGTTATAGGATAAAGAACATCTAAATACATTATCTTATTTTGTTAAACTATTCTCCATAATATTAAGCAAATATCATTTTGGACATATAGAGGCCAATATTCCAATGCACTTATGTCGCTGGCAGCACCGCCAGCCACTTATGTATTTTTCTTATCCTAGGCATCTGAAGGACAATTTTGGATATATAAATGGTTATGGATCTATAAACTGTTATACATCCAAAGCTAGTTTTTCAGACAGGGAGCAAGACTTGGGCATGCCATGCAACAAAGTGCCCTGATTCCTCAACTCAGGTATGTACACAATTTGCCTTCTCATAAAGAATAGAAAACCCTAATTGGACTACATCCCTTTTCTGCAGTGGTATTTTAACTGTTTCATCCTTGGCTGGGGAGAAATTTAGAGTGTACTAGTCTTAACTAAACTAAAGCGGCTACCAGGTTTTTGCTTTAATTATCAACCGGTGTTAGTAGTAGTCTGTCATAGAGTCGGAACCATTGCTCCTCATTCTAACTCATATTAAAATGAACAGATAACATGCTTTGTTCGGAAATTTTAATGGGAGTATTGCAGCCCACTTTACATCAGGATATAGAATATGATGGTACTAAAATGGGCATTTGGCCACATTTGGTAGCTCATATTTCCCCGTACATAAAATTCCCAAATGAAAGTGTCAGTTGGTGCATGAAACCTGCTGCCAACTTCTCTAAAAGAAATGGCCTTTTGGCTTGGATTTCCTATTTACCCTCCAGAAATAAATAGTGGCCTATAGATCCCCATCCTCCCATCTTGAATGCAAGCAGTGACCCTCTGAGCCAGAAGGAGAGTCCCTTGCCTCTTGTTGGCGTAGCCTCCTGATTTTAAATTGCGCCACATAAGTAGCACATGAAACTTTGACCTGCGCATGATACAGCATAGAATTCACAGGCTGGTACATTGCTATGCAATACCATTTAGAAGCTCGAAGTGGTGCTAATAGGAAATAAGAGGCGGTCCCTCTCTTGGTTCGTTCCAGGAGGTGATCCGGTTTGGGAAGTTTTCCTTCTGCCTTTGAGGAGTTGTTTTGGTCCAGAGGCTAGGTCATCTTTTAGGAGAGGAAGTGGATTCCAGTTTCTGAGGTGTACTTAACTTTTAATAAGCAACAAGAAGCCTCTGGATATACTATCCGATATTAATACCTAATGATTGCATTTAAATACTTCTGTGGCAACCCCTTCGTGCATAGATGTTTGACAGTGCCTGCACTGACTTTGCCCTGGTAGTTGAGTGAACATGCTGTGAACTGCATGCAAAGGACTTAAGTTCAATTCCTAGGTGAGGACGTTGTTCCCTGTGTCAGCCATGCCTGAGGATAATTGTGGAGGCAACATTGACAGTTCCTGGAAGTGCACTTTATCACACTAAGGCACCTACTGGCCAGACTAAAATTGTAGAATTTCAGAAGGCTCTGATGCATTTGTTGCAATAAAAAAAATAAGGAAAAGAAGCCTGGATATTTATTAATGAACGCTTATGGCATCATTGCTCAATAGATTATCTGGAAGGCTAAAGAGCAAAAAGAAATTGATTGGTCAAAAAGAAAGATGCTGTATATTTAATGTGAGCATTAGCTCTAATGCCTATTAGAACAGTACTTAAGCTGTAACATAATGGCATCATTTCCCTATTGCTAACCAATCACAGGGCAAATTAAATGAGATCTCAATTTTGCATTATTTCTGATCCTCCAGTTTATAAAACATGTACCACTTGAAGCCATTTTTGAACATAATTTACCATTTCTTTTGCATTCTAGAATTCTAAGACCAAAATGTATTCTAGTTCTGTTTCCCAAAGCAATCCTTTCTGGTTTAGGGGCTGTTGAAAGCTCATTTCTGTTTAAAAGACCAAGCAGCAGTACCAAGGCATGCTTCTTACCTTTCATGAAACTACAAGAAGGCTTTATCTGCAGGTGAAAAACATGACAGCCTTGCAATTTCAGTGATGCATTTATGTTGGTTCAAGGACAGTCTCCTTTTGTTTATTGTGGGTTTGGTGGCTTCTTTTAATTGCTGTTATTAATATATGCTGAGGCCAGTTGCATGGTTGCTTTCAGTTTATCTCCTCATGTCAAAGAAATGCCAAGGAATTAAGCAATTTACTTGAATGCACACTTGTGGTTAAATTTTCATCCTGCTGCTAGAGCACAGCAGTTATTGCAGGGCTGAAGATAGAAATTGCCAAGAGGTAATAGTGATAAAAGAATCCTAAGCTTTATATCTATGTATGTACCCTTCAGAAGGCGTCTTGTCAAAGCAACAGTGACATCTCTGTTACAGCAGGGCTGCCAAGCATTATCCTGTCCTTTTTTCTACCTTTCTTGCTGTAGAAGTAAAGATGTAATGATTAGGATATAGCAACAAAATGCCTGGTTAACTCTGTACCTTCTGAACACCAACCATCACTACATTTTCTTTTCTGTTTCAGTTCAATTCCATTTCTGCATCAGGTGCCTTTTGGCACGTTCTCAGTACAACACTATTAAAGGTCTCTATATGTGTGTATGCAAATGGGGGCAAGAAGGTCACTGGGGTTCTTTCCAATTGTTTCTAACATACATATACATACATTTTAATCTGTTAAAAAATGCAAAAGGTACAATCTGTTTATCAGATGGCATAGTGCCTCTGTTGCCATGAGGTCCTTGATATGAAAGATGTTTACACAAAAGATACCATGTCTGTGTATCTTCAGCGTATTGATCTTTGGTGAACGAACATACTAGCAGTGTGCATAAGTTTGATCTTTTTAGTACATGTACATTAACCCAAATGCTGAAAAAAGTCAGAATCATAAACTGTTTGTCTTAACCTTAAGTTGGGATACGTCTAGGTCACTGGAAACTGCTGGATGCTTTGGCCAAATGCTTGGAATGTTCAATGCCATTATCTCGTACAAAATATTAATATTCACTGTTAATTTTTTATTTCATGTGTATGAATGCAGGATTTGAAATCCAGTCTAAAATTTACTGTATCTAAGGACTGACTCTACTGTATTGATCACCTTTGGAATGAGGAAATGGTTTTCATCTCTTGCATGTAACATTAGCTTTACATAATCTACAGAAAGCCTGTAATCATATTTTGAATGAGAGGTTCATATTAATATAAACAATTGTATTCTGCTGTAAGAATGTACTGAAATTGTCATTAAACAAATTGCTAACAGATGAGATACCTTGATGCGTGATATCTTTGTGTTTCCTCATTTACTGAATGGTAAGAATAAGATGACTGGCTAGTAACATCAGCATTTGCAGATTCAAAATCTGTTCACTCAAGACCTTCCCTAGGCATTAGAACCGGGCATAATTACCAAGGATCTTCTGCTGCAATTATTATTTTTACAGCTGCTGAGAGACTTATTGGGTATAAAAAGAACCCCTCACTGGTGTCACCAGGCTGTCCACAAACACAGAGGTACCTAGCCCCCTATTAAACCCTTACATCTATTCACTACAAGCTAAATCCCTGTGTTTGCCAGCAAACACTACAGGCTTTAGGATGGCACCTAAACTCCACAGCAGGTTCAAGCAGAGCTTGAAGCCTTTTGTTTTTCCTTTGCCACAAGCTGCACTGGGCCTAACAGCATGATGGAAGGCTGAAAGTGACCCAGCTTACCCTCCTCACCATATGACTGATCAGCAGAGCCCCCCCCCTCCCCCCCCCCTCTGCTCTCGCCCGTTTGATGCCTTAAGAGGATGCCGGTAACACAATGCACGTTATCTGGCTCAGCACAAAGCCCTGTCTTCCTTTTACCACCCGATAGCCTCCCACCACAAGGTAACCGCCTGACCATGGCCCAGCCATGCTGAAACAAGGGAGCCTGTAGCTGTGCCATGATCCAGCCATGGCATAGCAGCTTCTCTTGCCAAGTACTTCTTTTCTTAACTTTATTTTTATTTCCTTAAGAACATAAGATATGCCATACTGGGTCAGACCAAGGTCCATCAAGCCCAGTATCCTGTTTCCAACAGTGGCCAATCCATGGCACAAGTACCTGGCAGTTTCCCAAAAAGATAAACAGGTTCCATAATGCTTGAATTGGGGCAAGCAGTGGATTACCTGGGTCCTCTTTAGTACTGGTTTATGGACCTTTTCTCCAGGTACTTGTCCAATCCTTTTTTTTAAACCCAGCTACAACATCCATACAATTCACTCTCAAACAAAATGAAAACAGAAAATAATAGTAAGTCCTAAAGGAAATTGAAAAAAACAAAAAGGAAATATCAAACCGCTCTGTTGCCTCCGCGAAGGGCGGTATATCAAGTTTTTAATAAACATAAACTAATACATTCATCCACTAATAAATGGAAAATTGAGATCCAAGATCCAGGAAATAAAGAATAGAAAACAAAACAATATTGCAAGGAAGCTTCCCCAAATCGGAGTATTTAGCCATCCCTTTACAGCGTCTAAGTCTCTGAGGCGAAAACTTGAACTTTCGACTCTTCCTTTGCCACTAAGAAGTCCAATAGCTGCTTAGATTCAAAAAACAAATAATTCTTCCCCTCAGAAATAATTGCAAAGAAATCATAAATAAAACTTGATTCCCAGAGCTAAAGCCCTAGATCTCAAAGCCAGGAACTCCAGATAAATCCAGAAGCACGCTAATTTTTGAACCCAAAAGCAACTTATCCATGTGATGGAAATACAATTTGAACATGGCGTTATGGTCAATTCCAGGGCAAAAGTAACTACTAAAGTGGTTCTTTGTGTACTGCCTCCAAAGAGGATTCTGAAAAATCTCTAAGGTTCATAGATGCAGACTAGATGTCCCCATTACAGACTAATTTTGGACTTTAACAATTGGAGGTAAAGAGTCTAATGAAATTTCCAAAACATCAATCAAGTATTTCTTTACCATATCTGTTGAAGATATTAAAGGAGATCTTAGGAAGCTCAAGAATCTTAGACTATTTTTTGTGTCTGATTTTCCAAATATTCTGTCCTCTGGTGAATATATTTCTTATCCTTCACAAAAGCTTCCCACAAATCTTGTACTTTATAAACTTTAAGTTCTAAAGAATCACATTTAACAGAATGCTGTTCCAGCACCTGAGAATGAGCCATAATAGCCTCAGAAACCACAGTCAAATCTCCCACAAATTTACCACAATGCCAACATAGCTGAGTTAAGGTCTTGTATAGCGTCCCAAAGTGACTCAAGGATCACAATGCCTGTGTGTTTTTTCATCTCCTGCACCACCAGACATGAAACATTATCCCCCCTATCATGAGCAATATTACTCACACTTTGGAGCAGTTGTTGTTCCAAGGAGTCCATCTTCAGCCCTTTGGGTAAGGGGGAAGAATATCACCGTCGGGATCCCCCCCTCAGCAACAGAGAGATCAACATAGCCTCTGTAGGGCTCCCTGCATGCTGCTGTCCTGTAGCAAAACTGCTTCCATGTCTAGAAAGAGGTTTCCTCTCTTAGGGGCTTAGCAAAGCCCCATCTACACTGCTGCCTGCCGAAGCTTCTTTGAGTCAGGTTGAAGGAGATGCCAAAACAGGGACAGGAGGAGCCCGGTAGTAATCCATCATTGTCTGCCACAGAGGTTGGATCAAACAGGGTTCAGAGGGGTGCACTCTGCTGTTTCCCTTTCTTTTGCCCATGTTGACCTCGGGCAAGCTGCCAGTTGCTCCCAGAACCCAATAGCTCTGGAGCATCCTTCAGGTATGTCCTCTCAAAACACCATCTTGGATCTCCTTGCCAGCACTTCTGACTGCAGGAAAGCCCACCAGACTCAGTAAATCTGCACAGGCTCCTACCCTGATGTTCCCGCTCAATTTCCCCCTCCTCTACTTCCCTTTTGGATGCCCCCTTCCCCACAGTGAATCGAGGGTGGGCTCAGCCACGTTTCTAGTCCACTTCCAAATTCTCTCGGAAAGGAAAGCTGGGCTTGCATGTGATCACACAGCAATAGCAGGAAAATTGACTGTTGCAACAATAGGGAAAGTTTCTTATCCCCTGGCAAGGTTCATGTTTTGATATTTAAAAATAAACGATATTGCGGTACTTCAGAGTTTCATTAAACCCTTTGTTTGCCAGTCCTAGTCATTATTTGAGCTGTTGAGTTTATTGGCTGATTGCATTGTTTAAACCCTTGACACAGGCCTCATATTTATTAGACATCCAAGGGGATCACATATAGTCTCTCAGAAGTCCACACCAGTGAGTTGTTCCAAGACAAAAATATTTTTACCGAAAGTAAAAATAGTAAACCCCAGTTGTAGAAAAAAAATTGAATACAATGCTGCCAATATATGAAAAGACGAGATAAGACATTCTCAAAATACACACCCTCAAGTCACTTCAGTAAAATTGGCATGAAATTTGAGGACCCAGTCTCTTTTTTTTCTCAAAAGCCTTGTCAGAATCCACTCCAAATATATCACCAGTCTTGTTGAAGATATTTTAAATTCACTCCAGATTGGTGCTAAAACAGATGTCAATGCACTTTTAAAGCTAAACACACAGGTCTCAGATCAAAGGGAAAAATGTGGCCAACAATGACCAACAATACTCCCAAGATAACATCAACGACCTGATTTATATGAACATAGTGCATAAATCACTTGTTTTCTGCCCTCGTGGAGATAATATTAAACTATTTTTCTCAATCCAAAATATAAAATCAAACATTCGTAGGTAAATCAGAATGGCTTAAGCTGTAGTATAATGCAAGCCCGCTGCTCTCACAAAAATAACTTCAAATATTATTGAAGCGCCAACTTGCTTATAACCCGCTTGGCGCTTCAATAATATTTGAAGTTATTTTTGTGAGAGCAGCGGGCTTGCATTATACTACAGCTTAAGCCATTCTGATTTACCTACGAATGTTTGATTTTATATTTTGGATTGAGAAAAATAGTTTAATATTATCTCCACGAGGGCAGAAAACAAGTGATTTATGCACTATGTTCATATAAATCAGGTCGTTGATGTTATCTTGGGAGTATTGTTGGTCATTGTTGGCCACATTTTTCCCTTTGATCTGAGACCTGTGTGTTTAGCTTTAAAAGTGCATTGACATCTGTTTTAGCACCAATCTGGAGTGAATTTAAAATATCTTCAACAAGACTGGTGATATATTTGGAGTGTATTGATATTTTTGAAGCATTTCGCACACTCTAGAAAAATACCCCTGTTATTAGTGTTGTCAGAATCCACAGCATCCTTTTCTCCCAACATTTGGTTACACGATATCTTTGCTGGTGCAATTGTTCCTTGGTCAGATCTCTTACTCTCTTGAGCTAGGATAGTACCTTGCATGGAGCACTGTTGCAGGATCTTTCCCTAAACCTTCCGTACACATTTCATACATCAACAAAAGAACTCCCTAAGTCCCATTCTCTAAACTGGAAAGACAGAAAAACTCCCTTTCTCTCTCCAACAACAGCCAACAGAATACTTCCTCTCCCAGTTCCTCTCCTACAATTTCTCCAAGTGACTCTTTCAAAAATACTAATATAATTTAGAAGACATTTGGACCATGTCAGTCACTCCACTCATAGCTGCACATCCACTATTGCACCCATTACCGAAATCTTCCACATCATACTAATTGGGAAAAGCCTGGCGAGCTTTGCACTTAGAAAAGAATAACACTATAGAGAGCCACAAAATCAATTCAAGAGGCTGAATAGATTCCTGTCCACACTTTCACCTTCACATGAGTTTGGTTTCTATAAGCACGCCAACATGAGAAAATCTAGTGATTGTTTTCAAATCAACAGGCAAATTTCAAACAAAATGTGTGTACATGGAAAGTCTGTAGGTACTTTTTACTCATAGACTGGATTAGGAAAAGAATTCCCTTTGAAAACTCACTCAGGAAGAGCCCATCCACAGCTTTTCAGCTGCTCTTTGTGTGATTATTTTTGCCATAGAAAATATGTGCATAAGTATACTGTCCACCCCAATCACACCACACTGATATTTGACTACAGCAGTGCCCATGTAATCTATATATACATAATTATACATAAATACGTGGTGGGAATTTTTCAAAAGCCTGTATATCTGTGGACAAAACCCAATTTTATGCGCAGAAATTTATTTGAAAATTGCCCTCCTAAGGAGCTGAAGTCTATCATCTCATTGGTAGGTGAGTAAGGGAACTAAATGCATACTAGCAACAGAAAAGAGCTGGGGAACTGAATAAATGACTGGTAGAAACTAACACACTCTAAACAACTTTGGCTCTACTACCTTCCAGTAAAAGCTAGCAATGAGGCACTTGGTCTGAGTTAATATAAGATAAGACTTGCTATACTGGGTTAGACCATCAAGCCTAGTATCTTTTTTTGCAGCTGTGCCTAAGCCAGATCACAAGTACCTGGCAGGTAGATTGCATGCACTGGCTTTCCCTCAGTGGTTTATGGATTTTTCCTCCAGGACTTATCTAAACATTTTTTTCTAACTGCTCATTTAACAAGCCAGGCGTGACCCTCCAAGCTTTTGTAAATACAAAACACATGACAGAAAATTACAAAATCAAAAACGGGGTAACACATAGGCCCTAGAGCCCAAAGAAAAGAAATATGACAATACCAGAACAAATAATAAACACACCCCTCCCCCCCCCCCCCCCGCACCAACACAGTGGTGGAAGGGGAGGCACAACTCAACCCAGCCCTTCCCTCCCGCCGTTTCAAAAGATTTTCACAGATTTTATGATATAGATCCATCTTTCCACATAGCAAATATGTATTATTTAAACTTATTTTTATACTGCTTTTCTACCATTCAAAGCAGTTTACAGCTATCCAACAATTTAACAGGGTCTTAGAAGGCACACTGTTATACAGGGAATTAAAACAATATGGCAGTAAAGTGCACTGAACTTTGAACTATTTACAGTGTCAGCGTAGGTGAACATTTGTCAATATTTAACATTTATGCATTTATACAATGTGTTGGACTGAAGGTTGGTTAGCAATATGTTTCTAGGGTGGTTGAGTCTCTAGTTCTGAGGCTGTGTTGCATTCCTCTCAAGCTGAGCAATCTTGGACACCTGTTGCAGTCATTGAGCAAAAATAGGAGCACTCTTCAAAAAAAAAATAGCAATAGCAAAACAGGCAGCCAAGAACAACTGGTTATCCAGGGCCTGCTCGAGACATGACAAATCCACATTGTGCCAATAGCTCACCACACAAAGCAGGGGTGTGAACTGTAGGTGGTCCAAGCATCCTCTTCATTACCCATCCACCCGCTGCCTAAAGGAAGCAACATAAGGACAAGTCTACCACATGAAAAAAATCACCCCTCTGGCAAGCACCAGATTTGGCTCTCTAATGTAGAACATAAAACAAAGGGGATTGGTAGGCCCGGTGCAATTGCCTTAACATAAGTTCCATCCACTGGTAACAAATCCAAACCTTTTTTAATCCCAGCTACACTAACAACTTTTACTATATCCTCTTGCAATGAATTCCAGAGTTTAATTACACATTGAGTGAAAACAAATATTTTTTCTCTGATTAGTCTTAAATGTACTACTTTGTAGCTTCATTGCACGTCAACTAGTCTTTATACTTTTTGAAAGAGGAAACAACCAGTTTTTCTACCAGTTAAAATGGTTTACATCAAAAAAGGGGGAGCATGCAGGTTACATCAAAACTCTTAAACATAGAACAGAATATAAATGGGAAAACATGGGAGCATGCAGGTTCATTATAACTTTTGAACTTTTTAAACAATGAACAAGATGTTAACAGAAATAACACAGTAAAAGGCGGTACATTATGTCAGATGGCTGATTAGGGAGGAGGGGATAGGGGGATGATCTGTGAGAGAGGTAGTGTTCCTGCTGAGGATCAGTTGGAGGGGTTGTGCCTTAATGCTCTTCAAATAGGTATGTCTTGAGGTACTTTTTGAAAGCTCAGTATGACTGGATTCTCCGTTGTATAGGAGGTAGAATATTTCAGAGGGTGGGAGCGTAGAGTTCAAAGGCTCTCATGCGGGCACGTTGTGTGCTCTTATATACTTGAGGTGGCAGGTGAAGTAGGTTGAGCATGCTTTGTCTGCGTGGCCTACCTGTGTTGGGGCATCTAATCAGTGTCTGGAGGTGCTCGGATATGGTGGTGTTGCGTGCTTTGTAGATAATAGTGAGAATTTTGTGTTTGAATCTTGATGCAATAGGAAGACAGTGGAGGGATTTCAGTATGGGAGTGATGTGGGCGTGTCTGGAGTCTCCGACAATGGTGATGTGATGGTAGTTTTGGGGAATCCTTGGAAGATGGAGTTACAGTAATCGAGGAGGGGGGTGTTGGAAGCCTGGCAAACTGTGCAGAATTTCTCTGGGGAGAGGAGGGAGCATAGTTTGCGAAGGGTTCTGAGTATGAAGTAGATATTCTTAGTGGTGGTCTTTATATGCGCTTGGAAGTTCAGTCAGTGATCCAGAATGACACAGAGGTATTTAACTTGTGACTTGACCTGTAGTTCAGTGTCTTCAGTTTTGATGAAGGAGGGTGTGTGAAATTGGTAACATTGAAGATCTCAGTCTTGTTGAAGTTAACTCCAAGGTTGTGGCATTGTAGCCAACAGACTTTTTCTTTGAAGCAGGTAGTTAGGTTGGAGTAGTCAGGAGCAGTGGTGTGAAATGGAATAAATATCATTATATCATCCGTGTTTAGTTGGTACCCAACATTGAACTTCTGTATTGTAGAGCAGAGGGGCCTGATGTAGATGTTGAAGAGTAGGGAGGAGAGTGCTGAGGAACTCCTTGAGGTAGTGAGTAGGGTGCTGAGGTACAGATTCCGATTCTTATCTGCTGAGTCCGTTGGGAGAGGTAGTAGTGGATCCATTCAAGTGGCTTGCCTTGAATTTATTTATTTATTTTATTTGAAAACTTTTATATACCGCCCCTTCCCAAGATCAGGGGCGGTTTACATATAACAATGGAACTATACATAAATCATTATACAACATTGCAACTATTTGCAATGTTACTATTAGCTGGATGCTACTCAACCAGCTTAGTAACATTGAATCCCAATGTTACTAAGCTGGTTGAGTAGCATCTGGTAGGACACTGTATCAAACACTGCAGAGATATCTAGGAAGAGCAGTATAAAACTGGTGGTGGCCTTTTCAGTTCCGGTGATGAGTGTTGACATGAGCGAGGTGAGCAATGTTTCGGAAGAGGCTAAACCCATGTTGATTTCTGTCCAGAGATACATGCCTATCAATGTGCTTCTGAATTTTGAATTTGAACTGCCTTCTCAGTGATTTTGGCAAGGAAGGGAACACTGGCTATAGGCCTGTATGAGGTGGGTGATCTTGGGTCTAGGTTGGGTTTCTTCAGGAGGGGTCTGATGGAGGCTTGTTTCAGGTAGGGTGAGAGGTAGGCTTGTGACAGGGAAGTTTGAAGGATGGACGAGATGAGTGGTAAGAGCTGCGACTTTTGCTTTTACCCAGGAGACTGGCAGGAGTCTAGTAGAGAGGTGATAGTATTGATATGTGAGATGGTGTCAAGGAGTTCTTCAGTGGGGACATCTCTGAATGTGTTCCAGGGTTGGATGGTTGTGGTTGTGTCACATGGCATTGGCATAAGGAGTGCAGTGGAGCTGGAGAGGCTGTGTTTGGCTTTGAGGAAGTCGGCCATCTCTTGGGGGTCGAGGGTGTGATTCTGATGAGGCTGTGTAGGATCTCTTATGAGAGTTCTGACCAAATTGAAGAGCTCCCTCGGTTTGTTGAGGCATGTAGGAGGGTATTTTTATGGTATTCACGTTTGGTGTTGAGGGTACTGTTGCAGTAGACTTTAAGCATGTCCATGTAGCTGGTCCGTAGTTGAGGGTCATTGGACTTTCTCCATCTGCGTTCCATTTTTTGAAGCGTACGCTTATGTTCCCTGAGATGTGTGGAATGCTAGGGTGCGCAGGGTCAACATGCTTTGGGAGGGGCTCATGGGGGAGCCCTGGAGGCAGCAGAGATGATGGAGTTCCATTTGGCTACCATTGAGTCTGTGCTTTGAGAGGTGCCTTCTAGGGCTGGTAGGGTCCTTTGGATGAAGGAAGGTTTGTTGAAGGCGAAGAATCTCCTTGCTGTGGGGGTTTTAGTACAAGGAGGGTAGCTGAGATGAAGGTGAGGTAATGTGAATTTTATTACATGGTGATCTGACCAGGGGACAGGAGTAGATGTGAGATGGGTGTGGTCTGGTGCGGTGAGTAGGTGGTCGTGGAGGAAGAGCAGATCAAGGATTCCTCCTTTTGAGTGCATTGTTAGTGATGAGCTGCATGTATTCTAGGTCGCTCATTGCTTGGAGGATTGCATTGCATTAGCTGGTGTTAGCTGAAGAAGAATGAGTGTCTTTAGTGTGAGGAGTGGGAGCAGACTGTCTCGAGCAGGGTGTCCAGTTCCTCAGCATTGTGAAGCGGTGCTGTGTATATGAGGCAGATGTTAAATTGCTTGTTGGCTATGATAAGGGTATCCAGGCCTTGTAAGGAGGTTGTGCTCACGGTGGTGAGGCTCAGGTGCTTGTTTGAGAAAATGCAGATACCATCCCCTCTACTGCTGCTACGTGGGCAGTTGTGGATGTTATGGGTGCTGGTGCTGGGTTGATTGAGCAGGGCATTGTCAGAGTCCATGAACCATGTCTCGGTGACGCACAAGAGATCTATTCCGTCATCGGTGATGTGGTCAGATAGAGTCTGTAGTTTATTATGGACGGAACATGCTTTGATCAGACTACATTTGATGGCATAGTCTGAGAGAGTGCTGTGAGGGATTGGTAGCTCCGTAGGGGGTCCTGTGGGAATGTAGACGAGACATACAGGTCATCTATTGTAATGAGTGGTTTGTGAGAGTCTAGGAGCAGGTGTTTTGAGCTTTGGACAGTGAATGATAGGGATTGGGCAAGGGAGTGTCAAGTGGGCAGTTAGCCCATCTATGACTAGAGTGGTGAGGCAGAGGAGAATGAGCCATCTTTAGGTGCACGATATGCTTGCTGCTGTGTGTGCTTTCGCAGTGCCAGGGAATGCTGTGTTTAGAGGGCTCACTTTTGACGAAGGAAGCAGGTAATGGTTCTCCTAGGCATGCTGGTGTGTTCTTAAGTCGCCTTGAGTTAGATTGAGATCTTTCTGACCAGTTGTGCTCAGTGTTGGTGAGTGGAGAGTGAGTTTGGTGACGTCAATCCATTCAGTGGACCTCATTTGTGTTGGGTAGGATAGCTGTCCTGTATTGGCCCGTACCTAAGGGCCATGCCAATGGGCCCTCTTCACCCAAAATAGATTCTGGGGCACTCCACTATTTACTTTCTTCCATTGAGAAAATTCACCATTTAGCCCAATTCTTTGTTTTCTATCTTTTAACCAATTCCCAATCCAGAATAAGACACTGTCTCCTCTCCCATGACTTTCTAATGTCCTCAAGAGTTTCTCATGAGGGACCTTGTCAAAGGCTTTCTGAAAATCCAGATACACTATACCCACTGGCTCACTTCTGTCTACCTGTTAATTCACATCTCCAAAAGCATAGTAGATTGGTGAGGAAAGACTTCCCTTTGCTAAATCCATTTGTTTAGCTATGCTTATAAACTGCTTTTCACTGGGTTGAAGCCGTTTACAATAAACAACAAGGAATACATCAAACAGGTCATAACATTGTTCGGGGTGCTGGTGCTGGATTGATTGAGCAGGGCATCGTCAGAGTCCATGAACCATGTCTCGGTGATGCACAAGAGATCTATTCCGTCGGTGATGTCGTCAGATGGAGTCTGTAGTTTATTGTGGGCAGAACATGCTTTGATCAGACTACATTTGGTATGCATGAGGGTTTCCTAAGTTATCTACAATTTTCTTTTGTCTCTCGGTTTCAGCTTATCTGATGTTCAACATGGACATGTATTCAGTGGGTGGTGCTCTGTTCTGTCCCAAAGTGTTCTCTGAATAAGTGGGTCTTTAGTTGTTTTCTGAATGAGGAGAGGTCCTTGTTGCTCCAGATTTTGGTTGGTTTTGTTTCATGTTCAGTAATTTTCTTCTTTATAATGATTTCTACTATTTTGCCTGGCACTGATGTCAGACTCACCGATCTATAATTTCCTGGCTCGTCCCGTGAACCTTTTTAAAAAATTTGTGTTACATTTATTTATTTTATTTATTTAATGTCTCTTCTATACCGCGCTCTTTAAAAATCAGTTGGCCATTCTCCAATCTTCAGCTACTATAGACAAGTTTAATGATAGTTTACAAATTACTATTCCATAATGTCCTGCTAGGCTAATTCAGGCAAGTGAGTGGTGTTCCCCTACTAGCAGAGGCTTAGACAGAGAATATCCAGAGGTCTCTGATGATCTCATGCTGTACTACATCTGGAGCAGCTAGAGGTATACAACCTCAGTATTTCTCTGTCCAACAGAGTGTAGACATATTGGAGCATCTCTGTGAAAACCTTGAGGAAAGATTCATTAAGCTTGTAAGTAACCACTCTTAGGGGCAACTTCCTTACTTGAGCTCGACATGGGAGGCTCCCGTTGGGTAAACCTTAAAACTGGTGCCCTCCTGGGTTTGCCAGAGGAGGAGCAATTTCAGTTCAGTTCCCCATCCTCATTCTGTTAAGGGCCGGTTGAATAGCCAGAAATGTTGGATCAAGACCCAGGGAGAAATCTTTGGTTACACAGCCTAGTGGCCCTTCCCCCTCCTCCTCCCCCAGCTCTCCCCTGAAGATGTGTATGAAGATCTTCAGAGGTATATGTCTGCAGGCCTTGGAATCAGGGGAGTAGCTTTGAATCCAGCACCATTTCTGCATAGCCTTCCCAGGGGCGGGTATCAAATTTATCTTCCAGTTTTCTGTACCACTGTATTTTTCTACTTAAATAAGGTATTTGGGAGAGTCCCATTTGTCCATTTGGTGGGACAGATGTCAGGTCCAGGAGCAGGATCATTGGTAATCATGTTTTTCTCCAGGAACAAGCAGGAAGTCAGTCCTCACTTATGGGTGATGTTGGCACCTTGGTGTGACAGGAAGTGATCCGATAGCTAGGACCTGTCTACCAAAAGATGTAAACCTCTCTCGCACTGAGGAGGTTTCTCCAGGGCCATGTGCCCATGAGGGAAGAATTAGGACAGCTGTTAAAGTTGGCAATTCATAGCATGATCGCCTTTGTTTTAAGATCATAGCATGATCGCCTTTGTTTTAATTAGTGGAGGAGGGATAGTAAGGAAATCCACAGTACTACCTTTTAACTTTTGAAAGGGAGACTATGATAAAATGAGCAAAATATTTAAGAAAAAACTAAAAGGAGCAGTTGCAAAGGTTAAATACTTACATCAAGCTTGGGTGTTGTTGAAAACTATCATCTTGGAAGCCCAGACCAGCTGTATTCCACGCTTTAAGAAAAGTGGAAGGAAGTCCAAAAAACTGCCAGCATGGTTTAAAGGGGAGGTCAGAGAGACTGTTGTTGCCAAAAAAGCATCTTTCAGGAAATGGAAAAAAGAGCCAAACGACGAAACCTGGAAACAGCGCAAGCACTGGCAAGTCAAATGCAAGGCATTGATAAGGCAGGCAAAGGGAGAATTTGAGAAGAAGCTTGCTGCGGAAGCAAAAACGCGAAATAAAGACTTTTTCAAGTACATTCGTAGCAAAAAACCTGTGAGAGAGTCAGTTGGTCCATTAGATGATAGAGGGGTTAAAGGGGCACTAAGAGGCGACAAGGCGATAGCGGAGAGACTGAATGAATTCTTTGCTTCGGTCTTTACTGAGGAAGATGTAGGGATGTTACCCATGACTGAAGTGGTATTTAAAGGTGCGGAAGAATTGAAGGAAATATCGATACATTGGGAAGATGTATTACAACTATTAGATAAACTGAAGAGTAGGAAATCACCTGGGCTGGATGGTATACATCCAAGGGTGTTGAAAGAACTGAAATATGAGATTGCAGACCTGCTATTAGTAATCTGCGAACTATCATTAAAATGATCTCTAATACCTGAAGATTGGAGGATCACCAATGTAACACCAATTTTTAAAAAGGGTTCCAGGGGTGATCCGGGAAACTACAGACCGGTGAGCCTCACTTCAGTACCGGGAAAAATGGTAGAAACCATCATAAAGAATAAAATTACTCAGCATGTAGATAGTCATGGCCTAATGGGAGACAGCCAACATGGCTTTAGACAAGGAAGATCTTGTCTTACTAATCTGTTATGTTTTTTTGAAGGTGTGAATAAACAGGTGGACAACGGTGAGTTGGTTGATATAGTGTATCTGAACTTTCAGAAAGCCTTTGACAAGGTCCCTCATCAGAGACTTTTGGCAAAACTAAAGAGTCATGGGATAGGAGGCAGTGTACTACTGTGGATCAGGAACTGGTTAAAAGATAGAAAGCAGAGGGTAGGGCTAAATGGCCATTTTTCCCAATGGAGAAAGGTGAATAGTGGTGTACCCCAGGGATCTGTGCTGGGTCTGCTGCTTTTTGACATATTCATAAATGACCTGGAAAGGGGAATAACGAGTGAGGTTATCAAATTTGCAAATGACACAAAACTATTTAAAGTTGTTAAAACCCAAGAGGATTGTGGAAAATTGCAAGAGGATCTTGATAAATTAGAAGACTGGGCATCAAAATGGCAGATGAAATTTAATGTGGACAAGTGCAAAGTTATGCACCTAGGGAAGAACAACCCAAACTATGGTTACACGATGCAAGGTTCCACATTAGGAACCACCACCCAGGAAAAAGATTTAGGCGTCATTGTGGATAACAAGTTAAAACCCTCTGCCCAGTGTGCAGCGGCGGCCAAGAGAGCAAATAGAATGCTAGGTATCATAAGGAAAGGAATGGAAAATGAAACAAAAGATATTATAATGCCTTTATATCGTTCCATGGTGAGACCGCACCTTGAATATTGTGTGCAATTCTGGTCGCCGTATCTTAAAAAGGATATAGTGATATTAGAAAAGGTTCAGAGAAGAGCCACCAAAATGGTAAAGGGGATGGAAGGATACTCCTATGAAGAAAGGCTAAAAAGGTTAGGGCTCTTTAACCTGGAAAAGAGATGGCTGAGGGGAGATATGATAGAAGTCTATAAATTAATGAACGGAGTGGAACGGGTAAACGTAGATCGATTGTTTACGTTATCAGAATATAGAAAGATTAGGGGACATGCAATGAATCTACAAGGTAAACTATTTAAGACTAATAAAAGAAAATATTTTTTCACTCAACGTGTGATCAAACTCTGGAATTTGTTACCGGAGGATGTAGTAAAGGCTGTTAGTGTAGCTGGGTTTAAAAAAGGTTTGGACAAGTTCCTGGAGGAAAGGTCCATAAACCATTATTAAGAAGGGACCCAGGATATCAATGCTTGACCCAGTACAAGCATTGTGGAACCTGTCTCTTTTGGGGAAACTGCTAGGTACGTATGACCTAGATTGGCCACTGTTGGAAACAGGATACTAGGCTTGATGGACCTTGGTCTGACCCTGTATGGCATATCTTATGTTCTTATGTTCTAATTCGATCATTAGGCATGTAGATAGCTGGATGGCTGGTGAACATGAGGACCGCCTGGTAGCATGCTTGCCTGGTGTGAAGCTAGTGGACCTTTTTGTTTTTATCTTTATTCAGGCTTTTGATTGACTGCCCAGGCAAAAGCATCAGGGCAGTTTACACTAAATAAATAGGCTGCAGCAGGTGGGAAAGGAATGCCAATTAATAGACAGGAAAGCAGAAAGGACAGGGCACATAGAAAAAGGGTGGAAGAGCATGCACATAGGAACGGTTAGGCAAGTAAAGAGGGGCATGTGATCTGGTCCGGGGTTGGAGAGAGGTCGAAAGCAAGGCCAAAGAAATGAATTTTCAACATATCTTTGAACCTCAAAAAAGTCTGTTCCGCATGGAGTAAAACTGGGAGCGAGTTCCAAAGTGCTGGGCCAAGGAAGAAGAATGCAGAGTGACATGTGAGCTTTAGATAGGCCCAGTCAAAAGCGTGGGGACAAAGAAGGAACTATTTATTACCACTCTTGTATTACAAAGCCAGGCCCGACACAGGCCGTGTTTCGCTTAAGTCTTCATCAGGGGCTTATGGCTTCTACCCGTGCAACTTGTTACACTGAAATTGCCAAAAGAACTTGTATTTTCTCAAATCGTAAGCAAATGGAAGCCATTCGCTTACGATTTGAGAAAATACAAGTTCTTTTGGCAATTTCAGTGTAACAAGTTGCACGGGTAGAAGCCATAAGCCCCTGATGAAGACTTAAGCGAAACACGGCCTGTGTCGGGCCTGGCTTTGTAATACAAGAGTGGTAATAAATAGTTCCTTCTTTGTCCCCACGCTTTTGACTGGGTCTGTTGTGTGGTGCGTGGTTCGTGCTTGTTTGTTGGACATGTGAGCTTTAGATATGCACGGGCAGGGGATTGGAGGGACAGACGATCATTATGAATTGAGCAGAGGGCATGGGGAAGAGTATGCATGTGTAATAGGTCAGCAAGGTATTGAGGCGTTCCAGTGTGGACTACCCAGTGCAGAGTGGTAAGAATCTTGTATTGAAACCAGAACCGGAGGAGGAGCCAATGCAGGCAGCTGGTACTGAGGCAAACCTGCTAGGACAACGTTGCAGTAATTGAGGTGGACAGAAAGAGAAACACTGCAAGTGTTGTCAAGGAAGGGTGGAGGAAGAATGGAAGGCACTGCCCACAGCTGGCATAGCATGATAAACGAGTGGTGCACAAGTGAGGTAATTTGTTGATGGAAGGAAAGGGAAGAGTCAAAAGTGACACCAAGGTACTGAAGGGATGAAGTGAGGGGTATACAATTGTCAGAAAGAACAGGAGCTACTGAAGGGCAGGGGCTTCGAAGGTAAACCATATAGCAGCCGATTTTACAGGGCTAAGATGCAGTAATTGGAGGATAACCATGAAGAGATCTGTGCAAGGCAGGAATTCAGGGAAGTAAGATCAGGGGAGAGAAGTGCTGGTGCAGAACAGCAGAATAATGTCATTGGCATAGTAGTATGCCGACAGACCAGATTGTTGTATAACTAGAGTGAGCAGTGCGAGAAAAAGATTTAAGAGAAGGAGGGCCAGTACAAAACCCTGGGGGACTCAAGTGCCACCTAGACAAGGCTTTAGATAGTGCTGGGGAGGAGTCAGCTGTCTCTATACATGTTGGCACCAATGACATAGGAAACTGTGGGAGGGAGGTTCTGGGGCCAAATTTAGTCTTTTAGGTAGGAAGTTGAAATCTAGAACTTCCAGGGTGGCATTCTCGAAAATGCTTCCCATTCTACATGCAGGTCCCAAAAGGCAGGCAGAGCTCTGGAGTCTCAATGCATGGATGAGACGTGCCACCTAGACAAGGCTTTAGATAGTGCTGGGGAGGAGTCAGCTATCTCTGTACATGTTGGCACCAATGACATAGGAAACTGTGGGAGGGAGGTTCTGGGGGCCAAATTTAGTCTTTTAGGTAGGAAGTTGAAATCTAGAACTTCCAGGGTGGCATTCTCGAAAATGCTTCCCATTCTACTTGCAGGTCCCAAAAGGCAGGCAGAGCTCCGGAGTCTCAATGCATGGATGAGACGATAGTGCAAAGAAGAGGGTTTTGGATTTGTTAGAAACTGGGCAACTTTCTGGGGACAGGGTGGGCTCTTCTGAAGGGATGGGCTCCATCTTAACTGGGATGGAACTAAGCTACTGGCATTAACATTTAAAAAAGAGAGCGAGCAGCTTTTAAACTAGATAATAGAGGAAAGCCGACAGTTGCTCAGGAGTGCATGGTTCAGAAGGATGTATCTTTGAAGGATACTAGCAAAATAGGGAAGTTAGGGCATCCCAACAGAGAGGTTACAACAAAGATAAATGTAATCCAGATGTCCTTCAGTACAGAGCCAAAAGATTCCAAATTACACCTATCAACTAATAATCAGATTAATATGAATAAATTACAACCTTTAAAATGTCTGTATGCAAATGCTAGAAGTCTAAAAAATAAGATAGGACAGCTAGAATATATAAAGGTTAGATAGAATTTGCACCTCAGAGACCTGGTGGAAGGAGAGCAACCAATGGGCACTGTGATACCTGGATACAAACTATATCGCAATGATAAGAATAGATCAATTTGGTGGAGGGGTTGCGCTCTATTTTAGAGAGGGTATTGAGTCACATAGGATTAAAGTTTTGCAGGAAACAAAATATATCGTAGACTCTCTATGGATAGATGTTCTATGTGAAAAGTGGAAGGCAACGGCAGTGGGGGTGTACTACCGACCACCTGGCTTGGATGAACAGATGGATGATGAAATGCTAAAAGAAATTAGGGAATCTAGCAAAAGTTACAACACAGTAATAATGGATGATTTCAGTTACTCCAGTATCGACTGGGTCAATGTCACAGCAGGACATGCTAGAGAGATAATGTTTCTAGATGAAATAAATGACTGTTTCTTGGAGCTGGTTCATGAACTGACAAGAGGTGGAAGCTATTTGGACCTAGTCCTTAGTGGAACTCAGGATCTGGTACAAAATATAAGGGTTTTGGGGCCACTTGGCAATAGTGATCATAGCATGATCTCATTTGATTTAATAAATGGAAGAAAAAAGGCAAGAAATCCCAGAGTACTACCTTTTAACTTTCAAAAGGGAGACTAAGATAAAATGAAAATAGTTTAAAAAAACTAAAAGGAGGAGCTGCAAAGGTTAAAGATTTACATCAAGCATGGGCATTGTTTAAAAGTACTATCTTGGAAGCCCAGACCAGATTTAGTCAATCCTTTGAGAAAAGTGGAAGGAAAACCAAAAAACTGCCAGAATGGTTTAAAGGTGAGGTCAGAGAGGCTTTTATTACCAAAAAAGCATCCTTCAGGAAATGGAAAAAGGAGCCTAATGACAAACACCGGAAACAACATAAGCATTGTCAAGTTAGATGCAAGGCGCTGATAAGGCAGGCAAAGAGAGAAATTGAAAAGAAGCAAAAATGCATAATAAAGCTTTATTAGATACGTTCATAACAAAAAACCTCTGAGAGAGTCAGTTCGACCATTGGATGACAATGGGATAAAATGGGCGCTAAGGGAGGGCAAGGCCCAGAAAGAGGGCAGAGAGGCTGTGTTCTCAACTGAGAGCATTTCAGAGGCAGCAGGCTCCCAAGACTGGAACTACCTCCAACTCCTTGGGTCCATAGTGGCAATGATCTCCTGGGTACAAGCACGGATGTGTCTGCTACAAGATCCTGGCTGTCCCATTGGTCTCCATGTTCACAGGATTTTGACATCAGGCTTCCTCTTCCCCTATTGGTAGTGGCCAGACTAAGATAATGGGAACACCCTGGTTATCTGCTCAAAGGCCTACCCCTGGATAATCTTCAGTGGCTTCTACTGATGACAGAAACCAACCTGTTTGTTTGGGGAACCCATTGCCAGGGACAGACTGCCCAGAGTCACTGGAGCAAGTTGAAGACAGCTTGGCCCATCAGTTGGCTGGAGGTGAGGGCCATTCACTTGGCTTTCTTTCGTCTCTGGGACATAGTCCAAGACAAGGCGGTTCGGATCTTCTTGGACAATGCCACAGTGTAGGTCTATGTCAATCGGCAAGGGGGCAGGAAGAGTTCTAGGGTCTCCCGTGAAATGGCCCTCCTATTCTCTTGAGCAGAGCAGATTCTCCTGATCTCCTTGGCACAGCATATTGTAGGAGTGGACAACACAGAAGCAGACTATCTCAGTTAGCACTCCCTTGATCCTGGAGAGAGGGAGTTGAGCATCTTAGCATTCCAGAGGATCCTGGACAGATTGGGTTGCCCCGAGATGGATATGATGGCGACTCGGGACAATGCCAAGGTATGCAGGTTCTTCAGCCACCGCAGAAAGGCGGGCTCTGGGGGTGGGATGTCCTAAGTTGACCTTGGCCAAAGCAAGTTCTGCAATATGTTTTTCCTCTGTGGTCTCTCATAAGGTAAGTGCTTCATCGTGTAGAGAACCATCAGGGTCTAGCAATGCTGGCGGCATCAGACTGGCCAAGGAGGCTGTGGTATGCAGATCTGATGTGTCTCTTCCAGGGGCCCCCTCTTGCTTCCCATCAGCATGGGGAATTGAGGCAGGGATCAGTCCTGCTGGATGATCCAGCCCCCTTCTCAGTTAATATTTGGCTCTTGAGAGGCAATGCTTAGCGCATATGAGCTATTCTTCTAATGTAATTTCCATGCTGCTGAAAAAGAGAAGAGGCTGTACCTTTCTCGCCTACGTGCATGTTTGGCATCTTTTTGAGCACTGATACTGTGAGCACCATGTCAGCCCTAGCACTGTGGACCTGATGATTCTGCTCTCCTTCCTCGAGGATGGATTGGCAAGGGCCTTTGCTTCAGTTTGCTGAGTGTTCAGGTGGTAGCCTTGGCTTCTTTTAGAGGCCATTGATGGGGTGCTCCCTATCCTTGCACCCAGATATAGCTCTTTCCTGCAGGGAGTTAAAAATTTGTGTCCTCCCCTGCGCTGAGTGGTTCCTTCTTGGGATCTCAGTTTGGTTCTTCAGGTCTTGATAGTTCAGCCATTGGAGCTCTTGAGGAGGGCTGCGCTCAAAGATTTATACCTTAAGGCTACCGTTTTAGCTGCAGACTGCTTGGTGAGACATATCTTAGAGTTGCAGGCCTTGTTGTGCCAAGATCCCTATCTATCCTTTTTAGAGGAGGCCTTATATTTATGGCCTGTTCCTTCTTTCTTGCTTAAGTCAGCTTTCCACGTCAACCAGGTGGTCTGTTTGCCTTCATTCCCAAAGGAACAATGCCAGGGGAAGGATAAGGACCTTCATGTGGTAGATGTTAGAAAGGTTCTACTTCTGTACCTAACGGTCACTAACTCCTTCCGAAAGTCAGACAGATTTTTTTGTCCTTTTTGCAGTCTACCTTGAGTTGCTGGATAAAGGAGATGATAGCCTCGGCCTATCTGTTGTAAAGCTGGATGGTCCTGGGGAGTTTGCATGCACATTCCACGTGGGTTCAGGCTTCCTCTTGGGCAGAGTGCAGCTTGGTCACTCCCATAGACATCTTTTGGGTGGCAGCATGGTAATCACCATACTGGGTCAGACCAAGGTCCATCAAGCCCAGTCTCCTGTTTCCCACAGTGGCCAATCCAGGCCACAAGTACCTGTCAGGTTCCTAAAAAGGTAACAGATTCCACGTTGCTTATCCCAGGATAAGTGGTGGATTTTCCTGGTTCTATTTAATAATGGTTTATGGACTTTTCCTCCAGGAAATTGTCCAACCCTTTTTTTCAAACCATGCTACCCTAACAGCTTTTACTACATCTTCCAGTAACAAATTCCAAAGTTTGATTACATCTTGAGTGAAAAAATATTTTCTCCTATTAGTCTTGAATTGGCTACATTGTAGCTTCATTGCATGTCCTCTAGTCTTTCTACTTTTAGAAGGAGTAAATAACCAATCTACATTTCCCTATTCGACTCCATTCATTATTTTATAGACCTCTATCATAACTCCCCTCAGCCATCTATTTTTCAAGTTGAAGAGCCCTAACCTTTTAAGGTTTTCATCATAGGGATTTCCTTCCATCCCCTTTACCATTTTGGTGGCTCTTCTCTGTACCTTTTCTAATTCTGCTATATCCTTTTTAAGATATGGTGACCAGAGTTGCACACAATATTCACGGTGCGGTCTCATCATGGAATGATTCAGAGGCATTATAATATCCTTTTTTTATTCTCCATTCCTTTCCTTTTGGTTTTTACCATTCTATTTGCTTTCTTGGCCACCACTGCACACTGGATAGAGGATTTCTATGTATTATCCACAATGACGCCTAAATCCTTTTCCAAGTGGTGGTTCTTAATGTGGAACCTTGCATCATATAACTGTAGTTTGGGTTATTCTTCCCTAAGTGCATAACTATACATTTGTCCACATTAAATTCCATCTGCCGTTTGAATGTCCAGTGTTCCAATATTGCAATGTCCTCTTGCAATTTTTCACAATCCTCTTGTATTTTAACAACTTTGAATAATTACAGTATGTGTCATCTGCAAATTTGATTATCTCACTTATTATTCCCATTTTCAGGTAATTTATGAATATGTTAAAAAGCAGTGGGCCCAGCACAGATCCCTGGGGTGCTCCACTATTAACCTTTCTCCATTGAGAAAATTGAACATTTAGCCCAACTCTGTTTTCTTTTAACCATTTCCTGATCCACACTGCCTTCTATCCTATGACTTTATTAATTTCCAAAAGAATCTCTCATATGAAACTTTGTCAAAGGCTTTCTGAAAAGCCAGATACACTAGATCAACTGGCTCACCTTTATCTACCTGTTTGTTAAAACCTTCAAAAATATAACAGTAATAAGAAAAGACTTTCCTTGGCTAAATCCATGTTGGTTTTATTTATTTATTTAATTTTCTTATATACCGCGCTGTCATCAGTGCGGTTTACATTGAAACAATACAACAATTGGTCAGATATAACAGACCTATTACAAGTAACAGGAAAATTAACATGGAAGTAAACAGGGAAATCATTTATATTTCTAGAAAATACATGTTGGAGATATATAAAATCTATACAGTTAGGGTAGGTATGAGGTTAAAAGGATGGGGGAGGGGAAGGGGTGTTTAGGTGTTTGAAGTGTGCGATGAAAAGGTGGTGTTTAAGGGCTTTTTTGAATTGTTTGATGTCTTTAATTGCTCTGATATTGGGAGGGAGTTTGTTCCAACATCTAGGAGCATAATTCGAAAAAGCCCTATTGATGGATGATTGATTAGCTTTTAAGGAAACGTTTGGTATAAGTAGTGTGTCAACAGCTGGAGATCTCCTGGACCTGTTATTTGTTGTGTGTATGATGAGATCGGAGATGGAATCTGGAGAAATATTATTGAAGGCCCTAAAGGTGGTAAGGATGGCCTTATATTGGATTCTACAGTTTATTGGTAACCAATGAAGCTTCTCTAGAATGGGGGAAATATGCTCACACTTTGATGATCCGCAGAGGACATGAGCAGCTGCGTTCATGGCTAATTGTAGAGGATTAATAGTTATATTTGGTAAGCCATGGAGTATTATGTTAGCATAATCAAAGTGCGGCGTGACTAGAGCTTGAAAGATGATGCGGAAGTCATCAGACTTCATCATAGGTCTCAGATGACGAAGGGTTTTTATCTTGAAGTAAACGGCCTTTACGGTGCGTTTTATATGTTCCTTGAAGTCTAACCTTTGACCCAGAATTACTCCTAGATATCGAATATTTGATTTGACTGGGAGATCAGCATCTCTGACTTTTAGAATTGATGGAGGGGAGAAAGATGTATTCCTTGTGATTATTAGAACCTCTGTTTTTTTAAAGTTAATACGGAGGTTTTGAGAGAGAAGCCAATCAGTTATTGAATTAAAACAGTTGATTAGCACTGTATAGTTTGGGTATGATACAGATATCGGTGAGAATAATAGCACATCATCCGCATACATAAGGCAGGATATACCAAAAGAGCGTGCGATGTCACAGATTGGCTGCATATAGATGTTGAACAGCAGCGCAGACAAGGAGGAGCCTTGTGGTACACCTTGTTTCTGCTGAAAGGGATTTGAAGTAGCATTACCAATACGAACTTCTTGTAATCTACCTTCCAGGTAGGATTTGCACCAGTCCCAAGCACAGTTCTTGATTCCCTTCTCATGAAGTCGCTTTAGTAGTTGTATGTGATCCACAGAATCGAACGCAGCAGCTATATCAAGAAATATTAGAGCAAAGCCATTTTTCAGATAGTCAATGCCATTGATAAGTGTATTGATTAATGTTGTTAGGAGAGTTTCTACACCATGGGATTCGCTGAATCCATGTTGACATGGATCTAAAGGGGAAAATGAGTCTATATGCTGTTGTATCTGCCTGAGAGTTAATTTCTCAAGAATTTTGGCTAGAAATGGGATACTAGAGATTGGACGGTATGAGTCCTCCTTTGGGTCAAGCTGGTTGTTTTTCAGCAGTGGTCGGATGTATGTATGTTTGAGAGCATCTGGGAAGACACCAGATTCAAATGACAGCTTCGCTATGTTAGCTATAAAAGGGCTGAGTTCTGTGCGCATAGATCTTATCCAGTGTGCTGGGCATGGGTCAGATGGTGAAGTTGTCGTGTTGATGGAGGTAATAACTTCATTTATGATTTTTACAGAGGGTGGTGGAGAGGTTGGTGATTGAAAACTGCGGAAGGGAAGTTTGGACAGGTTCATGTAATGATGTAGTATTTGTTTTTATTGATTTGGATTGGATGTAGTTCTCATAGGCTTGGGGCTGAATCCCTTCTTGTTGTGGCGGAGATGGTTGATTGATAAAGGATTTTACTAGATTAAATAAGTCTCTTGGTTTATTCAGAGAGCGGCTGAGGATATCAGCATGGTATTCTTTTCTCTTAGCCCAAATTGATTCACGATGTTGTTTAAGATGTTCTAAGTAGGTGGTTTGGTCAGAGGAATTACGTGTATTTCTCCATTTTCTCTCAAGCTTTTTGAGGTGGAGGAGAGAGGTACGTAGTTCATGTGAGAACCATGGGGCAGATTGTTTTTTAGTAACTCGGTTGTCAGATGTTGACTTTTTGATCAAGGCTGGGAGTTGCGAGTATGAGGAGAGGGTATTGTTCCAGTTATTTACAATATCATTGAGATTATCTGATAGTTTGGCAAGCTTTGGGAGAGCATGGTTTTTGAAGTCATCACTGTCTAGTTGCTTGAATCTTGTAGATCTTTTGCATCCAGTTGAGTTTAGACAGTAGTCTGTGGATTGATATGCTGGTATCTGAAAAGTTATTAGGTTATGGTCAGACCATGGGACAGGGGTAATAGAGAGATCAATTTTGTTCATCATAATCATGTCATGTTGAGGGATAAAGATTAGGTCCAAGAGATTCCCACTTTGATGGGTGGGATTAGCCACTACTTGTTTGTAGTTGAGGTCAGACATTGCTTCTAAGAAAGACTTGGCTAGGGTAGGTCGAGTAGAAGTCAGATTAAAGTCGCCTAATAACCAGTTTGGTTTGGAGGGGTCTTCTGGGTTACAGGCTAGGTCAATGATGTCTGAAAGTTCATCAGAGACAGCATTTGGTGCTCTGTAGATGAGGTTAATGGAGTTGGATTTGTTGGTAATAGTTAGTGTGTTTAAGTGTTGTGTACTTTTGATTAAATTTATGCGATATTGTAGCACTGTTTTTGCAAGTATTAGGACACCACCGCCTCTTCTGTGTTCTCTGTTGCAGGTGTAGATTGTGAAGTTGGGTGGAGTAAGGTGGTTTAATATTACGTTGTCTGTATTAGAGAGCCAAGTTTCAGTAACCAAAAGTATATCTAAATTGTATTTGGTTATTAGGTCTGTGATTACAGGCCATTTATTGCGTGTAGAGCGTGCATTAACAAGTGCACATTTTAGGTCTGGTTGATGTTTCGCTTTTTTGTTTTTGTCTTTGGTGGAGTTTGTAAGATCAAGAGATACATAAAGAAGATGTGATTGTCTCTTGTGATAAGTGTTTGGGAGTATGTGGTTTCGATTCGTAGAATGTTTCCTGCTTGTATTGTGGATTAGATGACTCGGGTTGTAGTGATTTGTAAAAGTAGCAGAGACATGAAAAGTACAGGTTAGCGTGTAGATTAGAGTAATAGTAAATAATGAGGATGTCATTTTGTGGTTTGAAGGGTTGTTTCTAAGTAAACAAAAGAGTAAGGGTGCAAAGTGCTTATTAGTAGATATAGTTATATAGTGGATATAGTTATACACAGTTGTACACAGTTTTAAACAAATTGAAAGTTGTGGATGAGCAATAAAGCAAGTGCCTTATTAGTAAATATAGTTATTCAGTAGATACAGTTATACACAGTTGTACATAGTTATGAACAAATTGAACGTTGTGGAGGAGAATTAAGGAAATTGATATAGATTAATACAATTAATTGAAACAGCTTACAGTTTTGAGAAGAGGAAGGCTCTTGTTATTAGAATATCAGCATTGCTGCTTGGAGGATCACGTTTGCTGTGTTGATGTTCACTGGTTCAGGATCACAAGGATTGAGTGCTGGCTCAGGATACCGGTCCCTGCCTAAGGGCCACGCCAAAGGGCCCTCTGGCGAGGCCCTCAGGCGCAGGCCCGCCAGGCGCGGGCACGCCCAATGGCGCTTCCTATTTAAAAAGCAAGCTGGAGCTCTGATTGGGCAGCAGGTCTGATGGCTGTTAGCTGCTTCAGCTATGCAGATGGAATCACAGATCCCCAGAGGGGACAGGAGCTGGAGAGAGTCTCTGTCACAGAGCCTGATGGTGCTTCTTATTTAAAAAGCAAGCTGGAGCTCTGAATGGGCAGCATTAAACCATGACTATCAACATCTGGGCAGCAGCAGAATGGGATAGTGTTGACGGCGGAGGATCACATTTCTGTGACAACGGCAACAACACCAAACTTAAACTGCGCGGAAGGAAGGCCCGGCAATCTACTTCTGTATCTTGCCATGAAAACCCAATGGATAGTTACAACAAAACAAATTGTGCTATGGTGCTGGAAGATGAGACTCCCAGGTCGGAAGGCACTCAACTAGCTACTGGGGAAGAGCTGAAGACTTTTCAGAGTAAAGCCAGCATTTATGATGTGGTTGGATCAAAGCCTTCGGGAAGTCTGACTGCTGATGTAGCTGCGCATGAAATGAGAGTCAGAAGCTGTAAAGATGTCTTACACATTGGAACATGGAACGTACGAAGCATGAACTAAGGGAAGTTGGAAGTGGTCAAGAATGAAATGGAACGTGTACAACTTGATCTGTTGGGTGTCAGCGAACTGAAATGGACTGGCATCGGGCACTTTGCATCAGATGATCACATGGTCTACTATGCTGGAAATGAAAGACAAAGAACAAATGGTGTTGCATTTATAATAAAGAAGAAACTTGCAAGAACTGTAATGAAATACAATGCAGTCAGCGAACGCTTAATCTCTATTCGTCTACGAGGATTGCCTATCAACACAACTATAATTCAAGTATATGCCCCAACAACAGCTGCAGAAGAGAATGAAATTGAAGAGTTCTATGAACAAGTACAAGCTGAAATTGACAGAACATGCAAACAGGATATCCTGATAGTCATGGGTGACTGGAACGCAAAAGTTGGCAACAAAGAAGAAGGCAAAGTAGTTGGAAAATATGGACTTGGCAACAGAAATGAAGCTGGAGAAAGATTGATAGAATTCTGCAAGACCAATGATCTATTCATCTCAAACACCTTCTTTCAGCAACACAAGCGATGACTGTACACATGGACTTCACCCAATGGATTGTATAAAAATCAAATTGACTACATCTGTGGAAGTCAACGATGGAAAAGCTCTGTAACATCAACAAAGACAAAACCTGGAGCTGACTGTGGTACAGATCATCAACTACTAGTATGCAAACTCAAGCTAAAGTTGAAAAAGAGCAAACCACTCATGAATGCACCAAAATATGACCTTGAGAATATACCACTGGAATTTAAAGACTGCCTGCAAAATCAATTTGCTGCCTTAGATACAAATGACAGAGCTCCGGAAGAGTTATGGAATGACATCAAGAAGGTTGTGCTGGAAGAAAGCGAGAAGTCTCTACAAAAGGTGAAAAAGCAAAAACGGCCAAAATGGATGACGGAAGAAACTCTGAAAATTGCCCAGAAACGCAGAGAAGCTAAAGCCAAAGGAGAAAGAGAGACAATCGCAGAACTCAACAGAGATTTCCAACGTGCAGCAAGACTGGACAAGGAAAAGTACTACAATGACACTTGCAAGGAAATAGAAGCAGAAACTATTAGAGGAAGAACAAGATCGGCTTTCCTAAAGCTGCGAGAGTTAAAGAAAAAGTTCCAGCCTCGAATTGGAATGTTACAAGATGCTCAAGGTTCTATGTTGAATGATGCTGAGAAGATCAAGAAAAGGTGGAAGGAATATACAGAGTTTTTATATGATAAAGATCAAGTGGACCAACAGCCGTTTCAACCTATACCTTATGATCAGGAACCATTGGTGATGAAAGAAGAAGTTGAAGCAGCATTGAAAGCCTTATCAAAGAACAAAGCACCAGGCATTGATAGCATTCCCATAGAAGTATTGCAGCAATCTGATGCAGCTGTTACCGTACTTACAAGGCTCTGCCAAGAAATATGGAAGACAACATCATGGCCAACTGACTGGAAAAGATCTGTGTTTATACCAATACTAAAGAAAGGTGATCCAACTGACTGTGGAAATTATCGCACAATCGCTCTGATCCCACATGCCAGCAAGATTCTACTGAAGATTATTCAAAAGAGACTACAGCCATACCTAGAACAAGAACTACCTGAAGTGCAAGCAGGGTTCAGGAAAGGGCGAGGAACGAGAGACATCATTGCGGATGTGAGATGGATCCTTGAAAAGACTAAAGAATACCAAAAGGATATCTATTTGTGCTTTATCGACTATAGCAAGGCTTTTGACTGTGTAAACCATGAGAAACTCTGGGCCACATTAAGAAGCATGGGTATACCAGAACACCTGATCGTTCTCTTGCGTAATCTGTACATTGATCAAGAAGCAACAGTTCGAACGGAACAAGGAGAAACAGAATGGTTTAAAATAAGCAAAGGTGTAAGACAAGGCTGCATACTTTCCCCCTACCTGTTTAATTTATATGCAGAACAAATCATCAGAGAAGCAGGACTGTATGAAGACAACAGAGGTGTGAAGATTGGTGGAAGACTCATCAACAACCTTCGCTATGCTGATGATACCACATTACTGGCTGAAAGTGAAGATGATCTGAAACATTTGCTTCTCACAATCAAAGAACATAGTCTCAAAATGGGCCTGCACCTTAATGTAAAGAAGACAAAGATCATGACAACTGGCATAATCAACAGGTTCATCGTTGAAGGAGAAGAAATTGAAATTGTGAACAACTTTAACCTACTTGGATCAACTATCAATAAAGAAGCAACAAGCAGTCAAGAAATCAGACGACGCATTGCTCTTGGCAGAATGGCTATGAAAGACCTAGATAAGATTCTCAAGAGCAGAGATGTCTCTCTCCATACAAAGATTCGACTTGTTCAAGCCATGGTATTTTCAATAACATCATATGGATGTGAAAGCTGGACAGTGAAAAAGACAGACAGGAAGAAAATTGATGCCTTTGAATTATGGTGCTGGCGGCGAATACTGTGTATACCATGGACTGCCCGAAGAACAAACCAGTCGGTACTAGAAGAGATCAAACCTAAGCTTTCTTTAGAAGCTCAGATGACAAGACTTCGACTTTCATACTTCGGACACATCATGCGAAGAGAGAGATCATTAGAGAAAGACATCATGCTTGGCAAGATAGAAGGTCAACGCAAAAGAGGAAGGCCAGCAATGAGATGGATTGCTACAATAACAGCAGCTACGGGTACCAGTCTGTCAACAATGAGCCGCCTGACTGAAGACCGAACACAATTTAGGATAGCTATCCAGAGGGTCGCCATGAGTCGACTCCGACTCGACGGCACTTAACAACAACAACATCAACATGTTTGGTAATTTTATTCTTTGTAATGATTTCTACCATTTTGCCCAGTACTGACTTCAACCTCAGCGGTCTATAGTTTCTCTGATCACCTTTTTTAAAAAATTGGCATTACATTGGCCATTCTCCAATCTTCAGGTACTATAGATTATTTTAATGATAATACACAGATTACTAATAGTAGGTTTGCAATCTCATATTTCAGTTCTTTCAGCACCCTGGGATGTATACCATCCAGTCCAGGAGATTTGCTACTCTTTACTTTATCAAATAGTTGCAATACATCTTCCCAGTTTATTGAGATTTGTTGCAATTCTTCCAATGCATCACTTTTAAATACCATGTCAGGCATGGGTAACTTCTCTACATCATCTTCTCTAAAAACTGAAGCAAAAAATTAATTCAGTCTCTCCACTATGGCCTTGTCCTCCCTTGTGCCCTTTTTACCCCTCCATCAATTAATAGTCCAGCTGACTCTCTCACAGACTTTTTGCTACGAATATACTTGAAAAAGGTTTTTTTGCTAGTTTTTGCTTCCATAACAAGCTTCTTTTCAAATTCTCTCTTTGCCTTCTTTCTGAATGCTTTGCATCTAACTTGCCAGTGTTTATGTTGTTTCCTTTTTTCATCATTTGGCTCCTTTTTCCATTTCCTGAAAGATGCTTTTTTTTTTGGCTACAACAGTATTTCTAACTTCACCTTTAAACCATGCTGGAAGTCATTAGACCCTCCTTCCACCTTTCTTAAAATGTGGAATACATCTGGTCTGGGCTTCCAAGGTAGTATTTTTAAACAATGCCCATGTTTGATGTAAACCTTTAACCTTTGCAGCTACTCCTTATAGTTTTTTCTTAACTATTTTCCTCATTTTATCATAGTCACCCTTTTGAAAGTTAAAAGCTAGTACTGTAGATGTCTGTGCTGTCCTGCCTCCATTTATTAAATCAAATGAGATCATGCTATGATTACTATTGCCAAGCGGTCTCAATATGATCTGTTATGCTATTTTCTGTGGTTTGGCCCTGCGGGCTACATTCCTTTTGGCAGACCCTCTATGGAAAGGGTGTTCTGTATATAATTATGTTCCTGGGACTGTTAGTCCTTGTTGCCCTCATTGAGGCTTGTGCGGCGAGAGGTTTTTGTCTATGGTTTGGGTACAAATACTGGGGTTGTATGTCCCTAGCCATTCCAGATATAGTGCAAAATGAGGTCATCAGAGATCTCTGGATTTTTCTGTCTCCACCTCTTCAAGTAGGGGAACACAACCCATTTGTCTGGACTGGCCTAGCAGGACTCAAGTGAAACACAAAGCTTAAATCTTGTGAGAAGAAGTAAATTATTAAAATTTTAGTGTGAAATCCTTTTTATTTTGCTTGCTTGTTTTCTACTTATATATTTTTTTGTTATTTTCTATTTATGCAATTTCCAAAAAATAAGTATTAAGCAAACAAATACTTGAATGCAAGGGAAATGGAGCAGAAAACTTCAAAACTTACATTATACAAAAATAATATAAGGTAACAGAAATATGCCCATTGCTCACAAGACCTGTCGCACCGCCACCCTAGTGGCCAGAGGTTGTTAAGGCAGGTCGGGTGAACATGAGTTATATTTTTAAGTTTGAGTTGGTCCTTGAGTGCGGGGTCTGGGTATTCTGTTCCCAGTGGCCTTCCGTGTACCAAAGCCTCAAATGAATACAAAGTCCGAGAGTAGGGAAAGAAAGGCTTTTTATTTCCCTTAATGCACAAAGATTCAAATATTGGAATCTACATCAACACAAAGCAACCTTACTTCAGGTAGAAAGAAACATAAACAGTTATTGCTTTATCCTCTGTTATCTTCACAGGGATTTATACATATGAAACACTCAGTCTCTGTTTGCTGAGCATAGCTCTAGACACTAGGCAGGGATTCTAGGCTTCCTGCCTGACAGTAGCTACAATCCATTGCCATTTCAGAAGGGTCCTCGGTAAATTCCACCTGCATGGGCTGAGGATCTGAAAGCTGGGACTCTGTATCAATATAGTCCGGTGGAATATGATGAGGCTTTTCATATAAAGTTTGTACCAGCCTCCAATGCTCTGGGCTTAAGTTTAGGCCTCGGTCAGGTGCATGCTTACTATGAGAACAACCTCTTTTGTCCCTGTGTCTTTCATTAAACAGTCTTTCATTTGGTAATAGCTTGTGTCTTGCTTTACAAACAGCTTGATGAGGAGAACACTCCCTTGTTTCCTGTGCTCCCTGTGTCACCAGGTTATAACGGTTAGTAGTAGAAAAATATGGATTACCTTTTCCTCTGGGCCTATCCCAGTGAGCTGAGGCTTGAGGCCTAGTCCTGCTGCAATTCAGCCTTACTCGGTTAGCAGGCTTCCCACTGTCCAGCTGGCCTTCGGGTGGAGTTATCTCCCTCTCACCCCCATACCTCTTTCTCCTTGAACAAAGAGTGTTACCTCCTATGGAGATGGCTTCATCTTCCTTCTGGTAACTTCCACAGGGTCCTGAGTCCGCTGGCACCATTCCCTCAGCTAAGACTCTGCCTTCTGTTTCTCTCCGGGTACCTTTCCTTCCGGTGTCTCTTTGCCAAGAACTCCTTCTGTCTTGTTGCCAAGAAATCCTTCTGTCTTGTTGCCAAGAAATCCTTCTCCTCTCTTTTCCAACTTCCCAGCCTTTCTTAAAAGGAACTCCCCCTTTCCTGGATTGGCTGTTGGCCGGCATCACATCACAAGCTCTGGGGTGCGGCTCTCTAGGCCCTGGAAGGTCTCTCTTGCTCCCCCTATCTGGCTCCTCGTAATGTCGCATCTGGTGTTGGAATCTTTTTTCTGAATTTAAAACCTTTTTTTCTGTTTGCATAGGGTCTGCGGCACCACAGACCTCATATAGCAGATCCACAACAGACTAAGGAAACACAGATAAAGAATACGTATCGGTAAAGCAGATTATGCCTAACACCCGATTATATAATATCCACAGATAGCAGGTCAAACATTCCCCCCCCCCCCCTCCCCGAGAGGGCACAGCAAGACGAGAACTAATAAAGGTGGCCAATTTGGAGGGATCATAAAAAATATAGGAAATAGAATTCAATTTTATCAAACATTTGCAAGGGAATTTAAGGAAAAATTAACCCCCCAATTGGGTCACCCCAAGCCTTAGGACCAGGAATACCCTCCTCCTTTTCTGAGTATCCTGGCTCAAATCAGGAAACATTCGTACAGACAAACCTTTAAACAAAACAGATCTTTTCCTGAAATACATCTTCAATAGCCATTCACGGTCAGAGACCAGCGCCAATGAAATCAAAAGGGTAGCTGGAAAAACAGAATCAGAAACTGAAGTGTCCAATAAATCAGATAGATTCAATACATCAAACGGAACAGACTCTGCAGAAACTTTCATACTAGAGTTCCCATCTTTCTTTTTCCCCCACTAGGAATGTAATATATTTTAGAAAGCGGAAGATGAGATTCCAAAGGAACCCTGAGAACATCCAGCAAATAAGTTTTAAACATATCCTGTGCAGAAATCATGGGAGAATGCGGAAAGTTCAACAATCTCAAATTTGTAGATCAAAATTGATTTCAAGCTTTGTTCTTTGACTTAATAAATCCTTTGTAACCACAGAATACCATTCCTCAAGTTGAGAGACCATATTCTCAAAAGTGGAAATCTGAGTAGAAATCTCAGCTACTGAGTCCATACATTGCTGTACAGCCCCTGCGTTCGCCCAAATAAGCTGTAAGGTGGTGTTTGTCTGAGCAACCAAACACTCACCAAGTTTTGTAAGGACTGTCCAAATAGAGTCTAAAGTGATAATGTCCGGTTTTTACCAGAGAGAAGGGAGCCATAGAATCTTGCTCAACCTTAGCCACAACGGGATTCACCGTCTTGCTTCCTAAAGAGTCACAAAATCCTGCTTATCCATCCACGCCTGCAGCCTCAGAAGCTCTCCTGGGGCCAGAAACTTCCACTGAAGGCACTTTTGGTCGCCCCCCCCCCCCCCCATGAGGACGGAGCTTTCCCTGAACCAGGGGCAATGTCTTCGGGCAAGCTCAAGCACAAAATATCAGCAGGAATAGCAAGCGGGAGCTGCAGATCCGGAGTGAGATCACATCCTGAGGAAGACACCAGGCTACCCAACCCCGGTGTCGATACAGCCAAGGAACTACCTCCGGGTTGCTCCAAGTGTTCTGAGCGTGGCTGTACAAAGGAATCCATCGGACCCACAGAGGTAAGGACCGCCAGGGACTGCGACGGATGGGGGGAATCTCCTGAAGCGTCTCCTTATATTTCAGCATCACAGAGAACACAGCCCGCTCAGCTGGCATAGACCGTTTTCTATGTTTAATCTTTTTGCATTCATTGTCCATTCTATTTAATAATAAATGTTTTCTTTCATCGGTTCTGTGCCTGGGACTGACTAACCCCTTCTCGCTTTACTGGCTCCCTATACATTTCCATATTCAGTTCAAATTTCTCCTAATGACCTACAAGTGGACTCATTCTACTGATCCTCACAACCTTTCCTCTCCCTACACCTCTCCTTGGGTGCTCCAGTCTTCTGGCAGATCCCTTCTATCTGTGCCCTTTTCTTCTACTGCCAACTCCAGACTTTGATCCTTCCACCTTGCTGCTCCTTACGCCTGGAACCATTGACCTGGCTCTGTGCGTCAGGCTTCATCTCTGGCCCTTTTCTAATCAAGGCTGAAAACTCAACTCTTTCTGCTTTTGGATCCTGATCTGCTTGGTCTTCTATGTGTTTCCTCGCCACTCCCCTAGATGTGTCCTTGTCTTCAGCTATTGTGTTGTCTGTCTTGACTCAATCGTAAGCTCTGAGGAGCAGGGACTATCTTTTACATGTCTTTTACTATACAGTGCTGCGTAGGCCTTGTAGGGCTATAGAAATGACAAGTAGTAGTAATAGTAGAATTCCAGATAAACGGAACACTGTACGATCTCAGTGTTTTAAAGGGAAAGGTCTGGGGAGATTGTTAGGAACCCTGTGACCGCAGATGGTGGAGACGTCTCAGTGTCCACAGAAACCCTAGGGGGTTATTTTGCGGGATGGGAACTTACTTGGGCAAGTGGCAACCTAGAGATGATGTCAGAGAAGGAGTACTGTGCAGTGCTAGCTGATACCCATGGATGGTTGTTAGGGAGCAATGCAGGCGTGTTACATGACAGTCTTGATAGCTCTTGGATGACAACAGAATTAGACTGTTCTTTGGGGGCAATAAAAGGTGTTGCAGCCTGAGAAGACCGTGCTTTCATATAGCCTAGAAGTCTGCTTCATTAAAGTATGAGAACGTATCATTTACCAACTCAGTCAAATTGGTCATATCTGCCAAAACAGAACTCTACATATCCTTTAAATGTTATGTAAAACATATGTTAATAATCCTTTGGTTTGTCCTACAATTTTCCCTATGACCAAAGTAGCTATTAGAACTCTGTAAGTGAAATTTAAAGAAACTCAGCACCACTGTCTCCGACACTAAAAACAGTTCATATGTATGGCAATGATGCAGACATCATCAAAACTGCAGATGTTAGTGGAACACTTCCTAGGCTGGTCCAGTTACCCAGCAGCAGTATACAGCCATTCATAGCGAGACGCCAGCGTTTCATTCCCTGGCTTGCTTTCTGGTCCTTGGCTTGTGCTGGGGCGGATGATGCTGCAGATTAAGTGTTCACAACTCCTTGCATGGAGAGAATCTCAGTAATTGCTTAACAGCGAGGCCTACAGACTGATTTAAAATCTCATTTTTCCTGTCTTCCAGAATGAACTATGATTTGTGCCTCTCGGCCAGAAAACCATCATTGTGATGAATAACTAGAGCAAAAGGAATGTAGGAAGGGGTGGGGGAGGGATTCAACACTGGGGTAAACTGGGTAGTTGTGAATGAAAGGGCACAACATCATCTTTCCAAGGAGAAGGAACAGGCTGCATGGCAAATATGCAAAATTAAACAGCTTCTAATTAATAGATGGGAAAAAGTATCTAGTCTGAACAGTGAAGGCTGCATTTTTGCATTCAGCTGGGGCTAGTAGATTCTCTGTACAATTCTTGTAATCAGGTAGATGCACAAGCCCTACATTAGAGCCCTGTGCTGTAGCTCAGCGCAGGTTTGCCTAACTCAAACCTAATTCAGAAAGTTTGCTCTTCAATGCTGTAAGCAAGGAGCATGAAAATAAATTGTGTGCTAAACGTAAGTGCTGAACAAGGAGAGCAAGCCAGATGTGTGCACAGACGGGTCTGCATTAGTAGCACCTATATCTTGCGCATAAAAAATAGTTTGGCTTATGTGTTGCAATGCTATCTGGTGCCTAAACAGCAATATTATTCTGTGCAGAATAATCTTGGTGTTTATGCACCAGACAGCGTTCCAGTACATGCACATAACATTGTTCCAGCATACTTCTCCTGCCACTCCCTTTGGCAAAGCCAGAAAAAATTGAAAGTCCTCTATGCTCAGGATAAAGAAGAAATAGGCAAAATTATTCACCAGTGCTGACCGCAGGTCTATCTGCTAGCTCTTTATGCCTCCTCAGACCCAGCAATGAGCTCAGCCTTCGAGTCTTCCACGCACTTCTCTGCATTTGCGCTGAATAGCCAATGGCTTCATTTCCATGGATGTAAATGTGCTGTGTGCTGTTGTCTGCTCGAGGTTTTGCGCAGAGTTAGCTTGTGCACAAAACTCCTTTCTGCATTGGCAGTGCACAAAATTGTACACAAAAACAGCACACGTGTGTGCAAAGCCTAGCACACTTTACTGTATCCACCCATACGTGGATTCCAGATGACAGAATTCAAAGGCTTATACTTTTGCATGCAAGACATGTTCTCAAACAAGCAAAGCAGAGTTCCATCAGACGCCTCTTTCTATTTAGCCAAGGGACAGCACAGTACACTAGTTTCCATGGAAACCTGTACTAGCCCATTAGCGTCTCTTCCATACAAGCAGCAGATGTAGACCTAATCAGGTTAACTACTTACTACATCACCAGAGGAGCCCTAACTAGTCTCAATAGGTCTCTACTAGGATTAGACTGAAAAACAGAATGCATGAGAAGAGGAAGGGTAACTCAGAGGGAGTGTTTGAAAAGAAGATGGAGAAAAATAGGCAAAAGAAGAGACATAAAGAAAGATAATCAGGGGGAGAAATGAGAAACACAACTTAAACGTTCTTTGGTGTCACCTCATGTACACAAAGCACTCTTTCATTTTCTTCAGAACCGTTAAAACTCCCGATTCCTCCTTATGTTTCCAAAGGGAAACAAAACACTGCATGCTTCTGCACCAGTGACTGAATAGCAACTTCTTCACTTGATATTGTTAAGGAAGATGTTTGTCATGGCAAAATGGAGAGTTCGACTCAAGAGCACCTTATATATTCATATAGCACTGAATGTCACTATTTTCTGTATCACTCTAAAAATAATTAGCCAATATGGGGAGGTGGGGGCATTTTTGAAGCCCCATTTGTACTTTGGACGTCTGAAAATGGGCATCGAGACATCCAAAGCACAGAGACATCTCCAGAGCCACTTTAGAAGCCAGTGTGTGGACATCCAAGTCTGAATGGGGCTGTGGTGGGTGCATGGCGGGAGCCTTAGGAATCTGGATGTCACTGTCTGGTCTCAGAAATATCTGCAGTCGTGTTGAAGTTTAGATCTGCTCCAGGCACAAATAAGCATCAGGAAAGTGCTCCTTTTGCTTGAAAAGCCTCCAGAGGATATAGAGAAGATGGCACTCCACCATCCCCAGTACTCAGCACAATTACAAAGATAGCAGCAGTGGGATTTTTGAACCCTGACCTCCGTAGTCCTAGCTCATTACTCTAACCACTAGACTACTCCTAGATGTCCAGGTTCTGAAGTACTATTCTGGGGACATCTACATCGGGCATGTCCACATTTGTGAAATTGTATCTGCAGCTGGACGTGTCTGCTTTTTTTCAGATGTTCGGGCTTAGACATCCCATTTTGCACTTGGATGTCCTTTCTAAAATGACTCTCTAACTGAATAGAAGTAATAGAATATCTTTCCAGATTTAATTATGCTCCCCAAAATTCTGCCTTCAGCAGTGTTCTGAGAAAGTCATTCTTCTTTAGTGAATAAAAGTAACCCATACATGAAAATCGTTTAAAGGACTTTTATCAACTTTACCTCAACTGTATTTTGGAAAATATATACAAAAGTCTCCAATAACCATATTGGAGGGATATTTTCTTACTGAAAGGCATTAAGATTGAATAAGTGCTTTCCTATTTCATATGTATTCCTTATGAAACCTAGACTTTGTTTCCAGAATTTCATTTCAACTGCACCTCACCACACAGGCACTTACTACCCTTCTCTTATCCATGGTCATGTCCCGTGTCGACTTTTGCAACTCAGTTCTAGCTGGTCTCCCTATCACGCAACTTCACCGCCTCCAGCACATCCAAACCACCGCTGCCCGACTCATTTTTTACTCCTCTTCACGTGATCACATTACACCTCTACTCATCCATCTTCACTGGCTTCCCATCAAATTCCGCATCCACTATAAAATCTTGACACTTCTCCATCGTGTCCTTTACACCCACTCCCCTCAGTACTTGGCTGATCTCGTTCACTTCCATTCCCCAGCCCACACCTTACGGTCTCTCCATCTCAACCGCCTACGTCTCCCTTCACCTGCTTGTGCTCGCCTCCAGTCCACTAGCTCCTCCGCTTTCTTCTTCATCGGCCCTGCCCTATGGAACGCCCTACCCTCCTCCATCCGGCTTGAGCAGGGACACACCACCTTCAGAAATAGTCTCAAAACCCATCTCTTTGCCCTTGCCTTTGATCTCCCTGCGCCCCCTGTGTAACCTTACCCTCTCTCTCCCCCTCCTCTCTTTCTCCTCCTTAGTGTCCTGTCTCATGAGTCTGCTCGGTTTGCTTTCCTATCAAATATTGTAACTTCCTTTCCTTTCCTCTACCTTATTGTTTTCCATTTGAGCTATGTAAACCACTTTGATGTCTTGTCGTTTAGCGGTATATAAAGTTAATAAACAAACATAAACATAAACTGTCAAATGGACACATGTAGAGACAACAGTCTCACAGTAAGCTTTGTAGCACGTAGGCTATGGATTTGCTGTGCATCCATTTGGAGGTTATAGCACAGAGAATTGTGACTGCCATGTTAGTCCACTTTGAATATGTGGAAATAAAGGTCATCATCAAGTTGTAGATGATACATCGTTAGTTAAAAAAAAAAGATTTCTTTGGACAGCTGGGAAGACACGGGGTCCAAGATGACTGCTGGCTGAGCGGGCTGTGTTTCCTGATGCCAAAACGTAAGGGGAAGCTTCGGGGAATTCTCCCTCAACCGTTGCAGTCCCCTTCACCTTTTGCCTCAGTTGGTCCAATGGATTCCTTTTTGCAGCCGCGCTCAGAACACTTGGAGGAAACTGGGGGGAAAATGCCTGGCTGTGTCAACGCCAGGATGGAGTAGTCCGGCGTTGTCCTCAGGCTGTGATCTTGCCTCGGATCTACAGCTCCCACTTGCTATTCCTGCTGATTTTCTGTGCTTGAGCTTGCCTGAGGTAGCAGGTCCCGTTGCAGGGAAGGCTGTGCCCTCATTAGCGGGGAGCATGATGGACGTGCTTTCAGTGGAGGTGAGCCCTGGGAAACCTTCTCTAGCTGCAGGCATGGAAGAGGGGGCAGGACTTCGAGACTCTCAAAGAAGTAAGTTGGCGGAGCAGGAACCAGGTGCTCTGGTGAGTCCTGTTGTAGCCAAGATTGAGCAAGCTGCTATGGCTCTCTTCTCTTTGGTAAAACCGGATAATATTACTTTGGATTCGATTTGGACAGCTTTTGCAAAACTCAGTGAGTGTTTAGTTGCTCAAACAAACACCACTTTACAGCTTATTCGTGTGAATGCAGGGGCGGTGCAGAACTATATGGATTCTATAGCTGGGACTCACACTCAGATTTCCACTTTGGAAAATAAGGTCTCACAAGTGGAGGAACGGTGTTCTATGGTTACTAAAGACCTGTCTGGCCAAAGAATAAAGCTTGAGATGTTGGAAAATCAGTTTAGATCTACAAATTTGAGACTGTTGAACTTTCCCAGTTCCTCCATGATTTCAGCATGAGACATGTTTAAAACTTATTTGGTGGAAGCTCTTGGGGTTCCTCTCGAATCCCATCCACCGCTTTCTAAAGTTTTTTATATCCCTACTGGGAAGAAAGATGGGAAATCTAATGTGAAAGCTTCTCCAGGGTCTGGTCCCATGGATATATTGAATGTATTGGACCTGTTGGACACTTTGATCTCTGACTCTGTTGCTCCAGCTACTTTGGTGATTTCATTGGCACTGGTCTCTGATCGAGAATGGCTGCTGAAGATGTATTTTAGGAAAAGATCTGTTTTGTTTAAAGAACTGGCCGTTTGTATGTTTCCTGACTTGAGCTGGGATACTCAGAAAAGGAGGAGGGAGTTCCTGGTTCTTAGGCCTGAGGTGACTCCGCTGGGGGGAGGGGTATTTTTCCTTAAATGTCCTTGCAAATGTTTGATTAAGTTGAATTCTATTTCCTATATCTTTTATGACCCTTCCAATTTGGCTATTTTATTAGTTCCTGCTTGTGGCGGCCCCTAGGGGGGATGTTGTTTGATCTGCCTCTCTATAGAAATTTTATAACTTAGTGTTTAAGCATAGTCTGCTTTTCCTGTACATTGATATATTTTTCTTTTTACAGTCAAGTTGTTTTTGCTTAATATGTTTATTTGTAAAATTGCATAAATAGCAGCTATACTGGGTTTAAAAAGTACAAACTCAGGTAGATCTTAGATTGCCTGCAAATAGAATTACAGCAGAGTGATAGACAGAGGTGCTGAGACAGATATGTTAGGGTAGATATCCTACTCCCTAACTGAGTTTGCATGGTTCGCTGCCTGAGTGGCAGTCTCAGGTAAGTCATCTGCTCTTTCTTTACTCTCCTTATGCTGTCCTATCCTTTCCTTTTCCTTAGTTTTAATTGTTTTACTCTATCCAGAGTTGGTCCAGAGCTTGCCGCCCTAGGCGACCGCCTAGTGCTTGGGCCGGCCGTGACTCTGTCGCTTTGCTACTCAACACAGTGAGAGGGGATAAAGAAAATTCAGAATAAACTTTGAAGCTCTTGCATTTCAAAAGCCCTGCAACTGAGAATGGATGAGAAATCCATTGTCTCTATTACTTCCTTTTGTGTCAGTTTCAAAGGGTTTGATCATTGTAATTTCAAACGTTTTCCTTTCTTGTGTATTTCTAATGTTTCCTTTAAGTACCTTTATTGGAAAGTCGTTAAGGGAATGATCTTCCTTTGAGAAGTGTTTCCCTACTGAGCTCTCATTCTGGGGAGTTTTTGTGTAGCAGTTTATGGTATGTGTATGAAGACTGATATGTGCCCTTAATTTTTGGCTTGTTTCTCCAATGTAACAGGTCTCTTCACTTTTTTCGCATTGGATCAAATGCACTACATTCATAGAGAATCGTGAACACAGGCCTTCTATTTTGAATGCCTTCCCCATTTGGGTTGCCATAGGGTCCTGTGGAAGGGAGGAGTAGCCTAGTGGTTAGAGCAACTGCCTAGTTCCCAGAAGATCAAGGGTTTGATTCCCACTGGCACTCTTTGTGACCTTGGGCAAGTCACTTTACCCTCCATTGCCTCAGAAGAAAAAGACCTGGCAATCTACTTCTGGTGATACATTGCCAAGAAAACCCAGAGGTAGCCTGGTCACCAGGAGTCAGCACTGACTCAACAGCACTAAAAAAAAAAGTGTCCTGTGATGTGTACCAGACCCCTCTGAACAGGCTCTTTCCTGCCATGCCAACAAAGATCACAGGATCCGGGGGTGTGGGCCTGTAAACAGTAGATGCAAAGATAGCAATGACCTTTATGCAATATAGGCATAAGCGTTCCCTAGGGCTGAGAATAGGGGGGTACGTATGTGTGTGTATAAGATACGCATGTGTGCCTATTCTTACCAGCACATACAGATACATGATTACACCTGAAGGTATACATGTCTGTCTACTTTTCCTGCCATAATTTTATAAAGGCCCAAAGGCCCATATGCTGCTTTATAAAACAGGTGCAAATATGCACCTATGTGCTTTCCCAGTCTAAGCACCCTGTTATAAAATTATCCTCCAGCGTACTAGCCTGTGAATCCTACAGGAACGGAGCATTGTGGAAATAAGCAAAGTTTAGTAGCATGAGAAGAGGGCTTCTGTGACTGAGTGATTGACTGTAGGATTTGTTTTTGTATTCTGCCAAAACTTTGAAGTGAATTTAAATGTTTCATCGATTCATCATTTTCAGTTGGTGTCCATGCAGGCCAGATCACTGATGGGCTACATCTGGCTTATGAAACAAGCTGTCCTGGAGATCAAAATGATGATTGATTAGATAGCCTTTAGGTGCCAATTCAACCTCTCACCTGTCTCTTTCAAAGATTGGTGTTAGTGTTTTTTAACTATTTTTGCTAGAGTTTGTAATTGATTACATAACAATTGAAATTTAATCTCTGATTGGATATGCTAGCATTTTACTTTTATTATATTGTATGGTACTTTTTTAAAAAATGTATCTATGCAGTTCCAAGCACATTACTCTTGTAAAGGTAAAGGCATGGCAAAGGAAAAACAAAAACAGCCAATATTACAAATTAGGAAACTTTAAATGCTCCTGTCACTCTAGTCTCCTATAGGGAGAGAGACCAAGGGGAAAAAATAATATAAAAAATGAAAGAAAATAAGCCAATTGTTAAAAAGTTTACTTGCAGCCCATTTAGAAGACTCTAAGAGAGGGACGATCATTGGTCTTCTAGCATTAACAAAAGCAAAGAATTGAGCAGGTCTGAAAAACTAAACCTAGTCAAATTAAGCATTTACAGGAGAACTTTAAAAAGAAAAGATCACCCAAATGTGCCACAGCTGATCTAAGTAATAGAAATTCCCTCCTCCTTTTCAAAATATCATTTTCAGGATCTGGAAACATCCTATTAATTAAACCCATTAAGGGTCATTCCTCTTTTTGAGCAACATTTCCAATAACCTATCTCTATCAGTAGAAAGAGCAAAGGACACTAAAAGGGTAGCCAGAGTAATGGTATGGTATTCTTTTTTTTTTTTTAATATTTTGAAAGTTGTTAATGTCCTTTGACTTATACAAGGCTGATACTTGAAAAAGTGGGCTATACATTAATTAAATTAAATTAAAGTTAAGTCATTTATTAGAGGAAATCTTAGGGGGTCTTTCACTAAAAGGGCACTAAGGTGTTGCACCGAAAGCGCCAAAATTATGGTGCATTATGTGCAACATCCCCATGGAACTCTCGAGGGTGTGAAATGTATTTCTCCAACAGTTAATGTGGCGTGCTTTATCTTTATTGCTAGACTTGATATATCGCCTTTAGCTTCATGCACCAAACTGGTTTACAGACCAATGAATTAAAAAATACATAAAGACAACCCTACCGAAGTAACCAAAAGTTAGACTGCAACCTCTGACAGCTGCCCTGGAGCTCCTGCCCCTACAGACCGTCACAGGCTTGTTTGAAAAAATACATCTTAAAGTTCTTCGTAACGCCCCATTACATGTTCTGCATTAGTGCGGGTGAACTTAATTCCATCTGTTCAGGTGGCATGAGATGAGCACATGCTAATGCAGATAGTACGCTGTGTGATCTCCGTGCGAACTGAGCTCCCCACAACCGTGTCCACCCCTAACCCACCCACTCATGACCCTAAGGCGGGTTGCACAGTTAGTGAAGGAATTGTTCTGTGCTAGATGGCAATGCAAGTCCCAGTGCGCCTTCAGCGCGCAACAGAACACATGCTACCAGCTAACACCCATTAGTAAAAAAAAACCCTTCTGGCCCTGTTATTAAAGTTCTGTTGAATGGTGCCCTTACCATGCAGTAAGTACAAAGCTTATGTGGTACCTGTCGTGGGGCATCCCCAGCATCTTCCCAGAAAGATGCACAGAAAAGAATTTGCCACTTGCTAAGTGTAGCGACAGCACAGATGCACTTATTTAGGAGTCGGTAAGCACATCTGTGTTAGCTGCAACAGTAGCAGTGTCTGGGGTGCTGCTGTATATCCATGCCCCTTTCCTGCCCATTTCCAGTCCATTACAGGGTATGCGGTTATCGTAAGAATTAGTGCATGTTCGCCAACATGGTAACACTTACCATTGCTGTGTGCTAAGTTACTGCGTGCTAATTCACATGGCAACTGCTTACCGTATGTTAGTAAAGGACCCCTTAGTTGGAATTTCGTTCTCTATAAAGATTGATTAAATTATTACCTTTCTTTCCCAAGAGTGTTCTAATTTTTGTCACAGAGAATGAGAAAATTGTATTCTCCTCGATTACAGGATGAGTTAGATTTTCCAGCCTCCTAATTGGGTCATTTTCTTTTGATTTACAAATCGGGTTTCCTTTAGCTAAGTTATCAGAATGTTGTTGCAAGTCAATGACTGAAACATTTGTCATGTCATATTTCACTAGCACACATTAGAGTTAACAGCTTGCTTTTATCTGCTTTTGTTTCAGCATATTGAAGAGCTGCAGAGATTGGTCTGTCCCCTGAGAACCATCTTGTGAAAAGGGAACTCCAGACCCCTCTGAAAAGGTTGCTTCTTGCCATAACTTAATAAAGTCAATTAAAAACGTTATCCGATCAGACGTCTCTAGCCTCTTTTTCAGGGAGATAGTATGTTTGGTTATGAAAATGTAGATACAAGCAACTAAAAAGCCAGGTCAGCACTCACTAAAGAGATATGCCTTAGCTTACAGAGAAAAACTACAGAATCAATGGAGTGAATTGTGGGTTGTCATAGGGTGCTGGTAATTTAATAGTTTCCGCTCTGTACTTTCTTATCTTTAGATGCAGGGCCACTTTAACCATTTATGAGACTGGCCAAATTTTTGAGAATGAGCCCCCTTTTATCTTCCCAAATGAAACCTGCTCTCATGTAAGGAAAAAGAAGTTTTATACCATTAAATAATATATTTTAAAGCAATCCCTTACAAGTCTGAATGATTATATACAAAGAGTATTGTCAATATCTAAATTTCACCATTTGGGAATTGAAATTTGTATTCAGCTTGCACCTTTCTCAGAAGTTCAGTGCGGGCATTCAGGTACAGTAGATATTTGTTCATAAGGAAAATAATTTTGTGATGTTTTCTATCTAGAAAATCATGAATGGACTGGAATGGGTAAAGAGGAAATTGTTGCTTGCCCTTTTAAATAGTATTATCACTAGGGGAGCCAGAGAGAAGCTGCTCTGTGGGGCCTGCAAACTGAGTGAGACCAGTGTTGTGGGTCCCAGCTTTGTCAGAGGAGTACAGGATTTCTAGTTAGCGTAACCCGATTCAAGGGAGCTTCAAGTGACATCATCAATAGGGGCCTTTAGAACACCTTTTCAGCCCTCTGGGACTGCAGTGCTATCAAGAGAAGCTTCTCTGTGGGGTCTGGTAGTTGAGTGAGAGCAGCATGGTGAGTCCTTGCTTTCTTGGAGGAGTCAAGCATAACATGATTCAGGAAGATTCCACCTCTGCTGAGTGACATCATCAGCATGGGTCTCCAAAAGACCTCTTAAGCTCTCTGGGGCTGTCTGTGACATGTGGCTGAAGAGGGGTGAATGAGGGGGGTATGCCCCTTTGGAACCCTTAGAGAACCACTGAGGGTCACTGAGGACCCTCCTCTTGTTGTATGGAAAAGTGGAAGGGCAAGATGAGACCAAGCTGAGCTTCACCTCTAACTACTACAGTATGAGACTCCATGCACTGCCACTGCTGCTTTCTCCACGCATCTCAAATATCTGCTCAAGAGACGACTCAGGTACTTGATTTTTCTCTCATCTCTCCTCTAGTTTTGAGTTCTGGGGGAAGATATCCACCCTCCTCCTGGTTCAGCAGCTGAAGGGCTCCAGACGCTGACCATCCAAAGGAGCGAAGGAGTTGGTTGTATGGGTTTGCAGGTCTCTTAACCTGCTGTTATTCCTGCATCTACTGCATTTATAAATTCAGGTAACCTTTAAAAACTGCTTCTATCACCTGTAGCAACTAGGAAATCTCTTTTCATATATCAAGAAGACGAGTCTGATCACAGTAGTCCATGCTGTGATAACATCAGAGCTAGACTATCATACCGTCCTGTATGTTGATCAGACCACAAAGAGTTTGCCCCAGCTCCAGTTAATTCCAAATGCTGCAGTATGACTGATAGAGGGTAGCAAGCAGCATGATCACATCACACCCTTCCTGCAAAAACTGCACTGGCTACCAGTAGTTTATAGGGCAGCATTTAAAACTGTATCTCTAATTTTCAAGAACCTCAGATGGAATGGGCCGGAATGCCTAAAGAATAAGAGAGCTCTCTATACACCTTTGAGGCCTCTAAGTTCATCTCAAGGAGCATTCTTAACTGTACCTTCACCAAAAGCAATCACAAATGGTGACACCTGCCAGCGAGCTTTCTCAAGAGTAGCCCACACACTCTGAAACTCACTCCTAGAGAGGTTATATCTAACTCCAGTCTGCCTCTACTTCAGAAAGCAACTAAAAGTCTGGCTTTTCTCATAAGCCTTTAATGACTATGGTAGCTGACTTTCCATTCACTGACATTGTTTCAGAACCAGCTTGCTGCATACCCTGAAATTGAAACCGGATCCACATACCTCATTAATTCATATATATAATTTATCCTCAATCTAGTCACCCGTTTTTATTTATCGATATGCCTTTTTCTCCAGGACCAGGCAGGAAGTCAGTCCTCACATATGGGTGATGTCGGCGCCGATGGAGCCCCCGTGCGGAGCATTTCCCCAGCTTTCAAAGAAAGCCTTTGTGAATTGCAGTGTGCATGCGCGGTTCCCTTCCCGCCCAAGGGTGCCATCTTGCTCAGTCTTCTTTTCTCCGCGGAGCCCGATGGACGTAGTTCATTTTTCGCCAAGGAAAAAGTTGATTTCCCTGGTTTTTCTTCTTCTCCTTCGGTTCGACGCCGGATCCTTTTCCCGCCTGGGTATACGCCGGTATCGAGCCCACTCTCTCTTTTTCGTTTTTTGTCCTTTGTGACTAGCGTTCACGCCATTTTTCTTTTTTCACTGGCAGCCCTGTCTTTTGACCTCGCAGGGGCCCTTTTTCCCCCGATGGCTGCCAGCGGGTTTAAAAAGTGTGATCGGTGTAAGAAACTTATCTCTCTTACCGACACACATGACTGCTGCCTCCGCTGCCTCGGACCCGATCATGACCCGATGATCTGTGGTCCGTGTGGCAAAATGTCCTCGAAGGCGTTGAGGAGTCGGCAGCACCAGAAGGATAGGATCTTCTCTGACTCCGCGTCCGGACGGGCCCGGACCTCGTCAGAGGCCTCGACGTCTCGGGACTCCGGCCCCAAGCAGCATCGGGGTTCCTCTGAGCGGGGGTCTCCTTCGCGGGAACAGCGCAGGAAGAAGAAACCCGCGAGGGCGGCATCAGTGGACGCTCCTGTTTCCTCGAGGGCCAGGTCGCATAGCCCCGATAGCCGTCCTGGGTCTTCGGAGTCGGAGAAGCTCGCCAAGCAACCTCGTATCGAGATGGAGTCTCCTGGACACGTGGGTGCTGTAGTCCTCGTGGACTCTCCTCCAGGGGAGCCGCCGTCGGGGCCCGAGTCGGGGGCTGCTGGGTTTCCTGAGCTCAGACTCAGGTTGACGGCCTTGGAGAGCAGCCTCACTGCCTTCATGGAACAGCAGCGGGCATTGATCGCCGGTCTCACCGGTGCATCTGCCCCGACCACCGGGACATCGACGTCCAAGTCGACCCCAGAGGCCAAGCCGATCCTCGAGTCCATGCGGGCTTGAGTCGATCCTCGGCCACAGTCTCCCTCGGCCTCCCGTTCAGAACCGAGGTCGTCGACGCCGGTACCTTCGGCGTCGGGGCGGATGGAATCAGTGCCCGCCCGACCGGAGCCACTCGATTCCTCCTCCGAGGAGTCGGGCTGGGAGACGGAGGACGAAGAGTCACCCGACACCTATCGGACTCGGTGTGTCCCATCGGACCCGCCGGAGTCCGAACCTCGGAGACGATCCCCACCGGAGGATACCCGGTTCTCGGACTACGTGCAGGATATGGCCAAGGCCTTGGCATTCCCCGCAGATCCCGAGGAGGAGCCTCGAGCTGAGGAGCTCGAGGCCCTCCAGTATGACTCTCCCCCGAAGGAGGCCTTTACTGTACCGGTTCCTCCGATGCTGGAGCGGCTGCTCTTCCGCATGTGGGAGACCCCGGCCTCGACGCCAGTGTTAAGCAAGCGAGTCGATTCCATCTATCGAGTCCGCAAGAGCCCCGGGTTCCAAAAGGCACAATTACCGCACCACTCCATGGTTGTGGAATCGGCCATGCATCGACTGAAAAGTCAGAAGATGCACTCCTCGGTGCGTCCCGGCAGGGAGGCCCGTAACCTGGATGCCCTCGGTAAGAAGTGCTTCCAGGGCTCTATGCTTGCTTACCGTATCCAGACATACCAGCTCTACATGGGCATGTATCTCCGAGACCTGGCAAAGGAGATTGCCGGGTTCTCTGCTGGTCTCTCCAAGGAACCTTTGCAGAGGTTCCAGGCCTTGTCCACTGGTATACGAGAGTGCTCGAAGTTTATCTCTCGAGCAGCCTACGATGGCTTTGAGGCTTCGGCCCGAGTAGCCGGGGCTGGCATCGGTGCCCGCCGACAGGCTTGGCTACAGTCATCCGACCTCGAGCCATGGGTACAGGACAAGTTGGTCGATGTCCCCTGCCGGGGTGAAAACCTCTTTGGCAAGCCCATGGCTGAAAAGGCTGCAGAACTCGAGACCGAGACTCTGACCTGGACTAGGCTGTCCAGAAAAACCTCTGCCCCTTCTCAGAAAAAGAAGGGCTCGGGAAAAAAGACCTTTTACCCGAGGAAGTCCTCTGCCTATAAACAATACCCTCATTATCAGGCCTCTGCAGCTCCCCAAACAGGGTCAGCAGGCCAAGGGGCAGGGTCATGGGCCCCGTAGGCAGAAGGCCCCCAAGCCACCAACACCGGCCCCTGCTCAGCAGGGTGGGGGGTTTTGACTCAGAAGGCATAGCCTCTTCTCCTCAGCTGGCTCACATCAGCACAGGAGGCCGGCTGGCCCACTTTGCCCACAGGTGGTCAGCCGTCACATCAGATACCTGGGTGCTCCATATAGTCCAAAAGGGCTATCTTCTCCATTTTCACCAGGTACCTCCCTCCTATTTTCCAGGGGAGCCTCCAAGACTCCCTCTTCACAGGGACCTACTCCTTCAGGAGTTAGCAAGTCTGCTAAGGGTGGTGCCCCACCACCTGAAAGGTCACGGCTTTTATTCCAGGTACTTTCTGGTACCAAAAAGAACAGGAGGCCTCAGACCCATCCTAGACTTGCGCAACCTCAACAAGTTCTTGGAGAGGGAAAAGTTCAAGATGCTTACCCTTGGAATCCTGCTGCCCTACCTCCAGCAGGAAGATTGGCTATGCTCCTTAGATCTAAAGGATGCTTATACTCACATCCTCATTCATCCAGACCACAGGCAATATCTCAGATTTGTTGTGGGAGGAAACCAGTATCAGTACAGAGTACTACTCTTTGGCCTAACCTCTGCCCCCAGGGTGTTCACAAAGTGCCTGGCGGTGGTGGCGGCCTACCTAAGGCTTCAAGGTCTTTTTGTGTTCCCATACCTGGACGACTGGCTCATAAGGGGCCAGTCTTCCTAGGAGGCCAGTCAAGCCACCCTTCGCACTGTGGCTCTGCTTCAGCACTTGGGGTTTGTCATAAACTTCGCAAAGTCCACTTTGCTCCTGTCCCAGAACTTGGAATTCATAGGAGCAAGGCTGGACACTCTTCAGGCGAAGGCTTTTCTGCCAGTGGACAGGGCCCACAGGTTGATGGATCTAGCCGGGCAGTTTCACAGCAATTCCCTGGTCTCCGCCAGGAAATTCCTGAGACTTCTCGGCCATATGACTTCCACAGTTCATGTAACCCCCAATGCCCGCCTGCACATGCGGCCTGTTCAGTGGAGCCTTCGCACTCAGTGGCATCAAGCCACAGGGAGCCTTGCAGACTCAGTAAGAATATCCACCCTGCTCGTTTCCTCTCTGCAATGGTGGGTTCATCTTCCGAATCTGGTACTCGGAGTGGTTTTTCAATCCCCTCCTCATTCTCAAGTGCTGACGACAGATGCTTCTCTTCTAGGTTGGGGAGCACATTGCCAAGGGGCATGTACTCAGGGTCTCTGGACCCCTTGGGAGGCTGCTCAGCAGATAAACTTCCTGGAGCTACGGGCAATACGCCTAGCTCTGAGAGCCTTCTTCCACCTCACATCACACCAGTCTGTACTGGTCCAGACGGACAATCAAGTTGCCATGTTCTACGTGAACAAACAAGGAGGCACAGGCTCCTTCCTTCTCTGTCAGGAGGCACAATGGCTGTGCTCTTGGGCTGTCAATCACGGAATCCTCCTCAAGGCGGTCTACCTCCCAGGTCAAGAAAATTACCTGGCGGACAGACTGAGCAGGATCTTGCAACCACACGAGTGGAGATTGAATCTGTTGGTGGTTCAGCAGATCTTTCTCAGGTGGGGCCTACCCACCATGGATCTTTTCGCCAGTCCTCTGAACCGGCAACTCCCGAGATTCTGTTCCAGGCAACCGCATCCTCTCAGAGTAGCAGCGGATGCATTTCTGATTCCCTGGTCCCAAGGCCTACTGTATGCATTTCCTCCCACGCCACTAGTGTCCCGAACACCGTTCAAGGTCCTCAAGGATGGGGCCTCAATGATTCTGATAGCCCCCAGGTGGCCAAGGCAGCCATGGTTCCCGCTTCTGCTGCAACTGGCGGTGGACACTCCTCTTCCTCTGGGGATTCAACACGATCTCCTGTCTCAGGAACAGGGATCTCTCTTGCACCCCAACCTGCAGTCCCTTCATCTGATGGCCTGGCTGCTGAAAGGGTAGTCCTGGCTCCCCTACTACTGCCTAGAGAGGTGGAAGACGTAGTCTTAGCCTCTAGACGGCAATCCACCAGGAAATCCTACGCTCTTAAGTGGCGTAGATTCTCCGCATGGTGTGCTCAGCACAGCAAGAATCCCTTCTCGTGCTTGGTAGTGGTAGTATTGCAATATTTGCTTTACCTCTCCAATCTAGGCCTTAAGTCCAACTCTGTCAGGGTTCACCTCAGTGCTCTCTCAGCGCACCACTCGCCGGTGGACGGAAGGCCTCTTTCCAACCACCCTTTGGTGGCTCATTTTCTCAGAGGCCTCCTCCTGCTTAAGCCTCCTTTACGTCCACCAGCCCCTGAGTGGGATGTGAATGTGGTCTTATAGCGGATTACTTGTCTGCCATTTGAACCTATGGCTACCTGCCCTCTCCGTTTTCTCTCCTGGAAAACCTTGTTTCTGGTAGCTCTTACCTCTGCTAGGAGAGTGAGTGAACCTCAGGCACTAGTGTCTGATCCCCCTTACACTAGGTTCTACAGAAATAGGGTAGTCTTATGGACTCACCCGAAGTTTCTCCCTAAGGTTGTCTCTTCTTTTCATCTCAATCAGGAGGTGGTTCTTCCAACCTTCTTTCACAGGCCGCATGCCAACTGGGCTGAGATGGTCCTGCATACCCTGGACTGTAGGAGGGCGTTATCCTTCTACCTTGACCGTACGCGGGAGCATCGGAGGGCTGTTCAGCTCTTCGTTTCTTTTGACCCCAATAAGCTGGGGTTACCTGTCTCCAAGCGCACTTTGTCCATATGGGTCGCTGACTGTATCGCCTGGGCTTATGGGGCAGCCAGCCTCTCGTTGGAGGGTCGAGTCACGGCTCATCGTGTCAGGGCGAAGACTGCATCAGTGGCTCATCTCCACTCTGTTCCGTTGGCAGACATCTGCCGAGCCGCTACTTGGTCTTCAAGCCAGATGTTTGCAGCCCATTACTGCCTTGAGAGGGAGTCCCGCAGGGATAGTGCTTTTGGACAGGCAGTACTCCATAATCTCTTTGGGGTTTAGGCAACTCCTACCCTCTGGCCCTGGTGTTGGGCTACCGGTCGGGGGCGTTCTCAGAGAAGATTCCTTCCTTACGTACTGACGAGCTAGAGGGAGCTCATTTTTTTGGCTTGAGGTCTCCGGTTGCCTTAAGCTGGTGAGTCCCATATGTGAGGACTGACTTCCTGCTTGGTCATGGAGAAAGAGTAGTTACTCACCTGTAACAGGTGTTCTCCAGGAGCAGCAGGAATCAGTCCTCACAACCCTCCCTCCTCCCCTTGGAGTTGCAGTCATATGATTTATTTTTGCTAATTCTTTTGCTGTCTTTTAGCTATGTCATCAGACTGAGCAAGATGTCACTCTTGGGCGGGAAGGGGACCGCGCATGCCCGCTGCAATTCCCAAAGGCTTTCTTTGAAAGCTGGGGAAATGCTCCGCACGGGGGCTCCGTCGGCGCCGACGTCACCCATATGTGAGGACTGATTCCTGCTGCTCCTGGAGAACACCTGTTACAGGTGAGTAACTATTCTATCTTACCCATCTTGTCCGTCTATATGTCCTAGCTGCACCTGTCCCCTCAGCTGTCTATTAGGATGCTTCATTTTATACTGCTAACATCGTGAGTGTCCTATCTACGTTGTATGAATGTTCTATCATGTTGTCTTTTGGTTCAGCATTTGTACTATGCAGACACTGTGAGTTATCTATCTGTGTTATTACTGTGCTGCCTATTAAGGTATATCATTTATTTTCTGCTGCATTGTATCAGACTTCTGTTATTTAAGAACATAAGATATGCCATACTGGGTCAGACCAAGGTCCATCAAGCCCAGTATCTTGTTTCCAAACAGTGGCCAATCTAGGTCACAAGTACCTGGCAGATTCCCAAAAAGAGACAGGTTCCACAATGCTTCTATTGGAACAAGCAGTGGATTTCCCTACATCATCTTCAGTAAAGACCGAAGCAAAGAATTTCTTCAGTCTCTCCACTATGGTCTTGTCCCATCTTAGTGCCCCTTTTACCCCTCTATCATCTAATGTTCCAACTGACTCTCACAGGTTTTTTGCTATGAATGTATGCGTTTTTGCTTGCACAGCAAGCTTTTTTTCAAATTCTCTCTTTACCTGCCTTATCAGTGCCTTGCATATAACTTGCCAGTGCTTATGTTGTTTCCTGTTTTCATCATTTGGCTCCTTTTTCCATTTCCTGAACGATTTTTTGTTGGCTACAACAGCTTCTCTGACCTTACCTTGAAACCATGCTGGCAGATTTTTGGACTTCCTTTCACTTTTCTAAAAGCATGAAATACAGCTACCCATGCTTCATGTAAGTTTGTTTATGCTATCAAAAAGTAACCTTTGCAACTGCTCCTTTTAGTTTTTTTTAAACTATTTTTCTCATTTTATTGTAGCCCGCCCCCTCGTCGCGCGTGTGCGTCCTCCTCGCCCCTGCAGGCGACCTGATACCGCACGCCCTGATGTAGCTTAGCCTCTCTTGTAGTCAGTGGCCGTCGGGACCATACCTGCAAAGCGGGCCAAGGGGGGTTGCAGTACACACCGGTACCTTCAAAAGGTACCAGGGAAAAAAAGGGTTTACAATGGGTAAACTTAGATGTTAAGAATAAAATTTAAAAATGAAGCTACAGCAAGGTATCTTAATATTTATTTCTCGCAGGTTCTAACACCTTACAGTACCTTCAGCTGAAATCATCTTTCTATTCAGTCAGATGAACATAAGAGAATAACCCTTCTTGCATTTCAGTATTTATTATATTAACAGATAGTATTAATTAACATCAACCACAATTCTTTACAACTCTTATAAAGTTTTCTCTAAGTTTTCTAAACAATTGCACAACTATTCTGACTATGCAGCATTCCAAAGTTTATTTCTCTCTCAACCTTCTATAGTTGTCTCCTGAATTCAGAAATTCTTGTAACTTTACTTTCCCTTTTAACAACAGCATAGTACAAAACCAACAAACAGGAAGTAGTTCTCTCTCTTTTTCCTTACTCTCTTTTTCTCCTTTGTTTATACTACAAAACTGTCCAGAGCTTCACTTAGCTTTTTCCTGACGTTTGTGGACGATGTCTTTCATCCGGATGACTGTGAAGGTTGAAGAGTTGGGGCCCAGAATTCGCGCAGGAACACTGCTCCTCAGGAACCTTGGAAATCTGGTGACCTGTCTCCCTATCTTAAAGAAAATAACAGGAGGCAAAACCCTAACTTTCTACTTCTGTTTTCACAACATTCCAATGTATTATTGCTCTTCAAAATAAATTTATTCCCTAACTAATAAAAATAAAATTAATCAAAGTCCCTAACTAAATTTTACCTGACAGTGTAGCAGCAGAGCGCAGACAAACCAATGATACCAGGAGTCTGTTCAGAAGGTCCAAATCATTTATTTGTGCACAAGTCTCAAGCAAAGTCAAATTCAAAATGGCTGAGCGATGTTCCCTGGCAATACAACAACTTTTATAGACTTTAGCTTCATTCTAGGTATAGAAAAACATTTCATTGGTCCCGGTAACCTCCCGTACCCCTTCTATTGGTCCCAGTGCTGATATGATTATCCAATTATGTTCTTTCAGTGGGCTCAGCACCTGCTTACCCCCCTTCTAGTCTCAATTACAATGGCCAGTTCACCAACTTGTTACTTTCCTACTTCCAAGGCCACTCAGCTAGTTTGTACGTGTAGGGAAGCAGGGCTCTATAACTTCTTTGTCAGCAGTTTTAAGCATAAATTCTGTATTTTTCCATCCGTTCTGCTTGTCTAAGCTTAATTCAATACTTTTACTGAGTTCTAATTCTACAGCAGCATATTGGGGGATGTGCAATTCCTATGGGCCTCTTCACAAGCTTCATTTACAGGTCAAGCTAGTTAGGCTTGCTTGCTTATGTCAGACACTGTGGATCACGGGCCTTCACCTGCCACAACAGTACTTTAATCCCTATGCTGAAGTACTTACCAAACTCTCTTTTGACATAACACACCTTGTATCTAATCTTACTCAGTCTTCAAAACTCAGAATGGCAGTTGTCTTTAACCATTCCACAATGCTTAGCCTCTACACATTTCTGTTCCAAAGCTATACCAAAGCTGAACCAATACTGTACCAATACTGGTGAAACAACAAGTTCCTGAATTGTCCCTGACAAAGAAAAACTGTTCACCAATATTACTCTATCTTTAACAGAGCTTTCTTTCAAACATTCACTGTCACAAACAAAGCAGTTTTTAAATACATTCCAAGTTTCTGCCTTTAACTCTCTCTGTCACAGCAGGAAATTTCTTAGTGTGCTGATTGGCTTTATTGTGGTAGGCGAAGGCCTATGATCTATGCTAATTGAACTAAACAGACAGGCCTAAGCAGCTTGATTTGTAAATGAAGCCTGTAGTTAGGCCCAGAGGAATGAAAACCCCCCTTAATGATGACACCATAGAATTGAAACTTAACTCAGCTTAACTGAACATAGCTAAGCAGAAACGAAACTTAGAAAAGACAGAAAACAGCTCTAATTGGTATTGATAAGGATGTGAGAAGCTTCTATGGAATTAATTAACTGTGCTGAAAGAAAAGTTACAGTGCCCTGCTTCCCATATGTTTTAACTAGCTGAGCGACCTTGGAGGAGAGATGTAACAAGTTAGAGACACTGACCATTGTAATTGGGACTAGAAGGGGGGGTGAGAAGGTGCTGGGCCCAGACCAGAGTCCCAATTGGATAGCCATATCAGTACCGGGGCCAATAGAAGGTGTACGAGGGGTTACTGGGACCAATGAAAAGTTTGCCTATGTCTAGAATGGAGAAGAACGGTATAAAAGTTGTTGTTTTGCTAGAAACCATTGCTCAGCCATTTTGAAATTGATTATTGCTTGAGCCTGTGCACATTAAACTGGCTTGGATCCTTGAAAAGACTCCTGGTTTTATTTATTGCATGCTTATCTGCTGCTACATTTCTTGGTGCGTTGGCCGGGAAGTGCGAGTGGTGGATGGTGTTCAAGTGAATAAATCCACGTAATTCGCCTTGAGGTTTGGTCCAGTTGGAACCATGCCAATCCGACGCAGGGGAATTTCCCTGGGCCCACTGATCCTCTTGTATCGGAGGGGGTTCTGCCTGGCCTCGGCAGGCACTGGGTCCAGCTGGCCAACACCTCCGACCCGGGGGAGTCCAGGATCCAACTCAGAAGCTTGGGAACTTTGGGAACCAGATCTGGTAAGTATAGTTTTGAAAACCTGTCTAGACAGATGAGTTAGAACTGCAGTTTGAAACTTGTGAAACTTTGGTAAGAATTTGAAACTTGTAACTTGTAATCTCGAGAACTTGGAACTTGGAATTTGGTAATGAGAGCACTGATCCCCTCTCAAGGACGGTCCTATTACCCTTGCATGAGTATGCGCAAGGCGAAGCCATCATCCTTCTTGTTTGGTAAGACTTAAGTCAACCTCGTATGCGTATTCGCGAGGTCCCTACATGAGTATGCGTGGGGAAAAATTTGTTTGAAAATCCTTGCATGAGTATTCGCGAGGTACAGCTGTTATAGAGAATCATGATTCAGCCTAGTCAGAACAGACAGGACTGGGTTTTTTGGGATATGTTGCTAGCATGATTGTGAAGCGTTTGATGTGTATTGTCTGCCCTACTGTGTATCTGTTTTTTTTGTTCTCTGTTGAAACCACGAGTTTCCCTTCTGTTATAAATGTGAGATTATTCTGTTGAGTAATTTGTGACAGTTCACTGATTAAGAAATTGTATTAATCAAGCAGAACGAAGACCCAAAACACCTAGAGTCACTTTAGAAATCAAAAAGCTGGTCTCACCCAGTTCGCTGTCCTACTGCACAGTGAAAAACTGACAGGGGGCGTGTCTGAAGGAAAGAATGTACAGTGTCTTTCTAACCCTGTGCAGGCTTAAATCTCAATGCTGTTAGTTTGTGCTTATTTCAGGACAATTGTACCTGTTTTATTCAATATGTTTTTAATGGTGATGTTCCTTCTACTATGGTCAGGTATTATATACCATTCGATAGGAATATTTAGTCCGAATTTTAGTTTTGAAGGTCGAATTAACCTCATCGGAGCTCCGTAAACTGTTTTTAGTTATATTCTCTGCTTTGTCTGTATTTTTATTGTTACCTTTCAGAAATGATAAACTAAGCAAACTGTTTTTGGGTTTATTTCCTTTGACTTATAAACCTACAAAGTAATTATTAGATCACGACTTGACACTGATTTAAATGATTCTTGCTAGCATGTCTCTGTGTGTCTGTGAAACTGTGATCATTTCGTTTCCAGTGAGCGGAGGGGTGTGGCTCACACAGCTTACTAGGGAATGAGACAGCCGTTCCCGATTGAGCAGTCTCTTGCTTGTGTAAAATAAAGGAAGTATATCTGTTGTTTCAAAAACTAACGGACACAGACAGGAGAGAGAAAATAAAGTGTTTTTCCTTTGTCCCTCAAAAATAGAGGTTAAGAACCTTGGGGGATGGTGCGGCATTCTGGGTTGGAAGTGTATCAGATTGCAACCTGAGAATGAATAGTTTAAATTCTGAGTGAATAAGAAAATTGTGTTAGGATTTTATCTTTGAAATCTGTACTAGTGACTAATGACGACCTTTACAATTCAAGATAAATTCATTTGTTTTAAAAAATTCCAAGACGTTATTACCTGATTTACTGTGGCAAGCACCTGATAGAAGACATATTTATTGTTAAAAACAAACAAACAACAAAACAAAACAAAAAAGAGGGTGTATATGCATTTTAGATATCCACCACAGCCATGGAAAAGTATTCGTTTCATGTCTCTTGAATATCTGCTTTCTGAACTGTAAGATTTAATAAAAATAAAATAATATTTTCTTTTGCAGATGCAGACTACGGCTGGCAGTTAGTTCAGTTAGTTCGCTAAGAAATTTAATTTTAGTCATACGTAACAGATAGCTATAGTTCTCTTTATAAGATATTTTAAGAACTGTATCTAAATTGTATGTCTGTGCTCAATTTAAGCTTATGTTTACGGTAATAAGGTTTTTTAATGAGTGTCCTTTCAAGTATGATCAAGAATTTCAGTAAGGGATTTACTGAAGACTATGGTTATCAAATGTCTCTGTCCCAATCAGGAATGCTATGTGAAAGGGAGTGGCTTCTGCTAGTTGCCCATATTTCCTTAGTTCACCATATTTTGCCCCAGAATCTCTAGATATCCTGTCTCGTCACTCTCTCTCTCTCTCTGTAAGTAGCTACGTTCAGAGTGCTTAAGGGGGGGATGGAGCCCAGTCCACCGATGATGTCACCCCCCGGTAGGCGTGAACTAATGTGCCCACAGCAGAGAAGTAGAATATTAAAAAAAAACAAAAACCCAACCTCCTGGATAGAGCGTTGCTAGGAGAAACAGAGCCCAGGAGAGGGGGGGGGGGACTCCTCCCTGCAGATTCCCTAGTTTGCCAGCCACCTCCGCAGCAGGGGGATGTGCACCCCCTCTGGACCAGAAGTGAAAGTCAGCTGACCAGACTTGTTTAGAACTGAAAAAAAAACTGCATTATACACTGAGAAGTTTTAGGACTTGATTGAACTAATGGACAGAAATTATAGAAAACTGGATGAATTTGCGGGCATAATAGTTAAATGAAAGTTGATCAGAAAAGTATGTGGATTGTTGAAGAGGGACAGAGAAAGTAAAAATTGTAAGATGGAAAAAGAGAACAGATCTTTTTTGCTGATATTTTTAGTTGAATGATGTGGAGGAGGTTTTCCTAATCAATGGAGCAGAGGAAGTGAAAAACTGGGTGTGAGTGCGCCCATTACAGAGGAGAAGGACATTAGAGAAGTGAATGCCCGTATCTTGACTCCTCCCCAGGAGGGGAGGAGGGAGGGAGTACTTGATTGCAGAGTCATAAAACAATAAACCTAGCACAATGTTTTAGTAGGAGAAGGAAGTAGCTATAGAGTAAGTGGCAGCTAAAGAGGGCTACAGCATGGATAAAGACTAGGCCAGATGCATCACCACTATCAGAGCTACTGGGGCTAAGTCCGCAAAGCCTTTTCTGCAGAACCGCATGTGTGAACTAGAAAAAAAAATAATAGTGTACCAGTTCCTGTATATGCCTGAATGCCCTATTCCATTTTTGGAGCCGAGATCTGCTTGCAAAGCTTCAGGCACAGATATCCTTTGCTGAAGAGAGAGAAATGCAAATGACTGTGAACCCAGAGCCTGCTGGATTGATGGTGCTGACTGTTCCCCGAGAAGAGGAGTGGCGGTTCTATAGCACACCTCCAGTCAAGTCAACAAGTTCCTGTATACCTACCAACCTTATAGCCCCACCTGGAGTATGGGCAGAAGATAATCCACCTGGCCTAGCGAAGAACATAGCCCCTGTCATTGTCACCCTCAAGCCAGTCAAGAAGCCTGGGACAGGTGCCTACCGCCCAGTGCAGGATCTAAGAAGAATGAATGATGCAGCTGAAACTATACAACCAGTGGTACCAAAATCCTTATATTCTCTTGGAACTGATCTCTGCTGAAGCTATACATTTCATCATTCTGGACTTAAAAAATGTTTTTCTGCATACGCTTAGCCCATGACCCCACTACAGGAAGGCGGGGCCCACGCACCTGGACAAGATTACATCAAGGATTCAAGAACTCGCCTCACTCAGCAAAAGATTTGACAAGTTATCCAGTAATTCCAGGAGAAAGAATTCTACTGCAATACGTGGACGATCTGCTGATAGCTGCTGTTTCAGAAAGTGAATGTCTACAAGCCACCAGTGAACTCTTGCACCTTCTTAATGAGGCTGGATACAAAGTCTCAAGAGCCAAGGTGCAATTATGTCCAACAAGTTAAACACCTAGGATTCCAGTTGTCCAGCGGAATTCGACGCCTGGGACCAGAATGCAAAGAAGCTGTATGCAGTATTCCTACTCCAACCACCAGGAGGCAAGTGAGAGCCTTCTTGGGTGCCACAGAGTATGTTGTATATGGATCCCCAATTTTGCGCTGCTAGCAAAAACCGTTGTATCAAGCTATCAAAGGAATGGAAAAGTCTGCATTGGAATGGGGACTTGAACAGGATGCAGCCTTTTGATCTTTGGAAAAAAAAAAACCACTCTGATGTTGTCACCAATTCTGGGTCTACCAGATGTCCAGAAAACCTTTCAGTCTCTATGTTCATGAGTCACAAGGAAATGTTCTAGGAGTGTTGACTCAATCTCTTGGACCTTATTCGAGAAGCTGTTACAGCTACAGCCTTCCTAGTAAGCAAAAACTAAAAGAAAAATCCCTTTGAGACAGAATCTTCAAGTTACTGTACCACACTCTGTTCTAACCAATATGAAATACAAAGGAAACTACTAGCTAACAAATCTATGAATGTTGAAGTATTAGAGTATGTTGTGTGAAAACCCCAGATACAACTGAAGGGTCAGTCAAGCTTTCAATCCTGCTATGTTGTTATCAGTTAGTCTTGATCCCCTGATCATGACTGTTTAGAAATTATGGACACTGTATTCTCAAGCCGCCTGGATTTGACTGATGTCCCTCTGGAGAACCCTGAACAGACTTCCTTTGTGGCTGAAGGCAGTTTCATCATCAATGGACATTGTTGTGCTAGATATGCAGTGGTGACCCCTGATTTGGTAGTTGAGTCCTCAGCCCTGGCCCCAGAAACTTCACCACAGAAAGCTGAACTGATAGCCCTCACTAGAGCACTAACAATAGGAAAAGAGCCCTGTCTAAATGTGTACCCAGATTCCAAGTATGCCCTTACAACCTTGCATGCACATGGGGCCCTGTACAAAGAATGAGGGTGGATAACCTTAGGAAGCAAGTCCATTAAGTATAGCCCCAAGATATTGATATTAACAGATACATACTGCCTATAGATCTCAGAATTTAGGAAAAGTAGAATGTATGAATAGAACCCTGAAATCTCAGTTGTCCAAACTTTGCCAAGAGGTTTACCTGAAGTGGCCCCAGGTTCTTCCCATAGCCCTTCTTAGGATATACTTAGCCCCTGCTAAGTCTTTAGGAGTTTCCCCTTTTTGAGATTCTGTATGGGCAACCCCTGCCTATTGTATAGGAAATAAAAGGAGATGTGAGACAGATAGGATCTGAAATTATTAGACAAGAACTATTGGTTTTAAGTTCTGTTTTGCAGAGTCTTCATACCTGGGTACAAAATCGATCACCCATCAATTTGCCTGAACCCCTGCATCCTTTCAAGCCTGGAGTCTCGGTGTGGATCAAAGAGTGGAGAAAGACACTGTTAGCCCCGCATTGGAAGGGACCCTATGTCGTCATCCTGTCAACTCCAACTGCAGTAAAAGTCGCAGAATTTGAACCTTGGATCCATCATAATCAAGTGAAGCCAGCAGCTGCTCTTGAACCTGATCACTGGACTACTGTACAGCATCCTGAGACTCCATTGCACCTCACCCTACGACAACAGCCACGGACCTAAGACTTATTGGTCCCTCAGAAACTGCACTATTTCAAGACTGTCTGTTTATCTGAAAGTAAGCTTCGCATCTGGAAAAGAAAAACTGCAATCATCAGAAAGAGACTGTTGTGTTAAGAAATTGAATCTTCTAAGAGACTGTGTCTAAATACTCTGAAAAGACTGTTTTGATCTCCTAAAGAGTGAACTGCTCTAAGGAAGCAATAATAGCCTAAGAGACTATGCTATGATATTGTAAGAAATTGAGACATCCCAGAGGACAGTGATACTTTGGAATCTACAGCCCTACTTCCGCCACAAAGCTGGTAGGTCTACGTACGGCAGAAGCTTGAGGATCTACAATCAACCCTACATCTGTTATCTGTTGTGGAAGTCGACAGTTCCACCAATTTTCCAGAGACTATGCCCATTATGAATTCTTATTATTGCTTTATTCTGGCAACAGTTTTGGGGTGCTTTGAAATGACTTTTGCCCTACCCCCTTGTGCAGCTTGCATACCACCACCAGAACAGGACAAAAGATCACTCTTTCTATGAAGCCATGAAATCAGACTTTGACGTTCCTCCTGCCACCAGAACTTATTTCTTGAATTAGCAGGAGCAGTGGCATTCGGTCTTCATGTTTCAGATTGCTTGTTTTGTGGAGAAACAACAATGGGAGACTAATGGCCTTGGGAGGCCCAAGAACTGAATTACTCCATCCCCTACAATCAGACTGATTTACATAATACTACTAGTGAGTGGGTATTGGCCCACACCATTGTTGACAGTTTGTATTTTGTTCGCACCGGACCACAATTTGCTATGAAGATCGGACAGCTGGACTGTCTAAATCAGAAGTTTTACAACAGCACAACAAAGAAGACATCTTGGTGGTCCGGCATAAATGCTCCTGAACCTTCTAATTCCTTTAGTTCTTTTACCCACTCTTGCCAAACTATGGACTTTGACTATCTGCTTGTTGCTCCCTTGTTTCTTGCCACTTTGCTTGCGAATGATAACTTTAGTTATTAACACTGTAGAGCATAAGGCAGCTACAAAGATACTAGCTATGTGAAACTACTACCCTATACCACAGAGTGATATCTTTATTTAGTATTATGTGATTTGCTTCTCACCCTTTCTCACTTGCGGGTGAGAATAATCAAAGGGGGGAATGTGGTAGGCGAAGGCCTATGATCTATGCTAATTGAACTAAACAGACAGGCCTAAGCAGCTTGATTTGTAAATGAAGCCTGTAGTTAGGCCCAGAGGAATGAAAACCCCCCTGAATGATGACACCATAGAATTGAAACTTAACTCAGCTTAACTGAACATAGCTAAGCAGAAACGAAACTTAGAAAAGACAGAAAACAACTCTAATTGGTATTGATAAGGATGTGAGAAGCTTCTATGGAATTAATTAACTGTGCTGAAAGAAAAGTTACAGTGCCCTGCTTCCCATATGTTTTAACTAGCTGAGCGACCTTGGAGGAGAGATGTAACAAGTTAGAGACACTGACCATTGTAATTGGGACTAGAAGGGGGGGTGAGCAGGTGCTGGGCCCAGACCAGAGTCCCAATTGGATAGCCATATCAGTACTGGGACCAATAGAAGGTGTACGAGGGGTTACTGGGACCAATGAAAAGTTTGCCTATGTCTAGAATGGAGAAGAACGGTATAAAAGTTGTTGTTTTGCTAGAAGCCATTGCTCAGCCATTTTGAAATTGATTATTGCTTGAGCCTGTGCACATTAAACTGGCTTGGATCCTTGAAAAGACTCCTGGTTTTATTTATTGCATGCTTATCTGCTGCTACATTTCTGAAATTTCTTAGTGTGCTGATTGGCTTTATGACTTCAAACACTTCAAGATACAGATGACTAAAAACACAGTTCTGCTTAAGAAACCTCAAACAATTACACTCTGTCTGTTTCTAGCAGAGAACTCCCAAGAAAATCTTTGGTAAAAACCTCTGGTTTCACAACCAACAGAGTCTCCACCTACACTGTTCAAAACCTCTCCTCATCAGGACCATCTCCAGTTAGCCTGAAGTCTCTAAACCCAAACTCCAGTTTCACACTTCCAATACAATGTATCTCCAATAGATACTTTTACAAATGCATAACAGCACATCTTCAAACACAATTCAAACTGCTGTTTTCCTCACTCAGGATCACACAAAAAAAACAAACTTCAGTCTGTACAACTTCAAGCACAAGACCTCTCTCTGTTCAAAGAAATAAATATACTTCTGTACACAGACTTCTCCCTTTTTCAGAAAACAAATCCTTTTTCTTTCTTGCAGTTCCTTTTTAGTTTCCCTACCTTCCTTCTTCAGTTTCAAAAACAAAAACAGTAAACAAAACAACTTTCTTACTGATGTTGTCAAGGAAACCAAGACTCTGCTGACATCATGCATCTGTTTCCTTAGATTCTCTAACCAATCAAAAACATGTTTACAAAATATGCAAATGAAGCAATAGAACCTAAACCAAATGTTGCAGGAGAAAATCAGTTTTACTTTTCAACTGCACATCTCATTAAAAAGAATGGCACAAACTCAACCAGGATGTTTCAGATAATAAAAACCTCTCCAGACAATCCAAAATCCACAACTCTTTAGAACTGAGCTAACTCACACATTCTAATACATCCAAATGTAAATGTGCACACTCCTCGGGCACCGCACAGTCCCAACAAAAACTTAACCTCACAAGGTACTTAACCCCCTCTCAAACAAACTTAACCCCATGGGGGGGGGGGGGTTACATTATCATAGTCTCCCTTTTGAAAGTTAAAAGGTAGTACTGTGGATTTCCTTGCTGTCATTCCTCCATTTATTAAATCAATCGCGATCATGCTATGATCACTATTGCCAAGTGGTCCTAAAACCCTTATCCCTTGTACCAGATCCTGTGTTACACTAAGGGCTAGGTCCAAAATAGATTCCGCTCTTCTTGGTTCATGAGCCAGCTGCTCCAAGAAGCAGTCATTTATTTTATCTAGAAACTTTATCTCCTTAGCATGTCCTGCTGTGACATTGACTCAGTTGATAGCGGGGTAATTGAAATCACCCATTACTATTACTGAATTGCTAAGTTGGTTAATGTGTGCTGGACACCTTGAGGATCTTCAATCAACACTCAGCACCCGTTAAATTGCTTCATTAGCAAACGGGACGAAGAATAATAGACTGTCGTGATCAAGATCAGCAAGCTGAGGATTCAGAAGAACTCCAATCAACATCAACATGTATCTTTGCTTCTGCTTTGCCTTGGTTGCCTTCTTCGGAGGTTTTGAACAGACTTATGCTCTACCTCCATGCACTGCTTGCATTACTTCTACTAGAACTGGACTGAAAGTAACTCAGACTTTGCTTTACCATTCTTACTATACCTGCAAAGGAACAATAACTCGGTGTATCTATAACACCACTGAACTAAATGTTTGCACTCATGGCAAAATCAAAGCATGCTATAATCCGCATCAGAATCCATCCTATTACACGTTGGAAATAAGATGGAAGGATGCAGATGGACCTATATTAGCTGCTACACCACCACTTAAGGACATTACTAAACCTGCTGTTTTGAATTTTGATGCATGTAATGCTATTAATAGAGATAGTCAGTCCACCTGTGGTACATGGGAGAAAGCGTATCGAAATGACCATAAGTATATGTGTCCAGAAGGTGCCACGAATTGGTGGAAGTGTACAGGTAAAACAGGATCAGGGTATAGTACTGCTACAGCGGCAGACTACTATTGCCCGTATTGGGAATGTGTTTTCTATGCTACCTGGAACACTGGTATAACTGATGAGAAAATAGATAAGCGGATGGCTACTCTAACCAAGCCAACCACAAATGATAAATGTCAGAAAGATGCTTGCAACCCCTTACATTTGCGTGTACATAACCCCCATGCATGGAAACAAGGATATAAGTTTGGTTTACGTATTGCTGGAGGAGGAACAGATCCAGGGACCATTGTGTATATTAGATTGAATACTCAAGCCCACAAGTCATCTAAATATCATATTCATAATACCTTTTATGAAGCTATGCATGTAAATAAGTTTGAGATCCCTCACCCTTCACAGAATTTGTTTCTAGAATTAGCCGGAGCAGTAGTATCTAGTCTTAAGATCACAGATTGCTATTTCTGTGGCGGAACCCAAATGGGAGATCAATGGCCCTGGGAAGCCCAAGAATTGAATTATTCCATGATTTACAATCAGACTGAATTACACAAGACAACCAGTGAATGGGTGTTAGCGCACTCAATCGTTGGACGTCTTTGCTATGCCAGAACTGGACCCCAGTTCACTCAAAAGGTAGGACAGCTGGTCTGTCTTAGCCAGAAATACTACAATGCCACGACCAAGAAGGTAGCATGGTGGTCAGGAATCAGACATCCTGAACCTCCTAACCCATTAGCTAGATTTCCTGAACTTGCAGGTCTATGGACTAACCTTGCCAAAGTCCAAGCCTGGCAAGCCCCACCTGGCCTATATTGGATCTGTGGAAACCGAGCATATGCGCAACTCCCACCACAATGGGGAGGAGCATGTGTCTTAGGAACCATCAGACCTTCTTTCTTCCTGTTAAACACTGAACATGGAGAACAATTAGGATACCCTGTATACACTACCCACAAACACAAAGGAGCATCTAGACAGAAAAGAGAGGCCTTACAGATAGGCAAGTGGGAGAAGTGGCGAGGTGATGATTGGCCACCAGAAAGAATTATTGAGTATTATGGACCTGCCACTTGGAATGATGATGGTATGTATGGTTATCGTACCCCAATTTATATGATCAATCGTATTATTCGCTTACAAGCAGTAGTTGAAATAATAACCAATGAAACTAGTCATGCTCTCACGTTCTTAGCTAGACAAAGTACACAGATGCGCACTGCCATATACCAGAATCGTTTAGCACTTGATTACTTGCTAGCAGCTGAAGGAGGAGTATGTGGTAAACTGAATTTAACTAATTGCTGTTTGAAAATAGATGATAAAGGTCAAGTAGTTGAAGAAATTGCTAAAGATATGCAAAGACATGCTTATGTGCCAGTACAGACTTGGCACGCCTTGAAATTTCCTAATTGGTTTGCTAACCTTTTCTCTTGGCTGGGAGGATTTAAGACTTTCGTTATCTTAGTACTAATCCTTGTTGCTGTTGTCCTCTGCTTGCCATGTTTAATCCCATGTTGCATGCGTTCCCTTCATAGTGCTATTGATAATACAGTAGAGCGGAAGACCGCAACTAGAATAATGGCTTTATATAAAGCTAGCCCTAGTGGAACTAGTAAGAATCCTTTAATCAGGATGTGAATTTTCTGGAAAGTGATTTAATTCTCACACCTTATTAAGTAATAGGGTGAGATTAATCAAAGGGGGGAATGTGGCAGGTGCAGGCCTGTGACCCACGGTGTCTGACATAGGCAGGCCAGCATGGCTAGCTTGACCTGTAAATGAGGCCTGTGGAGAGGCATATAGGATTGCACATCCCCCAACATGCTGCTATTGAAAGAAAGAACTCAGTAGAAATATTGAATTAGCTTAGATAAGCAGAATTGCAGAATTAAGAAATGGAAAAATACAGAAAAGATGTGTTTTAAAGTTACTGATAAGAAAAAGTACATTTGCAGAGAAATATTGAGGAGTGCTGACAGATGAGTTACAGAACCTTGCTCATCTGCACGCACAAATGGTCCCATAGCCTTGAAAGTGTGAAAGTAACAAGTTGATGAACTGACCATTGTAATTGGGACTAGAAGGGGGGCAGGCAGGTGTCATGCCCACAGAAGCCCACAGAAGGAACATAATTGGAGAAACTTATCAGTACCGGGACCAATAGAAGGGCTACGGGAGGTACGGGAGAGTACCGGGACCAATGAAATGTTTTTCTATACCTAGAATGGGACAGAAGTCTATAAAAGTTGTTGTAATGCTTGAAAACTTTGCTCAGCCATTTTGAAATTGCCTTGCTTGAGACTTGTGCACAAATAAATGATTTGGACCTTCTGAACAGACTCCTGGTATCATTGGTTTGTCTGCGCTTTGCTGCTACACTCTGATTTCTTTGAGCATTTCATCATCCATTTTTTCATTCTGGCCAGGCGGTCAGTAGTACACCCCCACTGCCATCGCCTTCCCCTTTTTACATGGAATTTCGATCCATAGAGATTCTACAGTGTATTTTGTTTCCTTCAAAACTTTAATCCTGTGTGTCTCAATGCTCTTTCTAACATAGAGTGCAACCCTTCCACCAATTTGATCTACTTTATCATTGTGATATAATTTGTACCCATGTATCACAGTGTCCCACTGGTTGTCCTCCTTCCACTAGGTCTCTGAGATACCAATCATATCTAACCTCTCATTTAGTGCTATATATTCTAATTCTCCCATCTTATCTTTTAGACTGCTAGCATTTGCATACAAGTATTTTAGAGGTTGTATTTTATTCATATTAATCTGGTAATTGGTAAACAGGGGAAATTTGGAATCTTTAAGCTCTGTATGCTCTGTACTTTAAGGCATTTGGGTTACTTTTGTCTATTAGAATCTCTCTGTTGATATGCCCTAACTTCAATCCTTTGCTAGTATCCTTCAAGGATACTAGCTTTCCCCTATTATCTAGTTTAAAAGCTGCTCGATCTGCTTTTTAATGGTTAATGCTAGCAGCCTGGTTCCATCCTGTTTAAGGTGGAGTCCATCCCTTCAGAAAAGCCCCTCCTTTCCCCAGAATGTGGCCCAGTTCCTAACAGATCCAAAACCCTCTTCCTTGCACCATTGTCTCATCCATGCATTGAGACTCTGGAGCGCTGCCTGCCTTTTGGGTCCTGCACATTGGTCAAGAAGCATTTCTGAGAATGCTACCCTGGATTTCAACTTCCTACCTAAAAGCCTAAATATGACCTCCAGAGTCTCCCTTCCACACTTTCCTATATCATTGGTTCCAACATGTACCAAGACAGCAAACTCCTCCATAGCGCTATCTAAAACCTTGTCTAGGTGGCACATGAGGTCTGCTACCTTCGCACCAGGCAGACATGTTATCAGGCGATCCTCACATCTACCAGCCACCCAACTATCTACATGCCTAATGATTGAATCAGCGACTATAACAGCTGTATTAACCTTTCCCTCATGGGCACATGGCTCTGGAGAAACCTCCAGATGAGGATAAAGCAGAATTGCTTAACAAATATTTCTGTTCTGTGTTCACAGATGAAGAACCAGGAGCAGGACCTCAGAAAACACCCACAAACAGGAAAAGAAGTGAGGGTCATCTTGAACGATTTTCAGAAGACTCTTTTTGTGAGGAACTAGCTAAACTTAAAGTAGACAAAGCGATGGGACCAGATGGGATACACCCTAGAATACTGAGGGAACTTGGGGACGTTCTAGCAGCTCCACTGACTGACCTTTTCAATGCCTCGTTGGAGTTGGGAGTGGGGCCAAAGGACTGGAGAGAGGCACATGGGGTCCCTTTACACAAAAGCGGAAGTAAGGATGTGGTTGAAAACTACAGGCCATTTAATCTAACCTCTGTGGTGAGTAAATTACTGGAAATGCTGCTGAAAGAGAAAATAGTGAGATTTCTGCAGTCCAACGGATTACCGGATCCGAGGCAGCATGGATTCACCAGAGGCAGGTTTTGTCAGACAAATCTGATTGATTTCTTTGATTGGGTGACCAGGGAGTTGGACCAAGGGAGAACCCTAGATGTGGTTTGATACCGTTCCACACAGGCGACTTATAAACAAACTGACCACCCTAGGGATGGATCCTAAAGTTACTGCTTGGGTTAGAAATTGGTTGAGTGGGAGGCGACAAAGGGTACAGGTAAATGGAGCTCACTCTGAGGAGAAGGAAGTTACCAGTGGTGTGCCCCAGGGATCTGTTCTTGGTCTGATTCTTTTTAACATTTTTGTTAGTGATATTGCGGAGGCGCTGTCGGGGAAGGTTTACCTCTTTGCGGATGATATCAAAATCTGCAATATAGACACCCAGGAAAGTGTAGATAACATGAGAAAGAATCTAGCTAAGCTTGAAGAATGGTCAAAAATTTGGCAGCTGAGATTTAATGTTAAAAAATGCAAGGTTATGCATTTGGGCTGCAGCAATCCAAGTGAGCAATATAGTATAGGGCAGGGGTCCTCAAACGTTTTAAACAGGGGGCCAGTTCACTGTCCCTCAGATCTTTGGAGGGCCAGACTATAGTTTAAAAAAAAAACTATGAACAAATTCCTATGCACACTGCACATATCTTATTTTGAAGTAAAAAACCAAAACGGGAACAAATACAATATTTAAAATGAAGAACAATAAAGTTAAATCAACAAACTTACCAGTATTTCAATGGGAACTATGGGCCTGCTTTTGGCTAATGAGATGGTCAATGTCCGATTCCATATTTGTCACTGCTAGTCGCAATAAGTGATGCAAGTGTGCATCAGTTAGTCTAGATCTGGTTGGAGATTTCAGATGTTTCATTCTGGAAAAAGTCTGTTCACAGACATAAGTGCTGCCAAAGATGGTTGCCATTTTGAGTGCATGGTTCCTGAGATTATGATATGTCTCAGAGGGGAGAGATGCATAGAAATTAGGAAGGCTGCTTGACTTGAATGCGTCTTTCAGAGAGTCACAATTCTGCAGTTCAGCCAGTTCCATTTGGTAAATTGTATCCACACTTTCAATGTCAATAGAAAATGGGTTACGGAAAAGCTGTATGTCCTGTTCATGGAGATGAAGCTCTTTAAATCTAAATTGGAACTCCTTTTGCAACTTTTCCAGTGAATCCACACATGTTTTGTTTGGGAATGCAACCAATGTTTTTTCCGCTAACAGATTTTGAGTTGTGGGGAGATGGCAGAAATTTTCCTCCTTCACTTGTTTGATGAGGAGGCCTAATTTTACTTCAAATGCTTTCACATGTGATTGCATATCACAGATGAGCTTCCCCTTTCCTTGAAGTTGCACATTGAAACTGTTGAGTAGCTCTGTTACATCTGTCAGAAAGGCAAGGTGCCATTTCCATTCTGCATCATTGAGCTCTGGTACTTCTTTGTTTTTTGAAAGCAGAAAAGCTGTAATCTGTGGAAGTAAGTCATAGAAATGTTTCAAAACTCTCCCTTGACTCAGCCAACGGACTTCTGTGTGGTACAGAACATCTTCATAGGCAACATTTAGCTCAGACAGAAATTCCTGAAATTGTCTGTGGTTTAGTGCATTAGCTCTAATGAAGTTAACACAAGATACCACAATTTTCATAACAGAGTCCCACTTCAGTGATTTACTACACATCGCTTGTTGATGGATGAGGCAGTGTATGGCTATTGGATGAGAATGGTTATGTTTGTCCATCTCTTGGTTAATGCGAGCAATTACTCCTTTCTTAGACCCCACCATGCTAGGAGCACCATCAGTTGTCACACTGGTTAGTTAAGCCCAGTCCAGCTCCAAACCATTCACAGTTTGGCAAACCTTTTCATAGATATCCTCTCCTGTAGTTGTTCTTTTGATGCTTTGCAGTGCAGCAAGCTCTTCTGTGACTTCGAAATAGTCATTTGTCCCACGAATAAAAATTAGAAGTTGTGCAGAATCACGAACATCATTGCTTTCGTCGAGTGCCAAAGAAAAATAGGAAAGATTTTTTGCAGAGTTTTGCAAATGCTGATGCAAATTGTCTCCCATTTCTTCAATCCAAGTTAACCCAACACCGGGCATCAGCTTTCCGGCAGGGCCATGCTATAATCTTGACCTCTTGTTTACAGCTGCCTCTCCAAATCAAACATTAAGCCACACCACCATTCTTCGACGACTTGAACGAGAAGGTCAAACTTCGCAACAAAATACACTCACTATTTACCGGCTTCCCCCGCACCGCCACTCGCATTCACTGATATCCAAGCCACAAACAAGCAGCCCAACTTTGTTTTGCTTTATAACAAAAGGCAGCCTTAGGCTCTTCTGACAGTGCACTTCTTTCTCCCATTAACAACAAAGTAGACGGTAAAAATATCCAGCACTGCTTGTAATAATCATCCTAACTCAGGAGTGGCAAAACATGCATGTATAAATAAATGCAGGTACAAATGAAAATACATAAAGTACAGAAGTCTAGAAAGCATACATTCTGCGGTATGCTCCAGGAGCGCCCGCTCCGTCCCTCCTTACGCCCTAGATTTGGCCGCAATGACAGGTAGGAGAAGATAGATATAAAGGGCTGTCATTTCCCCTCCCCCATTCTGAGCCTCCCTTACCTAAGGCCACCTCGCAGGCTTTGCGCAGTTGGGAGTGATGCGCCTTCTTCACCTCCTTGTCAGCCAGAATCTTCTCTAGGGTGCAAGTGAGGAACATGTTTTTCGTTTTTTTCCCCTCATACATGGACACGGCGAAGCGGCTCCCAGCTGGGGGAAGGCGATACGGTGTCAGCGGCGAACACCGGCTTACGTTCGTTCCTTGTCCCTCCGCTCCGTGGAACGGGTTCCCGGACCCAGGCCGCTCCCGAATCCGTCCGTCTCCACTATCCTAGAGCTGCTGTTTGGCAGCTGCTCACGCTTTGCCTGAGGACAGGCAGTGGCGGCAAAAACACCCGGCGGGACAGATAAATGTCCTCGGCGGGCCGCATGTGGCCCACGGGCCGTAGTTTGAGGACCCCTGGTATAGGGGATGAAGTACTTCTGACCACAAAAGAAGAGCAGGACCTAAGTGTGACTGTGTCTGATAATCTTAAAGTAGCTAAACAGGTAGAAAAGGCAACGGCGAAAGCTAGAAGGATGCTTGGGTGCATAGGGAAAGGAATGGCCAGCAGAAGAAAGGAGGTGATAGTGCCTCTATATAAGTCTTTGGTGCAACCTCATTTGGAGTATTATGTGCAATTTTGGAGACCGCACCTTCAAAAGGATATAACAGGTTGGAGTCAGTACAAAGGGTTGCTACTAAAATGGTTAGTGGCCTTTGTTATAAAGCATATGAGGATATACTTAAGGAGCTTAATATGTATACTTTAGAGGAAAGGCGGGATAGAGATAATATGATTGAGATGTTTAAATACCTCTATTGCATAAATGCACAGGAAGAGAGCCTCTTTCAATTGTGAAAGCAAGTTCTGCTATGAGGGGACATAGAATGAGGGTGAAAGGGGATAGACTCAGGAGTAATATGCGGAAATATTTCTTTATGGAAAGAATTGTAGATACGTGGAATAGTCTCCTAGTGGAGGTGGTAGAGATGAGGACAATATCTAAATTCAAAAAAGCATGGGACAAACACAGAGGATCTCTTAAGGAATAAAGGGGACTGTTGTATTGGTTGATATGGAAGGGCAGACTAGATAGGCCATGTGGTTGATATGGAAGGGCAGACTAGATAGGCCATGTGGTCTTTTTCTGCCATCATATTTCTATGTTTCCTCAGTGCAAGAACCAAGCTGCCAAGCTCAGTACCCTGTTTCCCTCTGATGCGGCTTCGGTGGCATCGACGTCTTCCAGGGCTGCTTCTTCCTCATATGGATCTCAGGTAACTAAACATAAATCCAGCCGGTCCTCGAAGGGTAGATCTCCTTCTAAGCATCGAGATGCCTCTGGCGTTGCCCTCGAGGATTCTGCACCGGCAAAATTACCCCGGCGGGAGGCTTCGACCTCTAAAGCATCATCATCGGGGTTCCAGGATGATCTCGATGGCGTGGCCTCGACAGATCTCCTGGTGCCATGCTCTGGGGTACCGGTGGCTTCCACCGGTACCGACTTCCAAGCATTGGCGGCGTCGATGGATCAGAGGATTCTGTCCATGGAATACAGTCTGGCGGCTTTCCTTGTGGCATCGACGCCTGTGGTACCGCAACAGACTACCCCACCGGTACTGGCTATAGCATCGCCATCGGTACCGATCCCGGTACCGGTGGCATCGACATCGGCATCGGTGTCCGCTATGCTGGTACTCTGTCCTCTGAAGCCCCCCGGTACCGGTTATTCCCGATGCCGATCCCAGTCGGTACGGGTATCGGGCTTTGCAAGAGCATCCGGACAGACAATACTTCGATTCCTCTGAGGACTCTGAGGATTCTGAAGAGTCGGTCGATGCAGTGATGCTTCTTCCACAGGAGGAGTCCTCTCCTAAATGAAGGATGTTTCGTCCAGAAGACTTGTCTTTTCAAGACTTCATCAGGGAGGTCGCTCTGGGCCTATCCATTACGGTGGCCCCTGAGACAGAACCCAGAGCCAAGGAGTTGGATATTTTACAATATCCTAAAACTCCTAAGGAGGCAGCTACCTTGCCTGTTCATGAGATTTTGTATGATCTCATGTTAAGGATGTGGGAAGCTCCTCTGACCACCTCCCCTCATTCTCACAGGCTGGATACCATTGTATTGTGTCCCTCCTTGTCCTGGTTTCCATAAAACTCAACTTCCTCACCACTCTACTGTGGTTGAGTCTGCTATGAGAAAGATTAGACGTGCCAAAAGACATGCCTCTAATCCTCCAGGACGTGAATGTAGAACCCTGGATGCTTTAGGAAGAAGATTCTTCCAAGCTTCCATGCTTGCTGCGAGAATTAATTCCTATAGTCTTTACATGGGAATGTTCTTAAAAGAAGTCACTGATCATTTGCAGACTTTAAGTCCTTTCATTTCTGAAGATAAAAGACAGGACTTTCTCACTTGGCTTAAACATGCCCAAGATATCTCCATATTCTCCAACTGTGCAGCTTTCGACTCCTTTGAATGTGTCAGCAGAGCCTCAGCTATTGCCATAGGTGCACGTAGAATTGCTTGGCTTAAAGCATCTGATTTGGAGATCTGGGTTCAAGATGAATTGGGAAATATCCCTTGTACAGGTGAGAACCTGTTTGGTAAAGATTGGCAAGCAAAAGCCAATCAGATGGATGCTGAAAACTCTGCCTTGGATAGACTATCCAAATCCACAGCTGCTCCTGCTAAGAAAAGGTTGTTCAAGAAAGCACCTTTTTCTAAAAAGGGAAGATTCTATCCTGCTTATGGTCAGTGGGCATCTTCTGCAGCTCAGTTCCCTACCAAACGTCAGCAATCATCCAAACAGAGCAAAGCAAAGGCTGCTAGGCCTCCACCGACCCAGCAACCTCAGCCCCCTCAGGGCCTTTGACTTTCCACTAGAGAACTTAGCCTTCCTGGCTCTGGAAGGACCAGAGCCCTCCACCATTCCAGGAAGGTTATGTCATTTTGCTCCCAGATGGGAGCAAATTACAGCAGAGCATTGGACACTCTCCATCATAAGAGAGGGGTACAAACTTCATTTTTCAAGCTTCCCCCCCCCCCCCACACACACACAAGAGTGCACCAGTTCAATTCTCCAACCTCCCTCCTCAGCCTGTTGGGGCAGGAGGTTGCCACCCTTCTCACCCAGGGGGCAATAGAGGAAGTGCCTCTTCAACAACAGGGCACAGGTTTCTACTCCCCCTATTTTCTTATTCCAAAGAAAACAGGGGGCTACAGACCCATCTTAGATCTCAGAAAATTGAACAGATTCCTAGTCAAGGAAAAATTCAAAATGATTTCTCTGGGAACTCTGCTGGAACGAACAGAGCAAGAGATGTGGGTTGGAACCAGACTGCTTTATTGAAAATTAGTCCCTACGCGTTTCGGCTTACGCCTTCTTCAGGGGACATACAGCTACCAAAGAATAAACAACAAATAATATTAAAGTCGGAGAGGACAACATATTTCACAATGAGTAATTAATACATAGATACATTCAAAACAATAAATTAAGAAACATCAAAACGCATTACCAAATATATATTAAAAAAAATAATATATATATATATATTTGAAACCATATTGAAAATAAAATTAAAATTAAAACAATAATTATTAAAATTAAATTAAAAATAAAATTAAAAACAGAAGGGCCGAGACAAAAACCAACAATCATATTGACCATTTACAGGTTATGGTGCGAAATCTGATATATATATATTATACATATAAATATAATAAAAGTAAGAAACAATGGTGAGAACAATTAAAAAATGAACAAATGAATGTATAACAATCATATATGCTAAGCCAAGACCAAAAGAAAATGAATTAAGAATTTAGATTACTCCAGATATATAAATAATATATGGTAACAATAAATATAAATCTGATAAAAGAATAAATAAATAAATAATACAATCATAGATAAAACAAAAATAAGAATAATAAATATAATAAATACATAAAATAATAATTAAAAAAGATAATAAAAATATAGATATGAATAAAAAGTAAAAAATAATGGCAAGAAGATTATTAAAATTATATATAAAACCTACCAGTGCTGTGTCAGATGGAGTGTCTCATTGAGACATTTTTTCAAATCACTCTAATGATAGCTGAAGAGAAAAGAGCTTACACCTTTTAGAGTGAATTATACAACCAATAATGAATAATCTGAAGTTAAACATTGCATAAAAATACAATTATAGAGAGGAGTGCAAAATACAAAAGAACATGTGTGTATGTATGACACTGAGTGGGATATTATATTCTGGAGATGAATTTTGTAAAAATGGAAAGCTAAATGAATCTATATATAAAGCTGAGCAATCTATTATCATCCAATTTTGGATACATATTAAAATGAGTAAAAGAAATACAAGACTTAAGAGAGATAATGTGATACAGAACTGTAAAAAGGATAAATGGTAAGAGACAACTTTAATTTCAATACATGTCGAATATTAAAGAACTGGCCAACATTAGAAGAGGAGGAGTGGTGTGCTCATCCTGGGTGATAGAACAATTTTAGTCAAAGCATGATAACAATGAAGACCAACCTAGTTGTAGGAATCAATACTGGTGAAAAAAACGGATCATTGTCCCGATGTTAAAAATAAAAGTGAAACCACTACCTGGCCGAAGTGTCAGAAGTGTAGAAAACTGAAAGTGACGTGATAAGCTAAGTGAATTCATATAAATCAAAGTGCACAGTAACAATGAAGTATGTGAGATTGTAGGTTAATTATTAATATTAAAGAACCGGCATGTGAGACTCAGTGTAGGAGTAGCTGCAAACAAACGATCATTGCCCCGATGTTAAAAACGAAAGTGAAAACGCTACTTGGCCGAAGTATCAGAAGTGTAAAAAACTGAAGGTGACTTGATGAGCTTGGTGGATTATTGTAAATAAGAGTGCACTGGAACAATAAGAGATACAATATGTGATATTGTAAGTAAATTTTAATACATGTAAAGCTTAACTGAGTGCAAAGGAATAGCTACGAACAATCGATGTGAAATGAAGTCTGTAAAAGGCAGAACGAAGGAAACACAATGTATTCAAGTCTGTAATAAAATTGATGTTATAGACAAACCGTCTAAAGAGTCTAAAATAAACAAATCTGAACATGAACTCACTTTTTATCGTGGATACGACGTATGTGATCTTTCTTGTGAGCCACAAAGACTTATGTGCTGAGTACAGGCACGGCATACAAACAGTAAAGAGAGAGAACTCAAAGTGACAACCAGTCTATATAAACGCTGTGTTTCGCGCCTTTTTGGATGACGTCAAGAATGTGGGCGGAGTCATGAACACACCGAGGAAGGGAAAGCAAACCACAACAAATCCAATTGACCAAAAGATAACTGATGAGCAGCCAATGGGGAAGGGAGAGATATTGTTACTGACTTCGATGTAGTGAAAGGAATAACACAAGGTATTAAGAAAATCTATGGGGATTCTATTCCAGGAAGTGTCAAATAAGAAAACTAGTATATAACCAGTTGGACATTAGTTGATAAGATGTTATGACGTCCATATAAAATCTATCAGTGTTACAAAAAATCGTGGTAAAAAATAAAAATAATAAACAATGAAAATAAAAATAATAAAAATTATTAAAAATTAAAAATAGAAATAAAAATAATAATAAAAATAAAAATGATGTAAAAATAATGATAAGAGATGATGGTATATAAGTCATATGCCAATGTGTGCCATTTCTATTAATGTAATAATGATTATAAAATTACTAAAATTAAAATTAAAAATATTAATAAATTATTTTAATTAAATCTAAACACTAAAATATTAAGGAATTAAAAAATAATTAATATATAAATATAGTAAAAATAGAAAATAAATAAATAAATAATTAATATTAATTGAAACATAATAAAAGTATAAAGGATAAATAAAATATTTTTGATTAATAAATAAATTAAGAAATTAATTTTAAGTAAAAATAAAAATAGAAATGAAGAAACCACAATTGTATAATATACCCAGTCAAATTTACAAATAGAAATTAAATAAAGAATGATAATAAAAAATAATGATAAGTAATAATAAATAAAAAATTAAAGGCGAATAATAATGAAATAAAACAATAGTGTAATAAGGGATACTAAATATAGAGAAATAATAAATAATAATAAAAAATAATAATAAATAAATGATGAAAAAATAATAAAAAAATAATAAAAAAATAAATAAATAAAAATCAGAGATAAATTATAAATGAATAAATAACCACGTCCATTCAATAAAAAAGTACTTCATAGGAAGACAGAAAGGTCACTTTCTTGATTAAGACCCGCAGGTTCTAAGCTATTGAATTCGAAAATGAATCGTTGTTCCAATCTGAGAAGAGTATTGTTAATGTCACCTCCACGCCAGTGCGGAATAGCAGTCTTGATGACCAGGAATTTAATATCACGTTTTGATGTTTCTTAATTTATTGTTTTGAATGTATCTATGTATTAATTACTCATTGTGAAATATGTTGTCCTCTCCGACTTTAATATTATTTGTTGTTTATTTTTTGGTAGCTGTATGTCCCCCGAAGAAGGCGTAAGCCGAAACGCGTAGGGACTAATTTTCAATAAAGCAGTCTGGTTCCAACCCACATCTCTTGCTCTGTTCGTTCCTCCTTGGTCTGCAAGAGGTTTGCTCCTCCCTCTGCCTCCTCTGGGAACTCTGCTGCCATACCTTCACAGTCAGGACTGGCTTTGTTCTCTAGATCTCAAGGATGCGTACACCCATGTTCTCATCCATCCAACTCACAGAAGGTTCCTTCGGTTCCCTTTTCAAGAGAAGCACTATCAATACAGAGTGCTCCCTTTTGGTCTGGCCTCTGCACGAAGGGTGTTCACAAAATGCATGGAAGTGATAGCTGCATTTCTGCGCACTCTGGGAATATTTGTCTTCCCTTATTTGGACGACTGGCTCATCCGAGCTCCCACTCAGTCAGAGGCCAAGACTTCTCTAGCCTGCACAATGAGTATCCTTCAGTATTTAGGGCTGATAATAAACATCCCAAAATCCAATTTAACCCCTACTCAGTCCCTGGAGTTTATAGGGACGTTGCTGGATATCACAAAGGCAAGGGCCTATCTCCCCCAGGCCCATTGCCTTCACTTGGTGCAGTTAGCTTCTCAAGCAGAGTTGAAGCCTCACTTAACTGCTCGAGAGATGTTACAGTTACTAGGCCACATGGCAACCACCGTGCATGTGGTCCCATATGCTCGCCTTCACATGAGAGCAGCTCAGTGGACTTTATCCACACAATGGACCCAGGCATTAGACTGCCTGTCAGACAAAATAGCAAACACAAGTCGCCTCATTTTGTCTCTCCAGTGGTGGAAGTCCCCTCAAAACCTGTTGCTGGGGTCCCCCTTTCAGCAGTCTCTACCCCAAGCAACTCTCACAACAGATGCTTCTCCAATGGGGTGGGGAGCTCATCTACAAGACCTCTCCACCCAGGGCATCTGGTCCCCACAGGAGACTTGTCTACATATCAATCTCTTGGAACTCAGAGCAATCTTCCTTGCTCTGCGAGTGTTCTACACCCTGCTCAGCTGCAAGACAGTCCTTATCCACACGGACAATCAGGTAGCCATGTTCTATGTGAACAAGCAGGGCGGAACTGGCTCTCTGTCGCTTTGCAACGAAGCTTTGCGACTGTGGGCCCTCGCCAGAGAGCATCAAATTCATCTTCTGGCAGTTTATCTTCCAGGCGTTCAAAACTCTTGGGCAGACAGGCTCAGTCGAGTTCTGCTTCCACACGAGTGGTCCCTACATGTGGACCAGGTGACCAGGATTTTTCAGATTTGGGGAACCCCGGACATAGACCTCTTTGCAAGTCCGTGGAATGCCAAACTTCCTCGGTTCTGTTCCAGAACTCCGGCTCAGGGGGCTCAGGCAAGGGATGCTTTCCTCCTTCACTGGGGTCAAGACTTCCTGTATGCCTTTCCACCCATTCCCCTAATTCCCAAAACCCTGTTCAAGCTTCAGAGAGACAGAGGCCACATGATTCTCATAGCTCCACATTGGCCACAGCAAGTGTGGTACCCTCTGCTTCTACATCTCTCCCAAGCTCCCTCCCTCGAGTTAGGTTCTCCTCCAGATCTCCTATCTCAAGAGGATGGGAAGTTATGGCATCCCAATCCCCAGTCTCTGCATCTCAGGGCTTGGTTGCTGAAGGCCTAGATCTCCAAGATCTTCATCTTTCTCAACAGGTGAAAGATGTTCTTTATGCTTCCAGAAAACCTTCCACTAGATGTTCTTATGCTTTCAAGTGGAAGAGGTTTACTATCTGGTGCGCTGGCAAGGGTCTTAACCCCCTTGCCATACCCCTGGAATCTTTGCTGGAGTATCTCCTCCATCTGTCTAATGCAGGCCTTAAGACTAATTCAGTAAGGGTCCATTTGAGTGCTATTGCAGCTTCCCTTAAGCCTCTGAATGGACAACCTGTTTCCTCTCATCCTCTTGTAGCAAGGTTCATGAGAGGCCTCCTTTTAACAAAGCCTCCCATTAGACCACCTCCGGTGGCATGGGACTTGAACGTCGTTCTTGGTCAGCTTATGAAGCCGCCTTTTGAACCTTTGGCTACCACCTCCTTGAAATACCTTTCTTGGAAAGTTATCTTTCTTATTGCAATCACATCAGCACGTCGTATTAGTGAATTGCAAGCACTCGTAGCTAATCCACCTTATACAAGGTTCCATCATGACAAGGTAGTCCTTAGGACTCATCCACATTTTATGCCTAAGGTGGTCTTGCCCTTTCACCTCAACCAGGAGGTCTACCTACCTGTCTTTTTTCCAGGGCCTCATGCATCAAGTGCAGAGAGGAATCTTCATACCCTGGACTGTAAAAGAGCTCTGGCTTTTTATTTACAAAGGACACAGCAACATAGAAAGTCCTCTCAGCTCTCTGTTGCCTTTGATCCTTCTCATTTGGGACTACCAGTCTCCAAGAGAACACTATCTAACTGGATTGCCCAGTGTATTTCTTTCGCCTATCAGAGTAAGAACCTTTCTCTGGAGGGCCATGTCACAGCTCACAATGTGAGGGCCATGGCAGCCTCAATGGCTCATCTGAACTCTGTGTCTATTGACGACATCTGTCGAGCAGCCACTTGGGCCTCGGTTCATACCTTCACAGCCCATTACTGCTTGAACAAGGACTCCCGCTGGGATGCCTTGTTTGGTCAGGTTGTTCTCAAACACCTGTTCCATACTTAATCAACTCCTACCCACCATCCCTGATGGGATGCCAGAGATCCATGGGGGGAAGTGGAGCCCTGTCCCAGGGACACACAACTTCTGGGGTCTCTCCCTGGCATCTAAAGCTAGGGAGTCCCCATATGTGAAGACTCATTCCTGCTTGTTCCTGGAGATAGCACAGTTACTTACCTGTAACAGGTGATCTCTGGGAACAGCAGGAATAAGTCTTCACAACCCACCCACCTCCCCTGGGAGTTGTATCTCTCTATCTATCTTTCCTTTCCCTCTCTCTCTCTCTCTTTGTCTCAGCTTTAAAACCTAACTGAGGAGAGACAGTTGGGAAAGGCAGGAAGGCAGCACGCAGGCGCTGTGGAATGCTCCCAAAAGTTTTCTGATTGGACGCTGGGGAGCGTTCCCGCGCAGGCTCCGTCGGTACCGACGATACCCATATGTGAAGACTTATTCCTGCTGTTCCCAGAGATCACCTGTTACAGGTAAGTAACTGTGCTATCTCTGCACTTGAGAGTCTTGTCCGGGTCCTTCATAGCCATTCTGCCAACAGAAATGCATCGTTGGATTTTTTGACTGCTTGTCATTTCTTTATTGATTACTGATCCAGGAAGGTTAAAGTTGTCTACTATTTCTAGTTCTTCTCCATCAAGGATAAAAGTATTGATTTTTCCAGTTGTGAAGATATTTGTCATCTTCATGTTAAGGTGCAGGCCCATTTTAAGACTGTTCTTTCATCATGATAAGCAAATGTTTTAGATTGTCTTCATTTCCAACCAGTTACGTGGTATCATCAGCATAGTGAAGATTGTTTATGAGTCTTCCACCTATCTTCACAACTCAATTGTCTTCACACAGTCCCGCTTCTCTGATGATTTGTTCGTCATATAAATTAGGAGATCACACAAACAGTGAAGGGGAGACACGGCACACCACTTAAAAACAGGAAAATCTTTATTGCATAAAACATTCAAGGTTCGAGAGGTCTAGTGAGAAGCCGAAGGCATACGTGAGAAGTGTTTTAGAGTTTTCTGCCACTGACAATTTTCTTATGTTGTGTCTATGGGGCTTGTTTACAAAGCTGCGGTAGCAGTTTCCGATCATTATCAATGAAATCAATGGGGCCGCGGCTCCGATAACAATCGGAAACCGCTACCGCGGCTTTGTAAACAAGCCCCTATTTTGCCATCGGAGTTTGTATACGACTGACTTTCAAGTGGCTGACAGCCGAAACTTGGCCAAGTTGGGTCTCAAACCTTGAATGTTTTATACAATACAGGTTTTCCTGTTTTTAAGGTGTGGCCATGTCTCCCCTTTGCTGTCTGTGTGGTCTCCTTGGTTCGTGTGGAGAGGTGTCCTTCCTTTCGCGCTTGTGTTCCTCCGTCATATAAATTAAACAGGTAGGGGGAAAGTATGCAGCCTTGTCGTACACCTTTGCTTCTCCTTATTCCATTTGGACTGTTGCTTCTTGATCAATGCTCATGAGAACTATCAGGGAGGTGTTCTGGTTTACCCATGCTTCTTAATGTGGCCCAGAGTTTCTCACAATTTACACAGTTAAAGGCTTTACTATGTATAGTCAATAAAGCACGTATACATATCCTTTTGGCATTCTTTTATTTTTTCAAGGATCCATCTCACATTCGCAATGATGTCTCTCATTCTTTGCCCTTTCCTGAACCCTGCTTGCACTTCAGGCAGTTCTTGTTCCAAATATGATTGAATGATCTTGAGTAGAATCTTGCTGGCATGTGGGATTAGACGATTGTGTGATGATTTCCACAGTCCGATCACCTTTCTTCAGTATTGGTATGAACACAGATCTTTTTCAGCCATTTGTATCCAAAGCAGTGAATCGATTTTTCAGGCATTCTTTAAATTCTGATGGTATATCTCCAAGATCATATTTTGCTACATTCATGAGTGGTTTGCTCTTTTTCAACTTTAGCTTCAGTTTGCATACTAGTAGTTAGTGATCTGTACCATAGTCAGCTCCAGGTTTTGTCATTGTTGATGTTATTCAGCTTTCCCATTGTTGACCTCCACAGATGGTAGTCAATCTGATTTTTGTACAATCCATTGGGTGAAGTCCATGTGTATAGTCGCTGCTTGTGTTACTGGAAGAATGTGTTTGAGATGAATAAATTGTTGATCTTGCAGAATTCTTTCTTTCTGTTGCCAAGCCTATATGAGGTCTGTCCAAAAAGAAACCAAACTTACTAAAGAGGGCACCAGTGAGCAAACACAGCAGACTCGCGATAATGATGATGTGTAGTGGTAACCTTGAGCTTTAGCCTCCCATTTGCTTGATCACGCCACGTGAATTAGTTATGGACTACATGCAGTAGAGTGAACTCGTCTCATATGCCTTTTGCTATTTCTGAAATATGTCATAACAAGTGACCTTTCAGAGTGGATTTCAACTTCAGGAACAAAAAGAAGTCCGCAGAGGCCAATTCTAGAGAGTAGGGAAGCTATGGGACTAGAGACATTTTGTGCTTTGCCAAAAATTCACAGATAAGGAGCAATGAGTGATTGTGACACTGTTCGCTTTTTGCTCACCTGTCTGGAGATGTGGCACAAATTTTGCAGCAACACAATGCATCTGAAATTTTTCAGTCACAATGGTGTGACACAAACTGATGCCTATTTCTTCAGCAACTTCACGGACAGTTAGGCAACGATTTTCAAGAATCAAAGCACACACTTTCTTAACGTGATCATTATTCATTGACGTTTTGGGATCGTTTTCGTTGGACGTTCTACCCGATTTGAAACACCGGTACTATTTGTAATATTGTTTGCGGTTGAAACAATCATCTCCATAAGCTTGCTGCAACATCTGAAAAGTCTCAGTAAAAGTCAATTTTAAACAAATGCACTACTCTTCTTCATATTTCAACTTGCAAATAAAAGCAAAAGGCACATAAGGCAAGCTCACTCTACTGCATGTAGTCCATAACTAATTCACGTAGCATGATTGAGCAAGTGGGAGGCTAAAGCAACTACACCTCACCATTTTTGTGAATCTGCAAGTTTGTTTTCTTTTTGGACAGACCTCATATTTTCCAACCACTTTATCTTTGTTACCAACTTTGTTACCCGTGACTATCAGAATATCTTGTTTGCATGTTCTATGAATAGAAATTAGGCATTCATTACAGTTCTTGCAAGTTTCTTTGTAATTATGAATGCGACACCATTTCTTCTTTGTCTTTCATTTCTGGCATAGTATACCATGTGATCATCTGATTCAAGTGTTCAATGCCAATCCATTTCAGTTCACTGACACTCAACAGATCGAGTTGTATACAGTTATTCTTAATTACCTCCAACTTCCCTTGGTTCGTGTTTCGTAAGTTCTATGTTGCGATATGTTAGACATCTTTGCAGCTTTTGACTCTCATTTCATGCACAGCTAAATCAGCAGTCAGATGTCCAAAGGGCTTTGTTCCACCCATATCATAAATGCTGACTTTACTCTGAAAAGTCTTCAGCTCTTCCCAGTAGCTTGTTGAGTGCCTTCCGATCTGGGAGTCTCATCTTCCAGAACTATATCGCAATTTGTTTTGTTGTGACTATCCATTGGCATGATACGGAAGTAGATTGCAGGCCTTTCTTCTGCACAGGAAATACTAGTGTTGTTGCTGTTGTCACAGAAATGTGATCCTCCGCTGCCAGCACTGTCCCATTCTGCTGCAGCCTAGATAGGTGGTTTGTCTTATTGCTAGTATTGCATCATATTGATATCATTTCATATTTCCAAGTTTATCTCAATGTCCTAATTGTCTATTATGCTGACATGGGTTCATTTTGCTACTACAATGCAAGTTGTTTCTGTCCAGGGAGACCTATTGTACACAGCCACAGCATAATAGACAAATCTTAAAAGCAGTTAATATATCCTAAAAATAAAGAAAAAAAATTATGCTCAAATGCCTGCTTTGAAATTGTATTATCTTGCTTCACGTTCACATGTAGAGAGTACCATTGAGGGAAATCTCGAAGAGATTCCACCAGTCGATAGTCTTGAGCTGTCAGCTTTTCTTGAATCTTCCTCAGACAGTATTACTACTAAGGCCACACTACTGGTTACTTTCTCTCAAAAAATGGATAAGACTATTGTTCTTAGGAAATATTTCAAGTTTAAACAAGTTATGTTTTGTAGGCAGAAGCTATATATATTTTCCCCGATGTAGCAAGGGCTACTCAGTTGTGTCGGAAGAATTTTTTTTCCTTAAAAAATTAGTTGTTCTAAGTAGGGGCGACCTTTTTTTTTAAATGGTTTTCCTGCAAGTGTACAGTTGCTTATCAGGGAAATAGATTTATCTTCTATGATTCCATTCAGCCAGAAGATTCTCTGTAGAATAAGATTCCTTCTGATTAATCTATAAGAGATTAAAGTAGTATTTGAAGGAAAATATATTCAGGCCTTTTTTATGGATCTTTTTTCTATATTTTCTTTTTTTTTTTCCAATGTTTATTTATGAACCACCAAGACAAACAAAAATATATATACAACAGTCATTCACCTCCCCCCTGGGGTTGACTCTGATCCCCAGGGTAGGGAACAATGATGGTCACAACATTTTCAAGTTATCCCCCCCCTGCCCCGATACCCCCTCTCCCTACCCCCCCCCCCTCCCCTCACCACATACACATGACCGATCCACTTCCGGACCAGATCAGAAAATAGTACATCTCCCCGATGTGATTCACACACCCAGTTAAGCCACTAATTAACATCCTAACTGCAGAACTGCATTGCGAGTCCTGGGACTCAGAATCTGTATATATGGGTCCCAGAGTAACAGAAAGGCAGACCAGGGATTGGCATGGCCCCGTGCACCCTTACACTCCAAGAGCATCAGTTGATGGAAGGAATTCCGCCATTCCCAAAAGGAGGGAGGGTTCTTTTCCCACCAACGATGCAAGAGTGGCCTCTTACCCACCAGACACGCCTTCCACACCAACCAACGACCCCATTTCCCCTTCGGGGAGGTAAGGCTCAGGAGGTCCAGGGTAACCAGGGCAGCGTCCCATGATACGGGCTGTCCTAGGAGAGTCGCCATGAAAAAGCAAACTCTCCTCCAATAGGAGCGGATCTTCCGCACCCCCACCACATATGCAATAACGTCGCCATGGGCTCTGCACACCGCGGACAACTGCCATCCATGGTCAAATGACAACGAAAAGCCTGTCTCGGAGAAAAGTGAACCCTAGTTAGACATTTAAATTGTATTTCCCGCCAACGGACCCTGTCTGCCAGGTGCCCTAGTCATTGAAGGGCAGCCAGAACTGTATCTTGGGGAATTTTCCGCCCCATCTCAGTCCCACAGGCCTGCTCCACACTGCGAAAGTCCGGTCGAGTCCGAAAAAGTGCCAGTCTAGCGTTAAAAATGCGTATAGACGGCTTCGCCTCCCCTCCCAAACTAAAGAACTCTATAATCTGTGCTGACCGTTCACCATGCAGCTCCGCCCCCGGGAGTGAGGCCACATAATGGGCGATCTGCATATACGCAAAGGTATGGCGAGACCCCAGCCCGTATTCCCGGGATAGTGAAGAAAAGGATTTAATTTTCCCAACGGGATCGACCGCATGTCCCAAATTCCGTAAACCTCTCTCCCCCCAAATACGGAATATGGCCGTCTCTGTACCTGGGGTAAAACTAACGTTACCCCGAACAGGCAACCAACACGATACTTTCCATTTGCGGCCCCAATAAACATTAAGCTGCCGCCAAGTCCGGCACACGGGGGCTAGTAACACTCTATCAATCAGATGGGAGGGCAGCCGGCTAAAGTCCAAATGCAATAGGGCCTGTAGAGAATGGGGGGCCACATACGCTTTCTCCAACGCCGTGGGAGTATACAAATCAGTATCGCCCAGCCAATCCCCCAGATGTCGTGCTTGGCATGCCAACGTGTAGGCTCCTAGGTCCGGAAGCCCCCAGCCCCCATCTCTCCCCCTCCCCACCAAGCGACTATAGGGAATCCGTGCTCTCGCACCCTTCCACAAAAAGCCCCTGAATTCCACTTCAAAACGCCTAACATCACGTCGTAGTAGCCAGACTGGGAAAGTCTGCAACTAATACAGTATCCTCGGCAATATCACCAGTTTAATCGCAGTGATCCTCCCTGACAATGAAAGGGGAAGAGGCCGCCAAGCCTGCAATTGAATTCGCACTTTGGCCAACACCCGATTCAAATTACTCCCGTAGAGTTGAGATAACTGACTGGGCAGTACTATCCCCAGGTATATAAATTGATCGTCTGCCCATTTAAGAGGGAACTCCCCCGGCCATCCACGCCGGAGTTGGCCTGAGATATCTAGGGCCTCGGATTTGTCCCGATTAATAGTAAACCCCGCAAACTCCCCAAAAGTTTGAAACTCCCGCAAAAGGTTGGGTAAGGAATCTGTGGGTGAGAGCAAATGTACCAACAGGTCGTCGGCAAAGGCAGATATTTTAAACTCTTGATCTCCAATACGCACCCCCCATACCGCTGACGACCGCTCCACCTTACGCAGGAGAGGGTCAAGGGACAGAACAAAAAGAAGGGGGGAGAGGGGACAACCCTGACGAGTCCCCCTTCGTAAAGGAAATGCTTCGGACAAGACCCCATTACATAGGATCGATGCAGTCGGATCTGCATATAAGCTGGCCACCATATTACAAAAAGAAGGCCCTATACCAGTGATGGCTAACCTTTTTGAGCCCGAGTGCCCAAACTGCCGCACAAAACCAAAGAATTTCCTCAAAGTGCCAGCACGTCAATTAAAGCCTCATTTGCATAAGGTGCCTCATTTGCATAAATATTTGCATAATGTTACCATACACTAACTTTTAGTAAACATGCCTCTTAATGAGTATATGGATAAAGAAAGACTAAAAGGTTTCTACATTACTATAATCCAGTACCAACCGCCAGGCACATTAGGAACTACTACAAACGCTGCCCATTTAGAACCCATAGCAAACCCGCCGTATCCTAACAGCACTACCAGGACTCACAAAGCACCATACCCTAACTATCAAAAGGCAACACTGCAAATATTAAACCAATACATTTCAGAGAACAACAATACATGACCTACTGGGGAAAGAACAAGTGGCAATGTCAAATAGGAATTATATAAACAGAATACCTCAGCTCAGTTACACATGCAGAACAGACCATCACCAAACAAGGAATCACAATTTAGAAACAGGAAGACAATAATTAAACTGGGAACCCCAAAAGCCAAACTTGGAATATACAACAACACTGTAGAAATAAAACTATAAATTAATTTCCTCTTGTACTAAACAAAGCGCAAAAATTAATGATGCACATTTCCCAGAGCTGACATATTCCAGTTAATAAATTCAAAATAACGAGATATTTTTCTACCTTTTGTGCATTTTTTTTTCAGTTGCAATTGTTCCAGCCACTTTCTTCTGGTTTCTTCGTGTCTTCTGCTAACTCTCCATCTGCTGTCCATTTGTCCTTTCTTCTGTCTTGGTTTTTTTTTTCCATTCTCTCTCTACATCTGCTTTAAACATACTAATCTTTCTCCTTTTGCTCTTTCCTCATTCCTATTTCATCTACTCAAAATTACCCCTCCATCCTCAATCCCCACTTATTCTCCCAATACCCGGCCAATTGTAGATTTTTTTATCCCTCCCACACAAAATATTTTTCCCCTCTCCATTTTACTCTCCCAGCCCCATCCCATTCTAATCCTCCCCCAACACCAGCTCCCTTCTAGTTCCAGCCTCACCCAGCATCCATTCCCTTCTAGTCCCTGCATCAGCCCATTTCCAGTCCTAGCCCCCCATCAGCCCATTTCCAGTCCTAGCAACCCCCCAACCCAATACCAGTCCTAGCCCCCCCCCATCAACCCACTTCCAGTCCTAAACCCCCATCACCCCATTTTCAGTTTAAGCCCCCCCTATAACCCATTACCAGTCCTAACCCCCATCACCCCATTTCCAGACAGCCCCCATCAGCCCACAGCCCATTAGCAGTCCTACCCCCCCAGCCCATTAGCAGTCCTACCCCCGCCCGCCCGCCCGCCCGCCCATTAGCAGTCCTAACCCCCCCAGCCCATTAGCAGTCCTAACCCCCCCTCCCTCCCTCCCTGCCCATTAGCAGTCCTAACCCCCCCTCCCTCCCTGCCCATTAGCAGTCCTAACCCCCCCCTCCCTCCCTCCCTCCCTCCCTCCCTCCCTGCCCATTAGCAGTCCTAACCCCCCTCCCCCCTCGCCCATTAGCATCCTAACCCCCCCCCCCCTCCCTCCCTGCCCATTAGCAGTCCTACCCCCCCTCCCTCCCTCCCTCCCTCCCTGCCCATTAGCAGTCCTAACCCCCCCTCTCCCTCCCTCCCTGCCCATTAGCAGTCCTAACCCCCCCTCCCTCCCTCCCTCCCTGCCCATTAGCAGTCCTAACCCCCCCCTCCCTCCCTGCCCATTAGCAGTCCTAACCCCCCCCTCCCCTCCCTCCCTCCCTGCCCATTAGCAGTCCTAACCCCCCCCCTCCCTCCCTCCCTCCCTCCCTACCCATTAGCAGTCCTAACCCCCCCCCCCTCCCTCCCTCCCTGCCACATTAGCAGTCCTAACCCCCCCTCCCTGCCCATTAGCAGTCCTAACCCCCTCCCTCCCTCCCTGCCCATTAGCAGTCCTAACCCCCCCTCCCTCCCTGCCCATTAGCAGTCCTAACCCCCTCCCTCCCTCCCTCCCTGCCCATTAGCAGTCCTAACCCCCCCTCCCTGCCCATTAGCAGTCCTAACCCCCCTCCCTCCCTCCCTCCCTCCCTCCCTGCCTCCCTGCCTGCCCATTAGCAGTCCTAACCCCCCCTCCCTCCCTCCCTCCCTCCCCATTAGCAGTCCTAACCCCCCCTCCCTCCCTCCCTCCCTCCCTCCCCATTAGCAGTCCTAACCCCCCCTCCCTCCCTCCCTCCCTCCCTGCCCATTAGCAGTCCTAACCCCCCCCCCTCCCTCCCTGCCCATTAGCAGTCCTAACCCCCCCTCCCTCCCTCCCTCCCTGCCCATTAGCAGTCCTAACCCCCCCCCTCCCTCCCTGCCCATTAGCAGTCCTAACCCCCCCTCCCCTCCCTCCCTGCCCTGCCCATTAGCAGTCCTAACCCCCCTCCCTCCCTGCCCATTAGCAGTCCTAACCCCCCCCCCTCCTCCTCCTGCCCATTAGCAGTCCTAACCCCCCCTCCTCCTCCCTGCACATTAGCAGTCCTAACCCCCCCTCCTCCCTGCCCATTAGCAGTCCTAACCCCCCCCCTCCCTCCCTGCCCATTAGCAGTCCTAACCCCCCCTGGCAAATTTAAAAAAAAAAAAGCAGGCTCTGGCTGCTGCCGCGGCAGATTGCAATGTCCCGCGGGGCCCCCTCCGCCCGCTAAGCCCCTCTGCAAGGGCTTTCAGATTCGCGAGGGAGAGCGTCTCCCTCGCGTCTCTGTTAAGCCCGCAGGGGCTAATGGGAAATTTCCCATCAGTCCCTCGCGGGGCTGATGGGAAATTTCCCATTAGCCCCTGCGGGCTTAACAGAGACGCGAGGGAGACGCTCTCCCTCGCGAATCTGAAAGCCCTTGCAGAGGGGCGGAGGGGGCCCCGCGGGACGCTGCATTCTGCCCTTGCCGCGTCTGCGGCAGCAGTCAGAGCCAGCTTTTTCTTTTTTTGCGGACCTTCCCGCGTGCCAGCTGCAAGGCCTTCGCGTGCCACAGCTGGCACGCGTGCCATAGGTTCGCCATCGCTGCCCTATACCGTATCGCGGGAGGAGATACTTCAGGTATTGCCAATCTACCCTATCAAAGGCTTTCTCCGCGTCAAAGCTAATTAATAGGGAGGACATACGTCTATACCGGACCCATTCTAGAGACGTTATTATTCTGCGCAAATTACGTACTGCATAGCGGTCCTTAACAAAACCCACTTGTGAGTCGTGGACAAGCTGCCCCAAAAATTCTGACAGGCGATCAGCCAGGATTTTTGCCATTAATTTGAGATCGAAATTAAGCAGAGATATAGGTCGATAAGAAGCTGCTAAGAGAGGATCTTTAGCCGGTTTCGGAATGAGAACAATATGAGCATGGTTGTCTCCCCATCGAAAATACCCCTGCTGCGCCCTCAAATTATGTACTGCCGCTAAGGTTGGGGAAATCAGCTCATTAAGTATCTTATAAAACTCAGCTCCGAGACCGTCAGACCCCGGGGATTTGTAGCAACTGGCTTTGGAAATAGCAGCTTGCAGCTCCGCTACTGTGATCAGCCGGTCCAACTGCGCCCATTGCACCTCAGATAATTGGGGTAGGTTTAATTCCCCTACATAGTCTACCATCTGCGATAAGGAAGGCGACTCCGCTGTATAAAGTTGCTGAAAGAAAGATCTAAAGACTCGCGCGATCGCCGGGCTCTCCCGATGAAGTGCCCCCAGGTCATCCCGCAGCGCTGGCACCAGTTTTGAGCCCCTGGGGCCACGTAGGCACCTGGCCAGTAATTTCCCGGGCTTGTCCCCGTGACGGTATAATTGGTAACGGTAATATTGCACAGACATCTTAGCCCTCTGATGCAACAGCTCATTAAGTTCCGTTTGACTTTCCCACAGCCGCCTTTTAAGCCCCGCCGTTGGGTTCTGAGCCCACTGGCGTCTCAACCTCGTTGCCAACTTTTCCAGGCTGATAATACGTTCCGCCCTCAGTCTCCTCTTCCTGGCAAGGAACCCTATAATGTCTCCCCGTAGTACAACCTTCGCAGTTTCCCACAGCAACTCTGGCTCGTCCCGGTGAGCACCATGGTCCGTCTCAAACTCCCGCCATCTCTTCCGAAGAAAAGAACGGAACTGGGCATCCCCATATAATTCGAGCAGAAATCGCCACAGAGAGGTTCTAGGGGTAGTCCCACTCCAATAAACGTCCAGCCAAACGAACGCATGATCGGAAATCTCTACGGGCCCAATCTGCGCCTTTTCAACCTTAGCAAACAAACCAGCCGAAATCAACAGGTAGTCTATACGCGCACTAGTACCGTGTGCCCGTGATTGATGCGTATAATCCCGTTCAGTCGGATGCAACAGCCTCCATGGATCTACCAGCCCCAGCCTAGAACACAATCGACGCAGCGCGCGGGCCGTCTGCAGTCTGTCCCGTGGCTCCCCGCCTTTAGACGTCTCTAGGGCCACGTCCATAACACCGTTGAAGTCTCCCCCCAGAATCACAGGGAGCTCCGGCAACATCTCTACTTTGGAGGCGAAACGAGAATAGAGGGTCAAATCTAACACATTATGACAATACAAATTGCCCAGAATAACAGGCCTCCCCTCCAAGATCTCCTGCAAGAGTACGAATCTGCCCGATGGGTCCGCTAGTTCCCGTACAACCTCCAGCCTTATTTGCTTATGTATCAGAAGCGCGACTCCCCCCCTTCTTCCCAAGGGCTGGAGCCCCCCACACCTGCCCCACCCAGTCCCTGCAAAGTTTACGGTGCTCCTCGGCTGTCTGGTGGGTTTCTTGGAGCATAGCTATGTCTGCCTTGTGCCTAGCCAAAGCCTGCAAAATTTTTGAACGCTTAATCGGGTTACCCAAACCACATACATTCCAAGATATTATCTTAAGTGGCATTGAATACACAAATAGTCCTGTATAACACTGTAAACTAGTACCATGAGGGTGCCCCCCCAGCCTGAGGCTCCCCCCCAACATATATACTTGTGGCTCAACCGGGTCACGCACAACACACCCATCTGATCCAGATCCTGCCCTCCCCGGGCAGCTGATAGGCATCTATCCCCCCCCCCACCCCCTGTTCTCCTCCCTCCCCAACCCCCCTCCACACTCCCCCCCTACCCCCCATCTCCCAACCTTCCCCCCTCCTTCCCTCCCACTTCCCCCCTGCTGATCCTTGCCTCCTTCTCCATATCTATTCCCTTCCTCCTGCCCCTTACCCCCCCTCCCCCTACTGGACATATCCTTCCCACTCATCATCCCTCCTCTCCCCCCCAACCACATAGGATGTGTTGGTCTTCCCCACTCCTTATAGTAACCACTATATCCCCCTCCCCCCTTGTAGGTATCTAAGAGGAGAAGAAGGAAAGAAAAAAAAAAAAAAAGGGCAGAAAAACACTCAGCTCAGCCAGAACATAGAAAAACACATTGCCCTACATAAAGCCCCTATCAAACAGGCTTAAAACGCTCAGTCCTTCTAGGACAGTCCCATTCCATTCTTCAGATGAGACCGCCGCATATCTCCACCACCAGAGACCTGCATATCCGACCATAGCGATCTTCCACCATCAGCAGACATTGCAGGCATTCCAGCCTGAAACTCTCCTGGAGGCTCCCGACGCCCCTAAGGGTTAGGTGGGCTGTATATTTTCAGGGCCCGCCAGCTGTGATACATATGCCATAGCTGCGTCCGCAGAGTCAAAAACTCGGTGTCTGCCCTCCTGTATCACGTGCAGTCGTGCTGGATACTGCATGGTGAACTTAATGTTGGCAGCTATTAGCTTTTCCAAATACAATCAAAAAATACTCTCACTTAGTTGCAAAAAGTGAAAATGAGAAATTATTTATATTATCTTATTTTATCTTCTGATATTTCAAACAAAATACTGGTGGTTTTGGCAAACGTGAGGTCTCAGAACTTGCGGGCTGTCAGCGGCTATTTTTTTTGTTAAAGCTCACTGAACAAAACCCCTTGCATACATCACCGACCTCCGACCATCCTTTCCACCATTAATTTTTTGTAAAATTCTATCCAAACAAATGCAAATAACTTGTGCAGTCCATAGAAAACAGACAAGGCTGGCAATTTCTCGAATAAAGGTAACAACTCTGTTACTTAGCTTTTTCTGAAACGGCTTAGTAGTTGATCAAACAAAAGCCTGCCAAATCCTCGAATGTTGAAAACTGGCATAATCCCGACGCCATCTAGCACGCTGTTCATGTGCATTTCACCTAAAGGTTTCTTCAGGGGAAACTCGTTCTTAGACGCACTAAAAACAAAATGAATCTTTTAAACCATAACTTTCTTCTATTACATCCAAACAACTTCAAAAAATAGGAAGAATCATTATCATACTGAGAGCAATTCAGACGTACCTTTGAATGTTAAGCTGAGAAAACTCAGAAGCTTGCAAAGTTCAGCTGTTAAAGTTGGTGACTCAGGAAACCGCGCATGCGAGAGATTTAAAGAGCAACTGATGCGTCAATCATTAGAAGACCGGGATCACCTGAAGCACGCTTCCCATTCTATGCGTGCATTAAGACCTCCCGGAATTAAAGTTTGTAATTGATGAATCCAACGTTGTTCCACATACAATAATGCTCGTTCCCGTGATCTACCAAATCAGGACGTCAAAACTTGCTCGATACAAAAACAGGTGAGATCTTCAAAGGTGTGCTGGAATTCTAGACAGTGATCTACTAATGGCGCCTCTTTTCTGTGACATTTTAACTTGCTTTTATGTTCGTTCAATCGAACCCTGAATGATCGTATGGTCTTCCCGATATATAATAATCCGCAAGGACATCTTATGCCATAAACAACGTGGGTGGAGTCACATGTAGTTGCATTACGAAGCTTATATGTTCTCTCTCCATACTGAAACTCTGACAACTCTTGAGTGACATTGCATACATTACAGGAGCCACATTTAAAGTGGCCAACTGTAATGTTGGGTGGTACAGGGGAGATAGGACGTAGAACCGCCGGACTTAATATCTCCTTGATATTCCGGGATCGTTTCCAAACGCACCGAACTTGGTGAGTTTCCAAGCCGGCTATGCTGTGCAAAACATTCATATGTCATTTAATACTACGCTTCAAATGCATACTTAAAGGAGTAAAACTTGTGACAAGATTGACTTGCTGTATATCTGACTCTAGATCTATATTCTCACGGGAAGACAACAGCAGATCCCGATTGGAATATAGTGCTCTTTTATAGACTCTGTCAACTACTTTACGTGGATACCCTCGTTGATAAAAATTGTTCTTCAATAAGCGTGCTTGTGATTTAAAATCTTGTAAGTTTGAACAATTACGACGGTACCTGATAAATTGGGACAAAGGCAAACTGTCTTTTAAATGCAATGGATGACCGCTATTATAATGTAAAATAGCGTTTTTATCTATAGATTTCCAAAAAATGGAAGTACTCCATCCCTCCGGCGATTTCTTTATTAGAATGTCCAAGAAAGTAATTTGAGTAGTATGAAAAGTTAAAGTGAATTTGATATTGGCATCTCTGCTGTTCAGCCATGCATGAAACTGTAACAGATGTTCCTGGGTACCGAGCCACAAAACAAAAATGTCGTCAATATATCTTCGCCATAACTTCACAGAAGCCAGATATGGTGAAGTGGTTAACCAATCTTGCTCAAATTTTTGCATATATAAGTTGGCGACAGAGGGGGCACACGTGGCACCCATGGCCACCCCTGATAGTTGCAAATAGATGACATCTTCAAATATGAAAAAATTATTATGCAATGTGAGAAACAAGAGTTCTGACAAAAAACTGAGTTGTTGTTCAGACAGATCTCCTCTTTGATGCAGCGAGGCCATTACCACCAAATGAGCTTGATGCTGGGGGATCACTGTGTAGAGAGATACGACGTCAAAAGTTACTAAAATGAAGTCTGGATCCAATGCCCATTGATTGTGGTTTGATAGAATCCGCAAGAAATGAGATGAGTCCTTTATATAGGATAGAATTGAAATCATTTTAGGTCTCAAATAAGAATCCAAAAAAACAGATAATGGTTCAAGAAGGGAACCCCGAGTCGAGACTATTGGCCAACTTTAACAGCTGAACTTTGCAAGCTTCTGAGTTTTCTCAGCTTAACATTCAAAGGTACGTCTGAATTGCTCTCAGTATGATAATGATTCTTCCTATTTTTTGAAGTTGTTTGGATGTAATAGAAGAAAGTTATGGTTTAAAAGATTCGTTTTGTTTTTAGTGCGTCTAAGAATGAGTTTCCCCTGAAGAAACCTTCAGGTGAAACGCACATGAACAGCGCGCTAGATGGCATCGGGATTATGCCAGTTTTCAACATTCGAGGATTTGGCGGGCTTTTGTTTGATCAACTACTAAGCCGTTTCAGAAAAAGCTAAGTAACAGAGTTGTTACCTTTATTCAAGAAATTGCCAGCCTGGTCTGTTTTCTATGGACTGCACAAGTTATTTGCATTTGTTTGGATAAAATTTTACAAAAAATTAATGGTGGAAAGGATGGTCGGAGGTCGGTGATGTATGCAAGGGGTTTTGTTCAGTGAGCTTTAACAAAAAAAATAGCCGCTGACAGCCCGCAAGTTCTGAGACCTCACGTTTGCCAAAACCACCAGTACTTTGTTTGAAATATCAGGAGATAAAATAAGATAATATAAATAATTTCTCATTTTCACTTTTTGCAACTAAGTGAGAGTATTTTTTGATTGTATTTGGATTTCCTTTTTACTCTCGTAAATAATAGACCATTGTCTGTTTGTATTCTGCAGCTATTAGCTTTTGGCAAACCGGTGCATAAGCCTTCCGGCGTTGGCTTAATACTGCAGAATAATCCTGGGTAATTCAAATTTTGACATTTTCAACTTCCACAGTTCCACATCTCCATGCCTCTCTCAGCACTGCTTCTTTCTGTTGGAACTGTAAGAATTTCACCAAGACTATCCGGGGTCTCATATCCCGCATGTTCTTGGGGCCTATCCGGTGAGCTCTTTCAAGAATCACCCGTGTATCTTCTCCTGCAGGACCGATCAGCTTGGCACACAGGGCTGACACATAGGTTAGCAGCTCTTTATCCCCCACTGCTTCTGGGAGCCCCAGCAACCGAAGATTGTTCCGTCTCGAACGGTTCTCGAGATCATCAAGTTTGCTGTCCTGGGCTTTAAACAGAGCCTGCAACTGCTCTAGCTCCCGTGTAACGGCAACCACATCTTCTTTGTCCCTTGCAATGCGGTCCTCAGCCAACTGCAGACGTGTTCCGAAGGCATCGACCGAGTTCTGCACTGCATCTATCTTGCCCCACAGTACCTCGAATTGTGCAGCAAGCGCCTCCGAAACCGCCGCCGAAATTGCTTCTGGGGATACCACGGTGGCAGTGGAAGGCATCGGGCCGGACTTTGGGGGTGAATCTGCCATCTTCTGCGGCCCCAGACCACGTTCTTTATCTCTCCGGCTTGTTTTCGCCGCCGTTGCCATACTCCGCCGCACACCCGATGCAGTCTCCTGAGTTGAACTGCACTTGGGGGATAATTCGGAGAGCTTAATGCCCCCGAAACACGGCACAATTCACCGGTAAGGGGTAGGGAGACCGGAGCTCAGGCAGAGAGCGTCCAACCGAGCTCACCACATCACGTGGTCTCTTTCTATATTTTCTTTAACTATCCTGGGTGTCAAATTATTGCCTTGATTTCGGCAGCATTTCTCCCTTTGATGTGGACTGAATATTTTGGGAAATATTTGCTTTATTTATTGATGGTGCAATTAGGAGCATGTTTACTAAAAAATGCACCAGTATCTTGTGTTGATGCCTGAAAGCACTGACACCTATTCTAACTTTTGGGGGGGTGGGGGGGATGCATCTGCCCCCTTGCTGTTAACGTGGTGTTAACATGCCACACCATGCCATCTGCACTAACAATAGGTGCAGTTGGTGCATTCCCAAAATGCCATGCTAACCACGATGCGGCCTTAATCTGCCCATTCCCTGCCCAAGCATACACTAACCGGCCAGCACAGGATTTTTAACATGTGGCCCCATGCTAACTGTTCAGGCAGTGCCCTTAGCAGGCTCTAAAACCCACAATACCAGTTGGCATGCCCCTTATTGTTTTGTATCTCTTTGGGGTTTTTTCCCTAACTGTGCTCCGTAATTGTATGAACTATTTCAAAATGAACATTTAAAAAAAAAAACCTAGAGGGGTCCTCCCTGTAGCTAGGAAGTAGCACTTTTAAAACCATTTGGTGGAAATATTTTTTACATGATGCATAATTAAGCTGTGGAATTTGTTACTAGAAGGTGTGGTGAAAAATAGTTAACATAGGCAGGTTTAAAAAGGGTTTTGACAATTTTCTGGAGGAAAAGTCAATAAACCATTAGCCAGGTAGACTTCAGAACTGCCACTGCTTATCGCAGGATATAAACAACAAGAATTGAATCTACTCTTAGGGATCCTACCAGGTACTTGTGACCTTGATTGAAACAGGATGTCGGGCTTGATGGGCCTTTGGGTTGACAACGTATGGCATTTCTTATGTTCTTTTACAATTTGCTTGAAATGTCCTTAACTTTACCAGGGCCGGTAAGCTGAGTAAGCAAGGCGGGGTGGGGGGAGGGGGGCACGCCAGTGATAAGGGGAGCCGAAATTGTAGCAGGCAGTAGTACGTGTGCCAGTGGAAGCAGTCTGTCCCAAGGGCCGAAAAGCAAAAGTAAGCCATGATCCTGCAGCACTGTCCACAGGACAGGCTGCAATGAGGAGAGAGACTTGTGGCAAGAGTTCTGCAGGAATCAAAGACATGGGACGTAAGGGAAATTTAAAGAGAAAGTGGTTTAAGGAAATAAGTTTGGGGGAGGGGAATGAAGGGAGGGCAAAGGGTGAGAATAGAAGGGTGAAGGAGAAAGGGACAGAGGCTGGGAAAGGAACAGAATGGGGTAAAGCAGCAAGAGAGGGTCTGCAGGGAGAGGCGAAAGGGTGCAAGCGGCTGGAGGTTGAAGAGAGGGTATAAAAGGGCACAATTAATATATGCTAAAGGGCTCAGCACCCCCCCCCCCAAGAAGGCACATGAGCACTCCATCCCCTCCCCACACACACAGGCACCCTTCCCCCACACCACACAAACATGCACGCAGAGGCACCGTACCACACACACACAGGGTCTTTAAAGGCATCACATACCTCTTTACCCCCAGTCACCATTTACACTTTTATCCACAGCTTCAAAGGTCCTCTTATCTTCAGAAAGCTTTTTAAAGTCCTAAAATCCAAGATAACTTTTAAATATACCAATCTCAATATTATCTCCTGCATGTTGCCTTTAAATATCTGGAAAAGGTGGGATCTGTACATTTGGGCTTTTGACTTTATGAACGAGAGTGAGAAGAGAGAGAAGATGCCATCAAAAATAATGGAGGATTGCTTCAAGTGCCTGGGTAGGCTGAAATAAGAATTGATTGAGTGCATTTTAGAATGTTAGTAAAATGATTTTATGGATAATTATCGAAGCAAGTCGTGGCTGATTGATTATAATACCGGCAGAAGATTGCTTCAGCAAGCAGAAAAGAGAGGCAGCTATTAAGATGTGCATGATGCCAGTGGAGGACTGTTTGTATCAGTGGAATCAGCGGTGAAGAAGAAAAAAGGCTGTTCATCTTATTTAAAAAAAAGAAAAGGAAATGGATTTAGATAAGTAATAGCGGTATCCTCTGAAGCAGGATACAAAAAGAGCAAGTTTGTTTGTCTAAAACATAGCTAGGTTAAGGTGTTTCTAGGTAACAATGAACTTGATTTTTAACTGCTTTGAAGTAAAAAAAAAATATATATATTGTATGACTTGTTCAGATATAGTGAAATTGTTTAGAATAAAACTATATATTATTAAAATGGACTTGAGTGATAAAAAGAGGCACCCAGGTAAGGGGTGTCTGGAACAAAGTCCGACAAGAAATTATTGTGCTCTATTGTTTGGTTTATAATATAATATTAGGCTTACATATATGGCCGGAGTGAGAACTGCTCCAAGTTAGTGGATAGAGCCACAGAGGGCACGCATGCTCCGAAGTGCTGAGGGGGGACAGGGTCTGCCCATGTTGCAAGTGGCCCCTTCTGTTTCTTTACCAGTTCCCATGGGGGACTCACGAAAATGCTCCTGTGCTTCTAGACAGGACCACAGAGGGGGGTCACCCGTCCAAGGAAGCCGTTTGGGAGTCTGACTTTTGTGACAATGATGATGCAGAGAGGGATGAGTCGCCATTTAGTGGATGCAGTGTGGAAGAGGGAGAGGCTTCCCCTGTTGACGATGACAGCGAGTCAAGAAAAACACATCTTTGTCGCAGGGAGGAGATCCCTGCCTTGTCTGTTCAGATCACATTGGAGCTGTGTATTTCTGATCCTTCTGTACTAGTCCCAGGTCAGTTACATAGAAACACAGAAATATGACAACAGAAAAAGATGACATGGCCTATCTAGTCTGTCCTTCCAGATCAACAACTACAACAGTCCCCTTTTTTTCTTTAGAGATCCTCTGTGTTTGTCCCATGCTTTTTTGAATTCAGATACTGTCCTCATCTCTACCACCTCCACTGGGAGACTATTCCATGGATCCACCACTCTTTCCGTAAAGAAATATTTCTGCATATCACTCCTGAATCTATCTCCCTTCACCCTCATCCCATGTCCCTTCGTAGCAGAACTTGCTTTCAATTGGAAGAGGCTCTCCCCCTGTACATTTATGCCAAGGAGGTATTTAAACATCTCAATCATATCACCTCTATCCCGCCTTTCCTCTAAGGTGTACATATTAAGATCCCTAAGTCTGTCCTCATATGCTTTATAATGAAGACCACTAACCATTTTAGTAGCCACCCTCTGTACTGACTCCAGCCTGTTTATATCCTTTTGAAGGTGCGATCTCCAGAATTGCACACTATACTCCAAATGAGGTCGCACCAAAGACTTATACAGAGGCACTATCGCCTCCTTTTTTCTGCTGGCCATTCCTCTCCGTATGCACCCAAGCATCCTTCTAGCTTTTGCTGTCGCCTTTTCTACCTGTTTAGCTACTTGACCTCTGATCCCATCCTTGCGGGGATAAAGAAACCCTCCAGGCCTTTCTTTCCCCTATCAAGTTACAACAAATGGTGTCTGTGGAATGGGACTCTCTGGATGCAGTCTTCAAAATGCTCGGTGAACAGCAAGCCCGAATCTGTACGTCGAGAAGCCCTTGCCAAAATCATGATTCTGAAAAGTTCTGCGTATGCCTTGTAGCACTATGCAAATGATCAGCAGTAGTGGTAGCAGTACTACAAGCCTACAGCGGACAGTACCCCGAAGTGCTAGAATCCACATGGACCCAAACAAGGCCAAAAAGGGGATATTTTAGACAGTGAAGATGTCACAGAGAGAGTGGAGCCTAAAGAGGAACTGATCCTTTCAAGGTCAACTTGCCTCCTATTCTACTTCTTAGCTTCACATCTGGGCAGGACTCAGTGTCTCCCAGGCTGACAGTTCTGGCTTATCTGACTTGCAGGCTTGGGTCATGTACAAGGGCCAGCAAGTCAAGTATGCCCCTTACTGTGCAGGTTAACATAGTAACAGATGATGTTAAATGAAGTCTAAAATGGCCCATCCAGTTTACTCAATAACGTGATTAGGACTGTAACTTCTGCTGCATGAAAGTTGTTCCCCATGCCTTCATTTAGGGTTGTAAGTGCCATTCTGTTCAGGTCGCCACCCCCTCCCCCCCCCCCCCATGCCTTATTAATAAATGCACCAGTAATCTCACTTCTATTTTGAGCTGAAGTGCTCAATGCTTGATTTCCTTCCTCAAACAAGAGATTAGAAAGCAAGCATCAAGCATTTTTCTCCAAACAGTGAAGTGAATTTTGCATTTATTAATAAGGCATAGGGGTGGGATTAACCTGAATGGAATGGCAGTTTCAACTCTGGACATCTTACTGGGAAGACTAGATAGCTCAATTCAGTCTATCTGTTGCCATCTGCTATGCTACTATGCTAACAGTCAAAATATTTTGATGTGAAAAAGAGAAGGTTGTAATATTCTGGATATACAGTTCTATCTGATCTTATAAAATTGCTATCAACTTATACTGATTCACAGATTGGGGCTCTTCGGCTTACTTAGGATGTGGCACCAATGTCTATTGCAGCGAGACACTTTTGTGCTCAGAGATTAACAACAGAGAAGATTTCAGTTTTTGAGCACGTTAACAAAAATGACATTGACATAAAATTATTTTTGAGTCGCTAAATGGTTTCAGTGCTGACTGGCAGCGATATTCAGCCACTATCAGGATAGCAAATGTATAAAGTTAGGCCTGCCTTTTTGTGCCTGTAAATATCGAGCTTTTTGTTTTCAGAGCAATTTTTTCAACATAGTAAAGGCACTGCAATAGCATCAACTATGGCTTCTTCTATTGCGTGCCTCCATGGTGCTGATTTTTAAAAACAATTTATAAATCACCTTTTATGTTGTTTATTAAAATCTGGAAAAGGTGATTTTTTTGTAGTATTGTTGGATACAGAAGTTCAGTTCTGTTCTTAGGGTAACTGAATAGCAGTAACTCTAATCTACAGTTTGCAGTTATGAACAAATGTCCTTTAGTGCCCTGTTATCCATGTGTGGATTTTTCCTTTGGTCCCTCTTGTTTCACTGGGATGTTGTGTTGTGTTTTGGTATTGATTGTTGTTTTATACAGCTCTTACCTAGTGCGTTGTCTCTTGTGTATTTTATGATGTGTTTCAGGTATACTGGATGTTATAAATCGCCTTGAAGGGTTTCCCAAAAATGGCAGCATATCAAATCTTGTCAAATAAATATTTCTATCTCATTAACCGATACTGGCTTTCATACATCCATATATCCTTGTTATTGGAATAGTCTAGTCAATATCCCAAGAGTCTGTGAGATAACATAGATGTTAATGCAGCTTCTCCACCTCTAACACCTGGTGTTCAACCACACCAGATTATCTTAATTAAGCTGAGGACCTGAAGTCCCATTTTGAAATTCAGTTATATTTTATTTTATTTATTTATTTTATTTTATTTAGCTGTATTTATATCCTGCTTTTCACTGGGTCAAAGCGGTCAATTGGGAGATACATTTAACACAAGGGGATATGACACACATATGCTAATACTTACAGGGAACATGGGCAATGGAGGGTTAAGTGGCTTGCCCAAGACCACAAGGAGCATCTGTGGGACTAGAAACCCCAGTCCTTCCGGCCTGAGATTGCTGTCCCCAGGTGGGACTTGAACCCCCAGCCCTCTGGCCTGAAGTACCTTGTCCTAACCACTAGGCCACTCCTCCATTAGCTTGTGTACTTCAAGCAAATGGAGACTTGCTTTTGACTTCTTACTTAAAGATACTTTTCAGGGTCCTATGTGTGCATTACCATTCTCCATGCAGGCATACGAGACAGAAAGGATAATAAAATTATTGGCCTTTTTCATCTGCTTTGTCCACCCTGTGATTTGCATTTCCGCGTGAAAGGAATTTAAGGGACAACTTGGCATTCTCTAATGTGCAACACAAGCAAGATTGGAAGGCTCATTTTACATGTGGCAGATGTACAACATTTCCTAGTGCTTTAGAGACGACGACTGTGGCATCCTAGATTGCAGCACAATCAAACTCTATGAACTTTCATAGACTGTGATACTGTACAGGGCATGTATGTGATATTCTGTCTCTGTGATCTGATTTATATTGGAAAACCACAAGGAAAAGAAAAACTTGTATTAGCAATCATCTCAGCCATATATATAAAAGCTGTTAGTGTAGCTGGTTTAAAAAAGGTTTGGACAAATTCCTGGAGGAAACGTCCATAAACCATCATTAAAGTGGACCCAGGAAGTTCACTGCTTACCCCAGGAGAAGCATTGTGGAACCTGCGTGCCTTTTTGGGAACCTGCCAGGTAATTGTGACCTGGATTGGCCACTGTTGGAAACAGGATACTGCGCTTGGTGGACCTTGGTCTGACCCAGTATGGTATTTCTTATGTTCTTATTGTCAATGAGAAGCATATCTAGTACAGCAATAAGTATTCTCAGTCTATCAAACGTTGCCAAGTTTGTTGTATTGTAACAGGTATACCATCCACAAGGTGGAGACATTTTATTATTTTTAACCCAACCCAAACAATGCTGGATTTGTAAGCGATGCATATCCTATTGGACCTAATAAAGAATTTGAGTGGTAAGCCATTTTGTGATGAGTATGTATTTGGATTCTCTGTGAGGTCATGATTGATGCACTGTAAACTCTTTTTGCGTCAGTCCCTTAAGGGATGCTGTTCGACTGGCCTTTATGCCTAGTACATTCAATGACTAGAATTGAGCCATTATCTTTGTTTCAAGATGGTAGCTCCTTGTTCATTTGGAAGCTGCAGTTTGGAGGTTTATTGTCCCATCTCATAAGTGTGCATAACATCCAGACTTGCTCTTTGAAATGTTACTGTTTTATTCGTTTGACTCCAAAAATATTTTCTATCTTCTGGTTGCTTTATTAGAAACTGACTATTTTAACAATTGTCCTCTTGAAGCAGCCACTATGGCAGAATATGGTGCAATGTTGAGGATGTGTGACTGTCTTCAAGACAGAAGCATGAATGGTGAAAAACAAATTTTAAGATAAACAAAAATTAAATATTTTTGTTATATTCTGAAGAATTATATAAATTTGATTATTGTGGTGTCCTTAGTGTGTGATGATTCTATTAAAAAGGAAAAGTATCTGCACAAGGAGGTCATGAACCTTTATCAATACATGTTTTGTACCATTAGTTTCTATATATTTTTTGGTTTGAGGTTTTGAGATTTTATTATCATTTTGTTTACACCTGGTGGGTCCTGGAGTTTATTACTGCGTTACCCTGGACAATGAAGGGCTACTAACTTGTAGACGCTTGACATTGATTCAAGTCCAAGAGAAAACAGAACCTTCAACTTGGGAAGCAGGGCCGACTCAAGAGTATCTAACACCCTAGGCAAACCTTCATCTGTGCCCCTTCCACTACTTCACCTGCATTAATTTTTGGGAATTAATACAGTTGTGATCAACATTATTGGCACCCTTGCATTTTAGGTATTTTGTATACAATATCTTGAAAAATATTTGGAAATATTACAACTATATGTCATCATAATATCTTAATAGTATATTCAAAGGTATACAACAAAAAAGATGTTTGTGCAACGTAGACGTAATTTCTGAAATAAAAACAAAATATGACCTAGACAGGATTAATGGCACCCTTCACTAATATTTGGTTGCATAACACTTTGCAGTGATGACAGCCTCCAAATATTTCTTGTAGCCATCTATAAGTTTCATACATCTGTCTGCTGGTAGATTCTCCCACTCTTCAACTGCGATTTGTTCCAGTTCATGAATGTTTCTAGGATTGCTTTTACCAATAGCAGATTTCAGCTCTTTCCAAAGGTTCTTGATTGGATTGAGGATTCTTTGCTGGCCAGTTTAAAACAGTCCTTTTTTCCCTTTTTAACCATTCTTTTGTACTTTTGGATGTATGTTTTGGGCCATTGTCCTGCTGCAGGACCCATGACCTTCGACCTAGACCTAGCTTTCTGACACCAGGTAGCACATTTTGTTCCACAATACCTTGGTAGTCCTCCAGGCCTCCAGTTCCTGAGACAGCAAAACATCCTCACAACATTATGGACCCTCCACCACATGAAACTGTAGGAAGGGTATTTTTTTCCTTATAAGCTTCATTTCTTTGTCTGCAAATGTATCACTGATCTGCATTGCCAAAGAACTCAAGTTTGGTTTCATCTGTCCACAGAACATTTTCCCAGAAGGATTGTGGTTTCTCAAGGTGGGTTAGGGCTTGTCTTTTTATGTCTGCCTGTGAGCAGTGGGGTACTCCTTAGCCTTCGCCTTTGCCTATGAAGTCCTTCTATGTTTAGTGCGCAGCGTATGGTGTAGGTTGAAACCACCACTCTAGATTGCTCCTGGTCAGCCTTAAGCTCGTTAGATGTTGTACATGTTGTTTTTCCAACAGTTCACACTAACCTTTGAAAACTTCTGGAATTAATTTTCCTCTTCCCACCATGTCCTGGGAGGTTATTGACAGTTCCATGAGCAGAAAATTTCTTATTAACATTGTGAACTGTAGACACAGGAATCCCAAGGTCTTTGGAGATGGCCTTGTACCCCTTCGACCTTTGATGATAACAGCTTTCCTGATGGTCTCAGGCAGCTCTCTTGTCTTCACTATTGTGAAAATGGAACAGGGAGCGAATGTGGCCACTTTAAACATTAGAGCCATCATTCACTGGTTGATTCAAGTAATGTGAGGACTGACAATTGATCACAGGTGCATCTAATTTTACTGCAATGGGAATCACGTTCTGCTGTTCTGCCTTGACAATGCCATTTCCTACTACTTCCTTTTTTAATTGGTCTTATTTTATTTGATTTCTTCTTGGGTCAAATATGTATGCATTTATAGTCCAAAACCATTGTACTGGCCTCTTTTTTTTAGGAGATATTGGACATTAAGGGGTTGAACTGCAAGGGTGCCATGGACCACGACTGTGTAAATAAACCATTCCATTATGGGGGTCATTCTGAACGGTGAATAGTGGGGATGTACATCTGTTTTGGACGTACAACCCCCGCTATTCACAGGGACCCTATTCTACATAAGGCCTTTGTGTGGGGAGCTCCGGACAGGGGCAGGAAGGGGTGGCGACAGGGCAGAAAGTGGGCAGGGCAGGGGTGGGCTGCACAACCCGGTCATGGCCCTGTACATCCGACACTGACAGGATGGACATGGGACTTATTCCACCACGGAGGTGAAATAAGTCCCATGTGTGGCAGGGATCATGGCATGCGGGCCCGCAGAAGTCCCAGAGTAGCCAGACGTAAGTCCCCATTGCTTGATCCCGACCCTGGCTGCCCCTGCCAAGGGCTGGGCGGTGCGGAAAGAAGAGTGGGTTGTGTCAGGCCTTTCAGCGCTCCTGCATGGCATCACAGTGCCATGGCGATGTGGCGCCACAATACTGGGGCTCTAGCAGGAGCATAGGGAGGGCTAGTCGGGAAGGTTGATGGACATTCAGCGCAGCAGAATTGGGGCCCAATTCTGCACCATGGAAATGTCTAGTTCCCATGGTACAGAATCTGGTACACATTCAGGCCATCCATATTTTGGATGTCCGGATGGCCCAGATGTGCCCCGATTGGAATTGGCCTCCACGAGGATTAGTTAAAACTGCTCTACCATAAACTTAAAAAAACAAAAACAAATGGAAGGACTGCCTGGAGCTGAAGAGCTCAGAAGAAAGTTGTACACAAAGGTTTTTCAATGCAACCCCCCTCCCCATGGGCATGTTGTGTTTCTTTTCTAAGTTGATGCCCAGTGGACTGCTGCCTCCCCACCCCCCACCATTGGGGGGGAAGCAGCACTGCAAAATGATTGATGACTCTGCGCTGCTTCAAGCCTAAGGCAACTGGTGCTAATTGTTAATTAATTAATGGAATTACTCTTTGTGCTGCCCCTAAAATTGTGCCGCCCTAGGTGACTGCCTGGTTGCCTTGTGCTAAGGTCAGCCCTGCTGGGAGGACATGAAAACCCTGCCCATATGTGAAGCCAAGAAGTAGAAAAGGGTGGCAGAAAAACAAGACTGGATGCTTGCACACTTGTTATTAGGTTGCAGAACAGGTGGGTGCAAGTGCGTGTTCAGGGTCAAACATAAAGCAGAAGGAAAGGTGTAGCACTACAAAGTGATGATAGTAGCCCAAGGTTCTCTATGAAAAAGCAAGAATGAGTCCTCACATATGAGTGACATCCCTGACAGAGTCCCTGTGTGGGAATGCTCCCCAGCTTCTATTGGAAACGTTTGGGATGCTTCACCGTGCCAGTACACCTCCTTCCTGCCTGCCATTTTCCATGGACCCCATAGATGTGCTCCTGATGTTCTCCACTTGGTAAACTTTCCTTTGTCCCTACAGGGGTTTCTGCACTTGCGTTTTTGCCTTAAGCCCACTGCCACGGTTCTCTTTTCCCTTTTAAGGTTTTTATCCCTCAATCGTTTATTTTTTCTTTTTCCATGGCATCTCTGCCCCTTAGGCACTGGTATTCTGGTTGGGCCTTGCTTTAAAAATAAAACTGTTGGGTTTAAGAAGTATACCCAGTACACTAGGACAATATCCACCACAGATACATAGCTGGTGCCTCCAGTGACTGGGAATGATCATCAGCCCTCTTCTTGTAATTTGTGTTTGCAGATGACAAGAAGAGACCTCAAGGGTCAAGAGAAACTGTGTGAATGAGATTTTGGCATTCATAAGTCCTATCCAATGTCATTGGCATCGACAGCACCGGTCTCCATGGCTCCAAAGGCTGCATCGGATGCTGGCGGTGCATCGAAATCAAGGAGTTCTTGAGCAGAACACTTGGAGCATAGCACTCATTGTGCCCTGAAGCGTTGGCCATCAATTGATCTCCACCTGAAGATAAGGAAGGATTCAGCTTCATCTTCGTCAATGCCAAGGGGTGATCGAACTAAGCACCGAGTGAAGACTCTGGTGCTTCATCATAGGAGCCCATCAATACTGGGCATTGAGAGAAATGAGGGTCTGCAAGAGCACCACTCAAAGCTGGCCTGAATGGAGGAGAGCTCATCCTCCAAAACATCAGTGGGACATCGACAATGGGCTTGTACAGTTATCAGATACATCAGCAAAGTTGCTGCTGGCCCACAGCTTTCAGAATCAACAGCCATGGAGAAGCACCTTCTGCAAGCTGTCGAGGAGCACATCGTGGCACTCTTGGATGTGCAGCATGTAGGGGCCTCAACATCAGCGGCATCAACATTGGCCATAGTGACACATGCTTGTCTGTGGGAGATGTATCGATATCAGGGCATTGAAGGGCTCTAACAGCAGTACCTACCTGGCAGATATGACTCTAGTGTCTCGGGGTCTGACTCATCCTCAAGATCTGGAAGGCTGAATGACAGATTTGGAATCAGAGGACTTGTCCTCTCCTAGCTCCCATCAGACCCTTCTACACCTCATGAGTAGTGCAAGTTCCCTCTTGAAGATATGACCTTCCAGGATTTTCTGAGGGATATGGCAAAGGCAATACCATTTTCTTTGGAGACTGAGGATGAATCCACGGCAGAAGATGTGGAGATCCTTCAGTACTCCTTGGCCCCTAAGGAAGTGGTGACAGTGCCCATGCACCACATCCTGCAGAGAGTGCAGATGAGAATATGGGAGAACCCCCTCACTGTGCTTTCAGTCAGTAGAAGGCTTGACTCCATGTAGTGAGTTCAGAAAGCTCCTGGATTCGAGAAGCCTCAGCTTCCTCACAATTCCTTGGTGTCGCATCCACCCTAAAGAGGTTTAAGAGTACTAGGACTCATTCCTCAGTCCTCCCCCGCCTCCCCCAGGGAGGGAGGCTTAGACATTGGACTCTTTAGGAGAAGGTATTTTCAGAGCTCCATGCTAGTAGCCCATGTGGACTCTTACCAGCTCTTTATGGACATGTTCTTGAAGAACATCATGTGCAACCTCACCAAGCTGTCTCAGTTTCTCCCTCCAGAGAAATCAGAGCAGTATTGTTCTTTAGTGTCTCAGGGCAAGGTCTACTCGAAGTTCATGGTCTGGGCAACCTATGACATCTTGGACACTGCATTGAGAGCTTCTGCCCGGAGATTCACCTGGCTCCAGTCCTCAGACCTGATACAATCAGTGCAGAACAAGTTTGCTAATGTGCCATGCTGTGCCATGGAGAAAATCTCTTCAGGGAACAGGTCAAAAAGAAGGCTGGCTTCATAGAGAAGCAGCACATTACCATTCATAATCTCTCAAGGTACACATCCAAGAGGTACCAAGGGTGGGGGGACAAAAAAAGATCTATTACTTTTGTATGCATAGGTACTTTCCTAGGCCCCAAATCTCCTAGCCCAAATAGGCTCCTTACCAACAGCAGCGTCGAGAGAAGCCTCAGTAGGCTCAACTGGCTCCTCAGCCAAAACCTGGGGCAGAGTTTTGACTGGTTCCTTTGCAGCAAAGCCAATCTACCCATAAGCACAGTGGAAAACCCTCCGGTCACAGGAAGGCTCACACTTTTTACCCAGAGGTGGCCCCTCATAACCTCAGACTCATGAGTTCTACAGATCATCCAAAGCAGTTACAAACTACATTTATTAGAACTACCTCCAAATTGCCCCCAAAGAGTGTATCATCTCAATCTTCTGCATCAGGGACTGCTTGAGAAAGAAATCCCTGCCCTCTTGTCAGATCTCGCGATCGAGTTCATGCTACCAGACCAAAGAGGTCAGGGGTTTTATTCAAGGTACTTTCTGATCCCCAAGAAAACGGGGTGATGCCATCTATCCTAGACCTAAGAGATCTGAATATGTACTTGGCAAGAGAAAAGTTTAGAATGATTTCTCTAAGCACCCTGCTTCCTTATCTTCAAAGAGGAGATTGTCTATACTCCCTGGATCTGAAGGATGTGTAACTCATATACAGATACATTCCGCTCACAAGAGGTATCTTAGATTCGTCCTGGGGGGCAACACTTCCAGTAATGAGTTTTGCCTTTTGGCCTATGCTCAGCATCTCACATGTTCACAAAATGCCTCGTGGTAGTAGCAGTGTACCTCAGGATACTGGGGATATTTGCCTTCCCCTATCTGGACAATTGGCTGATAAATAGTACCACTCTGGAAGGAGTCCAAGAATCAAAATGATTGACCATTCAGGTGTTGGAACTACTAAGGTTCATTGTAAATTACCCCAAATCCCACCTTCAGCTCACCCAAGAATTAGAATTCATAGGAGCCCTGCTCAACATGACTCAGGCGGGAGCCTTCTTACCGCATGTCCGGCTTCACAGATTGATGGCACTTATGCGAGAAATTCAATTGAGTCAGCAGGTATCAGCTTGCAGTATGTTGACTGTACTAGGCCACATGGCCTCTACAGTACATGTCATGCCCTTGGAAAGCTCAGTGGACTCTGAGGTCTCAATGGATTCTGGCCTCGGGTCAACTGATGACAGATGTCTCCAAGCTGGGGTAGGGAGCTCATCTCAATAGGGTGCACACTCAGGGCAATTGGTCCATTCAAGAAAGCCTCCATCAGATCAACTTCTTGAAACTGAGTGTGGTGGAAAACATTCTAAAGGCTTTCTGAGATCTACTGGCCAACAAGATTGTTCTGATTCAGACCAACAATCAAGTCACCATGTTCTACATCAACAATCAGGGAGGAACGGGTTCATACCTCCTGTGTTGGGAAGCAGTCAGATTGTGGAAGTATGCCATTGCACATGGGATGGACTTGAGAGCCAAGTACCTGCCAGGCTGCAAAACACTTTGGCAGACAGAGTGAGTCGAGTCCTCCAGCAACACGAGTGGACACCGGACAGGGTGGTTGCAGCTCACATCTTTTGAGACTAGCCTTGGATGCTTTCCTCCTAAATTGGGGGAAGGGTCTTCTGTACATGTATCTTCCAATACTTCTCATAGCAAAGACCCTCCTGAAGCTCAAAACAGAGGCACAATGATTCTCATCACGCCCTACCGGTCCAGACAACCCTGGTTTTCTCTCTTGCTTACAGCTCTCCAGTCAAGAGCTGCGCCAGCTCAGCCATGCACCTGATCTGATATTGCAGGATAACAAGATGATATTGCACCCCAACATCTAGTCCTTGGTCCTCACGGCATGGATAGTGAGGGGCTAATGTTGTCTGAGCTCAACCAGCTGGATGATGTAACCAAAGTCCTTTTGGCCTCTAGAAGGGCCTCTACAAGAAAGTCTTACTTTTGCAAATGGAAGAGGTTTGCTGTCTGGTGTGAGGGCCACAGCCTAAATCCCTTCATCTGTTCCACACAAAATCTGTTTGAATATCTTCTACACTTCTCCAAGTCTGGACTTGTCCAACTCTGTCAGGGTCCATCTCAGTGCATTGGAGCTTATCATGGAGGTGTGGAAGGACAATACATCTCAGTACAGCCTTCAGTTGTTCACTTTATGTGGGGAGTTGCTTCTTTTGAAGCCTCCCTACAAGCCTCCTGCAGTGTCTTGGGACCTCAATATGGTTCTTGTGCAGCTCATGAATGCTCTCTTTGAGCCACTCAATTCCTGTCCTCTGATGTTCTTGACCTGGAAGGTATTGTTTCTGATGGCCGTCACTTCAGCACGCAGAGTGAGCGAGCTTCAAGCTCTAGTAGTTCATCCACCTTACACCAAAGTCCTACATAATAAAATTGGTCGTCCCACTCATCCAGAATTCCTTTCAAAAGTGGTATTGGATTTTCTTCCAACATTTTTCTCAAAACCTCATGCCCACAATGGGGAAGCTGCATTGCATATGTTGGACTGCAAGCGAGCCTTAGGGGTATGTTTACTAAATGGCAGTAGCGGCTTCCGTGCCATATTGGAGCCGCGGCCCCATTGATTTCGAGGAAGATCATCACGAATCCTTGATTTCAATGGGGCTGCTGTTCCGATATTGCACGGAAGCCGCTACCGCCATTTAATAAGTATACCCCTTAGCTTTCTACTTGGATCAGACAAAAGCCCACAGAAAGTCCATCCAGCTTTTTATTTCTTTTGACCCCAACCTACGCTCGGTCTCCATGGAAGAGATCTGCAGAGCTGCAACGTGGTCTTCGGTCAATACATTCACAACTCACTACTGTCTGGACATGGATTCCTGACAAGACAGCAAGTTCAGCCAATCTGTACCGGAATGTGTTTGGGGATTGGAATCAAATTCAATCCCCCCTAGGCTCACTCTATTCTTTCCAGGCTACCGAAATAAAAGGGAAGAGAGAATCACTAATTTTGTACATAGTTCATGGTTGACTGGTTATGACCTCTCGCCATGCCGCAGTTGAGTTTGCACCATTGGGCTTCTTAGTGGACTTCTCGTTTTTTTGTAGCTTGGGAGTTCCACATATGAGGACTCATTCCTGCTTGTCAATGAAGAAAAGGTAGTTATTCACCTATAGCAGGTGTTCTCAGTGGACAGCAGGAATTAGTCCTCACAACCGTCCCACTTCCCCAAGGAGTTGTCTTCTGCTACAGCTATGTTAACAGACTGATCCAAGATGGTGCCATGGCAGCAGATGGGAAGGAGGCATGTAGGCATGGTGGAGCCTCCCAAAAACTTCAGATAGAATCTGGGCGCCATTCCCGTGCTGGTGCTCCACTGGGGATATTACCCATACATGAGGATTAATTCCTGATGTCCATGGAAAATACCGGCTACAGGTGAGTAACTACCTTCTTTTTTTTAAAGTGGCTTTATTAAAACATCAACAACATACAGTGTAAGCAAATAGAAAAATATTAAAACACTAAACATGTATGATACATCCTGATTATCCTACAGCCTTAAGGTAGCCCCATACTTTTTTTTTATTATTTTCCCCCACAACATGTTATCTTTCCAGACCAATACAGATAGTAATAGTAAAAAAAAAAGAAAAAGAAAGATTCCCCTCAAACTCTACCACCTACCTCCCCCCTCAGGCACGCCTCTCCCCCCCCCTGAGGTGGCGACTCTTGCCTCACGCACTGCCAGCATTAGTTACCTTGCGCACTCCATACACCTTCACAAATAGCTCCCATGCATGGTCAAAGCACTGCTGGTCCATCCATTGTGAGCAAATCACCTCTTCATACTATATATAGTCCACATTTGCACCAACCACTGAGTCAAAGATGTGGGCTCTGCCTGCTTCTATGCCGATGCCAAATTTAATTTAGCTGCATTTGTATAGTGCTTCATCAGGGCCAGCTGCTATTTCTTCACCCCCAGCATTGATTTGTGAAACAAACAAATTCTCGGATCCCAGGGGACATTCAACCCCAACAGACATTGCATTCGATAACATATACCCTTCCAATATCCTTGGATTTTGGGACAACCCCACCATATATGTGCCAGTGACCCCCAGCCCCCCACAGCAACGCCAACATAAACCAGACAGTACAGGATAAGCCCTGGACAATCTCTCTGCAGTCATATGCCAGCCATATAAAAGCTTATAATTGGTCTCCTGCACGTTAATAGCTAGGGAGCACTTCCACAACCGCCCCTCAAATTGTTCCCACTGCTGTTCGGTATAGTTTAATTGGAGGGCTTGTGTCCAGTCGGCCGGATGATTCCTACCTTTAAGGCCCAGTTCTGCTGGCAAGCATACAAGGCTGAAACCAATCCCCTAAGAACTGTCCTATCTTCACACACAAATTCCAACTCTGTAAGCGGCCACGTCACTTGTTGCCGGACCTCTCCACGGCCCGCCCAGTGAACCACCTGTTTATAGGCAAATGCATGATGCCTGAGCAACTCAAATGTGTCCTGTAACTCCCTAAAAGGTAAGAGTCGGCCGTCCTCAAAAAGCTGTCCAAGATGTCGTAACCCTGCTGCCCGCCACATCTGAAACACCCCCGGATGTAGCCCTGGTGCAAAAGCCTTATTATCAGCAATGGGAGACAATGGCATCAGGGCTGCCCCCTGCCTCCAAAAGTAACGATCTCAGCACTGAATGGTGTGCTCCACATATGGGTTGCCCCCTCCTCTGCTCTTTCAAAGTTCCACCTTAAGCCACAACTAGCCTCCTAAATCTGCAAGTCCCACCTGCACCCTCTCGATAGCCACCCAGCATTTATCATTGTCAGGGTTCATCCATTCCACTCTGGGGTGAACTTGTATAGCAGCATAATACCATTTCAAATTAGGGACCCCCATACACCCTGTTTACAATGCGCATAAAGTACATGCTTGGTAATGCGAGGATGGCATGACTGCCACACAAACTTCATGAGGAGGCGTTGCCACTTGTCCAGTCTCCCCTGGGGTACATCAACTGGCAGTACCTGAAATAAGTAAAGAAAGCATGGAAGGACCACCATTTTTAATGCAGCTATCCTATCAAACCATGAAAGAAGTAATTCAATCTCACCTCTAGGTCCCTGAGAACCTGTCCCAGTAAAGAAGCATAGTTAGCCCTGAAGAGCACCCTGCAGTCGGCTGTCAAGTTCACCCCTAAATACCATAAGGAGGACTCCACCCAATGGAAAGGGAAACCTGCGCGTAGTCGCATACACAACTCCACAGTCAAATTAATATTTAAGATCTCTGATTTAGTATAATTAATCTTAAATCCTGAGACCTGGGAGTATGCTTCAAAGAGACGCATAGCATTAGGCAAAGACACCAGAGGTTGAGTCAAAGAAAGTAGAAGATCATCAACAAATAGAGCTATCTTGTAGTCGACACCCCCGATGCATATCCCCTGTGCATCTTCCAAGTCCCGAAAGCACTAGGCCAGAGGCTCCATTGCCAGTACAAAAAGCAACGGGGAGAGTGGGCACCCCTGCCGTGTTCCACACCCTAGGGGGAAGTACCCCGAACATCTCTCATTAACCCTTACACATGCTCGGGGGCCCCTATATAAGCTTTTTATCCAGATAACAAAATGCGGCCCAAAGCCTATTCTGTCCAAGACCCCCCAGAGGAACACCCAATTCACCCAGTCAAAAGCCTTTTCGGCATCAATTCCCAAAAGCAGTGCCAGGTGCGTTGTCTGCTGGGCCACATATATCAACTGTAGTGCCCAACGCATGGCATCAGCAGTCTACCGACCAGCCACAAATCCCACCTGATCACTATGTACCAGACGGGGGAGAATCATTCCCAGCTGGCCCGCCAGTACTTTAGCCAATATTTTACATCCACATTTAAAAGAGAAATCGGCCTGTAAGACGACGCCTCCTCTGGAGTCTTCCCCGACTTGTGAATCAAGGTAATAACAGCCTCCATTTGCATTCGGGGCAGATCCCCTCCACTCAGGACGGTGTTGTACATATCTGCCAAAATTGGGGTGAAGTGAGAAGCAAAGCGTTTATAATAGTCCAGCGGGAAAACATCACTCCCGGGAGCCTTCCCAGTGGCTAGAGCACTTATAGTTAACTGCAGTTCTTGTCCTGTTATGGGGCATCCAAGCATTCCTGATGTTCCTCACTCAATGACCGCAGCCTCACATCTCCTAGGTAATCTGCTACCTCAACAGGCTCCTTTTGATAGAACTATTTCAGGTAGTCCACAAAGACTTCCCAAATTCCCGTCGACGTGATGCATACACAACCCCTATGGTCACGAAGCTCTCGGACTGTGTGGGTGGCCTGTTGCATATGCAAACACAAGGCCAACAGCTTCCCCACTTTATTCCCCTTTTCATAATATTTTTATCGGAGCCTATGCCTTTGGAATTCTAGGTCCCGCTGTGTGATCTCATCAGCTTTGCCCTCACGGCCATCCATTTTTCCAGACCTTACAGGACCTCGTCCACACATGTCATGCCTGTAATTGCCCCACCTCAGTACTTAAAGCCTGGAGGTCCCCATCGTGATGGCTCCTATAGTATGTCGCATCAGCGATCAGATGCCCCCTAGCTGTAGCCTTGTTAGCCTCCCACACGGTAGGCACAGCCACCTCTGAGTTGGCATGGATCTCAAAGTACTCCTGTAGGCATTTATTTATTTATTTATTTATTTTATTTAACCGTTTTTTTATATACCACCTTTGTTCCAAGGCAGTTTACAATGAAAAACAGCACATAATCTCACGAGATTTGTTTTACATTGAACAAGGGGGTAAATAACTTGGAGTTAAATGTGGGGATTATGATTAAGTCAACAAATCAGAGGTGGATATTGCATGTATATTTATATAATGTCATTCGGCCCAAAGGGTTCTATGAAAGGTGTGTTTTAAGTAATTTCTTCATATCTTGAGTAGATTGAGCAGATCTGATGGTTTCGGGTAGAGCATTCCAGATCGTGGGGGCATATAACGAGAAGGCCTTTTTGCTTGTCTGTTGTGTACGTTTGGTCTTGAGAGGAGGGATGGTCAGGAGATTCTGGTTTGCTGATCTTCTTGATCTTGTTGTGGATGCTTTTGTGATTTGATCACTGAGGCATGGAGTGGAGAGGTTATGAAGGATTTTGAAGGTGGTAGTTATGGATTTATGTTTAGTCCGTTGAGCAATTGGAAGCCAGTGCAAACATTTTAGAATTGGAGTTGTGTTGTCGATTTGGTCTGCCTGTTAGGATTCTGGCAGCAGTGTTTTGTATTAGCTGGAGTGGGTATAGTGTCTGTTTTGACAGCCCTTGATAGACGATGTTACCGTAATCGAGGTGGGGTGTAATGATGGCTTGAAAAACAGATTTGAAGTTGTTGTCTTGTAGAAGAGGGCATAGAGGTTTGAGGAGACTAAGTTTTCAATATGCTGTATTTGCTGCATTCTTGATGTGTGCAAGCATGTTGAGGCAGCTATCAATAGTTATACCACGGTACTTGATTTCCTTATTTATGGTCATTTCAACATCATGTACTGTGAGCTTGTCTGACAGTTTAAAGTTTTGGTCTCTGATTAGTAGTGCTTCAGTTTTGCTTTTGTTCACTGCAAGATTAAGATCAGCAAGAAAGTTCGTTACAGTGGAGAAGACATCAGGTATGATTGTGAAGCCTGGATTGAGGGTATTAAGCAGCATATAAACATGATATCATCTGTGTAGAGGTGAAAGTGCATGTTCCATTTTCTTAATAGGTTCAGATGGGCTGTATGTAGATGTTAAATAGTAAGTCAAACATGGCTGAGCCTTGAAGGATACCTTGTGTTAAGTTAAATGGTTTGGAGTTGCTGAGTCCAACTTTTACTTGCATGGTTCTGAGAGATCTGAGAGGTAGGATATAAACCATTTTAAGGTGCTGTTGATCAGACCTATGTTTCTGAATCTATCTAGCATGGTGTGATATGATACTGAGTCGAACTCCGCCCTGATGTCGAGGAAGATCATCACGAATCCTTGTCTAGGCTTGTCCAGACCTATGATGAGCCAGCTGAAGAGATCCGTGAAGAGTGTGTCAACGCCATGCTGGGGGGCGGAAGTCATGCTGTTGGGGGTTCAATGGAGTGTGAGAATCAGCATGGTCTTGGAGTTGTTGTTGTATAGCTTTCTCGATTATTTTAGCCAGGAATGGGATGCTGGCGATTGGTCTGTATGAGCTGGGGTATGTTGTGTCTAATGAAGTCTTCTTTAGTGTAGGGCGAATTGAGGCTTGTTTGAGAGCTGGAGGGTGGGTCTCCTCGGGAGAGGAAGGTGTGGACTATCTTTATTATAGTCTGGGCAAACTCATTGCAAAGAGATTTTAACCATATCACTGGACATGGATCCGATAGTGATGTTGTAGTATTGATACTGTTGATGATATCTTTTAGATATTAGGCTGAACATGTGCCATAAGTGGTTTTCAGCTGCGTTGTCCTGCTGATGCGGTGAGTGATAATGCTGCAAAGTTGATGGACATTGCCTGCTGGAGAGAAAGTCAGCCATAACCTGTGGGTCAAGTTGCATTTTTGTGTTTGTTGCATCTGTTGAGTTGGGGTCATTGGTCAGCTGGGACACAACTGAGAATAGTTCACTGGGACAATTGAGGAATTTCGTTGAATGCTCGTGTAGTATTACTTTAGGCAGTTGTCGCATAGACTGTTGTATTCTATTTGCTTGTCACAAAGTTGTAGCTTAATAGTTGCATCTTGTGAATGTTTCCATTTTCTTTCTAACAATCTGAGCTTTCATCTGATCTGATAAGGATTCGTGGAGAATCAGGGAGGGTATTTAGATTTAGAATGGTTTTTTGATTGTCGTTCATTGAATATTGCTGCATTATTAATTATCGTGTTCCATAAGCTGATAAAACTGTCTAAGTCGGATATGTCGGAATCTAAAAGTGAGGAGACCTCATCTATGAAAAGTTGAATGCCTTGAATTGTTGAATGTGTTGCTGCTGTTGAGGTATATTTGGTTGGATGAAATTTTTTGGTAGTCTTAGAGATATCATAGCATGGTCTGACCATGGTACGGAGTCAATTTGAATGTTTAGATCTGTTTTCTGTAGTGTCGGGTACAAATATGAAGTCAAGAAGGGATTCTTTGTAGTGAGTAGGTGTGTCAATTATCTGGTTCAGTTGTAGAGATTCCATGGCATTGAAGAATGCAATGGCTTGCTTTGTTGTTGTGGCTGGGAGGTTAAGGACAACCATGAGGATGAAGTGGGGGGTTTTTGTTGCTGTGTGCATGCATACCTCATCTAGTATAATTGAGAGTTCGTTGGTGTTTGTGGTAGGTTTGCTATATGTTAAACATATAGGGCCCAATTCAGACATGGATGTCCCGGCCCTCTGTATACCCGGTTGGAACCAGACACACAGAATTAGCCAGGATTCTGATCCCGTGGGGCACGTCTAGGGCAGGGTCGGGCTGCAGGGATCATCCTCTGCCCCCTCCTGCCCTTTCTGAGCCCTGGGCCTGCTATCCCCTACCAATGAGGGGAACTTATTCCACCTCCGAGGTGGAATAAGTTCCCCGTTCAAGTCGACAGCCCCAGACATATAGGGCCGACATTGGAATCGGCTCTGTATGTCCAGGGTTGACGACCGCCCACTGCTCACCCTAGCACCGCCCCTCATCCACCCCTTTTCTGCCCCCATCTAATTTCCCTGTACAACGCGTGAGATTAGACAGGATTGGGAGAGGGCACGAATAGTGGGGATGGACGTCCTGTTGATGTTCAGAGTTGGAAATAGTTAAGTTGTCTATTGTAGGTAAGGATTATGAGCTAACCATGGAAAAGTTCAAGTGTTTCTTTGCCATAATTAGGACCCCTCTCCCTCTTCTATCTATTCTGGGTCAGTTAAACAGCATGTATTGGGGTGTAAGCAGCTGTTTAAGGAGGACGCAGTCAGAGATAGTGATCCAGCTTTCAATGATGCACATTAAGTCAGTGTCTGTAAGTTGTATTTGGTCTGGTATGGTTTGAATTTTGTTACGAACTGAGCGGGCATTAATAAGGGAACATTTGAGTGGGTAATTATGGTGCTTGAGTCTGGTGCTTGTGGGGTCTGGAGTTCAGCTGTGTTGATTTGTATGAGTCTGTGTGTTGCTTTTGAGAGTGGTACTTTATGGCAGGTTGTAAGGTACAAGAGATTTGGTCTGTAGAGGATTGGAATGTTGTTACCCTGTGTATCAAGAACCTGAGTGGAAGTTATGAGGGCAAAGAGCGCGAGCGTTATCATCATGTGGTGTATGAGAATGTGTCGTATCATGTTTGGTTGAGTGTTGCTAGCTTACCAGGGAGGAATTGGCAGGAGGAAATTCTGTTAATATGTTGGGATTATAAAGGTGACTTCTTGGCAGTGCATTGTTTGGATGACTATGTAGTTCCTTGGTATTCTGCTGTGTTTATGATGGTCCCCGCCTAAGGGCCACACCAAAGGGCCTTCTGGTGAGGCCCTCAGGTGTGGGCTGCCAGGCACAGGTGCGCCCAATGGTGCCCAGAGACTGTGATCATGATCGGAAGCACCATACCTGCGCTGGTTCAGCTGCTGGCTCTCCTCCACCTTCAAGACCAATGAACACATCAAGAGGCTGTAAGAGGTGAGCATTCTCTGCATGTGCTGATTCTCCCTGCTGTCTGCTGCCTTGCCCTCAGCACCTCCTGCACGCAGCCAGCCAGCTCCGCCTACTTTGCCCTGCCTCCTCCTGCACTGGGAAACTTTAAAAAAACAGTGCAGCTTGGGTGCGCCCATGCCTGGTGGGCCCGCATGGCCAGAGGGCTCTTTGGCATGGCCCTTAGGTGGGGAATGCCGGAGGGAGGACAAAACTACAACCAACCTTATTGAAAGCCTGCCTTAAACCACATTTCACCACGTGACAGCACAACTCCTCTCGCCTATCGGTCCTTCATCCACCCGACGAAGCGAGGAATGAAGCAACCAACATTAGTTCAAGAACTCTGACAGTCTCTTGGTCCATCTGCCATACAAACTAACAATAATCAACACCCTATTCACTGTCATCCCAAACCTCTTAACAATCAATAAGTTCTACATAAAGTTCTACTCTTGCTATGTACCTTATCAACTTCAGCTGCTCCAGAAGAATGCCACAAGATTGTTGTAGGTTTATTGAGAACTCAACAACGATTTACATTGATTGTTCTGTTTTCTCCTATCTTATTTCTTGCCCTTGTCTGAACAGTTAATCTTCCTATTGGTAAACTACCTATTGCAGTTACTTTTTTACCAATTCCGCTATATTGTAACACCCCACACTCCACAATTGATCTTTGTTTGTTTGCTCACCCTATACTAGAAATAGATGTTACCCTCATACATACAACAAAATCTCCCTATGGTGGCATAGCCCTCATTTTATTCACTATCCAGATAACAACTTCAAAATACAATTACTATTACATTAAAATTACCCTCCTTGTCAGTTCCCCACATTTCAGATTCTATATAACTCAATCCATCTTAACAAATTTACCACCACCACCTTCCCCTTTACCTACTTTGCAAATCTTTTTCTCTAACTCACGGCTACCACTCCTCAACCACAATGGAGTTCAGGACCTTAGTTGCTTGCATTCTATTGCTCACACTACTAACCATCAAACAAACAAACTCCTACACCCAGCATTTCAATATGAACCAACCACCCACCATACCCATCATCCAAACCCACACAAGGCATGAAATCAGTCATTTCCATAAAAATCTTAACTACTCAGGTAAACATAGGTCTAACAATAGACTAATCCACATTCACCCAATAACCATTACCCAAACTTGACAACTCATAGACAACCCCCCCCCCATTAAATTCATTCTGATTAATGCCAGATCCGTCAGTAATAAAATCCCTGTCATTACTGACCTGATTAAAGATGAACATCTGGACTATTTATGTGTAACAGAAACATGCTGTCTGAAACAGGTTTCATACTTCTAAATCAACTAAAAATAGATGGCTGTGACCTATTCAATTGCCACAGAATTAACCAATGAGGGGGTGGAGTCCTTATAATTAGCAAACATAAATATAAAGCCATCCCTAGTATATGCACTCACACAGAAGGAATAGACAGTCTTAAAACAGAAAATAAAAGCTTTGCTACATGCTTGATCTACAGACCTCCCTCTTCTAACCATGAAAACCTGACTTCAATACTAGAATCTGCATACAATGCTCCTCTAAAAAAAAATTATCATTTTGGGTGACTTTAACCTGCCCTCACTCAGCACACAATACGCAAATTCATTCATCAATACAATGGCCAACATGGGCTGCCGTCAGATAATAAACATGCCCACTAGATCTTGCATTCTTTCCAATAAAAACTACAGACCTCCACTTGGCACCTCAGTCAAAACAAGTCTCTTGGTCAGACCATTATATAGTTAATTTTACTACACTCACCCCCCCCCCTATCACCAATGCAAAATACAAACCCACCTAAAAAAAGATTCAGACACTTCATCAAGGAAGACTTTCTAAATGAAATACTGCCAAAATTAGGGGGCTCGTTTACTAAGTCGTGGTAGCAGCTTCTGCCCAATATCGGAGCCGCGACTTTGTAAACAAGCCCCTAAATTCAACACAAACCGACTTAAAGTGCTCCCTAATGAACTGGAACACCTCTATTCAGAAAACAGCTACCACGACCTACAATCATGGGAAACCATCCCGGAGAGCATCAGAAAAATGGTTTACACAAGATCTTGCTAATCTAAAAAAAACAACTAAGAAAACATGAAAGTAAATAACGATACAATAAAACCCCAGAAAACAAACACATATTTGTCAACTCTGAACTCTTACAAGGAAGCTATTAATAAGGCAAAAAAAGACTACCACACTAAAAAACTAACTAACTCTCTTAACCATCCATGTGAATTATTTGAGATTGTTAAATCCTTAACTAACACTACTTAAAATTATTTAAATTCTGCTAGCATAAATATCCAAATCCTAGTAAACTATTTTCAAGACAGACTGAAAAAGAAAGACACTAATGATCCCCTCATACCACCCCACAAATTTCAACACATGGCACACTTTTCATCTCATAGATCAAAATCAACTCATGAACACAATCACCAAAATTAATACCAGAACATCCCCTCTTGATCTTTGTCCAGTTTCCTGGATCAAGGCAACAAAACTGATTTAGCTCCCCACCTACTCCAAATAGTAAATCAATCCCTACAACAAGGTATCATGCCAAATGAACTTAAACAAACCATGATTCGGCCAATTCTAAAGAACAATTCCCTTGACCGACTATACTCCACATCTTATGGACCTATAACCAGCATTCCATTTGTAGCTAAAATAATTGTCGTCCAAAATCAACTACAGGACTTTATAGACCTTAATGCTCCTCTAGATGAACAGCAATTTGGATTCTGCCCTTTTCACGGTCTTGAATTCCTTCTGTTAGTTCTCTTTGACACCCTTATACATGGGGTAGACAATATAAAACAGACATTCATACTCATATTTATTGACATAACTGCTGCCTTTGACAATGTCAATCATAACACACTTCTCGCTAGACTTGCACAAATTGGAGTAACAGGAATAACTGATCAGTGGTTTCAATCCTACATCTCTGACCATATGCAACAAGTTCAATTTGGACATGAAACCTCCACCATATTCAAACAGGAACAAGGAATACCTCAGGACTCTGCCCTATCAGCCCTTTTATTTAATCAATATTTGTAACCAATATGCAATATATTCAAGAAATACAAAGTTAATTACCATATATATGCGGATGATATTATGTTATATCTCCCCAAAGATAGCTTAAACACAGCCAAACACATATTTGAATACTGTATCATGGAAGCCCAAGCATGGCTATCCTCAAATAAACTGTCCATTAATTTAAAACAAGACAGAAGTCCTCTTCATATCTAGGAACTCAAATTTCACTCCCCCACAAATATTCAAAATACTTGATACAATACCACCAGTTAAAAAAGAAGTAAGATACCTTGGCATTTTACTAGATCAATCTCTCACCTTGTCTGCACACATAAAACAGTTAACCAAATCTATATACTTCAAAGTAAGAACTTTACAACATCTCAGACCCCTACTCGACATGCATGATTTCAGATCAGTGGTTCATGCTCTAATCACCCCCCACTTTGATTTCTGCAATAGCCTCTTTAACAGTATACCCAAAAAGTATCTGAAACAACTCCAAATTGCCCAAAATGTAACCACCAGAATCATATGCAAAGCCCGACTTTCTGACCACATAACACCCATCTTATACAATCTACACTGGTTACCAATAACAAGCAAAATCAAATATAAAACAATAATGAGAACATTTAAGATGGCCAATAATATTGCATCATCATACCTCTCTTCATTAATTACCCAATCCACAAACACTAGAGCTAGAAGGGGAGATCCTCAGATCACTCTTGCAATCCCTCCCGTCTTTCGTAAAACAAAGCCAATCACAAGTAACCATGCCTTCTCTCTTGTTGCACCCATGTTATGGAATTCCCTTCCAGTCTCCTTATGCACTATTAAAGATTTGCAAACATTTAGGAAAGAATTAAAAACTCTTCTGTTTATGCAACACTATGGAGTAAATATCGGAGGTAATGTTATATCTTCTGAATAATCTCAATCTCAACTTGTACCATGAACCCACCTGCTATCCAAAGAAAATGAAGATCTGTACTCCCTGTAAATAGTTTATGTTCATTGTTCTATGTACATAGTTTTGTTAATTGAATTTCAGACTGTTTGTTCTTTGTAAACCGCCCCTGATCGCAGGAAGGGACGGTATAGAAGAAACTCCAAACAAACAAATAAATAAATAAATAGCCCTTTTGGCCCCTGATTGGCTTTATGCAGGGGAGTGGGGAGGAGATTAGGCTTCCTGCCTCTTCACCCAAAGCCAATCAGGGTGCCGAGGCTGAAGATGGTGCTGCTGCTGTTTTATGAAGGCCTCATGCTTTCGGATTGCTTCTGAATGCATCAAAAAGCTACTATGCATAGCCCACTGCCTCATAAAAGTCCCTGCATCCTGATCCACAAAATCCACCCAGCAAGGAACGTGGTCAGACCAAGTGATTGGATCCATCTCCATCCCCCTTTATCCGTTCCATCAGTCGCTGATCAAAAAGCAAATAATCTATTTGGTTATGAACCTGGTGTACCGGGGAGAAAAAGATACATTCATACTGGTTAGGGTGGAGGTCCCTCCACACAACCCGCAAGTCTAAATCCTTCAAAACACTCATCAATGCCCTACTAACCCCTCCCAAATCCTTCACAATCTTTTCCAAAGCCTCCCCAAAGAGCAGCTTGCCCTTATATGGAAGCTTGCTAAGGCGTGCCTTAGAAGATGCGTCTGCCGCCCAATTCCTCAGCCAGAGAAATCTCCGAGCAGCTATCAGCGAAGCCATAGATTTAGCCGACTTTCTAACCAAATCATGAAAGGTGTCTGTGAGATACGCCGATGCAGACTCTAACTTTGCTCCTTCCAGAGCCGTCGTCACCTCAGATTCAGGAGAAGCCTCTGCCTGCAGCCACCTAACATAGGCTCCACAGATAGAAGCCTGCAGCGCTAATGCACTGGTATCAAATGCTTGCTTGAGCAGCGCCTCCAGTTTTCTATCCTGCAGATCCTTAAGAGCTGCTCCTCCTTCTACAGGGATAGTGGTCTTTTTTGTCACCGCCGAAACCAAGGCATCCACCTTTGGCATCTGCAGCAATTCTTTCTCATCCTGAGGTATCGGATACAGATGCCCTAATGCCCGTCCACTCCTCAAGGTGGCTTCTGGGTACTTCCATTTTGATTCCACCATCTGTTTAATTACCCTGTGGACCGGGAAACACCTCTGCTCTGCCCGAAAACCTTGAAGCAGCGGATCCTCTAGGGGCTCCGCCGGTACTGTCGGCAAAGCCAGATTGAGAGCTGAAAGAGCATGAGAAATCAGAGCCCCCAGTTCTTCCTTCCGAAAGACTGAAAACATTTGGATCTTCCCCTGCTCCTAGCTCCCCCTCTTCTAACACTTCTGGCCACAGGTCTAACTCAGGCTCAGAAGGGAGCTTTCCCTCTTCCGCTTCCTGAGAACCCAGGTCCTGTTGACCACTAACGCCGGTCTCCGCTGCAATGGCTACACTCCCCTTTGAGGACCCCTCTCCTGGGTCCAGCTCAGCACTGCCCTTCTGAGACCCCTCAGTCAGGCTAATTAAACTCTCCTTGGCCTGCCCCTGCTGCAGCTTCAAGCAATATGCCTTATGAAGAGACAATATAAAATCCGGAGAAAATAGTGACTGCAGCGCCCCTGGAGCTTCCAAAAGCGGAGCAGAGTCCACCACTGATGGTGGAGTCAAGTTTTTGGACTTAAACTTCTTTTTTACAGGCTTTTCCTGAAGCACGGGAGAAACGGAAGAGCAACCTAAAATGGCCGCCGTTCCTGCCTTTTCTGAAGCAAACTGAAGTTTTAATGAAGAATCTTGAACCGGCGCCTTGTCCTCCATCTCACAAAATAAACGCTGTAACTCGCTGCCCCGACGCACACAGAAGCGACACAAACCTTGCTCGGACAAGCCCCTCCGGCTCCCGCACTGCGCGCAGACTGCTGAACTGGCAGCATGCGCTCACATGCACCACTGCTCCACCTTGGGCTCCCGAAGGCCGCACTCTCTGAACCCCAAAAGACACAACTTACCGCATCTGTTCCGTGCTATCCCTTGCCTCACCAGACCGATACTGCTGCTAGCAGCAGGGTAAGAAGGATCTCCGGAGGAGGGCGGCTGGACTCTGGGGCTCCCAGATCCTACCTCACCTCTCCTCCACGGTTCCTGCCACCGAGGCAGGCTCTGCCTCTGCTGCTCGTGTCAATCCCGATCTGGCAGCTGGCATCGTGTTTTGTTTTTTTGTTTTTTTAACTATGTTTTCAACTTTTCATTTCTGGGTGCTATCCCTGCCCCAACCCAGCTAGGGTCAGTGAGGGAATCCTCTGGTAGTGCAGATCCTGTTCGCCTCCTAAGAGCCAGTCAGGAACACATCCTTCAGGCTGCTGAGGACTGAAAGACTGGCTCTCTAGCACCAGGGGGGAGCTGGGTAGGCTAGCAGCAAGTCTTTGAAGAGTTCAGTCCTCAGCGGCTGAAGGAGGTTGACTACCCTACTGTTCCTGGACTGGCCCGGAGAGACGAAAAGGAACAGACGTTTCAACCATCATACTGTGGCTTTCTTCAGAGTGAAAACGCCACAGCATATCCTGAAGAAAATCACAGCATGGTTCCACTTACTGTGATGCGGCATAACCTGGAAAACTGCAAAGATCAAGACTGAAAAAATTCAGAAAAACTCAGAGATACATAACATTATTAATCAACAGAACAACTATGCAACAAATAACTTCCCTCATATGCTATTCAGCATTTGCAGCTGATACAGAATGTGGCATTTCTATAGATTCTGTTTAGACAAAAAATTATGATTAGAAAATGGTCTGACCGGGGAAGTGTTAATATCTGCCAATTATACAACTAGCTGCTGCAACGAACATAAACCCAACATGTGTGTTGCCACTGAAACAGGTTGAAAGGAACCAAAATCTGCCATAGCCAAAGAAAATTCCTCTACCAACCCATCCCCCACCCTATCCATCTTACCAAAATTCCTAAGTATCAACTGTAATCTAGGCCCTGAACACTCTACAGCAATTCATTCCAATAAATGAGACAATGTTCCTAACTTAGTGTTGAATACATCAATGTGCTAATCCTGCAAATTTCACTATAAAACATTGATGAGTCCAGTTAATGTACCTTCCCCTCTCCTTTTCTCATCCCTAAAACAAACCCTCCACCCCCCTTTCTTTCTAGCCTGCTGAACTCATGAATATTCTTCAGGGATTAACTGATTCAAAATGATCTCAAAGTCTAAAAACCATGATTCCCCAAAAATCTAAATTCTCCTCTTCAACAATGTCATGAATTACCTGAACATTATTAGGGACTGAATATGTGCATTTATAAGGCCCACCCTCAAACTATACCCCCCCCCCTACCAACCCCCCGCCAAATCCACCCCTCCAACCTTCGTACATACCTCTTACCCCACCCACCCTCCAATCTAGTCCCTGTCCCATTACAATCATAATCTACCCAAATTCAAACCTTTAATAGAATGTTTCAACTCCTTACCTTCCACTCATACCTCCTCACAATCCACTTATCTTCAGCCATCCACAAAAAATATATGCTCCAAAAACAAAAACTCAATACATATCACAAAGGCACACTCGTTTGTACACAGACGGGGTGCAAAAAGGGCATGCCATGAAGCGCCACAGCAATGCAGCTTAATGTAGGTGTCAGCTCCTCTCTGATGTTGAGCCCAGGAAGGGATAGGGTCTACCATGTCCCCGCAGGCCCTGAAGTACTGCAGGAGCCAACTGACGTATCCAAACAAATAAAGGGCTACAGCTCCAACCTGGGCTGCTGGCTCCTGAAGTACTTTAAATTTAAATTCATCTCTGCTTGTGGCTGTAATATGATTTTGTGCAGGCATAAGTTCCACCAAATAGCATGAGATCCAGGAAGAGGTAGAACTTACCACTACCACCCCCACCCCTCTACAACGGGCCTAAAGTGCTGCATGCAAGAAAAAAAAATGTCTGAACAAATAAAGCACTACAGCCCCAAACTTTAAATATAAAATTCAGCTGTCTCAAGCTGCAATTGTGCTACTGGCAATACATTAAGGGGTTGCTGCAATTAACTCTTCTAGACCTTGCTCCCTCACAGCTAAGTGCCTAAGCTGCCATCAATCAGGCTGACATCACTTCCTCTCCGTGAGTAACTATCTTTTACTCACAGGCATATCAGTAAGATGAATGTTTAAACCTTTTGTCAAGCATACCATGATGAGATCCCTTCCATCCATGGAAGCCAATAAATCACCAGGAATTGAAAGTGGTGTTTCTGTGCAGAAATTCTGTACGTGGAGCAACCACCTGGATTTATAAATCCAGAGAACAGCAACCTAATATGCAAACCCCAAAACAGCATCTTTGGACTCAAGCAAACTATTAGACCCCAAAACAAAAAGTTGATAAAGTCCTCACCCAAGGAGAAGTAAGGTGAATCACTGCTTCTACCCCAAAGAATGAGACAACAGATAGACTAACATCTTAGTCTAAGTAGATGACATCCTGGTGTGTCATAAACAAGTAGGTAATTAGATGGAATTCACCCACCGACTCTACAAGAACTTTAAGATTAAGGACATGAGAAATGTCACACATTATGTCAGAAGCCAAATAAAGAAGGAAGATAAAAGAAGCAACAAAATCAGTTAAATGTTATCCAAATTTAAGATGAGGAAAACAAAAGCAGATGGATTTCCATGGAACTGAGCTTAAAGGGTGATCACAGAGAGACTTGTTGCCAAAAAGAACCAATATCAAATAGTTTGGAAGCTCTTGCTCATAACAGTGATCAGATCAAACACTGCATTTGCAGATGGACTACTGTACAGCACCAACTAAATGTGACTGGAATGCAGTGAAGAGTCATGTAATTTCTGAAGGCCACAATACCAATGTTAACGGCACCTTTGGTTCAACATTGTAGACCCCCCTGAAGAAACTCAGTATAAAGTGAAACACATGGAAGGGCGCCTACGGATGGCGTTGGGGAGCACTTAAAGCTAAGCAACATTTAGTTAAATAGAGGTTGAAGTCTTCATCTGTGGGAGTATTTATATTTATAAACCAGAAAAGTCATTGATGCTATTGGGTGCTACGATTAGATATTTTTAATATTGTTTTATCGAGTGCCACTGAGTCTGAGACATTCTGAGCATTTTGATAAAATCTTGTTTATATAGCATTTCCACAGATAAAATAGTTACCATGTTGGATGGATGTTACAATAGAGTAAATAGTATCAATAGGCATTATTTATATTACTCTGAGAGAAGACCAAAAAGATTATTGTAGAATTACAACGATGGATGGTCAAGTGGTTTGTAAAGACAACTTGAGTTTTACACAAGATCATATTTCTGCATTGTGCAAGGAGCAGACGCCTTTTACAACAGAAGGATTAGCAGGAACAGATTTTGATTCTACCACTTGGGATGCATTATTGAAAAAACAGAAATAGATCATTAAATCTGAATTGCATAGATTATCCATGATAGAATATGTCAGTCGACAACATATCCCGAGGGGATTAAGAATGTACAAAGAACCGCGGATGTACACTATGGACCCAGAATTTGTTGGTAAATGGAATCAAATTCTAAATAAATGCTCACTGGATTTAATGGTGCTAATTATAGATACCACAAAGGTTGTTCTTGAGGACCATCATAAAGAAGCTGATCTGATGATTGCAAAATTAAAAGAAGAGGAAACTGAAGAACAATTTAAATTCAAATTTGATGACATACAAAAGCAGATCGATGTACTTCGGCAAGAGGTTAAGTTGGTTAAGACTAAGAAGCTGAAGAGGGATTATGATGATTATACGACGGGGTATGTTTACCCCTGGATAGATCAAAATCATAAGAACAAGAGATTCCATAAGCAAGTGAATTTTGAATTGACATCTAAAGAATCGAATATTACTGATTCAAGTAGGTCCTCTAGAGAGGATTTTTTGGAAAACGACGAGGACAAGAAAAAGAAAAAGGAAGGAGGGAAAGGGAGATATCGAGAACGGGCCAATCAACAACGGAATTAGGGGATGTGCTGCAAGAACAATTTCAACAATGGGATAGAGGTCTGGTGGTAAATGTGTCTGGTAAAATTCTGACGAATGACCATTATCGAATATTAAATAAAGGTCTATCATATGTACCCACCATTACCTATGATCCATTTCAATTTCGATTGAATTTGGAAGGACTTATGCGAAAACTTAATTTAAAAATGTATTTTGCTTCAGTATCTCAGCCAGCTGATAGAACTACAACCCATCAGAATGAACGTAGGATACTGTTACCTTTTAAATCAACATGGTCCCCGCCAGGTCAAATGCATCCGGCTCTTACGATTTTTAAAGATTTAGTTATAAGAGATGTTACAAATCTAGAACAATGATGTTTTTATTCTCGGAGGGTCTTGTCCCCAAAAGAATGGTCCGCATTGAGAGAGTTACGGACTAGAACCGACATCGTTATCCGGAGAGCGGACAAAGGTGGGGCAGTGGTAGTTTTAAGTCACGACTACTATATTGGGAAGGCGCAAAGACAACTATCTGACCGGGGTACTTATTGTGTTCTGTAGGAAGATCCTACACAGGTTCTCCAAATTCAAATCCGCAATCTTACATTAAAAGCTTTACATGATAAAATTATTTCCAACAAAGAATGGAAATTTTTGAATGTTACAACTCCTATGGCAGCACGGTTCTACTTGGTTCCAAAAATCCATAAAAGTTTAGACCAACCTCCAGGAAGGCCTATAGTCTCTACAAGGGGCACTTTGTTAGAACCGTTATCGGTATTTCTTGATTCATATCTTCGTCCATTACTCATTGATATGCCGTCTTATGTACGAGATACTTCACACTTTTTGGAAAGATGGGATCAGCATTCATGTTGAGCTGCAGATTTGGATATTATTTTGGTGACAATGGATATTACAGCTTTGTATACGAATATACCTCAAGACAAAGCTTATGAGACAGTAGAGCTTGAGTTAAGACATCGGGGAGATTTATCGGAAGAACTGATAATCTTTTTGTTACAGTTAACATGGTTTACTGTTTTCCAAAATTATTTTACTTTTGAGAAGATGATTTACCATCAAATTTCAGGGGTAGCGATGCGGGCCACATGTGCCCCATCAAATGCAAACCTCTTTATGGGGAATTATGAACGCAAATGGATTTTTTCATCTCCATATGCGTCTCAGATTAAGATGTGGTGTCGTTTTATAGATGGCATTTTCTTTTTATGGAAAGGCTCATAAGAATCAGTGATTTCTTTTGTGCAATGGGTGAACGGACTAGACACGGCCATCCAATTTACTTACACTATGGATACTAAGATCACAACTTTTTTGGATGTGTCCATAGAGAAAGGACAGAAAGGACAGGAAGTCTATAGACCGGAATACTTTTTTACACTACAGTAGTGCACATCCCTCTCACTTGGTTTGCAGCTTGTCGTGCTGTGAGGGCTTGCGTGCATCAGTAATGCTGAGAGCTAAACTATCGGTAGTTTAACTACTGGTAGGGTCTCACAAGATGGACAGGTCTCAGCTGAGGTGCCAGACCAAGACAAACCACCCATCTGGGCAGCAGCAGAATGGGATAGTGTTGACGGCGGAGGATCACATTTTTGTGACAACGGCAACACCACCAAACTTAAACTGCGCGGAGGAAAGGCCCGGCAATCTACTTCTGTATCTTGCCATGAAAACCCAATGGATAATTACAACAAAACAAATTGTGCTATGGTGCTGGAAGATGAGACCCCCAGGTCAGAAGGCACTCAACTAGCTACTGGGGAAGAGCTGAAGACTTTTCAGAGTAAAGCCAGCATTTATGATGTTGTTGGATCAAAGCCCTCGGGAAGTCTGACTGCTGATGTAGCTGCACATGAAATGAGAGTCAGAAGCTGTAAAGATGTCTTACGCATTGGAACATGGAATGTACGAAGCATGAACCAAGGGAAGTTGGAAGTGGTCAAGAATGAAATGGAACGTGTACAACTTGATCTGTTGGGTGTCAGCGAATTGAAATGGACTGGCATTGGGCACTTTGCATCAGATGATCACATGGTCTACTATGCTGGAAATGAAAGATAAAGAAGAAATGGTGTTGCATTTATAATAAAGAAGAAACTTGCAAGAACTGTAATGAAATACAATGCAGTCAGCGAACGCTTAATCTCTATTCGTCTACGAGGATTGCCTATCAACACAAGTATAATTCAAGTATATGCCCCAACAACAGCTGCAGAAGAGAATGAAATTGAAGAGTTCTATGAACAAGTACAAGCTGAAATTGACAGAACATGCAAACAGGATATCCTGATAGTCATGGGTGACTGGAACGCAAAAGTTGGCAACAAAGAAGAAGGCAAAGTAGTTGGAAAATATGGACTTGGCAACAGAAACAAAGCTAGAGAAAGACTGATAGAATTCTGCAAGACCAATGATCTATTCATTTCAAACACCTTCTTCCAGCAACACAAGCAGCGACTGTACACATGGACTTCACCCAATGGATTGTATAAAAATCAAATTGACTACATCTGTGGAAGTCAACGATGGAAAAGTTCTATAACATCAACAAAGACAAAACCTGGAGCTGACTGTGGTACAGATCATCAGCTACTAGTATGCAAACTCAAGCTAAAGTTGAAAAAGAGCAAACCACTCATGAATGCAGCAAAATATGACCTTGAGAATATACCACTGGAATTTAAAAATGGCTTGCAAAATCGATTTGCTGCTTTAGATACAAATGACAGAGTTCCGGAAGAGTTATGGAATGACATCAAGAAGGTTGTGTTGGAAGAAAGCGAGAAGTCTCTACAAAAGGTGAAAAAGCAAAAGTGGCCAAAATGGATGACGGAAGGAACTCTGAAAATTGCCCAGAAACGCAGAGAAGCTAAAGCCAGAGGAGAAAGAAAGACAATCACAGAACTCAGAGATTTCCAACGTGCAGCAAGACAGGACAAGGAAAAGTACTACAATGACACTTGCAAGGAAATAGAAGCAGAAACTATTAGAAGAAGAACAAGATTGGCTTTCCTAAAGCTACAAGAGTTAAAGAAAAAGTTCCAGCCTCGAATTGGAATGTTACAAGATGCTCAAGGTTCTATGTTGAATGATGCTGAGAAGATCAAGAAAAGGTGGAAGGAATATACAGAGTTTTTATATGATAAAGATCAAGTGGACCAACAGCCGTTTCAACCTGTACCTTATGATCGGGAACCACTGGTGATGAAAGAAGTTGAAGCAGCATTGAAAGCCTTATCAAAGAACAAAACACCAGGCATTGATAGCATTCCTATAGAAGTATTGCAGCAATCTGATGCAGCTGTTACCATACTTACAAGGCTCTGCCAAGAAATATGGAAGACAACATCATGGCCAACTAACTGGAAAAGATCTGTGTTTATACCAATACTAAAGAAAGGTGATCCAACTGACTGTGGAAATTATCGAACAATCGCTCTGATCCCACATGCCAGCAAGATTCTACTGAAGATTATTCAAAAGAGACTACAACCATACCTGGAACAAGAACTACCTGAAGTGCAAGCAGGGTTCAGGAAAGGGCGAGGAACGAGAGACATCATTGCGGATGTGAGATGGATCCTTAAAAAAAGACTAAAGGGTATCAAAAGGATATCTATTTGTGCTTTATCGACTATAGCAAGGCTTTTGACTGTGTAAACCATGAGAAACTCTGGGCCACATTAAGAAGCATGGGTATACCAGAACACCTGATCGTTCTCTTGCGCAATCTGTACATTGATCAAGAAGCAACAGTTCGAACGGAACAAGGAGAAACAGAATGGTTTAAAATAAGCAAAGGTGTAAGACAAGGCTGCATACTTTCCCCCTACCTGTCTAATTTATATGCAGAACAAATCATCAGAGAAGCAGGATTGTATGAAGACAACAGAGGTGTGAAGATTGGTGGAAGACTCATCAACAACCTTCGCTATGCTGATGATACCACATTACTGGCTGAAAGTGAAGATGATCTGAAACATTTGCTTCTCACAATCAAAGAACATAGTCTCAAAATGGGCCTGCACCTTAATGTAAAGAAGACAAAGATCATGACAACTGGCAAAAGGGAGGAGTAGCCTAGTGGTTGGGGCAAGGTACTTCAGGCCGGAAGGTCGGGGGTTCAAATCCCACTAGAGGACAGCAACCTTGGGCCGGAAGGACTGGGGTTTCTAGTCCCACAGATGCTCCTTGTGGTCTTGGGCAAGCCACTTAACCCTCCATTGCCCATGTTCCCTGTAAGCATTAGTGTATGTGTCTCATATCCCCGCGTGTTAAATGTATCCCCCAATTGTGTTGTGACCGCTTTGATTGAAGGATAAGGCGGTATACAAAACTGTCTAAATAAAATGAATAAATAATCAACAGGTTCATCGTTGAAGGAGAAGAAATTGAAATTGTGAACAACTTTAACCTACTTGGATCAACTATCAATAAAGAAGCAACAAGCAGTCAAGAAATGAAATGACGCATTGCTCTTGGCAGAATGGCTATGAAAGACCTAGATAAGATTCTCAAGAGCAGAGATGTCTCTCTCCATACAAAGATTCGACTTGTTCAAGCCATGGTATTTTCAATAACATCATATGGATGTGAAAGCTGGACAGTGAAAAAGATAGACAGGAAGAAAATTGATGCCTTTGAATTATGGTGCTGGCGGCGAATACTGTGTATACCATGGACTGCCCGAAGAACAAACCAGTCGGTACTAGAGGAGATCAAACCTAAGCTTTCTTTAGAAGCTCAGATGACAAGACTTCGACTTTCATACTTTGGACACATCATGTGAAGAGAGAGATCATTAGAGAAAGACATCATGCTTGGCAAGATAGAAGGTCAATGCAAAAGAGGAAGGCCAGCAATGAGATGGATCGATACAATAACAGCAGCTACGGGTACCAATCTGTCAACAATGAGCTGCCTGACTGAAGACCGAACACAATTTAGGATAGCTATCCAGAGGGTCGCCATGAGTCGACTCCGACTCGACGGCACTTAACAACAACAAGTGCACATCCCTTGAGACTGAAGGACAGTTTACCATTTTCTCAATTTTTACGTTTTCGAAGGAACTGCTTTGATGTGTATGAGTTTAAGAAACAATCACAAATTTTATCAAGAAATTTCAGAGAAAGAGGATATCCCCATAAAGTGATTCAAAGAGCATATCGTTGGGCCTTGTTTAATGAGACATCACGGTTGGTTGAAGCTTCTCAAGGGAAAGAGAAAATAATTGACACAGAACATATTAATTTAATAACAAAAATTTCTCCATTGAGCTTTAAAATTCAAAAAATAGTATCAAAACACTCCAATGTTTTGAGTAATATGTCTGGTCTTGAAGGGAAGTGCATACGATGTGTGTGGCAGAGGGACAAAAATTTAAAAGAACAACTAAGCCCAGCGTTTCTATGACCTCCAGTGGAAGGGAAGGAGGAACTTCAAATAAGGGGCCACATGAAATGTGGCCACTGTGGAATTTGTGAAATTACCAATAAGGTCCAAGAGTTTGCATACCATGGAAAGGTTTACACTTTGAAAGGCAATACATCTTGTGATACCACATCGGCGGTGTATGCAATTAGGTGTCCATGCAATTTATTGTACATAGGGAAAACCACAAGGTCTTTCAAAACACGTATGGTTGAACATAAAAGCCATCTTAAATGTGGAATGTTAACGGCACCTTTGGTTCAACATTGTATGGAACGACATCACCAGTTTGAAGAATTACGTTGTTTTTGTATTGAGAGGGTCTCCTCGGTGATGCATGGGAAGTCACAAGAACAAACACTATTATTGCATGAACAACGCTGGATATTCACCTTGAAAACCCTATCACTAGAGGGTTTAAATTCCTGCATTGATTGGGGAGCTTGTTTATGAAGAAGGATGTGGTGGGGTTCCATGACGTAAATTGCATGAACAACATTAGGTAATGATGTCATTAAATGTGCACATAATAGGGAGGCTCCATGGCTGTTCCGCATGCGCGGTGTCTTTTTGAAACAGTCACTGCTTTAGGAAACCTCATGGAAGACAACGTCTGCAGCATCTATGTGAAGGTTGTTATGGTACGTGAAACTATAAGTTCTGTTCTGAGGATTTTGTGACAGAAGACGTGGAAAATCATTATGGAACTTTATGGTTTTATTTTATTTTGTTTTACTCGTAGACCCCCCTGAAGAAACTCAGTATAGAGTGAAACGCATGGAAGGGCGCCTACGGATGGCGTTGGGGAGCACTTAAAGCTAAGCAACATTTAGTTAAATAGAGGTTGAAGTCTTCATCTGTGGGAGTATTTATATTTATAAACCAACCATATGCCAGAAAAGTCATTGATGCTATTGGGTGCTACAATTAGATATTTTTAATATCGTTTTATTGAGTGCCACTGAGTCTGAGACATTCTGAGCATTTTGATAAAATCTTGTTTATATAACATTTCCACAGATAAAATAGTTACTACGTTGGATGGATGTTACAATAGAGTAAATAGTATCAGTAGGCATTATTTATATTACTCTGAGAGAAGACCAAAAAGATTATTGTAGAATTACAAAATATATTGCAGCATCTGAAGCATGTCAGAAAGTCATCTGGCTAAGCCAACTGCTGATAGATGACAGAGTCAAAATATAGAACATCAAAACATAAGTCATATGGACTTTATCTGTTGTCATTTTCTATCTAGACTGCCCATCCATAGGAATTAAGCAGTTCCAAAATACCTTAATTTCCCTCAGAGATCCTCTATACTTGTCCCATGGTTTCTTGAATTCAGATACAATTCTTGTCTCTACCACACTCACTGGGAAACTGTTCAACGCCTCCATCATGCTTTCCATAAAGAAATATTTCCTTAGGTGCTCCTGAGTCTGCATGCTTTCACCTTCCTTATCTCATCACCCCTCATTCCAGGGCTTCCTTTCAATAGAAAGAAGGCCACCTTATGTGCATCTGTGCCATAGAGCAGTGGTTCCCAAACCTATACTGAGGATTCCCTAACCAGTTGGGCTTTCAGCATATCCACTATGCATATTCATGAGAGAGATTTGAATGTACTGCCTTTACTGCATTCCAGCCTAACTCCTGCATATTCATTGTGGATATCCTGAAAATCTGACTGGCTGGACTCTGGGCTGGGACTCTGTCATATCTCCCCTTTCTTGCCGTTCCTCCAAAGTACACATACTGAGATCTTAAAGTCTATCCCCATATGGTTTATGATGAATGCCACTGATCATTTTAGTAGCTACCCTCTGAACTGACTCCATCCTGTTGATATCCTTTAGAAGGTGCAGTCTCCAAATGAGTTCTCACCAGAGACATACAGAGGTACTATCACCTCCTTTTTCTTGTGGCCATTCCTCTCCTTACTGTATGTTCCCATACATCCTTCGGGCTTTTGCCATCACATTTTCAATGATCATCTGATACGATCACCTCTAGGTTCCAGATCTTCTTTCATGCATTGAAGTGCATCATCCCCCACACTATACTGCTCCCTTGGGTTTTTACATCCCAAATGCATGACCTGCATGAACTCGTAAATCTACTAGAAGCAAACCAGGAGTGCATAAGGCTGAAACAAACCTAGAAGGTGAACTCTTGCACCAGGTACATCAATGGGAAGTACTACTATCTGGAGAGACCTCTGAGAGAACAGCACAATAGAACTTCATTAATACCCAAAGGAAGGGATGATTGTGGATGCATTGACCGCATTACTGTCCAGAAACCACTACTATAACCTTACAGAAAGGATGAATCTTGAGGCTTAACCAATAGATGATTAGCCAAATATTAGACAGCAAAGGGTTCACGTTTATTTATTTATTTTTCTGTTTTTCTATATTGCTTTATCTGGGAAATCAAAATGGTTTACAGATAACAGCCCTTCCGCTATATCACTAACAAAGATGTTAAAAAGAATCGGACCAAGGACAGTGGTGTGCCCCAGGGATCTGTCCTTGGTCCGATTCTTTTTAACATCTTTGTTAGTGATATAGCGGAAGGGCTGTCGGGTAAGGTTTGCCTCTTTGCGGATGATACCAAAATCTGCAATAGAGTAGACATCCAGGAAGGTGTAGATAACATGAGGAGGGATCTAGCTAAGCTTGAAGAATGGTTTAGAATTTGGCAGCTGGGATTTAATGTTAAAAAATGTAAGGTCATGCATTTGGGCTGCAGCAATCCAAGGAAGCAATATAGTATAGGGGGTGAAGTACTTTTGTCCACTAAAGAAGAGCGGGACCTAGGCGTGATTGTGTCTGATGATCTTAAAGTAGCTAAACAGGTAGAAAAGGCGACGGCAAAAGCTAGAAGGATGCTTGGGTGCATACGGAGAGGAATGGCTAACAGAAAAAAGGAGGTGATAATGCCTCTCTATAAGTCTTTGGTGCGACCTCATTTGGAGTATAGTGTGCAATTCTGGAGACCGCACCTTCAAAAGGATGTGAACAGGATGGAGTCGGTGCAGAGGGTGGCTACTAAAATGATTAGTGGTCTTCATTATAAAGCATATGAGGACAGACTGAAGGATCTTAATATGTACACCTTAGAGGAAAGACGGGATAGAGGTGATATGATTGAGATGTTTAAATACCTCCGTGGCATAAATGTTCAGGGAGAGAGCCTCTTTCTATTGAAAGCAAGTTCTGCTTCGAGGGGACATGGGATGAGGGTGAAGGGAGATAGATTCAGGAGTGATATGCGGAAATATTTCTTTACGGAAAGAGTAGTGGATCCATGGAATAGTCTCCCAGTGGAGGTGGTAGAGATGAGGACAGTAACTGAATTCAAAAAAGCATGGGACAAACACAAAGGATCTCTAAAGGTAAAAAGGGGACTGTTGTAGTTGTTGATATGGAAGGACAGACTAGATAGGCCATGTGGTCTTTTTCTGTCATCATATTTCTATGTTTCTATGTAACAAAACGTTTAACTAAGTTACAAAGAATAGAGAAAACAGAGTAAATTATGCATTGTAACAGTAACAAGTAACATTGTGAACAGATTTGGTTTGTTGGGTTTAGGGTTTAGGTTTGACAAAAGCAAGTAGTAATGTCAACAATCATGGCTGCCTAGAGTCTTGGATTGTGTGGAAAATGTTCCAGCAGTTTGGGGGGGGGGGGGGGGGAGGTGTGCAAGGGAAGCGCAGGATTTCTAGGAGTGGCAAATTTCCTGACTTTGTCACCTGACCCTATTGTGGGGAGGTGAGAGACTTTAAAGGTTATGTGGATAGCTTGTGGCCTGTATTGTGCTTCCAGTTAGCATGTTCTCTGTGGCAGGCAAACCTCCAGGACAAATTCTCTCTGTACAATACAATGCAACTATGTGCTTAACACTTCTTAGTTTTGTACATTACGTTTGCACAAGTATCCTTGTGTGTAACTACAAAAGGCTTCTGAGCCTGTTACCATGTCATAATAAGCTTGTGGAGTCTGGGAACAAATGAATGGTGCCTTAGTTCAAGAAAAGATCACCGATTTCAAATGAGACGTAAGTCCAAAGTTGCAGAAGGAAACTGCTAGATCAAAAAAAAGTTCTCTCTGCGGGTTTTGTTTCTCACGTAAAAAGTATAAGCTTTTGAGAAAGTATATCTTTTACTTGGGGATTCACTTACAAAAACTGTCACAATAAAGGGGTATATATGGTACCAGCACAATGCCTATACCTTCAGAATGATTTCATAGATTTACGGGAAATTTGTCAGAAATTGTGTTTCAGATGTTCTCATTTTATTGGAGCCTCAATTGCATTTGGAAAAACTGGAGTTTTCAACAAAATGCAAAGTGCAGAGGCAGAAAAGTTTGAAGTATGAAGCAAAATGCCGGAAACTAGGAGTTAAGTCATATTCTGGCAACGAACTCTGACTTTCTGACTAAAGGTGAAAAACTCTAGATTGATTTTAAGAACAAAAATCCTATTGCACTTAAAAGTATGGCAAATATGTGTGTTAAAACCTTTTCAGTATAATAAATCTAAATACTATGGGGTCTATTCATCCCCCTTGCCATTCCCGACTAAGCATCCCAATACGACAAGGAGTTTGTATGGGGAGGCTTAGACGGGGGCAGGAAGGGGCAGTACAGAGGCGGAGTTAGGGCAGGCAGTGGGCGACCTGCTGCCCCGGACATACAGGCCCGATTCTGAAGTCAACCCTGTAGATCTGGGGTTGGCAGACTGGACAGGGGTCTTATTCTACCTCAGAGGTGGAATAAGTCCCCCTAGATGTCAAGGGACGGGAAGCCCAGCCAGAAGCAAAAAGCTGAGGGGTGCAGGAGATTCCCCTCAGCTCGATCCTGGCCATGGGAGGCCATATTGAAGGTCGGGCTGTGGGGAAAGGAGAAGGTGGTCAACAGCCATGGATTGCTGGTCCTGAATGGAGCCGTGATGCCATGGCAACTGGACGCCATGGTACCACGGCTCCATTCAGGAGCCTTATTGAGTTAGCCGGTCAGGGACCTGTATGTGCAGGCCAATGGGAATTGGGTCCTGGCCTACACGTACAGGCCTAGATGTGATTCTGATCTGGTGGGGGCTAGACAGGCCCCATGGGATCAGAATTGGGTCTATCTTTGTGCGTCCATTCTGACCAGACACACAGAGGCTGAGACGTACAGAATGGAATGTGTCTCCATGCTACAAAAGCAGTTACTCAGCTGGAAGACTAAAGAATATAAAGAGTCACCGGAAAGATGAGACAATGTGGTAGTCACTGGTGATTCATTGAACTGACTGGGCAGTGCAATTGGGGCAGAGAATGTGGCAAGGGATTAAACTCCGCTCCTTCTAATCTCACAGACGTATCTTTCTCCACTTTTTTTGTGCTGCTCTTTCTTCACTGAGCTGTGGCAGGCTTGTCACACCTAACCAAACATGAGCAGTTTCAACCATCCCAGTCACAATGCTTAGAGCAGCTCACTCTTCTCAGCCTTCCTGGCCTGGCTGCAGGGCTGGTGCAAGTATATGAGGTGCCCTAAGCAAATCTCATTCTTGCTGTCCCTCTGCTCCAGCCCCTGCAGCTATTGCCACCACTGCTGCCCCTCTCCAGGACCTAGAGAGGTGGCAATGACTTCAAACATCAATGCAGCACTTACAAAGCCTCTGGCACTGTGTATTGTTCCTACTTCCACGCCTTGTGATGCAGGCTTCCTATTTGCCTGGCAGCAGAAGTAGCTGTTATGAATAATTGTTATTATTATGTAAAAGAGTAGATTGATAAACTAAAAAGCAGCATATCACATGGACCGGATGGTATACACACAAGAATGTTGGAAAAACTCAAAGATGAACTTGCAGAGCTACAATCAGTAATTTATAACCAGGGTAACCCACATAAGGCCTATTTTTAAAAAGAGCTTGAGGGGTGATCTGGGAAACTACAGACTGGCGAGTCTAGTGGTGCCAGACAAAGTGGCAGAAACTACTGTAAAGAACAAAATTACTGAATACATGGGCAGACATGGTGGAATGGGATATAGTCAACATGGATTTAGCCAAGGTAAGTCTCGCCTCACCAACCTGTTCCATTTCTTTGAAGGCGTGAATAAACATGTGGATAAAGGTGATTCAATTGATGTATTGTCTGAAAGCATTTGAGAAAGTCTTACATCAGATACTTCTGAGGGAATTAAAGAATCATTTCAAAGGAGTCAATGTCCTATTGTGGAATGAAAACTGGTTGAGAGATAAGAGACAGGCAATAGGGATAAAATGGTCAATTTTTTAGTGGAGGAAGGTAAATACATTACATTTGCAGATGGCACCAAACTATTCAAAGCAAATCTCATGCAGATTGTGCTAAACTGCAGGAGGATCTTGTAAGAATGAGAGGATGGACATCCAAATGGCAGATGAAATTTAAAGTGGACAAGTGCAAAGTACTGCACGTAGGGACGAATATCCCAAGCTAAGGGAGTTACCACTTTCGGAGTCACCATCCATGAAAAGGATTTGGGGGCTTCAGGACATGAATTTATGAGGCAAAACTCAAGTTGACAGTACATCCATGGTGTGTCTAAGTCCTTTGAGATAGGAATTGCCATCAGTTAAGTGCCTTTGCAAGTTTTTTGAACTTTTAAATTCATTTAGAAATTGATAAAAACCAGTAGTGCACTTAGAAACCTATGAATGACAATGGGGCAAATGTTGCGTTGTGCCGTTTAATTCTTCTACCAGCGTTGTATCCCCGTCTGAAGCTTCTATATTTAATTGCATATCCTTCTCCATTGCGGCAACTACAGTTTTCTGTTGTCAAGCTGGGTACGCTGCTTTTTCTTTCCCCTTGTTTAGGATAGCATTGTATGGCATGAGGGGGCTTATTAGTGTTTTTCAGTGGTAAAATGTAATGTGTGCCTTTGAGTCAGTCCTGACTCCTGGCGACTCCTGGTGACCCAGAAGCTCCTGGGTTTTCTTGGCAGTGTCACCGGAAGTAGATTGCCAGGCCTTTCTTCTGAGGCAATGGAGGGTTAAGTGACTTGCCCAAGGCCACATGGAGTGCTAGCGGGAATCGAACCCTGGTTGCTTGGTTACCAAGCCAGTGCTCCTAACCACTAGGCTACTCCTCCACTCCCTAGTGGTAGTAGTAGTGTTCATAAAAGATACAACAGACTTAGAAAAGATACAGAGAAGGGTGACCAAAATGATCCTTGGTCCGATTCTTTTTAACATCTTTGTTAGTGATATAGCGGAAGGGCTGTCGGGTAAGGTTTACCTCTTTGCAGATGATACCAAAATCTGCAATAGAGTAGACACCCAGGAAGGTGTAGATAACATGAGGAGGGATCTAGCTAAGCTTGAAGAATAGTCTAGAATTTGGCAGCTGGGATTTAATGTTAAAAAATGTAAGGTCATGCATTTGGGCTGCAGCAATCCAAGGGAGCAATATAGTATAGGGGGTGAAGTACTTTTGTCCACTAAAGAAGAGTGGGACCTAGGCATGGTCGTGTCTGATGATCTTAAAGAAGCTAAACAGGTAGAAAAGGCGATGGCAAAAGCTAGAAGGATGCTTGGGTGCATACGGAGAGGAATGGCCAGCAGAAAAAGGAGGTGATAATGCCTCTGTATAAGTCTTTGGTGCGACCTCATTTGGAGTATAGTGTGTAATTCTGGAGACCGCACCTTCAAAAGGATGTGAACAGGATGGAGTCGGTGCAGAGGGTGGCTACTAAAATGATTAGTGGTCTTCATTATAAAGCAAAGAGGACAGACTGAAGGATCTTAATATGTACACCTTAGAGGAAAGGCAGGATAGAGGTGATATGATTGAGATGTTTAAATACCTTAGATATGATTGGAATATCAGAGACATGGTGGAAGGAGGACAACCAGTGGGACACTGTGATACCTGGGTACAAACTATATCGTAATGATAGAGCTGAACAAATTGGTGGAGGGGTTGCGCTCTATGTTAGAGAGGGCATTGACTCAGAAAGGATTAAAGTTTTGCAGGAAACAAAATCTGCTGTAGAATCTATATGGATTGAAATTCCATATAAAAGGGGGAAGGCGATGGCAGTGGGGGTGTACTATCGAGCACCTGGCCAGAATGTCCAAATGGATGATGAAATGCTCAAAGAAATCAAGGAAGCTAACAAAAGTTACAGCGCAGTAATAATAATGGGTGATTTCAATTACCCCGGTATCGATTGGGTCAGTGTCACGTCAGGACATGCTAGGGAGATAAAGTTCCTAGATGGAATAAATGACTGCTTCTTGGAGCAGCTGGTTCATGAACCGACCAGAGGGGAAGCCATATTAGACCTAGTCCTTAGTGGAACACCAGATCTAGTGCAAGAGATAAGGGTGTTGGGGCCACTTGGCAATAGTGATCATAGCATGATCGCCTTTGATTTAATTAGTGGAGGAGGGATAGTAAGGAAATCCACAGTACTACCTTTTAACTTTCAAAAGGGAGACTATGATAAAATGAGGAAAACAGTTAAGAAAAATCTAAAAGGAGCTGTTGCGAAGGTTAAAGACGTACATCAAGCTTGGGTGTTGTTGAAAAATACTATCTTGGAAGCCCAGACCAGCTGTATTCCACGCTTTAAGAAAAGTGGAAGGAAGTCCAAAAAACTGCCAGCATGGTTTAAAGGTGAGGTCAGAGAGGCTGTTGTTGCCAAAAAAGCATCTTTCAGGAAATGGAAAAAAGAGCCAAACGACGAAACCTGGAAACAGCACAAGCACTGGCAAGTCAAATGCAAGGCATTGATAAGGCAGGCAAAGAGAGAATTTGAGAAGAAGCTTGCTGCGGAAGCAAAAACGCGAAATAAAGACCTTTTCAAGTACATTCGTAGCAAAAAACCTGTGAGAGAGTCAGTTGGTCCATTAGATGATAAAGGGGTTAAAGGAGCACTAAGAGGCGACAAGGCGATAGCGGAGAGACTGAATGAATTCTTTGCTTCGGTCTTTACTGAGGAAGATGTAGGGATGTTACCCATGACTGAAGTGGTATTTAAAGGTGCGGAAGAATTGAAGGAAATATTGATACATCGGGAAGATGTCTTACAACTATTAGATAAACTGAAGAGTAGCAAATCACCTGGGCCGGATGGTATACATCTAAGGGTATTGAAATAACTGAAATATGAGATTGCAGAACTGCTATCAGTAATCTGTGAACTATCATTAAAATCATCTCTAATACCTGAAGATTGGAGGATCGCCAATGTAACACCAATTTTTAAAAAGGGTTCCAGGGGTGATCCGGGAAACTACAGACCGGTGAGCCTGACGTCAGTACCGGGAAAAATGGTAGAAACCATCATAAAGAATAAAATTACTCAGCATGTAGATAGTCACAACCTAATAGGAGACAGCCAACATGGCTTTAGACAAGGAAGATCTTGTCTTACTAATCTGTTATGTTTTTTTGAAGGAGTGAATAAACAGGTGGACAAAGGTGAGTCGGTTGATATTGTGTATCTGGACTTTCAGAAAGCCTTTGACAAGGTCCCTCATCAGAGACTTTTGGCAAAACTAAAGAGTCATGGGATAGGAGGCAGTGTACTATTGTGGATCAGGAACTGGTTAAAAGATAGAAAGCAGAGGGTAGGGCTAAATGGCCAATTTTCCCAATGGAGAAAGTTGAATAGTGGTGTACCCCAGGGATCTGTGCTGGGTCCGCTGCTTTTTGACATATTCATAAATGACCTGGAAAGTGGAATAACGAGTGAGGTTATCAAATTTGCAGATGACACAAAATTATTTAAAGTTGTTAAAACCCAAGAGGATTGTGAAAAATTGCAAGAGGATCTTGATAAATTGGAAGACTGGGCATCAAAATGGCAGATGAAATTTAATGTGGACAAGTGCAAGGTTATGCACCTAGGGAAGAACAACCCAAACTATGGTTACACGATGCAAGGTTCCACATTAGGAACCACCACCCAGGAAAAAGATTTAGGCGTCATTGTGGATACCATGTTAAAACCCTCAGCCCAGTGTGCAGCGGCGGCCAAGAGAGCAAATAGAATGCTAGGTATGATAAGGAAAGGAATGGAAAATAAAACAAAAGATATTATAATGCCTCTATATCGTTCCATGGTGAGACCGCACCTTGAATATTGTGTGCAATTCTGGTCGCCGTATCTTAAAAAGGATATAGCGATTTTAGAAAAGGTACAGAGAAGAGCCACCAAAATGGTAAAGGGGATGGAAGTATACTCCTATGAAGAAAGGCTAAAAAGGTTAGGACTCTTTAACCTGGAAAAGAGACGGCTGAGGGGAGATATGATAGAAGTCTATAAATTAATGAACGGAGTGGAACGGGTAAACGTAGATCGATTGTTTACCTTATCAGAATATAGAAAGACTAGGGGACATGCAATGAAGCTACAGGATAAACTATTTAAGACTAATAAAAGAAAATATTTTTTCACTCAACGTGTAATCAAACTCTGGAATTTGTTACCGGAGGATGTAGTAAAGGCTGTTAGTGTAGCTGGGTTTAAAAAAGGTTTGGACAAGTTCCTGGAGGAAAGCTCCATAAACCATTATTAAGAAGTGACCGAAGATATCAATGCTTGACCCAGTACAAGCATTGTGGAACTTGTGTCTCTTGGGGAAACTGCTAGGTACATATGACCTAGATTGGCCACTGTTGGAAACCGAATACTGGGCTTGATGGACCTTGGTCTGACCCAGTATGGCATATCTTATGTTCTTATGTTCCGTGGCATAAATATTCAGGGAGAGAGCCTCTTTCAATTGAAAGCAAGTTCTGCTACGAGGGGACATGGGATGAAGGCGAAGGGAGATAGATTCAGGAGTGATATGCGGAAATATTTCTTTACGGAAAGAGTAGTGGATCCATGGAATAGTCTCCCAGTGGAGGTGGTAGTGATGAGGAGAGTAACTGAATTCAAAAAAGAATGGGACAAACACAGAGGATCTCTAAAGGTAAAAAGGGGACTGTTGTAGTTGTTGATATGGAAGGACAGACTAGATAGGCCATGTGGTCTTTTTCTGTCATCATATTTCTATGTTTCTATTTATTTACTTAGCAAATTTTCTATACCGCTTTATCTACAAGTCAAAGCGGTGTACAGTCAACATAATTGGGGAACATTTACATACTGTAGAACTTGAACTAAACAAAATTAAATTGGATTAATACTACAGTATTTGAGGAACTGTAACATTCCAACAGTATAATTAGGGCAAATACAGGTTAACATTATCAGTTTACTAGTGTACTTAAGCAAGATGGAATGCAGTTTAGCTTTTTTTTTATTTTTTAAATACTTTATTTTAATCCACCAACAAGCAAGAACAACAACATCCAACAATGTCTCCACAGGGGGTGTACTCTTATCCCCGCCGGGAGAAACAGAAGGAAAGATAACAGGTGGGGTATAACATTTATTCCCATATGTTCCCTCCCCCCCTCCCACCCACCATTCCCCCCTCCCCCCCCACCACACTCACCATCCCCAGTAAGATAGGATCATATAATCACGTATGGCAACTTCAACCAGTCATCCCCACTCCCCCTTTAGCCAATTCTCATTTAACTCCCCGCCTGGAGGATTTCATTGCGACTGCGAGCTCCCAGTTGCTGAATATAGGGTTCCCATATGGACAGAAACACTGTCCAACGCTTGCCACTGCCCCTTGTGAGCCATCGCTCCGTTAACATCAAATGATGGAAACTGTTCCTCCACTCACCAAAGGTTGGCGGCTGGTGCTCTCTCCACAAACGGAGAATCGGCCCCTTACCCACCAGACAGGCCTTCCGCAATAGTAAACGTTCCCCTGCCTTCGTAGGCCCGGGTGTGGCCATCTGATCCAACACTACAAATAGGCCAGTCCATCGTACTCTTCGCTGCAGCAACTGACTAAGAAAGCTACATATCCTAGCCCAATAAGGACGCACTCTACTACAGCCCCACCACATGTGCAGCAAAGTCGCCAATGGTTCAGAGCAGCGGGGACAGCTACCATCCGTCCCTAACTGGCTACGAAAGGCCCGCCGTGGCGAAAAGTGAGCTCTAGTCACACATTTAAATTGGATCTCCCTCCAACGAGTTCCTTGTGCCACGTGGACAATCCGTTTCAGGGCCTTACAAACCAACCCCGGGGCCACCTCCCCTGCCAGTTCAGCCGCCCAGGCCAGCTCAACTCCCCGATAGTCGGGACCAGCCCGATAATGATCCAGGCGAAGTTTCAATTGGGAAATCGAAGGTGGAGTATCTTCCCCCAGACTAAAAAATTCCAGTATCTGGGTCGACCGTTCAATTTGCAGGGCGCCCTGTGGTAGGGAGGCCACATAGTGAGAGACCTGTATGTAGGCGAAACAGTGTTTAGCAGGTAAATCATACTCCCGACTTAATGTCCTAAAGGATTTGCACCGTCCCGAGGGGTCAACTAAGTGGCCAACATTCCGTATACCCCTGGACCACCAATCGCGGAACGTCGCCGTTTCGGACCCAGGGGTGAAATTGGCATTCCCCCGAAGGGGTAGCCAACTAGAAACACTCCAAGGTTCATTCCAGTACTTATTAAGCTGTTGCCAGGTGCGTCGAGCGGAGTCCACCAATGCACTCCCCCGGACCGCCCCCGGCAGAGCCCTATGCGTCCCATGCAGGACCCCCAGCAGGGTCAGCGGGGCTACTAGACATTCCTCCAAAGCCCGTGGTGTGTAGTCTTCTGTCCCTCCAAGCCAATCTCCCAGGTGCCTAGCCTGACACGCCAGGGCGTATAGCTTCAGGTCGGGGAGCCCCATACCCCCTTCCCGCCATTTTCCCAGCAACCGACCCCACGGAATCCGTGCCCGTTTCCCCCTCCAGAGAAACTTCTTAAGGGAGGCTTCCACCCTACGCAGATCTCGACCAAGGAGCCAGACTGGCAGAGTCTGCAACCAATACAAGATATGGGGCAAGAGAACCATCTGCACTGCCGCTATTCTCCCCGAAAGCGACAACGGAAGAGGCTCCCAAGCCTTTAACTGCGTCACCAAGCGTTGTAGAATACGATCCAAGTTGCGGCCATATAACGCTTTAGGTTGTCTAGGCAACACTATGCCCAAATAAACAAATTCCTCAGCCGCCCACTTCAAGGGGAAAGCCCCCTCCCAGGTACTACGTAGTTGTCCCAAGGTATCTAACGCTTCCGATTTGTCCTTATTAATACGAAGACCTGCGAATGCTCCGAAACGCGCAAATTCCGCTAGTAGGGCACGCGTTGAACCAACCGGAGAAGTCAAATGAACTAACAAGTCATCCGCGAACGCCGAGATTAGAAATTCCTGCGAGCCCATCCTCACCCCCTTTATCGCTTCCGAGGTCACAATAGTGCGGATCAGAGGGTCTAGGGAAAGAACGAATAACAACGGAGATAGAGGGCAGCCTTGCCGCGTGCCCCGTTCCAAGTCGAAAGCCTCTGAAAGCACGCCGTTGCACAAAATACCCGCCGTAGGTGTTGCATATAAACTCTGTGCCATTTTACAAAAGGCGGCCCCTATGCCATACTGCGGCAGCAGCCCCCAGAGATACTGCCAGTTTACCCTGTCGAAGGCCTTTTCTGCATCAAAGCTGATAAGTAATGAGGGTAATTGTCTAGCATGCACCCATTCCAGGGAGGCCAAAATTTTTCGGAGATTCCGGACCGCGTAGCGCCCTTTGACGAAGCCCACTTGGGCATCATGCACTAAATCTCCCAATACTTCAGCCAATCGTACGGCCAACACTTTCGCGAATAATTTCAGGTCAAAATTAAGAAGGGAGATGGGCCGATACGAGGCTGCTAGCGTCGGATCTTTACCCGGTTTCGGGATCAACGTAATATGAGCGTGGTTCTGCCCCCACCAAAAGGCCCCCTGCTCCGCCCGCCTACTAAACACCTCCCGCAATAATGGACTGACACACTCCCCAAGGACCTTGTAGAATTCTGCACCGAGTCCGTCTGGTCCTGGGGCCTTACAGCAGCCGGCTGAAGAGACAGCCAGCTGTATCTCCTGGGGGGTAAGTGGCCGATCCAACAACTCCCTCTGTGCCTCAGTAAGTCTCGGCAGGCCCAGATCTCGCCAATAATCCTGCAGTACCTCAGACGAGCCAGGCTCTGCTTTATACAGTGATTGGAAAAAACTGCGAAAAACCTCAGCAATGTCTATACCATTCTTCTGCACATTCCCCTTATCATCCCGAAGTGCCGCCACAAAGGATGACCCCCGTCGGCCCTTCAAACAGCGAGCCAACAGCTTCCCAGGTTTGTTGCCATAGCAGTGTAACCTATAGCGATAATAAAGGACCGATTTTTTTGCTCGCTGGTGCAGAAGCTCATTCAAATCTACCTGGGCTTCCCACAGCTGCTTCTTATTCGTGGGCGACGGTATCTGAGCACATCTACGACGAAGTTTAGTAACCTGGCGCTCGAGCACAATAATACGTTCTGCTAGCAGTCGACGCTTCCGGGCTGCAAATCCGATGATGTCCCCTCGAAGAACTACCTTCGCCGTCTCCCATACCAATTCGGGGTCGTCCATGTGAGCTTGGTGGTCACTTACGAACTCTTTCCACCTCTGACGTAAAAATTGATGAAACTGCATGTCGTAATACAACCCCAAGGGGAACCGCCAGAGACGTGTCCTAGTGACGTCTCCACCCCACTGCAATTGTACCCAGACCATCGTATGGTCTGATACCTCCAAGGGGCCAATCTGAGCCTCCTCCGTGTGAGCAAACAGGTCCCCTGATAACAACAAATAGTCTATACGTGCACTGGTGCCGTGTGCCCTAGATTGATGAGTAAAGTCCTTTTCTAAGGGGTGCAGCAGCCGCCAGGGATCTATCATACCCAACCGTTTACAGAAACGTTGCAGCATCCGAGCGGGCATTGCTCGCTCCCTCGCTTCCCCACCCCGGGACGTATCTAAGTCCATGTCCAGGACCCCATTGAAGTCCCCCCCTAGAATCACGGGACAGTCAGGGAGCTGTTCCAAGCTCGAGGCCAGGCCGTTGTAAAAGCCAGAATCAAACACATTAGGCCCATAGAGATCCCCAAGGATCACCGGTCTCCCCTCTAAGTGGCCGTAAATCAGAAGGGACCTACCAATGTCGTCAGCCAAGACAGTCCCCGCCACAAAGCGGATGCGCTTGTGGACCAAAATGGCTACGCCCCCCTTATTCCCGCGAGCCGGGGAGCCCCAAACTTGCCCCACCCAGCTCCTACAGAGTTTACTATGCTCCTCAGCCGTCTGGTGGGTTTCTTGCAGGAAAGCGATATCACACTGATGTCGGGCAAGTGCTTGTAATACTTTGTATCTCTTAATAGGGTTTCCCAAGCCGCATACATTCCAAGTTATTACCTTCAGAGTAGTAGGGCAGTGGCAAGGTTTCGCAAAGGATAACTAACCAGTCGCATAGGAGGGACTCCCCCAGCCTGAAGTCCCCCTCCATCGGTGGGTAATGTAGTATATTGTTGCCAATCATGAAACCCCAAGTTGAGAGCTATCTCATCCCTCATCTTCCCCTCCCCTCCCTCCCTCCTCCCAACCCCCTCCCGCCCCTCCCCCCAAACTAGTCCATCCAACAGGTCAGACAACTTCCCTTAGCAAACGGGGCCACCCCATGACACACTCATTATAGTCCCCTCAGGATATCTCCCTCCAATAGTCTGCCCCCTCCCCTTTGTCAGCCTTTACAACCCTCCCGGCATTCCACTCTCTACTAGCCTAATCCACCCTAGTTCTCCCCTACTCAGCTAATTCCTGGGACCACAGAGACAACGATATCCACTTCACTGGCCTCTCAGAGCCCCATTGTACCATTCAATGTTAGGGTGGTAATTCTACTTAGCGACCAGGCCCCATCCCCCTACCTCCCAATGGGCAGGCCACATCCCTCATTACCATATTCGGACGGATCCCCCCACCCGGGGAGGGAGTCCGGTTGGGGGCAGACATATACCAGATCAGTAATTCCCAATAAAGAAATCAGTCAGGCCTCTCACCTAAGCTGGCTCTCCTCCTAGGCCCGCAGCCCGACCCCCACCCTCCACCCTACTCCAGATCCAGCTACATCCTCCCCTATCACTACAGGGCTCCCGGAGTTCAAAAACAAAAAGGAGAAGGGGGGGGGGGCTATAATAATCTGTGCCTCAACTTCCCCGCTCCAGTACACCCTATACACTCCTCCACGTCCGTTGAAGGCCGCTCGACTATCCGAGCTGTCCCCCATGGGGAGTGGGCGCTCAATCCTCCACACCACCCAGGGCACCCCCCTCTCCATTAATCATAATCCGCATCCAGCGGGGTGTAGCCAAGCACCCCTCCCCCCCCCTAACGAAAGAGATACATAAACCCCTTTGCAGCTACCGATACCAAGTCATACTGTATCCAATACAACACTGTAACATTGTTATTGAAGGGAGAAACACTTGCAACCCAGCTCACTAAGTAACGATCTTATACTAAAGAGTTGCATGCGCTCTCCCTCACAACCTCAAATCGAACGCAACTCAGCACAATAAGAAAAGGCAGAGAACAGAAAGGTGAAAAATGAAAGACACGGGGAGAACACCCCCACAACGCATTCCAGTGCATACGCAAGTCCGAGGGAAACAGGAGCCCGCCATGATCGTCGGGCATCTGCAGGCAACTCAGAAGCTTCCCTCCTCCTCAGTCGAGACAGCAAAACGCCCTCCGGGCCTCCATTTCCTTTCTCAAGAATTGGAATCCTCCGAAATGTTCAAAGACTCCAGGAAAGAGGCCGCTGCCGCCGGAGTCGGTAGGTAGCGAGTTCGGTCTTGAAATTCCACCCGTAATCGGGCCGGGTACAGAAGAGAGAAACGCACCCCCTTCTGCACTAGTTGTGCACAGATGCTCGAGTAGGCCCGGCGTTGTTGGCTAACTAGGACAGAATAATCTTGAAAAACCAAGATGTGTTCAGCGTCCTGATTTGGCCGTTTTCGGCCTCGAGCTGCTTTGAGCACTTCTTCCTTTTGGCGATAATCCAAGAACCGGGCTATCACTGCGCGCGGCCGTCGAGCTTGATCTTGTCGGGGGCCCAGCCGGTGCACCCGCTCCAGTTTCACAGGGTGGTTTCCCTTGTCTCCCAGAAGCTTTTCTATCCAGGCCAGCAGGTATCCATATAGGGCGCTATCCGCTACGCTCTCAGGGATTCCCACGAAGCGGAGATTCTTTCGCCGGCCTCTGTTCTCCAAATCGTCAAGTTTTTCCCCTTGCTGTTTTACAAGGGCTTCAAGTGTCTTTACTTGGATTTGCAGGGGGTGCAGGATATCCTCCACAGCTGAGACACGCGTCTCCACTTGCTCCACTCGCCCCGTGAATTCAGTAACGCGCTGGCCGACGCCGTGTATCTGCTCTTTCAGGTCTTGAAAGCGGGCGTCAAGCGCTTGCACCACCGCCGCCGACACTTCAGTTACCAGCCCTTGAGTGTCCTTCGAGCCAGGACTACTAGGCACCCCCTCCGCCATCTTTGCCTCTGTGACTCGTGGCTTCTCTCTCCGCACGGTCTTTGATGCCATTTGGCTATTTTGTTGCGCTGCCAGTAAAGCTATCCAATCTCGCCGCCTTCAGTAGTGCAGTTAAGTAAGAGTCAGTGGGGATTTCCACATAAAGTGGGGTTTTATCGCTGGTTTGCGGGGTAGGCTACCCGGAGCTGACCAGAACCCGACCGATCAGCTCATTTGCCAAACCGGAAGTCTGCAGTTTAGCTTTTATGCATCTGCTAGTGCCAGAACAAGAAATGGTGTCGTAGTATGTCGATCAGCATGGTGGCACGCTGAAGTGGAGATGGAGCTGAAATAGGTTGGTAGAGAGAGCTTTATGCTGGTGTTAGGTAACTGAACCAAAGTGTTCTGTGAAGAGATGTGTTTTAAACTTTTGGCGGAATTCAATAGTGGTAAGAGGTAGAGAGTTCCAGATAGAGGGTGCAAACGGAAAAGGCTCATGAGGATGTAGAGTGGTTACATTTGGTTCTGAGGTTTGGAACACTTAGTAAGTTCTGTGATGCTTTTTCTTGCCCTGGAGTTGGGGGCTTTCTAAATTAGTGATTGAAGACTGTGTGCTGATATCTTGTGGACTATCTTCAATATGGTTAGTATTACCTTATATTTGATTCTCATGTGAATTGGAAGCCAATGTAGGTTTTGTAAGGTGGGTGTGATGTGATTTCTTCTTGGTGCTCCAGTTATGATCCTGGCTGCTGTGTTCTGTGCTATTTAAAGGGGGTGGAGTGTAGCTTTTGGGAGCTCATGATAGATTATGTTGCAATAGTCCAGTATTGGGGTAACGAGTGCTTGACATACATCTCTGTGATTAAGTAGGGGGCAGAGATTATGTATTATTCTCATTTTATGGTATGCTGCTTTAACATTTTTTATGTGGGCATGGAAATTTAGGCCTTGGTCAAGAGTTATTCCTAGGTACTTGACTTCATTCTTGACTTCAAGCACTGCGTCTGATAGAGTTAGGGTGCTAGTAGGGAGAATGATGAATTCTTTGTAATGTGGAGAACTTCTGTTTTGTTGTAGCTGATGGTCAGGTTATGGTCAACGAGCCATTGTAATATTGCTTTAATGCATTCTCCTATTGTGTAATCTGGATTGTTTGTAGAAAATGTTGTGTGGATCAGAATGTCATCAGGGTATATGTGAGAGAGGATCTTGTATTTTTGGATTATTGAGCATAATCTACCGCAAGGATCAGGGCTGATCCTTGTAGTAGTTCTTGATTTTGTTTGTAGGAATAGGAGTTGAGCGTCCTACTTTTACTTGTAAGATTGGAAATACTCTAGAGTTTTGTGTCTTAGACCAATTGATAAAAGGGATGGAACAAGTCTTCTATGAGGAAAGTCTAAAAAGGTTAGGGTTCTTCAGCTTGGAGAAGAGAACGCCGAGGGGAGATATGATAGAGATCTATAAAATCCTGATTTGAGTAGAACAACTATATATGCATTGATTGCTTACTCTTTAAAAAAGACAAGGACCAGGGGACACACCATGAAGCTACAAGGTAGTATATTTAAAATAGATAAGAGCAAATATTTTCTCTCAGCGAATAATCTTTGGAACTCATTGTAGGAGGATGTGGTAAAAGCAGGTAGTATAGCTATTGTAGGTTTAATAAAGGTTTGGGCAAATTCGATAAATCATTATTATATTAATCCAAGAGAAAACCACCGCTTATCTCTGGGGATAAGTGGCATGGAACTGGCTACTTTTGGGATATCTCGGGTACTTGTGACCTGGATTGGCCACTGTTGGAAACAGGATATTGGGCTTGAAGGACCTTTGATCTGATCCGGAGTGGCAGTTCTTATATTCTTATTAATTCCTATGTTGGATTAGTTTGTTATGTGTAAGTATGTATTTTTTATACATACAGAATGTAAAGATTTGATCAAGGGAAAGGCATTAGGTATCAAGAGCGGCAGAGAATGGTTTCTGCATCCTGGGTATGAGCCCGCTTCTAATGTCCTCTCCAGAGAGAGTGTGTAGGATTAGAGGAGGATGGAGAAGTTGGAAGTTGCACATTACTCCCCAGTTCATGCATGATAGAATCAGAATATTCACTAAGAATATAAGAACATAAAATTTACCATACTAGGTTAGACCAAAGGTCTGTCATGTCCAGTATCCTGTTTCTAACAGTATTCCATCCAGGTGACAAGTATATGGCATGATCCCAAAATGTAGACATGGTGTCAAAGGTAAGTGCAACATAAAATTCACTAGCTGTGGTTAGTGAATCGCTGTGCATCTCTTAGGAGGCGAGACGATAGTTCCCTCCTCAAGTCTTGCTGGGTACCTTCACATGGTGATCCCATTGTACAAAATCTATACTAAATCTCAGTCAGGCGACACTACAATTGAAGTATGGTAGGAAAGTAAAAGAAAAATACATATTGGCCACACATCGCCAAGGATAAAAATGTGCCTACCTGTAGCTGCCGCACTAGTGCTAACGATGGTGGTAGCGATAGGGCAGACACTGCAGATGCAGATAATATCTTTGCCATAGATAAAGGTCATGGTGAGCGTGTTCATGGGCCCACTGTGGCAGGAGACAAACCTCAGAAATTCATGAAACAAGAGAATTAACTACAGTTAAGTGGGCTTCTGCAGATAAAGAGGAGATAATGTACTGTTACATTTATGCTACAACCCCTATATTTAAATGAAGATGGTATTCAAAGAGCACCTGCCAAAAACTGGAAGAAAGAGGAAAACTGCCAGAAGAAAAACTGCAAAAAGCAATGGATGCAAATTTAAGAGCCTTAATTTCAAAGTAAAGTATGTGAATGATAACACCTTGAATCATCTAAGGCCTTCCATGGAAAAAGAAATACAAAGAGGAGGAGGAGACTTAGGTGAGAGTACCAGAAGAAAGGAATACACAGAAAAAGAAAGAGCAGTTGAGGGGGAGATATGGTACTGCAGGAGGGTGAGATAAATAAAGGACAGGCAACTGAAGAGGAGGAAGAAAGGGAGGATAAAGATCCAGAGGTGGAGGAATTCAAGATCGAACTCCTAGTCCACATGAAAAAAGATGAATATGCTGGGTTCCTGGCAAGGGAAAGATTACCCAAGTTAAATTTATGTTTATGTTTTGTGAGAGCCAGAGGAGAAAGGGTTAACACAGTAACACAAAAAAAAAATCATCAAAATGTCTGAATGCTGGAATTGTACTGAGATGTGTACATGAAACTTTCAGAGGTATGTGACATCACATGGAAAAATTGTGAAAAGACACTTATCAGTAAGTGGTGGACAGAGAGAGGGTAAAGAGGCAACCATGAGATATAAACATGCCAGCTTAGCATGAAGAAGAATAAATGGCCCCCGGTATAGTTGCCAGAACACGGGGAGTTAAAGAGATATATTTCTTAGGAACTGAGGGGTGGGAGAGAACCATGCAAGAGAACCAGGTACAGAACTGAGTGAGGAGGGCAGAGGTCAGATAACAATATAAATCTGACAAGACCCAAGCTGATAATTGCAGGCATGGGCCTGAGAGAAGGGTCAACGGAGAGAGGTGCAGACATGAGTAGAATAACATGGCAAATCACACAAGTGGGGGGCCCTAGACAGCTGGAACAAGAATTAGCTGATTAGAGAAGAATGCCCCGAATAGCAAATATGGTTCTGAGCAAGGGTATACAATGTGACAGGACCAGATACACGATGAGTTCATTTCCTGCGCAGTGAAGGCTGTGTGGGATATGGATTCCCTGGGTTCCCTATGGCCCCAGTATCCCTGCTGTAATGTCAGAGTTGTATGTGTGTGCTAGTTGTTGTTGTTGTTAAATGCCGTTAGTCTTGTGTAAATTGTTCTAGTGTCATGTATGTTACACTGATTTCTTTTGTCCAGGATGCCTGTCATACATCACTTGCTGTTAAAAGTACATCCCTCTGTCCTATCTATGTTTGTTATTTCTGAGCCAGGAAGTAAGACAGAATCATGCAGGCAGGACTAGATATTGTTGCTTGTACCTGTTTAGAGATCTGCACTTAGATAGGAACAGAATGACCCTGTTTGTTGGCTGTGAGAAGTGTCACGATCTGTATGGACTGCGTTATCCTGTTCTTAGTCTTTTTGTTTCTGTAAGATAGAGAATAATAAAATGATCCTTTTGCAGAGAAAAATCTGTGAGATAGTACGCTTGTACATGGTAATTACTATCTTGTATGAGGTGTGGTCTATTGGGAGGGAGGTGTAAGTCTCCCTTGTGTTTCTTTTATTGGGAAGTGATATGTCCTCTATGGGTGTTTTTGTTTTCCCTTTTGGATGGAGGAAGGTGTCTGCTTGGGAGCTGGTTTGGCCTACAGTCCAGTGGACCCTTCGCCCCATACAGTTTATTCTGACATTTGATATAACACTCCTTTGCGACATCAGGGTGGTGTACAAACCAAAGATATACAAATAGGCCCAGAGGCCAGAAGAAGAAAAGGAACTACAATTTAAGACAAGAAAGAGAGAGAAATCATTCATTCAAGCAAGACAGAGAGGCGGACACCATAGATATACAGAGTCAGGCAATAGGTGATGGAAGGTCAAAGGTGGAGGAAAAGAGATGGGTTTTGAGAAGTGACTTGAATTTAGAGTAGGTCTGTTCCAGACGGAGGGTGGTGGGGAGGGAGTTCCATAGGGAGGGACCCAGGAAGAAGAAAGCTGAGTGGCAGGTGGATTGTAAATGCGCACGGGAAGGTGATGGAAGATGAAGGCGGTTGATGTGGACTGACTGAAGACTGTGTGTAGGAGTGTGAAATTGAAGATCTGCCAGGTACTATGGGGTATGAGTGTAGATAACTTGATGAACCAGAATGAGGATTTTATATCAGATACGATGTTCCAGGGGTAACCAAGTGCAGCTGGAAGAGAACGGGAGTGACATGATCTCAGCATGTAATGTGTGTAATAATCCGTGCTGCCATGTTTTGGATCAGTTGGAGTCTATGGAGTTGGACGGAGTATGCTGGTGTGTACAAGATTACAAATCTAGGCAGGACATAACTAGGGATAGGAGGAGAGTAGTTAGGGCTTGGGGAGTGAGGAATGGGCGAATAGCACAAATGTGATGGAGATAGTAGGAAGATCTCTTCGTGAGTTGGGAGATGTTATCCTTAAAATAGAGATCAGAGTCAAGAATTACTCCGAGGTAGCGGAGAGAGGGGACTAACGGAATGACCAGAGAGAAGTGGAGCTATTGGGGGACATGGGCCTCCATGTGTGAACCAGATGGCAGATATTTTAGCCAGGTTGAGATGGAGAGAGTTATTACCGTATTTACTCGAGTCTAATGCACCATCGAATTTAATGCGCACCCCTATTTTGAAAGGCTTGAAATTGAAAAAAAAAAAAATTTGCTGGCAATTGTAGTGCGCACCTGCATACAACAATGGGTTAAAGTTATGGACTTTCATTTTATTGCTAGTAATTAGTGAAAATACAGTAATAAAATGTGACAATGGGCTTATGTTAAGATTTTTTGCTTTTGGTAATTACAGTACTTTAGACAACAACTATAAATTCACTGAAGACTGAACACAATTTAGGATAGCTATCCAGAGGGTCGCCATGAGTCGACTCTGACTCAACGGCACTTAACAACAACAACATAAATTCACCATATGTTATGGTACATTTTTTATTACAATACAGTAAACTATTAAACCAAGTACTGACCTAAAACAAGTTTTTACATAGAAAACTTTTTCCTTGTCACTTTACAAGCAAATATCGCCACTTTGTGTTTGCGCCATAAGCGAATGTTGCTCTACGCTACACCAAATTCTCTTGCAGCCTGCCTGTTTCCATGGTTTTCAGCATGAAGTATAACCTTTCGTTTGAACCCTAATTCATATGACACCCTTCATTTTTTCTCTGCCATGATAGACATATACCAGGGTTTTGACAGACAAGCAATGTTGGAAAAGTGTCCCCAGTTTGCCCTGCAGTTTAGATGACAATCAGGAAAAGTGTCAGCATTTACACCAGTGCACGAAGCTAGAAACTTCTCAATAGCCACCACCGGCTGGTACTGGTCACACACGGGGTGTCAGCACCGGGAGTCACAGCCTTACAGCCGGGTGTGTGGGAGGTACCGCCTGGAGCCAGTGCAGAATCGCTGGACGTGGCGGCGGCTCTGCCAGGTGTGTTGGAGGCTTAGCAGTGTTTGCCTCCGAATGTAAGGAACCCTTGAATGTAATGCACACACAGAGTTTAGAGCCTCTTTTTGCCAAGAAAAGGTGCGCATTACATTTGAATAAATACGGTAGTTAACCAGTTGGAAACTTGAGAGAGGCAGGAGTTGAGAGGGGAGAGATCTGGTTGGGCGGGACTGGTGTGGTGGAGTAGAATAATGTTGTCCGCATAATAGTAGGCTGACATCCCAGACTGCTGAATAAGAAAAGTGAGTGGTGCAAGGAAAATATTGAATAAGAGGGGTGCCAAAACTGAACCCTGAGAAATGCCACAGTGGAGAGGAAATGGATCAGAGGAAAAGAGGAGAGTTGCATTTGAAGTGACTGCAAAAGAACGAGAGAAAAGAATGGAACCAGTGATAGACTAGACCCCGAAGGCCGGCGTCACGTAGTCGAGAGAGGAGAATTGAATGGTCCACAAGATTGAAATTAAGATGAACAAAGTCATATCCAGTATAAAGGGACCATTTATTGACATCATTGAACTAAATTGAATACAATATTGTACATCTAAAATTATTACTGCAAGAATACTACCAACTAAAATGAAAAGGCAGAAGAAAAAGAGAACAATAACAGTCCCTCTTTGGAAAAGGCACATCGAAGGAAAAATACAATCATTGTGTGCAGAGGTATCCCTGATAGATATCTAAAAGGGTTAAGATCATCAAAGATATTGAGGAAGATCCAAGACATCAAGCTAAAGCATGCTGCATTAACAGAAGACATGAAGTTTATATGTTCCAACAATAAATTGAAAGTAGCAGCAGAAGAGCAAAAACTGCAAAGATATGAAGGAAACAGAAAAGAAAGATAGCAAAATAAACTATTTAGAGAGAATCCAAAACACCACCAACCAAAGCTGAAACAGAAACCTTCTGAAGAAGCCTATGAGGGACCCCATAGAGCACAATCAAGAAGCAGAATGCCTGCATAGAGAAACAGTTAGAAAAATCAGATATGAAATCTATGGAATGGCCTGTAGTAACAATAAAATAGTTGAAAAACAGGTTAAAACGAGCTGCAAACTGGAAGAGCCTTGTCCAAGATGGAGTGATCAACATTTGGCTCAAACTGTTAACATCACTCTACCAAGACCTGGCAAACTGCAAAAACCAATTGATAAAGCAGCCGAACTTAACACCACAATGGCTTATAACAAGAAGAACATTCCTCCTTCCAAAGGGGGATCTAAGTAACATTCCCAAAAATTACAGCCCAATAACTTGTCTACCTATAATCTATAAGCTGTTCACTGTAGTAGATGCAGACAGAATATATGCTTATGTCGAGTCCAATAACATCATGGCAATAGAGCAGAGGGGCAATAAGAGGGGAGCATATGGAACTAAAGACCATTTAATGTTGAATAAGGCCTGCATGGCCAGTGCTAAGAAAAGCAGAAATCTCAGTATAACATGGATTAATTATAAGAAAGCTTTTGACAGAGTCCCACACTCTGGGATAATAAATTACCTTGAAATGTATAAGATAAATCATGGTTTGATAGACTACATTAAATTCACCATGACATGTGGCAAACCACACTAGTTTTGAAGTATAAAAATAATAAGTACATCATACCTAACATTAAGTTCCAACAAGGACTATAAGAACATAAGAACATAAGATATGCCATACTGGGTCAGACCAAGGTCCATCAAGCCCAGTATTCTGTTTCCAACAGTGGCAAATCTAGGTCATATGTACCTAGCAGTTTCCCCAAGAGACACAAGTTCCACAATGCTTGTACTGGGTCAAGCATTGATATCTTCGGTCACTTCTTAATAATGGTTTATGGACCTTTGCTCCGGGAACTTGTCCAAACCTTTTTTAAACCCAGCTACACTAACAGCCTTTACTAGATCCTCCGGTAACAAATTCCAGAGTTTGATTACACGTTGAGTGAAAAAATATTTTCTTTTATTAGTCTTAAATAGTTTACCCTGTAGCTTCATTGCATGTCCTCTAGTCTTTCTATATTCTGATAACGTAAACAATCGATCTACGTTTACCCGTTCCACTCCGTTCATTAATTTATAGACTTCTATCATATCTCCCCTCAGCCGTCTCTTTTCCAGGTTGAAGAGCCCTAACCTTTTTAGCCTTTCTTCATATGAGTATCCTTCCATCCCCTTTACCATTTTGGTGGCTCTTCTCTGAACCTTTTCTAAAATCGCTATATCCTTTTTAAGATACGGCGACCAGAATTGCACACAATATTCAAGGTGCGGTCTCACCATGGAACGATATAGAGGCATTATAATATCTTTTGTTTTATTTTCCATTCCTTTCCTTATCATACCTAGCATTCTATTTGCTCTCTTGGCCGCCGCTGCACACTGGGCCGAGGGTTTTAACATGGTATCCACAATGACGCCTAAATCTTTTTCCTGGGTGGTGGTTCCTAATGTGGAACCTTGCATCGTGTAACCATAGTTTGGGTTGTTCTTCCCTAGGTGCATAACCTTGCACTTGTCCACATTAAATTTCATCTGCCATTTTGATGCCCAGTCTTCCAATTTATCAAGATCCTCTTGCAATTTTTCACAATCCTCTTGGGTTTTAACAACTTTAAATAGTTTTGTGTCATCTGCAAATTTGATCACCTCACTCGTTATTCCACTTTCCAGGTCATTTATGAATATGTCAAAAAGCAGCGGACCCAGCACAGATCTCTGGTGTACACCACTATTCACCTTTCTCCATTGGGAAAATTGGCCATTTAGCCCTACCCTCTGCTTTCTATCTTTTAACCAGTTCCTGATCCACAATAGTACACTGCCTCCTATCCCATGACTCTTTAGTTTTGCCAAAAGTCTCTGATGAGGGACCACTGTTCCCTCTAAGCTGTGCGCGTGTGCGTGCGCACACACCTCACCAAGCGAGCGCACATACTTTATAACAGAGCGCACAAAAATTATGGTTCTGATTCTGATAGAAAACAACACAGACGTCTTAAAACTTAAAAGTTGTTGTGTATTTACAGTTTTCACAAGTTCTACAATATTTTCTAGTGCAATCAATGTAGTGTACATACTGTATTCTGACGTGTAGTCAAATTCTAAAGTATATAACTCCGAGTGTCGTTATATGGCGCACAAAAATTTAACCTTCCTTCAAAAGCTGCACAGCTGATATTTTATGTGCACACAGCCTACAGAAAATTAGAGGGAACATTGTGAGGGACCTTGTCAAAGGCTTTCTGAAAGTCCAGATACACAATATCAACCGACTCACCTTTGTCCCCCTGTTTATTCACTCCTTCAAAAAAAACATAACAGATTAGTAAAACAAGATCTTCCTTGTCTAAAGCCATGTTGGCTGTCTCCCATTAGGTTGTGACTATCTACATGCTGAGTAATTTTATTCTTTATGATGGTATCTACCATTTTTCCTGGTACTGACGTCAGTTTCCTGGTACTGACGTAGTTTCCCGGATCACCCCTGGAACCCTTTTTAAAAATTGGTGTTACATTGGCGATCCTCCAATCTTCAGGTATTAGAGATGATTTTAATGATAGTTCACAGATTACTGATAGCAGGTCTGCAATCTCATATTTCAGTTCTTTCAACACCCTTGGATGTATACCATCTGGCCCAGGTGATTTGCTACTCTTCAGTTTATCTAATAGTTGTAAGACATCTTCCCGATGTATCGATATTTCCTTCAATTCTTCCACACCTTTAAATACCACTTCAGTCATGGGTAACATCCCTACATCTTCCTCAGTAAAGACAAAAGCAAAGAATTCATTCAGTCTCTCCGCTATCGCCTTGTCGCCTCTTAGTGCTCCTTTAACCCCTTTATCATCTAATGGACCAACTGACTCTCTCACAGGTTTTTTGCTATGAATGTACTTGAAAAGGTCTTTATTTCGCGTTTTTGCATCCGCAGCAAGCTTCTTCTCAAATTCTCTCTTTGCCTGCCTTATCAATGCCTTGCATTTGACTTGCCAGTGCTTGTGCTGTTTCCAGGTTTCGTCGTTTGGCTCTTTTTTCCATTTCCTGAAAGATGCTTTTTTGGCAACAACAGCCTCTCTGACCTCACTTTTAAACCATGCTGGCAGTTTTTTGGACTTCCTTCCACTTTTCTTAAAGCGTGGAATACAGCTGGTCTGGGCTTCCAAGATAGTATTTTTCAACAACACCCAAGCTTGATGTACGTCTTTAACCTTTGCAACTGCTCCTTTTAGTTTTTTCTTAACTGTTTTCCTCATTTTATCATAGTCTCCCTTTCGAAAGTTAAAAGGTAGTACTGTGGATTTCCTTACTATCCCTCCTCCACTAATTAAATCAAAGGCGATCATGCTATGATCACTATTGCCAAGTGGCCCCAACACCCTTATCTCTTGCACTAGATCTGGTGTTCCACTAAGGACTAGGTCTAATATGGCTTCCCTTCTGGTCGGTTCATGAACCATCTGCTCCAAGAAGCAGTCATTTATTTCATCTAGGAACTTTATCTCCCTAGCATGTCCTGACGTGACACTGATCCAGTCGATACCGGGGTAATTGAAATCACTCATTATTATTACTGCGCTGTAACTTTTGTTAGCTTCCTTGATTTCTTTGAGCATTTCATCATCCATTTGGTCATTCTGGCCAGGTGCTCGATAGTACACCCCCACTGCCATCGCCTTCCCCCTTTTATATGGAATTTCAATCTATAGAGATTCTACAGCAGATTTTGTTTCCTGCAAAACTTTAATCCTTTCTGAGTCAATGCCCTCTCTAACATAGAGCGCAACCCCTCCCCCTATTTGATCAGCTCTATCATTACGATATAGTTTGTACCCAGGTATCACAGTGTCCCACTGGTTGTCCTCCTTCCACCATGTCTCTGATATTCCAATCATATCTAAGCTTTCATTTAGTGCTATATATTCTAACTCTCCCATCTTATTCTTTAGACTTCTAGCATTTGCATACCAGCATTTTAGAGAATGTATTTTATTCATGTTAATTTGGCTATTGTTAGACATGGGTAAATTGGGATCTTTAAGCTCTGTCTGCTCCATACTTGAGGGCATTTGGGCTATTTTACTCTTTTGTGGAACCTCTCTGCTTTTGGTAGTATCCTTCAAGGATACATTCTTCTGAACCATCTGCTCTTGGGCGACTGTCGGCTTTCCCCTAATATCTAGTTTAAAAGCTTCTCTATCTCCTTTTTAAAGGTTAATGCCAGCAGCCTGGTTCCATCCCGGTTAAGGTGAAGCCCATCCCTTCGGAAGAGCCCCTCCTTTCCCCAGAATGTTCCGCAGTTCCTAACAAATCCAAAACCCTCATCTCTGCACCACTGTCTGATCCACGCATTGAGAATCCGGAGCTCTGCCTGCCTTTTGGGTCCTGCGCGTGGAACAGGAAGCATTTTGGAGAACGCTACCATGGAAGTTCTGGATTTCAACTTCCTACCTAAAAGCCTAAATTTTGCTTCCAGAACCTCCCTACCACATTTTCCTATGTCATTGGTACCGACATGTACCAAGACAGCAGACTCCTCCCCAGCACTAAGACCTTATCTAGGTGGCGCGTGAGGTCCGCTACCTTCGCACCAGGCAGGCATGTTACCAGGCGATCCTCACGTCCACCAGCCACCCAGCTATCTACATGCCTAATGATCGAATCACCAACTATAACGACTGTCCTAATCCTTCCCTCATGGGCACATGGCCCTGGAGAAACTTCCTCGGTGTGAGAGGGTTTTACATCACCTGGAGGACAGGTCCTAGTTACAGGATCACTTCCTGCCACACCAGGGTGATGCTCTCCTGTCACGTGACCTCTCTCCTCCATGGCAACAGGGGTGCTGCCAGACTGGAGGTGGGACTTCAGGACTATATCCCTGTAGGTCTTGTCTATGTACCTCTCTGTCTGTCTTATGTTTTCCAAGTCTGCTACTTTAGCCTCTGGAGAACGGACTTGTTCCCTGAGAGCAAAGAGCTCCTTGCACCTAGTGCACACTTAAGACCTCTCACCAACTGGGAGAAAATCATACATGTGACACTCAGTGCAAAAGACTGGAAAGCTCCCACCCCGCTGCTGGACTGCTGTCTGCATCTTAGTTTTAAGTTTGTGTCTAGATCTTTAAGTTCTTACTTACTAGGGGTTGCTATGGGTATTTATACCAATAAAACTGTACCTAATACGTTTAGTATACCTTGTTCACCTGAAGCTTAATTAATCTCAGGTCCTTAGTGTATGACTGATTTGGGTAATGAGCTTCAGCTGAAAGCACCTCCTGTCTTTTAAGATGTGTAAGTACCTATAAAGCTATGATTATCCCAGGGGTGGGTGGGTGTGGAGAGGGAGGGAGGGAAATAACACTTATTAAAAGAGGGCTGCTACACAGTACCCTGTCTTGTGCTGCTGAGGTAAGCTAAATTCTGATTTGATTTAAATTATAGCTCTTAGCTGCTGCTAGGCTCTAACTTCTTATGAAATTTAAACTACAAGCTCTCTGCTGGGTTCTAAATTTAACCAGAAAGCTCTCTTCTGTGTTTTAAAACTAAAACTACTTTTCTAATGCTAGGCCCTGAGTGACTATTAAATGTACATTACAAGCTCTCTGCTGGGTTCCAAATGTAACCAGAAAGCTCTCTTCTGTGTGTTAAATTTAAACTAAAAGTACTTTGCTGTTACTTGGCCCTGAGTGACTATTAAATTTAAACTACAAGACTATTTTAAGGAGAGTCCCTGTAGTCACTTCTGTTTTGTATGGTGCTTAATCCAATGAGTACTCTAATCAACTCTTTGGGATATGGGTTTAACCTGAATCCTAAAGAAAGTAACAACCCAGAGTTAATATCCCATTTATTATTTGTACATAGAAACATAGAAACATGACGACAAAAAAAGACCACATGGCCGATCTAATCTTCCCTTCGATATCAACCACTACAACAGTCCCCTTGTTTCCTTTAGAGATCGTCTATGTTTGTCCCATGTTTCTTTGAATTCAGATACTGTCCTCACCTCTACCACCTCCACTGGGAGACTATTCCACAGATCCACCACTCTTTCCGTAAAGAAATATTTCCACATATCACTCCTGAATCTATCCCCTTTCACCCTCATCCCATATCCCCTTGTAGCAGAGCTTGCTTTCAATCAAAAGAGGCTCTTCTTCTATGCCACAGAGGTATTTTATATCTCTCAATAATATCACCTCTATCCCACCTTTCCTCTAAAGTATACATATTAAGATCCTTACGTCTGTCCTCATATGCTATATAATGAAGACCACTAACCATTTTAGTAGCCACCCTCTGTACTGACTCCAGCCTGTTTATATCCTTTTGAAGGTGCAGTCTCCAGAATTGCACACAATACTCCAAATGAGGTCGCACCAAAGACTTATACAGAGGCACTATCATCTCCTTTCTTCTGCTGCACATTCCTCTCCCTATGCACCCAAGCATCCTTCTAGCTTTTGCCATCACCTTTTCTACCTGTTTAGCTGATTTAAGATCATTACACTCCATCACGCCTAGGTCCTGCTCTTCTTTAGTAGACAAAAGTACTTCACCCCCTATACTATATTGCTCCCTTGGATTGCTACAGCCCAAATGCATGACCTTGCATTTTTTAACATTAAATCTCAGCTGCCAAATTCTAGAACATTCTTCAAGCTTATCTAGATCCCTCCTCATGTTATCTACACCTTCCTGGGTATCTACTCTATTGCAGATTTTGATATCTTCTGCAAAGAAGCAAACCTTACCCGACAACCCATCTGCTATATCACTAACAAAGATGTTAATAAGAATCAGACCAAGGACAGATCCCTGGGGCACAGCTATACAGTTGCAATGACCAGCAAGTCACAAAGCAACTCCATATAGTGAAAAACTTTTCTGATGACATCAGTATGACTTTTGGTCTTGACAAATGTACTAAGGCAACTTTTTTAGAGGAAAATTTAGCAAAACGGAAAACATATCCCTGGCTGAGTCTGTGACATCAAGGAACTTGAACACAAAGGCATATATGAATATCTCAGAGTAGAGGAAGGGCCGGCACTCAAGCAGAAATTACTGAGAGAAAAGATCAGTAAGAATATTATAGAAGATTAAAATCGCTATTAAAAAGTGCTTTAACGTCATGGAATAAGATACAAGCCATCAATCAGCTGGCAATTCCTGTACTCTCATACAGCTTTGGGTCTGTAGTCTGGCCTCTTAAAGATCTTGAAAAACTGGATGTGCGAACATGCCCATGAAGTAATTTACAAGAATCAGTGTATGCTAAGACTGTACATCTCTAGAGCTAAAGGAGGGCAAGACCTTTAGAATAGAAACATGGAAACATGATGGCAGAAATAGACCACATGACCTATCTAGTCAGCCCTTCTATATCAACTACAATAGTCCCCCTTTTTACCTTTAGAATAGAGATTGATTGCACACACAGAGCTACTGTCATAGGTCTGCAGGCCTATCTAACAGCTTTATCGGATCCAAGGCAGACTAGATAGGTCATATAGCCTTTTTCTGCCATCATATTTCTATGTTTAAATATGCAAAACATTCTGAAATATGAAAATAAACACCCAGAATCTGTCTCCATCATCAAACTTGGACAAGCATTCCAATGACTAGAAGGAATGAGGAGAATCAACAAGCACACACAGGAAAGGAAGCAACTGAATCTGCAAAAGAAGAGAAAAAGCTCTTCAAAGAATTATTACGGGTAAACGTAGATCGATTGTTTACCTTATCGGAATATGGAAAGACTAGGGGACATGCAATGAAGCTACAGGGTAGACTATTTAAGACTAATAAAAGAAAATATTTTTTCACTCAACATATAATCAAACTCTGGAATTTGTTACCGGATGATGTGGTAGGGGCTGTTGGTGTAGCTGGGTTTAAAGATGGTTTGGACAAGTTCCTGGAGGAAAGGTCCATAAACCATTATTGAGAGGTGACCGAAGATATCAATGCTTGACCCAGTACAAGCATTGTGGAACTTGTGTCTCTTGGGAAAAACTCCTAGGTAAATATGACCTAAATTGGCCACTGTTGGAAACAGAATACTGGGCTTGATGGACCTTGGTCTGACCCAGTATGGCATATCTTATGTTCTTATGTTATTATGTAATTAGATCAGCAGATAAGGGGAAATAAGTGGCCAGTGCACAAATACAGGGGGAAATACAAAGTGTTATTCCAGGAACCCTTTGTCGATCAAGAACGGATACATGAATGGTTAAGGAGAGGTGAATAAGAAACTGAAGGAGGAGGTCACGTGATGCGAGCACCATAGTGGTCGCATTCTGAGCGAGCTCCGCTCCCCCCTTAGCCCAACCGGGAAAAAATCGGCTGTTTAATACCCAGAGACGAAGGGCAGATTGAGCCTTGTGAAGACACCCATCGACGGCAAGCAGAAACCTGCAGTTAAAGGAGCTAGCCATGGCCTCAGCAGTCAAGGCGACCCGGAGAGACAAAGACCGCATGGCGGGTGCCGGTAAGATGGCCGATGTAGCGGGGGCACCGGCTTCTCCCAAATCGGCAGCATCCCTTGACGAAATGTCGGCCGCGGTGGCGGCAGTTCTCGCGCCCCAGTTTGCGGCACTTCATGAAAAGATGGACGGACTGCAGACATCAGTGGACTCTCTGGGCAGCCGGCTGCGGGAAGTCGAGGAGCGTTTAGGGCAGGCCGAAGATGGTGCCACAGCCCTAGCCCATGAGGTGGAGGGCCTCCAAACACAACTTGGGCAGCAGGCGGCGAAACTTGACGATTTAGAAAATCGTTCACGCCGGAATAACCTCCGGTTCATGGGTATTCCTGAGGTAGTGACGGACAAGGATCTCCGGGGTTACCTCGAAGCCTTTGTTACCGACCTCCTGGGTCCAGCTGAGACCGCAGAGCCCCTATGCATTGAGCGAGCCCACCGAGTAGGGAAGCCCCATGCCCAAGATCGCCGCCCACGGATTGTGCTAGCGAAATTTCTCCGCTTTCCGCTTAAGGAGAGGATACTACGGGCTGCAAGGCAGAAGGGCGACGTTACCTATAACAATGTGAAGATCCGTGTCGCACAGGACTACTCGGTGGCCCTCAGTCAGCAGCGGAGGGACTATGCGCCCTGGTGTGAAAAGCTGATCGCCGTGGGGGTTCGTTTCTCTGTGCAGTACCCAGCCCGTCTCCACGTCTTCTACAACACATCCCATCGAGTGTTTGAATCTGCTGCAGAAGCTGGGCCTTACGTGGAGCAGGTTGTCTCGCGGACACGAGAGACCTCGGCGACGCCATAATGGACATGGGACTTTGGCCTTGTCTATTTTTGCCTACATACCTACAGCTGGACTCCTTTTGCGGTAGGGTGGGGGGTGCGGGTGGGGGGGAGACCCGATGGTCCGAGGGTACGGCTTGGTACCAGATAATGCTGGCCCCCCTCAAAAATTTTTAATGCTCTGGCATCGCGGATATCTGTGAGGTGGACCGCAGGGCTTAGTGCACAAGATGGAAACTGCGGGGATTGCCGCGGAAGAGAACGCTGTAGCCACCGCGGCCCTCCCTCGGTGGCTCCCCCGTTCCTGTTTTTGTTTTTCCCTCTAATACTTGTTTAGTACTTTATATATATGCAGTTTAGGGGTTTTAATGCGGGATACCTCTGCTGGGAGCTCTGGGGCTCAAGGGCCGGCTGCCTTCCACAGGGGGCCTTTGATAGCTCTGATCTCACCGGCAAACTAATAGATCTGTCTCCCTAACTGTCCCGGAGGTGGGGCTTCCATGGTTAGGTCCCTCTGTTCCTGAGGATCATAGGGGAGGTCCACTTTGTTTAGGTAGTATATCACTGAAGTTAGGGGGTAGCGGGCGCATGATAGCGTGGAAGGGGGGGTAGAGGGTAGAATTTGATGCAATAACTTGGGGTGGGGGGGGGAGGGGGTTGAGCTCAGGGTGACCTTAGTAATCTCTCCCAAGGCGGGGAGGGGAGGGTGGTATAAGTCAGTGGACTTAGGGGGGTTGGGGACTCAGACGAAGGGGGGTAAGGGGGAGGGGGGGGAGAGGGAGGGGTAGAGGCAGGGGAGAGGGGGCTGGGAGGGCAGCGGGGGTGGGGTCCTCGCACTCCGAACACTAGGCACGGACGGGGCAATCATTTTTATGACCAAAAAGATGGGAGACTCCAGGCTGGGAGGGTCTCCCTCACTACGCTTTGCTGGCAACTGGGTCATATTCATACGGTGATCCTCTGAGAATTATAACCTGGAATGTCTGTGGTTTAGGTAGCCCGATCAAGCGATATAAAGTGTTGAAGGCGCTGGCCAGACACCGCTGTGACCTTGCAATACTCCAGGAAACCCACCAAACAGCGGAAGAGCATGCTAAATTGGGCCGGGATTGGGTGGGCCAAGTATGGGGTGCGCCTGCACAAGGTAAGAAGGGAGGGGTGGTCATATTAATCCATAAGAGGGTGCGTTTCTCGTTGAATCGACAAGTGGCTGATCCGGCTGGCCGATATTTGCTCCTGTGGGGGGTACTGGAAGACCGTGAGATAATACTTGGAAATGTCTATGGTCCCAATATGGTAGATCGTGAATTTTATGATCGTCTTGCGGCTAAGGTGGAACAGTTGCCTGATGTACCCCTACTCATGGGGGGTGATCTCAACGGGGTGCTTGACGTTAGCCTGGACACTTCCAGCGGAAGGGGGACGAGGGATAGAATTCTTAGCTCTCAAGTGTTGCAACGATTTCGGAGGCGCTTAGGTTTGATTGACCCGTGGAGAGTCTTGCATCCATCTGAGAAAGACTTCACTCATGTCTCAAGGGCACATGGGACTAGTGCGAGAATAGATTATGTTTTGCTTTCCACAACTGCTTTCGCACAGGTGGAGGAGACACAGATAGGTCCTCTGGAGATATCCGACCATGCCATGGTTTGGGCAGAATTGCGATGGGGGGAGGATCTGGTACAGCTCGAATTTGGAGATTCCCCATTGAGTTATATAAAGATGATCAATTCCGGCAATTTCTGGGCCACCGCTGGCGAGAGTTTGAGTTACATCATCAGGCCCACAGGGAGGACCCCGAGCTGGTCTGGGAAACTGCCAAGGTGGTATTGCGAGGTGATATTATTGGCTTTGCTGCTCGGAGACGCCGATTATTGGCGGAGCAGATTCTTAGGTTGGAGCGACAGGTTTCCCATGCGCGGGCGCTCAGTGGTCGATCCTCTACAGCGTTGAATAGAAAACGGCTGTGGGAGCTTCAGGTCGCCCTGAATGAATTAATTCATCAGCGCGCCAAGAAATCTTTACTATATTATAAATATCGACTACATTGTTTCGGGGACAAACCAGGGAAGCTCCTCGGCCGTTGTCTGCGAGGTCCGCGAGGGGGGAAGGGGGTGGCGGCTCTTCGAGATGAGCATGGGAAACTCCATCAGAATCGAGAGGCGATTAGTGCACTCTTCAAGGACTTTTTTCAAAAACTTTATACAGCCGAAGAGCACGACCCCTCTATTAGGGAGGCCTTCCTGCAAGGGCTGCAGCTGCCGAGGGTGACAGAGGCACAGAGGGTTCAGCTGGGACGCCCAATTACCTTGGAGGAGGTTCACTCCGGGATCGCTCATGCCAGTTGTTATAAGGCCCCAGGCCCTGATGGCTACGGGGCTGAATTTTATAAAATACTGTCCGAAGGGGTGGGACCCTTGTTGGTGGAGACATACCAGCAGCGGATAGACGGGGGGGGCAGGAGGTGGGGAGATAACCAAGCCTATATCACTTTGATCCCCAAGCCAGTTAAAGACCCATTACAGGCAGCCTCCTACAGACCGATCTCTTTGTTAAATTTTGACGCTAAGCTGCTGGCAAAAATTTTGGCTGAGCGGCTAGCAGGAATACTAGGCGATATAGTGCATGAGTCTCAGGTGGGCTTTGTGCGCGGTTGGTATGCCGTTCGTAACATACGCCGAATCTTGACATCTTTGGAGTGGGTGCATAGCCAACAGCTGCCGACGCTTTTGATAAGCTTTGACGCGGAAAAGGCGTTTGATAGGGTGAATTGGACCTACCTGGACCATTTGCTACCGCGGTACGGTCTGGGACAGGCATTCTGTGCTATGGTGAAGAGTTTATATGATACCCCGACGGCTCGGGTGTTATGTAACGGGGTTCTATCAGCCCCCTTCTCTCTCCATCGAGGTACTCGGCAGGGTTGCCCACTGTCCCCCTTATTGTTTGTTCTGTCGTTGGATCCTCTAATCCGCAGCATAGAATCGGACCCGCAGATCCGTGGGATTGAGGTGGGTAAGCAGGGATTTAAGGTGTCGGACTTTGCCGATGATCTGCTTGTGCATTTACAGGAGCCGCGAGCGTCGCTGCCGCGACTGATGGCTGAATTTCGGAGGTTTGGCAGTTTTGCGGGTCTTCGGATAAATGTCGATAAATCAGAGGCTTTGGATGTGTTGGGGGGGTTGCGAGACGGATGGGGGGAGGCTTTCCTTTGAAATGGGCTGAACATGGGTTTAAATATCTCGGTATTATTTTAACGAGACGGCCACAGGGTCTATACTGCACAAACTTCGAGCGGGTCTTGACTGGGATACGGCGTCAATTGCGTGCGTGGACCCCATTGCCATTGGCATTGCTGGGGAGAATTGCTGCAGTTAAAATGGTGATTTTACCGCGTATACTGTATTGGCTCCAGACTCTGCCGGTCTGGTTGCTTCGCAGGGATCGGCTTAAACTGGAAAGAGAAATTCAGAGATTTCTGTGGAAAGGGGCCCGAGCGCGGGTCCCGATCTCTCGTATGGTAGGAGGGTGGCGTAGGGGTGGTCTAGGGCTCCCGGATTTAAGACTTTATGCCTTGGCCTGCCAGATGCGACACGTGGGAGATTACTTAGGGGGAACTGACGTTTATACACCTCGAGATCTCGAGAGGGCACTAATGTCTCCCTTCTCCCTGGTGGGGGTACTACATGTGGAGAGTAAATATCTGCCAGCGAGACTCACGCGGAATACGTTGCTAACTGCGGTGCGGCGTACATGGAAGCAGCTGAACAGTTTCTGGCAACGTAATTGGCAGGTTTCCAGCTGGTTACCTATACAAGGTAATGTACAGTTTCAGCCTGGTTCGGATACGCGCACGTTTCAGTACTGGCATCAGCAGGGTCTCCGTTACTTGGGGCATGTGGTAGACCTTATGGGTAAGTGCAAGCCGTTCCTGGAATTATGTGAGGAGAATCAATTACCCCGTACCCATTACTTTGCGTATCTTCAACTGTCTCATTATGTGGCTACATTACCTCGAGAAGAACTGGGGGAAGACCGGTCAAAGCAGATTATTGAGTTTCTAGACCTGGGGGGGGATGCTCCCCTGACGATAGCTGGGCTGCGGATTAAGTTGGAGTGCTTTGGGGCGGTGCCGGATTATGGGAAGGCGGAGGCAGCCTGGGGGGGGAGAATTGGGACGGGTGCTCCCACCAGGCACGATCTGCGAGGCGGTGGGGCGGATAGTAGAACTGGCGGTGGGAGCGCGGTGGAGGGAAATCCAATATAAGGCTTTAACTCGGGTATATATCTCTCCGAGACGAGCGTTACGGAGTCATATTACACAGGACGGGTCTTGCCCTAGGTGTCATATGCCATTGGCCTCTTTAACTCACATGTGGTGGCAGTGCAGGCGCATCCTCCCGTATTGGTCCCATATCCACCGCTATCTTATGAGATTATTACAACAGCGGTTTCCCTGGACTGGAGGTTTAGTTATCCTAGATCAACTACCCCTGACTTTACCTACCGGGAGGTGGGAGCGCCTATTGGTACGTAAAGCATGTTTGGTGGGGAAGGGTCCGATTTTACTCAGCTGGAGAGATTGTAACCCACCCACGTTTGCGGAGTGGCGTAATAATTTCCACCAGTTGATGCTGACAGAACGTTGGAGGGCCAGGGGTTCTGTGAAACGGTGGTCTACCTTTCTGCTGATCTGGGAACCTTATATCCAGACTCTGGGCCCTCGTTGCCGGAGTGACATCGTGAATGTGGGACCCTAAGGCCTGGCCTACTGGGTGGGGGAGACGACCTGGTACTTGTTGAGAGGGGTGCGGCTGCGGTGCTGCGGAGTTCGGGGTGCGAGGACGGGGAGGGGGGGTGGGGGGGGAGGGGAAGGGGGGGGTTGTTCTGAATACTGGGGGGGAAAAAAAGGGGGGAAAAAATGTTTAACCATATATGCCTTGTATCTTTCTTTGTCTGAATTTACGATGGCGACAAAACTGTTTATTGTCTTGGCCCCGGCGGAGATAAGACACCACTCCTCGGTGGCTCCCTGTTACATTCTATTGTATGTTTTGTTTGCTATTGGTTAATAAATAAAACTTTCAAAAAAAGAAACTGAAGGATGAGAAATTGATAGTTGCAGCCCAGGACAGCGGATTACGGACATGATGGTTTACAGTGAACATAGAAAATACTGGCAAAACAGATAAATGTCAATTCTGTAAGAAAGACCTGGAAACAGTGACTCACCTCATAGCTGGCTATGAACTTCTGATGGAGGAAAATTTATATACTGAAGGTACAACAAAGTAGCACATCTCATCCACTGGAAACTCTGGAAACACTACAACATCACTGTGCCTGAAAAGCACTGGGATCATGACCACTGTTCCCTCTAAGCTGTGCGCATGTGCGCGCGCACATACCTCGCCGAGCGAGCGCACATACTTTACAACAGAGCGCACAAAAATTACAGCTCTGATTCGGATAGAAAACAACACAGACATCTTAAAATTTAAAAGTTATGATTGTAATTACTAGAAATTTCCCACTTCATTTAGTAATCGTCTATTTTCATTTAATTTGATTAAAATCAATGTGGTGTACATACTGTATTCTGACGTGTAGTCAAATTTTAAAGTATATAACTCTGAGTGTCATTATGTGGTGCACAAAAATTTAACCTTCCTTCAAAAGCTGCACACAGCTGATATTTTATGCGCACATAGCCTACAGAAAATTAGAGGGAACATTGATCATGACCCTAAGAGAATTACAGAAAATGAAGAGGTTATGATCACCTGGGACATCCCCATTCTAACAAATAAGAAACTGGATGCAAGGAAACCTGACAGTGGTAAAAGAGAAAACACCAGTACAGCATTATTCTGTAAATTGCGTGGAGAGGGAGAAGATCCGGAAGTACCAAGAAATGCAGTCAGAGACCAAGAAAATGTAGAAGAAAGATACAAAAATAATATTTTCCATCGTATCGGGAACCACAGGCTTGATAAAGAAGAATTTCCAAGCACATCTTGACAAACTATACATACATATTACATCTTACAAACTCCAAAAGGAGGCTCTCTTTGGCACAATGTAAGTACTATGCTGAGCATTAGCAGTAAATTTGAGAGATTGAGGTCATACTCCACATACCCTGACTTAGAAGTGAGGTTCATGACGGTCATGATATGCGCAAATCTAACCCATTTGGAGAAACTGCCCGGTAGACATGCTGCTTATCCCAGGGATAAGTAATGGATTTCACTCCGTCCACTTCAATAATGGTTTATGGATTTTTCCTCCAGGAATTTGTCCAAACCATTTTAAACCCAGCTATACTACCAGCTTTTACTACATCATTCAGCAACAAGTTCCCAAACTTAATTACATATTGAGTAAAAAAATATTTTCTTTGATTAGTCTTACAGTAAATGTGCTTCATTGTAGCTTTATTGCGTGTCCCCTACTTTGTAGCCTTTTTGAGGGAGTAAAACAATTAATATTTACTCATTCTGTTCAGCTCATTAATTTGTTGACCTCAGTCATATCTCCCCTCAGCCATCTCTTCTCCAAGCTGAAGCGTCCTATCCTTTAAACCTTGCCTCTTTCCATCCCCTTATCATTTTCGTTGCCCTTCTCTGTACCTTTTATAATTCTGCCATATATTTTTTTAGATGCAGCGACCAGATCTGCACACAATACTCAAGGTATGGTCGCACCATGGAGCAATATTGTGATATTCTTTGTTTTATTCTCTATGCCTTTCCTTATCATTCCTAGCATTCTATTAGCTTTCATGTTCAGTAATTTTCTTTCTATTATTTTGCCTAGCACTGTTGTCAGGCTCACCAGTCTGTAGCTTCATGGATCATCCCTGGAACCCTTTTAAAATATTGGCTTTACATTGTCTACTTTTCAGTCTTCAGGTACTATAGACAATTTTAAAGATAGCTTATTGTAGCCTCTCCCCCCAGAGGAGATGCAGTCAGACTCCTACGGTAACACTGAGGATGTTTTTGTATAGTTAAACAGGCTAAGTGGGTACCTCAGAGTCTGGCGCTCACTCAGGTGGAGGCCGACAAGAATTCACTAACCTCGTCTTATCTTTTCCCACAGTTAAGTAGAGAGAAACATAAGAGGAAAATAAAATCTAAATTGGATAAGACCAATGCCAATGTGATGTTACAGATGTTGAATTACAGTAAGACAATGAATTTCAATAGTGGAATAAATGAGAATAACAGAATTCCATGAATTGAATTTTTAGTTAAATTTATTAGTTTCCTAAAATAAATTCTTAAATATATTCTTTAAAACTTGGAGCGCTCAAGAATTACACTATCTAATTAAAATCCCAGAATAAATAATGTGTTTACAGACTATTGCACAATAAAACATTAAATGGATAACCATTCAAAATGTTTTCTTATCTCACAGCAGTCTTCACTTCAAATATTTTCAAATCAGATAAGTGTTCTCAATTATATCATGTATTTAAGTTTAAGATGATCAAATTCTTTCTTTCTTAAAACACTATTTTCTCCAGTTACAGGTCTTGTAAAGAATGTTCTCCAGGACCAAGCAGGAAGTCAGTCCTCACATATGGGTGTCATCGGCGCTGATGAAGCCCCAGCGGAGCATTTCCCCAGCTTTCTATGAAAGCCTTTGGGAATGCAGGCACGCATGCGCGGTTCCCTTCCCGCCTAAAGGTGCCATCTTACCTCAGTCTCTTTTTTTCCGTGAAGCCCACCGGACGTGTGTCCAGTTTTTCCCAGTTAAAATTAGATTTTTCAGTGATTTTTGCTATTTTTTCTCCCAGTTCGACGCCGGTTCCCCTCCCGCCGGGTTCGGTACACCGGTATCGAGCCCGATTCTTCTTTTTCGGTTTTTGCCCTTCGTGGCTGGCGTTCGCGCCCTTTTTTCCATTTTTCCTTGGAAGGCCGGTCCTTTGACCTCGCGGGGACTCTTTTTTCCCCGATGGCTTCCAGCGGTTTTAAGAAGTGTGATCGGTGTAAGAAACTAATGTCTCTCACCAACACACACGACTGCTGCCTTGGGTGCCTCGGCCCCGACCACGATCCTAAGTCGTGCGGGGCCTGCGGGAAGATGTCTTCCAAGGCACTACGAAGTCGCCAGCAGCAAAAGGAAAGGCTTTTCTTGGACTCAGCCTCCGGCCGGGCCCGGACCTCGTCTGAGGCCTCGACATCTCGGGATTCCGATTCCGAGCGCCATCGAAACTCCTCGGACAAGGGGTCCCCCAACTGGGAACGCAAGAGGAAGAAACGGCTCGCAAGGGCATCATCGGAAGAGGTCCCTGGCTCCTCGAGGGCCAGGTCTAAGACCCCCGACCGTCGCCCCAGGCCCGTGGAACCGGAGAAGCCTGCCAAAGTTCCTCGTGTGGAGCCGGAGTCTGCTGGACACGTAATCCCCGTAGTCCTCGTGGACTCTCCTCCCAGGGAGCCGACATCGGGCCCGGCGCCGCCGGGGCCTGAGTCGGTGGCTGCTGCGTCTCGCGAGCTGGGTCTCAGGATGACAGCCTTGGAGAGCAGATTGTCTGCCTTCATGGAGCATCAGCGGGCACTGATGGCCTGCCTGTCTGGCGCATCTGCCCCGACCACCGAGACATCGACGTCGAAGTGGACCCCGGAGACCGAGCCGATACTCGAGTCCATCGTGGCTTGGAGTCGACCTCGGTCGCGGTCTCCCTCGACCTCCCGTTCGGAACCGAGGGCGTCGGGGCGGGTGCTCCAGGGTCCCGCGGGGTCAGACCCTGACTCTTCCTCGGACGAGTCGGCTTGGGAGACGGAGGACGACGAGTCTCCTGATACCTTCAAGACTCAGTGCGTCCCTTCGGACTCACCGCAGTCTGAGCCCCGGAGTAGGTCCCCCCCAGAGGACACCCGGTTCTCGGAGTTCGTCCGGGATATGGCCACTGCCTTGGCTATTCCGGTGGACCCCGAGGAAGAGCCTCGAGTTGAAGAGCTCGAGGCGCTACAGTATGACTCTTCTCCGAAGGAGGCCTTTACTGTCTCGGTTCCTCCGATGCTGGAACGGCTCCTCTTCCGTATGTGGGAGGGACCGGCTTCGGTGCCGGTTCTTAGCAAGCGAGTCGATTCGATCTATCGACTCCGGAAGAGCCCTGGTTTTCAGAAGGCACAGCTACCACACCATTCCATGGTTGTGGAATCGGCCATGCATCGTCTGAAGAACCAGAAGATGCACTCCGCGGTGCCTCCTGGTAGGGAGGCCCGAAACCTCGATGGCGTCGGTAGAAAGTGCTTCCAGGGCTCGATGCTTGCTTGCCGTGTCCAGTCCTACCAGCTGTACATGGGCATGTACTTGGGGGATCTGGCCAAGGAGTTGGCCGGGTTCTCTGCTGGTCTCTCCAGGGAACCCTTGCAGAGATTTAAGTCCTTGTCCTTGGGGATTCGGGACTGCTCGAAGTTCATGTCCCGCGCCGCCTACGATGGCTTCGAGGCTTCGGCCCAAGTTGCGGCAGCTGGCATCGCGGCTCGACGCCAGGCATGGCTGCAGTCATCGGTTCAGGACAAGTTGGTCGATGTCCCTTGCTGAAGTGAAAACCTTTTTGGCAAGCCCATGACCGAGAAGGCCGCTCAGCTCGAGACCGAGCACCTCACACGGACAAGGCTGTCGAGGAAGACCTCTGCCCCTTCTCATAAAAAGAAGGGCTCGGGTAAAAAGCCCTTTTCCCGAGGAAGGGCACTGCCTACAAACAGTACCCACAATATCAGGTTGCCCAAGCTGCCCCCCAGGGTCAGCAAGCCAAGGGCCAGGGTAATGGGCCCCGTAGGCAGAGGACCCCCAAGCCTCAGGCCCCTGCTACCACTCAGCAGGGTGGGGGCTTTTGACTCCTTGAGCGTAGCCTCTCCTCCACTGCTCTCCCATCCCTGCACAGGAGGTCGTCTCGCCCTCTTTGCCCACCAGTGGCCCCTTATCACTGGGGACAGTTGGGTGCTGGAGATAGTCCACAAGGGCTATGCCCTCCATTTTCACCAGCTGCCTCCTCCATACTTTCCAGGGGAGCCTCCCAGACCTCCCCTGCACACAGACCTTCTCCTTCAGGAGCTTCAGGGTCTGTTGGTGGACAGGGCGTTGGAGCCTGTGCCTCCCCACTTGCAAGGTCACGGATTCTACTCCAGGTATTTCCTGGTGCCCAAAAGAACCAGTGGCCTTCAACCCATTTTGGACCTCAGGAACCTCAACAAGTTCCTAGTGAAGGAAAAGTTCAAGATGCTTACTCTTGGAACCCTTCTGCCCTACCTCCATCAGGGAGATTGGCTATGCTCCTTAGATCTAAAGGATGCGTACACTCACATCCTCATTCATCCAGACCACAGAAAGTACCTCAGGTTCATTGTGGGAGGAAACCATTATCAGTACAGAGTACTGCCTTTCGGCCTCACCTCCGCCCCCAGAGTCTTTACAAAGTGCTTAGCGGTGGTGGCGGCCTACCTGAGAAATCAGGGTATCTTTGTCTTCCCCTATCTAGACGACTGGCTCATCAGGGGTCAGACATGTCAGGAGGCCAAACAAGCCACCCTCAGGACTATTGCTCTTCTACAAAGTCTGGGGTTTGTCATAAACTTCGCAAAGTCCACTTTGCTCCCCTCCCAAAACTTGGAGTTCATAGGGGCAAGGCTGGACTCTCTCCTGGCAAAGGCATTCTTGCCAGAAGACAGAGCCCACAGGTTGGTGGATTTGGCAAATCAGTTTCTCTGCAGGTCCCTGGTCTCCGCCAGACTCTGCCTGAGGCTTCTAGGCCACATGGCTTTGACAGTGCATGTGACCCCCAATGCCAGGCTTCATATGAGGCCTGCACAGTGTTGCCTTCGGGCTCAGTGGTCACAGGCCACAGGCAGCCTCAAAGACAGGATAAGGGTGTCCAGACAATTTCTGCACTCCCTCAACTGGTGGCTGCACCCACCCAATCTTCTGCAAGGGGTGCCTTTTCAGATTCCAGGGTACACAGTAGTGGTGACCACAGATGCCTCCCTGCAGGGCTGGGGGGCTCATTGTCTGGGCAAGTGCACCCAGGGCCTGTGGTCTCCCTGGGAAGCTGCACAGCAGATCAATCTTCTCGAACTCCGAGCTATTCGGTTAGCACTCAAAGCTTTCACTCCTACCCTGGCTCACCAGTCTGTCCTGATTCAGACAGACAACCAAGTTGCCATGTTTTATGTGAACAAACAGGGCGGAACTGGGTCCAGGATCCTTTGTCGGGAGGCTCAGGACCTTTGTTCTTTTGCCCTCAAGCACAACATGCTCCTCAAGGCTGTGTACCTTCCAGGCCAGGACAACTACCTGGCAGACAGATTAAGCAGAATGCTGCAGCCCCACGAGTGGCAGCTGCATCCTTCAGTAGTTCAGAAGATCTTCCTGAAATGGGGTCTCCCTTGGATAGATCTCTTTGCCAGCCCAATGAACAAGCAACTGCCAAAGTTCTGCTCCAGGCAACCGCATCCTCTGCGGATAGCAGCGGATGCTTTTCTGATATCCTGGTCTCAGGGCCTCCTCTATGCATTTCCCCCCCTCCCTTGGTGGCCCGGACTCTCTTCAAGATTCTTCAGGACAAGGCCTCGGTCCTGCTGGTGGCTCCCAGGTGGCCGAGACAGCCCTGGTTTCCTCTTCTGCTTCAACTGGCGGTGGATCCTCCACTACCTCTGGGGTTGCAACCCAACCTTCTCTCACAGGAGCAGGGTTCCCTTCTGCACCCCAATCTCAAAGTTCTCAATTTGATGGCCTGGAGGCTGCAAGGGTAGTCTTGGCTCCCTGGGGCCTGCCTCAGGAGCTTGAGGAGGTTGTCCTAGCCTCTAGGAAACAGTCCACTAGGAAAACCTATGCTCTCAAATGGAAGCGGTTTTCTGTGTGGTGTCAGCTACGTACAGAAGATCCTTTCTCCTGTACTGTGCCAGTAGTCCTTCAGTACTTACTGCACTTGTCAAATCAAGGTCTTAAATCCAATTCTGTTCAGGTCCACCTCTCAGCTCTAGCAGCTCACCACTCTCTGGTGGAGGGACATTCTCTGTCTGGTCACCCCTTGATGTCTCGCTTTCTTAGGGGCTTGCTTTTGCTGAAGCCTCCTATCCGTCCTCCTGCCCCTGAGTGGGAGCTGAATGTGGTCTTGCAGCAACTGACTCACCCACCTTTTGAGCCGATGGCTACTTGTCCACTACGCTTCCTCTCCTGGAAGACACTCTTCCTGATAGCCCTTACCTCGGCTAGGCGAGTAAGCGAGCTTCAGGCCCTGGTCTGTGATAGGCCTTACACCAGGATTTATAGGAACAGGGTAGTCCTTAGGACTCATCCAAAGTTCCTCCCTAAGGTTGTCTCCTCTTTCCACCTCAACCAGGAGGTGGTTCTTCCAACATTCTTCCCTAGGCCTCATGCAAGCCAGGCTGAAGCAGTCCTGCATACCCTGGACTGTAGGAGGGCCTTATCCTTCTACCTTGACCGTACGCAGGGGCATAGAAGGGCTACCCAGCTCTTCGTCTCCTTTGACCCCAATAAGTTGGGGTTGGCTGTGTCCAAGCGTACCTTGTCCATCTGGGTAGCTGACTGTATCACCTGGGCTTATAAGGCGGCTGACCTTCCTTTGCAGGGTCGGGTTACGGCCTACAGAGTCAGGGCAATGGCTGCCTCAGTGGCTCATCTCCGCTCTGTGCCCTTGGTAGACATCTGCAGGGCTGCAACTTGGTCTTCAAGCCAGACTTTTGTGGCCCATTACTGCCTGGAGAGGGAGTCCCGTAGGGACAATGCTTTTGGCCAGGCAGTACTCCGTAATCTCTTTGAGGTTTAGGCAACTCCTGCCCTCCTGCCCTCTGTTGGGCTACCGGTGGAGGTTGTGTCCTTGAAATGCCTTTCTTTGCTGCTGAGACTAGAGGGAGTACTCGTGTTCAGCCTGGGTTCCTTGGTAGCCCAGAGCTAGGGAGTCACCCATATGTGAGGACTGACTTCCTGCTTGGTCCTGGAGAAAGAGTAGTTACTCACCTGTAACAGGTGTTCTCCAGGAGCAGCAGGAATCAGTCCTCACAACCCTCCCTCCTCCCCTTGGAGTTGCAGTTGTACATAGTTTATTTTTCATTTTTTGTGTGCTGTTCTTAGCTATGTCATTTGACTGAGGTAAGATGGCACCTTTAGGTGGGAAGGGAACCGCGCATGCATGCCTGCATTCCCAAAGGCTTTCATAGAAAGCTGGGGAAATGCTCTGCTGGGGCTTCATCGGCGCCGATGACACCCATATGTGAGGACTGATTCCTGCTGCTCCTGGAGAACACCTGTTACAAGTGAGTAACTACTCTTTATTCAGGTAAGTTAAAGTATTCTTTTTGCTTTTTTTTACTGTAACACCAGTTTCTTGACTACCCATACACATATCATCAAAAATTTCCTTTGTTAAATTATTCTTTAAAACAGCTTTAAAACTTATTCTCTGCATTTCCTAGTTCATTTTCCTGCTAAGGAATTCTTATTTTTCTTTTTGCAGAATTTTTAGAATTCTCACCCTTTAACAGGTAAGTTTTCTTTTTTGAGTACTCAAAGTTCTTTTAGTTATCCCAATTGCTTATTTATTTGATCCCAAATATGTGTTTTCTACAGTTTGTGTAGGGTGCACCGTTACCTCTTCCCAGTTCTCTCTCTTGCGAAGGGGCCCTGGACTCCAGATCCTTCAGCTTCAGGATTGCAGATTTTCCTTGGTTCTTCAGATGTTTTCTTCTGCACTGAATCCTACTCCCTAACTTAAAAAAAAAATCAACAAGGGAATACCCTGCCTACCCTAAACTTGGGGCAAAGTGCCTTTGTTTTAAAGAAAGGGGATTATTGTTTTTTTCTTTTCCTTAAGTTCTAACACATTTCCCATCTAATCAAATAAAAAGATGAAGTGCCCTGTCTTCCTTTGTTTCTTCATTCATTTTACTCACTCATCATTTGGCTGCAGCCCTTCCATACTCTCATGCAGCAATCATACACCTTCGGGCACTATGTCAGAATGACTTTAAAAAAAAAAGATAATTTCCAGGAATGAGACTTCCTTATCAAGCTTACCATGTTGCAGTCTCAGTTCTTTAAACACAGAGCACAGCAGTATTTTAAAGCTCTGTATTCTGCTTCAGTTCAGCTCAGACTGCCAGTTTAGGCACAGCTGAGCTTTTAAATTCCTTTTCGTTTTCAGGTACTTCTCAGTCACTTCAGTCACAAATACACCAGTTATTGGAGTTCAGATATTTTTCTTTCTTTAATCTGAGAGGATACTCTCAATAGAATCTTTTCTCAGATTCTTAAGAGCTTGATTCAGTTGCAGAATTACAGTTCAAGCTCTCTGAGGAATAATTGGCTTCTCCTTTAAGACTTCAAGCAGCTATATAGTTAGTAAAAAATCTGCGTCACTACACTGTGTTTTCCCTCCTGCAGCAGAGCTCTGCTAGAGCAACCTAGGGAGATCCCTCCCTGTCCTATCATCTACCAGTCTGTAGCTTACTTCCGGGTACCTTTGACTTTTAAAACTTCAACTTTTATCCTTAAAATGTTTTTTTTTTAATTAAAAGCCTTACAAGTCAGGATTCATCATTTTTAGACTGAACTGAGGCTCTGGTGCCCTTCTAGAGCATCAGAAGTACAACCACCACCTTCCAGTATAATGCCATGAGTTGTGGCAAAAATATGCTTTTAAATTTTAATTTAAGCATATTTATGGGCTTAACAGCCCTTCACAACATGTCCGGGACCCTCTGGACCCCTCAGAAATGTTCCTTTATTTTTTATAAATTTGTCTGTTTTCGGCTGACAATAAGGGCCCGATTCTGTCTCGGATGTAGATCCCCTCTGTATGTCCAGTCTGAACTGGATGTACAGAGGGGATCACAATTCTGATCCCGTGAGGCACGTCTAGCCCTGCGGAATCAGAATTGCGAACAGTCCTGCATGTTTAGGCCAGGACTGTGATTCAGTCTGGCCTCCACGTGCAGGACTATCCCTGGCTAATTCAGTGAGCCATGGCACCACTGAAAAGCCTTGACTCATCTTTGAAGAGCCGCGATACAGGCTGCCTGAAAAAAGTGTTTATTTCCCACAGCCTGACCCCAAATCTGGCCTCCTAAGGCCAGGGTCGGGCTGCGGGGAATGTCCCCTGGCCCCCCCCTGCTCCATCCGCAGCTGGGCAATTAAAAAAACACGTCCAGGGAAGTTATTCCACCTCGAAGGTGGAATAACTTCCCCGCACATGTCGCCGAGATTAGAATCGGCCCTGTACATCCAGTGCCGGTGACCTCCCACTGCCCGCCCAGACTCCACCCCAGGGCCGCCCCTTTCCCGCCCTGTCTAACTTTCCCGCACAACCGGCGAGGAAGTTATTCATGGGCAGGAGAAGGCATGAATAGCGCCTTTGTGGCTCAGAATAACCCTGTAAGGCTCCTGCACCTTTAAGTCCGGCTCTGCCTCCTTTTGATGAGGCCTAAACAGGCCTAAAGCCTCAGGCAGCCTCACTGAAGCTCCAGCTCCTCACTGCCATATATGCATGAGACCCAGTACCCCCAGTGGCCCGATGCCATGGCAGGGCCAGCCCAATGGCCTGATTGCCATTTTAGGGCAACTTGATGGTATGACTCTATTTTGGGCCATCAGGTCCCAAAAATGCCTCTATCCGGCCACCCTTCATTGCCACTGGAAGGCCTCAGACATGCCTGAGCCATCTGGCCCACTATAGCTCGCCTCCAGGATCCCCAGTGGCCTAATGCTATTCCTGAGCCATCCAGCCCAAACTCCTGGCCCTCATCTGGCCCTTGGACCCCCTCCATTGGCCCTCTGCTATTTTCAGACTCTCCAGCCCCACAGCTTCTTTCCAAGGCCCCTGTCTGCATTGAGGACAGCTGTGGTATTCGTGGCTCCCCCTAATGCCCCACAGTACCTCCCACTGTGATCGAGGACAGCTGTGAACACTGCGATTGCACCCAATCACAGTCCTAACCACTGGCAGACCTCACAGACTGGGCTCGACGATGTCGTGGGAGCACTGCTTATTGGAGGCCCATGGCCACGGCTCTCCTGCAGTCTCTTCTTTTATTTAAAAGAAAACGCGGTAGCTCCCCGCGTTCCCTGAAGACACAGAGGAGAAGAAAAGAAATCCCTCCTGACTGCATAGTGCAGCCCCAGAGCAGTGCCTGACTCCCAAAGGGGAGAGAAACATCCTGGCTGTCTCAGCAGCCCCGCACCCTCTCCAGGCACCTAAAAAGGTATTTATTTTTTTCTTACATGTAACCATCTGGTCACATTACAAATTACTAATAGGTCTGCAATTTAATTTTTTAGTTCTTTCTCCACCTTGGAATATATATCATCTGGTTTGGGTGGTTTCCTACTCTTTAGCTTGTCAAATTGCCCTGTTACATCTTCCAATTTCAGAGAGATTTGTTTCCATTCCTCTAATTCATCACCTTTAAATATCACTTCTGGCATGGATATCTCCAATACATCTTCTTCAGTAAAGAAGGAAGCAAAGAATTCATTTATCTCTCCATTATGTACTTGTCCTTTTTTAGTGTTCCTTTTACCCATCTCTCATCCAATAGGACAAGTGCTTCCACAGCAAGCTTTTTTTTTCAAATTTTTTCTTGCCTGACTTATCAATGCTTTTCATCTAATTTGCTAGCACTTATGCTCTTTCCTATTTTCTTCAATCATATCCCTTTTCCATTTTGGCTAGAACAACCTCTTTAACCTCACCGTTAAACTATGCTTGCAGTCATTTTGCCTTCCTTTCACCTTTTTTTAAAGCATGGAATGCATCCAATCTGTGCTTCCCAGATGATATTTTTAAACAATGTCCAGGCCTAATGTAAACTTTCAACCTTTGCAGTTGTTCCTTCTATTTTTTTCCTAACCATTTTCATCAGTTTATCATAGTCTTCCTTTTGAAAGCATAGTAGATTTCCATGCTGTTCTTCTTCCATTTATTAAATCAAATTTGATCATATTATGATCACTATTGCCAAATGGCCCCAAAGCCGTTTGTTACCTGTCGCACCAGATTATGTGTATAAATAAAGACTAGTTTCCTCCTCATGTCAGTTACCCCCTTGAAACAGTAATCTGTTTAATTTAGAAACGTTATCTCCCTAGCATGTCCTAATGTGACATTGACCCAGTCGATACTGGAGTAATTGAAATCACCCATTATTACTGTGTTGCCAGTTTTGTTAGCTTTCCTAGTTTCTATTAACATTTCATCATCTGTGTGTTCATTCTGGTAGTACTACCCCACTGCTATGCCTTTCATTTATTTCATGTAATTTATTCAAATTTATCTCCCACCTATCATGACATTACTAGGCAGGTTACATCATAGCATATGCAACATTAAAACATATGTATTGTACCAAATTAAAATATGATATTATAATACATCTCATGTATAAAAACAAATTAGCTTTCAACAACTTTCAAAATCATAAATAGTACTTTGTTGTCAAGTATCCAAAGGAACCAAATTTCAGCTAAAAGGACCAATAACATAAAAAGGTATTGTTCTGATACCAGTCTTATGAACAAGTGTCATAGTTGAACGAAGCACGCGAGATGATGTATAAGGTTTCAGCAATGCAGATAGTTCTGCTGAGAGATCTGTACAGTATGTGATATCTGATATATCATATGTAGATATTTAAATACCGGTAGCATGAATGGCTTAACCTGAAGCCAATGTAGTGTTACAAAATATGCAGAGACATGATCTATCTTACTTAAATTGATAATAATCTGAATGGCAGAGTTTTGTATCAGTTGTAAAGATCGAATTTAACAAATAGGCAAATCCAAATGAATAATCTTGCACTAATCAAGGGATAGTAGTTTCAGCAATTACACCACCATAAGAAAATCATTATCCGTTATGTTTCATTTCAGGCCCATGATCATTCTTAATTTTAAGAAAGCAGTACAACTATTTTCAATGTTTGGGGACACATAGATAAGGTAGAATTTAAAATAATGCCAAGGTAGTGATCTTCTTTTTGAATGTGGATGTTATGACCATCAACTATGATAGTCAAGATATCAGTCTCAGAATTCAAGCTGTTTGCCACTATGTTTCTGTTGTTTTATAATTCAGCATAAATCCATTCTGTGTCAACCAAGATGAGATGGCTTTAAAATATTTTATCAGTTTTAAAATTGGGGCTTTTGCAGATAACTTCTTGGTACATTTGGTGTTCCCACTGGAGTCGCTGGCCTGTTTCATGTATGAATTCCAGCTCTTTTCATCGTGTTCAGGTTTGAAATTAAATAGAGATAAGTTGGAGGTGCTGGCAGTAGAACCCCGCATACAGACTGACTGGCAAGGTCCCTTCCCCCTTAAATGGGTGTCGGGCTCCTTTAAGTATTTTGGAATTCAGCTGACAATGGATCTGTTTCATCTATATAGTGTTAAATTTTTGCAGCTGCCAAAGCGGATGGGAACATCTACCTTTATCCCTACTGGAGCGTATATATGGATCAGTGCCTAAACATGGAGTCCCACATAAATAATATCACAAAGGCTGTCTATCTAATAATACGGTCCCTCCGTCAGTTACAACCATTATTAGAGCCTACCGACTTCCGCACTGTCTTCCAAGCACACGTCACTCCGCTATTTGACTATGCTAATATCATCCTACATGGTCTACCTGGCTATGTTCTCCATCCTCTACAAATGGCTTTGAATACTGCTGCACGAACTATTTACAGAGCTTCCTGATATGAACATGTAACACCTTTTCTAATTCAACTACATTGGCTCCCAATAAGCAATCGACTCAAGTACAAAGCCCTACTGATGACATTTTAAATTCTACATCACCTCTCTGCGTCCTCACTGGAAGATCTCTTACATTGGACACCTGACAACAGAGTTAGAACAAATATGGCAAACACTCTTGCCATCCCAGCCCGAGCTAGTAAAAGCTCCCAATCCACCAGGAACAGAGCCTTCTCCCTCTTCACTCCTCTGCTCTGGAACTCTCTACCTGCACCTATCCGTTTCACTTCTGACTTGTCCATCTTTTGTAAAGCAATCAAAACATACCTTTTCCATTTCGCATTCGACCATGTAACTTAGCTCTTTGTCTGGCCATTCTATACCCATGCTCCCTTAATCTTGTAAATAGTTCACTGTTCTTCAATGCTACTGTTGTATGACTCAGTTGTCAAACTTAATTCACAGATTTACTGTAACCTATTACTTGCGTTAAATTATGTTCACATGTTCAATGTAATTTGTTCTACGTATTAAGTTGTTCTCCTGTAAACTGCACTGATTATGAATAGTGCGGTATATAAAAACAAATAAATAAATAAATATAAAATGACGCTATTGCCTAGATGGTTTTACCTACTTCAAGTATTAGCGCTGTGGCTGCTGAAGCATGATTTGTGTCTTTGGCAGCAACAAAGTGGGACAGTTTTTGTGGCAAGGCCATAGGTCACACATTCCTTTTTTTTTAATTACAAGGAGGGTGGGACAGAGGAGGCCTCAGTATGCCGTATTTAGAGTGATATGATCAGGGGTATCTTTTTAGACATTTGAGGGGCTGGCTTTTTGCCTGCAACACTAATATGCCACTGGAGATGTAGCTAGAGTTGATCCAATCCCTGAAGAAGCTAAATGTCCTACATGCATGATGTGACAAGCTCCCCCGAAGTATGGTGCTCAGTCAACTTGTAGGTAGCCTGCAGTGGGCTTGCCAAATGCTTTGTAGTTTATTCAATCAGGATCTGGAGGCCGCCGGCTTTGTGCCCATTTGGGGTAACCCGGAATTCCTGGTAGGAGATACATCGGTAGTATTCCAAAATTGGGGAAGACAGGGACTTAGTCTTGTCTCTCAGGCTATGCCTTCCAAGAACTTATGGAAGACTTCTACCTTGAACAGCGGGATTTCTTTGTGCTTTTTCAATTGCACCACTACATTTCCTCCTTAGGTGAGGGGAACTAGGCATTCAGTTTGTGAATAAAGTCTCCAACATCTTTGAAATAGTCACTCCCGTATGTCTCTATCCGTGGTACAAAGAGACCTGTCCTCTTTGGCAGCTGACAACTGTTAAAATATTACAGCCTCTCGATGGAATGCTGAGCTGGAGATGACATGGACGGAAAGGATACTAAGAGGAGCCTTGCTCGGATTTCGCAGGTGGTTGCGGAGGTGGCTCTGCGAGAGTTCCTGTGCAAGGTTACTCTTCGGGCCTATTACACTTTTGCCTTGACGTTTAAAGCTGGTGTGGCTGCAGATGAGATGTGAGGCAAGTGTCAGGCTGCCAAGGGCAGCTTATCACATATATTCTGGTTGTGCCCCCATATCTGAAGATTCTGGAATGTTATCTCTGCTTACCTGGGGGTAGTGCTACAGCAGCGGGTAGAATTTGGATTGCAGGGAGTTGTGTTGAGAGACCCTCAGGGCTTCAAGGCTAAGGGGGTAAGGCCTGTTTGTTGGGACTTCAGGGGATTCTCTGGGTGTGGTTTGTAAAAAACCCACCTGATTTTTGGGAATGGTGCAATACATTGCACTGCCTGATGCAAATGGAAAACATTGCAGTCCAATTCTCAGATTCCAGGTGCATAAAATATTTAGAATTTCCCTTTTTCCTCTCATTCAAGTGATTCTTGGATGTATATTATAAATGTTTTCATAAATACATTTTTTTTTTAAATTCTTAGAAGTATGGGAGCCCTACATATAGTCCTTATCACTTAGAGCTCGGAGCATGACTCCTAATTGTGTCTTTATTTAATGATTCCTAATAGTGTTTTTGTTAATGGCCTCTCAGGGGAAATTGGGGGAGGGAGGAGATCAGAGTTGGGGGAGAATGGAGGGCTAGGGTCTGAAGTTTGGTGTGTATGTAAGCTAAACTTGGAAAGGAGGGAAGGTTAGTGGGGGGTGGGATGTGGATGGGGGAATTGAATGCCTAAAAAGAAAATTGTTGCTTCTTTTACATAAGAACATAAGAATATATGATATGCCATACTGGGTCAGACCAAGGTCCATCAAGCCCAGTATCCCATTTCCAACAGTGGCCAATCTAGGTCATACGTACCTACCAGTTTCCCCAAAAGACACAGGTTCCACAATGCTTGTACTGGGTCAAGCACTGATATCCTGGGTCCCTTCTTAATAGTGGTTTATGGACCTTTCCTCCAGGAACTTGTCCAAACCTTTTTTAAACCCAGCTACACTTTGACATTTGTATTTGAGTATTCCCAGTATTCTGTGTCACCACAAGCTGGGAGTGTTGTTGTTTGTGCCAATAAAAACTAGTTGAACATACATTTTTTTATCAATAACATTTGCATAAGTTCATCATTTATCAAAAAAGCACAAATAATAAAGTATCATCAGCATAAATACAGAATATAATAGTCATCTGACAAATTTGACACAGTGGTGTCAAATGTATATTAAACCAGTGGTCCCCAACCCAGTCCTCAAGTACCCCCAGGCCAGTCAGGTTTTCAGGGTATCCACAATGAATATGCATGAGACAGATCTGCATACAGTGGAAGCAGTGCATGCAGATCTATCTCATGCTCATGCATATTCATTGTGGATATCCTGAAAACCTGACTGGCCTGGGGGTACCCAAGGACTGGGTTGGGAAAAACTGTATTAAACAATTTACACGATAAAGAGGATCCTTGATAGACCCCTCTGCCAATAGTGAACAAGCTTGATACATCACTGGAAACCAACACCTTCTATGACCTATTTGAAAGGTAAAAATGAAGCCATGACAACACTATACCTCCTACATCTAAAACTGCTACTCTTCTCCAACAATTTCTGGTAGTACTGAGTCAAATGCTGCTACTATGTCAACAAAAAGCAGAGGAAGAGCAGATCTAGCCCTCTCAATTGATCCAAAAAGAAGGTAAGTAAGGTCTCAGGGCTATGTCCATGCCTGAATCCATGATGGTTGAGATCCAGACAATGATTCAACTCTAAATAGTCATCCAATTGTGATCATGCACTTGTTCCACAACTTTACCTATAAATGCAATGCAGTGTGTGCCTTCGAGTCAATGCTGACTCCTGGTGACCCAGCAGCTCCTGGGTTTTCTTGGCAGTGTGACCAGACACATGGATTGCCAGGCCTTTCTTCTGAGGCAATGGAGGGTTAAGTGACTTGCCCATGGCTTCAAGGAGTGCTAGTTGGAACTGAACGCTGGTCTCTTGGTTACCAAGCCAGTGCTCTAACCACTAGGCAACTCCTAAATAGCAGATTACGTATGGAGTGATAACATTCAAATTTAGAGTGAATCAGGCTGTCTTTCTTCAATTTTGGATGAACTATTGCCTGCTTCAAATTATCAGGAAGATAGCCATGAAACAGTGAAGCCCACACTATATCACAAATTAATTTTGTTACTTTATCCTGAGGCATATTTACAAAATGTGCGGGAATCACATCAAGAGGAGAACTAGTTGCATGCATTTGTTGTAAAATACACTTTGCAATATGTATAATTGTCTCATAAAATGTATTCCAATCAACAACGTTTGCACAAGGTTGAGTCAAATCACCCATATCGGAAATTATTGTTGATGCTACATGATGTTTTTGAAAATAATATTATTCAAACTCTTCTGCTCTCAGGGCCTCATCAAATAGTGCATCAGGAATTCTTAGCAGTTTACGAACTGCTGTAAAGAAACATCGAAACATGACGGCAAAAAAAGACCACATGGCCTATCTAGTCTGCCCTTCCATATCAACTACAATAGTCCTCTTTTTACCTTTAGAGATCCTCTGTGTTTGTTCCTTGCTTTTTTGAATTCAGATACTATCCTCGTGTTCACCACCTCCACTGGGAGACTATTCCACTCATCTACCACTCTTTCCGTAAAGAAATATTTCTGCATATTACTCCTGAGTCTATCCCCTTTCACTCTCATCCTATGTCCCCTGTAGCAGAGCTTGCCTTCAATTGAAAGAGACCCTCCTGTGCCATGCCATGGAGGTATTTAAATGTCTCTATCATATCGCCCCATCCCGCCTTTCCTCTAAAGTATACATATTAAGATCTTTAAATTTGTCATCATGTGCTTCATAATGAAGACCATAACGAAGAGCTCTGCAAGACAGGAGAAAGCCAAATCCATTTTGACCTGTACACTTCACATACCCTGAAATACTACCTCTTGTACACTTTGGATCGCAATTTTCGTCAGGCCCTCTCAGCTCATTAACCTGGCATTTTTGTTGGTTAAGATGATTGGAGAACAATAAGGCAACATTCCTACATTGTGGATCTGTAACTATGGTCACCATGCTTGTATGTTGCCATATAGATAAATGCTATAAATCAAACTTTTCTTCAATGTCAGACCCCTCAGATGCATCATAACTAAATAACCAAGAATTGAGGAATGATTGATAAATCTTGCTATAGACTAGTTGCTGTCATTCAGTTTTGCCAGAAACAGTGGCAATAGCGTCAGAAAGACTAAAGAAAATATATACGTGATCAGACCATGGGACGGGCCATGATATCAGCCCAGATATCGTCAAATCAAAATGCTGTTTATCAGGAGCAAAACGTAGGTCAAGAGAATTGCCGTAATATGGGTGGAAAAGGTAATCAATTGTAAATCATTTTAAGCAGTCATACCATTCAAAATGAAATCAACATTATTTTCCTGACTATAAGAATTAATTTGAGCATTAAAATCTCCAGTAATAAAGGCATTTTTTAAATCAATCAGAATGGCAACTAACCATTCTACAAATGCTCGTAGATCTGACTACATAGCTTGCAGTGGAAAATAGGCAATACAGATCCCCCGTGTCCTATTATGTATCATCAGTGCCTCGGATAATTTAGTTTTAAAAGAGAATTGCTGACACATATATAAATTTGAATAAGCAGCAAAACCTCTCTCCCATCCCTTGATCACAAGGTTCATTTTAGCATACACATTATGCAAAACACAGTTCGCTCATTAGCAGGAATCTGAGGATGTTTATGCTACCGCTAAAATGTCTATATTATGTTCGATTACCAGATCACAGAGATTTATTTTATTTCTCACCAATCTGTCATTTATATATAGCAGTTAATAATCAGAAGATATTCTAATTGCACCAACCAATAGCAACAAGATCGGTTGTCATTGAATAGAATATAATGTGTAAATATGTTCACTAGAATGATATTGATGTGAAACATGCTCACTTCTGCTTCTCACATGAAATTTCTATCTACAAAGATTCTACAGTGCATTTTATTTCTTGCAGAACTATTATCCTGTTTGATTTAATGCTCTCTTTAACATATAGCGCTACCCCACCACCAATTTGATCTGACCTATCACTGCAATCTAACTTGTATCCTGTTATCACAGTGTCCCATTGGTTATCCTCCTTCCAGCAGGTCTCTAAGGTGCCAAGTTTATCTACCATATCATTCAGTGCTATATATTCTAATTCTTCCATCTTATTTTTAAGGGCTTGTTTACAAAGCCGCGGTAGCAGTTTCTGATCGTTATCGGAGCCCAATGGGGCCGCAGCTCCGATAACGATCGGAAACTGCTACTGCGGCTTTGTAAACAAGCCCCTTAGATTTCTACCATTTGTATACAAGCATTTCAAAGTATATTTTTTGTTCATATTGATAACCTGCTTATCAGATGATGGGGCAATTTTGAAGGCAGCTGAACTACTTTTACCTTTATTGCAACCACTCCCAGGATGCTCTAACCTCCCTATTTTAGTAGTATCCTTCAAAAATACATTATTCTGAATCATGCGCTCCTGGGTAACTGTCAGTTTTCCCCCAATATCTAGTTTAAAAGCTGCTCTATCTCCTCTTTAAAGGTTACTTTTAGCAGCCTGGTGTTACCCTGTTTAAGGTGGAGCCCATCCTTCCAGAAAAGGCATCGTTTTCTGCAAAATGTTGCCCAGTTCCTAACAAATCTAAAACCCTCTTCCCTGCATCATTGTCTCATCCACGCATTGAGTCTCCAGAGCTCTGCTTGCCTCATGGGTTCTGCATGTGGAACAGGGAGTATTTCTGAGAATGCTATCCTGAAGGTCCTGGATTTCAACTTTAAACCTAAAAAACTAAATTTGGCTTCCAGAACCTCCCTCCAGGGCCATGCCGAGACTGAAATGCGCCCTGTGCGACTTGCACATCAGGCGCGTGCCCACCTTCCCGCACCTCTATTTAGACACTTTATGGGAGTGTGGGGGGGGGGGGCCAAGAGTCCCATCTGCAAGTCGCCGGCATGCTAAGCAGGTCTGGTCCCTCCCGGAGAGACCAGACCTGCTTAGTGTGCTGGCGCGAAGACTTTAGGGGCACATTTTGTCTCTCTGCTGCTGCCTGTCACCGAAAAAGTGGTGGCGGCAGGCAACGGCAGAGAGCCGAAATGCACCCTTAAGTCTTTGTGCCCTGTGCGGCCGCACTGCTCGCACAGGGCTCGGTACGGTCCTGCTTCCCTCTCACGGTCCTCTATGTCGTTTGTGCCCACATATACAAAGACAGCCAGCTCCTCCCCAACACTGTCTAGAATCCAGTATCTAGGTAACACGTGAGGTCTGCCACCATTTCACCCAACAGACAAGTGACCAAACAATCCTGATGCTTATCAGCCACCCAGCTATCTACATGCCTATGGTTTATGGTTTGTTTTATTTAATATACTGCCTTTAGTAGCACAGCAAGGCAGTGTATAATCAAAATGATAAAAAATGGAAAAAAACTAAAATATTAAGACAGGAAAATAAATACAGAATAAAGAAACAGAAAGACATAACAAACAGTCATATATTATGCCTTACATTTTAAGGCTATATTTAGTCAGGTGTTAGCTCCAGGATATACCTGAGTGCCACCATAGCAGCTTAGCTTTGAAAACTTTATAGGGAGGGTTCAAGGTTCAGCTGCAGAGGCAGCGCACTCCACAGACTCGGAAAGAGAAACAAGAAAGCAGATTGGCGTGTGCTTTCTAGTCTCACTTGGGAGACAGGGAATATGCAATCTGTTTCCATGAATAGACCAGTGTGTTCTAGCTGGAGTATGCAAGGTTGTATGAGAGGCAAAATAGGTAGGAGAATCAGAGTATAAAGCCTTATGTGTCAAAACTCAAAACATTATACTGAATCCGATATGTAATAGGTAGCCAATGTTTTGAAAACGCAGTATCAAGTTTCAAAGTGTGACTCAAAATCCGAACAGTTGCATTCTGGACAGTTTAAGGGCCTCTATTGGAAGATCAGCATATATTACATTACAATAATCTAGTCATGATATAATAAAGCTGAGGGCGATCATTTTTAATGCAGATGTATCAAGAAAGGGGTGCAGGAGACGAGGGGCAGAACTAAGATGACAGCACCCTAGGAGAACAGCGCTTCAGTGATTCCTCAGTTTTCTTACCTTCTCTTCTTCTAATGGCTCCTAAGCGACATGGAAACACCAAGGTCAAGCTGGCTAAGGTTGTTACTACTAGGAACAAAAAAAAGCACCCCACCTGCAGAAAAACAGCACACAAAAAAGAAAGCAGGCAAAGAGGAACCCTTGGAAGGAACAAAGTTTATTGAGGGGTGATAGAACGGTGCTTCAAAAAAGAATTATATGTGGAATATAGCGGACAGCATGGACAATTGATCATCTGCACACCTCTGATTTTATTTCTTGATGAAGACTGCACCATACCTCCTTTGCAATTAGTCTAACCTAACATTGTAATATGTTTAGACAATGGTGCTCTCTTATGGGTAGTTTATTGTTTTGTTTTACGGTGATTACGTGTGCACACTCCAAGGTCCACATATAATTCTTTTTTGAAGCACCGTTCTATCACCACGGCTGATCCTTCTTTTGAGGAACCAACCGGTGTCTGCTCACATAGTTAGGTTTTCATGTGTGCCCTACGCTATCTCTATGATTATACTAAGACTTTAATTTTATTTTAACACCCATGTTTTATTGCATTTATTTTTTGGAATAAGTTTGGTGCCTCTTTCATGGCCACTCCACTGCCTTCTTACCAACAGTGATTTATATCACCTTTACAAACCTTGGGTTGTCCTCCTTTTTGCCAATGGATTTAAAATTTTAGTTCCCTCCTCCTTTCCAAATTGTTCTGTTCCTTTTCTTCTTATACTGCCTTTCAAGGCTCTTTTTAACAGTTTTTATTATGTTCTGTTTTTAGTGTTTTATTCTGCACTCTCAAGTACCATTGAGTATATGTTCATTTCAGCTCATCTGTTGATAAGGTACTGTATCATTGTTTATGACTGCCACTATGTTATATATATATTTATATATTTAATTTTTACCTCTAACATTTATCCTTTCCTATTGCATGCAGCATGTTCTTTATGTTTGATTATTATGCTTTTTGTTATTTTTAACGATTATCTATTAGATGATGTTTTTATTTCTTATTTTCTATTGACTTTGATTGTGGTGTTTTTAATTATTTATATGTACAATTTTATATCATTTAACTTTGTACACTCAGAAGTCATCAGTGCTTGTTTATTAATTTATTTATCACATGTTTTATGTATTTTTATGTTTACTAGTAGTCACAGTCCCCTGAAGAAGGCCAGTGTGGCCGAAACATGTGTAGGGCTGACCCCCTCAATAAACTTTGTTCCTTCCAAGGGTTCCTCGTTGCCTGCTTTCTTTTTTGTGTAAGGCTGTTACTACTACATCAGGACAGCAGCAAATTGAAGTGCTCTTCCCAAAGGCCCTGGCACTTGAGAAGGCTGTGAAAGATGGCTCACTAGCACGGAGCGTTGATGGGGAGATAGCGCTCAAGCACGGAACACTTGACAAACAGCTAAATCCTGGAGGTAACCATCTCGGCTCAGAGAGTATGGAACCGAGCCCTGGTGTCATCGATCTGCTGACCTCCTTACAAGTGGAGAGAGAAGATGGAGAGGTGAGGGACACTGCCTCTTGTTCCATGGCACAAGTTCCCTCTCCTATCCAGGGGAGTCCGGTTGGCAGTGGTCCTGGGGAGGAACAGCAGTGAACAGCAGCTTGCTGAGAAAGAGGGAAATTCAGTTGGTGGTTTCTTCGGGTTTGCAGAATCAGAATCAGTCCTTAGCGGACATCTCTCTGCAATCAATTTGAACTAGGCTGGTAAAGTTGGAAGCTACAGTTTCTAAATGTGCCACAGATGTCTCAGCGTTGGTGCAAGCAATTGTTCAGAATACTATTTGGTATCAATCATTTGAGGAAGAAACTCATGGTAAACAAGGAGAAATTACCAAGGACGTCAGTGACTCTAGAGTAGTGATTGATCAACTGGTAAAGGACAAAGTAGTTATTTATCAAAAATTGAAACAATTTGAGAATAAATTTTGAAGTCTAAATTTGAGGATTTTAAACTTCCCTCAAGTGTTAAAAGTTTCTCGAATGGAAACCTTTACGAAGTATATGAGAAAGGTTCTCTTAATACCTGAGTCTGCTTTGCCTCCGATAATTAGAGCTTATTTTTTAACCTGTTAAGAAGTTAATGCAGGAATAGGTTAACTTAGTCTCTGATAAAAACTTGACTGACTTCTTAGAAGATTCCTCTTGCTCGATCTTGGCCCAAGCAAATTTACTGGTTAGCTTTGTCTTTGAAACTGATCTTTCTAGGATATTATCTCTTTTCTTTAAGAAACTTAGCGTACCATTTATGGGTGAGACTTTAAGACGTTTTCCTGATGTGAGCCACTCTACACAGGAGCATAGGCAGTTATTCCTAGCTATGGGTCAGGGAACTAGTTATCCCTAGTGAATCAACAAAATGATCCCAAACAACTAATAACAGCATTTACATCATATGCCCCAAGAGGTTGGAATCAGCTCCCCCCTAGCATCAGATCAATCAGCGACCTTTTGCAATTCAGAAAAGCCATAAAACACCATCTGTTCACTATGTACTTCACTAAAATCATTAACAACTCCCCGCCTACCCCCAAGATCCCAAGATCTCATGATGACAAACCAAATACACCTCCTACAGAATACGTACATAGACCATATAGTTCCATATCTATGCATGAGCTACCGTAACGTAAATAGAATTACATCATATCTGTTAAAATGTAAATAGTTCTCCCCAGTTTAAGTCCATGTTATGCTCCCTGTTATCTGTAAACTTAAGACAGATCCTATTCTGTCTGAGTAAAATTTTGTTGTATGTAAACCGCACTGATAACAAAGAGCGCGGTATATAAGAACTCTTAAATAAATAAACTGTGGCACTAAGTGCAAGTTTTCGATTACGTTATCCGTGCAAATACTGTGTTACAAATGTTAGTGTTAAGTGCAGTTTCTTCTCTCCCGAGCAGCTCCATGCTTTCTTGGAAATTAAGAAGGCCCTTACCATGGTTGGTGTGGATGTGGATAGTCACTAAGGGCAGTGGACGCAGTAGAAGTTAGTGTCTATTATGTGTGCCTAATACTGTAATTAATGCTTTGTGTTTTTTCCTTTGTATTTAATCCCCATATATTCTTCTTTGCTCCAGCCTCTTATTGTGATCTAATTAGAGAACATATGTAATTTAATTTGTTTCTTCTGTTTTAATTTTTCCTTTTTTGCTTATTATATTCTTGGATTACTGTCACTAGTTTATACTTGTAATTTTGTTTAAATTGTAAGAAATATAAAATTTAAAAGAAAAGAAAGGGGTGCAATGTCCTAAATTGTCAGAGAGCAAAAAAGGAGCTCTTGCAAACAGCATTGATCTGTTTTTCAAAAAAAAGGTTAACATCTAAACGCACACCTAGATACTTCATCGCTGAATCACTAACTAAACTGGTTCTCCTAACTTGTCCGGCTTGGGCAGAATCCCTTGGAAACACATCCTCGGTGTGAAAGGATATTGTGTCCCCTGGAGGATGTGTCTTGCCTACAGGATCATTTTCTGCTACACCAAGGTGATGCTCTCCTTCCAGTTGACCTTTCAATTCTAAGGCAGCATGAGGCTGCCAGACTGGAAATAGGACTTTTCTACTATGTCTCTGTAAGCTCCTCTATATATCCCTCTGTCTGTCCCAACTCTTCTGCTACTCTAGCCTCCAGAGATCGATCTTGTTCTCTAACAGCCAGGAGCTTTTTGCATTGAGTACACAAGCACAACCTCTCACCAAATGGGAGATAAATGTGTCACTCGGTGCAAAAGACTGGATAGCTCCCACCATGCTGCTGGACTGCTGTCTGCGTCTTTGTTTTAGTAAGTGGAAGTAGGGATACCTAAACCAATAAAAAAGGCTTTAGGATTATTTAATATATTTTATATTATTATTTTGTGTTTGTTTTACGATAAGGTGCTAATAATCTATAAAGGTTAATCACTTGCTGTTGGGGCTTCTTTAAGTCCTATAGTTCAGACACCTCCTCCTAATCCTGGGTCAGCCCAGGTAGTATTGGATGGGAACCCTGTGGCTCTCTCAATGGATCCTAGTGTGGCCGAGAATCAGGCCTCTCTGGGTCCACTGCAAGCATTGCTTGGGGGTCCTCCAGAAGATTTAAAAGTGATTAGCCGTCCGGTGCTCCCTCCTTCAGTTTCAGATGGCGGAGTGGTGGATGTTAAGTTGGTGGATATCTGGAGGGAAGTATCATTAAAATCATCTCTAATGAACTATCATTAAAATCATCTCTAATACCTGAAGAGTGGAGGATCGCCAATGTAACACCAATTTTTAAAAAGGGTTCCAGGGGTGATCTGGGAAACTACAGACCGGTGAGCCTCACGTCAATACCGGGAAAAATGGTAGAAACCATCATAAAGAATAAAATTACTCAGCATGTAGATAGTCATGGCCTAATGGGAGACAGCCAACATGGCTTTAGACAAGGAAGATCTTGTCTTACTAATCTGTTATGTTTTTTTGAAAGTGTGAATAAACAGGTGGACAAAGGTGAGTCGGTTGCACTGTTCCCTCTAAGTTGTGCGCGTGTGCGCGCGCACACACCTCGCCGAGCGAGCACACATACTTTACAACAGAGCGCACAAAAATTATGGTTCCGATTCTGATAGAAAACAACACAGACATCTTAAAATTTAAAAGTTGTTGTGTATTTACAGTTTTCACAAGTTCTACAATATTTTCTAGTGCAATCAATGTGGTGTACATACTGTATTCTGACGTGTAGTCAAATTTTAAAGTATATAACTCCAAGTGTCATTATGTGGCACACAAAAATTTAACCTTCCTTCAAAAGCTGCACAGCTGATATTTTATGCGCACACAGCCTACTGAAAATTAGAGGGAACATTGGTCGGTTGATATAGTGTATCTGGACTTTCAGAAAGCTTTTGACAAGGTCCCTCATCAGAGACTTTTGGCAAAACTAAAGAGTCATGGGATAGGAGGCAGTGTACTACTGTGGATCAAGAACTGGTTAAAAGATAGAAAGCAGAGGGTTGGGCTAAATGGCCAATTTTCCCAATGGAGAAAGGTGAATAGTGGTGTACCCCAGGGATCTGTGCTGGGTCCGCTGCTTTTTGATATATTCATAAATGACCTGGAAAGTGGAATAATGAGTGAGGTTATCAAATTTGCAGATGACACAAAACTATTTAAAGTTGTTAAAACCCAAGAGGATTGTGGAAAATTGCAAGAGGATCTTGATAAATTAGAAGACTGGGCATCAAAATGGCAGATGAAATTTAATGTGGACAAGTGCAAAGTTATGCACCTAGGGAAGAACAACCCAAACTATGGTTACACAATGCAAGGTTCCACATTAGGAACCACCACCCAGGAAAAAGATTTAGGCGTCATTGTGGATAACATGTTAAAACCCTCGGCCCAGTGTGCAGCGGCAGCCAAGAGAGCAAATAGAATGCTAGGTATCATAAGGAAAGGAATGGAAAATAAAACAAAAGATATTATAATGCCTCTACATCGTTCCATGGTGAGACTGCACCTTGAATATTGTGTGCAATTCTGGTCGCCGTATCTTAAAAAGGATATAGAGTTATTAGAAAAGGTTCAGAGAAGAGCCACCAAAATGGTAAAGGGGATGGAAGGATACTCCTATGAAGAAAGGCTAAAAAGGTTAGGGCTCTTTAACCTAGAAAAGAGACGGCTGAGGGGAGATATGATAGAAGTCCATAAATTAATGAACGGAGTGGAACAGGTAAACGTAGATCGATTGTTTACATTATCAGAATATAGAAAGACTAGGGGACATGCGATAAAGCTACAAGGTAAACTATTTAAGACTAATAAAAGAAAATATTTTTTCACTCAACGTGTAATCAAACTCTTGAATTTGTTACCGGAGGATGTAGTAAAGGCTGTTAGTGACTGTAGATGGGTTTAAAAAAGGTTTGGACAAGTTCCTGGAGGAAAGGTCCATAAACCATTATTTTATTTTTATTTATTTCAGTGCTTTTTTATACCGCCCCTTCCAGAGATCAGGGGCGGTTTACAAGGAACTTAAACACAATATAGCAGAACATTGCAATATTGAATTACATTAAACATTAGTTGAGCAAAAACAAGGAACTTAAACAATTATTAAGAAGGGACCCAGGATATCAATGCTTGACCCAGTACAAGCACTGCGGAACCTGTGTCTTTTTTGGAAACTGCTAGGTACGTATGACCTAGATTGGCCACTGTTGGAAACAGGATACTGGGCTTGATGGACCTTGGTCTGACCCAGTATGGCATATCTTATGTTCTTATGTTCTTATATCCAAAACTAATTCCGTATTACAAGGTTTTATGCAACAAACCATTAATCTTTCTGAGCAAGTTGTTAGTAAGTCTCAGGCTGTGGACCAGTAATTGGTCCTTATTGCCCAGCAGCTGGATAGGTTGGAGGGGCAGGTTGGATCACTTCAGTCTGCTGACTCGCTGGATATAAAAGATTCTTATGTAATGAATCAGCATTTAGAATTGTTAGAAAATACTATGAGAGCAAAAAATATTAGGTTGTTAAATTTTTCTCAGTGTCTGTTGTTATCTCCGCTTATTTCATTTCACAAATATTGTAAAGAAGTTCTTTTGTTTTCTGAGCCAGAAAAATTTGTGGTTGATCAGTTGTATTATTCATCTCCCCCATCCAGGGCTGTGTCTGGCAGAGTGGCCCGGGAAGGAGATGCAATGGATATAGATTTGACTTATTTCCTCGAAGTTTCAGATGATGTTATTCCCTCATGTGCCACTCTGTTCATAACCCTGGCCTCGGAGGGGGATAAAATTTCCTTTTTAAAAGCATATTTCCGCAAGAGGGATGTTCCTTTTTGTGGAGAGAAGATTGTTGCCTTTCTAGATGTATTGCGATATACCTAGTTGAGGAGGAAGTCCTTCCTGCAGTTAAGGCCTAGGGATTTTGCTGCAGGGAGGACTTTTTTCCTCCGTTTCCCATGTAAATTTGTCTGATGTCGTTTGGGGGACAAAATATGTCCATACTGATCCTTTGTTTTGGAGAACTTCTTATCCAGTAAGTAATGCCTGACCTATACTGGCCCATTTCCTGTTTAATTTGTTTCCTTTTGATGTTAGCTTACTTGGATAATGTACCTGACTATAACATTGTTGATGTCTCTGCACCCATGATGGTTTGCTCCCTCGAGATGTGGTCAATAGCTCTGGCTGTATTTCTTTGAAGTTAAGTTATATGTCTGCTTTTTTGTTTACCTTTGAGCCTCTATTTTTCCTATGGTTTGTTTGTAACAAAAAATTTATAAAGCAATAAAAAAAAGGGTTAATCACTTGCTGGTGAAAATACACCATGACATCAAATTTCACCCTCTCTCTTAATCCTTAATTTAAGACTTGTGCCTGAGATGGCGCATATAACGCTATGGTCCTGATTCTATAAGGCAGATAGTGGGGCTGCACTTCTTGCCTTCACCATATTCTGCCTCCCATTCCCCCTGCATGCACAGAGCAGTGAATGCAGTGTGGGATGGAGGTGGCAAGGGGGCAGAGAGTGGGAGGGGCATGGGTGGGATTAGCACCTGGACATACGGAGCTGATTCCGCTCATAACCCTCTATGTCCTAGGAGCACCAGGGGGATGGCCAGAGTATTCCACCTCTGAGGTGGCATAAGCACTGGCTGTCTCCCTGGATCAGGGAGACAACAGAGGCAACAGAGGAATGCAAGGTGGGTCCCCGCTACCCGCTCAGGGCCCTGGCTGCCTCCATCAGGGGTCTGGTGGCAAGGAATTGGGGTCTTGGGCAGTGGGCTGGTTGTGCCACAGGAAAGATGTCCCCGAGGCGATGCAGGGGCAGCTGGGCCGTCTCCCAGGATCCAATCCTGCAGCCACGAGAGTGTCTTGCTCCCGCGGTGTAGAATCGGATCCTAACGGGCCCGTCCTAGTCGAGGCCATCCAGATGGCCCAGGCATGCCCCTTCTAGGATCAGGCTCCACCTGTCTTTCTTTTCAGACTATGAGGGCCTAGCTAGATCTAACAGAAATTAATTTTAAATCTCTAAAGCAACATGCTATTTCCTTGCTTTCTCTCCAGAGTATAAGGGTCTACCTAAATTTAACTGAAATTAATTTTAAACCTCTAAAGTATACTAAGACCTATTTTTGCTTTTCAGATTAAATAAAAAAATGATTTTTCCTAATAAACCCACAATCCCTCCTCTACCCCAAGATTTAAGCCACCAAGTTTGTCAGCAAAGTAATGTTTACTTATTTAAAGAGGCTTTGTCTGCTGTCAGTTTTCCCTCAAATCCGGGTAACGGGAAAATACCTAGTAAACTTAAAAGTAATTCACTTTGAGCTGCTATTGTAAAGGCATGAGCTGAATCCAATATTGTTGTTGTTAAGTGCCGTTGAGTCGGTGTCGACTCATGGCGACCCTCTGGATAGTTGTTCTAAATTGTGTTCGGTCTTCAGTCAGATGGCTCGTTGTTGACAGACTGGTACCCGTAGCTGCTGTTATTGTATCGATCCATCTCATTGCTGGCCTTCCTCTTTTGCGTTGACCTTCTATCTTGCCAAGCATGATGTCTTTCTCTAATGATCTCTCTCTTCGCATGATGTGTCCAAAGTATGAAAGTCGAAGTCTTGTCATCTGAGCTTCTAAAGAAAGCTTAGCTTTGATCTCCTCTAGTACTGACTGGTTTGTTCTTCGGACAGTCCATGGTATACGCAGTATTTGCCGCCAGCACCATAATTCAAAGGCACCAATTTTCTTCCTGTCTATCTTTTTCACTATCAAGCTTTCACATCCATATGATATTATTGAAAATACCATGGCTTGAACAAGTCGAATCTTAGTATGGAGAGAGATATCTCTGCTCTTGATAATCTTGTCTAGGTCTTTCATAGCCATTCTGCCACGAGCAATGCGTCATCGGATTTCTTGACTGCTTGTTGCTTCTTTATTGATAGTTGATCCAAGTAGGTTAAAGTTGTTCACAATTTCAATTTCTTCTCCTTCATCTATGAACCTGTTGATTATGCCAGTTGTCATGATCTTTGTCTTCTTTACATTAAAGTGTAGGCCCATTTTGAGACTATGTTCTTTGATTGTGAGAAGCAAATGTTTCAGATCATCTTCACTTTCAGCCAGTAATGTGGTTATCATCAGCATAGCGAAGGTTGTTGATGAGTCTTCCACCAATCTTTACACTTCTGTTGTCTTCATACAATCTTGCTTCTCTGATGATTTGTTCTGTATATAAATTAAACAGGTAGGGGGAAAGTATGCAGTCTTGTCTTATACCTTTGCTTATTTTAAACCATTCTGTTTCTCCTTGTTCCGTTCGAACTGTTGCTTCTTGATCAATGTACAGATTGTGCAAGAGAACGATCAGGTGTTCTGGTATACCCATGCTTCTTAATGTGGCCCAGAGTTTCTCATGGTTTACACAGTCAAAAGCCTTGCTATAGTCGATAAAGCACAAATAGATATCCTTTTGGTATTCTTTAATCTTTTCAAGGATCCATCTCACATCCGCGATGATGTCTCTCGTTCCTCGCTCTTTCCTAAACCTTGCTTGCACTTCAGGTAGTTCTTGTGCCAGGTATGGTTGTAGTCTCTGTTGAATAATCTTCAGTAGAATCTTGCTGGCATGTGGGATCAGAGCGATTGTGCGATAATTTCCACAGTCATTTGGATCACCTTTCTTTAATATTGTTATATAAACACAGATCTTTTCCAGTCAGTTAGCCATGACGCTGTCTTCCAAATTTCTTGGCAGAGCCTTGTAAGTATGGTAACAGCTGCATCAGATTGCTGTAATACTTCTATGGGAATGCCATCAATGCCTGGTGCTTTGTTCTTTGATAAGGCTTTCAATGCTGTTTCAACTTCTTCTTTCATCACCAATGGTTCCGGATCATGTGGAAATGGCTGTTGTTCCACTTGATCTTTATCTTATAAAAAATCTGTATATTCTTTCAACCTTTTCTTGATCATCTCAGCATCATTCGACATAGAACCTTGAGCTTTTTGTAACATTCCAATTTGAGGCTGGAATTTCTTCTTTAACTCTTGTAGCTTTAGGAAAGCCGATCTTGTTCTTCCTCTAATAGTTTCTGTATCTATTTCCTTGCAGGTGTCATTCTAGTACTTTTTCCTTGTCCTGTCTTGCTGCACATTGGAAATCTCAGTTGAGTTCTGTGATTGTCTTTCTTTCTTCTTTGGCTTTAGCTTCTCTGCATTTCTGTGCAATTTTCAGAGTTTCTTCTGTCATCCATTTTAGCCATTTTTTGCTTTTTCACCTTTTGTAGAGACCTCTTGCTTTCATCCAACACAACCTTCTTGATGTCATTCCATAACTCTTCTGGAGCTCTGTCATTTGTATCTAAAGCAGCAAATCAATTTTGCAGGCAGTCTTTAAATTCCAGTGGTACTGTGTATTCTCAAGGTCATATTTTGCTGCATTCATGAATGGTTTGCTCTTTTTCAACTTTAGCTTGAGTTGGCATACTTGTAGTTGATGATCTGTACCACAGTCAGCTCCAGGTTTTCTCTTTGTTGATGTATAGAGTTTTTCCATCGTTGACCTCCACAGATGTAGTCAATTTGATTTTTGTACAATCCATTGGGTGAAGTCCATGTGTACAGTTGCCGCTTGTGTTGCTGGAAGAAGGTGTTTGAGATGAATAGATCGTTGGTCTTGCAGAATTCTATCAGTCTTTCTGAAGCTTCATTTCTGTTGCCAAGTCCATATTTTCCAACCACTTTTCCTTCTTTGTTGCCAACTTTTGTGTTCTAGTCACCAATGACTATCAGGATATCCTGTTTGCATGTTCTGTGAATTTCAGCTTGAACTTGTTCATAGAACTCTTCAATTTCATCCTCTTCTGCAGCTGTTGTTGGGGTATATACTTGAATTATAGTTGTGTTGATAGGCATTCCTCGTAGACGAATAGAGATTAAGCGTTCACTGACTGCATTGTATTTCATTACAGTTTTTGCAAGTTTCTTCTTTATTATAAATGCAACACCATTTCTTCTTTGTCTTTCATTTCCAGCATAGTAGACCATGTGATCATCTGATGCAAAGTGCCCGATGCCAGTCCATTTCAGTTCGCTGTCACCCAACAGATCAAGTTGTACACGTTCCATTTCCTTCTTGACCACCTCCAACTTCCCTTGGCTCATGCTTCGTACGTACCATGTTCCAATATGTAAGACATCTTTACAGCTTCTGACTCTCATTTCATGTGCAATTACATCAGCAGTCAGAAGTCCCAAGGGCTTTGATTCAACCACATCATAAATGCTGTCTTTACTCTGAAAAGTCTTCAGCTCTTCTACAGTAGCTAGTTGAGTGTCTTCCGACCTGGGGGTCTCATCTTCCAGCACTATAGTGCAATTTGTTTTGTTGTGACTATCCATTGGGTTTTCGTGGCAAGATACTGAAGTAGATTGCCGGGCCTTTCCTCCTCGCAGTTTAAGTTTAGTGTTGTTGCCGTTGTCACAGAAATGTGATCATCCGCCATCAACACTGTCCCATTCTGCTGCTGCCCAGATGGGTGGTTTGTCTTGGTCTGGCACCTCAGCTGAGACCTGTCCATCTTGGGAGACCCTGCCAGTAGTTAAACTACTGATAGTTTAGCCCTCAGAATCACTGATGCGCACAAGCCTTCACAGCATGACAAGCTGCAAACTAAGTGAGGGGAATCCAATATATCTAACCCAAATTAGGATTGGTCACAAGGTTGCACTATGGAGCTAAAATGGCAGGGGTTCTCTGTACCTTACTGTGTGGGGCAAAGTTTAAATATCTTCACCCTTCCTTTTTCAACTCTTTCTCCTTCACTCATCAACCAAACCTCTTCCCAGTAGGGTCAGAAACGTATTTTCTCTATCTTCAGCAAATAATTAACTCTACATCTCTTTCCATAGTTAGCGGCCCCTGTTCCTATGACCAGATCACTGGTCTAAACTATCTCTCCCTGTGGCAGTATGGGCTGGGCCTGACATTTTTAGCAGCTTCTCTGTGCTCTAAGTGATCGAAGCACTGGTACAATTCTGACTGATAGGCAAATTGATGTCAAAAATTAACAAGTGACCTTCTAAATGTAAAACAGTAAGCCCAGTTCATCAGTGTGCTTCAGCAGCAGAAAAAGTATGAAATGAAAAGTAAATTCTAAGAAGTGTTTTAGACCCTAAACTAGGTATTAGCAGAGTTGTTATGTGCCGTCTAGTCGATGTCGACTCAAAGTGACCCAGTGGATAGTTGTCTTAAACTGTGTTCGGTCTTCAGTCAGGCAGCTAATTGTTTATAGAGTGACATCCATAGCTGCTGTTATTGTATTGATCCTTTGCATTACTGGTTTTCCTCTTTTGCTTTGAACTTCAACTTTGCCAAGGATGATATGTTTCTATAATGATCTTTCTCTTGCATGATGTGTCCAGAGTATTGAAGCCAAAGTCTTGTCATTCGAGCTTCTACGGGAAGGTTAGGTTTCATCACCTCTAGTACCTATTGATTTGTTCGAGCAATCCATGTATACACAGTATTCTTTACCAGCACCATAATTCAAAGGCATCAATTTTCTTCCTGTCTTTCTTCTTCACTGTCCAACTTTCAAATCCATATGATGTTATTGAAGATACTGTGGCTTCAAAGCCATTCTGCCAGTGGCAATGCACCACTGGATTTCTTGACTGCTTTTTGTTATTTTGTTTCATTATTGATTGATCCAAATAGATTAACGTCGTCTACTATTTCTATTTCTTCTCCAACAAGGATGAAAGTTTTGATTTTGTCAGTGGTCAGCATCTTTGTCGTCTTCATGTTAAGGTGCAGGCCCATTTAAGATGATGGGGAGCTTTTACTAAGCACCAGTAACCAGTTATAGCGTGTGGCAACTGGCCATGGAGAACTCTAATGCGTGGCATGCCAACTATTGATTGCTACAACGCACGTTAACTGGCACCCACATGCCAAGGTGAAGAGTGAGTGGGTTAGAGGCAGGGCATGGGCATTGGAGAACACATTAGCACATGAGTGTAAATAAAGTGGCAATTAGCGTAGGTGCACCTAACGGCACTTCTATGGGTTCTGTTAGATGAACCTGCATTAATTGTGTTGCTCATTACAGGACTCATTCATATATTAGCTACTGGGAATGTACTGGTCATATCCCGGATAGCTAACATGGAGGCTTAGCACTATGTTCCTTGATCTTGATAATAAGCAGATGTTTTAGATCAGTCAGGAACGTGGTATCAGCAGCATAGTGAAGATTGCTGATGAGTTTTCTACCAGTCTTCACACCTTGTTTGTCTTCATAGAGTCCTGATTCTCTGATGATTTGTTTCTACATATGAATTGAACAGGTAGTGTATGGGGAAAGTATGCAGGCTTATTGTAGAGTTTTACTGATTCCATTTGAACTGTTGCTTCTTGATCAATGAAAAGATTGTGCAAGAGAACTATCAGGTGTTCTGATATTCCTGTGCTTCTTAATGTGGCCCAGACGTTTTCATGATTTACACAAAGGCTTTGCTTTGGTCAATAAAACACATACAGATATCCTTTTGATATTATTTTGTCTTTTCAAGGAGAAAACATGTACAGTGTCTTATCGTAAAATCATAGTTAAAAGTCTCAGTCATCAAAGAAAGACAAATATGTTGTCATCTACCATAAAAGATGCAAAATAATACAAACTCTGATGTGTGTGTGCTTTGACACAGTAATCTGTACTGGGGGGGATATTTTATTTTTTTTATTTACATTCTTATATAGCGCACTATTCTGCATCAGTGTGGTTTACATTGAACAAACTGAAATAACATTGAACAGGGCATTATAGAAACATAGAAACATAGAAATATGACGACAGAAAAAGACCACATGGCCTATCTAGTCTGTCCTTCCATAACAACTACAACAGTCCACTTTTTGCCTTTAGAGATCCTCTGTGTTGGTCCCATGCTTTCTTGAATTCAGTTACTGTCTATCTCCCTTCACCCTCATCCCATGTCCCCTCGTAGCAGAACTTGCTTTCAATTGAAAGAGGCTCTCTCCCTGAACATTTATGCCACGGAGGTATTTAAACATCTCAATCATATCACCTCTATCCCGCCTTTCCTCTAAGGTGTACATATTAAGATCCTTAAGTCTGTCCTCATATGCTTTATAATGAAGCCCATTAATCATTTTGGTAGCAACCCTCTGCACCGACTCCATCCTGTTCACATCCTTTTGAAGGTGCGGTCTCCAGAATTGCACACCATACTCCAAATGAGGTCGCACCAAAGACTTATACAGAGGCATTATCACCTCCTTTTTTCTGCTAGCCATTCCTCTCCGTATGCACCCAAGCATCCTTCTAGCTTTTGCTGTCGCCTTTTCCACCTGTTTAGCTACTTTAAGATCATCAGGCACAACCACGCCTAGGTCCCGCTCTTCTTTAGTGGACAAAAGTACTTCACCTCCTATACTGTATTGCTCCCTTGGATTGCTGCAGCCCAAATGCATGACCTTACATTTTTTAACATTAAAACCCAGCTGCCAAATTCTAGACCATTCTTCAAGCTTAGCTAGATCCCTCCTCATGTTATCTACCGCTTCCTGGGTGTCTACTCTATTGCAGATTTTGGTATCATCCGCAAAGAGGCAAACCTTACCCGACAGCCCTTCCGCTATATCACTAACAAAGATGTTAAAAAGAATTGGACCAAGGACAGATCCCTGGGGCACACCACTGGTAACATCCTTCTCCTGAGAGTGAGCTCCATTTACTTGTACTCTTTGTCGCCTCCCACCCAACCAATTTCTAACCCAAGCAGTAACTTTAGGGTCCATCCCTAGGGTGCTCAGTTTGTTTATAAGTCGCCTGTGAGGAACAGTGTCAAAGGCTTTACGGAAATCTAAATACACCACATCTAGAGCTCTCCCTCGGTCCAACTCCCTGGTCACCCAGTCAAAAAAATCAATCAGATTTGTCTGACAAGACCTGCCTCTGGTGAATCCATGCTGCCTCTGATCCTGTAATCCGCTGGACTCCAGAAACCTCACTATTTTCTCTTTCAGCAGCGTTTCCAATAATTTACTCACCACCGAAGTTAAACTAACCGGCCTGTAGTTTTCAACCACATCCTTACTTCCGCTTTTGTGTAAAGGCACCACATGAGCCTCTCTCCAGTCCTTTGGCACCACTCCTGACTCCAACGAGGCATTGAAAAGGTCAGTCAGTGGAGCTGCTAGAACGTCCCCAAGTTCCCTCAGTATTCTAGGGTGTATCCCATCCGGTCCCATTGCTTTGTCTACTTTAAGTTGAGCTAGTTTCTCACGAACACAGTCTTCTGAAAATAGTTCAAGATGTCCCTCGCTTCTGTTCTTATTTGTGGGTGTTTTCTGAGGTCCTGCTCCTGGTTCTTCATCTGTGAACACAGAACAAAAATATTTGTTAAGCAATTCCGCTTTATCCTTATCAGCTTCTACATATTCCCCCCCTGCACCCTTGAGTCTGACAATACCACTTTTGCTCTTCCTCTTCTCACTAATATATCTGAAAAATGTCTTATCCCCCCATTTTATTGCATTGGCTATTTCCTCCTCCTTTTGAATCTTTGCCTTCTTGACTACTTTGCTAGCTTCTCTAAGTTTTTCCAAATACAGATGCCTGTCTTCTGCTCTCTGTGATCTCTTGTATTTCATGAAGGCCTCCCTCTTTTTCTTCACTTTTTCAGCTACTTCCTTCGAAAACCATAGCGGTCTCCTGTTCCTTTTGCCTTTATTTACCATTTTAACAAAAAGGTTGGTTGCCCTTAAAATACCCCCTTTCAGTTTTGCCCACTGTTTTTCTACATCCCCCAGCTGTTCCCATCCCACTAACGACTCCCTGAGGTATTGGCCCATCTTCGCAAAGTTAGTCTTCCTAAAGTCTAAGATCCTCACCTTGGAATGGATTCTAACAGCCCTAGTCCTAATACTGAACCACACCATCTGGTGATCACTGGATGCAAAATGATCTCCCACTACAACATCAGAAACACTTTCACCATTGGTAAGCACCAAGTCCAGTATGGCCCCTTCACGTGTGGGGTCTGTTACCAATTGCCTGAATAGTTCTCCCTGTAGAGAATCCAGGATCTCCTTACTTCTAGATGATACTGCAGCAGGAATGTGCCAATCAACATCTGGCATATTGAAATCTCCTATCAGTAGCACTTCCCCTTTCTTAGCAATGCTGCGTATGTCTTCAATTAACTCTCTGTCCACCTCTTCCTCTTGTGAGGGAGGTCTGTATATCACTCCAATGCAAATAGATTTCTCTTTCCCTCTTTCTAGTTTAACCCACAATGCCTCCTCTCTCCCTTTTAAGCTCTGTAATTCCAAAGCTTTAATAGTAGTTTTTACATATAGTGCCACTCCTCCTCCTCTTCTTCCTACCCTGTCCTTCCTGAATAAAGTATAGCCAGGTATAGTTACATCCCAGTCATTGTTTTCTGTGAACCATGTTTCTGTAACTGCCACTAAATCCAAGTCAGCCACTCCCACCAAAGCTTCAACCTCAGGGATCTTATTTCCCATGCTACGGGCATTAATACACACTGCTTTCCATATGTTACCCCTGTTACCCATTTCCATAAAGGTATTTAATGTATCACCTACCTGGGGGCTTTCACTTACCTGGGGGCTTTCTTCACCCATCCCCAAGGAATCTAGTTTAAAGCCCTCTTCAGTAGATTAGCCAGTCTACTACCAAAGATGCGTTGACCTCTCTTGGACAGATGGATGCCATCTCTGCTTTGCAACCCTTGGAAAAGCATCCCATGGTCTAGGAAACCAAAACGCTCTCGATGACACCATCCACGCAGCCATGCATTTGTCTCCAGGATGCGAGCCTCTCTGCCTTGGCCTTTACCCTCAACAGGGAGGATTGAAGAGAACACCACCTGTGCACCTAACTGCTTCACCCTCTGTCCCAGAGCCATGAAGTCACTTTTGATACGTTCCGAGGTATACCTGGCAGTATCATTTGTTCCAACATGGATTAGCAACATTGGGTAATAGTCTGTGGGCTTGATGAGTCTCGGCAAACTCTCCGTAACATCTTGGATTTTGGCACCAGGCAGACAGCATACCTCTCTGGACATCAAGTCTGGTCGGCAGATGGACGCCTCAGTACCCCTCAGAAGAGAGTCTCCAACCACCACCACCCTTCGTTTCCTTCTGGTGACTGATTCCGCAACTTTGGGGTACTTGAACTCTGGTTCTTCCCTTTCCAGGGATGCTTTCACCTCCTCCACTTCCAGGGCTGCATAATGGTTCTTCAATTCAAGGGATGGAGAAGTTGGATTGGTGATTTTGCAGGCCCTGGTGACTTGTGTCCAACCATCGACATTCTGTTGGCACCCATCTTCTCCGGAGCTGGAGAGCTTGGTTGCTGCAAGTAGCATCTCATCAATGTACTTCTCACTGTCTTGAATGCTCCTCAGCCTCGCCACCTCCTCTCTGAGTTCCTCCACCTCTTTCCTCAGAGCTTCAGCATGCAGGCACCCTGCACATGGAACCGGTCCTTCAACCGGCATTAGGACCTCTGTCTGGACCGAGGCAGAAGCTGTAACGGGAGCAACAGCTTTAGCAATACGATTTTTCCCAGCCATTGTTCTTTTTGTGGAGCTTAGGTATCTGTTAGAGCAAAAGAGAGAGATCTACCAAGTACCAGCCGATTTCGCAGCTGTCTTTATAGAGAAAAAGCAGTTAAAACACTTTAATTACATACAAATGTACTGGTCCAATTCACTGTGATTTGTGAAAGGGGAGGCGCCCTATAAAGCAAGGCTGCTCACTAGGGGTGGGTGGGAGTCGGGGTGGGTAGGGCGGGAACTAACACCTGATTAGGTGTTAGCAGCTTCTAAAGCTGAGGAGGTCACTGGAGTCAGCAACCTACTGTGCTCAATTAAAGTTCCCCTAAAACAGCAAAAATGAAGTAACCTTGCTTGTAAAAATATACACAAAACCCTTTTAAGAGCTCCCAGTCAGAGAGCTAGCAATGTAATAAAAACAAACCAAACAAAGAAACCCTCAAAACCTTACTTACTGTTTGATGTGTGGAGCCCTGGTTAAAAAAGCCTCAAAGGGGCAGGGCACAGGAGCCTATTTATGCAGGCTTCAACTGCACTTCAGGAAACAGGCCCACTAACACCTGATTAGGTGTTAGCAGCTTCTAAAGCTGGAGGTTGTCACTGGAGTCAGCAACCTACTGTGCTCAATTAAAGTTCCCCTAAAACAGCAAAAATGAAGTAACCTTGCTTTTAAAAATATACACAAAACCCTTTTAAGAGCTCCCAGTCAGAGAGCTAGCAATGTAATAAAAACAAACCAAACAAAGAAACCCTCAAAACCTTACTTACTGTTTGATGTGTGGAGCCCTGGTTAGAAAAGCCTCAAAGGGGCAGGGCACAGGAGCCTATTTATGCAGGCTTCAACTGCACTCAGGAAACAGGCCCACTAACACCTGATTAGGTGTTAGCAGCTTCTAAAGCTGGAGGTGGTCACTGGAGTCAGCAACCTACTGTGCTCAATTAAAGTTCCCCTAAAACAGCAAAAATGAAGTAACCTTGCTTTTAAAAATATACACAAAACCCTTTTAAGAGCTCCCAGTCAGAGAGCTAGCAATGTAATAAAAACAAACCAAACAAAGAAACCCTCAAAACCTTACTTACTGTTTGATGTGTGGAGCCCTGGTTAGAAAAGCCTCAAAGGGGCAGGGCACAGGAGCCTATTTATGCAGGCTTCAACTGCACTCAGGAAACAGGAAACTTGGAGATAACTATTTTACAGGGAACATGGGCTATGGAGGGTTAAGTGGCTTGCCCAAGACCACAAGGAGCACCTGTGGGACTAGAAACCCCAGTCCTTCCGACCCAAGGTTACTGTCCTCTAGTGGGATTTGAACCCCCAACCTTCCGGCCTGAAGTACCTTGCCCCAACCACTAGGCCACTCCTCCTCTCTGGATAGAATCCACTATTCTATGGAAGACACAAGCCTTACAGACTGTGACACTAAAAGGAAAAATGAAATACCAACACACTAGAACGACCCATAACGGAAACGTTTATCTCAGCAACTATGACCAGCTGTCACATACAGTACATGTAAGTCACACAGCACCCAATAAAAACAAACCAAGAGAATAAGAAGTGAAAACACAAGAAAAGTGAAAGAAGATAAAAATGCTCTTCTATTAAATTCATTGAAAGTTACAAAAACAGGCAGAGAAAAGACCTCAGCACAACACATATATAATAGCTGCATCATAGGTCAACAAACATTGACTGAAGTTTTGCTTCTAGATCATTCCTTCATGGTTAATGGATGGAGTAAATGCTGATTTGAATATGCCAGAGCCCTGAAGCAGACCGTTGGGTGAAACTTTGGCCAGAGTTAGCAGTGACAAATTTTATAAGTAGATTCACTATACAGGAAAGTAGTGATATTATTTAGTTTGGAAATTCACATTACGTGTTGGCAAAAATATATTTTATGGGACATTTAAAAACAGCAGAGTTTTCAAGTCTATGATGTAGAACTAACTTACACTGAAGTCAAGCAAAACGCTGCTTGAGGTAGTGCTGACGTCTTTTCCCCACTTATCTGTGCAATTTTCAGTGAGTATAAATAGAAATTAAGTTTTGTCTACTTTTGTAGCACACAGAGGACATGAACTCGGCCAGATTCATATAGAAGCAACAATGAAACCCATTTAAGACTAATAGGAGAAAATATTATTTTACTCAACACATAATCAAACGCTGGAATTTGTTATCGGAGGATGTAGTAAAACTGGTTAGTGTAGCTGGGTTAAAAAAAAGGTCCATAAACCATTATTAAAGAGGACCTGGGAAATCCACTGCTTACCCCGGGACAAGCATTGTGGAACCTGTGTGTCTCTTTGGGAACCTGCTAGGTACTTGTGATCTGGATTGGCCACTGTTGGAAGCAGAATACGGGGCTTGTTGGACCTTGATCTGACACAGTATGGTATTTCTTATATTTTATGTTAGTACTAAGACTATTGAATATTTGTATAGCGCTATAAGACATATGCAGCACTGGACAGATACATGTAAAAGATGATCCCTGCTCATCAGAGCTTACAATCTAGTCAAGATAGACAACACAGTAGTTGTAGACACGGGATACATCTAGGGGGAATGGTAAGGAAACACAAAGGGGATCAGGTGAGTCAAGATCCAAAAGTGGCAGCGAAGAGGTGAATTTTAAGCCTGGATTTAAAAAGGGTCAGAGAAGGTGCCTGACATACAGGCTCAGGTAGCTTGTTCCAGGTGAAAGGAGCGAAGTCTGGAGTTAGCAATAGACGAGAAGGGCACAGATAGAAGCAATTTGCCAGAAAAGCTGAGTTCCTGAGGAGGAGTGTAGAGAGAGATAAGAGAGGGAAGGTAGTGAGGAGCTGCAGAGTGAATGTCCTATAGGTCAGCAGGAGAAGTTTGAACTGGATGTGGAAATGGATAGGGAGCCAATTAAGTGACTTAAAGAGGGGTAATATGAGCATGACGAGGCTGGCGGAAGATTGAAGGGGAGAGAGATGAGTCAGAGGGAGACCAGCAAAGGGTAGGTTACAATAGTTTAGACGGGAGGTGATTAAGGAGTGGATAAGTGTCTCAGTAGTGTGTTCAGAAAGGAATGGGCAAATTTTGTTGATTTTGTAGAGAAAGAAATAGCAGGTTTTAGCTATCAGTTGGATGTGTGTGGAGGAGGAGAGAGAGGAGTCAAAGACAACCCCAAGTTTGTGAGCTGAGGAGACAGAGAGGAGTAGAGAGTTATCACAGAAACCAGAAACTGAGAAAGGGGAGAGGAAGGTTTGGTTTGTTTTTTTTAGTGCTGTCAAGTCAGTGCTGACTCCTGGTGACCCAGCTGCCTCTGGGTTTTCTTGATAATATATCACTGGACGTAGATTACTGGGCCTTTTCTTCCAAGGCAATGGAGGGTAAAGTGACTTGTCCAAGGTCACAAGGAGTGCCAGTGGAAATCGGACCCTTGATCTTCTGGGTACGAGGAAGTTGCTCTAACCACTAGGCTACTCCTCCACTCCGCAGGAGGGTTTGGGGGGGGGGGGGGGGAAATAAGAAGCTCAGTTTTGGCCACATTCAATTCTAAGCAGCGGTGAGACATCCAAGCAGCAATGTCAGAAAGGCAGGCAGAGATCCTGGCCTGGATTGCCAGAGAGATTTCAGGTGTAGAGAGGGGAACACAGTGGCTGTGCTGTCAGAAAAAATCTCCAAGGACACCATATTAAGTTACTTGATATTTGAGGCAGTAGAAAAAAGCCTGCCTACCACCCTAGCCTCTATCACATACCACTCCTGTTCCTGACACAAATAGCAGGAGGGAGGACATTCTCCTAAGCTGATGGCTCAGTAAATATTTTTTTACTCAACACATAATCAAACGCTGGAATTTGTTACTGGAGGATGTAGTAAAGGCTGTTAGTGTAGATGGGTTTAAAAAAGGTTTGGACGAGTTCCTGGAGGAAAGGTCTATAAACCATTATTAAGAAGTGACCTAGGATATTAATGCTTGACCCAGTACAAGCACTGCGGAACCTGTGTCTTTTGGGGAAACTGCTAGGTACGTATGACCTAGATTGGCCACTGTTGGAAACAGGATACTGGGCTTGATGGACTTCGGTCTGACCCAGTATGGCATATCTTATGTTCTTATGTAAGAGCTATTGTTCCAAATGTCAGCCTCTCTGGGGTTTGAAATGTTTTGTTTCTTTTTACATAAGTGAGTTGAGTGCTCAGTTTGTATATCATTATCAGGTAGCTTAGAGTAAATATTTAAACATTCTTGCTGAATGGAATTTTGAACTGCTGGGTCTATGAATTCACAGAGAGGTGAAGTCCTGTTGTCTCATATTTGTTTATGTGGATTTAATTCATGCCTTTTCAGTGGTAGTTATCATGGTTATGATAACCCTTTTTACCCTCAAGCCTTGTTCATCTTATCTTTATTGAATTCAATTATTCAATTTTTGTTTGTTCAGTAGACTCCATTTTCCCATGTTAGTCATTTTTAAAATTTCCCATATTGGACCCTTGTATTCTGATTTCTTTACTGTTGCTTGTTCTACTTAACTTCTTTCATTCCTCATCCCTCCCCACACTTTTTATATAAGGTTTTCCAGAAAACAAGATAAAGTCATTATTGGTTTAAATAACAATAGAGTACATGTTTTTCATAAATAAATGTGTCAGTGAAGTATTTTTACCTGTGGAATCTGGAACCTACAGCAAAGGTGGGTAGTAGAATTTTTGATCAAAGTCTGTTTAGATCTTGGAGGCTGCTAGAGCCCTCACGTTTTTTCCCATACATTGGGGTCAATTATGCATAGCTATATGGCACCGAAGTACTTGAATGACAAATGCCAATGATAGACAGGAGACCGTGTCCATTTCTGAGAAACGACTGAGCAACTTTCAGAAAAGGCACGAGAACGGAAAATTAGTAAAACCACAGTAAGCGGCTGTGCACATCAAAGGGAATAAGACAGGAAAAGGTGACGTACTAAAATGGTATATAGCAATTGAAAGGGATCATTTCAGACACCATTTCCCATCTGTGAAGCATGTTTTACTTGTGAACAGGGCTCTCATAAAATAAGAACATAAGATATGCCATACTGAGTCACACCAAGGTCCATCAAGCCCAGTATCCTGTTTCCAACAGTGGCCAATCTAGGTCATACGTACCTAGCAATATCCCCAAAAGACACAGGTTCCACAATGCTTGTATTGGACCAAGCATTGATATCCTGGGTCCCTTCTTAATAACAGGAACTTGTCCAAACCTTTTTTAAACCCAGCTATACTAACAGCCTTTACTACATTCTCCGGTAACAAATTCCAGAGTTTGATTACACGTTGAGTGAAAAAATATTTTCTTTAATTAGTCTTAAATAGTTTACCCTGTAGCTTCACTGCATGTCCCCTAGTCTTTCACACTCAATGCAAAAGACTGGAATGCCCCCATCTTGCTTCTGGACTGCTGTTTAGATCTTTAAGTTCTTTACTTACTAAGGGTTGCTATGGATACTTATACTAATAAAATTGTAATATACCTTGTTCACCTGAAGCTTAATTAATCTCAGGTCCTTAGTGTATGACTGATTTGGATAATGAGCTGCACCTGAGAGCACCTCCTTTCCTTTAAGATGTGTAAGTACCGAGGGGGCGGAGCCTGATGCCAAGCAGGACGATCGCAAAGCGCGGAGGCTCTGGAAAGGCCCGTCAAGAATCCTGTACGAAATCAGCAGTACACTATTAAGCTTGAACTCCGGATCGAGCCATGGTGAGCCCAGGTGATGGCGGGGTCTAAACCTGTTCGGCTTGATTATTCGAGCGCAATGAATAGCAATGCCAAACAGTCCAAGACTGAACCCCTCTCCCCACAGAAGATGGCGGCCGCACGTGAAGGGCCCGAGGTCTTTCAGGAGTTATTCACAGAGATCCGCAGAGTAAAGGACCTCGTTCAAACCAATGGGGAATCGCTGCAAGCAGTACTTGAGGAGATTGCTGCGTTGCAAAGTAAGATAGAAGGGATCTCCCTGCGACAAGAAAAAGTCGAGGGGATCCTTGCCATACATGTTGCCCACCTAGAAAAGCTGGACAAAGTTGAGAGACAGCTCCGGGCGCTTTGAAGGAATGTGGAAGATGGGAATAACCGCGCCCGCCGGAATAATGTGAGGTTGATTGGGGTCCCGGAGGGAGCTGAGGGCAAGGATATGATGACTTTCCTAAGCAAATTAATCCCCTCAACGCTTAAGCTCACCTTTGAGAAGGATCTGGAAATCGATCATGCGCATCGAGTTCCCTCAAGTCCTGCGCCGCATAGCAAAGCGCCGAGGCCTATCATCTTCCGGCTTATCCGTTACCAGCAAGTTGTGCAGATCATGACAGCGGCACGGGTGCGGTCTCCCATAGAGTTTGAGGGCCATAAGTTGTCCTTTTATCTGGATTTGGCCAAGATCACCATAGAGCGGAGGAAACGATTTCTGGCACTTCGGCCGCACCTACAACAGTTACAAGCACGCTATGGCCTTATGTACCCGGCAAAGATGCGTGTAACTTTACACAATCAGACCAGATCATTTGAGGACCCAGAGGCTCTCCTAACGTGCTTGGAAAACAAGTGGCACAGATGCGCTGAGGGATGATGATAAGGAAATAAGCTATCACTTGCTGCGGATGGTTGGTTGGAACATTTCCAGCTGACTGTGAACTCTCTGTTGAGCAATGATATGCATAATGATAGTGATGTGGTAAACGATTTGGAATGTTTGCATGCAGTATGGGGTAGAGAGAATGTTAATGTCATATTAATGTGTTTCCATTCTGTTGAATTCAGTATGCTGGTAGGGGTTAAGTGGGCCCACATGCCTGTGGGCAGCCTGTGGTTCTGGCGCAGGGATGCAGATTAATGTATTGATATACTGCGGGCGGGCCTCTCTAGCCTAGAGGAGAAGCTATACCCAAATAAGCTATTGGTGAGCTCGTGCCCGAGTACCATTGATATTGGGGGGGACTTTAACCTGGTTAATGACCCTTTGATCGATAGGCAGCCGCCGAGGACCTCTGGACCTTCCAAAGGGCACCTGATGCTTACTTCTCTGATTAGAGAAATGGCTCTAGTGGATATTTGAAGGTTATATCATCCCTCGGAGCTTGAGTTCACTTACTTCTCACCCCCTCATCTATCTCAGTCGAGAATAGATTTTTTTCTAGTATCTAAAACATTAGTCCCTAATATAGAGGAAGTGTATATACACCCTTCGCATATCTCTGATCATGCTGCCATCTCATTGGTGATGCAGGATGATGGGATATGTGCAAATTCCGCAGAATGGTTTTTTGATAGAGCTCTGCTTGATAACTTGGACTTTCGTATAGAGGTCAAAGCGGCCATTGGAGAGTATTTTCAATTTAACTCACCCCAGGCCACCTCCGGCTGGGCCTGGTGGGAGGGATTTAAAGCTGCGGTGAGAGAAGTTATCACTAGCTTTAACATTCATCTGGTGAGGCAGCGCAAACAACAGTTGACCGCTTTAGAGCAACAAATTAAAGCTGGGGAGCATGTGTTAACTCGGCGGGCGGATCCATGTATTCTGCTAAGGCTTCAGCGGTTAAGGTTTCAATTTAATGCGATTTTGACAACTGAAGCCTCGCAAAGTATCAAAGCGCAACAAGGGGCCTACTACCGGGAGGGAAATAAGGCCGGGAGGCTGTTAGCCAATGATTTAAAAGGTAAAAGGGAGGCCAAAAGGGTAACAGCTCTTCGGGACCCGCAAGGGCAAGGTATGGTAGTAAGGGATACAGAGATTGCTGAAATCTTCAGAGCTTTCTACGTTCAGTTGTATGAGTCAGAGAGGGAATTTTCACAAGAAAGTTTTGAACAGTTAATTTCCGGAATACAACAGCCGGTTTTGTCCGTTGAGGAGAGGGAGGAGTTGGACAGACCCTTCTCGGAAGATGAGATCAGGCAGGCGATAACTTTGGCAGCCTCTGGCAAGGCAGCGGGCCCAGATGGTCTCCCGGACGAATTTTTTAAGACATTTGCTAAAGAGCTGGTCCCCCATTTAAGCCAATACTTCGCTACGCTTGTAGAGGCAAAACCGCATATCAGTGCATTTGCAGCAGCGAATGTTGTGATATTTGAAAAAGCAGGTAGAGACCCGCAGTTAGTGGCTAACTATTGACCCATATCTCTGCTTAATGCGGACTATAAGATCTTTGCAACCATACTGACTGTCGGGGAAAATGCCCTCATTGATACATCCTGATCAATGTGGCTTCACAGCAGGAAGGTCAACTGCTGATAACACACGGACTTTATGCCACATCTTAGCGGTCGCCGCAGACATGGAACAATCTTTAGTAGGCCTCTCCCTTGATGCCGAAAAGGCGTTTGATCGGCTGGAGTGGCCCTTTTTGTTTGTGACTCTCAAGTGGTTTGGCTTCGGGGCCGGTTTTCTTCGCTTTCTAGAGGTTATGTATTCTCAACCCACTGCAAGTGTTTGCGTTAATGCAACCAAGTCGCGGCCACTTCAACTGAATCGGGGTACACGTCAGGGCTGTCCTTTATCTCCTATGCTTTTTAACTTGGTGTTGGAGCCGCTAGCCCTTGTTATTCGGCAATGCTTGGACATTCGGGGGGCATTGATTGTTGGTCGAGAAGTCAAATTGTCGGCTTATGCTGACGATCTACTGTTGTTCGTTTCCCCGGGTTCGGTCCCTGCGGTATTGGAGCAAATTGATCGTTACTCATTGCTCTCGGGAAATAAAATTAATTGGACGAAGTCCGTTGCTTTCCCGCTAAACCATTGGATCCATAGGGAGGATATGAAGGATTTTCCATTTATCTGGGAATCCCATATAGTAAAGTATCTAGGAGCTCATTACTGCTATCCCCTGGAAGAAATGGTTCGATTTAATGCCAGTGTAGTCGTGTCAATTGTTCGGGACATGATCACCAAGTGGTCCCCTCTAGTGCTGTCCTGGTGGGGGTGGCTAGAGACTATAAAAATGATGATTGTACCTAAGGTCAATTATATCCTAGAAATGATACCCTGTCTACTTAACTTTAAGCCAATTTTTATGTATGAAAAAAGTGCCGAGGCTGGCACGGCAGAAGCTTAAACTTGGTCGTGAGGAAGGCGGCGTCAGATTTCCAGACTTCCAATCTTATCATAGAGCTTTCCTCTTGAAACAGGGATCAAGATGGCTAGAGCGCCGAACAGTTAATAGGCCTAGATCTTGAGGAGAAATTATTAGCCCCGATACCGCTAGCCAGTCTACCGGGTATGCAGCTCACGCAGGGGGCACGATGTCCTTGTGTGATAGTTGACACGCTCGCGGCATTTAGAGCCCTCATTCAAGTCTGTGGCCCAGTTTTATGTTCCCCAGCTTGGTTACCATTATGGCATAATCCCAAATTTAAAATTCAGAAGAAGACTGTTGCCTGGAGCCAATGGTATTTAAGAGGAGTGTGGACGGTTAATCAGTTGATCAAGGATAAGAGATGGAAAGAATATAGTGAGCTACAGCATGAATTTGGTCTCCCATCTAAATTATATTTTCAATGGCTTCAGCTTCGGCACTGTCTTGAAAGTGTCCAGATTGACCCAAGGAAGGGGATTGGAGAGAGTGGGGTAGTGGAGGTTGTCCAAGAGATTGTGCATATGGCGGGTGTAGCGTCACTCTTTTATAAGAGACTGGGTCAGACCGGTTACCCGCAGACACTCAAAATACAGAAAGTGTGGGAGCGGGATACCAAGGTTACTCTGACAGAGCCGCAATGGAGGACGTTTTGGTGCAAGCAAGTTAGAGTTTCAAAATCAGCCTCCATTACTCAGACACTCTTCTTCTTCACGCACCAGTGCTTGTATACCCCAGTTAAAATGGCGAAATGGGATAAGAATGCCGGTAATCTTTGCTGGACATGTAACAGTCAGATTGGTACTTTGGCCCATCTTACATATGAATGTCCGGGGATACAAAACTTTTGGAAACAAGTCTGGGCGCAGATACAAATCATTCTTAAGTTTAAAGAGCCTCTCAGTTGGAGGGTTAGATCGGCGGCAGGGCTACCATCCTTACACAAGGATGGTCGCTTCTTGCTAGATTTCATGATGGGGCTGGCTATATGTTTAATTGTCCGCAACTGGAAGTGTATCGCCAACCTCAGTGCGCAGGAATGGTGGAATCAGGTGTGTCTGTATAGCAAGTATGAGCAAATGTCCCGGAAGGCCTTGCCCTCGACCAGTACTGGTACTCTCAAGTGGAAAATGTTGAATGATTTTGTGAATGTAGCTAAATGAATAGCGAGGTCATTAAGACCCGCTCAGACATGTTCCAAGCCAGTGTTTCAAGATAGCCTTGTCATCTTGTAAAACTATGCATGTTAGTGATGTTTTGGTCTAGATTGTCCTAGAGGAGCGGGCGGGGGGGGGGGGGTTGGGGGTTTAGTTCTGTTAAGTTGAGTTTGGTTTGATGTAACCTGTGTTTGTATTTTAAAATGAAAATAAATCTGTTAAAAAAAAAAGATGTGTAAGTACCTATAAATCTATGATTATCCCAGGGGTGGGTGAGTGTTGGGGAGGGAGGGAGGGAAATAACACTTATTAAAAGATAGCTGCTACACAGTACCCTGTCCTGTGCTTCTAAGATAAGCTGTGACCAACTTCCTGGGTGATTAACAGTCCTTGCTTGGATAGAAGGAGTCTTTCAAAATGGCCTTTTGACCTGCCACCTGGCGTTAACACCTATTGAAAAGGTTTCACAGGTCTCTTGCCCCCTAGGTAGAAGGCCTCTTTGTAAAGGTCTCTAGAAGACTTTATTTGCTGCTCAAAGAATACTGACCCTGTTTTGCCTTTTATGCTAAGTTATATTCTGATTTGGTTTAAATTAAAGGTCTTTGCTGCTGCTAGGCTCTGACTTATTATGAAATTTAAACTAGAAGCTCTCTGCTGGGTTCTAAATGTATTTATTTAATTTATTTCTTTTTTTTTTATACCGCGCTTTTTAGAATCAGTGCGGTTTACATATATACTAACAGGTACTTTTTTATTCCCTTGTCCCCGAAGAGCTCACAATCTAAGGGACTTGTTTCCAAAGCTGCAGTAGCAGTTTCCAATCGTTATTGGAGCCGTGGCTCCGATAACGATTGGAAACCACTACCGCGGCTTTGTAAATAAGTCCCTAAGTGTACCTGTGTTTTAAATTTAAACTAAAAGTACTTTGCTGATAGTAGGCCCTGAGTGAGTATTAAATTTAAACTACAAGCTCTCTGCTGGGTATGAAATCTAACCAGAAAGCTCTCTTGTGTGTTTTAAATTTAAACTTAAACTGCCGCTACTAGACTAATTTAACAAATACACTGGGTTCACAGATTAATCAGCTTTAATCCAAAGAAGTCCCTTCAGAAAAATTCCCAGAATTATACACTCACAATTGCAGATCTCTCTCCAGAAGTAGCAGTCCCATTTTCTAGTCCTTAATGCGCAGGTATACGTACAAAAAAACTGAAGCATAGAAAGAGTGTTGCTACTTTCATGTGCTCTATGCGCTGGTGTTCCCGGGGCATAGTTTGGGTGGAACTGTGATATACAGTTTGCTAGGATTCTACAAAATATATATGTAGACACAGAAAGTAACAACCAAAACCGAGGATGAGAGCCAGAAAGTTGCATTCCTGGACAGTGGATTACAGGCGAGATAGTTCAGGCTTAAGCACAGGAAAAACTGGCAAAACATATGTAGATTCTGTAAGAAAGAACTGGAAACAGTTGCTCATCTCATAGCTGGCTGCAAAGTTCTGATGACAGGAAATTTCTATACAGAAAGGCAGAATAAAGTGGCACATCTCATCCACTGGAAACACTATAAACACTACAACATCATTCTAATGGGAAAGCACTGCGATCACAACCCTAAGAGAATTTCGAAGAATGAAGAAATTATGATTACCTGGAATACTCCCATTCTGACTGATTAAAAAGCTGGATGCAAGGAAACTGGACACAATGGTAAATGAGAAAAACACCACAATGGCATTGATTATAGGTGTCTGTTCCAAGTGATTATTCTGTGAATTGCATTGGGAGGGAGAAGATTTTCAAGTACCAAGAAAATGCTGTCAGAGACTATTAAAATGTGGCAGAAAGATTCAGAAATATTTCCCATTGTGCTCAATGCCACAGGCCTGATGAAGAGCAACTTCCAATCGCACCTTCATAAGTTGCCTATACATGTTTCATCCTGTGAACTCCAGAAGGAAGTTATTTTTGGCATAATGCAAGTACTGTGCCAGGTGTTAGCAGTAAATTTGATAGACTGAGATCATACTCCATATGCCCTGGCTTAGAAGTGAGGTTCATTACTGTCATGGTATGTCATGACATGGTATGTTCATTACTGTCATGGTATGTGTAAAACTATTCTGTCATCGGCGCAAATTAGTTTATTGGCTAAAGGATTGTCTTTTGTTGATGGCCCTAGTTATGATAAATTTCAGAGCCGGATATCTGTGGAGCAATTAGTAAGAACATTGCAATTGAAGTTGTTTTTTAAGGATTCCCCTGAGGTGTTTGATCCATTGAGGGTTCATGTGAAATCTAGTTGGACCCCTCCAGGGCCATTGGATCCCATTCTATACACCTTTCGGCATCAAGTGTTGCATGACTTGGACCAATTGGAGTTGCGTTATCATAATCGTCCCAAGAACCTATCAGTGGCTGAATTTGAAGCACTTCATGAATTGTCACGGATGACACATGTCAGCATCAAGCGGGCTGATAAGGGTGGTGCGGTAGTGATTTTAAATACTGCAGACTATGAGAAAGAAGTCTGGCGACAGTTGAATAATCAAGAACACTATTTGCGTTTAATGAGAGATCCTACTGATGAATTGCAGTTGCTTGTGAAGGCTATTACCTCTGAAGCAATGGAGCTTGGCTATTTGACTGAGAGAGAAAAGATTTTTCTAAATCCACCATATCCGAAGGTTCCTGCTTTCTATATTTTGCCTAAGATACATAAAACTTTGGTGTCCCCTCCGGGCCGCCCGATTCTCTCCAGTAATGACTCCTTGCTGGAAAGGGTCGGGATTTTTTTGGATGTTTTTTTGAAACATGAAGTTCCACGCATTAAGTCCTATATAAAAGACACTATGCACTTTTTACAAATGCTGGCAGATTTAGGATCAGAGGTTCAGATTGATTGGATGGCGAGTTTAGATGTGACGGCACTGTATACTTCTATTCCTCAGGATGAAGCGTTGGAAGTATTGAAGGCAGTGTGGGATGCTAGAGCTCAACCGCATGAGGTTCCAACTTCTTTTTTGGTAGTTTTGGCAGCGATTGCTCTAAAGAAAAATTATTTTGTTTATCAGCAAAAAACTTTTCAGCAGATTTCTGGAACGGCCATGGGAGCAACATTTGCTCCACAATGGCCAATTTGTATATGAGCCGTTTCGAAGACCAATACGTTTATCCTTCAAGTTATGCGGACCACATTATTAAGTGGTATCGTTATATTGATAATAAAAATACCGCTTGAGAGGAAATACTATCTAAATCAAAAAAACACCTCTCAATATACCACCAATATATAAACGAACTCTAGTCAAACTCTTATAATTTATAAATCATCACTAGAAACAGTAACAATAGGTTCTCACCGGACCTCAGGATTCATACACCCTCCATCTGGCGAAATTCATCACCATAGGGAAATGGTGGACACTTACATCATAGGTCCTTAACCTCAATAACTTATTAAATATTTTACCAAAATAATTCCTCCAACACTATAAATAAATAACTTACCCTACCAATAACCTCAAATAAGGATTCATTCATTCATTCATTCATTCATTCATTCAACACTCACACCAACAAATCAAAACCACAATCCACATATCACACCACAAACAAAATAAACACATTACTATAGAAGTGTCCGATATTGCTTAAAAAGTCTCCACAAAGCAGAAAGCACGGAATTGGTAATGCAGATCTTTAGGTAAGGATACATTCAATCTTGATGTCCGCAAGAATTCGCTGAAAAATAAAATGAAGCATAAATCGTAAAACTAATGTTCAGCAATCACCATTTTGCAAAACGCAATCCGTTACTTATCTGCTAAGAAGCAAAAGTCGGCATTTCTTCACATCATTACAATTCCAGCAAGCTGCCCCACAAGCCGCCGTCCATTATCCGACGAAAGCTTCCGTTTCGCCGCCAGGCTTCGTCAGGAACCAGAGTTTAACAAAATTCACAGCTAACTAAAGTTCTTCATTCTAGGCACAAAAAATGCCTCCTTGAACAGCAATTCGCATTAGCGTCTGATGTCAGCAGCCTTCAAAACCAGGCACCAATCAACTTACTTATACCAACCGCTCTACAACTTTCAACAACTTTATAGAAAACACAGCACAAGTACCCACTACTACCATAGGCGAATAGAGCCAGGAGAAGGGTAAATGGAAACTGCAACAGTCAAAAAATTCTCAAAAGAATAAAGCCCAATCTATTTTGTCATTCAATCCTCCCGGATCTAGTGTGTGCAAAGAGTAAATCCACCTTTGCTCTTTCTGAAGTAGATGAAGCCCTCTGTCACCTCGTCGAATATTAAAAGGCACCACCTCCAGAACCGTACATCGAATATCTTCAAAGGTGTTTTTTTGATTTAGATCGTTATATTGATGACATTTTTCTTCTGTGGCATGGCTCTAGGGAATCCTTGAATGAATTTTTCTTGTATTTGAATGCCTGTAATGCACATATCCAATTTGACATCAACATTCAGCATTATGAATTGCATTTTTTGGATGTTAGGATTTTGAAACAAGCAACTGTTTTTTTTACCATGATTTATTCTAAACCAACGGACAGGAATACATTACTTCACTTTGACAGCTTTCATCCTGAGCATCTGAAGCGTAGTTTGCCTTTTTCGCAGCTTTTGCGCTGTCAGCGTATTTGTTCTACTCTGAATTTAAAGTTCAGGCAGACTTGATGTTACAGAAGTTTATGGAACGAGGCTATCCTTTAGGGGTTTTGCGTAAAACCTATAAATGAGCAAAGTATAACCATCATGAGTGGTTGCTCTGCTCTGATGGGGTGCAACAAAAACATAAGTCGTCTTCTACTGTTGTCTGTGTTTTGCAACATTCTAGTCTTTCTCATCGGATAGCGTCTGTGATGCGGAAGCGGTGGAGTCTTTTTGCAGCACATCCTACATTGGCAGGGTACACGTTGCGGATGGCATATAGCCGAGGGCGTAATCTTCGTGATCAACTGTGCCCAGCGGTGGCGCGAAGAGATGAACATCAGGTCCTCCCGGCAATCGGACATTCAAGTTGTGATTGTTGTTCCTTTTGCAGTTTGATGAGGAGCACTGTATGTGCTGAATATGACAAGACCGCCCGGCGGCTATGCAATGCTACGACGTGCGCTACTTCCTATGTGGTGTATGGACTTTGGTGCCCTTGCCCTAAACTGTACATTGGGAAGACTTCCCGACCACTGAGAATGCGGCTATCTGAACATAAGTATAGCCTTCACAAAGCACGCGTAGATACACGTTTGGTGCAACACTGTATGGATTTTCATCATCGATTTGAAGATTTATGTTGCACTGTTTTGGAACATGTTCCTCAGAATATCAGAGGAGGTGATCGCAATAAAAATCCTTCTGCGGAAGGAACAATGGTGGATCTTTACATTGCAGACTTTGTACCCTAATGGGCTGAATGATAAAATTGAATGGACCTTGTTTTTTTTATCTTTTTTGAACATCGGCATGTGCTAAGTTGTATGAGGGCACTGTGTAGTTCCACCCTGTTTGTATGTGTGATTGGGTAGTTTTTTTCTTTTTTTGTTGTATAGTTGTTGATGTCATTGTGAGTTGCAGGTTGTGATTGGTTGTTGTGTGGGATAAGTGGTGCGTCACACGCCGTCTTGGTTGCGGCAGAGGAATGGCGGTTTCGAAAGGTTGCAGTAGTGTTTTAGTGGTGATTGCTTAACCCCTGATGACGCCTTTGGTTTGGCGAAACAGCAGCTCCTGTAGGGTTGTGTTTTAAACCATAGACGATGGGAGTTTGATATTATTCTTTTCCCGGCTGAAAATTGCCATTGGTAGCTTAATAGCTTCTAGCTCTGAAGATCGCACTCCACTACTGGTTCTGTCTGTGGCTGCTGGAAGACTTATAACTTTAAGATAAGTACTTGCAGACCCTATTGGGTTGGTGATATTTTTTATATTTATTATTTATTTTTCTATTTTAGGGGTCCATATGCAGCCCTGGTGGATCGAGATGCTAACTGTGGCATTCTGATAGATTACTTTACTGTTCTAAGACGCTAGTGTGTACATTGTGTGTTAGTGTGTGGTTGTATGGTGTGAGAAGGTGTCTTTTCCAAGAGTTATTTGGTTTGGTTGTGAGTTGTGATATATAGGATGACTGTGGATGAGTTTGCGGTGGGCTTTGGTGACCAATGATGTGAGCATTAGTTGCTCTTTAAGGTGATACTTTCACTTTGTGTGATATATCCGGTTATCCTGAGGTCCCACTGCCTTTGTTAGTATTGGGTTATGTATGGTGTTTTGTAGCTAGTTAATACTGTATTTAGAGAGCTTATATTGGTTGACTCATGTGTAAAACTGACCCATTTGGAGAAACTGTCCCCAAGTGTACAAGCATACGTAAGAACATGAGATATACCAAACTGGTATATCTAGGTTCACTCATTCCATTCTACTCATCATTTATGGACCTCAGTCATCTTTTTTCCAAGTTGAAGAGGCCTAACCTTTTAAGCCTTTCCTCGTAGGGGTATCCTTCCATCCTCTATCATTTTCTTGGCTCTTCTCTATATCTTTTCTAATTCTGCTATATACTTTTAAGATATGGCGACCAGAATTGTACACAATACTCAAGGTGCAGTCACACCACGGTGCAATACAGAGGCATTATAATATCCATTTCTTTCCTTATGATTCCTAGCATTCTATTTGTTTTCTTAGCCACCGCTGCACACCAAACAGAGGTTTCAGCATATTAGCCACGATGACACCTAGATCCCTTTCCTGGGTGGTGGTACCTAATGTGGAACCTTCCATCATGTACCTTTAGGTTACTCTTCCCTAAATGTATAGCTTTGCACTTGTCTTTCCTAAATGCATAACTTTGCATTTGTCCAAATTAAATTTAATCTGCCATTTGGATGGTCAGTCTCCCAATTTATCAGTGTCCTCTTGCAATTTTTCACGATCCTCTTGTGTTTTAGCAACTTTGAATAAAATTTTGTGTCATCTGCAAATTTGATATTCTTAATTGTTATTCCCATTTCCAGGCTTAGCACAGATTCCTGGGGTACTCCACTATTCACCTTTCTCCACTGAGAAAATTGGCATTCAAGCGCTACTCTCTGTTTTCTATCTTTTAACCAGTTCCCAATCCACAATAGCACACTGTCTCCTATCCCATAACGTTTTAATTTCACCAAGAGTCTCTCATGAGGGACCTTGTGAAATTCTTTCTGAAAATCCAGATACACTATTTCAACTGGCTCACCTTTTATTTATTTATTATTTATTTATTTATTTTTCTTTCTTATATACCGCGCTATTATAATCAGTGCGGTTTACATTTGAACAGAACAACCAAGAATGTAACAAGTTACATCGAGTTTTTTACATAGAACAGGGAATGTAAAACATGGAGAAAAACAACAAGGGAAAGAACTATGTACAAATTATATAACTAGGGGTACTCTTACAGACAAATAGATAAAACTTTGCCTGGATGCTTGACTGGTGGGTCAAAGAGTCGGGTAAGGAAGAATGGTTAGCCGTTATCTAGATGAGGGTGATCTAAGGGATGGGCTAGTAAGGACTGTGAGGGGGTGGCAGTGTGAGCTTCTTGAGTGGTGTTAGGGTAATATTGTAAGAATAGGTGGTGTTTGAGGGCTTTTTGGAATAGCGCCAGGTTTGGGATGGCCCTGATTTCAGCAGGGAGGGCATTCCATGCCATAGGTGCGAAAACGGAGAAGGCTCTACTTGCTGTTGTTTTCTTACATTTTATCAGCAGTTTTGGGACGTTGAGTTTATTCAATGAAGTAGATCTCCTAGTTCTGTTGTCTGGAGTGCTGTGGAGAAGATCACTGATGGGCGTGGGGGGATGGTTTTTAAGGGCCTTGAATGTCATAACAAGGGCCCTGAAATGGATTCTAGCCTGCAGCGGGAGCCAGTGTAGGTTCTTTAGGACTGGCGTTATGTGGTCAGATCTTGAGGACCCTGACAGTACCCTTGCAGCTGAGTTCATAGCAAGGCGTAGCGGGTTAAGAGTCGATTGTGTGAGCCCAAGTAGGATAATATTGGCAAAGTCGAGGTGTGGGATGACTAAGGCTTGGAATATTGAACGGTAGTTGGGGAAGTCAAGAAGTGGACGGAGATGGCGTAGTGACCGGATCTTATAATAGATTGCTTTAGATGTGTTTAAGACATGTGCTGACATGTCGAAGCGCTGGTCAAGAGTGATGCCCAGGTATCGAATTGTAGGTTTGGATTTCAGTTCAATGTTATTGACTAGAAGTGAGGAAGGTGGCATGAACTTCTGATTTCGCGAGATGAATAGTACATCTGTTTTACTATGGTTGATACGTAGATTTTGAGAAAGAAGCCAATCTGCTACCGCTTCAAAGCATCTTGTAATTGGAGAGAAATCCGGTTGATCTATTTTAAACTGTGTATACATTAGGATGTCGTCTGCATATGCGAGACAATGGATGTTGAAGGATCGGATTAAAGCACAGATGGGCTGCATGTAGATGTTGAACATTAATGCGGAGAGGGAAGATCCCTGAGGTACACCTTGCTTAAGAGAGAATGGTTCAGAGGTCTTGGAACCTGTTCTGACTTGTTGCCATCTGTTACATAAATAGGATTCACACCAGGCTAGTGCTGAGCCTTGCAGACCTTTATCTCTGAGGCGGAATAGAAGTGTTTCATGATTCACTGAATCAAAAGCGGCTGCAATGTCTAAGAAGATGAGGATGAAGCCATGGTTGGTATTGTCGATTCCTGTGATTAAGTTGTTAAGAGGGTTGTGAGGATAGTGTCCACTCCGTGAGCTTCCCTGAAGCCGTGTTGGGAAGGGTCCAGTGGTGCTACAGTATCAATATGGTGTTGAATTTGCCATTGGACTACCTTCTCCATAATTTTGGCAAGCAGTGGGATGCTCGAGATTGGTCAGAAGGACTCAACTTTAGATGGGTTGAGCTTACTATTCTTTAACAGGGGGCGGATTGACGTGTATTTTAGGCTTTGAGGGAAGGATCCTGTTGTAAGTGATTGATTCAGGATTCTGCATATATATGGGCTGAGCTCATGGTGCAACTCTTTTATCCAGCTAGCAGGGCAGGGATCATTAGGGGCAGTAGTGAGGTTAATAGATGTGATGATATCCAAAATGTCTTTGTTGGATACCTTGGAGAATGACAGTAGAGGAGTTGGTTGGGGGGGTCTATGTGAGGTGTAGGTAGGTAGTATGGATGTATTCATGTTGTATTTAGTTTGTATCATCTTAGATTGAAGGTAGGTAGAGTAGTCTTGTGGCTGGGGCAAAGTTTTTTGGTCTAGTGCTGGATCTCCAGTTAGCGACTTAACTATGTTAAATAAGTCATGGGGTTTATTCAGCGATCGCCTTAGTAGTTCTGAGTAATACAGCTTTCTTTTTTCCATAGTTTTTCATCGATGGGCTTGCAGGTGAGTGGAATATGTACCGAGTGCCTCAGGGGTCCGGGTGTGGCGCCACTGCCTCTCAAGTTTACGCAGTTGAAGGAGCGATGCTCGCAGATCCTGGGAGTACCAAGGAGCATGTTCACGTCTAGCATGGTTTGTGTTGATGGATGATATGCAGGCGGCAGCTCTAAGGGTGTCATCCCAGTTAGAGACCAGTTCATCTGGACCGAGAGCATCATTGGTGAGTAGAGGTAGGATCTTCTCAAGAGCCTTATCCTTAACAAGAGGTTGAAAGCGTGTTGTTACCGTTCTGGTTGGGGCACGTGCTTTGTTGTTGGAAATGCTGAGATCATTGGTGGGTATGTGAAAGAGGAGTAAATGATGGTCGGACCAGGATACAGGGGTTATAGAGAGTAGCAAGCTCTGGGAGGGATTGATGGCAGTCTGTGATACGAAGATCAAGTCAAGTATGCCACCTTTGTGATGGGTCGGGGAGTTGATTAGTTGCGTGTAGCCGAGCTCATTCATTGCGTCAAGGAATGCTGTTGAATGTGTATCATATAGGGAGGGCAGGTTGAAATCTCCCAACAGGACATTCAGGGTGCGTGGGTTGGTGGAGTTGCAAGCTAGGTCAATCATTGACGGGAGGTCATCTGGGGATGCAGTTGGTGCTCGGTACAGCAGGTTTACTGTGCAGTGTTCATTCGATATGGATAGTATGTCCAGGTAGGTTGAGCTAATAGTATTACTTAGTGTAAATTGCAGTTCGGATCTGGCGAAGATGAGTGTTCCACCTCCTCTCTGGTGGGTCCTATGGCAAGCAAAGGTTGAATAGCCGGGTGGTGACATCTGGTTGATTAGGGCATTATCATAGTCGGATAACCACGATTCCGTTATCATTAGGATATCGAGGCCATGTAGAGTTATAAGGTCATTGATTGCAGGCCATTTTGAGCGCGTTGATCTGCCATTGATAAGCGCACATTTGAGTAACTGTTGGTGGTTGCATTTCTCGGTTTGGATCCTTTTAAAGTCTTGCAATGGAATGTGGAGAAGGTGAGGATGGAGGGGACTGGCTTTTATTAGTTGATGATGGGGGTTCTCAAACCATCTTCTGCCATTATTGTATAGGATTGGGATATGACTGGTACCAGGACTAAGTGCCTGTAGTAGGTTAGGGGCCCAAGAGGTAAGAAGGAAGAGGAAAGAGGAAAGAGGAAAGAGGAAAAAGGAAAAAGGAAATGAACGAGGCATTTTAGGGTGTCCTCAGTGAGGAAGCTACTTAGAGTGTATAGCTAATACGTTTGAGTGCAAGGTTTGGGTTTGATACCAAGTTACAGGTTAAGGCAATAGTAAATAGAGTATAACAATGTAACAGTAATGTATCTGAACTGTGTTAAGTTAAGGTAATGGTAGTTGGAGTCTAGCAAAGTAACGGTAGTGTATCCGAGCTATGTCAGCACTGTAACAAATTACATTAGGCAAGAGCATTTAGATACAGGAATGAAAGCAATTTATCGGAGGGCGCTACTTTGAAGGAGACTGAGAAGAATAACTGTCGGTATTATACGTCTTTATTTTATTTAGCTGTATTTATATCCCACTTTTCACTGGGTCAAAGCGGTCAATTGGGGGATACATTTAACACGAGGGGATATGAGACACATACGCTAATACTTAAAGGGAACATGGGCAATGGAGGGTTAAGTGGCTTGCCCAAGACCACAAGGAGTGCCTACAGGACTAGAAATCCCAGTCCCTCCGGCCTGAGATTGCTGTCCCCAGGTGGGACTTGAACCCCCAGCCCTCCGGCCTGAAGTACCTTGTCCTAACCACTAGACCACTCCTCCCTTCTTGTGTTATTGTACAAGATTCAATACTTTTTGATCGCACCTTGTATTCACCCTTTAAAGAAATGTAACAGATTAGACTTACCTTGGCTAAATCCATGCTGGCTGTCTCCCATTAAACCTTGACTATCTACATGTTCAGTGATTTTATTGTTTAATGATTTCTACCATTTTGCCTGGTACTGATGTCAGATTCACCAGTTTGTAGTTTTTTGGATCACCCCTGGAATCCATTTTCAAAATCGGTGTTACATTGGCTACCCTCCTATCTTCAAGTACTACAAATAATTTTAATGATAGTTCACAGATTACTAATAGTAGGTCTGCAATCTCATATTTCAGTTCTTTCAGCACCCTCGGAGGTATGCCATCCGATCCAGGTGACTTGCTACTCTTTAGTTTATCAGATAGCTGTATTACATGTTCTCGGTTTATTGTTTCAATTCCTCCTATACATCACCTTTAACACTAGAAGCCCCAAAAGGAATTTTATCTAGAAACCCCAAAGTGCGTCAAGTGATGCATTATCACGATGACTGCGTTTAGCATGAAATGCAGATGCGAATTAATGTGAAGTTACTTATTTGTTAAATACATTACATGACATCATCATGTGTTTATTGTTTGTAATGTCAAAGTAAAACTGTAAATAGTGATTGAGATGTGCCACCTAGTGGGAATGTGAATTTATACCTAGAAGCCCCAAAGTATGTCAATTGATGCATCCACGACAATTGAATGCGTCAGTTGACATACTTTGGGGCTTCTAGGTATAAATTCATTTTCCCGCTAGGTGGAGCATCTGTCATTAATTTTCAATGCACATATTTGAACATCTTGACCTTGCTAACAAAATCATGGAGCATGACTGACATGATTCTAGCAGTGGCGCTGGTATACAACTTCGAAGATGCATTTGCGTCAATTGACGCACATTGGGGCTTCTAGTGTTAAATACCATTTCAGGCATGGGTAACTTCCCTACATCTTCTTCAGTAAAGACTGACGTAAAGAATTCATTCAGTCTCCGCTATGGCCTTCTTCTCCCTTAGCTCTCCTTTTATCCCTCTATCATTTAATGGTCCAACTGACTCTCCAACAAGGTTTTTGCTATGAATTCACTTGAAAAGGTTTTTATTATTCATTTTTGCTTTCATGGCAAGCTTCTTTTCAAATTCTCTCTTTGCCTGCCTTATCAGTGCCTTGCACCTAACTTGCCAGTGCTTGTGCTGTTTCCAGTTTTCATCATTTGGTTCTTTTTTCCATTTCCTGAAAGATGCTTTTTTGGCTACAACGGCCTCTCTGACCTCACCTTTAAACCATGCTGTCAGTTTTTTGGACTTCCTTCCACTTTTCTTAAAGCATGGAATACAGCTGGTCTGGGTTTCCCAGATAATATTTTTAAACACCCATGCTTGGTGTAAACCTTTAATCTTTGCAGCTGCTCCTTTTAGTTTTTTTCTTACTACTACTACTACTACTATTGAATATTTATAAAGCGCTACCTCATACGCAGCGCTGTACAGACATATAAGAGTGGCAGCCCTGCTCATCAGAGCTTACAATCTAATTGAGACAACAAAAACACACAGAGCAACAATCTAGTTAGGGCAAAACCAGGTTGGCTGTCTCCCATTACTACTACTAGTACTACTGCGCATTTATATTTAAATAAGAGACAGATAGACAGTCCCTGCTCATCAGAGCTTACAATCTAGTTGATACAACACAGAGGGATCTTATGATCTAGTTAGGACAAACACAGAGGTATAGGTAGGGGTGGGTAGGGGAAAAAGGAGATAAGGTGTGTCAATGGGTTACATTACAAGCAGCATTTACTACACACACAGTATAAATAAATACATTCCAAGCAGGCTGGGCAGGATGCTTCCAGGCAGGATGCTTACATGGGCATCATGGGTTACATTTGGAGGATGCATACATGGTGATGTTTCTTGTGGTTCCGTTGACTCTGGTCTGGTCTGCTCTTCGGTGGAGTTGCTGGAGTGGGGAGGAGGAGGAGGAGGAGGAGAACGTGACTATTCCACAGTGCCACGCCAAAGGGCCCTTTGGCGTGGCCCTTAGGCGGAGGTCCACCAGACGCGGGCACGCCTCGGAGTGATTTAAATTTAAAAGTCTGCTGCCATTGTCTCTTCAACCTGATTGGCCATGTGGTGGGGAACAGGGAGGAGCATAGCTGCCTGCTCCCTTCCTCGTTGCCGATCGGGCCGGGTCTGAGACTCCCACGCCTTGGAGCGCTTTAAATTTAAAAGTCTGCTGCTGTTGTTTCTTCAGCCTGATTGGCCATGCGGTGGGGAGCAGGGATGAGCATTTTCTTCATTTTATCATAGTCTCCCTTTGAAAGATAAATGCTGGTGCCATGGATTCCTAGCTGTTCTCCCTCCTTATCTTGTGTTGTTATCATCACTATTGCCAAGTGGCTCCAACATCATTATCTCTTGCACCAGATCCTCTTTTCCACTAAGGACTAGGTCTAAAATGGTTTTCCCTCATGTTGTTTCATTAACCAGCTATTCTATGAAGCAGGCATTTATTTTATCTAGAAACTTTATCTCCCTAGCATGTCCTGCTGTGACATTGATCCAATTGATACCAGGGTAATTGAAATCACCCATTATTACTATGTTGCAGAAATTTACTCCTTCCAAGCAGTATTTGTGCACTATCGGGGCTGCTTCTGATCACCTGTTTTATAAAAGGCACATTAGTGTCTCTTTTGCTTTTATGAAACAGACTTAGAACAAGCACCTTTTCCTAGTTTTGACATATGCGCCTTGCTATAAAATTAGCCAAAGACCATTGGACTCATCCAATCTGCCCAGTCTTTCATCCACACTGCTGCCATCATAGACCATTACCACCTATAATAATTCTCCTTATTTAGGACAAACCTTACGTTCCTCCTTTGTACCCCACTACCTTGGGTAGAAGGGCATGCAAGATCCACATGTGGAGAGTAATTTTATAACAGCATACCTAGGCTACCAGTACAAATAGGTGTATATAGTGTGCTTTTTTTTATAAAGGTCAATCAAAAAAACAGACTACAAGAGATCAAGATATCAAAATATAATGCTCTTATTCAAAGATACCACTTAATAATGTTAAAGGGACCCTCAAATTTCATTCAGAGAGCAAACATTTCATAATTCAATCTGCTTGATTTGATAACATCATCATTTCCATATCATTAATCATATACTTGTAATTATTGAAAAAATTCAAATATAGCACAGTAATTCTCATGTGAAAGCGCATTTTAGAAAAGACATCTAATTGCTATCTGGGATGTCCAGGCCAAAACATTCCAAAAATAGCAGGCATGTTTAAATCCAGAGACAATTTCAGGACATTGTTGGGGGCATCTACATATTGTAGACATCCCCGCAACTGTATCATAGAATGAAGATGTTTCCCAGCTGGCAATTTAAGTAGTGGAGACGTTTTGCAGTTGGACAGCCACACAACAGGTATCCCCAAATGCTACCAATTCTCTTTACTATTGTTGACTGTGCAGAGGATAATAGGATTCCTTCTCCTCTATACTCTCCAACTCTTTCCTGGGAAAACAAGCCCTTTTCAAATGCCTTACATACTGGCAGCCCCTGGCTTCCCACAAGCCAAAAGCTATCCCCTACACTCCGGGCAAAAATTCCAGGTTCCCCACCAACATCCCAAAGGGCGACCTCCCCTTAGCCACCCCTATCTTTGGTCTCCAGTACTTCCTAGCTTTCCCTATGGGTATTAGGAATCTATTCCCTCCTCCCACCTTTCATCTCCATGCCTGACTCACCTGCAAGAGACTGAAAAGCCTGTAAGGCTGGCACCTTATGTTCAGAAACCCTTCCCAAGCATATCTCCCTCCCCACGCATGCAACTCATGCATCCAACACATAACAGTGGCTATTTATTTATTTTATTTAACACTCATTTATATACCGCATTATCCAGAGATCAGTTGCGGTGTACAATTAACAACAAATTAACAAAGCGAGGTTTGTTTTACATAGAACATCTTAAATTTTACATAGAACATCTTAAATTAAACAAAGCTAAGTCTAGTAAACTAAACAGTATATTTAAACTGGAACAGTGTGAATAACAATTAACTAACAATGTAGTGTCTATAAAGCGTAAGACAGTACATAACAGATACAACTATATACATGTGGAGGTAATAGGGCATAAGAGATTGGGTCGTCAATTCGTTTAAGCTATGTGTGTTGTCCATTTAAGTGGGAAGGTTTGTACTTTATCCTGTTTAGCCTTTATCTAAGTTGAGTGCAAGGTTTTCCATGGTATTATAGTGTTTTGTGAATAGATACGTTTTTAATTTTTTTCGGAATTCCATGATCTCTGTTAGTGATCGTAGATCCTCTGGTAGGGAATTCCAGATAGTTGGAGCTATGTGGGAAAAGGCTCTATTGCTGGTTAATTTATGTGCTTTTTTGAAGTCTTTCGGAATCTTTAGTTTATTTAATTGTCCTTTTCTGTGAGTAGGCTTAGTTGGTTCTTTGCATATTAGATTACATAGTGTAGTCGGAGCCATGTCATTTAATGCTTTGAATGGGGTTATTATTGTTTTGTATATTATCCTGCTTTGTATTGGTAACCAGTGAAGGGATGCTAGTATTGGTGTTATGTGTTGGAGTGAGTTTATTTTTAAAATAATTCTAGCTGTTGCATTTTGGGCTAGTTGAATTCTTTTAATGTTCTGTTTTGAAATGCCCATTAGTATTAGGTTGGCGAAATCGAAGTGAGGGGTTATGGTAGCCTGTATTATATTAATAAAATCTTGAACAAATACTAGTGGGCTATATTGTATAGCCAGGATGTGAGGGCTTAATATTATTGGTGACAGGAGCACTGTAATTGTGCCCTGTGTGACTTGTGAACCTTGTGCCACTTGCCTCCAGGCCTCCCCTCCCCTACCCCCTTCTTCCTGGCTGCAGTAGGCTCCAAAGAGGCATGCCCAAAGGAAATTCCTAGCTGTGCATCTGCAGCCATGTGCGAGAACTACCCTCACTCTTATCAGGGTTTCTGGATGCCCAGTGATGACATTGGTACCATCTTCATATTGGCATCCTGTGCAGCTTCACTGCTCACATAAGAACATAAGATATGCCATATTGGGTCAGACCAAGGTCCATCAAACCCAGTGTCCTGTTTCTAACAGTGGCCAATCTAGGTCATAATCACCTAGCAGTCTCCCCAAAAGACATAGATTCCACAATGCTTGCATTGGGTCAAGCATTGATATCCTGGGTCCCTTTTTAATAATGGTTTATGGACCTTTCATCCAGGAACTTGTCCAAACCTTTTTTAAACCCAGCTACACTAACAGCCTTTACTACATCCTCCGGTATCAAATTCCAGAGTTTGATTACACGTTGAGTGAAAAAATATTTTCTCTTATTTGTCTTAAATAGTTTACCCTATAGCTTCATTGCATGTCCCCTAGTCTTTCTATAGTCTGATATTTATTTTATTTATTTTAATTCTCTTATATACCACGCTATTCTGTATCAGTGTGGTTTACCTTGAACAAACTGAAATTACATTGAACAGGGTATTATAACTTGGAGATAACTATTTGACAGGGAACATGGGCTATAGAGGGTTAAGTGGCTTGCCCATGACCACAAGGAGCACCTGTGGGACTAGAAACCCCAGTCCTTCCGGCCCAAGGTTGCTGTCCTCTGGTGGGATTTGAACCCCCGGCCTTCCGGCCTGAAGTACCTTGCCCCAACCCACTAGGCTACTCCCCCACTCTGATAATGTAAACAATCGATCTATGTTTACCCGTTTCACTCCATTCATTAATTTACCGACCTGTATCATATCACCCCTCAGCCATCTCTTTTCCAGGTTGAAGAGCCCCCAACCTTTTTAACCTCTCCTCATAGGAGTAGCCTTCCATCCCCTTTACCATTTTGGTGGCTCTTCTCAGTATCTTTTCTAATAACGCTATATCCTTTTTAAGATGCGGTGACCAGACTTGACACAATATTCAAGATGTAGTCGCACCATGGAACGATACAGAGGCATTATAATATCCTTTGTTTTATTTTCCATTCCTTTCCTTATAATACCTAGCATTCTATTTGCTCTCTTGGCTGCCTCTGCACACTGGGCGGAGGGTTCCAACATGTTATCCACGATGACGCCTAAATCTTTTTCCTGGGTGATGGTTCCCAATGTGGAACCTTGCATCATGTAACCACAGTTTGGGTTGTTCTTTCCTAGGTGCATAACTTTGCACTTGTCCACATTAAATTTCATCTGCCATTTGGATGCCCAGTCTTCCAATTTATCAGGATCCTCTTGCAATTTTCCACAATCCTCTTGGGTTTTAACAACTTTAAATAGTTTTGTGTCATCTGCAAATTTGATAACCTCACTTGTTATTCCCTTTTCCAGGTCATTTATGAATATGTCAAAAAGCTGCGGACCCAGCAAAGATCCCTGGGGTACTCCACTATTCACCTTTTTCCATTGGGAAAATTGGCCATTTAACCCTTCCCTCTGCTTTCTATCTTTTAACCAGTTCCTGATCCACAATAGTACACTGCCTCCTATCCCATGACTTTTTAGTTTTGCCAAAAGTCTCTGATGAGGGACCTTGTCAAAGGCTTTCTGAAAGTCCAGATACACTATATCAACTGACTCACCTTTGTCTACCTGTTTATTCACACCTTCAAAAAAACATAACAGATTAGTAAGACAAAATCTTCTTTGTCTAAAGCCATGTTGGCTGTCTCCCATTAGGCCATGACTATCTACATGCTGAGTAATTTTGTTCTTTATGATGGTTTCTACCATTTTTCCCGGTACTGACGTCAGGCTCACCGGTCTGTAGTTTCCCAGATCACCCCTGGAATCCTTTTTAAAAATTGGCGTTACATTGGTGATCCTCCAATCTTCAGGTATTACAGATGATTTTAATGAAAGTTCACAGATTACTAATAGCAGGTCTGCAATCTCATATTTCAGTTCTTTCAACACCCTTGGATGTATACCATCCAGTTCAGGTGATTTGCTACTCTTCATTTTATCAATTCTTCCACAGTATCACCTTTAAATACCACTTCAGTCATTGGTAACATCCCTACATCTTCCTCAGTAAAGACTGAAGCAAAGAATTAATTCAGTCTCTCTGCTATAGGCTTGTCCCCTCTTACAGTCCCTTTTACCCCTCTAGCATCTAATGGTCCAACTGACTCTCTCACAGGTTTTTTGTTACAAATATATTTGAAAAAGTCTTTATTATGCATTTTTGCTTCCACAGCAAGTTTCTTCTCAAATTCTCTTTGCCTGCCTTATCAATGCCTTGCATTTAACTTGGCAGTGCTTGTGCTGTTTCCCGTTTTCGTCATTTGGCTCTTTTTTCCATTTCCTGAAAGATGCTTTTTGATAAATTTGATAACCTCACTTGTTATTCCCACTTTCCAGGTCATTTATGAATATGTCAAAAAGCAGCGGACCCAGCACAGATCCCTGGGGTACACCACTATTCACCTTTCTCCATTGGGAAAATTGGCCATCAAATTTGCAGATGACACAAAACTATTTAAAGTTGTTAAAACCCAAGAGGATTGTGGAAAATTGCAAGAGTATCTTGATAAATTGGAAGACTGGGCATCAAAATGGCAGATGAAATTTAATGTGGACAAGTGCAAGGTTATGCACCTAGGGAAGAACAACCCAAACTATGGTTACACGATGCAAGGTTCCACATTAGGAACTACCACCCAGGAAAAAGATTTAGGCGTCATTGTGGATACCATGTTAAAACCCTTGGCCCAGTGTGCAGTGGCGGCCAAGAGAGCAAATAGAATGCTAGGTATGATAAGGAAAGGAATGGAAAATAAAACAAAAGATATTATAATGCCTCTATATCGTTCCATGGTGAGACCGCACCTTGAATATTGTGTGCAATTCTGGTCGCCGTATCTTAAAAAGGATATAGCGATTTTAGAAAAGGTTCAGAGAAGAGCCACCAAAATGGTAAAGGGGATGGAAGGATACTCCTATGAAGAAAGGCTAAAAAGGTTAGGGCTCTTTAACCTGGAAAAGAGACGGCTGAGGGGAGATATGATAGAAGTCTATAAATTAATGAACGGAGTGGAACGGGTAAACGTAGATCGATTGTTTACCTTATCAGAATATAGAAAGACTAGGGGACATGCAATGAAGCTACAGGGTAAACTATTTAAGACTAATAAAAGAAAATATTTTTTCACTCAACGTGTAATCAAACTCTGGAATTTGTTACCGGAGGATGTAGTAAAGGTTGTTAGTGTAGCTGGGTTTAAAAAAGGTTTGGACAAGTTCCTGGAGGAAAGGTCCATAAACCATTATTAAGAAGGGACCCAGGATATCAATGCTTGAACCAATACAAGCATTGTGGAACCTGTGTCCCTTGGGGAAACTGCTAGGTACATATGACCTAGATTGGCCACTGTTGGAAACAGAATACTGGGCTTGATGGACCTTGGTCTGACCCAGTATGGCATATCTTATGTTCTTATGATAGAATCCAGACAAGTCAGAATGTATATTGTTTAGTAAGAGGGAGAATATTTGAGGCTGCAACCTTTGGCTGAGGATGTATCCTTGAAACTTAGTTTTGTGGTCAAGAAGCTAGGAATTTATCTTGACTCTAAGTTGATATTTGATCATCAGGTTTCGGCAGTGGTTCAATCTTTCTTTGCTCATGTGAAATTAGTGTGTTAGAGAGAGAGTATTTTCTTATTTTGAGCCAAAGTTGTAGAATTTGTTGCCATTAGTCATTTAGGCAGAGATAGATTATATGAAATTCCAGAAATTGGTTAAAGTGTGGTGTTTTATAGAATGTTGACATATTGGGATGTAATGATGATGCTGGCTTTGTTTTATGGGGTTGAAGGTCATTAAAAACTGTTTATAGTAAGTGGATATATTAGATATGGATGATTATGCTATTTTATTTTATGGGACAGGATGATGTTGGATGGAGTCAAAAAGATAGTAAAATATCATGTACAAACCAGACAACTAGACAGACCAACCCTGCTACACAAATGATACTGGCAAACAAGAGCAGAGGAAACAATTGTATAATTAAATAAACATACAATCAGTATAACAAATAACAAAAATAATCTATAAATTAATGATTTAATTAATCAATCAATAAAAGCAAAATGCAAAAAGGCTAAGTAAAAGTTTTATTATATTGAAAACCAATCACTAAACAAATCAAATTAATACACAAGACATATATACTCATAATAAAAAGAGTATTATCATATTCACAATGATATATATCAACGTCTTTACAAGGATCAGATGCCCAACGTGTTTTTGTGCAAAGCCCACATCAGGGTATTTAGTTGCGACAAGATGGGTATTTAAAAGGGACAGTCAATGAAGTAGCTAAGGTACAGTGGGCAGAGGGACAAAATATCCAAAAAGTAAAACCAGAAAAAAGAAAACATCAACTTACCCATAAAGGGTTCAACCAAACCAAATTATATATGGACAAACCTCTCAGGTTCTGCCTCATTTGAGTGACAGAGACCTCTTTAATGGCTCCATTGAAATGTTGCATTGTTACCTGTTTATGCCACCCAGTATTTCCAGAACAGGGGAGGACTTTCCTTACAAGTAAAGTAGTGGTAGGAGGAGACCTCAAAAGGAGGGGAACTTGACTGATATAAAGATCAGCCCAAAGGTAGCATAGCCAGTGTACCACAGCGGCCAATGCCTCCACTCAACAGCCATGCACCATGAGGGAGAAGAAGAGGTACTGATTAACCCAGCCAGGGAACCAGTGATCTAAGTAGTGGCAAGGTCACTGCACTACTAATTTAAGGAGTAAAAAGAGAAAGCAGGAGAAAAGGTGCTTGGAGACAGAGAAAGCAGCAGGGAGCCCTGATCCAGGATCAAAAGAGGAAAAGGATACAAAGGAAGTCCCTTGGAGCAAAGACAAGGCGGACTAGGCCTACGAAGGTATGGTCTGAGATTGCATCCAAGACAAGCATCGAATTCTAGAGGTCCTCTGGGAAAAAAGAATAAAGAAGAAGCTAACACAGCAGAGAAGTTGCCAGAAGCTAACAGAGCAGAGAGGTTTCCTATCTCTGGGATAGACACAGTGAGGCCAATTCTATGCTCGTGCAGCTGGGCAGAATCGGGGCATGCAGTGGCAGCACCCGATTCTGCTCCCGTGGGGGCTAGACATGCCCGAGGGATCAGAATTGGGTAGACTGACCTGGACATGCAGGACAGCCCCAATTCTGATTGGCTGCATGCCCAGCCACATACCCAGCTAACTCAGCCAGGCTCCTGAATGGAGCCACAGTGCCATGGCGTCCCAGCTCCATTCAGGAGCTACGATCCCCAGCCGACAAAAACAAACCTCTTTCCTGCAGTCCAACCCCCAATCTGACCTTCCAAGGCCTGGATTGGGCTGTGGGGAATCCTGTGTGCCCCCTCACCTGCTCCTCCGGGTCCTGTGCCACGATACCCCGCTGTCTATGGGGACTTATTCCACCTTCGAGGTGGAATAAGTCCCCCATCTACAATGAAGGCCCCGGATGTACAGGGTCAACCTTGGAATTGACCTGTATGTCCAGAGTCACAACCCACCCATGTCTTGCCCTCGCTCCACCTCTGGACCGCCCCAGTCTAAAGCTTCCTGTACAACAACGGTGTTCATATGGGGAGCCTTTGCACCAGAAGTCGTCACTAGCCAAGACCTTGGCATTTTTTGTCAGTTTGGCTGAAAGGATGGACGCACTTCTTTTCATCGGGGGCACTTGAGACAAAAGCTTCAGCTTCGAAACGTGCACATCATGTGTGATCGATAAGTTAAGTGTGGTTTTTCATTTTGATAAACAGAAGAACGTATTGAATTAAGTTTTTGAATAAAAACGATTAAAAGGGGCATGTACTGTGTGGGAGTGAGAGGGGTTTTCCTCTTTCTCTTGCGGTTTATGCCAGACAAAAAATAAGAATTGGTTTCAGTTTGGGATCTGGGTATTCACTATTGTTTGGTTTGCACCAGAGGTGGCAGGGAGCCGAACAGCAAGGACGTATGTCCTGCCTGGACATACATCCCTGCTGTTCATAGCACAGAATGACTCCCAGTGTGAAGAGAAAGACTGTACCTTGAAGGACTAGAAAGGGGGACTGTTACTTCTGGAGAGAAATCTGCAACTGTGTTAACACCAGGTGGCAGATCAAAAGGCCATTTTGAAAGACTCCTCCTATCCAAGCAAGGACTGTTAATTACCCAGGAAGTTGGTCACAGCATTACCTCAGCAGCAGAGGCATAAATAGCTCAACCAGAGCTCTGTGAACCTCTGTCTTGAAGGACTAGAAAGGGGGACTGTTACTTCTGGAGAGAAATCTGCAACTGTGAGTATATACTTCTGGTAATTTTCTAAAAAGAATTCTTTGTATTAAAGCTACTTAATCTGTGAACCCACTGTTTTTTGTTGGATCAGTTAGGGCCTAGTAGCAGCAATTAAAGTTTGAATTTAAAACACAGAGGAGAGCTTTCTGGTTACATTTCATACCCAGCAGAGAGCTTGTAGTTTAAATTTAATAGTCACTCAGGGCCAAGTAACAGCAAAGTACTTTTAGTTTAAATTTAACACACAGAAGAGAGCTTTCTGGTTAAATTTAGTACCCAGCAGAGAGCTTGTAGTTTAAATTTCATAAGAAGTTAGAGCCTAGCAGCAGCTAAGAGCTATAATTTAAATCAAATCAGAATTTAGCTTACCTCAGCAGCACAAGACAGGGTACTGTGTAGCAGCCCTCTTTTAATAAGTGTTATTTCCCTCCCTCCCTCCCCACACCCACCATCCCCTGGGATAAGCATAGCTTTATAGGTACTTACACATATTAAAAGACAGGAGGTGCTTTCAGGTGAAGCTCATTACCCAAATCAGTCATACACTAAGGACCTGAGATTAATTAAGCTTCAGGTGAACAAGGTATATTAAACGTATTAGGTACAGTTTTATTGGTATAAATACCCATAGCAACCCCTAGTAAGTAAGTACTTAAAGATCTAGATACAAACTTAAACTAAGATGCAGACAGCAGTCCAGCAGCGGGATGGGGGCTTTCCAGTCTTTTGCATTGAGTGTCACATGAATGATTTTCTCCCAGTTGGTGAGGGGTCTTACGTGTGCACTAGGTGCAAGGAGCTCTTTGCTCTCAGGGAACAAGTCCGTTCTCTAGAGGCTAAAGTAGCAGACTTGGAAAACATAAGACAGACAGAGAGGTACATAGACGAGACCTACAGGGATATAGTCCTGAAGTCCCACCTCCAGTCTGGCAGCACCCCTGTTGCCGTGGAGGAGAGAGGTCACGTGACAGGAGAGCATCACCCTGGTGTGGCAGGAAGTGATCCTGTAACTAAGACCTGTCCTCCAGGTGATGTAAAACCCTCTCGCACCGAGGAAGTTTCTCCAGGGCCATGTGCCCATGAGGGAAGGGTTAGGACAGCCGTTATAGTTGGTGATTCGATCATTAGGCATGTAGATAGCTGGGTGACTGATGGACGTGAGGATCGCCTGGTAACATGCCTGCCTGGTGCGAAGGTAGCGGACCTCACGCACCACCTAGATAAGGTCTTAGATAGTGCTGGGGAGGAGTCTGCTGTCTTGGTACATGTTGGTACCAATGACATAGGAAAATGTGGTAGGGAGGTTCTGGAGGCTAAATTTAGGCTTTTAGGTAGGAAGTTGAAATCCAGAACTTCCAGGGTAGCATTCTCCGAAATGCTTCCTGTTCCACGCGCAGGACCCAAAAGGCAGGCAGAGCTCCGGAGTCTCAATGCGTGGATGAGACAATGGTGCAGAGATGAGGGTTTTGGATTTGTTAGGAACTGGGGAACATTCTGGGGAAAGGAGGGGCTCTTCCGAAGGGATGGGCTTCACCTTAACCGGGATGGAACCAGGCTGCTGGCATTAACCTTTAAAAAGGAGATAGAGCAGCTTTTAAACTAGATATTAGGGGAAAGCCGACAGTCGCCCAAGAGCGGATGGTTCGGAAGAAAGTATCCTTGAAGGATACTACCAAAAGCAGAGAGGTTCCACAAAAGAGTAAAGTAGCCCAAATGCCCTCGAGTATGGAGCAGACAGAGCTTAAAGATCCCAATTTACCCATGTCTAACAATAGCCAAATTAACATGAATAAAATACATTCTCTAAAATGCTTGTATGCAAATGCTAGAAGTCTAAAGAATAAGATGGGAGAGTTAGAATATATAGCACTAAATGAAAGGTTAGATATGATTGGAATATCAGAGACATGGTGGAAGGAGGACAACCAGTGGGACACTGTGATACCTGGGTACAAACTATATCGTAATGATAGAGCTGATCAAATTGGTGGAGGGGTTGCGCTCTATGTTAGAGAGGGCATTGACTCAGAAAGGATTAAAGTTTTGCAGGAAACAAAATCTGCTGTAGAATCTATATGGATTGAAATTCCATATAAAAGGGGGAAGGCGATGACAGTGGGGGTATACTATCGAGCACCTGGCCAGAATGACCAAATGGATGATGAAATGCTCAAAGAAATCAAGGAAGCTAACAAATGTTACAGCGCAGTAATAATAATGGGTGATTTCAATTACCCCGGTATCGACTGGGTCAGTGTCACGTCAGGACATGCTAGGGAGATAAAGTTCCTAGATGAAATAAATGACTGCTTCTTGGAGCAGCTGGTTCATGAACCGACCAGAGGGGAAGCCATATTAGACCTAGTCCTTAGTGGAACACCAGATCTAGTGCAAGAGATAAGGGTGTTGGGGCCACTTGGCAATAGTGATCATAGCATGATCGCCTTTGATTTAATTAGTGGAGGAGGGATAGTAAGGAAATCCACAGTACTACCTTTTAACTTTCGAAAGGGAGACTATGATAAAATGAGGAAAACAGTTAAGAAAAAACTAAAAGGAGCAGTTGCAAAGGTTAAAGACGTACATCAAGCTTGGGTGTTGTTGAAAAATACTATCTTGGAAGCCCAGACCAGCTGTATTCCATGCTTTAAGAAAAGTGGAAGGAAGTCCAAAAAACTGCCAGCATGGTTTAAAGGTGAGGTCAGAGAGGCTGTTGTTGCCAAAAAAGCATCTTTCAGGAAATGGAAAAAAGAGCCAAACGACGAAACCTGGAAACAGCACAAGCACTGGCAAGTCAAATGCAAGGCATTGATAAGGCAGGCAAACAGATAATTTGAGAAGAAGCTTGCTGCGGAAGCAAAAATGCGAAATAAAGACCTTTTCAAGTACATTCGTAGCAAAAAACCTGTGAGAGAGTCAGTTGGTCCATTAGATGATAAAGGGGTTAAAGGAGCACTAAGAGGCGACAAGGCGATAGCGGAGAGACTGAATGAATTCTTTGCTTCGGTCTTTACTGAGGAAGATGTAGGGATGTTACCCATGACTGAAGTGGTATTTAAAGGTGCGGAAGAATTGAAGGTAATATCGATACATCGGGAAGATGTCTTACAACTATTAGATAAACTGAAGAGTAGCAAATCACCTGGGCCGGATGGCATACATCCAAGGGTGTTGAAAGAACTGAAATATGAGATTGCAGAACTGCTATCAGTAATCTGTGAACTATCATTAAAATCATCTCTAATACCTGAAGATTGGAAGATCGCCAATGTAACACCAATTTTTAAAAAGGGTTCCAGGGGTGATCTGGGAAACTACAGACCGGTGAGCCTGACGTCGGTACCGGGAAAAATGGTAGAAACCATCATAAAGAATAAAATTACTCAGCATGTAGATAGTCACGACCTAATGGGAATGTCTAAAAATTTCGCTTGCGCTCTAGAAAAATGTTACCCCTAAATCTTAGAATCCTTTTTCAAACAGAACTGCACCAAATTAAATTGGCAAGGTCTCAGACTTCCCGACGCTTTCGTGGCCAACTGTCAGCAAGCTAACAGGGCCGCGCCAACTAGCATCAACGACCTGCCTATTTCATGGCCAGTTGTTCAATTTTTTATATATTAAGTTCACACTCCTCAATAATATTTAAAACACGTAATCACACAAAACCACATTGAATACCTTAACCATCTCCCTGTCTATAAATATATAATATTAACAAGTACTCTTCTTTATACAATATTCCTTAACTAATAGAGTTTAAACAATTCAATATCAACACTCCAGACTTAAGCAGATGTTCCCAGTCTTTAAATGTGTCTTCCGGATTTCTCCCAACGCTGTCTTAGTCGCACTCCTACGCGTTTCTCCCTCACGGGATTCTTCAGGGGAAATTACAGACCAAATTGCTCTCTGGGGAATGTCTTCATTGCTTTCAGCAAAGGAAAGTAGATCTTCTCAATTTGCAATTGACCTTGGTCAGGAATCTTGAATGCTTTCTACCGGAATTACTGAAAAAAGATCCAACTTCCCGTGGTCTTCAGGACTGAAAACAGGGTGAATGCTGCCCGCGCCTTCTAGGATCCTCTTCACCTTTCAAAAAAGAACGCCGCGAAGGTGAAGGTGAAGAGGATCCTAGAAGGCGCGGGGCAGCATTCACCCTGTTTTCAGTCCTGAAGACCACGGGAAGTTGGATCTTTTTTCAGTAATTCCGGTAGAAAGCATTCAAGATTCCTGACCAAGGTCAATTGCAAATTGAGAAGATCTACTTTCCTTTGCTGAAAGCAATGAGGACATTCCCCAGAGAGCAATTTGGTCTGTAATTTCCCCTGAAGAATCCCGTGAGGGAGAAACGCGTAGGAGTGCGACTAAGACAGCGTTGGGAGAAATCCGGAAGACACATTTAAAGACTGAGAACATCTGCTTAAGTCTGGAGTGTTGATATTGAATTGTTTAAACTCTATTAATTAAGGAATATTGTATAAAGAAGAGTACTTGTTAATATGATATATTTATAGACAGGGAGATGGTTAAGGTATTCAATGTGGTTTTGTGTGATTACGTGTTTTAAATATTATTGAGGAGTGTGAACTTAATATATAAAAAATTGAACAACTGGCCATGAAATAGGCAGGTCGTTGATGCTAGTTGGCGCGGCCCTGTTAGCTTGCTGACAGTTGGCCACGAAAGCGTCGGGAAGTCTGAGACCTTGCCAATTTAATTTGGTGCAGTTCTGTTTGAAAAAGGATTCTAAGATTTAGGGGTAACATTTTTCTAGAGCGCAAGCGAAATTTTTAGACATCAGTATACGCTCTGTTAACACGCCTATATATTACAACCTAATGGGAGACAGCCAACATGGCTTTAGACAAGGAAGATCTTGTCTTATAATCTGTTATGTTTTTTTGAAGGAGTGAATAAACAGGTGGACAAAGGTGAGTCGGTTGATATTGTGTATCTGGACTTTCAGAAAGCCTTTGACAAGGTCCCTCATCAGAGACTTTTGGCAAAACTAAAGAGTCATGGGATAGGAGGCAATGTACTATTGTGGATCAGGAACTGGTTAAAAGATAGAAAGCAGAGGGTTGGGCTAAATGGCCATTTTTCCCAATGGAGAAAGGTGAATAGTGGTGTAACCCCAGGGATCTGTGCTGGGTCCGCTGCTTTTTGACATATTCATAAATGACCTGGAAAGTGGAATAACGAGTGAGGTTATCAAATTTGCAGATGACACAAAACTATTTAAAGTTGTTAAAACCCAAGAGGATTGTGAAAAATTGCAAGAGGATCTTGATAAATTGGAAGACTGGGCATCAAAATGGCAGATGAAATTTAATGTGGACAAGTGCAAGGTTATGCACCTAGGGAAGAACAACCCAAACTATGGTTACACGATGCAAGGTTCCACATCAGGAACCACCATCCAGGAAAAAGATTTAGGCGTCATTGTGGATACCATGTTAAAACCCTCGGCCTAGTGTGCAGCGGCGGCCAAGAGGGCAAATAGAATGCTAGGTATGATAAGGAAAGGAATGGAAAATAAAACAAAAGATATTATAATGCCTCTATATCGTTCCATGGTGAGACCGCACCTTGAATATTGTGTGCAATTCTGGTCGCCGTATCTTAAAAAGGATATAGCGATTTTAGAAAAGGTTCAGAGAAGAGCCACCAAAATGGTAAAGGGGATGGAAGGATACTCCTATGAAGAAAGGCTAAAAAGGTTAGGGCTCTTTAACCTGGAAAAGAGACGGCTGAGGGGAGATATGATAGAAGTCTATAAATTAATGAACGGAGTGGAACGGGTAAACGTAGATCGATTGTTTACCTTATCAGAATATAGAAAGACTAGGGGACATGCAATGAAGCTACAGGGTAAACTATTTAAGACTAATAAAAGAAAATATTTTTTCACTCAACGTGTAATCAAACTCTGGAATTTGTTACCGGAGGATGTAGTAAAGGCTGTTAGTGTAGCTGGGTTTAAAAAAGGTTTGGACAAGTTCCTGGAGGAAAGGTCCATAAACCATTATTAAGAAGTGACCAAAGATATCAATGCTTGACCCAGTACAAGCATTGTGGAACTTGTGTCTCTTGGGGAAACTGCTAGGTACATATGACCTAGATTGGCCACTGTTGGAAACAGAATACTGGGCTTGATGGACCTTGGTCTGACCCAGTATGGCATATCTTATGTTCTTATGTTCTTATGTACCTACTTGTAGTATATATTTTGTCTCTGCCACAACTATTCTTTTGTTACAACTCCTAATTCTTCTATGTGTTTCAGTAAACTCTTCATTCAGAACACAACATTTGACCTGGACTGAAGCAATAACATCAGAACATAAGAACATAAGATATGCCATACTGGGTTAGACCAAGGTCCATCAAGCCCAGTATCCTGTTTCCAACAGTGGCCAATCTAGGTCATACGTACCTAGCAGTTTATTACAGTGAGTGAGACGTGGACTGAGTGGATCTAAGGTTGCTATAGGCTTCCCAGTGTATACTGCTCCTGTCCAAGAACCCTAATATTTCCCGAGAGCTAAGCCAGAAAGGATAATATTCACGTGTGGAAGTTGTGCCCCCAGTCTGCCAAATATCAGCTAAAAGCCACTTTATGGAACTCCCAGACTGGCAGGGGTTATACATAAAAATTTAGGGGGGGGATATTCAAAGGCATTTACATAGTTTACAGACCTGCAAACCGTGTAAATGCCGGTTAGTGGGATATTCAGCAGCACTAACATGGTTAATGCTGATGGATATCTGCAGGTGCCACAGCTACATGCTCTGATGCTACGCGGTTAGCATTGGGGTGTATAGTGGGCGTTTGGGGTGGAGCAGAGGTGGCACCCATCAGTAACCGGGCAGTGGCGATATTGAGCTGATGCTTAGTTAGCAACACGCAGGTGAAGTTAGGCACAGCAAAGACTGGCATAACTACCCACGGGAGCTATCTGGGCAGCAGCCCAATATCGCCACTGCCTGGTTAGCTTCCAGGATGTGTGGCGACCTGAATATTCAATGCCAGTGGCCAAATATGGCCCCAGCATTGAATATCCGGGGTTAGTATTCAGCAGTGACGGCTATGCGCTTTACAAGCTCTAGCCCCCACCAATGAATATCCCCCCATATATAATATATAGAACAGTAAAATATATTACTAAAAGAAAACGCAAACTAACTATGTTTAACCAACTCATAAGGTCAGAATTGTCTATAGACCAATCCCTAAGTCAAAATGATGAAATACTGAAAAACCTGATATACTGCCAAGTCATGCACATGGAAACATAAAAGCCTAGAAAAATGATGGCAGAAAAAAGACCACATGGCCTATCTAGTCTGCCGTTCAATATCAACTACAATATTGCTCTTTTTTCCTTTAGAGATCCTCTGTGTTTGTCCCATGCTTTTTTGAATTCAGATATTGTCCTCGTCTCTACCACCTCCACTGGGAGACTATTCCACGGATCCACCACTCTTTCCATAATATGCGGAAATATTTCTTATATATAGATAGATTAATGGCTTATTAAGTCCTACTTTATTAATAGCTACCTTCCAATACAATATTGCATCCAATACAAGCTTCTTACCCTGGTCCATGAAATCCTCCATTCAGGTACACCCCAATATTTCTCCTCACTTATCATCCTCCATATTCTGCACCATGCCCCTCGTTCAATCCACACTAATCGCCTTAATCTCCCTTCAGCTACCCAAGCCCACCTGCCACTCTGCATTATATTTTTTCAGTCCTAGCCTCTGGAAAAACCTGCCCCCAGATCTCCATATGGAACCATCCTATGCCAAATACAAATCTAAACTTAAAACTCACTTGTTCCAAAAAGCCTTCAGCATATACCCTGGTTGACATATTCTGGTTAACAGTCTCTTCCACGATCCCCTACAAATCTTTCCACTCCTCTTTCCTATCTGTGATAAAGGAGTTCCTTTCACTTTCCTGGCTTGTTTTATGATGTACGAATGTTCTGTTACTGTCATAAAGGGCAGTATATCAAAATTGTAATAAACATAAACACTTAGGGGATCATTCTGAACTCCATTTAGTGGGTCTGGATGTCCGATCCAGATGTCCAGACCTGCTAAATGGCCGGGCAGCCTGCTGGGGACAGAGCTCCCCATACAAACAGGCGATTTGTGCAGGGAGCTCTGTTTGTGGGAGAGGGCAGGACAGAGGTGTAGCGAGGGCGGGCAGTGAGCGACCCTAGACATACAGGGCCGATTCTGAGGTTGGCCCTGTACATCCAGGGTTGGTCACGGAGTCGGGGGACCGCAGCACTGGGCAGAGACAAGAGGTGAGGGGGTGCAGGTGGATTGCCACAGCCCGACCCTGGCTATGGCAGGCCAGATCGGGGGTCGGGCTGCAGGGAAAGGCCATTTTCGCTGGTTGCTGTGGATCATGGCTCCTGAATGGAGCTGCAGTGCCATGGCGATGGGACACCATTCAGGAGCCTGGCTGTACTAGACAGGAATTGGCAGGACGTGCGGCCATTCAGGATCAGGACACGGCCTGCATGTTCAGGCTGGTAGACCCAATTCTGATCCCGTGGGGGCTAGCCATGCCCATTGGATCAGAATCGGGTCTGCTTCTGTACACCCCCAATTCTGTTCAGCTGTACAGAGGCTGGACGGCCAATACAGAATCGGTCTCTTAGGGAAGAACAGCACAAATTACGGTTATACAATACAAGGTTCCACATTAGTAACCACCTCCCAGGAAAAGGATTTAGGCATCATCGTGGATAATACATTGAAAACCTCCGCCCAGTGTGCAGCGGCAGCCAAAAAAGCAAATAGAATGCTAGGAATCATAAAGAAAGGAATGGAGAATAAAACCAAGGATATTATAATGCCTCTGTATCATTCAATGGTGCAACCATATCTTGAATATTGTGTGCAGTTCTGGTCACCATATCTTAAAAAGGATATAGCAGAATTAGAAAATGTACAGAGAAGTGCCACCAAAATGGTAAAGAGAATGGTAGGCTTCTGAATATGTTCCTGGTATTTCTATCCGGAGGGATAAACATGGAATGATGAGGGAGAAAGAGGACACCTGCCTAGCCAGTCTGATAGTCAAATCAACCCTAGCTAGCTTGGAATGTGCCATCACATCTACCATCCTCCAATACTGTACCTGCTGACTAAGAAAATGTATTTGTCATCAAATAAGAAACCCTTAGATTATTGTAAATGGCTGGCGCGCACTCCATGAACACTTCTTCCACTTTGAGGGGATGTCAACTGTATTTAATGGTCCAATGTTGGGGCCGAAGTCTTCATTGCTAATACTCCAACTTGTGGACACACGGCTTAGCTGAACTACTCCACTCCTGCAGCTTGGACTTGTATCACCTCTTCTGCTCTTGTGTTAGCCCTCTTCTGTGTTTTAGGGTCTTTCAGCTGATCTGGATGCTTTGCTGGTTCCTCTTGGCATAATTTAGGACCTTCTAGACAATCTAGGTGCTGTGCTGGTGTTGGGATTGGTCATTTTACTCCTTTCCAAGTGTCTTGGTATGCTTGCAGCAACTGTGGTGCTGCTTTTCCCTCTTTCCCTGTCTGAGGTGTTTACTGTGCTCTTTGTACCACTTTACCCTTCTGATGGTGGTTTCTGGTACTCACCCAGTATGTACTCTTTGTGCCTTTTCTAGTTCCACTTGGGAATTTGTGACATTCTCGAAGGCTTGTAGTATTGTCACAGGTGCCAGCCATCTAGTCTGAAGCAGGTTTGATTGAAAATAGATGGAAAGCCTAACTGTTTCATTGCAAAATAGCTTTCCCAATAGATTTTAATGGGGATGAACAGGAAAAATATTGTACATGAATGGTTTAGTTCCCAAAGACTAACCACACAGGTGAATTCTGAGAACAAAAACGAGCCCAGAAATCTTTTGCACGCACATGCCTAGCATCCATCTGTGTCCAAAGCCATCAAAATCTTGTGGAAAACTGGTCCATAGTTTAAACTATATAAAGTGGAGTGGAGGAGTGGCCTAGTGGTTGGGGCAAGGTACTTCAAGCCAGAAGGTCAGGGGTTCAAATCCCACTAGAGGACAGCAACCTTGGGCCAGAAGGACTGGGGTTTCTAGTCCCACAGGTGCTCCTTGTGGTCTTGGGCAAGCCACTTAACCCTCCCATAGCCCATGTTCCCTGTAAAATAGTTATCTCCAAGTTATAATGCCCTGTTCAACGTAATTTCAGTTTGTTCAATGTAAACCGCACTGATGCAGAATAGTGCGGTATATAAGAGAATGTAAATAAATAAAAATAAAGTAGCTAAATCTTTTGCAATAAAACTGTTCAAATAATGAAGCCCTCAATTTGCACTCTGAACTAGAATGGTCCCAGTGAGGTTAGCTATTTGTGCTCATTCTAGATACACGACTGATTGTCTTACATTAATCTCATAATTACATTGAGGCATGGTAGAGCAGCAGGGTGAGCACTAGGGAAGACAATGTTCAAAGCCCACAAGTCACTTTGCTGGCTTTATTTTATTTATAGTCTGCTTATCCCATCTTTCCTAGCAGATTACACAAAGCATTTGAAATAATTTGTGACAGATAGAGCCCAGCAAACAGACATGCCTAGACATGCTATTCAATAATTCGGCCAAAAGCTTCACGGAATGAAAATCTCTTGACCTTGGTAATGGATATTGAGTGTCCTGGCATTTTATTGTGTTAGAACCAAGTGGAAAAAATATACCAAGACACAGCTTCTTATTTGAGACCCTTCTGATTTGCAGTACATCTTAGTGATTTGTATTTGTGTTCAGTGTTCTTGCTCTTAAATTATCTTTGAGTTTGCAGCTTTTAAAAAAAAGGAATGGGGCCTTTTTTAAAATTGTGACAATGAATGCCAGCCTATCAGATTTTGCCTTTTTGTATGCTGTGATATATATTTGCCTCAGGATTGAAACCTAAGACCTCTGGGTTGTGAACCTCAATGTAACTTGCATTGAGATACTACAAAAAAGGTGTGAGCTAAATACAAATAAATAACCTTAAATATCTGAGAACCGCCCTGAAGCTCCAGTAGAACAGGATCAAAGAATCAGGTTCACTCCCAAATAATTTTTAATATCATCAACATAAACACAGCTGTGTGTCTACAACTGCTGACTTCTGTGCCATAAAATCTCCTTATGTTGTCTAATAATATCGACTGGCATAAACAAGGCGAGAGACAGAGACCTCAGCTATTATACAATAGCGTGAAAGAAGAAGAGGTGTTGCAACCAATTTTCTTGTACTTCACCTAAAAACTGTTTAAAAGTGTCAAAATCATTCCTATATGAAGTAATGGGAGATGCACAGATGCATCAGACTTCAAGTTATGGGAGGAGAATAAAAAATACGATATATGTATTTGGGTAAACAAATGGTCTCAAGAGCAAGACATTCTTTGGCCACATTTGCTGAAAGTTGTTGGTACCAAGTAGCAAAATAATGAACCATTGCAACCTGTGAGTATCTAAAGATTTTAATATTTGGAGGCAAAGTCACAACATTTTTGCAACCAGTTTTACTAATCTTCATTGTTGGTAAACCGAGTCCCAAAAGGCCATCTGATGTTTTAGTACAAGAGGTGAAAGGGAAATACTGCTCTATAAATATTTAGCTTAAATTCTGTGATAACAGGCAGGCCGATAAGCACTAAGATGCTCATTCGTTGATCAGCTCCATGCGGTACTGGATCACTTCAGATCAATGCGATATACAAATTCAAAAGCAAAAATGCATTTAGAAATGGGAATTCACTGAAAGCTTTCTGAAAACTGCACATACACAGAACGGATGTGGTCACTGGTATGTGGTTCATTGCTTACAGACAAGATGCAGCCCAGGATGCCTTGAAAGATTTGTACTGCTTATGCTTTCGTTTATTTCAGTTTAATTAATTTGAACTTGATATACTGCTTAACGCCCCTATACCAAAGCAGTTTACAATAAACTGAGAAAGGTAGGAGTCAGACATGAGAAAGGATAGGGAAATAAACAAGAACGTGTGCAGTTTCTGGCCATGCTCAAAGTCCTTCTTCTGCAAACTCTGCTGTATTTAAAGAACTTCTGCATTTTTTTCAGCTAATCAGTTATTGCAAGAGAAACAGTTTGCTCTTGAGCAACATATTGCATTTCATCCCATTAGCTAAGACATTATGAGTTGTACTAATTTTTCACATTTTCTTTCTTGCTGCATCCTTATAAGAAATGCTCTCTACCCACTAAACTGTACACTTGGCATGAAGATTTATTTTACATCACTTATAGGATTATATATGTTGGCAAAATATAGAATAGGTTTGCATTATCCCCCTTCAGCAGTCAATCACATATTCTTGAGATTTTCTGTTACTTTCAGACTTGAGATGTCTATGTTACTCTCTGTTCAAAGATAGCATATTGTGTTCAAGGGACACACACAAAAAAAATATTTATTTCCACAGTCCTCGCTCCACTATGCCCAATAGCATGTATGTTCACCTTCAAGGGTGGACGCTTTGATGATGGGAAGGAATTTCTCTTCAAGGCCCAAATTGTCTAGTTCCAGATTTGCCAATAACATAAAATGTGTGTGTGTGTGTGTGTGTTTGTGCATCATGGGGACTTGTCAGGGGCTGTGTGTGTTTGTGCATCATGGGGACTGTCAAGGGTTGTGTGTGTGTCATGGCTACTTTTGGGGGCTGTGTGGGTGGGTATGTCATGTGGATTGTCAGGGGCTATGTGTGTGTGTTTGTGGTCATGGAGACTGTCGGCGGCTGTGTATGTGCATCACGGGGACTATCGGGGGCTGTTTGTTTGTCATGGGGACTATCAGGGGCTCTGTGTACGTGTGTGTGTGTCTTTCTCTCTCTCTCTCTCATCACCCCCATCCCAGGTTTCCTCCAATCTCGCTTTCTCTATCTCTCATAGCCCCCCAGTATCTCTCTCATGACCCTTCTAGGCTTCACCCAGTCACTCTCTTTCTCTCAGTACCTCACCAGGCTTCACCCAGCTTCTCTCTCTCTCTTTCTCATAACCAATGAGTAATCCACCAGCATTCCTGCCAGTGGGGGAAAGTACAAAGCAATCATGCTTAGGATTGCAGGGTATAGATAGGTCCCAAGGGCCTGATGATGCTGTGCAATCCTAAGCACGATTGCTTTCACAATCACTTGGTACCTCCCCTCACTGGCAGGAATACCAGTGGAGGACTCAGCACAGCTTAGCGGGAACATTACTCATAACCTCCCACCCCAGCTTTATCCCGTCTCTCTCTCTCTCTCTCCCATACTCCTCTACTTCATCTAGTCCCTGGCTGCAACTCCTTAAAAGCATGGCAGTTCACATTTCCCCCCACCACGAATGGCTCTCCACATGGTTGAGTGGCATAGTGCAGGACGTTTGGGCTGATCTCTAGGTTTCAAGTCTCATAAAACATCAAACCGCTAAATCAGCCCCAACTTCCTTCACCGCACAGCTCACCCATATGGAAAGCCAATCATGGTGGGTGACATGTGAGCCACAGCATTTTTCCTGGATTAACATATGCATGCTTGTTTGCACATGCCTAATTTGGACATTTACCTGCTGTCTGAACCCTCAATAATAGCAGCTTCACCCTAGTGAAATTCACCAAAAATGTATAAACCATAACAAATTAAAAAATTATTTACCCCTTCATCCCATATATTCATTTTAATAATGCCTAACAGTATGTAATCCAGCTAACTTCGACTGAATGCGATGCACATTTCCTAATAGTATCTCCTTATTTTCTTTCATACAGATCTTAAGATCCCACCCTGCTGATCATTGACCTCCAGCTCCTACCCCCTGAATTACAAAATTTCCATGTTTCTTTTTCTAAATATCTTGTAATTCCTTTCCAGTCTCAAATCTTTAGGCTTTTGTTCCAAATCAGTAGTCCTAAATCTTTCAAAGTCTGCTTTTGTGTGGCCATTAATATACATTCCTTTGGACCAATCTCTTTCAGTAGCACATCCCAATGAAGCTTCTCTCCTGATTTTGACCATGTTCTCTGATTAGCCCATTGTCCTCAAACAAGGTGACATCATCAGCTGTTCTCTATTCTTACCGTCTTTTGTTAGAACAGAATATATGCCATACTGGGTCAGGCCAAAGGTCCATCAAGCCAAATATCCTGTTTCCAGCAGTGGCCAGTCCAGGTCACAAGTAGCTGTCAGATTATTGGTTTGTACCTACCAATCTTTTTGCTGTCTCTACAGGCTTCTCTCCCAGTTTTGACCATTTCCTCTGTTTTCTTCCTGACAAGGTGACATCATCAGTCTTCTCAATTTATTGTTGAGGCATTTCACAATACTAGTGCACCAGAGGAACATGACAGTCCTGTTTCTTAGGCACTCTTGGGGGCAACCTATAGTTTTCATTTTTAGTACCTTCTTTTCCCCCTTTTTTTGTAGTAGCAACTTCTCTTATATGCTGACTTCTGTCCCTCATGGGACCCATGTCCCTATTAGAACAGCAAGATCCTCTGAGGCTATCACCTAGCCTCAATACTGGGCTCTGCATCACCCACTAAGTTTGTCTGCTATGCACCATCTTAGGCCTATTCCACTACAAACATCTATGATCCTCCTTTCTCACATCTTTGAATAGGCATCGTTCACTCTCGCTCATTGAAATCTAACAGTTGTTTGCTGGCTAATCTCATCTCAAGCAACAATCTACAAATCTGTTGTATTATTGAAACATGACTCCAGCCAGGAGAGGAGGCCTTTTTGGTAGAGTCCTACTGGTTTTTCTATATTCCAGGTTCCTGTAGTATTATAAGCAGGGGGAGGGGGAGAGGGGTTGTGGGGCATTTTTTAAATTCTGTTTCTTGCTTGACTATTGCTCCTTGCAATTTTTGGAACCTTTCTTTGGTGTACTATGTTCTTATAATCCCAGTCTTCCGTCAATTCACATTCTTCTTGTCTATCACCCCTTGCCCTCTTCTAACGTGTTCATTGAGGAGCTCCTCTCATTAATAGCAGAAATCACTATGATTCTGGGAAAAGTTAAGCCTCCATCTAGACTCCTGGCCAGCTGTCTCAATGATTTGCAAGCACTGCCTCTCTCCAACCAGGATCCTCTCCTCTGCTGCGTCCTTGCTTAGGTGAGTGTAGGATGCAGGAGGCTCCCAGCAGGCAAGAGGCACGGTTTGCAAATCACTGCAACTAGCGCCAAAGTTTTTGGCAGCAGTTGCAAGTATATCAAAGTTTCAGTGCAGGGCAGACAAACCCTTATGTTGTAGACAGCTCGAGGATGCTCCAAACCCTCCTGTCACACATAAGAACATAAGAACATAAGAACATAAGATATGCCATACTGGGTCAGACCAAGGTCCATCAAGCCCAGTATTCTGTTTCCAATGTGGGAGGCAAGGGCAGGGCATCACAGATCCTGTGCAGAATGCAAGGGTTTGCCTACCCAATGCTGAAGCTTTGCTATGTGCTTGTTGCTGCTCCATGACCAGCCCAGACCGAGGAATAGCAATGACAGTAACATTCCATTGCCTACTAAATGTTTCTGCTGGAGGCCGTTGCCCACATTGCCTATACCTAAAGCTGGGCTTGAGACGAAAGATTGGACAATATCCCTGTTACTGTAAGCAATAAGTCATTCTTGAGAGGTCAATTTAATTTAATTTGATTTAAGCCATTTCTATTCTGCCTTTTCTCTCAGCTGAAAGTAGAGAGCAGGTCATGATATAAAACATGAGCAAGCAAAAAAATGACATTAAACACAATGGGGTCTATTCAGCCCCACGAATGGTGGGGATGGGTGTCCTGACCCCCTTGCCGTCCCTGATTAAGCCTCCCCGTATGAACAAGGAGTTTGTATGGGGAGAATTAGATGGAGGCGGGAAGGGGTGGTGCAGAGATGGAGTTAGGGTGGGCAGTGGGCATTCCACAGCCCCTGACATATATTGCCTATTCTGAAGTCGGCCCTGTATGTCTGGCACCATCAGATTGGATAGGGAACTTATTCCACCTCCGAGGTGGAATAAGTCCCCCTAGACGTCGGGGGATGGGGGACAGCAGGTCCTGCCAGCAGTGAAGAGGTGAGGGAGTGCAGGAGATTCCCCGCAGCTCAACCTTAGCCATGGAAGGCCAAATCGGAGGCCGGGCTGTGGGGAAAAGAAAAAGTTGGCAGTGGCCGGGGATCGTGTCTCCTGAATGGAGCCATGGTGCCATGGCAACCAGATGCCATGGTGCTGCGGCTCCATTCAGGAGCCTGAATGAGTTAGCCAGGCAAAGGCCTGTACATGCAGGCCGAAGGGAATCGGGTCCCAGCCTGCACATAACAGGCCAAAATGCAATTCTGATCCCGTGGGGCTAGATGTGCCCCCGTGGGATCAGAATCGCATCTACCTCTGTGCGTCCGGTTTTGACCAGACGCACAGAAGCCGAAACGCACAGAATGGAATGTGCCTCCAAGCAAATTCATCTCCCTCTCCCTAAAGAGGGACCTTGGAACCTGAATCTCCAGGTGATTCAATTGTGCATCAAGAAAAGGGAATACCCTCTTATTTGGAAGCATACTCTTAATAGTGGTACTATGTGAATAATTCTAGGGGCCTATGCCCACCATTTCTCAAGCTGGAGCCACTGGGATAGGAGCAAATGGGGATTGCTCCTGCCCCCATTCCTCATCAGGAATACCAAGGTAGGTGCTGGGGGTGGGGAGGGGGAGCTGCAGGTGAGTGAGGAGTTGTAACTTTCAAATATTTCAAAGATAGGGATTGGGGGGGATAGGTTTAAGGGGACACACTTTTTATAAGTGATCATGTGGGTTTTAAGAGAAAGTGGGCATGACATAGGACACACTATATCTGCATTGCTGAAGCAAGGACTATGCAATATTCTTGGCTACAGTAATGCAAAATTAAATTGTGTGCAGGATTCACTAACTCATGACACTGAGATACCATGTGATAGTGAATCCTATAGTAAATTTTCCTTTGATAGTACAGCATACAAATTATGAAATTTGTTGTTACCTGCTAATTTCCTTTTCATAAGTCCTGCTAGACCAGTCTAGACAAGTGGACTGTGCTCCCCACCCAGCAGATGGAGCTAGAGAATCACAAGTTTCAGTGATGCCATCAGCTGTATGAGACATAGTGCAGCCCTGGAACTTGCCAGTATACTAACGAGAAAGTAGATCTGAAAAATACAGCTGAAACAACATTAGTAAATAACCCCTCAGAAATACCAAACCTCAGAGGTTTGGGAAGAGACTTAGGGGAAGCTCTACACCAAAGTCATCCAAGAAGAAGAAGTTGAGAGAAATAACTTAAGTAACCATAGTCTTCCCAGGTGGGTTTTGGACCAATCTAGCAGGACTCAAGGAAAGGAAACGAGCAGGTGAGAACAAATTTCACTTTCCTTATCATCCCCCTAGACCAGTTCAGACAAGCAGGAGATAGCCAAGCTTTAAGACCCTGAGTAGGAAGAAGACAATCCCCTCTTACAGGAATGCCTTTACAAAGCATCAGCCCCCTGGTCTCAACATGTAACCTGTAGTGCCCCACACGACCTACAAGGAGGACCCCACCACCACCTTTCTAGCTTTCTTTGGGGCATTCTTCTAGACTCTGTCCAAGACGCCACCTGAAGGGCTTCAAGACCTATCAGTGCATGTTTAGCACTTAAGCAATATGTCAACACAATCAAATCTCCATAATTGGTGAGACATCAATGATTTGTACACCACTGCCCTATTTTTTTCTTTTCTGTGTGTATCACAGAGAATGAAGAAAAGTAATCTGATGTCCAAAAGATACGAGTATATGCTGCTAGCAGAACCTGCCTCAATAATCTTGTACCATCCCAGGCCTGGAGAAGTTCCCTTGCCTGTAGATACACACTGACAGAAGCTGGAAGACAGATCATCTAATCTAGTTGTGGTAGCACAAGAACTGTAAGTAGAAAAAGAGAAACAGTAGATAGAAACCCAACATTAGCTGCAAAGGAAGGTATGCGTCCCTACATGAATGTGCTTCCAATGTTGCTATACACTGCTAGGACCTTAAATAGTGCCTGAAGAGCTTCAAAGGGACACACCGTGAGTCCAGTGGGAGATCCCCCTGGGAAACCATTGGACAATGGGAGAATAGAACTGCTCCACCCCAATGAAAAAGCACAATGCAACCTAGCAAGTAGTCCAGGAGACCAAATGACATTGTCCTCCATATCAAGCAATAGCCACTACCTGACCCTTAAGGGAAGAGAGGATCAGATCACCATCATAATCTGCCTTCCCAAGGCCACAGTAGCAAGAATAGCCACCTGTTGGGCCAAAGCATTTGACGAATGCGCTGCAAACCAAAAAGAAGTATGCCACAACAGAGGCTATAAAGAATGGAGTCCAAGGAGATTTCAAGAGGATGGCAGAAAGAGCAGCTGAAAAATTATTTCCAAACCAACTGAGAAGCTCTCATGGCTAGTCCACATAGCTGATGGGTCCTGGGTCATTCAACGAGGGGGGCCCTCATAAAGTGGACCCTGACCTGGAGGCAATCTCTATAAATTACCTGCCAAAAGCATGAGTACCTCAACATACTACAAGTGCAAGTTGAATCTGAACTCAGCAGAATGATTAACCTGTGAGTCACCCAAGCCATCAAAAGCCAAAGCAGAATCATAGTCAACATACCCCTTCCCCCCACCACCCCCATCAAAGCAAGGCAATAATACCTCTTGCTTGAAGTTCTGTTCTTCAACAGAGAAGGTGAGTCACCTTTGCAATCTGAGGATCCATTACGAGGTTAAATGGCAGAGAGCCCTAGTATTTACCATCACACTGACCTATGGAAGACTGAGCTACCCTTAGCCAGGGCCGAGGAAGGCCCAGTTGGAGAGTCTGCTTGATCATTTTTTTTCTTTTTCTTCGCCAGATATGTGAGCTGTCTTGAGTGCTATCAGAGAAACCTCACCCACATGCACTAAAACACTTCCTAACGTATCGCTACCTAACTTTGAATGCCTCTCTGTTTGATTAGATAGGGCACCACTGTGGCATTGTCAGAAAAACCACTCTTCCTTCCAGAAGAAGCTGAAAATGGATTTTCAACCTATTGAAGAACCAGATTGTTCCACCTCTGACCAATGGCCATGCGCTGCCTGACCTTGAAAACGAGAACCTCAGCCTCGAAGACTGGTCCTGGAGAACAAATCCATCCAAATGGTTAACCATGTGATTCATTCCTTTTTAGAAGATGATCTGGCTCCACCATTAGGGCTTTTTCCACTGAGCATGAGATGACCATGTTGTCTTGCTGAAACAAGAAGATTATTTTAACAAGAGATCCTGTTGTAGGAGGTCCTTGTGAGCTCTGACCCAGGGCTGCAGACCATCGTCACTAGGAATTATATTGAATTCCATGACAATCCACACTGCAACCATTTTCTGGAGACAGAGAATATAGGCAAGTTCCAGGGCTGCACCATGTCTTATGTTGGTGATGTCATCACTGAAGCTTGTGATTCTCTGCCTCCATCTGCTGAATGGAAAACACAACCTACTTGCCTGAAATGACCTAGCGCATAGGTTCTCAACTCCAGTCCTGGAGGGCCAAACACCATTCAGGTTTTCAGGCTGTCCCTAATAAATATGCATGAACTGCATTTGCATGCACTGCCCCCATTGTATTCAAATGTATCTCATGCATATTCATTAGGGACAGCCTGAAAACCTGAATGGTGTTTGGCTCTCCAGGACTGGATTGGGAACCTCTGACCTAGCGGGATGATAAGGAAGTGCTATTTTACCATGGATTTGTAAACTGAATCTTAAGTTTGCACTCAAAGCAATGGAGGATGAAGTGACTTGCCCAAGGTAACATTACTACTACTACTACTACTATTCAGCACTTGTAAAGCGCCACGCACGCAGCGCTGCACAGCTGACCTACAAGAGGTAGCCGACATACACGAGACAGTCCCTGCCCGTCAGAGTCAAGCTCATCGGCATTTACAATCTAGTTAGAACAAAACATAAGTTAGAACAGTATAGAGCATTAGTCAGTTCTGCACAAGGCAGAACATTAGTCAGTTCAGGGCAAGGTACGGGTTTGGTCAGTAGTTTGGTCATAAATGATGATGGGGGTTAGGGTAAGATGAGGAAGGAGTCAGGATCTGAATGCAACAGTGAAGAGGTGGGTCTTCAATTTGGATTTGAAAAGGACCAAGGAGGGTGCCTGGCGCACAGATGCAGGTAGGCTGTTCCAGGTGAAAGGTGCAGCAAGGTGAAAGGAGCACAGTCGGGAGTTCGCAGTGCGTGTAAAAGGCACTGATAGAAGTAATTTGTTAGCGGAGCGCAGGTTTCGAGAGGGGATGTAGGAAGGGATCAGAGATGGGAGGTAGTGAGGGGCCATAGAGTGGATGCACTTATAGGTTAGCAGGAGAAGCTTGAATTGGATGCGGAATTGGACAGGGAGCCAGTGAAGTGACCTGAGAAGAGGAGTAACGTGGGCATGGCGAGGGTGGAAGATTAGTCGAGCGGCGTGATTTTGTATAGATAGGAGGGGAAGGAGGTAGCTTGTGGGAAGACCAGCGAGGAGTAGGTTGCAGTAATCAAGGCGAGAGGAGATTAAGGAGTGGATAAGCGTTTTGGTAGTGTGTTCAGAGAGGAAGGGGCAGATTTTGCTGATGTTGTAGAGAAAGAAGCAGCAGGTCTTAGCTACAAGCTGGATATGAGCAGAAAAGGAGAGAGAGGTGTCGAAGATAACCCCCAGATTGCGGGCCGAGGGAACTGGAAGGATAGTAGATCCATCCACAAGGACTGAAAGAGGAGGAAGTGGGGGGGAGGAGTTAGGTGGAAAGACAAGGAGTTCAATCTTGGCCATGTTCAATTTTTAGTGGCGATGAGACATCCAGGCAGCGATGTCCGAAAGGAAGGCAGAGATCTTGGACTGGGTTGCCGGAGAAATATCAGGTGTAGAGAGGTAGATTTGGGAGTCATCAGCATAGAGATGGTATTGAAAGCCATGGGAAGAGATGAGCGTGCCAAGGCCATGGGTATAGAGAGAGAAGAGGAGGGGGCCCAAGACAGATCCCGGGGGTACTCCTACATGGAGTGGGGTAGGGGAGGAGGAGGAGCCACCAGAGCATACACTGAATGAGCGATAGGAGAGGTAAGAGGAGAACCTGGTTAGTACGGAATCCTTGAAGCCAAGCGAGGAGAGGGTGATGAGGAGAAGGTCATGGTCAACGGTGTCAAAGGCAGCAGAAAGGTCTAGAAGGATGAGGATAGAGCAGAGGCCCTTGGATTTAGCCAGGAACAGGTTGTTAGTGACTTTAGTGCGTGCCGTTTCAGTGGAATGTAGGGGACGGAAGCCGGATTGAAGTGGGTCCAGGAGGGCCTGGGAGGTGAGGAAGTCGAGGCAGCGATGGTGGACTGCTCGTTCTAATAGTTTGGATATGAAGGGAAGGAGGGAGATGGGTCGATAGTTAGAAGGGCATGTGGGATCAAGTGAGGGTTTCTTGAGGAGGGGTGTGACAACAGTGTGTTTGAAATCAGCGGGGACAGTTGCAGTAGAGAGTGAAAGGTTGAAGATATGAGTGATGGAGGAGACAATGGTGAGGGAGATGGAACGTAGGAGATGGGTGGGGATAGGGTCTGAAGAACAGGTGGTGGGTTTGGAGGAGGAAAGAAGGAGTGTGGTTTCTTTGTCAGAGATCGAAGGAAAGGAGGAGAGGGTGGCAGGGGGGTATGGATGGGGAGGAGAAATGGGGAGGAGGGGAGATAGATGGGGGTAGGGAATTGGAGGGTAATTTTGAGGATTTTGTCATAGAAGTAGTCGGCTAAGGTTTGGGCAGAAAGGGAGGGCGGGATTGGGGGCAGGGGGACTTTGAGGAGAGAATTGAGGGTGTTAAAGAGATGGCGAGGATCAGAGGCAAGGGAATTAGTCAGATGGATGTAGTAGTCTTTTTTGGCAAGTGCTAAGGCTGATTGGAAGGAGCCAAGCATGAATTTGAAGTGTAAAAGGTTTTCTGGGGAGCAGGATTTGGACCAGGCTCATTCGGCAGAGTGGGCACAGATGCATAAATAACAGATTGTGGGTGAAAGTCAGAGTTGGGGAGTAGATCGTTTAACAAGACGTGGGGTGGAAGGGGCAAGAGTGTCAAGGGCTGAGGATAGTGTATTATTGTATGAGGATAATGCCTCGTCGACGGACTCGGATGATAAAATGGAGGAGAGAGATGGAGAAATGGTGGAGGAGAGAGTTAGGGGATCAATATTATGAAGATTTCTAAATAGGTCGGAGGAGACAGGTTGGGATGGCGGGAGCTGAAGAGTGAAAGTTAAGAGGTGATGGTCAGATAAGGGAAGGATTTGATTTGCGGAAGTTTGAGGGAGAGAAATTGGAGAAGAGTATTAGGTCAAGGCAGTGGCCGTGTAGGTGTGTGGGGGCAGTGGAGCAAAGTTGGAGGTCAAATGAGGCAGTAAGAGTGAGGAACTTTGAGGCATGGGGGTCGGAAGGGCTGTCGACGTGAATGTTGAAATCGCCAAGAATAAGAGTGGGGGAGGAGGGATCCATAAAGGCAGAGAGCCAGGAGTCGAAGTCAGTGAGGAAGGTTGATTTGGAGTAGTCGGGTGGGCGATAAATAACTTCTACTTGGAGGGGAGGTGGTGTGAGAAGGCGAATGGAGTGGACTTCGAACGAGGGGGGAGTGTGATTGGGGTGGCAGGAGGGGTTGGAATTGGCAGGAGGGAGAGAGTAGGAGGCCAACACCACCACCGCAACCAGTAGATCAAGGTGTATGGGAGAATTGGTAGCCCCCATGGCAGAGAGAGGCAATGGATGCAGTGTCGTCTGGGGGGAGCCAGGTCTCGGTCAGGGCAAGGAGGTGTAGGGCATTAGAGATGAAAAGATCATGAATAAAAGAGGTTTTTTAAATGACTTGCGCACTATGCGTTCCATAGGGCGCAAGTAAACGGGAGAGCAGAGGGAGGGGGGAGGAGAGGGATATGGATAAGGCTGGATAAGTTATGTGTGGATTTCTTATTAGAATAGCGCGGGGGTCTATTTTTAGGGTAGTAGTGGGGTTTAGATGGAGAAGGATGAGGGTGAGTATGTATGGGTGAATGTGCTCCCCGAGAGGGATATGAGGGTGGGGGGGAGGAAATGAGGGATAATTTGATGGTGCTGGGTAGGTTATGTGAGGGAGTATTTTTGGGGGTAGGGTTGGAGTTGATATTTATGGGTGAGTGATTGTGGGATGACTTGGAGAGGGTGAAAGGAGGGAGGTGTGGGATGTGGATGAGATTAGATAGGTTACGTGGGGAACTATCTTTAGAGTGGGAGAGAAATCGGGGGGGGGGGGGGAACCAGGGTTAGGGTTGATATTGCCTGATGAGAGAAGGAGAATGAGTATTAGAGAGCATTAGAGAGCGAGGTAAAGTGGAGATAGTACGGCGGAAGCGAGGGTGGGGTTGCCTTAAAGAGAGGGGGCAGGTTGAATGTGAGGGATGGTGTGGAGTAGTTCAAGAGCAGGTGCTAGGGTAGGGGGCAGAATGGAGGGAGAAGTGAGGAAGGTGGAGAGGGGGCTGGGTAAGTGTGTGGGATGGTGAGGAGAGGATCGAAAGCAGATGCTAAGCTAGGGGGGAGAGTGGAGGGAGAAGTGAGGAAGGTAGATGCTAGGTTAGGGGAAAGAGTGGAGGGAGAAGTGAGGAGGGTAGGGGGAGAGGATGGATGGTGTTGATAGGAGGGGAGGCAGTTGGGGAGGATGAGGGAGAGAAGGACAATGAGATGTGGGGCCATGGGGGTGGGCAGCAAGGTCTGGGCAAACGGGTAGCAGTTCTAAGCAACAATAGGTAGCAATCTTAAGCAACACTGGGTAACAGTTCTAGGCAATAATGGGTAGCAGTCCAAGCAACAATAGGTAGCAGTTCTAAGCAACACTGGGTAGCAATTCTAAGCAACAATAGGTAACGGCTCTAAGCAACACTGGGTAGCAGTTTAAGGCAATAATGGGTAGCAGCAATAAGCAACACTGGGTAGCAGTTCTAGGCAATAATGGGTAGCAGTCCAAGCAACAATAGGTAGCAGTTCTAAGCAACAATAGGTAATGGCTCTAAGCAACAGTGGGTAGCAGTTTAAGGCAATAATGGGTAGCAGTCCTAAGCAACAATAGGTAGCAGCTCTAAGCAACACTAGGTAGCAGTACTGTGCAACACTGGGAAGCAGTTCTACGCAACACTGGGTAGCGGGTCTATGCAACACTGGGTGGCAGTCCTGCACAGCAATGGGTAGCAGTTCTGCTGGGGAGCAGGCAGTGAGCAGCAGTTCTGTGCAAGAACTGGGTAGCAGTTCACTGCAAACAGTGGTTAACAGCTCTGGTAGCAGTTCTGCTGGGGTGCAGGCAGTGAGCAGCAGTTCTGTGCAAGTACTGGGTAGTAGTTCAGTGCAAACAGTGGTTAACAGGTCTGGGCAGCAAATCAAGGAAAGCTGCTTAACGGAAGGTGGTGTTGGCGAGATGGTTGGGGTCAGGAGGAAAGTGTGGAGGAGCGATCGTGCCTACCCGATTATAGGGCCGGCTCCAGGCAGCCGAGATGAATTAGGAGGAGCAGGGGTTGCGGTTCACTCCAGGGTGCTCCCGGGCCCGCGCCTAAGGGCCACACCAAAAGGCCCTCTGGCGAGGCCCGCCAGGCACGGGCGCACTTGATGGAGCACGCCGCTTTTAAAGGGCTGCTGCCCTTTGATGTATCCGGCGGCTCGGCGGCGTGCTCTGGCTCCAACGATGGAGCACACCGCTTTTAAAGGGCTGCTGCCCTTTGATGTATCCGGAGGCTCGGCAGCGTGCTCTAACATGGAGCGATAGGGTTCAAATCCCACTTCTCCCACTATCTTCCCTGGTTCTCAACCCTCTGCTGTAACAGCTAGGATTTCATTTGGCTTCTACAAGATGTGCAGGGCTTCTTGGCTCCTTTTTTCAAATATATAATAATTTTTAGCTGACCATCATGATTAAACTCCAGGAGGGGATTAATTGAGCCCAATATCACCTGCCTTGGGATACTATAAGCATTACTGGGGTCCCTTTCATTTGGCAGCTTCAAAATCTTGAAGAAGAATGTGAATAAATTTAAACACTCCTTTCAATTTCAGAAAATAAACTGGGAATGAAAAAACAAACATCTTCTATTGACATTTCTTCTAACAGGCAAATGAATATTGAACTACAGTATGTTATTAGTTCAACACAGTCTTTAGTTCATTTTCCTTTTACTTTATGCTATCACTTATTAATGCACATTATTTAATATTAACTTTAAAAGGTTAAAGTAAGTATTTACAAATTAATTCAGGTTTAAAATGTAACAAGCTCTGAGAAGGTAATATGATAGGCACTCCATAGCAACAGAGTGATTTATTGAAGTGCGGTCATTAGGGAAAATAAATAGCGCTATTAAAAGCTTATTATTTTTGCACAGTGACATCTAGATCCAAAGCTTGCTTGAGGGATTCTCTGACTTAATGATGACTGATGTTGGCTTTCAGCTGTGCTAAATGTTAGGCATATTGAAAGAGAACAGATTAGGACAGAAATAGGGCAGGATTTTGTTCTAGAAGCATCAAATATATAAGAGGTTGTTTTCACATCCTCAACTGGCATTTATATGTATATATAACATACATGTGCAAATACCAGTTTTACAGCAGTGCCAAGAGTCTAATGGGATGTACAAATTCTAATAGAGCATGTGCTGGACATCGTTTGAGAGGTGCAAAAAATATATGTGTGTGCTGATTTTGCACAGAGATACACATTGTGATGGAGTACCTAGGAGAATCCTAATTCTCCTTAAGGACACATCCATCTGAGACCACCTTAACAGTGCTAGAACAGAGAAGCCTAGTCAGGAGGGCATGGTCCAGGCAGGCAGGATAAAAACTGAGTGAAAGTCGGGAAGACCCCAAGAGGAAAAGATGGAAGGCTCTAAGACCCCAGCAGCAATAATTCAGGAAAATCTCCAGGATGCTGCCAGTAATTGTTGAGGAGACCTATTGGTATTTTGATGGGCTATAAGATAGGATAAGATAAGATAAGATAAAATATAAGATAGAGCAACTGCCTAGAACCCAAAAGATCAAGGGTTCAGTTCCCACAGGTGCTCCTTGTGATCTTGGGCAAGTCACTTAACCCTTCATTGCCTTGGAAGAAAAGGCCTGGCAATCTACTTCAGGTTATACATTGCCTAGAAAACCCAGAGGCTGCTGGGTCGCCAGGAGTCAGCACTGACTTGACAGCACTTAAAAAAAAAAAAGATAGGAAAGGCCTTTTGTATTTAATTTTGTCACCAACAGCTAAAGGGATTTACTGAAATGACAAACCCTATATACTTTGAACTGAACTGCTGTTGAGCTTGAGGACTTAGGGAAACTGATGTGTATGGACTGTTAACCCTGTCAGCAATTCCTATCAGCCTGCAAGGTAAACCAAACTGTATAATCTGAATAAAACTATACTGGAAGACTTGAAATTCTAAGAGAGGTTGATGTTCATAGCTGGTATGGGAAGCCAGGCTCCGTCGTGTTCTAGGATGGAACTTATGTTGACAGGCTATGATATTTAAATAGCCCATGAGAACATGCCAGGCTTCTTTTTATGGCTGATGAAAGTGAATTGTGTCAATAAAGCTGCTTTATTTGCATCCCGAACTGTGATTTGGTTTGTTTGTTTGAAGATCTTCCAGAAGCCCCAGGGCTCAAATTCTTGCTACACTACCACAAAATGTATTTTTAAAAGTTTCCCTGTCGACTTTTGCACCTTCTCTGAGTCATGCTTAAGTGGCAGCTAACTGCTTGTTTTGATCAGGGCTTAAGAGACGTGTTACTACTACTATTACTACTAAACATTTGTATAGCGCTTCAAGACGTACGCAGCGCTCCACAGACACATGTAAGAGACAGTCTCTGCCCATCAGAGCTTACAATCTAGTCAAGACAGACAACACAGTAGCTGTAGACATGGGATACATCTAGAGGGAATGCTAAGGAAACACAAAGGAGATCGGGTAAATCAGGATCTGAAAGTGGCAGTGAAGAGGTGTTTTCAGCCTAGATTTGAAAAGGGTCAGAGAAGGCACCTGACATACAGATTTAGATAGTTTATTCCAGGCATAAGGTGCAGCAAGGTGAAAGGAGCAAAGTCTGGGGTTGGCAGGGAAGAGAAGGGCACAGATAGAAGCGATTTGCCAGAAGAGCAGTGTTCTCGAGGAGGGGTGTAGGGAGAGATAAGAGGAAATGATTGAGAGACAGAGCAGCCAAGTTACCAGATTCCAAGAGGGAGATTTTGGACCAACCATGGATTTCTGACAATTCTATCCTGATGCATTATGAAACTGCAGCACTGATTTCAATGGGTAGGATCCAGAATTGGGAACAGATGTTTCCATGTCAGGGGCAGATGGAACTATACACACCTTTTGCCCTCTCCCTCCCTCCCCCCCCCCCCCGCCCCCGCTTATGTATAGTGCACTTTAATTGTGGACAATGTGGTTTATCATGCATTCCACACAATGCACTGAACATAAAATACAAATATTACCAATGTAATGTATACCCGAGTAATATTTTTTCTCTTATTAAGTAATTACTGTTACAATTCAACTCTCTGCAGCAGATACCAGCTCTCATCTATGCATGTATGCTCTGGAATAATGGCACATGGCTGCATTTTAGCTGCAATTTCAATTGCTTCTGTTGGATAAGTTTATAACGACACATAGGCACCTATGTGTCTTTAAAAAAGGCTAACAGTAGATGGTCATGTACTTAACTGTCTGGTATTTAAAATGAATTGAAAGATGAAAAAAGGTGACATTTTACTTAACTGATAATTTCCACAAGACATTAAAGGTATTGTCAAGAACTTTCTGTTGCTGTATTCTCCTCATCCCTGTTCTTTGTCTTATTTCCTTTATTTGCACTTTGAAATATAAGATACAACGTTTTATGGAACTTATTGATCTGTGCATTTTATTTGTGTTACTATTGGTGTTTGTTTTCTTATTATGGTCTATTTGTATTTCTAGCTTTTGGCTTGATCAATTTGTATGTTTTATCTATGTATTTATGTTTTTGTATAACCTTTTCATAAAATTTGCTTTATGTCATGTTTCTTTATTACATCACATATGGCACTTTTATGTATTGTGATATACGTATAGGAGTATTCTCATTTTTAGGTTTTATTATTGTTATTAAACTTATTGTATTTTGTATGTTTTTATGATTTTATAATACATTGGTTTTTAAATGTGTTATGGTTATTTTTAATTATATTTATTTATTGTCATTCCTTTTGAAGTTTGCTTCCTCTAAAGACCCCCTGAAGAAGGCTTTCAAGCCGAAACACGTAGGGGCTAATAAAGGAGTTTCACCTGAAGAATATTCGCCAGTCTCTTTTGTGCCTGATTTTTGGTCTTACCCAGCATTGAATATCCAGGGTTAGAGGTCGGTGGTACAGCTATGCACCATAGTGGCACATAGTCATCACAATTGAATAGCAGACCTGACGTGTCCAAAGTCATAGTGAATTGCAATGGCAGAAAGAAAATATGAGCTCAAGTCTCCCAAGTTTTTAATTCTTTTCTTCCACCACTGGGCCAGTCTCTTGCCATTTATCTTGAAATCTAATCGTTGTTACTGGTCAAGATGGCAGCACCAAGCCTAGGCCAACTAAAGGTGTTTCCTCTATGGAAGGACAGCAACAGATTGAAGCGCTACTCCTTAAGGCCCTGGCACTGGAGATGGCTGCTAAGGAGAGCTCGTGACTGCGGAGCACTAGTGGGGAGGCGTCCATAGCTAAGCAATGTTCATCTGATCCCCAGCTGCATTCTTCTGCCCTACCAGACACAGAGTCTTCGGAGCCGGGTCCTGAGGCCATCAACCTGCTGACCTCCATCGGGGGGAAGGTGAAGCACCAGCTTATTCTTAATTAGTATAAATGGGCATAGAATATTGAAGGCGAAGCGGTAGGGAAGCCTGCTATATGCTCAACACCATGTTTACCCCCTCTGGTTCAGGGAGACATGCTTTCTGACAGTCCATATGTGGCCACCGTCAGGCGTTTTGCCGGAAGTTACTAAGGCTGTACAGTTGGAAGTTCCATCTCCAGCATCTCAATTACAAAACTCAGGTAAGATCTCTTTGTCTGCTATTTGGACTATGCAAGTCAAGTTAGAATCTTCAGTTTCAAAATGTGCAGCAGATGTCTCTGCTCTGGTGCAGGTGGTGGCTCAAAACTCTTCGCAACATCCAAATTTTGAAAAGGAAACCCAGCAGAAACTAAGGGGCATGTTTACTAAACATTCATAATGTGCGGGGCCGCGGTAGTGTGCCTGTGCCATATAAGGAGTGGGCGGTCCAGGCAGAAAAAGGAAAATAAAACGGGATAAAGCGATCACACATATGCGTGGGTCGCAAGTGTGCAGGCCCACATTAGCACGTCGGAAGGCCAAGTGGCGCGCTGCTGGGCACACAAAAGAACACAGCTGTAGTACAATGGTGAAGACACTGAGCAATGGTGCAAGGGCCATGGGTTCGAACCCCCACTGTGCGCAATGAGCAAGGCTGTCTCAGGCAGTACCTATTATGGGGAGGAATATTTTTAGGAGGGAGTCAAAATTTGGGAGGCAGAATGCGTTGCGCCGATGTGCAAGGACAAGAACAGAGCCACAGCACAATGGTGAAGACACTGACCAATGGTGCCGGGAGCAGTGGTTCAATACTACACAGTGTACACTGAAGGCAGTTGTTTGTGTCGTTATTTTTGGAGTCACAGAAAGTATGGCCGACAGAAGTGCTTGCGCTGCTGTGCGTAAAGCGGCGCACTAATGGTTTTGGAGGGCTCAGAATACTGGGAGGCATGAGTCGCGCACTGATGGGAAAGCAGACGAGCTGAGCCACAGCATAATGGTTAGAACACTGACCAATACTGCAGGGAGCATGGGTTTGAACACCCTCAGTGCACACTGAAGACAGCTGGCTGAGGCATAGGAAAAATAGGTGGCATAAGGGGTTGCAGTGCTGGTCATAAGGGTGTGTGGCAATGGTTTTGGAGGCATAATAATGTTGGATAGGCATATGGTGCTGTGCTGATTTGCAAGCACACAAACACAATCACTGTGCAATGGTGCAGGGATCAGGGGTGCAATCCCCCACAATGGCAAATGAACATGTCTGGCAGAGGCAGTACCTGTAAGGGGTAAGATTGCCTCAGGAGGGTGTTATTGCATATCTGTGGAATAATCGTTTTTCAGCAAATGTACTCTCAGAGCACTGTAACATAACGTGCCCCTGAAGTCACCCCAGAGGACACATCTCTAAATGCAGTGTCTGCCACGCCACCCTACAATGTTGCTGAAAGAGTGGCCGAGGTTGCGGCATATAGGGTGCCCTATGAGGCAGGGAAAGGTCACAGCACTGTTTCTGCTGGCAGCACTGTGCATTGTAACGTATGGAAAAAAGAAGTAGGTGTGCTGACACAGTTCGGGCATACGTGATTTAGCAGTGAGGGACTGCAGACAGCCCCTGGCGACTGATATCAACAGGGTGTCAGAGTTAATCTCATATTGCAATCTTTTGCCTGGGCCCGCCTGCAGCCCGTCGCTTTGAAATCATCAATGGCAGACCTGGGTCAGCCCTTATTTATATACCAAGGTGGGGCTGTAGACAGGCCCTGGTGACTCATATCAACACGGAATCAGAGTCAATATCTTCCATTAAACTGCCCTATTACCTCTGGAGACTGAAATCCCCGGACTAACACAGCTCCATGGCATCCAAGGTCTGTTTAAAAAACACACACCCCTATGTCATGAATGCTGAAAACTGGTGAATACACCAATGATGTTGCAGGGGTCATGGTTTGCTCTCTCCAGTGAATAAGGGTGGCTGAGGTATGTCCCTTCTCTGTGAGCAAGTGCACAGCAAGCATTCCTGGCATAGTAAGACAACTACACCCTTGTGCCATATATTACTGCACCTTTTATGGTGCAGCAGACGTAACATCACAAACATACCCTGTCAGCAAAGGGGAACTGTAATTGTTTCCCAGAGGCCATGTGGAAAGGCTGTCCACTCCCAGGCCACTATCGTAGGCACCCCATAAGCTGTCTGAATCAAAGGTGTGCCAGAAGATGCCCTAAGGATGTATAGGTGAAATCAGAAAGCTTAGCCAATAACAGTAACATCTCCCAAGTTGAATGCAAACAGAGGTATGTGCCAAACACACACATAACACAAACACTGCACAGAGCAGAGAACACAGACAATACCAAAGTAAATGAAGGACTGACATAAGTTGATGGGCTGCAGAAAGCAGCTGCAAGCCATGTGACACCCAGAAAATGAGAAAAACATATCGTGGGCAGCTAAATCCATGCACAGATTGATGGTAATGTAACATGCTATACTGACAGTGTGAGACAGAGGATGGGAAGATGTGTGTAGCAGGGGAGGCAGAAACAGAAGAATATGTGAAATATCAGGATGATGGTGGAGTACAAGTGCTAGGCAGAGCACACACAGGAGAGGCAAGCAGGTTGAGATGCAATGCACGAATTTGTGGTAGTCCATGACGTGGTTCAGCAGCATGCACATCAGGGTAGGATGACACATAGCTGGCAGAGAAAGGATGGACGGAAGGATGTCTCACAACTCAGGTAATGGTACAATGTGGTCATGCCACCGATGTACACACATATGACTGTCACACGAATGAAAAGCACATATGCAGGACAAGCATACAAATCCAACACAGCAGACAGGAAGCACACCGACGACCAATAGCACAAATGGCAATGCCTAAACCGGTAAGCCACACCGCCCATGTGAGGTCATCAGCAAAGGCTGCATAACAAAAAACTGCATGCCAGTACACAAAACACCTGCTGGCTGTCACGACAAACAACCACAAAAACAACAAGTCAGGAGCAAATGCACATGCAGATCCCCCATGTACAGATCTAATTGCACTCTGTATTTTCCTACAGTGAAGAAAGGGAAGGGTGTGTGTAGAGGTGAGGAACCTGGTGGTACCTCATGGTCCAGTTAGCCCAGTGGAACCAAAAAAAAAAAGATGACATGTGTGGAAAGAACATGCATACAACAGAGTTCAAACACATGACTGTAGCCAATACCAAAAACCCCACAATGAGCTCATTCTAGCACAAATATCCCAAAGGGAGTGTGTGTATGTCAAGCGTTCATACACAGTGATGTGCCATGTGGCTGTCACATACACAGCTGGCACTGTACAAGGATGTGAGCACAGGTGCCCCATGTACATGACCAGCAAAGGAACACATAAAGGGGAAGTATGCTCAAATAACGGAGGATCAACATAGTGAAGTGAAACATGGCTTGCACCCCAAACAACCAGTGAACAAGTCACACCAGCACCCTATGTGGCCTACGACAGGTCATGTAACCCTCCATCACCTAGCAACAACAACAACAACATCATCTACATCCTGTGACATTGACAGGAAGAAAATGGATTCCCGGACTCACAACGAGTCATGACTGATACAAAGGCACACATTGATCATGGTGACAGACCTGAAATGCAATCAGCAAACGAGACAAATGTGGGTGAAATAAATAACTTTATTTGGTTTGCACATCACAAATAGTGTAGACAGTGCCATCATAATATGAGGGCTGGCGGCATCCTCTCGGAAAGTGCTCAAAACCGTTAGCATGTCACAAAGCCACCTCCTACACAAAGGTCACTTGCTTAACACCAAATTATTGACAACAGATAGAATGTGCATCAGGTGCATGCTCTGCACCTCACACCAGACCCCCCGCCCCCCCTTGCCGCTGAATGTTGCAAATGTGTCACCCACATATGAGTGCATGTACAGAGTAGATGCTGCATGCTGAGGACCCAACACACCTCATCTGTCCCTCAGAAAATATCCATCTGTCCAAACAGGGGTCAGACTAACTCCTAAAAGATATTTTGGTCAAAGGTTTCTAATGTCAAAAAACATGCAATAAAAGTATTGATGACGCTCACATCCCAATGCCTGATATGGGATTACACGCTACACCACTGTGGACACAAACAATCATGTAAATCACAATAAGCATCTGCTAACAGGTACCACATGCACATGAACACAGACATAATACCAACCCAACAACCAGCAGAAAAATGCACATATAACACCATCAAGGAGGTCAACATGCACTGTTGTATTGGGGAAAACAGTGCTTTGTCACATATACCAGGATACATGGAATTCTCAAGTTAAGAAGTATTACGGTCACGCACACTGCCACACTCCAAACATAATGTGGCAATGTGAGTGTCGCTACCACAAGCCATAATCATGACTGTGAAGATGGGAAATGCAAGGTGTGTACAGACATGCTGACTGTCATGTATGCACAGTAAACCAACACAAGAAGCAGCATATGAATAAGGAGATAATGGACAAACATATTACAGGGATCCACACAGAAGCCATAGGTCCACATGTTGTGCCTCAGAAACATAGTCAGTCAGATGCACAAGCACCAGCCACATTGCAACATGATACAGTGATGATACACATGCATGTAAGCACCCTTAGGTCACTGAACACATCATTCCAAGATGTTGTTGTGCGTGAAAGCATTGTTGAGTTAAAATCGGGATCATGTCCAGGTGGAAAATAGGTGGACGTAGACAATAGGAGCACTCCATCGTTGGCCACATTACAAATACATGGCCTGTATGCTTGTGTTGTAAGAAAAACATGCGAATATCGTCGGTGCAATGTCACAGCCATGGTCAAAACACAATGGAAAAACAACTGTGGCAAAATGTACCACCTACAATGTCCATGTCAGTTGCTGCTGCACAAGGGGGGATCATTGTAAAACGTCAGAATTCTATCTGCAATCCAACAACTCATGTTAAAAGTGTTTTTGCAGCTCTGGGCATGCATAGTCAAGTGTCAGTGTTCAATATACCACAGTCCTTCAAAGTGCATGTGTGTCCCCTACAATGAGGAGCACTTCCTGCCAAACAATTGCATCAGCAGTGCCATCGACACCTCTGTCATGGGGAAATCAGTAGTCAAAGATCAATAATGTCCATCCCAGTCATGTGTTGCACTCTCAGAGGTAAAACATCCAATGGCAAAATGTCACAGCAAAGACTTGCATGGTGGTCTGTCCTCAAACAGGTGGGTGGTGTTGACAACAGTTGCAGTGTAAGAGATGTGTCTGGTCTGTCGTCTGGCCTGTGTCAGAAGAGGAGAGGTATGTTATCGTCAGACACCTTGGAAAATAAACACAAATGTCATAACGTCACAGCTTTGGAAATGCTGAAGAAAGGGATGCAAAGGCAAACATGACCTGATAGCAATATTAAACATAACCTTGTGGCCAACATCATTAATCCTCAACACAGACATGGGTGTCACATGGATATGTTAATGTCCATGCTCCTGTCACACAGGTGTGTTGCAGCTACACACCATATGCAGCTGTACATGTGAGCAGAGAGGAAATGTTACATGACCATCACAACAACATCAAATCATCACCAGTTAAAGACAGATGTAATGAACCAAAAAGAAAAACAGACATACCGTGTGTGTGTCCAATGAGTGTCCATGTTGTCCCATGTGTATCTTGGAGGTTGGGGGTGGGAACCCTATATGACCCGCACCCAGGTCATATAGTGCTGGGTGCACTATATGACCCACACACAGGTCCTCTGCTGCAAATACTTTGCCAGAGGCAGCTACGATTGTCATGCTACACACATATGTAATGTGTCATGTGCACCTTGTTTCGCCACAGCCTTGGGGCTGCAGCGGCACAGTGTGCACAGACATCCATGTGGTCACAGGGGGACTATGTTGTCAATGGCTGGTTTACTTAACATACTCATCACCGTGTGCAATCCATCATAGAACACACATTGGTGGCATATGTGTGACCTTTGCCCTTAGACCACATCAATAATCACCTGCCTCCCACCCCACCATAGGGATGCCTGTGTCAGAGGCAGAAATGGGTGGCATGCCTATGTTGGAGACTCAGATATGTGCAGATCTGTGTTTCACATAGGACCATCCCTGTGCCATGTACATCAGTGGGACAGCTGCTACGTTGCAACAGTTAATGCAGAACCCTAGTTGAAAACACCTACACACATGGTCTTGTAGAACACCTTAATTTGGGGCCAATTTCGTTTTCAGACACATGTTTACCCAACAGGAACATATGTGCCCCCACACATATCCCATGCTGACATCCTCACACTTAGCCTAGGTGAGACACATGAGCAGTACAAGTTCCTTTCAAAATCATATTTACTATTTAAAAAACAAATGGGAAACTATGTACAAATGTGGGAAGGGGGAACATACCATCACCCTCCCCCCCCAACACATCCTCCCCTCCCCTCAAACGCCCACCCGCACATAACTAAAAAAACACACACACACAACTAAAAAAACCCACACGTGAGCCCCACCCTCCCCCAGCATGCCCAGTGATGGAAGACAGGGCAGCACAGGGCACATGTGGTGACGTCACTGGCGCAATTACTGACGCCAGTGGCGCCATTGAGGGGGTGGTTGCCGACATGGAAGACGTACCACCTCGGCAACCACCCTCTCAATCACTGCTGCCAGCCACTGCTGTGAGTGACACAGCTCGTGTATACGTTGCTCCATGCCATCCAAGGCCACAGACAGGTGGTCCACGCATCTGCCACCACACACACACATTGTCAATGTTGTCTGTGTGGTGGCATCTGCGTAGGGCCTGTGTGTGGCCCTGGATGGTGGAGGCAACTGTTGTGGCTGGGGGGAGGCCACAGTGCCCTGTGATGCCCTGTCTTCCACATCACTTTCCCACAACCCTTCTGGGAAACCCTCCCCCCCCTGAGCCCTCCACAACATCCCCCCCCTCCACATCACCTGCACCCTCTCCCGACCCTGCCTCCCCCCCAAACAACTCTTCAAAATGTCCATTCTGCCCCTCCTGTGTCCTCTCTGCCGGGGATCCAGGTGTTTGCGCCTCCACCACCTCCTCATCCACCTCCTCCTCCTCCTCGTCTGTTGTGTCCAGGACCACCACCTCTGCATCATGTGGTGTTGGTGTCCGCCTGAACAGATTTGCAGAGGTGGTGGCCTCATCCTCAGTGACATCACCATCTGTGGAACATAACAGTCATCAGCACGTTTGTCTGTCACACATATAGCACTTGTACATAGGCAGGCACCACACAGGCATCTGGGATAATGGAACATCAGTTACAGATACGTGACTTTCTGATTATTGTACATCACCCTGTTGTGATGGAACATCAGTTACAGATACGTGACTTTCTGATTATTGTACATCACCCTGTTGTGAGTTCTCACCCTGGAGGCGCATGGTGGAGGCGCAGCTCCCTGCCCTTCTTCCGGAGATCCTCAATCTGTGGATATGCAAGGAAAAGGTGAGGGCATTAGTGACTGGTCACCTTCTGCTGGTTTGCCCCCACACACACACACATCAGTGTGCACAGGGTCTTACTGCTCCTGGCACACTGCTGTGTGTGTGTGTGTCATGTACAGCATAGTTAATCACCTGTCAGTAGGCATTCCCATGGGCAACAGGCATATGTCATGACATGTGTTTACTGTTGGTGGCAAGGGAGCATGTGTGTCACAGCTAACCCGCATCCCTTGTGGCGGTCTGTGGCAGCATCCCACAGTGTGATTGCGCTGCCCTCCCCCCGTCGAACATGTCTCTCTCCAGTGAAGTATACAGCTTACACAGGGACCAACATTGAGAAACATAGTGGGAGAGTCACACGGACAGAGAGAGACACACACCCCCCAAGGGGAGATGGGTGGGTTGTGATTTCCTGATGCTGCTGTTCCGGCAGAACACCTCTGACAGGGGTTTAGCTATGCTGTCTCCAGATACACACAACACATGGTCAATCATCTGGCAGCACCGTATATGTAAATGCTAGTCTGTTTCTACACGTGTGCTGATGGACTGTGGCTGGCTTCTTATTCCCCACATGTTTCTATAGCATCCTGTGTGAGTGGCAGATAGGAGTGGGTGACATATTTTGGGTGTGGGGAAAAGCAGCCAGACCGAACGGGGCATGCCTGGAAGGGCCTTCAAGCAAGCTTACATGGAGCGTGAGGGGAAGACCAGGACTGCGTCTTGCGTATTCATATCTCATTATGGCCTATTGGCAAACAGGGGGAGTCCTACAAAGTGACATGTACCTTTTATTGTCATGGTTCAAGTGTGTGGGTGTTTGTGAAACATCCATTTGTGTAAATTGTGGCATATAGGTGAAAAGACACACATCACGACAGACAATGCCACACGTGTGTCACTACAATAGCTGGTTTCATGCAAAAACAGGCACAGTGACATGCTCGATGTGTGGCAATCCATGACCTTGGAAGAGCCATTTTGCATAGGCAACATCACCACACACATACACATTAGTTTGCTTATGATGTGATTAAAACTCTACACTGGGGAGTGTTTTCATGCATCCTGTGTTGTCATCAATTTAGACACACATGGCATGCCTACCTCCTTTTTTATACAGCACATTTTGTGGTCACAGTACCACCTGCATTTGTTGCTTTGTCTGTGCACATGTGTGCAGTGACACCTGTGCCCGGTGTACTTGGCACCCTCAGCACATCCTTGAACTACCCTGCCGCCCCCTTGCATGACCTTGACACAACATGCCCCAGTTTGTTGGCCAATGATGGTGTCCATGCTAGTCACAGTTACACAGCATGTGCTGTGTTCCACACATTTATGTTCAGATGCTCTTTAGACATCCTGTTACTCAACCCCAATGGCAACCTGATATGCCACCAATCATGGGCGGTGTGTAGTTAGATAAGACATTGTGTGGGTGGCCCTATTGACCTTGGCAGGGGCCAATAACATTACCTTTCACCTTTGACAGGGCCCACGATATCAATGCTTGCACCACTAGCTGCATTGTGTGAGGTGTGTCTTATGGGGAACCTGCTGGCTATGTCCAACCTACTTTGGACACAGTTGCTGACAGCATAATGTGTGTGTGGGGGTAGGTATTGTCCCTGTATGGCCTATGTTATGTTGTTCTGTTCATTTGCCCTGTCTCAGCTAGGCTGACAGCAGGTGTTTTATGGCAGCAATATCGACAGGGGCCAAACCAACATAACGGCTCTTTGCACCAGTGCTAATGTGAGGGTTTATGTATGTGTTCTCCAGCCACAACAGTTGCATGTATCATTGAAACACCATCAGTGATGTCCATGTGTCTGATGGTGTTGGATTTATATTAGGTGGTAAGGTGTTGAACCTGAATCTGCATGACGGTATGGGGACATGGATCTGCTACAGCTTTTTGCTAACACATGTAATGGCCCATGGGGATGGGGTGCTGTTACACACATTAACCTCTGCAGCTAGCATATCATCCGGAGTCAGCACACACATGTGTGCTGAGATGTTCACCTCACAGACTATGGTGTAGGTGCAACCTACCTGCCATGAACAACCACATTATCTTACTGACATACCCACCATAGCAATTGTTGATCTGGCCCCCTGTGGGTTGGGTGTCCTACCACAGATCATCAGCTGCATACACCTTAGCAAAAGGGTGACTAACAGGACCCATTGCGCAGCTCACAGGACTCCTGGGGATAGGGAGAATGCATATAACCTGTTAGGCACACACAACCATATCCCCATGGTGCCAGATTAGCCACTGGGATGGTCTTGCTGGACTCCAGGGGATAGGGAACAATAAAGCACAATGTTAAGGCACACACAACCATATCCCCATGGTGCAAGATTAGCCACTGGGATGGTCTTGCTGGACTCCAGGGGATAGGGAACAATAAAGCACAATGTTAAGGCACAAACAACCATATCCCCATGGTGCCAGATGAGCCACTGGGATGGCATTCCTGGTCTCCAGGGGATAAGGAGCATCAGGCAAACTGTTAAGGAACACACAACCATATCCCCATGGTGCCAGATGAGCCACTGGGATGGCATTCCTGGTCTCCAGGGGATAAGGAGCATCAGGCAAACTGTTAAGGAACACACAACCATATCCCCATGGTGCCAGATGGGCCCCTGTGATGGTCTTCCTGGACTCCAGGGGATAGGGAGCATAAAGCAAACGGTTAGGGCACACACAACCATATCCCCATGGTGCCAGATGAGCCACTGGGATGGCATTGTTGGCCTCCAGGGGATAGGGAGCATAAAGCAAACTGTTAAGGAACACACAACCATATCCCCATGGTGCCAGATCGGCCCCTGTGATGGTCTTCATGGAATCCAGGGGATAGGGTGTATGTATTAACCTGGCCAAGCACACACAAGCATTTCCCCAGGGTTATTCCGAGCCAACTGTGATGAGCAGTCTGGACCCCTGCAGATTGGGGGACTGTTTGGAACTCTGACAGCACACAGACCAATATCACAGGGATGACAGGAAACCCACTGTGATGGGCTCTCAGTCCTCCTGGTGATAGGGTGGATGTCTGAAACTGGATGGGCACACACAAGCATTTCTCTAGGGTGATTGCTAGCCCATTGTGATGGGCTCTGAGGACCCATGCAGATAGGCGTGTGTATTGAACATCATGGCCAACAAAGCCCATATCACCTGGGTGGGTGACATACCATTAATGTTACATTTCACATATCCTTGTGCTGGACCCAAGGTGTTTTGTTAAAGGTACAAATCCCACCATATCCATATGTTGTTGTATTTATTTACATCTGCTGATCTAAGGTCTCACTTAATTACAGTATGTTGTGGCACAGCCACAGCAGCAGCTGACATGCCACAAGGGTAGCATCGTGACCTCTATGACCATGTCCATCAACACCTGGGTGCAGGACAACACAGTCACAAATGATACAGATACATTATGGTATGTCTTCTCCTCTTCTGCACATTATTGGCTCACAGTACCTCAGCACAACAGCATGGACATTTGCAATGAGCACAGGCTACATATATGATTTTGAGGACCTGGCCCCATACACTTACCTCCCTTGGGTAGTCTGCTTCTCTATTGAAACGTCTTTGTAGACGTTGCCAGGCCCTAAGGACCGTAGAGCTGTCCCTGTGCCCGGTGGTCCCGGGGAAGAGCTTATGCTGGCGTGGTGCGATGAGCCGGGACAAGTACCTGAGCTCACGGAGGGTGAAGGAGGGCTTCCTTGCTCTGGGCGCCATTTTCAGAGATTATCACCTGATTGCACGCAGCGCGCATCACGCGCATGCGCAACGCAACTGCCGTGACGATTTATGTGCAACGTCGCCACTCATATGGCGCAGGTCAGAAACCTATGGCCTCCATGTGCGCCCCGAACGCAGTACGTGCATGTGGGCTACGCAGCTGGCGCATGTTGGCGATATTGCACGTGCAACTGCGCCACGCAAATGCGCAAAGAAAAAATAGTTTCGCAAAGACTTGCGCACATGCGAAACACACATTACATATACACTGCTGTGTGTCATTTATTTAAAACACAGGAAAACCATTTTAGAATGTTATTGTGTATACACATTTGGGACTTGAACCTATCAACACCTACACAATGGTTCTTAGGCTTTTGTATAATGTGATGTGCTATGGCTCTCACATTGCAATGACTGCCAATAAGACAGATAACACAACAATGTGTGCTGAGAAAACATCAATGTGGGCTATCAGTCACCCTGGTGATATGTTTGTGTGTGCTTACACCATTTAATACAGCCTCCCTATCCACAGAGGTCAAGAGAACCCATCACAGGGGGCTATCAGTCACCCTGGTGATATGGTTGTGTGTGTTTAATGGAGAAAACAATACCTCCCTATCCACAGGGGTCCACAGAGCACATCTGAGTGGCCTACCAGTCACCGTGGTGATTTGGGGATATGTGTTGCAATAGATCATGTTCAGTAGGTCATCTCAATGTGAGCCAAGCAATGATGTGCGGCCTTGGTATGTGGACAGTCTACATCCACATTATTTTTCATAACGCACATAAGGAGCTGATGGAGGTTTGCATGCGACACACATGCTCATTTCTCTTACGTAGGTGTGCTGACATACAGAGATAGTGGATGAGGTGTGCCACATTATTTGCCATACATCCTTTTATTAGCGAGCTAGTTTTTTCCTTCACACAGGCAGCCTAATCATTATGACTTGCTGGCACATCACTCCCTAATATCAGCTGTGCTTTGTGGGGACTTTGGAAGGTTTGTTTTGTATGAGAGGAAACACACTGGGACAATGCAATGACCTAGGGTGGCACATCAGGGACCCTGGGAGGCACTCCAGAGAGGACCATATGAGGTGCAGTGTCCACCACAGCACCTTCTAACATTCATTTTCAGACACCTTTTTGAGTATTTGGAATAACCTTCAGGATACAGCACTGACGGTGTATGTGGCAGGGACAAATGACGTTGGATAGGGTAAATGCCTCTGACAGCCATATTAGATTACACCACTGTGGGATCAGACCTATGACTTACGGCTGTAACCGCTGTGATGTCACAAGTGCCCAACATCTCCATAGCTGAGTGATTGTGCATCAGTGCTCCTTGGCGCCCTACGCAAGTCCGGTGATCAGGATAGCCCTCATGAATATCCATGAGATCTATATGCATTAGGGCTATCCTGGCAGCCTGACTGGTTTGTGGCCCTCTAGGTCTGCATTTGGAGACCCCTGCCTTATACCTCTTTCATTTCGGGGTGTGAGTGTGCAAGGTGCAGATGTCCTAGACTGGAAAAGCATAAATGGAATGTGTCACATACTTCCTCAATTGTCAACAAAACCATGACGTGGTAGCATCTAAACTATGTTGGTAATGGTGGTGGTGAGGGGCAAAGAGGCATGTGACTCATTGTATCAACACATTTTAATGTCTTGGACATCTGCACCTTCACCACTTACAATCATTGATGACAGAGGTGTAGGGCTAAGGTGTTGACATACAGCCCTGGAGAGCCACTCAGCACTCACGTTCGCATGATATGTTGGAAGCATATATGTCTCATGCATCTTCATTAGGGCTATACTAAACACCCGACTTGCCTAGGGTTTCAGGTGTGATTGTTTCTAAGCCAATGCCCTAGATACTAACACACCCCTGGCTGCCTACAGTAGGACTGAGGGCCACCACATGACCTTTTTTCCGTTTTTTACACTGATAGGCTAAAACCACACATACCCATGATGCACTGCACATGTAAAACAGCAGTCTAGACATAACATTCAGATGTGTTCTGAGGGCCCTAAACCACCTCAGGCTGCTAATTTTTACTGAGCATGTAGATTAATGACACAGAGTTGATACTGAGCATCACATTGTGCGGGCCCTGGTCTCACCCTGAGAGTGAGAGGGGACACCCAACACCATGTCCACGGCAACTGGATTAGCTAAGCTAGTCTATGTTGTGTGTCCACATCACTGACTGTGTCTGATGGGTAGGTCTTCTAGATCCATTGCTAACTACACTTGTGTCCATCTCTTATTTCTGTGTGCTGTTTATACCTTCTGTAATTTTCTGATAACACATTGGACATATTCTGTGTGGTGCCCATCACCACATTAATTAGGTTAGTTGAGTGAAGGGGGGGGAGGAGGGGGTTGAAATACATAGACAGATTATGTTACAACACCAACAGTGAGCAGTACAACTCATGATCACCCAGCAACACATCCACATTCCCCCTCACTACAATGGTGGTGCTGGAGGGAACTGTCAACCTGGGTCCAGCTGATGGAGGAACACCAGACAAGGGGGTCCATGCATTTATGTGCACATCCAGACCATACAGCAGGCCTGGAAATGCTCAGCAGACCACCACCGCGGAGATTCACCAGCAGCAAACACACAAACACTGCAGACACTGCACCCTTCAAGGTATGGCAGCCTTGGACATACTAGGTGGCAGCAGTCTGCTAGCTCGTCCATAGTGCATATTACTGGAGAATATGTGTGCACCCAAAACTGGGATGTCTGCACACTCACCAAGTAGTTCAGCTAGTGATTGGGCCCCAAAAGGTAACCCATACATATCACTTGCAGGAGATGTTGTTGACACTATGGCTGACCTAGCCATGCCATGGTGACTGCTCAGTTAGGGTGAGAGTGAACTTCCAGCAAGACATGCAGTGGCTACCCTGTCCATGCTGCTGATGGACGCACACTACAATGTCCAATACATTGACTAATGATCTGTCCTCATGCATCCTGGCAAAGGCAGCCTGTCTGAGGTATGCCCACAATACCTTGCTCCTCATTATGCACATTGGCAAGCTAACACTGGACACAGAGCAAACATTGTGCGCTAAGTAAGATGTTTATGAAATCACACACTGGATGTACAGCCACACAATCACACACCTATGCCATCACTGTGCTACTATAGCTAGCTTTTACAGTCTCGGACATCTCAGCAGTCCTGGACCCAGTGCAGGCATGGCAATGGTATGGAATACTGTTGGTGTCACACCACAGGGTGGGGAACATTTTCATGCACCAGACCTGAGACACACTCCCCAAACATCTGACATATTGGTATTCTAACGCTCAATAACCATATTGTGTTTGACGTTGGCATTGATATATGTCACTTTTCACATCTACATGTTGATATGGGTTTACTGTATTTCCAGGTTTATGGTGACAGTGCTAAGGTGTTCACATACTAGTTTTTTGAGATGTACGCAAGGCCCAATATCATGACTGTCCAGTAGTGTTTGGGTAATGGAGCCTGTGTGTCTGCACATTTCTGCTCCTGTTGGCTGATACTCTCAGCCAGAGGTCCCCAACTCCAGTCCTGTTGTCCCACACACTGATCATGTTTTGCAACTGTGCCTCATGAATATGCATGAGATACATCTGCATACCATGGACCACCATATGGACATAGAGGAACACATCTTTATTTCACACATCATAAGATGTAAATGATTTGTGGCCCTCCAGGACTGCATTTGGGGAATCTGCTGTATGTAATGCAGATGTTTATCATATATGTACACTTTCATGGCAAATATAGATGTCTTACCCGTGTTTGCATTATCTGCACTACAGGATCTGTTATTTTTAAAATATTTGCGTGGTCTGACAATTGTGGGGACTGTGTTGGCTGAGCGGACACACGGGATTTGAACCTGTGACCTTCTGTTTGTGTAAACACTGACTGTGTGCACTGCACCACGGTTTTGCCACATCGCAGCTGCATTCCCTGGGGAGTCCATGGCTGTACATCCAATAGAGCCTGTCTGTTGTGGTGGGCAGGGCCAGCCTACACACGCCTAAGGCACTGTCTGGTGTGGCTTGCTGCCATTGCCCCCTCCATCACCTGTACACCTCGCACAACATGACGACATGTCCTTATCTGGATAAACACATATAGCTTGATTGCATTGTGGCACTCCAGGACTGAGTTGTGAGGACTTGCCTGTACATAATGCCCATTGTTGGGGGGGGGGGGGTGCGCGGTGTTAGGTAAAACACTGGTGTTGGAAACATGATTATGTACTCTGCAATCACGGAGTGTCTTCACTATCTGTGTTTAGTGGTGGGTAAAATATCTGTGCAGGATTAGCAGTAGGCCCAGCTGGGCTTCGAACCTGTGACCTTCTGTTCTTGCATTCACTGTCTGTGTGCACTGCACCACTGTCTAGCCACAGATTGGCTGATTTCCCTGGGAGGTCCATGACTGTGCATACGGCAGGGCCTGTCTGTTGCAGTGGACGGTGCCAGACAGCACATGGCTAGGCCACTGTCCTCTGGGGATGGCAGCCACTGCCTCCTGCACCACATGTACTCGTCTGCAAACATGCTGGCATGTCCTTCTCTCAGAATAACAAAACAGATTACCTGATTGCATTGTGGCATTACAGGAATGCATTTGGGGGACTTGGCTGTAGGTGATGCCCATTGTTGTGGTGTGTGTGCGGTGTGGGGTAGAATATGGGTTTTTTTCCACATGCTTATGTTCCCTGCAATACAGGGGTGTCTGTGCTATCTTTGTTTAGTGGTGGGTAAAATATAGGGACTGGGCTGGCAAATGTACCAGCTGGGATTTGAACCTCTGAGCCTCTTGTCCTCGAGGTACTGGATCTGTCCGCTGCACCACACTGTGACCACAGAGACTGTGCACTCCCTGGAGATAGTACACCTGGCAGGATGGCGTCACAAACCCTGCTCTGCGCATATTTACTGTGGGCTCCTTCACCCTGTGTGGTGACATACGTGCAAATAAAACACAGGAATGGCCACAGGACAATGGGGGAAAACATATACACAAGCTGGGCAACAGTGATATTAATGGGCAACCATAGAAAACACTACCAGGAAAGCTGCAAAGTAAGGGCATGTTTTTTGGAACAGTCTCCGCTCCATACACCTTTCCAAGGGTAATTTCTTTTGTTTGGTGCTTTCCTGGGTGTGTTTTTTATTTTTAAACATTACTATAACTGTTCCACAGCTGACATAATCTTTATCATATTTTTGTTGTGCTCATTTTCTATTTTAAATTGCACTTTTGTGCTGTACACATGTATCACATTGCTCACGTTTTGCAGGTTTCCCCGGTTCTGCTGTACATTGCTGACGGAAATGGTTTCTCTTCCCTTTACATGCCCTCTACCGCGAGTGTTTCACTCGCGCTATTTTTTCAGGGTATATTCGGCCCCGCAACTGTGCGAGGTGCCTCTCCCCTCCCCTTCCCCGCCCATCAACCCCGTCTCTCCGCCCCTCGTAGGCCTTCCTCCGCCCTCCGTAGGCCTTTCCACACCTCTTTCGGACATTTGCGGGCCCGTACTTGTGAGGGGCCCGTTAGTGTTCCGTGTACCTGTGCGGGGGTGACACGCACGTGTGCAGGGCGTTTAAACATGTTTATGCGCGTTTCAATGCCGCGTTGCCGTGCGCTATTTTGCGGCGCGCAAATTTGCGGATTTTAGTAAACATGCCCCTAAGTGACCTTGCTAAAGAAGTCAGCAACTCTAAGGGGCTTGTTTACAAAGCCGCGGTAGCGGTTCGCGATCGTTATCGGAGCCGCGGTCCCATTGATTTGTAAACAAGCCCCTAAGACTGTGATTGATCAACTTGTGAAAGATAAAGTATCTGTTCATCAGAAATTGGAACAGTTTGAGAATAAATTCAGGGGTTTAAACTTGAGAATATTAAATTTTCCATGTGTTTTAAATCTTTCTTCCTTGGATACTTTTAAGAAGTATATGCTTGAGGTTCTTTCAGTTCCTGAATCTGTTTTTCCTCCAATAACAAGCGCTTATTTTTTATCTGTTAAGAATGTTGTGCAGGATTTACCTTGTTCTCTTCCTGATATTCCTAATAATTTATCTAATTTCCTTGAATGTTCTTCTGTTTCAGTTACTGCTCGGTCTACATTACTAGTTAGTTTCGTGTTTGAAACAGATCTTAACCCTCCATAGCCCATGTTCCCTGTAAAATAGTTATCTCCAAGTTATAATGCCCTGTTCAATGTAATTTCAGTTTGTTCAATGTAAACCGCACTGATGCAGAATAGCGCGGTATATAAGAGAATGTAAATAAATAAATCTGTCTAGACTTTTGTCACTGTACTTCAAAAATTTGGTGGTGCCTTTTATGAGGGAGACTATAAGAATATTTCCTGTGAGTCGATTATTTATTGCAATGCGACAAGAGACGCTTGACTTAGGGGCTAGTTTTCATTTATGTTCCCCCTGTAAGTTTTTTGTATCGTAAAATATATCTTCTTTGCCCCTGAGCAGCTTCAGATCTTTCTGGACCTTAAGAAGCCATTAACCCTGGCGGGGAGGGAGGGGGGAATGTTGATGGTTAGCTGTAAGGAACGCATTTGTATTATATAGTGCTAGGGTGTGTGCCTATCGCCATTGTGTGAATTGAGATGATATTTGTTTCCTTTGAATTTCCCCATTTAAAGTTATACTCTGTCCCTCTTATATTATGGTCTAATTTGGGGCTGAGTTGTTATTTCTCTTTGGGGATGATTCATTTTCTTATTTTATTGATTACTATGCTCATATTTCTGGCTCAAGAGTATTCTTGTAATTTTGTTGAACATTTAATAAACTGTAAATTAAAAAAAAAAGAATAAGCTGATTACTAAGATATATAACTTTAAATATTCAGCTTCCACCTCATATCTGATCCTTAATTCAGTCCCTACCTGCAACCACTTATATTAAATTTTTTCAGACAAGCCTTTGTCGTCGTTTCTCAAAATCTCCTAATTGTTTGTTCTGTGTTATGTCTGTTGGTCTTGAGAAGACTGCAGGCTCCAAGTAAGAGGACTCTCTGTAATCTGTCATTGTACAGTGCTGAGTAACAGTGCTGCAGAACAGATTTGTCAGTTTTCTCCTTGCTTTCTGCAAAATACTCCATGTTTTCACTAACCATACATATAGTGGCATTATTTTTTTTTTTTTTTTTATATTAGTTTATTTATAATCCACCAAAAACAGTACAACACAGCACACAAAGGCAAGCAATGGAGGCCCGGGAGGGCGGGGTGTACTCTGATCCTCTCCCCCCCGGGCAATACAGAAAGAATATAAGGTGGCATTTAACACAGTTGTTTCCCCTCCCCCTCCTTACCCCCCCCAAGGCCCTCCCCCCCCAAATTACCTACCCCTCCCGACCATCCCCCCCCCCCCCCACTACGACTGGTGGTACTGCACTTCTCAATCGATCTTCCATGCTTTCCATTGCGGTGTCTCAGCTTCCGTACTGCAAAATCTCATTCCGACTGCGGGGCCCCAGTTGGAGAATGTAGGGCTCCCAAACTGCCATAAAGGCCGGCCACCGTTTGACACTGCCTCGCGCCCAGCGATGCTCCATTTGCATCAGTTGGTGGAAATTGTTCCTCCACTCCCCAAAGGTGGGGGGCTGGGGGGTCCCTCCATAATCGAAGTATCGGCGCCTTCCCCACCAGACAAGCCTTACGGACCAAGAGCCATTCCCCCTTCTTTCCCGGGCATGGGGGGGGTATGCAGTCCAGCACCACCAGGGAGCCCGACCAGCGGATGCGCTGTCGAAGAAGCCCCTCCAAAAAGGAAGAGATTTTAACCCAATAGGGCTGCAAGGATGGACACTCCCACCACATATGGAGGAGGGTCGCTAAAGGCTCCAAGCAGCAGGGGCAGCTGCCATCTGTAGTAAGGCGGCTCCGCAGCGCCCGTCTTGGGGAAAAATGAACTCTAGTGAGGCACTTAAACTGCACCTCCCTCCAGCGCATCCCCCCAGCCAGGTCAACTATGCGAGAAAGCGCCGCTCTTAACGTACCAGGCGGTACCTCGCAAGCCAGTTCCCCCTCCCAAGCCAACTCTACCTCCCGATAATCGGGAGGAGGGTTCAGGTCAGCCACTCGGGCTTTAAAAACAGATACCGATACCGGGGTGTCACCCCCGAGTCCAAGAAAATCCAGAATCCGTTGAGCCCGCTCCGCACACAGCGCTGTTTGCGGCAATGAAGATATATAGTGGGTTACCTGAATATAAGCATAGGCGTGCCGGGGGGAAAGATCCCACTCCCGGCTCAACGTCCTGAAGGATTTGCAGGCTCCTGAGGGTTCTATCACATGGCCAAGAAGCTGGATTCCACGGCCATGCCAATCTTGAAAAAGTTTTGACTCCGAGCCCGAGGAAAAGGACAGATTCCCTCGCAATGGCAACCAACTAGAGGTCTGCCATGAGTCCCCCCATCGGACGTTAAGATATTGCCAGGTCCATTTTGCCGGGGTTATCAGCACACTCTGCCGTATATAACGGGAAGCGCTGAATTGGCGGCATGCAGGACCCCCAATAAAGTAAGCGGGGCGACAAAACATTCCTCTAACTGCCGGGGTGTGTAGTAAGCAGTGTCGCCAAACCAGTCTGCCAAATGTCGCGCTTGGCAGGCCAGGGCATAAGCTCGCAAATCCGGGAAACCCATCCCCCCCGCACGCCACCCGCCCAGCAGCCGGGACCACGGAATACGTGCTCTCCGCCCCTTCCAAAAAAAGGAGTGAAAGCAGATCTCGATACGGCGCAGATCTTTGCGGAGCAGCCAGACTGGCAGGGTCTGAAGCCAGTAGAGGAGGCGGGGAAGGACCACCATCTTTACCGCCGCTATCTTCCCGGAGAGGGACAGTGGGAGAGCCCCCCATGCCCGCAGCTGCGTTTGCAATCTCCGCAGGATCCGGTCGAGATTACGGCTATACAGCCTGGCGGGGTGGGTGGGCAAGACAATCCCCAGATATAGGAATTCGCCTGATGCCCATTTGAGCGGGAACTCTCCGGCCCATGCGCCCCGGAGGGTGCCCAACACATCAAGGGCCTCCGATTTCTCCTTATTAATGCGCAATCCCGCCACTTTGCCAAATCTTTCAAATTCCAGCATCAAACAGCGCAAGGACCGCTCCGGAGATAGGAGATGAACAAGGAGATCGTCGGCGAAGGCAGAGAGCTTGAACTCCCGTAGCCCAATGCGTGTGCCGAGAATTTCTCTGGAGGCCTCGATAGTCCTAATCAAGGGGTCGAGAGAGAGGATGAAAAGAAGGGGGGAAAGAGGGCACCCCTGTCGAGTTCCGCGTCCTAAGTCAAAAGCTTCCGAAGCAACGCCATTACATACCACCCCCGCCGTCGGCTGGGCATAGAGACTTCGCACCATCCGGCAGAAGTGGGGACCAAGTCCATATTGAGGCAGGAGTGCCCAGAGATATTCCCAGTTCACCCGATCGAAGGCCTTTTCGGCGTCGAAACTAATCAGCAAAGAAGATAATTGGTGATGATGTACCCATTCCAAGGAGGCCAGAATTTTCCGCAGATTCCGCACTGCGTAGCGGCTCTTAACAAAGCCCACCTGAGAGACGTGCACAAGGTGACTCAATACCTCCGCCAGCCAGCCGAGTGGCCAAAATCTTAGCTAAAACTTTCAAGTCAAAATTAAGCAACGAAATGGGCCTATAGGAGCCAGCCTCTAAGGGGTCTTTGCCTGGCTTGGGAATTAGTACAATATGAGCATGGTTGGTCCCCCAGCGGAAAGCCCCCTGCTCAATACGATGGTCATAGACCGCCAGCAATGTTGGGGTCACAGTGTCTCCTAGGATCTTGTAGAACTCAGCTCCCAGGCCGTCCGGACCAGGCGACTTGCAACAACAGGCTGAGGTGATTACCGTCTGGATCTCCTGAGCCGTCAACGGCTGTTCCAGGGACTCACGCTGGTGTAGTGTCAGCTGGGGGAGGTCGAGGCCCCTCAAATAGTCACGGAGGTCAGCCGGAGGCATACTCTCGGCTTCGTACAGAGACTGAAAGAAGGTCCGAAAAAGTCGTGCAATTTCCTCGTTTCCTCTGTGGAGTCTCCCCGTTTCACCGCGCAGGGCTGCCACCAGGCGGGAGCCACGCTGTCCCCGCAGACAACGGGCAAGCAGCCGCCCCGTTTTGTCTCCGTGACAATACAGTTGGTAACGATAATAAAGGTGGGATTTCTTGGCCCGCTGGTGTATTAGCTCATTTAACGCCACCTGAGCTTCCCACAAACGTTTTTTATTCGTTGCAAGTGGGGCCCGAGCACAGCGCCGGCGCAGACTCACCACCTGTCTTTCCAAGCGTACGATACGGGTAGCGATCGTCCGGCGCTTGCGAGCCGCGAAGCCGATAATATCCCCACGTAGCACCACTTTCGCTGTCTCCCAAACCAGTTCCGGGTCCCCCTCATGGCACCGATGGTTGTCCAAAAATTCGTGCCATCGCTGGCGAAGGAAGCCGTGGAACTGAGCATCATGGTAAAGATCGAGCGGGAAGCGCCAGAGCCGACACCCAGAGGATGAGGCTGTTCCCCAGTGTAGTTCCAACCAGACCCAGGCATGATCGGAGATCTCTACCGGGCCAATCTGAGTCTCTCCCACCCTGGCAATGGCTCCCCCCGAAAGCAGTATGTAGTCAATACGGGCACTTGAACCATGTGCCCGGGATTGATGGGTATAATCCCTCTCCAGGGGATGGAGTAAGCGCCAGGGGTCTACCAAATCTAGCCGTTTCCGAAATCTCTGCAACATGCGGGTCGTGGGGATCCTGTCTCGATTCTCCCCTGTCGTCGATGTATCCAACTCGACATCCAGAATGCCATTGTAATCCCCCCCTATGAGCAGGGGACAATCGGGAAGCTGTTCAATCCGGGAAGCCAAATCACAAAAAAAAGTGGGGTCAAACGTGTTAGGCCCATACAAGTTACCAATAGTAATTAATTTTCCATCAAGGTGACCATGCAAAAGCAAATATCTGCCAATGTCGTCCGCTGCAAGGGTGGCCAGCGAAAAACGAACTCTCTTGTGAAACAAAACCGCCACACCTCCCTTCCGCCCCTGTGCCGGAGAACCCCAAACTTGGCCCACCCATGAACGGCATAATTTAGCATGTTCCTCGGTTGTCTGGTGGGTTTCCTGCAGGAGGGCAATGTCGCATCTTTGGCGAGCAAGGGCCTGCAGCACCTTATATCGCTTGATCGGACTCCCCAGACCGCACACATTCCAGGTAAGAATCTTTAAAGGCATGAGACAGTGTCAGAGATCCGTCAAAAAGCTAAACGCACATATATTAGGGAGGTCCTCCCAGCCTGGGACCCCCCTCTCTCCAGCATGTTGAGAGTGCAGCACCACAAATCCCCGGTGAAGAACCTTCCCCTCCCCCCCTGCAGCCCCCCCCCACCCCCCCCGCATCCCCCTCCTCCCCTCCTGCCCTTCACCCCCATCTCCGCCTACCACACTCCCGCCTGGATCTCCCATGGGACCAGACTAACTTCCTATGGCATTCGGCCCCACCCCGCCACCCACTCCCCCCAGATCCCATTGTACCTAATGTCTGCCATTCCCTCCCCGTAGCTTCAACCCCCTTAAGGCACCCTTGAGCCACCAAAACACTCCCCCCCCCCTTGGCCCCAAGCCTCGTTCCACCCACCTCGCTCCAGCAGAGCAGAGGGTGGGAACCCAAATTACAGGGCCCCAATAACAATGTCTCCGCTAACAACCTCCCCCTCTTAACTCGAGGTAGAGGAACATCAAGTGGCCCCCCTTCCCCCCCAGGCAGAACTCCGTTAGCCTGCCAGTGAGCCCCATACAATAGGAAAGGGAATGCAAAGTCAATACAGGCTACAGAGTTATATTTAAAGCATTGTAACAAATGGAACTATGTGAAAAAAAAAGGCAACAAAGAAACAAAAAGAATCAGGCATCTGAATGTATCGAAATGTGTCCATGGGCCACAGTCCCAGGCCAGCTAACATTCTGTCAGCTTGCGCATTGCCCATACTGCTACAGGCTCCCATTAGTGGTTACCCACCGGGTGCAGCCAGGATACTCTCACCTTCAGTCCTGTTCCGGGGCCCTCTCTTAGCCCCCCGCAAGCCAAAGGTTCATCCGGCAGTGTGGGCACTACCACCACCATCCGGGTCTCTCCTTTTCAGCGAGCTGTGCCTGCCGCCTCAGCCAGTGTGTCCAAGAAAGATTGGGCCTCCTCCGCAGACCGCAGGAACCGGATCTGTCCCTGGTGCTCGACGCGCAGTCTCGCCGGGTAGAGCAAGGAGAAACGGACTCCCTGGTTTAGAAGCTGTGCACAGATGGGAGTGAAAACGCGCCTCTGTTGGCTCACCAGGGCGGAATAGTCCTGAAAGACCAGGATGGGCGTCGAGTCCCCAGCCGCAGCTCTGCGACCACGAGCGGCCCGTAGCACTGCCTCCTTTTGCTGGAAGTCCAGGAAGCGTGCGATAACTGCACGAGGTCGTCGGGCCTGGTCTCGTTTAGGGCCCAGGCGGTGAACGCGTTCCAGTCGAATGGGGCCTCCCCCCTTGCCGTCGAGCAGCTTCTCTATCCAGGCCGACAGGTAAGCAGACAGGGCATTGTCACTCACACTCTCCTCAATGCCAATAAAGCGGAGGTTGTTGCGACGGCTTCGATTTTCGAGGTCGTCAATTTTTTCTCCTTGCTGCTTCACCAGGCGTTCCAGGGATTCAACCTTTGCCGACCAGGATTGCTGTGCATCTTCCACATCGGAGATGCGGATCTCCGCCTGCTCGAGACGCCCCGTAAATTCGGTGAGCCGTTGGCTGATTGTGGAGATCTGCGCTGTCAAATTTTGGAATTTAACATCCAGCGCCTCCACCACCGCGGCGCTGACCTCCGCCACCAGATTCTGTTCGCCAGGTGATTTAGGGCTCTTAGGCGCCCCCTCCGCCATCTTAGCCTCTGGGGCACGCGGCTTCTCCCGGCGCTGCGGTTTTGCTGCCATTCGCCTGCTTCTCGCCGATAGATCCTGCCTTGTTGCTAGCCGGATAGTTCCTCGGCCCGTAGCCAGTGAAGATTTTCTGAATTGGTCACTTAGGTAATGAAACGTTGCCGATATTCGGGGTGGATGGCCGGAGCTGATCTTCCCCCTGTCTGATCAGCTCATTGCCAACCGGAAGTCCCAGTGGCATTATTTTTAAACATCAGCTAAAAATCAAAGAAACATTTGCTCCTCCTAGTCTGTTCATTTGTACCTGCCTATTGTTCTGTAGCAAGATTTAATTGATCTGTGGACTTCTCTAACTACTGTCACTGAAGACCCTTGAGCCCCTGTTTAACTGCAAAGGTTAAGGTGCATTAAGTGCAAAACATGTTTGGCAACTTGGGGGCATTCCCGACACTTTTGGGAAAGTTACTGTGCCATGAATTGTGATGAGGTGATAGAAGTTAAACCACAATTAGCGTACAGAATGCCTGAGTCTATTAGTAGGAACATCATCACAGACTCAGAGGCTAGTAATAAGAACAGAGAAATCACAGAGTGAGGCTTGGATTCAACGTGGCCACCAGTGCAGACTACAGTTCCCATAAATCCATGAAGTGAGGCCAGTGACAGGAAGGTGGGGGTATAAATAGAATAGAACCAGGTGAGCTTATTAGCAGTAGCAAGGAAGCTTTTCCTCAGAAGAAATTGGCCTGTATCTGTAGCCAATGGGGGAGAGTTCTTTTCCCCAGCCTAACCAGGAAGAACTTCATACACAGCCCCTAGGACAGGTTTGAGAACCACTGTTCTAAATAACACTAATGAATATGAATGAGATAGATAGATTTGTATACACTGCCTCCAATGTATGTAAATCTGTCAGGCATATTCATTAGGGCAGGGGTTCTCAAACGTTTAGCCAAAATGACCCCATTCAGCACATGAAAATTCTCCTGAACCCAGAGAGCAACCAAGCAGCAGGTAGGACAAGGAGCATTCCGCAGCATTTGCATTTGCAGTTGGTGGCTGCAGGGAAGGGAGCAAACCCATATTTCCAGCCCAAGGCAGCAGCGGTGACAGTGTTTGTGGTGGAGATCAATTCTAAGTTCATGGCAACTAGGGTTGCCAACCGGCCCCAAATTCGCCTGACAGAGTTGATCCAGTCCTGGGTTTACCACACTGCATGCAGGAAGTTGTAGTCTTGTTTTTCTTATGGCGTGCAATAGAGAAATGAGAACTAAAAGTCCCTGCATGCAATGGGGTAAACCCAGGACTGGATCAAGCCTATCAGGCAAATCTGGAGTCAGTTGGCAACCGCCATTCGCTTCTCTCGGCCAGGATACACATGAGGCTGATCAGGAAATCACAAACTTGCTGTTCACAGTAGCTGGCCACAGGATGCTAGTTGTGCCTGCCTTTTGCCTTTTCTTTATTTTCATTTGGACACACACTTATGGCCCCAGCTGATGCTTTTGTAACATCATTTGGGGTTATGGCCCACAGTTTGGGAAATTCTACATTAGGGTGATCAGGAAAATCTGGCTGGTTGTAGCCCTCAAGCACCAGAGTGCTTACCCCTGAGTTACACAGGAATCTTTTTTTTTTTGGTTCAGAGTTTCCCAAACTTTCCTGGGGATGCCACAGCCAATCAGGTTTTCAGGATACTACAATGAATATGCATAATAGAGATCTACATGCATTGTTCCCAGTGTATGCAGATTTATCTGATTGTAGATATCCTGAAAATCTGACAGGCTGTAAGGTCCCCAGGAGATGTTTGGGAAGCGCTGATTTGGACAAACACAACACATACTTGAGACAAGACTTCCACTTCCAAGGCTTCTGAAGACTTCATTACCTTCACAGTATATATCAGAGCAGGGCTAGCTCAATCATAATGCAAACCAGACAGTCACCTAGGGCGGTGACCTCTGAAGGGCAGCCAAGAGCAGGGTGTTCAAACAGCCAGGGGGGAGGGGGGCATAAAACTAAAAGTTTGCATAGGGTGCAAATACCTTGAACCAACTCTGGGGCTGGCCCTGCACCACAGTATACAGGATTAAGAATTCATGGATCTTCTAGTGGAATCCTCTACTGCATCTTGTTCTCTGAGCTTCCATAGGCTGAGAAAACCTTCCTGGCCTCCCATCCCAACATTTCATTTGAATCCTAAACAACCAATCTATATCCAAAGGGATGGAGCTATATACAACACTGTCAGCTTACCTGCCTGACTCTAAACTTTGTCTGAGCCATTCTGTAACTCATAAGTCATCAACCTTCAAACATACAAACCCCAGTTCAAGGCTGTTAAACCTACACTAGGGAAAACAACTCCAGAAAAGCACTTGCTCAAAGTTGCCTCTTTGCATGTAACTTAAACATTCATAATGAATATGTATGAGACAGAACTGCAAGCATACTACCCCTACTGTCTGGAAATTTATCTCATACATATTTATTAGAGATATCCTTAAAAAATGGCCTGTTGGTAGACTTTGAGGCCTGACCTAGTGCACCCCTGGCCTATGACAACTGTTAAACAAATGTCTTCTATGAAACTGATGGCCATCTTATAGACCAAACAAATCCCTTTTTTTATTCTTCTATGTGAACTATTAATCTGTCAAAAGAAATAATATGAGTCAGAATGTCAAACATGATTTAACTCTGCTACAGAGAAATAATAATCACAGGGAACCAGTAATAAGCATCTAAACAAGAGGACGAATATCCAGTGCAGTCTTCACTGGCAATGAAGTATTCAGCCAAGCACAAGGCAAGAATGTGTTATGGTGTTTATTATTAAAGAACTACACTCTTAAGATAATGCCATTTTATGAGTTAATGTAATTAAGTGGCTTAGATCATGCTGTACAGTAAAATGAGTTTCTTGTGATTACCGTCATTACGTGAAAAGCTCACAGTTGCTGCGTATAATTGTGGCTTCACAGAGCTCAGCCTTTGCTAATGGAGCCCGGAGGGAGTGCTTCAACTAATCAAATTATGGAAAAATCAATTATGGAAAAGTCCATAAATCATTACTAAAGTAAAGAGAAAACCACTGCTTAGCCCTAGGGATACATAGCATAAAATTGGCTGTTTTTCTGATATGCCAGGCACTTGTGACCTGGTTTGGCCACTGCTGGAAACAGGATACTGGGGCTTGATGGATTTTGGTCTGACCTAGTAATACTTATGGGGTAAAGGAAAAAAGCTGATGTTCTGAAACTCATATAAACGGATCTCATTGAGTTATCCAAGTTGTCTGTCCAGTGTATACAACCTTTTTCTTTTAGTGCAGAAATCAATAGCTGGATATTAATTTCCGCTGAAGATAGTTTTCAATTACAGTACATCTTAACTCTACCTAAAGTTGATATTTTTAGCTAGATACAGAGTCACTCAAAGCAAAGGAGCGATCTTCCAAAGATAATGATTTAGGGAAATGTACTGCATTAGTCTTTTAGCCCAGTTGTTGACTTACATGAAATTTCTACTTGGCTAATATATATGGCTTATGTGAGGGGCAAAGGGGACCAAATGTTTTACAGTGACACACGTACGGCATCAGTTGGGTCTCTGCCCATGCAAATGTATGTAAGAGGAGAATCTTGCAGCCCACATGTGTAAGTATAGGCATTTCACCTGGTAGAGGCAGATTTTACAGAACTACACGTCCAAAGGGAGCCAAGTGAGGAATCAATTCCAAAACAAGTTTTTTGATTTTTGAAGTGGTATGAAATGCCAGAGGGGTACGCACGATTGCCCCCTTAATTATGTCACCAAACCCCAGGTCTAAATGGTTTGTTAGCTTTCACTTGGGCAAGCCCAAAGCCAGTATAAATGCCAACAGGGACATTTTTAAAGTAGATGTGTATTTCCATTGACCAAGAGGAAATGCATGGATACTTTTCCAGCCAAACCGCACGCAGAATGTGTGCCTGCCACGGATATACATACAGGAGTAGCAGATTTTCTAAAATCGCTGTTCACACATGCAAGTGCACCTACCCTTCTAAAATGGTTTTCTCAAAGTCAAGAGATTCATCAAATCCAAATTTCTGTTTGCCTAAAAATTCTCTTTGTGGTATTGCTGAAGAAGCTAAGAAAACCTGAATTTCTCTAGTCCCATCTGAAACACGACGAAGAAAATTCCATTCCCGCTGCAGATAAGTGTGGGGGGGGGGGGGGAAGGAGGAGCAATATTCAAACAGCTATGTGTTCACCACGGTCCGATGAACGTAAAATTCCATATGAATCCTGACACCTCTCCCCCATCTGCAGCCAAACAAATGTTTTTTTCAGAAAGGAGCTAGAGAAACACAGGTTGATAATCATAATTTCCAGAGTTACTTCAGCTCGAAACTATCCATATAATTACAGGGAGAAAGGCAGAGGGAGCAAGAGAGAGTGGGATATTATCCTGATAGCTACTATCCACATAATTTGTATGTTTAGTTTAGACCTATCAAATAGTGGGCCTTAAATAAACATACTGTACAGTAGTGGCAGCAGTGACACATATATTCAGCACTATTGACTATAAGCCCGATATTCTTCTGGGACAGCTATGTGCTGCTACAGCCCACAAGCCCGTAAGCCGCAGAAACTAATCGGGCAGCGGCGATTTTGAGCCACTGCCCGGTCGGCATCCACAGGTAAAGATAGGCCAGCTTTTGCTATCTTTTACCCGCAGGTGCTAACCCGGAGATGGTGCAATATTGCAGCTGCCCAGTTAGCAACTGGTGTCACTCCCAGAATGGCCATGACATGCCCTGTTGTTAAGCGGTTAGCATCGGGGCACGTAGTGGAGATATTCAGCGACATGTTAGTGCCGCTGAACATCCCGCTCAGTGGCATTTACACAGTCTACAGGTCTGCAAACTGTGTAAATGCTTTTGAATATTGGGCCCTATATGTATAACAATGGCAAATAAATATATATCTTAATTTAAATGCTAGCACTGGTGTTTAAATAAACATGTTTGCCAACACTGAAAATTGACCGTATGGTGTTAGTCATCAATGCCTGTGTCAGCCCTCTTTGCTAAAAGTCTAGTTATCTCATTACACAACTCATGCTTGTTTTTGCAACATTTGTTTCTATAACAGTCTGTCGACAGTATGTCCTATGACTTCATTGCTAGGGCCAATGTACTATTCTGTTTTGTATGGCAAGTAGTAAGAAATATCCAAGCTCTCTTCTCCACCCACTGCTGGGGAAGGTTCTGTGGATATGGCTTGTATGTTTGCAGAATTTCAGGTTCAGGGCTTCTGCTGGGGTTAATGATAGACTCCAGGGTTAAGTCTCACATAGAATAATTAGTTGAATGATGCTACTTAATTATTTTAATAATAATTTTTATGAAGCGTTCAGACTGGCCAGTGGCTTCTTTATTTTATAGAAAGTCCAAGAGCTTTTATTGTAACATAACAGGGAGACATTTTAATCATACCTGATAATTTCTTTTCCTTGAATCCTTCTAGACCACTCCAGATGAATGGGTTATGCTCTCTTGCCAGCGGGTGGAGGCAGACTTGACCATCTTTCAGTAATGCCATCAGACGGTATAACTGATTTCTCTCAATGTTGCATCAGTGGTAAGAGTCTTCTCAACAATTAGGCAAAAAACTGAAAAACTCAGTGATAACTCCAAAACAATTAGCAAAAAACAGTCAACAATTGAAACAACTGGAACTCAGAATTTGGCCGTCTTACCATATCTTATAAGCTATTCAGGCTCTGCAACAGATAATGCAAAAGCAGTAGGCCTCCACAACCCTTAGCAAAGTCTTCCAGGGTGGATCCTGGACTGATCTACCAGGATTCAAGGAAAATAAATTATCAAGTGTGATTAGAATTTCCCCTTCCTTATCATCTTGCTAGGCCAGTCCAGACAAGTGAGATGTACCCAAACAATCAGGGCACGGGGTGGGAGGAAGATAACACATTGGCCATAACAGCCTTGCCAAAGATGAACTCACTACTTGCTCTCACATGAAACTGATAGTGCTTCACAAAGGTACTCAAGGAGGACCAGGTAGCTGCCCTACAGATGTCCTCTAGGGATACCAACACAGACTCAGCCCAGGAGATTGTCTGTGACCTAGTTGAGTGAGCTTTGACTCCTCCAGAACCCGCTTCCCAGCCAGAAGATATGCTGAACCAGTGACCTTTTGATTCTGTGGGAAATGGAGGGCTTGGCTGCTGCCTGTCCTTTCCTCTGGCCACTGAAAAGAACAAAAAAATAGTCCAGCAACCAAAAAGCTGTAGTGACCTCCAAATAGCTGAGCAATACTCCTGACATCGAGAAGACGCAGTGAGGAATCGAACTGGAGGTTATCCTTTGAAAAGAAGGGCAAAACCACTTCCTGATTTAAGTGAAAAAGGGAAATCACCTTCAGAAGGAAGGATGGAACCATTTGCGAGGCAACGGAAGTTGTAGAAATCAGCAAAAAAGCTCATGACAGGACAATGCCTGAAGCTCCAAGACACATCTGGGGAAGCAACCGCCACCAAAAAAAACACCTTAAGAGTTAAATCTTTAAGAGTGGCCTTGCAAATGGATTTGAAATATGTACTTTTCAGTGCCTTTGTCCCTCATTAAAGTCTCTGGTATTGATCTGGGCACCAGAGGCCAAATATGATTAGCTTCTCTATGGAAGCAAGCAACATCAGGGTTGACTGAAAAGGACACACCTTGTACCCACCCCTGGTAGCAGGCTACAGCTGCAACCTGAACCTTAAATGAGTTCAGGGCCAAGCCCTGGTCCAAGCCTGTTTCCAAGAAAGCTAGCATGGTCATGAGGTCCACGTTCCCAGCCAACAAGTCTAAGAACACCTCTCAAATCACCCTCACATAGGCTAAGGAGGTGGAGGTCCTATTTGCCTTGAGCAGTGTTCATGACTGTGCCCGAGTAGCCACGGTTAACTAGTCTTCACCTCTCAAGGGCCCAGCTATAAGCAAGAAAGGAGCTGGGTCCTCCATTACCAGGGGCATTTGACGAAGAAGGCTCTTCTTCTGTGGAAGCCGGAGTGGAGACTCTGCTCACCCATCAGGTCCATGTACCATGGCCTGCAAACTAGTTTGAGGCGACTAGAAGCACTAGGCCTGGATCTGTCTGAATCCTGTAGTGGAGATGACTCACCAGAGGCCATGGGGAGAAGAAGTAGATCACCCCATTCTGGTGCCATACTAAGCCTGCTGTTTGTGTGTCACTATGATGACTGAAGAAGCTGCTCACTTTTACATTGTTATGCATAGCCATGAGATCAAAACACTAGGAGCCTCCATCTCCATACTATGAGCTTGTACACATGGGGACTCGGCTCTTATTCCTTGGGATCCACATGTTCCTACTGAGAAAGTTGTCCTGTACATAGTTGACATCCGCTATGTGAGCCACCAACAGAGCCACCAGGTTCTCCTCCAACAACTGCACAAAGCAACCATCTTGAGCAGTACTCAGGAACTCTAGGGTTCCACCCTACTAGTTGACATAGGCCACTTCTTTGGCATTGTCAGAGAAGACCTGGACTGCTTTGTTCCACAAGGGCTGAAACTCCTCCAGGGCCAGATGGATTGCCCTGGCTTCCATCCAGTTGTTAGGTCAGGAGGCTTCCTGAGGGGATCAAACCCCTTCCGTCATCTAACCTAGGCAGTGAGTCCCTCAAGCTGGCATTGGTCATCAGAACCATACAGTGTTGGGCTTCTAGAGGCATTCTGCACATCAGATGGCAGGCTTCCTGACACCATGCCAACTGACCCTGTAGGTCCCTTAGAAGGGGAAGAGTTGCTCAAAGACCAGTGGGTGCTTTTGAAGTGGACACATGTATGCCCTGGCCCATAGGACCAACTCCAGAGTTGATGTCATAGACCTCAGAAGCTGCAGATTGTTCCACACCGGAGGAGCAGAGTGCCAACAGAATTCTGTCATTTGGGTCTCTAGTTTGAACATTCTCTCCATCATGTGGAACACACAAACCTGTAAGATGTTGAAATGTATTCTCAAATACACCAACTCCTGCGAGGGATTGAGGTTGCACTTGGGGTAATTGATCACCAGGCTCCAAACACTCCAGCCACTGGATCACCAGGGCTGTGTCCTCCCTGGACTTCTCCAGCAACTCCAACTGGATGAGTCAGTCATCCAGGTATGAATGTACCCAAATCCTCTGTCTGCACAGGAAGGGTGCTGCCACCACCACCATAATCACTTTCAAGAAATGTGGGAAGCCATGGCAAAACAAAGGGTAGAGCTCTGAACTGGAAATGTTAGCCCAGAATGCAAAAGTAGAGAAACCATTGATGCTGGTCTCTGGGAATATGAAAGTATGCCTCAGCCAGACGCAGGGAGGTGAGGAACTCTCCCAGATGCACAGATATAATGACAGAGCAGAAGGTCTCCATTTGAAAAATGAGAAGCTCACAGTTTCACAGTGAACCGCATTCAGGTTGAGACCTTGCTTTGTGGAAGGCATGGGTATGATAGCTTGCAACTTCCACCTGCTTGAGCAGGCCCACAGGGAGACTCCCAAAGGCATCTCTGAGAGAGACTGCAAACTCCAATGTGTGGCCCTAACTCAGAATTTCTAGCATCCACTGGTCCAATGTGATACGTATCCATTCTGAGAAAAAGTACTGGAGGCGATCTGTCACCAGCTCTCTCAGAAGGGACCTGCAAGATCTCATTATGAGGATTTTCCAGCCCCAGAAGCAATAAGAAGGAGTTTTGAGGCTCATGGGCCCCACAAAAGGGCTGGCCATTTCTGGGATGAGATCCATAGGATGAATGGGTCAGGGTGAATCCTCTTGGGTGTTTCCAGGCTCCCTGAGAATTCCTTCGAGCTGCCGAGTAAGCACCCTTAGGTCTCTCTTCTGGCAGGCCTCACTCAGGTCCTTTACAAATTTCCGCAAATCCTTTTCCAAGTAGCAGGCTGCCCTAAAAGGTTGAGTATGCTGAGACCATGTCTGATGCCCAGTTGCAATGGACCCACAAGATCTCACGAGGATTTGCCAGCCCCAGAGGCAGCTGAGAAGGACTTCTGAGTCTCATGGGCCCCCTGACAGAGCTGGCTATTTCTAGGATGAAATCTATAGGGGTAATGGGCCAAGGTAAAACCCTTGAATCCTTTTGGATGTTTCTAGGCTCCCTGAGAATTTATTTGAGCTGCTGAGTGAGCACTCTTAGGCCTCTCTTCTGGCAGGCCTCACCCAGATCCTTTACCATTTTCCCCAGATCCTTTCCAAATAGCAGGCCACCCAAATGGAGAGCTTGCTGAGACACAACTTGGAGACCATGTCTGATGCCCATTTGCATTGCCATAGCTACCACCTGGCCACTACAGCTGCCGCCACAGATCTTGGAGGTTTGCCTGACCAGATTATACAAGCATCTGCCAAAGGCATGGTGACTGGCTCCAGATGGCAGATGAAATTTAATGTGGATAAGTACAAAGTTATGCACTTAGGGAAGAACAACCCAAACTACAGATAGATGATGCAAGGTTCCACATTAGGAATCACTAGCCAGGAAAAGGATCCGGGCATCATTGTGCATAATACATTGAAACCCACTGCTCGGTGTGCAGTGGTGGCCAAGAAAACAAACAGAATTGTAGGAATCACAAGGAAAGGAAGAGAGAATAAAACCAAGGATATTATAATGCCTCTGAATCGCTCCATGGTACGACTGCACCTTGAATATTTTGTGCAAATCTGGTCGCCATATCTTAAAAAAGAATATAGCAGAATTAGAAAAGGTACAGAGAAGAGCAACCAAAATGGTAAAGGGGATGGAAGGATACCCCTATGAGGAATGGCTTAAAAGGTTAGGGATCTTCAGCTTAGGAAAGAGAAAGCTGAGGGGAGATATGATAGAGCTCTTTAAAATAATCAGTGGAGTGGAACTGATAAACCTAGATCGGTTATTTACTCATTCAAAAAGTAGAAAAACTAAGGGACATGCAATTCTTTGCCACAGGATGTAGTAAAAGCTATTAGTGTAGCTGGGTTTAAAAGAGGTTTGGACAAGTTCCTAGAGGAAAAGCCCATTACCATTATCAAAGTGGACTGTGGAAGTCTACTGCTCATCCTTGGGAACTTGATAAGTTCATGTGACTTGGATTGGCCACTGTTTGAAACAGGATACTGGGCTTGATAGACCTTTGTTCTGATCTAGTATGGAATATCTTATGTTCTTATTTTGAACCCAGAGAAGAAGTGCTCTGGCCACAAGACTGGTGAGACTATCTGAGAGCCCAGGCCAAAACTGTGAAAGCATTGTCTAGGAGGGTCTCCACTCTCCTATTGTGGCTTTCCACAGCACTGCACTGTCTTGCACTGGAATAGTGCGCTTCATCACAGCTGTGACCAGGGAATCCACAAATGGCAGCCCAAAGAACTGATCTGCCTTGCCTTAAAGCAATGGATTCAAATGAACTAGGACCTTCTCCCTTGAGGACCAACTCTGAATCCCCCCACTGAAAGACCAGAAGCTTCTCAAGGGCCTCTGTCAGTGAGAAGAACCACAGTAGGCATTTGATGCTCTCCAAAATGGAGTTCTCATTAGATGGCTGACTCCATAGAAAGCAAGGTAATACTCTGCCTGAAAGCTCTCAAAGGGGCTTTTGGTGTTCATTTTAAAAGCTAATTCTTAAAGGGGTTTTGGTGTTCCTTTTTAAAAGCTAAGTCTTTTTTTCTGTACTGGAAAGGGGGAAATTTTTTTCTGTTTGTAGTGTTGGACAAAGATCTGGCTGTTAGAGTTCATTGTCTTTGTTCCAGCTAAGGGCCCGATAATGAGTTGGGCGAGCAATGTGCCCGTTCACCCTTAACCCTGGATAATCAACGGTTCAGAGGAAAGCAACCAAAATGATTTGGAGCCTGTGCCAGATGACTTATGAAAAGAGACACCAAGACCTAAATACGTATACTCTAGAGGAGAGGAGGGACAGGGGAGATATGATACAGACCTTTAAATACTTAAAGAGTATTAATGAACAAGCAAATCTTTTTCAAAGACAGGAAAGCTGTAATACTAGAGGGCATAACATGAAGCTGCAAGGAGGTAAACTGAAAGGCAAAGTCAGGAAATACTTTTTCACTGAAAGGGTGATGGATGCTTGGAATGCCCTCTTGATGGAAGTGGTGGGGGCAAAAACAGTGACAGAATTCAAAATGTCATGGGACAGACATAGTGGATCCTTTTATAGAAACAAGATAAAATCAAAATAAACTTAACTGTCTCTGATATCTTAACAAGTCAAGGTGACCTGCACGGAGCGGTGGGTACACCCCTAAACAAAGGCATGAGGAGGGGTGACCTGCACGGAGCAGTGGTACTCTTGCCACCTTGCTGGGCAGACTAGCATCCACTCCCTTCCAGTTCCATTCTCCCATCCCCTTGCATCAGCCAATTTGTAGCCCTAGCCCCCAGTTTTCTTCCAGGGCCAGCAGCTCTATCTTCCCCTCCCCAGCCCATTTCCAGTCCTAACCCCCCTGATCAGCCCATTTCCAATGCTAGCCCCCCATCAGTCCATTACCAGTTCTACCCCCCCCATCAGCCCATTATCAGTCCTAGCCTCCCCTAATCAGGTCATTACCAGTCCTAGCCCCCCAATTGGCCCATTTCCAGTGCTAGTCCTCCCCTCAGTCCATTACTAGTCCCAGCCCCCACTCAATCAACCGATTCCCAGTCCCAATCTGCCCATTTCCAGTCCTAGCCCCCCGATCAGCCCATTTCCAATGCTAGCCCCCATCAGTCCATTACCAGTTCTAACCCCCCCCATCAGCCCATTATCAGTCCTAGCCTCCCCTAATCAGGTCATTACCAGTCCTAGCCCTCCCTCCCGATAGGCCATTTCCAGTGCTAGCTCCTCCTCACCCGTTACCCCCCTAATCATCCCATTACCCGTCCCAGCCCCCACTCGATCAGCCCATTCCCAGTCCTAGCTTTCCCTAATCAACCCATTACCAGTGCTAGTCCCCCTAAAATCAGCCCATTTCCAGTACTAGCCCCCCTCCCAATCTGCCAATTTCCAGTGCTAACCCCCCCCCCCCCCCAATCTGCTCATTTCAGGTCCTAGTGGCCCCCCTAGCCCCTACGGAAGGCCCTGCATGCCTGGCGGTCGGCAGCCCCGGCTCTGCAGAGCCACGGGAAAGACCTGCCTTTCCTTTCTTTCCCACGGCTCTGTTAAAGTTGAGACCGGCGGCGCCACTAAGGGTTAACAGCAGCATTTCCTGTGCTGTTATTAATCCTCAGCGGTGCTGAGCTCAACTTTAACAGAGCCGCAGGAAAGAAAGGAAAGGCAGTTCTTTCCTGCGGCTCTGCAGAGCCGGGGCTGCCGATCGCCAGGCGTGCAGGGCCTCCCATGGGGGCGGCAGCAGGGGGTTGAATCTGCCACTGAGCCGCCGACTGCCAGGCATGCAGTGCCTTCCATGGGGGTGAGGGGGGGGGCGGTGGCAGGGGTTTAATCTGGCGCTGCCGAGCGGCAGCAGCTTTTTCACTTTTTTTTTTTTTTTTTAGTTTAAAGGCGCAATGAGGCGGCTGTTTTGGGGGCATTTGTTGCTGCCCCCAAACCTTTGCCACCTGAGGCAACTGCCTCATTATAGAGCTGCCCCTGGCCATCATGATACTATGTAATGCCGCGCCGATGGCATTGAATATCCGGTTTGCATACCCTGGGGAAACCGCCGCACAGCCTAACTGGATAGCAGTGATATTGGACCGCTACCTGATTAGCATCCTACCATGCTCCCCTGGAACAGCCCCAACAAGCCCCGATGATAACTGGATAGCATTGGGGCATGTAGGGGGCATATATGGGGATATTTGATGGCACTAACCATGTAGGTGCTGTCAAAAATTCCCGTTTAAGGCGTTTACATGGTTTACTGGGCTGTAAACCGTGTAAATGGCTTTCGAATTATCGGGCCCTAAGTCTTTTATTCTATTCTGCAAAGGGGGAAATTTTTTTGTTTGTGGTGTTGGGCAAAGGTCTGTCAGAGTTCATTGCCTTTGTTCCAGCTACCCATTCACAGCTAACTCTTTGAAGCCACTGACCTCATCAGATACTGGCATTCCTAAATGATTCCATGCAAGCAAGGTAATACTCTGCCTGAAAGCTCTCAAAGGGGCTTTTGGTGTTCATTTTTAAAAGCTAATTCTTAAAAGGGTTTTGGTGTTGCTTTTTAAAAGCTAAGTCTTTTTTTCTGTACTGGAAAGGGGGAATTTTTTTTCTGTTTGTAGTGTTGGACAAAGATCTGGCTGTTAGAGTTCATTGTCTTTGTTCCAGCTACCCATTCACATCTAAATCTTTGAAGCCACTGACCTCATCAGGTGATGGATCCCTCCCTATCCATCCCAACAACCCCCCCCCCCAATGTGTGCATTCTTGCTTTATAGGGTAACTCCCCAATTAGCTACACACAGGGACATAGAACAATGCTGTTAGAACACACTTTAAAGGGATTAACTGCTTTTTCTTTTAAAGGACAGCTGAGGAACAGGTAGGGACTTTGGTAGGTCTCTCTCTTTTACTTCAACAGGTACCAAGCTACATCAATTAAACAATGGCTGGGAAAAATCATATTGCTAAAGCTGTTGCCCCTGTTACAGCTTCTGCCTCTGTCCAGACAGAGATCCCAATGCCAGTTTAAGGACAGATTTCATGTGCAGGGTGCTTGCATGCTGAATCTCTCAGGAAACAAGTGGAGGAACTCAGAGGAGGTGGCGAGGCTGAGGAGCATTCAAGACAGTGAGAAGTACATTGATGAGATGCTTCTTGCAGCAACCAAGCTCTCCAACAGAGGAGAAGATGGGGGCCTACAGAATGACGAAGGTTGGACACAAGTCACCAGGGCCTGCAGAATCACCAATCCAACTTCTACAGCCCTTGAATTAAAGAACCATTATGCAGCCCTGGAAGTGGAGGAGGTGAAAGCATCCCTGGAAAGGGAAGAACCAGAGCTCAAGTACCCCAAAGTTTCAGAATCAGTGACCAGAAGGAAGCAAAGGGTAGTGGTGGTTGGTGACTCTCTTCTGAGGGGTACTGAGGTGTCCATCTGCCGACCAGACTTGATGTCCAGAAAGGTATGCTGTCTGCCTGGTGCCAAAATCCAAGATGTTAGGGAGCGTTTGCCGAGACTCATCAAGCCCACTGACTATTACCCAATGTTGCTAATCCATGTTGGAACAAATGATACTGCAGGTATCCCTCTGAGCATATCAAAAGTGACTTCATGGCTCCGTGACAGAGGGTGAAGCAGTTAGGTGCACAGGTGGTGTTCTCTTCAATCCTACCTGTTAAGGGTAAAGACCAAGGCAGAGAGGCTCGCATCCTGGAGATGAATGCATGGCTGCGTGGATGGTGTCATCGAGAGCATTTTGGTTTCCTGGACCATGGGATGCTGCTCCAAGGGTTGCAGAGCAGAGATGGCATCCATTTGTCCAAGAAAGGTTGACGCATCTTCAGTAGTAGACTGGCTAATCTACTGAAGAGGGCTTTAAACTAGATTCATTGGGGATGGGCGAAGAAAACCCCCAGGTGATATATTAAATACCTTTATGGAAATGGGTAAAAGGGTAACATATGGAAAGCAGTGTGTATAAATGCCTGTAGCATGGGAAATAAGATCCCTGATGTTGAAGCTTTGGTGAGGGTGGCCGACTTGGATTTAGTGGCAGTTACAGAAACATGGTTCACAGAAAACCATGACTGGGATGTAACTATACCAGGTTATACTTTATTCAGAAAGGACAGGGTAGGAAGAAGGGGAGGAGGAGTGGCACTATATGTAAAAAATACTATTAAAGCTTTGGAATTACAGAGCTTAAAAGGGAGAGAGGAGGCATTGTGGGATAAACTAGAAAGAGGGAAATAGAGATCTATTTGCATTGGCGTGATATATAGATCTCCCTCACAAGAGGAAGAGGTAGACAGAGAGTTAATTGAAGACTTACGCAGCACTGCTAGGAAAGGGGAAGTGCTACTGATAGGGGATTTCAATATGCCAGATGTTGATTGACACATTCCTGCTGGAGTATCATCTAGAAGTAAAGAGATCCTGGATTCTCCACAGGGAGAACTATTCAGGCAATTGGAAACAGACATCACACGTGAAGGGGCCATACTGTGTTTCTGATGTTATAGTGGGAGATCATTTTGCATCCAGTGATCACCAGATGGTGTGGTTCAGTATTAGAACTAGGGCTGTTAGAATCCATTCAAAAGTGAGGGTCTTAAGACTTTACGAAAACTAACTTTGCCAAGATGGGACAATACCTCAGGGAGTCGTTAGCGGGATGGGAACAACTGGGGGATGTAGAAAAACATTGGGCAAAACTGAAAGGGGATATTTTAAGGGCAACCAACCTTTTTGTTAAAATGGTAAATAAAGGTAAAAGGAAAAGGAGACCGCTATGGCTTTCATAATAAGTAGCTGAAAAGTTGAAGAAAAAGAGGGAGGCCTTCATGAAATACAAGGGATCACAGAGAGAGGAAGACAGGCATCTATATTTGGAAAAACTTAGAGCAGCTAGCAAAGTAGTCAGGAAAGCAAAGATTCAAGAGGAGGAAATAGCCAATGCAATAAAATGGGGGGATAAGACATTTTTCAGATATGTTAGTGAGAAGAGGAAGGGCAAAAGTGGTATTGTCAGACTCAAGGATGAAGGGGAGGAATATGTAGAAGCTGATGAGGATAAAGCGGAATTGCTTAACAAATATTTCTGTTCTGTGTTCACAGATGAAGAACCAGGAATAGGACCTCAGAAAACACTCACAAACAGGAACAGAGGGGCATCGAACAATTTTCAGAAATGTGTTCGTGAGAAACTAGCTCAACTTAAAGTAGACAAAGCAATGGGACCGGATGGAATACACCCTAGAATACTGAGGGAACTTGGGGGACGTTCTAGCAGCTCCACTGACTGATCTTTTCAATGCCTCATTGGAATCGGGAGTGGTGCCGAAGGACTGGAGGGAGGCTCATGCGGTGCCTTTACACAAAAGCGGAAGTAAGGATGTAGTTGAAAAATACAGGCCGGTTAGTCTAAACTCGGTGGTGAGTAAATTATTGGAAATGCAGCTGAAAGGGAAAATAGTGAGGTTTCTGGAGTCCAGACACCATAGGGTTGGACCCTAAAGTTACTGCTTGAGTTAGAAATTGGTTGTATGGGAGGCGACAAAGAGTACAGGTAAATGGAGCTCACTCTGAGGAGAAGGAAGTTACCAGTGGTGTGCCCCAGGGATCTGTCCTTGGTCCGATTCTTTTTAACATCTTTGTTACTGAGATAGCGGAAGGGCTGTCGGGTAAGGTTTGCCTCTTTGCGGATGATACCAAAATCTGCAATAAGGAAGCAGGGGCGGCCCAAGAGGGATGCAGGGCCATGTGCGGAGACTCAGTGCGGGGCCTCATTTGCATAAATATTTGTATAATGTTACCATACACTAACTTTTAGTAAACATGTCTCTTAATGAGTGTATGGATAAAGAAAGACTAAAAGATTTCTACATTACTATAATCCAGTGCCAACCGCCAGGCACAATAGGAACTACTACAAACACTGCCCATTTAGAACCCATAGCAAACCCGCCGTATCCTAACAGCACTAACAGCACTACCAGGACTCACAAAGCACCATACCCTACCTATCAAAAGGCAACACTGCAAATATTAAACCAATACATTTCAGAGAATAACAATACATGACCTACTGGGGAAAGAGAACAAGTGGCAATGTCATATAGGAATTACATAAACAGAATACCTCAGCTCAGTTACGCATGCAGAACATAGACCATCACCAAACAAGGAATCACAATTTAGATACAGGAAGACAATAATTAAACTGGGAACCCCAAAAGTCAAACTTGGAATGTACAACGCTGTAGAAATAAAACTATAAATTAATTTCCTCTTGTACTAAACAAAGCGCAGACGTTAATGATGCACATTTCCTAGAGCTGACATATTCCAGTTAATAAATTCAAAATAAAGAGATATTTTTCTACCTTTGGTGCATTTTTTTTCTCAGTTGCAATTGCTCCAGCTCTTTCTTCTGGTTTCTTCGTGTCTTCTGCTAACTCTCCATCGTCTGCTGTCCATTTGTCCTTTCTTCTCTCTTCTAGTTTTTTTCCATCCTCTCTCTACATCTGCTTTAACATACTAATCTTTCTCCTTTTGCTCTTTCCTCATTCCTATTTCATCCACTCAAATTTCACCCCTCCATCCTCAATCCCCACTTACTCTCCCAATATCCGGCCAATTGTAGATTTGTCTTCCCTCCCACACAAAATATTTTTTCCCTCTCCATTCCACTCTCCCAGCTTCATCCCATTCTAATCCTCCCCCAACATCAGCTCCCTTCTAGTTCCAGCCCCACCCAGCATCCGCTCCCTTCTAGTCCCTGCATCAGCCCATTTCCAGTCCTAGCCCCCCATCAGTCCATTTCCAATTCTATCCTAGCCCCACCATCACTCCATTTCCAGTCCTATCCAAGTCCAACCATCAGCCCATTTCTAGTCCTTTCCTAGCCCCACCATCACCCCATATCAAATCCTAGCTCCCCTCCACTCAGCCCATTTCCAATCCAAGCCCCCCATGAGCCTACTTCCAGTTCTAGCCCCTCCATGAGTCCATTTCAATTCAAGCCCCCACTACAGCCCATTTCCAATCTTAGCACCCCCAACAGCCCATTTCCAAACCTATCCTAGCCCCTCCATCAGCCCATTTCCTGTCCTAGCCCCCACCCCACTCAGCCCATTTCCAGTCCTTGCTTCCTCCCCTCACAGCCCATTTCCATTCCAAGCCCCCTCCCCATCAGCTATTTGCAGTTTAAGCTCTTCCTTCCACTCAGCCCATTTCCATTCCAAGCCCCTGTCCCCATCAGCTATTTGCAGTTCAAGCCCCCCTTCCACTCAGCCCATTTCCAGTCCTAGCAACCCCCCCAGCCCATTACCAGTCCTAGCCCCCCCATAGCCCATTACCAGTCCTAAGCCCCACAACCCATTTCCAGTCCAAAGCCCCCCATCAGCCCACTTCCAGTCCTAACCCCCATCACCCCATTTTCAGTCCTAACCCCCCACATAGCCCATTACCAGTCCTAACGCCCCCCATCAGCCCATTTCCAGTCTTTGCACCCCACCCCATATTGCATTTCCAGTCCTAACACCCATCAGCCCACGTCCAGTCCTAACCACCCCCTAACCCCATTTCCAGTCCTAGCTCCCCACATAGCCCATTACCAGTCCTAAAGGCCCCCATCAGCCCATTTCCAGTCTTAGCCCCCCACCCCCATTACCAGTCCTAACCCCATCAGCCCACGTCCAGTCCTAACCCCCCCATAACCCCATTTCCAGTCCTAGCTCCCCACATAGCCCATTACCAGTCCTAATGCCCCCCATCAGCCCATTTCCAGTCCTAGCCCCCCCATAGTCCATTACCAGTCCAAATCCCCCCATAGCCCATTACCAGTCCAAATCCCCCCCATCAGCCCACTTCCAGTCCTAACCCCCATCACCCCATTTTCAGTCTTAGCCCCCCCATAGCCCATTACCAGTTCTAACCCCCTCCATCAGCCCATTTCCAGTCCTAGCCCCCCACATAGCCCATTACCAGTCCTAACGCCCCCATCAGCCCACTTCCAGTCCTACCCCCCCATCAGCCCACGTCCAGTCCTAACCCCCCCATAACCCCATTTCCAGTCCTAGCTCCCAACATAGCCCATTACCAGTCCTAATGCCCCCCATCAGCCCATTTCCAGTCCTAGCCCCCCCATAGCACATTACCAGTCCAAATCCCCCCATCAGCCTACTTCCAGTCCTAACCCCCATTAGCCCATTTCCAGTCCTAGCCCCCCATAGCCCATTACCAGTCGAAATCCCCCCATCAGCCCACTTCCAGTCCTATCCCCATCACCCCATTTTCAGTCTTAGCCCCCCATAGCCCATTACCAATCCTAACCCCCCATCAGCCCACTTCCAGTCTTAGCTCCCCGCCCACATAGCCCATTACCAGTCCTAACGCCCCCCATCAGCCCATTTCCAGTCCTAGCCCCCCCATAACCCCATTTCCAGTCCTCGCTCCCCACATAGCCCATTACCAGTCCTAAAGGCCCCCATCAGCCCATTTCCAGTCTTAGCCCCCCACCCCCATTACCAGTCCTAACCCCCATCAGCCCACGTCCAGTCCTAACCCCCCCATAACCCCATGTCCAGTCCTAGCTCCCCACATAGCCCATTACCAGTCCTAATGCCCCCCATCAGCTCATTTCCAGTCCTAGCCCCCCCATAGTCCATTACCAGTCCAAATCCCCCCCATCAGCCCACTTCCAGTCCTAACGCCCCTCTCCCCATTTTCAGTCTTAGCCCCCCCATAGCCCATTACCAGTTCTAACCCCCTCCATCAGCCCATTTCCAGTCCTAGCCCCCCACATAGCCCATTACCAGTCCTAACCCCCCATCAGCCCACTTCCAGTCTTAGCCCCCCGCCCACATAGCCCATTACCAGTCCTAACCCCCCATCAGCTCACATCCAGTCCTAACCCCCCCATAACCCCATTTCCAGTCCTAGCCCCCCACATAGCCCATTACCAGTCCTAACGCCTCCCATCAGCCCATTTCCAGTCCTAGCCCGCCCATAGCCCATTACCAGTCCAAATCCCCCAATCAGCCCACGTCCAGTCCTAACCCCCATCACCCCATTTTCAGTCTTAGCCCCCCAAAGCCCATTACCAATCCTAACCCCCCTCAGCCCCCAGCCAGTCCTAACCCCCCCATAACCCCATTTCCAGTGCTAGCCCTCCCCATAGCCCATTACCTGTCCTAACCCCCCCATAGCCCATTACCTGTCCTAACCCCCCCATCAGCCCACTTAGTCTTAGCCCCCCCCCCATAGCCCATTACCAGTCCTAACCCCCCTCTCCCTCCCCCCCCATCAGCCCAGCTAGATAATAAAAAAACACAAACCGGCTGCTGCTGCTGCCTCTGCCGCCGTGGCAATGGCAGAATCGAGCACCCCGCGGGGCCACCCCCTGCCCTGCAGAGTCCTCCTTTCAGCATCAGCTCCCAAAGCCGCAAAGGGAGAGCTTCTCTTTCAATCCTGGGGTACTGAGGTGTTCATCTGCCGGCCAGACTTGATGTCCAGAAAAGCGTGCTGTCTGCCAGGTGCCAAAATCTGAGATGTTACGGAGAGTTTGCCAAGACTCAAGTCTACAGACTATTATCCAATGTTGCTTATTCATGTCAACATAAATGATACTCCAAGTGTATCAAATGTGACTTCATGGCTCTGGGACCGAGGGTGAAGTAGATAGGTGCACAGGTGATGTTCTCTTCAATACTTCCGGTTGAGGGTAAAGGCCAAGGCAGAGAAGCTCACATCCTGGAGATAACTGCATGGCTGCATGGATGGTGTCATCGAGAGCGTTTTGTGATGCTCCAAGAAGTGTCGAAGTGTCTTCAGCAGCAGACTGATTAATCTACTGAAGAAGGTTTAAACTAGATTCATTGGGAATGTATGAAGAAAGCCCCCAGGTAAGTGGTGAAAGTCCCCAGGTAAGTGAAACATTAAATACCTCTGTAGAAATGTGTAAAAGCAGTAACATCTGGAAAGTGATGTATATAAATGCCTGTAGCATGGGAAATAAGATCCCTGATGTTGAGGCTTTAATGGAAGAGGCTGACTTGGATTTAGTGGCAGTTACAGAGACATGGCTCATAGACAACTATGACTGGGATGTAATTATACTGGGCTGTACCTTATTCAGGAAGGACAGGGTACGAAGAAGAGGAGGTGGAGTGGCACTATATATGAAAAATAATATTAAAACTATAGAATTGCAGGGCTCAAAAGGAAAAGAGGAGGCACTGTGGGTTAAACTAGAAAGAGGGAAAGGGAAATCCATTTGCATTTGAATTAAATACAGATCCTCCTCACAGGGAGTAGAAGTAGACAAAGATTTAATAGAAGACGTACGCACTTTTGCCATGAAAGGAGAAGTGCTACTGATAGGTGATTTCAATATGTTGGATATGGATTGGCACATCCCTGCTGCAGTGTCAACTAGAAGTAAGGAGATCCTGGATTCTCTACAGCAGGGGTGTCAAACTCCAGTCCTGGAGGGCCGCAAACCAATCATGTTTTCAGGATATCCCTAATGAATATGCATGAGATATACCTGCATACAATAGGGGCAGTGCATGCAAATATATCTCATGCATATTCATTAGGGTATCCTGAAAACCCGATTGGTTTGCGGCCCTCCAGGACTGGAGTTTGACATCCCTGCTCTACAGGAAGAACTATTCAGGCAATTGGTAACAGAACTCACAAGTGATGAATCCATATTGGAGTTAGTGCTTACCAATGGGGAAAATGTTTCTGATGTTACAGTGGGAGATCATCTCGCATCCAGTGATCACCAGATGGTATGGTTCAGTATTAGGACTAGGGCTGATAAAATCCATTCAAAAGCGAGGATCTTAGACTTTAGGAAAACTAACTTTGCAAAGATGGGACAATACCTCAAAGAGTTATTAGCAGGAGATGTAGAAAAACAGTGGGCAAAACTGAAAGGGGATATTTTAAGGGAAACAAACCTTTTTGTTAGAATGTTAAATAAATCTAAAAGGAAAAGGAGGCCGCTATGGTTCTCAAAAGAAGTAGCTGAAAAGGTGAAGAAAAAGAGGGAGGTCTTCATTAATTTCAAAGATCACAGAGAGAGGAAGACAGGCATCTGTATTTGGAAAAACTTAGAGAAGCTAGAAAAGAAGTCAGGAAAGCTTTGATTCACTAAAAGCGGTAAACAAGTACAAATAAATAAATAAATAAAAAGAAGAAAAAATAGCCAATGCAATAAAATTTGGGGATAAGACATTTTTCAGATATGTTAGAGGAGGAAGGGCAAAGGTGGTATTATCAGAATCAAGGGTGAAGGGGAAGAATATGCAGAAACTGAGGATAAAGCAGAATTGCTTAACAAATATTTCTGTTCTGTGTTCACAGATGAAGGGCCAGGAGCAGGACCTCAGAAAACACCCTCAAATAGGAACAGAATCGACCAGGATCTCAAAACATTTTCAGAAGACTGTGTTTCTGAGGAACTAGCTAAACTAAAAGTAGACAAAGCCATGGGTTCGGATGGGATACATCCAAGAATACTGAGGGAACTTGGGAACATTCTAGCGGCTCCACTGTCTGACCTATTCAATGCCTCTTTGGAGCTGGGAGTGGTGCCAGAGGACTGGAGAAAGGCACATGTGGTTCCTTTATACAAAAGCGGACATAAGGATAATATTGAGAACCACAGGCCGGTTAGTCTAAACTCGGTGGTTAGTAAATTATTGGAAAGGCAACTAAAAAAGAGAATAGTGAGGTTTCTGGAGTCCAATGGATTGTAGGATCCGAGGCAGCATGGATTCACCAGAGGCAGGTCTTATCAGACAAATCTGATGGATTTCTTTGACTGGGAGACCAGGGAGTTGGACCGAGGGAGAGCCCTAGATGTGGTGTACTTAGATTTCAGTAAAGCCTTTGACACCATTCCTCACAGGCGACTTATAAACAAACTGAGCACCATAGGGATGGACCCTAAAGTTACTGATCGGGTTAGAAATTGGTTGAGTGGGAGGCAACAAAGGGTACAGGTAAAGCACAGTTACTTACCTGTAACAGGTGATCTCTGGGAACAGCAGGAATTAGTCCTCACATATAGGGTACGTCGGTACCGACGGAGCCCGTGCGGGAAAGCTCCCCAGCTTCTTAGAATAGAAGCTTTTGGGACCTCCCACTGCACATGCGCACTGCCTTCCCGCCTTCCTGAACAGCTCTCCTCAGTTTCGAGTTTATAGCTGAGTCAACAGAGAGAGGACAGGAAGATAGATAGATAAAAGATACAACTCCTAGGGGAGGTGGGTGGGTTGTGAGGACTAATTCCTGCTGTTCCCAGAGATCACCTGTTACAGGTAAGTAACTGTGCTATCTCCAGGAACAAGCAGGAATAAGTCCTCACATATGGGGACTCCCTAGCTTAGATGCATGGGATCCCCTGTAAAGGTTCGCCATCTTCGTATGGATCTCAGGCATCCATTCTGGGAAGGTGGGCAGGAGTTGTTTAGGAATGGAACAGGTGCTTGAGGACAGCCTGGCCAAACAAGGCATCCCGGCGGGAGTCCTTGTCCAAACAGTAATGGGCTGTGAAGGTATGAACCGAGGCCCAGGTAGCGGCTCGACAGATCTGATCTATGGAAACAGAGTGCAGATGAGCCATAGAAGTTGCCATGGCCCTCACATTGTGAGCAGTGACATGGCCTTCCAGAGAAATGTTTTTGCTCTGGTAAGCAAAAGAAATACACTGAGCAATCCAATTGGAAAGTGTACGCTTGGAGACTGGAAGTCCCAAATGGGAAGGATCAAAGGCCACAAAAAGTTGAGAAGACTTTCGATGTGGCTGAGTCCTATTAAGGTAAAAAGCGAGAGCTCTTTTACAATCCAGAGTATGAAGGTTCCTCTCTGCATTGGATGCATGAGGAGCTGGAAAAAAGACAGGTAGATATACCTCTTGATTAAGATGAAAAGGCGAGACCACTTTAGGCATAAAGTGGGGATTCGTCCTAAGGACCACCTTATCATGATGAAATCTTGTGTAAGGTGGATTAGCCACTAAAGCCTGCAGCTCACTGATGCGGCGAGCCGAAGTGACTGCAATGAGGAAGATGACCTTCCAGGAAAGAAATTTCAAGGAGGTGGAAAACATTGGCTCAAAAGGTGGCTTCATAAGTTGACCGAGCACTAGATTCAAATCCCATGCGACCGGGGGTGGTCTGATGGGAGGTTTAGTGAGAGTCAGGCCTCTCATGAATCTTGCAACAAGAGGATGAGAGGAGATAGGTTGTCCATTTATATGTTGCAAGGATGCTGCAATAGCACTTAAATGGACTCTTACCGAATTCGTCTTGAGGCCTGCATTGGATAGATGCAGGAGATAATCAAGAAGAGAATTCAAAGGAAGTGCCAGAGGGTCAAGACCCTGCTGAGCACACCAAATGGAAAAACGTTTCCATTTGAAAGCATAGGAACGCCTGGTAGAGGGTTTCCTAGAGGCAGAAAGGATATCTTTCACTGGTTGGGAAAGATGAAAGTCTTGAAGGCTTAAGCCTTCAGTAACCAAGCACTGAGGTGAAGGGATTTGGGGTTTGGGTGCCACAAAGTCCCCTCCTCCTGAGACAGGAGGTCTGGCGCAGCTCCCAGATCCAAGTAGGATCCCTGGGAGAGCTGTAGAAGTAGAGGGAACCACACTTGGCGTGGCCAGCGTGGAGCTATGAGGATCATAGTTCCATGATCCCTCTGGAGTTTGAACAGAGTCTTGGGAATCAAAGGAATGGGTGGAAAGGCATATAGGAATGCCTGACTCCAATTCAGGAGAAAGGCGTCCGTAGCCTGAGCTCCCTGACACGGAGTTCTGGAACAGAACCGGGGAAGTTTGGCATTCCACGGACTTGCAAAGAGGTCTATGTCCGGGGTCCCCCATTCCTGAAAGATTCGGTTTATTTGGTCCAAATGTAGGGACCATTCGTGTGGCAGCAGAACTCGACTGAGCCTGTCTGCCCGAGAGTTTTGAACTCCTGGGAGATACACTGCTAGCAGGTGAATCTGATGCTCTCTGGCGAAGGCCCATAGTCTTAGAGCTTCGTTGCAAAGCGACAGAGAGCCCGTCCCTCCTTGTTTGTTTATGTAAAACATGGCCACCTGATTGTCCGTCTGAACTAGGACAGTGAGGTTGGCTAGGAGGGAGTGGAAGACCTTGAGGGCAAGGTAAATTGCTCGCAGTTCCAGAAGATTGATATGAAGGGTGGTCTCCTGTAGAGACCAAGTGCCCTGAGTGGAGAGAGTTTGCAGATGGGCTCCCCACCCTGTTTGGGAGGCATCTGTTGTGAGGGTTGCTTGGGGTAGCAATGGTTGAAATGGAGCCCCCAACAACAGATTCTTGGTGGAAGTCCACCAGTGGAGGGACCAAAACAGACGATCGGAGGTTTGTATTTGGTCTGAGAGCGCTCCTGACGCCTGAGTCCACTGAGTGGCCAGGGTCCATTGAGCTGCTCTCATATGAAGACGAGCATAGGGCACCACATGCACTGTGGAGGCCATATGACCCAGTAGGCGTAGCATTTCCCTGGCTGTCAAGTGAGTGCTGGACTGAGCTTGGGAGGCCAAACTCAGGAGGCGCTGGCCTCGAACATGTGGAAGGTAGGCCCTTGCAGTGATGGTGTCCAACTGGGCCCCTATGAATTCTAGAGATTGAGTAGGGATGAGTTGGGACTTGGGAAGGTTTACTACCAGTCCCAGATACTGCAAAAGGCTCCTTGTGTGGTCCAGGGAAATCTGGGCCTGTGACTGAGTTGGAGCTCGGATGAGCCAGTCGTCCAGATATGGGAAGACAAAGATTCCCATGCCTCTTAGAAATGCGGCTACGACTGCCATGCATTTTGTGAATACTCTTGGAGCAGAGGCTAGACCGAAGGGGAGTACTCTGTATTGGAAATGTTTTCCCTGAAACAGAAAGCGAAGATACTTTCTGTGGGATGGATGGATGAGTATATGTGTATACGCATCCTGTAGGTCTAGAGAACAAAGCCAGTCCTGACCCTGGAGGTAAGGAAGGAGAATGCCGAGAGACAGCATTTTGAATTTCTCCTTGAAGAGAAATTTGTTCAATTCTCTCAGATCTAGGATTGGTCTGAATCCCCCTGTCTTCTTTGGAATGAGAAAATAAGGGGAGTAGAAACCGGACCCTTGTTGAGGAAGAGGAACCTCTTCTATGGCCCCTTGGGCAAGAAGAGAGGAAACCTCTTGACCCAACAGGGTTAGGAGAGATGGGGGAGAATTGAATGGTCTCACCATATGATGGGGAGGAAGGCTGGAGAAATGAAGTTTGTAACCCTCTCGAATGATAGAGAGGGTCCATTGTTCTGTTGTGATTTGTTCCCATCTGGGAGCAAAGTGAACCAACCTTCCGGGTATGGTGAGAGGTTCTGGTTGTGTTAGAACCAGAAGTGGCAAGTTCCCTAGGAGCAAGTCAAAACCCCTGAGGGGTTGGAGCCTGCTGAGCTACAGTAGCTGCTGCAGGCTTAGCTCGTGCTTGTTTGGATTGCTGACGCTTAGCAGTATAGCGAGGTTGAGAAGACTGCTGGCCAGTATTTGAAGCAACTCTGGCCTTCTTATAGTAAGGCCTTTTAAAAGACTTTTTCTTAGTAGGAATTGAAGTGGACTTTGAAAGTCTTTCCAAGGTGGCATTTTCAGCATCCATCTGGGTGGCTTTGATTTGCCACTCTTCCCCAAATAAGTTCTCACCTGTACAGGGCAGATTCCGTAAGCCATCTAGAACCCAAGGTTCCAGATCAGAGGCCTGGAGCCAAGCAAGACGTCGGGCTGCAATAGCAATGCCCGAAGCCCTACTGGCTCCCTCAAAGGAATCATATGCTGCCCTATTAGAGAACTTAGAAACCTCTAAGAGTTGTTTCACTAGGGAAAGGAATCCCTGCTTTTTATCCTCAGGGATAAAGGGGGCAAAATGCCGCACCTTTTTGGCAAGTTCCTCCAGGAACATGCCCATATAGAGACTGTAGGAATTAATCCTGGCTATAAGCATACTAGCCTGGAAAATTTTCCTACCAAAAGAGTCCAAAGTCTTACATTCCCGTCCTGGAGGGGTGGAAGAGTGCCTTTTGGTACTCCTAATCTTCTTCATTGCAGACTTCACCACAATAGAGTGGTGGGGCAATTGAGTCTTTTGGAAACCAGGAGAAGGAGGGACCCTATACATGGTGTCCAACCTACGGGAATAAGGAGACAAAGTCAAAGGATTTTCCCAGAAATCCATCAGTTGTTCTTGAAGGATTTCATGGATAGGCAGGGTAACTGCCTCCTTAGGGGCCTTTGAGTATCCCAAAATATCCAGTTTTTTGGATCTGGGTTCCTTTTCAGAGGATGTGGTAATAGAAAGGGCTGTAGCCATATCTAAAACAAAGTCCTGGAAGGACAAATCCTCTGGAGGGGACATTCTCCTTTTAGGAGAAGAGGGCTCCTCAGGTAAGTTGAGTGAAAACTCAGCAGAATCATCAGAGGAGTGAAAATCCTCAGAGGAATCGGTGCTTTCCTCTAACGCACGATACGCGTACCGATCGGTATCGATATCGGGCGTATCGGGTATGGAACCGGTATGGAGCGAAAGCCCATACGGTACCGACTTGCGTTTAGAGGTGGACGGCCTCGATACCGGCATGGCGGACGATACCGGTATCGGGCCCGGAACCGCTGAAAGCGGAACCGATGGCGTTGCAGCTTTAATGAAAGCCATGACGGCCTGCTGCATGGACTGTACAGTATCGCCCATGGACGCCATAGCTGCCTGGATGTCGGTACCGGAGTGACCCGGTACCCCAGAGCAGGCTAACAGGTGATCTGTCGAGGCCGTAGCATCGATATCAACCTGAGACCCCTGAATTGGCGTTTTTGGAAGTTGGACTTCCCGCCGGGGTTGTTTGGCTGGGGCAGAGTCCTCAAGTTCTAAGCTAAGAGCCTCTCGATGCTTTGAAGGAGATTTGCTCTTTGAGGACTTGCCCACAGAAGGTTTGGTTACCTGAGATCCATCCGGAGAAGAAGACCTGGATGACTGTGATGCTGTATTCTCTGAAGCAAACAGCACATGGAATTTGTTGGCCCGGTTCTGCAGCCCACGTTTAGACATGTGGGAGCAAGATGGGCAGTCCGGTATGGAATGGTCAGGCCCCAAACATTTCAGACACCATTCATGGGTGTCTGTGACTGAAATAACAGCATTACATTTGGTACACTTCTTAAATCCAGGGGCTGGCTTCTCCATGAGGAGAAATTGAGTAGGCCGAGAGGCCTCTCTGAAGTGACCAAAAAGCTAAAAAATAAGAAAAAAGAATTATAATTTTTTAAAGAAAGAAAGAAAAGACCGGCGATACCGGTATCGGTATGGGGAAGGCAGGTACGCGGTCTAAAGAAACAAATAAAATAACAATTTCTTCAGCGGTGACAGGAACACGACCTGCTGGCTCCGCGGAAAAAGAGAAACTGAGGAGAGCTGTTCAGGAAGGCGGGAAGGCAGTGCGCATGTGCAGTGGGAGGTCCCAAAAGCTTCTATTCTAAGAAGCTGGGGAGCTTTCCCGCACGGGCTCCGTCGGTACCGACGTACCCTATATGTGAGGACTTATTCCTGCTTGTTCCTGGAGATATGGAGCTCACTCTCAGGAGAAGGAAATTACCAGTGGTGTGCCCCATGGCTCTGTCTTTAGTCCAATTCTTTTTAACATCTTTGTTACCGATATTGTGGAAGATCTGTTGGGTAAGGTTTGCTTATTTGCAGAATGATACCAAAATCTGCAATAGAGTAGACACCAAGGAAGGAGTAGATAACATGAGAAGGGATCTAGCTAAACTTGAAGAATGGTCTAGAATTTGGCAGCTGAAATTTAATGCTAAAAAATGCAGGTCATGCACTTAGGTACAAAAATCCAAAGGAGCGGTACAGTGTAGGGGGGTGAGGCACTTCTGTCCACAAAAAAAAAGCGTGACGTGAGCGTAATTTTTTCTGATGATTTTAAATTAGCTAAACAGGTAGAAAGCCAGAAAGATGATTGAGTGTATAGGGAGAGGGATGGCCAGCAGAAATAAGGAGATGATAGTGACTCTGTATAAGTCTCTGGTGCGACCTCATTTGGAGTATTGTGTGCAATTCTGGAGACCAAACCTTCAAAAGGATATAAGCAGGTTGGCGTCAGTGCAGAGGGTGACTACTAAAATGGTTAGTGGTCTTCATTATGAAGCATTTTAGGACCGACTTCAAGATCTTAATATGTATACTTTAGAGGAAAGGCAGGATAGACAAGATATAATAGAGATGTTTAAATACCTCCATGGCATAAATGCACAGGAGAGTCTCTTTCAATTGAAGGCAATCTCTGCTACAAGGGGACATAGCATGAGAGTGAAAGGGGATAGACTCAGGAGTAATATGCAGAAATATTTCTTTACGGAAAGAGTAGTAGATGCGTGGAATAGTCTCCCAATGGAGGTGGTAGAGACAAGGACAGTATCTGAATTCAAAAAAGTATGGGACAAATGCAGAATATCTCTAAAGACAAAAAGAGGACTATTGTAGTTGATATGGAAGGGAAGAATAGATGGGACATGTGGTCTTTTTCTGCTGTCATGTTTCTATGGTGCGTCGGGATCAGGCTCCTCGACCCCCAGCATCTACATGGCATCCTGAATAAACAACAAAAGTATCTCCTGCCTGAAAACATAAACCATTGATGTGTCCTCGCCCTACAGAAAGAGACGTTCCTCTTCCTCTAAAGGCTCACCTTCAGACTTGAGGGAATCCTCTTCTGCAGCTCAGCTCATCCCCAGAGGAGACAAGACTGGTCTCCTGGAGGCAGGCCCGGGTGCTTTGATGAGGTGGGGGGTGTTTAGCCTCCAATATGGCCATGGCAGAACCACCCAAGGCTTCGGATTCCAATGTGGGGGAGGATGGGGATATGAGCCCACCTCCATGAGGATTGTCAAGCAGCAATGGGCGCCCCTAGATGGATGGTACTCTAGGCAGCCACCTAGTTTGCCTGATGGTAGTGCTGTCCCTGAACTTCTATACAGTCAAATCAGCATGGATTTGACTTTATAGAGGAGCAGTATAAGTGGCCAATAATGAACATAAATAAAGTTGCAGTCTGTGGAACTGGTAGAAATGTAATCTAAAAAATACATGCATAAATACACGCTCCACTCATGTACACACCCACACTTATAGTATGTGCAATTGACCTGTTGGGTGTTTTTTCAGAATGGCGACTGACTAATTTAAGCATGCGAGAGGTGATTTGCACACATAAATAAGCACATAAATGCAGCTTCCTTTTTAGAATATCGCCCAAGTCGGTGGCTGTAAGGTAAAATATCTTGTTAATGATTTGGTGCTTGGAGACATACATAATCTTACTTTTATGTACACTTTTGCTGTTCATTACAAATTGCAGTACTGTTTTGTTAGGAATACAGAATAGCTCACTAATATTGCGGATAATATAGATACTTTCGTAATTATTTGGATTTGTGGCTTGGAAGGATGTTCCTTTGGGGTCCATGCTCTGCCTGGCAGTGAGAAGAGGATGGTCCACTTAAAACACAGCTTGCAGGGTCAGATAAGCAATGGGAGAAGTGGTTTATTTTAAAAGGGAGAAAAACATTAAAGCAAAATCTTGATTCAACCTGAGGATTTGCATAGTCCTTAGTGTGCTGGAAAAAGGCTACTCCCTCTCACAGTCTGTCTCTCTCTTCCCTTTGGCCTCATGGTCTTGACAAGCCCAGTCATACAGCAATTGCCCAGTATTTCAAGAGGCCCAGGGTCGTTCTGAAAAGCCTCAGATTTTTCTTACCTCTGAGCAAGCTCCATCTGTAGCAGAGAAACAAAAGAAAAGCATTTTTTATGTTTATATGCTGAGGATTGCTGTGGTTTCATTGTATTCTCAGTCACTGTATACAATGGCTCATTTTTCTGTTTTTTCCCTTTTTCTTTTTGTTGTTGTGGCTGAATCCATGATAGTGTAGCCCTAGAGTTGAAAGAAAACCTGCGTAGGGCACTCCTTTGGCAGAACCTCCTCTGTTCTTACTGGATAATGTTAGGAAAATCAAGGGCAGACTGCAGCTATCTAGTCTAAGATCTCTTATAAAGTTTTACAGCTCAGGTGGAAAATGATGAGCCATGCCAAACCAAGCTGTTTATTTTTTAGTTCTGCCAGAGCTCTGACATAATCTTCCCATTTCAGACTGTGACATCCCTGCAAGCAATGTGCTTCCATAAACAATGCTTGTATTCTGAGGCCCGCCACATCGGTATATAGGCACGCTAGAGACTTCTAAGACTAATGGTTGGGGCTCTGCCAGACACAGAGTAATCCTTGTATTTTATCTTTTAAATCACCTTGTTAAAGTGGCAGTATTCCCCCTCTCCTGTATTTGTGAAACTGTATTAAATATCACTTTTACAAAACTACTAGGCCAACAAAAAATGGCTTTTAGAAACAGTTTGTGGCCGATAATCAGAACCCTTAGCTGGATGATCAATGGGAGCTGCCTGGTTAAAGATGCTGATCGAGATATTCAGTGGGCACTCTTTGGATAGTGCAAGGGTGGCCCATAGGAGGAGTGAAGGTGGTGTCGACGCTATCCGGATAAATGCTGATTTTATCCAGTTAGCATGAACTTCAGTTGGCACTTACCCAGCTGCTTAGGCTGTATGGAAAGCAAACCTAAGTAGCAAGCCAGATAAGTACCAGCTGAAAATGACACTAATCGGGTTAATTGATCACAGTTCTCCAGATAGCGCTGCTCAGCCCTGATATTCGGTGGCAGCTCCTATGTGAATATTGCTGAGCACCATGGTATTTAAATAGCAACCTGGTATTATTTTAATGAGAAGCTAGCATAATCTGTTTTTTTTTTTATTAATTTGCATTGCTTACGGACCCAAGATGACTGAATAAGGGGAAGATGCAGCTGACCCCGTTTTCATATTTCTCTGTTATGAGTTAATAATGCAGGGAAAGAGTCTGTCTTATTCCACTAGCTGGCTCCTTACCATGCAGTAAGGACACCAATGGACATCTTCGCTGTTATTTTTTAAATTTTATTATTTCACATAAAAATATATTACAAAATGAGGAAAAGGAGGCAAATAAAAAAATGTTAAATTAATATAAGAATAAGAAGTAATGGATTTACAATGAGAACAGGAAGTAGTCATCATCACATACAACCCTCAAGGAAAAAATGTTTCTTAGCAAATTCCAAAAAGATAAGATCATAAAAGGCCTTCCCCTTCCAGGAAAACAAATATTCCATCAGGACGTAATAGTAGCAACCCCTTAAACCTCATCCCCCTTACAACCATCTGTGAAGCAATCATGGGGAATGAGCCCCATGTAGATAGAACAACTTTGAGTAATGTCATCACTAGCCTATCCACTGGGCCAGCACTGAGAAGCCAGTATTGTCTGCCTCCAGAAGGGGGCAAGGTGTTTGCATTGCTGCAGCAGTGCAGATAAGCCTGTCTCCCCAGACCCAGACCATGGTCCTGTGGCTTGGATGATTTAGACCTGTAGGTTTAACCTGTGCTCTGAGATCAGGTGCACCCTTGTCTCCTCAAGCCAACAGCTACTCTGGATCCAGCACTGTTCCCCACTGGTTCTAGCACTGGTGGGCCAGAGAGTGGACAGGAAGACCCCATGGAACCCCTGAGAAGGGGTGGTAAGTTTGAGCCCAAGCACCCCTTCCCTCTTGCTGTTCTCTACCAGCTTACTGAGCTTTTTTCTATTTTTTTTATTATTCTGATGTTATCTACCTAGATTTCATCAAAGCCTTTAATACTGTTCCTCATAGGAAGATTATCAATAAACTGAACAGCCTGGGGAGGGGTCCCAAGGTGGTGAACTCAATCAGAAATTGATTGACTGACAGACAGAAGGTAATGGTAAATGGAACTCATTCGGATGAAAGGAAGATGATTGGCGGTGTGCCCTGTGACCGGTACTGTTCAGTATATTTTTGAGTGATATTGCTGAAGGACTGAATGGAAAAGTCTGTCTTTTTGCAGATGACACTAAAGTTTGCAACAGAATGGACTCTCCTGAGGGAGTGGATAATATGAGGAAAGATCTAGAAAAGCTGAAAGGATGGTTTAATGCTTGGCAGTTAAGGTTTAATATGAAGAAATGCAGTGTCATGCACTTAGGATGCAGAAATCCAAAGAAATTGTATATGATAGGAGGCAAGAGGTTGGTGTGCATGGACCAGGAGAAGGACCTTGGAGAGATTGTTTCTGAGGATCTCAAGGTGACGAAATAGTGTGACACGGCAGCGGCAAAAGCCAGAAGGATGTTGGGTTGTATACAGAAAGGAATTACCAGCAGGAAGGAGGATTTACTAATGCCACTGTACAAGTTGCTGGTGAGGCCTGACTTGGACTATTGTGTTCAGTTATGGAGACCATATCTTACGAAGGATATTAAAAGACTGGAAATGGTTCAGAGGAAGGCTACAAAAATGATTTGGAGCCTGCACCAGAATATAAGAATATAAGATATTCTATACTGGGTCAGACCAAGGTCCATCAAGCCCAGTATCCTGTTTCCAACAGTGGCCAATCCAGGTCACAAGTACCTAGCAGTTTCCCAAAAAGACACAGATTCCATAATGCTTCTATTGGGGCAAGCAGTGAATTACCCGGGTCCTCTTTAATAATGGTTTATGGACCTTTCCTCCAGGAACTTGTCCAAACCTTTTTTAAACCCAGCTACTCTAACAGCTTTACCTACATCCTCCGGTAACGAATTCCAAAGTTTGATTAGGCATTGAGTGAAAAAATATTTTCTTAGTCTTAAATGGTAGCTTCATTGCATGCCCCCTAGTCTTTCTACTTTTTCATGGCATAAAGAATCGATCTACATTTACCCGTTCCACTCTATTCATTAATTTATAGACCTCTATCATATCTCCCCTCAGTCATCTCTTTTCCAGGTTGAAGAGTCCTAACCTTTAAAGCCTCTCCTCAGAGTGGTAACCTTCCATCCCCTATTCCATTTTGGTGGCTCTTCTCTGTACCTTTTCTAATTCCGCTATATCCTTTTTAAGATACAGTGACCAGAATTGCACACAATATTCAAGGTGCGGTCGCACCATGGAACGATACAGAGGCATTAAAATATCCATTGTTTTATTCTCCATTCCTTTCCTTATGATTCCTAGTATTCTATTTGCCTTCTTCGTCACCACTTCACATTGGGCAGAGGGTTTCAATGTGTTAGCCACGATGATGCCTAATTCTTTTTCCTGGGTGGTGGTTCCTAATGTGGAACCTTGCATCGTGTAACCATAGTATGGGTTGTTCTTTCCTAGGTGCATAACTTTGCACTTGTCCACATTCAATTTCATCTGCCATTTGAACATCCTATCTTCCAGTTTATCAAGGTCCACTTGCAATTTTTCACAATCCTCTTGGGTTTTAAGAACTTTGAATAATTTTGTGTCAACTGCAAATATGACAACCTCACTCATTATTCCCATTTCCAGCTCATTTACGAATATGTTAAAAAGCAGCGGACCCAGCACAGATCCCTGGGGTACTCCACTATTCACCTTTCTCCATTGGAAAAATTGGCCATTCAGCCCTACCCTCTCCTTTCTATCTTTTAACCTGATCCACAATAGTACACTGCCTCCTATACTATGACTTTTTAACTTCACCAGGAGTCTCTCATGAGGGACCTTGTCAAAGGCTTTCTGAAAATCCAGATACACTATATTGACCAGCTCACATTTGTCTACTTGTTTATTAACACCTTCCAAAAACTATAACAGATTAGTAAGACAAGACCTTCTTGGCTAAAGCCATGTTGGCTTTCTCCCATTAAACTATGACTATCTACATGTTCAGTAATTTTGTTCTTTATAATGGCTTCTATCATTTTGCCTGGTACTGATGTCAGGCTTATCGGCCTGTAGTTTCCCAATAACCCCTTGAACCCTTTTAAAAAATTGGCGTTACATTGGCCATTCGCCAATCTTCAGGTACTACAGATGATTTTAATGACAGTTCACAGATTACTAATAGTAGGTGTATACCATCTTGTCCGGGTGATTTGCTACTCTTTAGTTTATCAAATAGTTGCAATATATCTTCCCAGTTTATCGATATTTCTTTAAATTCTTCTGATGCATCACTTTTAAATACCATTTCAGTCATGAGAAACTTCTCTACATCTTCTTCAGTAAAGACCGAAGCAAAGAATTTATTCAGTCTTTCCACTCTGGCCTTGTCCCCTCTTTTAGTGCCCCTTATACCCCTCTGTCATCTAATGGTCCAACTGACTATCACAAATTTTTTGCTACTAATTTACTTGCATTTTTGCTTCCACAGCAAGCTTCTTCTCAAATTCTCTCTTTGCCTGCCTTACATCTAACTTGCCAGTTCCTATATTGTTTACAGTATTTGTCATTTGGCTACTTTTTCCATTTCCTGAAAGATGATTTTTGGCTACAACAGCCTCTCTGACCTCACCTATAAACCATACTGGCAGTTTTTTGGACTTCCTTCCACCTTTCTTAAAGCATGGAATACAGCTGGTCTGGGCTTCCAAGACAGTATTTTCTAACAACGCTCATGCTTGATGTAAATCTTTAACCTTTGCAGCTGCTCCTGTTATTTTTTTCTTAACTATTTTCCTCATTTTATCAATTTTGAAAGTAAAAAAGGCAATATTGTGGATTTCCTTCCTGTCCTTCCTCCTTTTATGAAATCAAACTCAATCATGCTATGATCACTATTGCCAAGTGGCCCCAACATCCTTATCTCTTGCACCAGATCTTGTGTTCTACTAAGGACTAGGTCCAAAGTGGTTTCCCCTCTTGTCAGTTCATGAACCAACTTCTCCAGAAACTGTCATTTATTTCATCTAGAAACTTTATCTCCCTAGCATGTCCTGCCGTGACACTGACCCAGTCGATATTGAGGTAATTTAAATCATCCGTTATTATTACTGTGCTGTAACTTTTGTTAGCTTCCCTGATTTTTTTGAGCATTTCATCATCCATCTGTTCATTCTGGCCAGGCGATCGGTAGTACACGCCCACTGCCATCGCCTTCCCCTTTTTACATGGAATTTCAACCAATAGAGATTCTACCATGTATTTTGTTTCCTGCAAAACTTTAATCCTGCGTGACGCGATGCCCTCTCAAACATAGAGCGTAACCCCTCCACCAATTTGATCTACTCTATCATTGTGATATAATTTGTACCCAGGTATCAGTGTCCCACTGGTTGTCCTCCTTACACCAGGTCTCTGAGATACCAATCATATCTAACCTTTCATTTAATGCTATATATTCTAACTCTCCCATCTTATTTTAGAGGTAGTATTTTATTCATATTAATCTGGTTATCAGTAGGCAAGGGTAAGTTATTTATTTAACAGGTTTTATATACTGCTTTATCATTTCAATCAATGTGGTTTACATTGTAACTTAAACTTGGCTATGTACATTAAACAGGAACATTGATATCTTGGATTTTTCTGAGGCAATAAAGGGTTAAGTGACTTGCCCAAGGCCACAAGGCGTGCTGGTGGGAATTGAACCCTGGTCTCTGGGTACCTAAGCCAGTGCTCTTAACCATTAGGCTATTCCTCCACTCCGAATCTTTGGAATCTTTAAGCTCTATCTGCTCTGTACTCAAGGGCATTTGGGTTACATTTGTCTTTATTGGACAAATTGGAAGTATGAGAAGATACTTCAAGACCTAAATATGTATACTCTAGAGAAGAGGAGGGACAGGGTAGATATGATACAGACCTTTAAATTCTTAAAGAGTATTAATGAACAGACAAACCTTTTTCAAAGATGAAGAAGCTATAAAACTAGAGGGTATAACATGAAGTTGCCAGGGGGTAAACTGAAAGGCAATGTCAGCAAATACTTTATCACTGAAAGGGTGGTGGATGCTTGGAATGCCCTCCCGATGGAAGTGGTGGGGGCAAATACAGTGATAGAATTCAAAATAGCATGAGACAAACACAGTGGATCCCTTCATACCAACAGGATAAAATCAAATAAACTTAACTATCTCTTATATTTCAACAAATACGGGTGACCTGCACGGAGCGGTGGGTACGCCTGCTCTTGCCACCTTGCTGAGCAGACTAGATGGACTATGTTGGTCTTTATCTGCCATCATATACTATGTTACTATGTAACAGAGTGGACTCCCCTTAGGGAGTGGACAACATAAGGAAAGATCTACAAAAGCTGGAAGAATAGTCTAATGCTTGACAGTTAAGATTTAATATGAAGAAGTGCAGTATAATGCACTTGGGATGCAGAAATCCAAGGGAAATGTATGCAACAGAGGGTGAGAGGTTGGTGTACATGGCCAGAAGAAGGAATTCAGAGTGATTGTTTCTGAGGATCTCAAGGTGGCGAAACAGTGTGACAAGGCAAAGGCCAAAAGTCAGAAGGATGCTGGATTGCATACAGAGAGGAATTACCAGCAGAAAGGAGGAGGTATTAATGCCAATGTACAAATCACCGGTGAGGCCTTACTTGGAGTACCATGTTAAGTTTTGGAGACCATATCTCACAAATGTTATTAAAAGATTTGAAATGGTTCAGAGGAAGGCAACCAAAATGATTTGGAGCCTGTGCCAGAAGACATATGAGAAGAAGACCTAAATATGTACTGTATATGCTAGAGTAGAGGAGGGACATGGGAATTATGATACAGACCTTTAAATACTTAAAGGGTATTAATGAACAAACAAACCTTTTTCAAAGATGGGGACGTTGTAAAACTAGAGGACATAACATGAAGCTGCAAGGGGGTAAACTGAAAGGCAATGTCAGGAAATACTTTTTCACTGAAAGGGTGGTGGATGCTTGGACTGCCCTCCTGATGGAAGTGGTGGGGGCAAATACAGTGACAGAATTCAAAATGTCATGGACAGACACAGTGGATCCCTTAATAACAACAGGATAAAATCAAAATAAACATAACTATCTCTTTTATCTCAACAAATAGGGGTGGCCTGCGTGGCGTGTACATCCCTAAACAAAGGCACGGGGAGAGGTAACCTGCATGGAGCGGCAGGTGCACCTACTTTTGCCAGCTTGCTGGGAAGACTAGATGGACCATACTGGTCTTTATCTGCCGTCACATACTATGTTACTATGTTTCCAATTGACTTTCTAGTTGGCTAACTTTAGCTGCTTGTAATAAAGCAGCTTCAAATTAAAAAGAAACAACCAAGTCTCTGCTTTTTAGGCAGCCAGGCTTCTCGGCCATCTTGGGTTTCTGCTGCTGGTCTGACAGGTGCCGGGATTCCCTTTATGGGGTTCCTTTTTCACTATGGTTTTGCCTTGCTTTTCAATGGTTCTTCTATTTACACTTTTTTTTCTTTTTGCTACTTGGAGCTCAGCCATGATGCTGGGTGCTGCACCTCTTGTAGATCTCATCAGGTCAACTTCACGGTGGGTTCTTTTTGCCCCAGATGTGATAGAGGATACCTTGGGGTCTGTTTTCTTGGTACTTTTGGAACACACCACACAGGGCCCAGAGCCCGATACCCAGACCTATGCCTCCCCTATGGGGGGCCCAGGTCCCACTGCCACCTCTCTCTCATTCATCCATTCTTTTGGGAGACCTGTTTATCCCCTATAGGGGTCAGCTGGGATGAAGAGGAAGAATCTCTTTCTCCAGCAGATGAGTCAGCGGAAGAGGGGGAGCTTCCCCTGGTGGAAGGCGAAGATCCATCAGTGAATCGTCTTTTTCACAGGGAGGACCTCTCCATTCTGATTCAGGACACTAAGATAGCCTTATGAAAAAGACTGAATAGTCCTCATCTTTCTGATGGATTGCTATCTGCATCTTTGTATTAGTGAGTTTAGTTTTTTAGAATTGTTAAGGGAGTAGGAAACCTAAAATAAAGAAGGCCTTTATGATTATTTGGTATATTTTATGCTATTTTCTGTTAGCTTCCCAATGATCTACTAATAATCTGTTAAGGGTTAATCTTTTGCTGATGACAATACACTGTGGTGTCAAATTTCACTCTCCCTCTTAATTGGAATAATTAACTATAAATTAAGGGATGTGTCTGCCTGGGTGGGTATTAACTATCTGACTATTTTCTTTTCAGTCTTTAAGGGTTACCTAAATCTAACAGAAATTAATTTAAAATTTCTAAAGTAAGCTGCTATTTGCTTGCTTTCTTTTAGATTATAAGGGCCTACCTAAATCTTATGAAATTAATTTTAAACCGCCAATGCAAGCTGAGAAGTAATTTTGCTTTTTTAATGAAATAAAAAATAGAACTTTCCAAGTCACCAAGTTTGCCAGTAAAGCAACATTCACTTACCCACAGATGCTCCGTCCACTTTCAGCCTTGCTTCAGAAAAGATCAAGCACATAGTAAATAGTCCTATTGAGAGTAATGGGGCTTATGTTATTTAAGGTGCATTAAATCACATTAACACAGAAGTTAATGAGGCCCTGAGTTTGTAACTGAGGCACTGGAGGACTTGCACAAGGTCATAAAAGTGACTTGCACAAGGTCATAAAAAGCATCAATAGGATGTGAACCCTGGTTTCTCAGGTCACTGTTTTAACCACTGGGTTACTCCTCCACTCCAAGATAGGTGATAGGGACTCCACACCTCCTTTGCCAGAACACAGACTTCTTCCTTCCATCCCACATGAAAAATCCGTTTAAAATCCTGAGAACCAGTTTAAAACCCTACTTGCCAATGTGCTCTTACTTAGTTTGGCAAGTAACAGATCACGATTTACTATATCGCAGGTGGAGGAAATATCACACAGTAAAGCTGAATCAATCCACCACACCACACATACAGGTCCAAAGATTTTATAGGGGCAGACCTAACCAAAGCAGCCATCCCATTACCAGAAGACAGCATCCACCTACTGATTAGGTTAGAATGAATAGTTCTTCATACAAAGCATGCTGGAATAACAAGAGTCCTAAAAGGATCCTTAAATATTTTAAGTATCATATCCAGCATCATCCACTGCTCAGGATGCCTTTTTAATCATCCTCAGCAATGTTTGAGGCCAAACACTTAAGTAGCAGCCTTGGATAGGGCATAAACTTCTACCAGGAATGTACCTCTGTAGAATTTCTGTCAAGTATGCAGCATTTGTGTTACATATATCTTTACATAAGAACATATGATATGCCATACTGAGTCAGAACAAAGGCCTATCAAGCCCAGTATCCTGTTTCAAACAGTGATCAATCCAGGAACTCAAACTGTACATAGTCTACGCGGTTTACTCCCAGGGATAAGCAAGTTTACCTCAATAACCATTTTATTTACTTGTCAAAACCTTTTTTTAAACCCAGCTATACTATCACTAATCACTCTCTGGGAAGCTGGAGCTAGCAGTAAGAGAGCTAAGATGGAACATGCTTGTTGAATGTGAGTAAAACAGAGGCTCTGTGGATTGGTAGGGAAGAAATGGAGAAAACCTTTGGGCAACAACCTGCACCTGGCAACAAGCTAAATCCCTTAAATGCATGTTGCCACAACTATGCTTTCACCAGCCTGCAAAGACAAATAATGGCAGCAAAGATCATTTTGAACGCAAAGAAGTGGCACGGAGCTTCCCCTTCATTGTTTGAACTGCACTGGTTGCCAGTAGACTTAAAAATAAAGTTTAAATTGCAAACTTTTGCCCCTAAAAATATTGGAGACAGGACCCAATGTCTTTATACAAATATGTGAAGATCTACATTGCTCCTCGGGCTTTAAGAACAAAGAAAAATATTCTACTGGAACTTCCACTGGTTAAGTCTTACAGATTGACAGCTATACAGGGTTGGTACTAGAAGGACTGGCTCCATTGCAGTGGCATAGGTTGCCAACATTGCTTAGAAATGAAGGTAAATCAATAAAACAATACCCAATCAAAACAGAGTGAAGCTGTGGCTCAGAATAAATGTGCATAAAGCATAAACTCAGTACTTCATGGAGGAAAAATATTATTAGGAGGAAAAGGATCTCAGCTATCCTTCAGCACCTTAAATACCTGACATAGATACAATAACTATCAGGTAGGGCTTACCACATCATGGATCCAAAAACTCCAATATATTAATTCAAATTATTCTATTTAAATACTCAAATCTTTCAAATATGCAAATAGAACTTCAACACAGTTATCTCATACATCTGTCAGTAAAGCTTCAAGTACAGGGGATCCGATGTATATATCCCCTGACACCCCAACGCTAGTTGCTGCGCTTAAATGTTTCACTTAAAGCTTCGTCAGGGAGTGGTCCTGGATAAGCAGTATTTTAATATGTACATGCTGAAATGACAAATAATCATAATCAATTTAATACATCTGATAAAAAGTTGATTTTGGCGAGTTATTATATGGGTTTTAATTTGTGAAGAGTGGATTTGATGAGAAATGAGTAGGTTGGAATACAATATTTATTAATTATAGGAGGTTGTGTGTGGGGTGAGTTAGACTATAGGATGTCTAGTTGTGCAAATTATGATTCTGAAATCTTACTATCAGGAGAGACAGCTTATTTGATGTTTGTTTAGATGCTTTATAGAACTGTATTTTGCCATTGCTTTCTAATTGGAACCCACTTTGAATGTGACTGATGGAGGCATGTTATAAGTCTCATTTTAAATTAAATTTGATTCCAGTCAAATTCTATCAGATAGTTTATTCCAAAGATTTGGAGCTGCTATAAAATTGTCCTCGTCCTAGAATATTGTAACCACCACTCCTTGAAAGATGAAACAGAAAACAAATCCTTCTGGGCTCAGCACATTACCCAGTGGAATATACTGAGGGACCATTTCATTTTTAACCACCCCTCTATATTTAACCAATAACCAGCATAATTTTCTTAATAAAGGGGAAATGTGCTTTCTACTTCCCAAACATGTTAAAACTGTGCTGCCTTATTTTGTAACAGCTGCAAATGTAGTAAAGAAAATTTAAACAGACCCATTAATAACATATTTCTATAATCTAAGTTGCCCTAATCTGGAGGACTACTCTATAGTGATAAAAACACTATCTATACAAGCTTTGATACGTGCACATCAAACGACAGCGCTGCATCCAACCACATATAATACCTAGATTCCTTGTGGCTTTCTGTATTGCGATCTTTGTCCCTTCAATCTCAAACCTAAAGTATTTCCCCCATTCTTCCCTACCAATCCACAGAGCCTCTGTTTTACTCACATTCAACAAGTTTGTTTCATCTTAGCCCACTTACTACTTCCTACAACTTCACAGAAATATGTTGTGCTTCTTCCAAATGCTTATCCTCAAGTGGTACGAAGATCTGAATATCATCTGCATGGAAGTGAAATTTCAAACCTAGTGACTCTAAAACTACACAAAGAGGGATCACAAAGATATTAAACAGAGCCAGTGATAACATCAAACCTTGTGGCACGCCATAGGTCATGTCCCAAGGGTTCACATATACATTTTCCAAATCACTTGCTGTTCCCTTCCTTTTAAAAACAAGCCAAATCATTTCAGGCTGTCCCAGCAAGCTCAGTGCATCTTAACCAATCCAAGACCATGATGTATTATGTCAAATGCATGCTCAGCTCTTTGTGCAGGGCCCGATACACATTATCCAACAATGTCAGCAATACAGTCTCCATATTACAGTACTTATGGATATCTGATTGATATTAATTCAGTACTGGATGTGAGTCCAAAAAATCCTCCAACTGCAATCCTACCATTTTTTCTATCACCTTTGCCAGAAAGGCCAGGTTTGACACAGATTTTGAATTGTTCATTGGGCCCGGTGACAATTTCTTCAGGAATGATCTTCAATGGCTTTGGCATCACTCCACTCCCCTTTCCCCCTCCCCCTCAATTCAAGGTGGTTTTTACAATTTGTGTTATTCTCCTGGTCAAAGCTTGACTACTACCTTTCATTAAAACCAAAGGACAGGGATCTATTGGACAAGTAATGCCCTCTGCCTAACGTACCACAGTGTTCTTTCTATTTTATTAATCTGCAACACCTTCAATTGGTCTCTGGGCAGTTTCTCCAAATAGTCTAGTTTTGCACATACCATAACAATCAAGAACCTCACTTCTAAGTCAGAGTATGTGGAGTGTGATCTCAGTCCCTCGGATTTACTGCTAATGCTCAGCATAGTACCTGCATCGTGCCAGAAAGAGCCTCCCCTCTGAAGTTTGTAAGATGTTACATGTATGGAGAATTTATCAAGGTGTGCTTGGAAATTCCTCTTAATTAAGCCTGTGGCATTCAACATGATGGGAAACAGCTCACTATCTTTCTACCACATTATCTTGGTCTCTGACTGCATTTCTTGGTACTTGAAGATTTTCTTCCTCTCAACACAATTCACAGAACAATCACTTGGAACTGACACCTCTCAATGCCGTTCTGGTGATGTTCTCCTTTACCATTATATCCAGCTTCCTCGCATCCAGCTTTGTATAGGTCAGAATGGGAGTAACCTCTTAATTTTCTGTAATTCTTTTAGGGTCATGCTCCAGTGCTTTTCAGGCACACTGATGTGGTAGTGTTTGCAGAGTTTCCAATGGATGAGGCATACTACTTTATTGTGCCTTTCTGTATAGAAACTTTTGGCCATTAGAACGTCACAGCCAGCTATAAGGTGAGTCACTGTTTCCAGATCTTTCTTACAGAATCAACATATGTCTGTTTAGACAGTTTTTTTCAATGCTTGCTGTAAACCATCTTGTCCATAATCTGCTGTCCTGGGCTGCAACTATCACTCACCCTGTAACACCAATTTTTAAAAAGGGTTCAAGGGGTGATCCGGGAAACTACAGGCTGGTGAGCCTGACATCAATACCAGGCAAAATGGTAGAAACCAGTATAACGAACAAAATTATTGAACATGTAGATAGTCATGATTTAATGGGAGAAAGCCAACATAGCTTTAGCCAAGAAAGGTCTTGTCTTACTAATCTGTTATATTTTTTTGAAGGTGTGAATAAACAGGTAGACAAAGGTGAAATGGTCGATACAGTGTATCTGGATTTTCAGAAAGCCTTTGACAAGGTCCCTTCTTGGCAAAGTTAAAAAGTCATGGAATAGGAGGCAGTGTACTATTGTGGATCAGGAACTGGTTAAAAGACAGAAGGCAGAGCTAGGGCTGAATGGCCAATTTTCCCAAGGGAGAAAGGTGAATAGTGGAGTACCCCAGGAATCTGTGCTTGGTCTGCTGCTTTTTAACATATTCGTAAATGACCTGGAAATGGGAATAATGAGTGAGGTAGTCAAACTTGCAGATGACACAAAATTATTCAAAGTTGTTATAAAACCCATGAGGATTGTGAAATATTGCAAGAGGACTTTGGGTTGTTTGCCCTTGTCCACATTTGAATGTCTAGTCTTAGAATTTGTCAAACTATGATTACACGATGCAAGGTTCCACATTAGGAACCACCACCCAGGAGAAAGATTTAGGCATCATCATGGATAACATGTTGAAACCCTCCGTCCAGTGTGCAGCGGCAGCCAAGAAGGCAAATAAAATGTTAGGAATCATAAGGAAAGGAATGGAGAATAAAACAATGGATATTATAATGCCTCTGTTTTGTTCAATGGTGTGACTGCACCTTGAATAATGTATGCAATGCTAGTCGCCGTATCTTAAAAAGGATATAGTGGAATTAGAAAAGGTTCAGAGAAGAGCCATCAAAATGGTAAAGGGGATGGAAGGATATCTCTATGAGGAGAGGCTTAAAAGGTTAGGGCTTTTCAATTTGAAAAAGAGACGGCTGACGGGAGATTTGATAGAGGTCTATAAATTAATGAATAGAGTGGAACAGGTAAACGTAGATCAAAATGCCATCAAAATGTGGAAAGATGAGAGGATATGCAATGAAGCTACAGTGTAACCCGTTTAAGACTAATAAGAGAAAATATTTTTTCACTCAACGCGTAATCAAACTCTGGAATTTGTTACCAGAGGATGTAGTAAAAGCTATTAGTTTAGCTGGGTTTAAAAAAGGTTTGGACAAGTTCCTGGAGGAAAGGTCCATAAATCATTATTAAGAGGACCCAGGTAATCCCACTGCTTCACCCAATACAAGCATTATGGAACCTGTGTATCTTTCTGGGAAACTGCTAGGTACTTGTGACCTGGATCGACCACTGTTGAAAACAGGATACTGCTTGATGCACCTTGGTCTGACCCAGTATGGCATTTCTTATGTTCTTATGTTTGGTTTTATTTCACCTCTCCTTAACCATTCATGTGTCCGTTCTTGATCGACAAAGGGTTCCTGGAGTAACACTCTGTATTTGTGCATTTGCCACTTGTTTTTCCTCATTTGCTGATCTAGTAACATAGTAACATATAGTAACATAGTAAATGACGGCAGATAAAGGCCAGTATGGTCCATCTAGTCTGCCCAGCAAGATGGCAAGAGGAGTTGCACCTCTCACTCTGTGCAGGTCACCCCTCCCCATGTCTTTGTTTAGGGGTGAACCCACCACTCCATGTAGGACACCCCTATTTGTTGAGATGTTAGATGGTACCGTTTATTATGTTTTTATCCTGTTGCTGTAAAGGGATCCAATGTGTTTGTCCCATGCCTTTTTGAATTCCGTCACCGTGTTTGCCCCCACCACTTTCATTGGGAGGGCATGCCAAGCATCCACCACCCTTTCAGTGAAAAAATATTTCCTGACATTGCCTTTCAATTTACCACCTTGCAGCTTCATGTTATGCCCTCTAGTTTTACAGCTTCCCCGTCTTTGGAAGAGGTTTGTTTGTTCATCATTTCTCTTTAAGTATTTAAATGTCTGAATCATATCTCCCCTGTCCCTCCTCTCCTCCAAAGTATACATATTTAGGTCTTCAAGTCTCTTCTCATAAGGCTTCTGACGCAGGCTCCAAATCATTTTGTTTGCCTTCCTCTGAACAGTTTCTAGTCTTTTTACATCTTTTGCAAGATATGGTCTCCAAAGCTGAACACAGTATTCCAAGTGAGGCCTCACCAGTGACTTGTACAGTGGCATAAGTACCTCTTCCTTTCTGCTGGTAATCCCTCTTTGTATCCAGCCCAACATCCTCCTGGCTTTTGCCACCGCCTTATCGCACTGTTTTGCCACTTTGACATCATCAGAGATAATCACACCAAGGTCTTTCTCCTGAACCGTGCACACCAACCTCTCTCCCCCTATCGCGTACATTTCCCTTGGATTTCTGCTACCCAAATGCATGAGACTGCACTTTTTCACATTAAATCGTAGTTGCCAAGCATTAGACCATTCTTCCAGCTTTTGTAGATCTTTTCTGTTAACCACTCCCTCAGGGGAGTCCACTCAGTTGCAAATTTTTGTGTCATCTACTACTACTACTACTAAGCATTCATAAAGCACTACCAGTTGCACACAGCGATGTACAATGAAAACACAAAAAGACAGTCCCTGCTCAAAAGAGCTTACAATCTAAAAAGACAAAGCAAGAAAAGGAGTAGAAAAAGATAAGAACAAGGGCAAAGAGACAAGAGCAGGAGATACAGGACAAAGGAAAGAGGTAAGAACAAGTGTAAGAGGAAGAAAGAAAGGTGAAATAAAAGAGGGGAAGGAAGGAGAACAGCAAAATCAAGAGCCAAAGGCAGAGGCAAAAAGATGAGCTTTTAACTTGAGTTTGAAGAGGGGAAAAGAAGATGCCTGACATACAGAAAAAAGGAAGTTTATTTCAAGCATAAGGAGCAGCAAGATGAAAAGAGCGGAATCTGGAGTTGGCAATAGAGGAGAAGGGCATAGCAAGAAGCAACTGGGAAGAAGAACGGAGTACACGAGGGGGGAAATAGGGAGAAATGAGAGAAGAAAGGTACTGAGGAGCCACAGAGTGAATGCACTTATAGGTCAGAAGGAGAAGCTTAAAGTGAATACGGAAACGGATAGGGAGCCAGTGAAGAGATCTGAGGAGAGGTGTGATGTGGGCAAAACGAGGCTGACGGAAAATCAAACAGGCAGCGGAGTGCTGAATAGACTGAAGAGATGAGACTGAGGGAGACCAGCAAGAAGAGGTTACAATAATCAAAGCGGGAGGTGATTAGGGAATGGATGAGGGTTTTAGAAGTGAGCTCAGAGAGAAAGGGGCAGATTTTGCCAATGTTGAAGAGAAAGAAGCGACAGGTCTTAGTGATGAATTGGATATGAGAGGAGAAAGAGAGCAAAGAGTCAAAAATAACACCCAAATTGCGAGCAGATGTAACAGGTTGGAGAACAGAGCCATCAACAGAGACTGAAAAAGAAGAAGGAGAAAGGGAAATTTTAGGAGAAAAAAACGAGAAGTTCAGTCTTGGCCATGTTCAATTTCAGGCGACGACGGAACATCCAGGCAGCAATGGCAGAGAGACAGCAAGAGATTCGGGACTGGAAAGCAGAAGAAAGATCAGGAGTAGAGATAGATTTGGGAGTCATCAGCATAGAGATGGTACTGAAAACCATGAGAGGAAATAAGCGCACCAAGGGATTGAGCATAGAGAGAAAAAAGAAAGGGACCCAAGACAGAACCCTGGAGGACACCAACCGAGAGTGGGGTAACAGAGGAGGAGGAGCCACCAGAACATACACTAAAGGAGCGATGGGAGAGATATGAGGAGAACCAGGAGAGAACAGAGTCCCTAAAGCCAAGCGAGGACAAAGTGTCAAGGAGAAGATCATGGTCAACAGTGTCAAAGGCAGCAGAAAGGTCAAGGAGGATGAGGACAGAGTAAAGGCCTTTAGATTTAGCCAGGAACAAGTCCCTGGAGACTTTGACAAGAGCAGTTTCAGTAGAGTGCAAAGGACGAAAACCGGATTGTAAGGGATCGAGAAGAGCATGGGAAGAGAGGAAGTCAAGACAACGGCGGTAAACCGCACGTTCAAGCAGTTTAGAAATGAAAGGAAGGAGAGAGATAGGGCGATAATTAGAAGGACAAGAGGGATCAAATGAGAGTTTCTTAAGGAGAGGCGTGACCACAGCATGTTTAAAGTCAGCCGGGACAGTAGCAGTGGAGAGCGAAAGGTTGAGAATATGAGAAATGGAGGGGACAACGGTAGAGGAAATAGAGGAGAGGAGATGGGAGGAGATAGGATCAGAGGAGCAAGTGGTGAGCTTGGAGGAGGAGAGAAGAAGAGCAGTTTCATCAATAGAAATCATAGGGAAGGAAGAGAGGGTAGGATGAGAAGGGGGGAGAGAATGAAAGCAGGAAAGGGAAATCGGGAAATTCAGGAAAGGAAAGGGAAATCAGTCCTTCAGCAATATCACTCACAAATACATTGAACAGTGCCGGGCCCAGGACTGAACCCTGGGGCACCCCGCTCATCACCTTCCTTTCATCCGAGTGAGCTCCATGTACCATCACCTTCTGTTGTCTGTCAGTCAACCAATTTCTAATCCAGTTTACCATCTTGGGACCCATCCCCAAGCTACTGAGTTTATTGACAAGCCTCTTATGAGGAACAGTATCAAGGCTTTGCTGAAATCCAGGTAGATGACATCCATTGCATGCCCCTGATCTAGACCCTTGGTCACCCAGTCAAAGAACTCAAATCAGATTTGTTTGGCAAGACCATCATTTGGTAAAACCATGTTGCCTCGGATCTTGCAACCTGTAGGTTTTGAGAAAGTTCATTATTCGCTCTTTCAGGAGCGCCTCCATTACTTTTCCCGCCACTGAGGTAAGGCTCACAGGCCTGTAGTTTGACACTTCTTCCCTGTTACCACTTTTGTGTAGAGGAACGACATCAGCCATTCTCCAGTCTGATGTCGTTCCTCTACACAAGCCTTTGAAGATTTTTTTCTCCTGTATTGCCAATTCTGTTACTTCCCTTCCTGTGTATGCTTGCGGTTGCTCACTCATTCCTTCTAGTCATTGGAACACTTGTCAGAATTTGACGATGGAGACAGATTCTAGAAGCTTACTTTCATATTTCAGCACTTTTTACGCATTTGGATCCGATGATGCATTTAGATAGGCCTGAAGGCCTATGACAGTAGCTCTGTAGGTGTAATCAATCTCTATGACTCTATGATGCCTAGTCCTCCTTCAGCTCTAGGGGTGTACAGTCTCGGCATACACTGATTCTTGTAAATCACCTCATGGGCAAGGAGGAGCTTTCTTGTTCTTACATCCAGTTTTTCAAGATCTTTTAGAGGCCAATCTACAATCCGAAACCTGTATGTGAGTACAGGAATTAGCAGCTGATTAAAGGCTTGTATTTTATTCTATGATGTAAAAGCACTTTTCTATAATGATTTTAGTTTCCTATAGTATTCTTTACTGAGCTTTTCTCTTAGTAGTGTCTGCTTGAGTGTCATTCCTTCCTCTACTTAGAGATATTTATATGCCTTCCTGTTCGTGTCTCTGGCTTTAAGAAGATGCTTCTAAATATTTTTCTGACAAGTCAATTTGTGATGTTTTTCCAACTCATTGATTTGGCATTCTAACCTATTCTGTTCTTCGTTATTCAATGTGTTATGTGGTTAGCATAATTAATAATTTTGCCTCTTGGTGCTATCTTTAGGTTTCCATAAGGATAGGATCCTAGTCCTGTGGATCTTCATTTGCTGGAAATGTTCTGTTAGTATCTCTAACCAGATCAAGAAATGTCCTTTTCCCCAACAGGGAGAGATTCAATTTCTAGGTGCCTGTTCTTCTGTGCCCTTTGCCAGTCTCAATGTTGTTAACAATAATTAGACAATATTGCAGAAATAAAACTTTATTCATTTTGGTCATAGCACTGGGGACAGATCTCAGTAACAATGGTTCTCTGTATCCCTTACATATCTCCGGCAGTTTGCTAAATAGAACACTCAGGTACACATTATTCTAGACACATCTTTACATTTGCCTAATTCAAGACATAGAAGGTAATATTGTTGCAGTTGGGCACAAGGAAATACTAGAGTCAGCAAAATTATCCCCTATGGTGGGGGCTACTACTAAATATGCTTTTTATCAGAGACTGTGCAGACTATAAAAAAGAGAAAAATCATGTGCATTCCCTCTTATCAGGCCATGACTTCAGAGACAGTTCACCCAGCATGTCTCAGACCAGGGAAGGACTGCTTTTTATCAGTCTAAGGCAGTTCAGATAGGAAAAATCTGAAGTAATGGTATTTTACATAGACCTTTGCCCAGTTTACACATTCATTTACCCACATTCTCAGCTAGTCACATGCACATAAATTTACACAGATCACTATAGGCTACATTGTGAACTGTTATTTCTATTCCTTAACACTCCTCTCTTTGGTTCTATACAGAACCATGAGCATAAAAGGTGAGCGGGAGCAAGTAAGTGAATATAATGTAACATTGTACAATAGCACTAGAGAGCATGCATAGCACTGCACATATCCACATAAGACTCAGTCTCTGCTCAACAGAGCCTACACCCTATTCAAGACAAACACAACAAAGAGAGGACCAGTAGTAAGGAGGTCCTCATCCTTGGATTTACACACACTACTTGAAAAGGACAATAGCAACACACAATAAGAAAAACATCATGACTCTAACTGGTGCTATACCCAGTAGGATGGCGTTACCCAAGGATTCAAGTTATCTAAAGAGAGATCATTGCTCCAACTTCTAAAAAGTGCCTGTACAACTTCTAGAGCCTTTGCACAATAGTTACTCTACATAGTCTCAAGAGGGTTTAAAAGAAACATTCAAAAATTCACAGGTATGACACTCCTCTGGCCATTCTGACACAGCTCCTAAAGCAAGAGGCAATGGGATGATCAATGGGTTCTTCTCAGATGGTCGGACCATAGTCATCTTCAGGTGCAGGGGTAGCAGTCAGAAGCCACAGGGCCCTATGCCTTCATGTCCCCATCTGGAGCAGGTACCAGCCTGAAGTAAAGCACACACCCAAGGATCAAGACCTTGTAGCTTAACAACAGTGCCGTTAATTAGCAAAACCTAATAGAGACTTTTTCCAGTGAGGAGCAAAACAATTCTTTCACTGGTGAACCATGATTTTGTACCCAGTCACAGGGTTGCAAAGGATGACAGTTCTTCAGGCAATCATAGTCTACTTCCTGCACCAGTTTGTTGGAAATAGAACACAGTGCCCTAGTTAAACTTGCAGAATACCCAAGGAGAGGATCATGAAAGAAGTCATGGGATCCAAGCAGCACCATTAGGGTTCTATCCATCAGACAGGATGTCATAAGTAGAGAGTTAAAGGGGTTTTCCCCCCAGGGAATACATTTTATGTGCATAAGAGCAACTACAAAGACCTTGACCGAGTTTAGTATGGAAAAATCTTAGCTAATTTTTGTTCTTTATGATACCAGATGTTCTTCTCCAGTTTTCCCAGAAGGCTGAAGCTAGTAAGGCTTTGATACTAAAAACAGTACAAATTTTGCATGACTTAAGAAGTAGCTCTATCAGAGGAAATGACTTCAGCAATCCCATCTCTACTCACAAACAGTCCTCCAGACGTTTCTGAACAATGACACAAAGATCAACCAACACTAATACCTATACGAGTTAAACCATAGATAGCAGGAAAACACACACACACACAAACCCTCAAAATCCTGCAACAGCAGAGTGAAACATATGTTCTTATCAATAAATTACCCCATCCCCCCTTTGTTTCCAGTGTGAGGCACATGGGGAGTCATTCTGGAAACAAACAAGGAAGGAGCGAAGAAGAGGTAACAAATAACTTAATGGATAACCATATACAAGTCTGTACAAAGCCATATAAATGTGCCCTGTGCAACTTACAAACCTGGTGCACACCCCATGCCCAGCATTGCCCTTCTGCCCCTGTCCTCCATATCCAGCATCTTCCCATCTTACCCCCCCCCCCACCCCCTCCACTCTGCCAGCCCAAGCTGCCCTTGCCTGCTGCTGCTTTTTCTGTTCCCTTGGCAGCAGCGGTGGTGGATCTGCAAATTTAACAAAATAAATCACACATGTCTTCCTGACTCCGCACTTGCACGGTCGACCTGATTCCTCCACCCTCAGATGTATGCTCGCATCAGAGGAGGGAGGGAGGAGACCGGCCAATCAAGCGTGGAGTTGTAAAGATCTGTGTGGGTTTTTTTAATTGGAGGTCTGCTGCTACAAATAGGGAACAGGAACAGCGGCGGTGGAGCAAGGGCAGGCCAGGCAGGCAGTGTTACAGGAGGCAGAGGTCAATGGTTGGCAACCCTAATGTGCCCCTATTTTTTTGCACCCTGTGCGGCTGCACCACTTGCAGAGGCCTAGGTACAGCGCTGACCATATAACATAAAAAAAGGACTCATTGAACTCAAGGAATGTTACATTTCAGGTACTGATGAGACATTCTAGTATATGCTCTTTTCTGAATCGTAAGAAAACTGCCCGACAAGAAAAAACAGAACAATTAAAGTTGAAGCCTATGTTATCAGTGACAGGAGCCAAAACAGAATCAGCACATACTGCTGCCCTCAACTTGACAGTGATACCAAATAGGCATTTAGTTACATGTATACAGGTGTAAACCCTATGTTTATCTCTAAGGGAAGAGAAAACAATAGATTAATATTTCATACAGAAAATGTTCTTAATTATTCTTTAAACTAAAATCAGGAAATCTTGCAAAACAAAGTGCACTTCCTATTTTCGGAAAATAGAAACATCAAAGTTTAAGGCTCAATAGAAACAAATGAGATTACCTCAACATCCAAGAACAGGAATAAATGAATCCACATGAGTATCTCTATTTAAACAAAACTCAAACAAGACAGGACAAATAAGCCAGTGCCAAACATGTTCTTAATAAATAACTCTAGCTGTCCTCTTCATCATTCACAAGAGACAGAATTTGCATTCATGAAATGAAACAAAATACAAATACTTTGCTATGTCATCACTGAATTGAACAAGCGATACAGACTAATAATAGACAAGGTGCAGATTGCAAATACATTTTATCTGCAAAAAGCCTTAGTTAAACTGCTAATTTATATGTACAGGCTATGGGGTTCTTTCTGGAAGCCCTATTCATGCTTTGGATGTCTGAAAACACATCCAATTAAAAAAATCAGATCATATATTTAGGACAAACATAAACTAACATTTACAACACAAAACATATAATTATTAAATGTAGGAACATCCGTCAAGTCGGGGGACAAGAAATCCCTTCGTATAAACGGACTTCTCCCTTTAATCTTTTTTATTATTATATTTCTACAACAGTCTTAATGAAAACAAAGCAGACCCAAAGATCCATAATGCTAAGATTATAAATTCTTAATGACCAAAAAGTCAAAATCAAACTTAGCTGGCAAACTTAGCCCATTGCCAGCTAAGTTTGATTTTGACTTTTTGGTCTGTTTTCACAATGATGAAGATAGGAGAGCTGCCTGAGACAGTCAGGAAAGCCATTATCACCAAACATCCAACTTCAAAGGCATACAAAACCCTTTCCAAAGACCTTGGGATTCCTGTGTCTACAGTTCATGTTACTAAGAAGTTTTCTGCTCAAGGAACTGTTAAGAACCTGCCAGGACATGGTGGGAAGAGGAAAATTAATCCAAGAAGTCTTCGAAGGTTAGAGCCAACTGTTGGAAAACACCATGTACAATATCCAATCAGCTTAAGGCTGACCTGGAGCAATCTAGAGTGGTGTTTTCAACCCGCACCATACACCGTGCACTAAACAAAGAAGGACTTCATGGGCAAAGGCCAAGGAGGACCCCATTGCTAAAAGACAGACATCAAAAGGCACGCCTGATCTTTGCCCAAACCCACCTTGAGAAACCACAATCCTTCTGGGAAGATGTTCTGTGGACAGATGAAACCAAACTTAAGTTCTTTGGCAATGCAGTCCAGTGATACATTTACAGGTGAAGAAATGAAGCTTATAAGGAAAAAAACACCCCTTCTATAGTTCAATATAGTGGAGGTTCCATAATGTTATGGGGCTGCTTAACTGCCTCAGGAACTGGAGGCCTGGAACGTATTAAAGCTCTCCTTAAAACACACATTTTCTGCCAGGCTTTTGACCTTCCCCTGCCCGCTGATGGCTCTGGTCTCCCCTCACCTGACCCCCCCCCCCCCATCTTGCACTCAGCCACCACTAATCTAGGAACACTCTCTCTCCCAACTATTTACTGTTCCCTCTCCTTCTCTTTTCTTTCCTTTCCTGTCCTCCATTGGCGTTCTTTTCCTTTCTGCGTCCTTGTAGCCAACTTATTGTTTTATTGTACACCGCCCTGACACCTCGACAAGGGCGGTATATCAAAACCTGCAAATAAAGATAAAGATAAAGGAATCATGAAGTCTACACCAAGGTATTTTGGAGCAAAATGTGCTACCTAGTGTCAGAAAGCTAGGTTTGTATCGAAGGACAATGGCCCAAAACATACATCCAAAAGTATAAAAGAATGGTTAAAAAGGAACAAATGAACTGTTTTAAACTGGCCAGCAATGAATCCTGATCTCAATCCAATCAAGAACCTTTGGAAAGAGCTGAAATCTGTCATTGGTTAAAGGAATCCTGGAAACATTCATGAGCTGGAACAAATCACAGTTGAAGAGTGGGAGAAACTACCAGCAGTCAAATGTACAAAATTTATAGATGGCTACAATAACCGTTTGGAGGCCGTCATCACTGCCAATGGTTGTGCAACCACATAATAGTGAATGGTGCCATTAATCCTGTCCGGGTCATACTTTGTTTTTTTCTCAAAAATTACTACATCTAAGCTGTACAGACATCTCCTTTTTTTGTTGAATACCTTTGAACATACTATTAAAATATTATGATTACATATAGTTGGACTACCCTCACTTGGTTTGCAGCTTGTCGTGCTGTGAGGGCTTGTGTGCATCAGTGATGCTGAGAGCTAAACTATTGGTAGTTTAACTACTGGCAGGGTCTCCCAAGATGGACAGGTCTCAGCTGAGGTGCCAGACCAAGACAAACCACCCATCTGGGCAGCAGCAGAATGGGATAGTGTTGACGGCGGAGGATCACATTTCTGTGACAACGGCAACACCACCAAACTTAAAATGCGCGGAAGAAAGGCCCGGCAATCTACTTCTGTATCTTGCCTTGAAAACCCAATGGATAGTTACAACAAAACAAATTGTGCTATAGTGCTGGAAGATGAGACCCCCAGGTCGGAAAGCACTCAACTAGCTACTGGGGAAGAGCTGAAGACTTTTCAGAGTAAAGCCAGCATTTATGATGTGGTTGGATCAAAGCCCTCAGGACGTCTGACTGCTGATGTAGCTGCGCATGAAATGAGAGTCAGAAGCTGTAAAGATGTCTTACGCATTGGAACATGGAATGTACGAAGCATGAACCAAGGGAAGTTGGAGGTGGTCAAGAATGAAATGGAACGTGTACAACTTGATCTGTTGGGTGCCAGCGAACTGAAATGGACTGGCATCGGGCACTTTGCATCAGATGATCACATGGTCTACTATGCTGGAAATGAAAGACAAAGAAGAAATGGTGTTGCATTTATAATAAAGAAGAAACTTGCAAGAACTGTAATGAAATACAATGCAGTCAGTGAATGCTTAATCTCTATTCGTCTACGAGGAATGCCTATCAACACAACTATAATTCAATTATATGTCCCAACAACAGCTGCAGAAGAGAATGAAATTGAAGAGTTCTATGAACAAGTACAAGCTGAAATTGACAGAACATGCAAACAGGATATCCTGATAGTCATGGGTGACTGGAATGCAAAAGTTGGCAACAAAGATGGCGGCAAAGTAGTTGGAAAATATGGACTTGGCAACAGAAATGAAGCTGGAGAAAGACTGATAGAATTCTGCAAAACCAACGATCTATTCATCTCAAACACCTTCTTCCATCAACACAAGCGGCGACTGTACACATGGACGTCACCCAATGGATTGTATAAAAATCAAATTGACTACATCCGTGGAAGCCAACGATGGAAAAGTTCTATAACATCAACAAAGACAAAACCTGGAGCTGACTGTGGTACAGATCATCAACTACTAGTATGCAAACTCAAGCTAAAGTTGAAAAAGAGCAAACCACTCATAAATGCAGCAAAATATGACCTTAAGAATATACCACTGGAATTTAAAGACTGCCTGCAAAATCGATTTGCTGCTTTAGATACAAATGACAGAGCTCCAGAAGAGTTATGGTATGACATCAAGAAGGTTGTGTTGGAAGAAAGCGAGAAGTCTCTACAAAAGGTGAAAAAGCAAAAACGGCCAAAAAGGATGACGGAAGAAACTCTGAAAATTGCCCAGAAACGCAGAGAAGCTAAAGCCAGAGGAGAAAGAAAGACAATAACAGAACTCAGAGATTTCCAACGTGCAGCAAGACAGGACAAGGAAAAGTACTACAACGACGCATGCAAGGAAATAGAAGCAGAAACTATTAGAGGAAGAACAAGATCAGCTTTCCTAAAGCTACGAGAGTTAAAGAAAAAGTTCCAGCCTCGAATTTGAATGTTACAAGATGCTCAAGGTTCTATGTTGAATGATGCTGAGAAGATCAAGAAAAGGTGGAAGGAAAGCACAGTTACTTACCTGTAACAGGTGATCTCTGGGAACAGCAGGAATAAGTCTTCACATATGGGTACGTCGGTGCCGACGGAGCCTGCGCGGGAACGCTCCCCAGCGTCCAATCAGAAAGCTTTTGGGAGCATCCCACAGCGCCTGTGTGCTGCCTTCCCGTCTTTCCAACTGTCTCTCCTCAGTTGAGTTTTATAGCTGAGACCAAAGGGAGAGAAAGAGGGAAAGGAGGTAGAGAAAGAGAAAGAGAGACAACCCCTTAGTGGAGGTGGGTGGGTTGTGAATACTTATTCCTGCTGTTCCCAGAGATCACCTGTTACAGTAACTGTGCTATCTCCAGGAACAAGCAGGAATGAGTCTTCACATATGGGGACTCCCTAGCTTTTGATGCCAGGGAGAGAGCCCATAGGTTGTGTGTCCCTGGGACAGGGTGCACTTCTCCATCTGGATCTCTGGCATCCCCTGAGGGATGGTGGGTAGGAGTTAAGTATGGAACAGGTGTTTGAGGACAGCCTGACCAAACAAAGCATCCCAGCGGGAGTCTTTGTCCAAGCAGTAATGGGCTGTGAAGGTATGAACTGAGGCCCAAGTGGCTGCTCGACAGATGTCGTCGATAGACACAGAGTTGAGATGAGCCATTGAAGCTGCCATGGCTCTCACATTATGAGCTGTGACATGGCCCTCCAGAGACATGTTTTTGCTCTGGTAGGCGAAGAAATACACTGGGCAATCCAGTTGGAAAGTGTTCTCTTGGAGACTGGCTGACCCAGATGAGAAGGATCAAAATCAACAAAGAGTTGAGAAGACTTTCTATGTTGCTGTGTCCTCTGCAAGTAAAAAGCTAGAGCTCTTTTACAGTCCAGAGTATGAAGATTCCTCTCTGCACTTGATGCATGAGGACCTGGAAAAAAGACAGGTAGGTAGATTTCTTGGTTAAGGTGAAAAGGCGAGACCACCTTAGGCATAAAATGAGGATTAGTCCTAAGGACCACCTTGTCATGATGGAATCTTGTATAAGGTGGATTAGCTACTAGAGCTTGCAATTCACTAATGCGGCGTGCTGATGTGATTGCGATAAAAAAGATAACCTTCTAGGAAAGGTATTTCAAGGAAGTAGTAGCTAAAGGTTCAAAAGGCGGCTTCATAAGCTGACCAAGAACCAAGTTTAAGTCCCATGCCACCGGTGGTGGTCTAATGGGAGGCTTTGTTAAAAGGAGGCCTCTCATGAACCTTGCTACAAGGGGATGAGAGGAAACAGGCTGTCCATTTAGAGGCTTGAGTGAAGCTGCAATAGCACTCAGATGGACTCTTACTGAATTTGTCTTAAGGCCTGCATTAGACAAATGCAGGAGATACTCCAGTAACGATTCAAGAGGTATGGCTCGGGGGTTAAGACCCCTCTCGGAACACCAGATGGTGAACCTTTTCCACTTGAAGGCATAAGAACGTCTAGTGGATGGTTTTCTGGAAGCATAGAGAACATCCTTCACTTGTTGAGAAAGATGCAAAGGCTGGAGATCTAGGCCCTCAGCAACCAAGCCCTGAGATGTAGAGACTGGGGATTGGGATGCCACAACTTTCCGTCCTCCTGAGAGAGGAGGTCTGGAGCAGACCCTAACTCTAGGGAGGGAGCTTGAGAGAGATGTAGAAGCAGAGGGTACCACACCTGCCGAGGCCAACGTGGAGCTATGAGGATCATGTGGCCTCTGTCTCTCTGAAGCTTGAACAGGGTTTTGGGAATTAGGGGAATGGGTGGAAAGGCATAGAGGAAGTCTTGACCCCAGTGAAGGAGGAAAGCATCCTTTGCCTGAGCCCCCTGAGCCGGAGTTCTGGAACAGAACCGGGTAAGTTTGGCATTCCACAAACTTGCAAATAGATCTATATCCGGGGTTCCCCAAAGTTGAAATACCTTGGATACCTGATCCATATGTAGGGACCACTTGTGTGGAAGCAGAACTCGACTGAGTCTGTCTGCCCATGAGTTTTGAACCCCTGGAAGATAGACTGCCAGCAGATGAATGTGATGCTCTCTGGCAAGGGCCCACTGTCGCAGAGCTTCGTTGCAAAGCGACAGAGAGCCAGTTCCTCCCTGCTTGTTTATGTAGAACATGGCTACCTGATTGTCCGTGTGAATAAGGACTGTCTTGTGGCTGAGCAGGGTATGGAAAACTCGCAGAGCAAGGAAGATTGCTCTGAGTTCCAAGAGATTGATATGCAGACAAGTCTCTTGTGGGGACCAGATGCCCTGGGTGGAGAGGTCCTGAAGATGAGCTCCCCAGCCCATTGGTGAAGCATCTGTTGTCAGAGTTGTATGGGGTAAAGGCTGCTGAAAGGGGGACCCCAGCAACAGGTTTTGGGAGGACTTCCACCATTGGAGGGACAAAATGGGGCGACTTGTGTTTGCTATTTTGTCTGATAGGCCGCCTAATGCCTGGGTCCATTGGGTGGATAAAGTCCATTGAGCTGCTCTCATGTGAAGGCGGGCATATGGAACCACATGAACGGTGGATGCCATGTGGCCTAACAGCTGTAACATGTCTCGAGCAGTTGGGAGGGGTTTTAACTCTACTTGAGAAGCTAACTGCATCAGGCAAAGGCAACGGCATTGGGGAAGGTAGGCCCTTGCCTGTGTAGTATCCAGCAATGCCCCTATAAACTCCAGGGACTGAGTAGGGATCAGAGTGGATTTTGGGATGTTTATTACCAGCCCTAAATATTGCAGGATACGCATTGTGCAGTTTAAAGCAGTCTGGGCCTCTGCTTGGGAAGGAGCTCGAATGAGCCAGTCGTCCAGATATGGGAAGACAAAGATCCCCAGGGTGCGCAGAAAAGCAGCAACCACTGCCATGCATTTGGTGAACACCCTTGGTGCAGAGGCCAGGCCGAAGGGAAGCACCTGGTATTGATAGTGCTTCTCCTGAAAAAGGAACCGAAGGAACCTTCTGTGAGTTGGATGGATGAGAACATGAGTGTACGCATCCTTGAGATCTAGAGAACAAAGCCAATTCTGACTCTGAAGGTACGGCAGCAGAGTTCCCAGAGAAACCATCTTGAATTTTTCTCTGACTAGGAATCTGTTCAACTCTCTGAGATCTAAAATGGGTCTGAACTCCCCTGTTTTCTTTGGGATAAGAAAGTAGGGGGAGTAAAACCCTGTGCCCTGTTGTTGAGAAGGCACCTCTGCTATTGCCCCTTGGGCTAAAAGAGTGGCAACCTCCTGCTCTAACAGGTTGAGGGGGGAGGTTGGAGAATTGAACTGGTGCACTCTGGTGAGAGGGGGCAAACTGGAAAAATGAAGTTTGTACCCCTCTCTTATGATGGAGAGTGTCCACTGCTCTGCTGTAATTTGCCCCCATCTGGGAGCAAAGTAACATAACCTTCCTGGAATGGTGGAGGGCTCTGGGCCTTCTAGAGCCAGGAAGGTCAAGTTCTCTAGCAGAAAGTCAAAGGCCCTGAGGGGGCTGAGATTGCTGGGCTGGAGCAGACCTCGCAGCCTTTGCCTTGGTCTGTTTGGAGGATTGCTGACGTTTAGAAGCTGCAGAAGATGCCCTCTGAGTATAAGCAGAATAGGACCTTCCTTTTTTAGAAAAAGGTGTTTTCTTGAACAACCTTTTCTTGGCGGGGCAGCTGTAGACTTGGATAATCTATCCAAGGCAGAATTTTCAGCATCCATTTGATTGGCTTTTGCTTGCCAATCCTTACCAAACAGATTTTCTCCTGTACAAGGGAGATTTCCTAATTCATCTTGAACCCAGATCTCCAAATCAGATGCTTGAAGCCAAGCAATCCTACGTACACCGATAGCTATAGCTGAGGCCCTGCTTACACATTCAAAGGCATCGAAAGCAGCACGGTTAGAGAATTTGGAGATATACTGGGCATGTTTAAGCCCAGCAAGATATTCTTGCCTTTTACTGTCAGACATAAAAGGACTTAAAGATTGTAAATGGTCAGTGACCTCTTTCAAGAACATTCCCATGTAAAGACCATAGGAATTAATTCTCGCTGCGAGCATGGAAGCTTGGAAGATTCTACGCTCAAAAGCATCCAAGGTTCTACATTCACGTCCTGGAGGATTAGAGGCATGTCTTTTAGCACTTCTAATCTTTCTCATTGCAGACTCTACCACAATAGAGTGGTGAGGGAGCTGAGTTTTATGGAACCAGGGACAAGGAGGGACACGGTACATGGTGTCCAACCTGCGAGAATGAGGAGAGGTGGTTAGAGGTGCTTCCCACATCCTTAACATGAGATCATACAGAATCTCATGAATAGGTAAGGTAGCTGCCTCCTTAGGAGTCTTGGGATATTGTAAATATCTAACTCCTTGGCTCGAGGCTCTGTCTCAGGGGCCACTGTAACAGAGAGGCCCCTAGCCACCTCTCTGATAAAGTCTTGAAAAGACAAATCCTCTGGAGGAGACATCCTTCGTTTAGGTGAAGACTCCTCCTGTGGAAGAAGCATCCCTGCATTGACAGACTCTTCAGAATCCTCGGAGTCATCAGAGGAATCGAAGTATCGTCTGTCAGGATGCTCTTGCAAAGCCCGATACCCGTACCGATGAAGATCGGTATCGGGAATCGCTGGTACCGGGGTATCGGTACCGGAAGGCTGCAGAGGGCAGAGTACCGGTATGGCGGACACCGATGCCGATGTCGATGCCACCGGTACCGGTATCGGTGCCGATGGCAATGCCAGAGCCGGTACCGGTATCGGTGCCGATGGCAATGCCAGAGCCGGTACCGGCGGAGTAGTCTGTTGCGGTACCAGGGGCGTCAATGCCACAAGGAAAGCCGCCAGACTGCGTTCGATGGACAGAATCCTCTGATCCATCGACGCTGCCAATGCCTGAAAGTCGATACTGGTGGAGGCCACTGGTATCCCAGAGCATGGCACCAGGAGATCTGTTGAGGCCATGCCATCTAGATCATCCTGGAACCCCGATGATGATGCTTTAGAGGCCAAAGCCTCCTGCTGGGGTAGTTTTGCCGGTGCAGGATCCTCGAGGGCAAGGCCAGAGGCATCTCGATGCTTAGCAGGAGATTTGCACCTCGAGGACCAGCTGGTTTTATGTTTAGTTACCTGAGATCCATGTGAAGAAGAAGCCCTGGAAGATGTCGATGCCACCGAAGCCGCATCAGAGGGAAACAGGGTACTGAGCTTAGCAGCTCGGTTCTGTCGACCTCTCTTCGACATCATAGAACAGGACGCACAATCTGTAATGGAATGGTCAGTGCCTAAACACTTTAGACACCAGTCATGGGTGTTGGTGATGGAGATAGTACCGCCACATTTTGTACACTTCTTGAACCCTGAAGCGGGCTTTTCCATGTTTAAGGAAAAAGGTTTTGGGCCTAAGGCCCAAAACTGAAGTGCAACTGAAGAAAAATAAATAGAAAAGTTTTTGTTTTTTTTTAAAAAGAAAAGGAATAACAACCGGCGGTACCGGTATAGCGTCGAGGAAGGCAGATGCGACAGAAAAGAAATTAGGAAAATTAAGGAAATTCTTCTGCGGTGACAGGAACACGACCTGCTGACTCCGTGGAAAAAGAACAACTGAGGAGAGACAGTTGGAAAGGAGGGAAGGCAGCACGCAGGCGCTGTGGGATGCTCCCAAAAGCTTTCTGATTGGACGCTGGGGAGCGTTCCCGCGCAGGCTCCGTCGGTACTGACGTACCCATGTGTGAAGACTCATTCCTGCTTGTTCCTGGAGATTATACAGAGTTTTTATATGATAAAGATCAAGTGGACCAACAGCCGTTTCAATCTGTACCTTATGATCGGGAACCATTGGTGATGAAGATGAAGCAGCATTGAAAGTCTTATCAAAGAACAAAGCACCAGGCATTGATGGCATTCCCAAAGTAGTATTACAGCAATCTGATGCAGCTGTTACCGTACTTACAAGGCTCTGCCAAGAAATATGGAAGACAACATCATGGCCAACTGACTGGAAAAGATCTGTGTTTATATCAATACTAAAGAAAGGTGATCCAACTGACTGTGGAAATTATCGCACAATCGCTCTGGTCCCACATTCCAGCAAGATTCTACTGAAGATTATTCAACAGCGACTACAACCATACCTGGAACAAGAACTCCCTGAAGTGCAAGCAGGGTTCAGGAAAGGGCGAGGAACGAGAGACATCATTGCGGATGTGAGATGGATCCTTGAAAAGACTAAAGAATACCAAAAGGATATCTATTTGTGCTTTATCGACTATAGCAAGGCTTTTGACTGTGTAAACCATGAGAAACTCTGGGCCACATTAAGAAGCATGGGTATACCAGAACACCTGATTGTACTCTTGCACAATCTGTACATTGATCAAGAAGCAACAGTTCGAATGGAAGAAGGAGAAACAGAATGGTTTAAAATAAGCAAAGGTGTAAGACAAGGCTGCATACTTTCCCCCTACCTGTTTAATTTATATGCAGAACAAATCATCAGAGAAGCAGGATTATATGAAGACAACAGAGGTGTGAAGATTGGTGGAAGACTCATCAACAACCTTCGCTATGCTGATGATACCACAGTACTGGCTGAAAGTGAAGATGATCTGAAACATTTGCTTCTCACAATCAAAGAACATAGTCTCAAAATGGGCCTGCACCTTAATGTAAAGAAGACAAAGATCATGATAACTGGCATAATCAACAGGTTCATTGTTGAAGGAGAAGAAATTGAAATTGTGAACAACTTTAACCTACTTGGATCAACTATCAATAAAGAAGCAACAAGCAGTCAAGAAATCAGACGACGCAATGCTCTTGGCAGAATGGCTATGAAAGACCTAGATAAGATTCTCAAGAGCAGAGATGTCTCTCTCCATACAAAGATTCGACTTGTTCAAGCCATGGTATTTTCAATAACATCATATGGATGTGAAAGCCGGACAGTGAAAAAGATAGACAGGAAAAAAATTGATGCCTTTGAATTATGGTGCTGGTGGCGAATACTGTGTATACCATGGAATGCCCGAAGAACAAACCAGTCGGTACTAGAGGAGATCAAACCTAAGCTTTCTTTAGAAGCTCAGATGACAAGACTTCGACGTTCATACTTTGGACACATCATGCGAAGAGAGAGATCATTAGAGAAAGACATCATGTTTGGCAAGATAGAAGGTCAACGCAAAAGAGGAAGGCCAGCAATGAGATGGATCGATACAATAACAGCAGCTACGGGTACCAGTCTATCAACAATGAGCCGCCTGACTCAAGACCGAACACAATTTAGGATAGCTAACCAGAGGGTCACCATGAGTCGACTCCGACTCGACGGCACTTAACAACAACAACATAGTTGGACTATTTCCAATTATTTCTCAATATATTGTATACAACATACCTAAAATGCAAGGGTGCCAATACTATTGATCACAACTGTACATTCTGTGTATCTTAAGACACTACCTGAAGTCTAACCCTTATGGATATACACTCTGTACAACTAAACCTGTCTCCTGTCCTCCTATAATCAGAGAACTATAATTAAGGGATAATTACTTGCCATAGAAGGGTGCCTAAATATAGCCAATTAAAACCCTCCTTAAAATGAATAAATCTAAACTTTCTCTTGATGGAATCTTTAGCCACTCATAACAGATAATAATACCCAAAACTAAGTTTAGGATTTCTGCAATACTTTCATTCTGGGGCTCAACAGAGGTGGGAGACTGAAGAAGGGACCAGATTGCTCACCATTATCACAACCCCATAGAAATAAGCTATGTTCTTACCTTGTGGCACTAAGGAGTTCACAAAACTGGCCGGCGGTGCTTCTGATCCTATTCCAGGACTCGTCACTCTGTCCCAACTGTTACAATAATTAGTCAGACAATATTGTAGAAATAAATCTTTATTAATTTTGGTCACAGCACTGGGGACAGAGATCTCAGTAACAGTGCCCTCCCTACACATCTCCAGCAGTTTGCTAAATAGAACAGTGAGGTTCACATTATCCTAGGCACACCTCTATATATGCCTAATGTAAGACATACAAGGTAATACTGTTGCAGTTGCACACAAGGAAATACTAGAGTTAGCAAAAGTATCCCCTATGATGGGGGGCTACCATTAAACACACTTCTTATCTGAGACTGCACAGACTATAAAAATCATGTGTATTCCCTCTCACCAGGCCATGAGTTCAGAGAGAGTTCATCCAGTGTGTCTCAGACCAGTCAGTCTAAGGCAGTCAGATAAGAATGTCTGAAGTAATAGTATTTTTGCATAGACCTCTACCCAGTTTACATAGTCATTCACCCACATTCTCAGTCAGGTACACATATATTTAATATACAGACCACTATAGGCTACATTGGGAACTGTTATTTCTATTCTCTAACAATGAGATTAGATACTGGGTGATGATCAGACAGCCGACTTCTTAGTTTGTCACAGACAACTCTGAGCATAAATCTTGCAGAGAATAATGCAACTACAGGTGTTATGACAATCTCCATTTGTGGGATGCCTATCCTGATCATAGAGCAGAAAATTGTAGTTGCCATTAATCCACTTGTCTATGTGCAAATAAAGGTCAACAAAGAAGTTGGAGGTAATGCCTTATTATTGTACTAACTTAATATATTTATGACAAGTTTCCAAGGGCTATACTCTCTTCATCAGGTCTCTGAAGAGATAATGCAGTTACACTGGTTTTAAGTAGCACAAACTTATCTAGGGTCTGAGCTTTCTGATTATGTCATTACATATTAAAGCAAAGTATGGAATACAGGTCCTGTCTGATCCCAGGCAGTCTTCATCTGCCATTAAATTATAATGAAAGGAATAAATGAGAAGATAGAAAGCCTTTGCATTTCAATATTTTATGCCTGGTAATGAGTTAAAAAAACAAACAAACAATGACTAAAAAGGATGTCTGTGTCTCCACCCGATTTTGGTAATGTAGATATCACCAATGTGGATGTCGGCGGTCACAGATGCCCCTTCCTTAGGAAAACATGGGGCAGGAAAATCTATTGCATGCATGCTAGCATAAGGGGATGTCCAGCGGCATGGGAAAATGATCACATGAGCCTTCAAGCCTCATCAATGTTTGCTATGGGCATGGAAAAAATAGGGGACATGAGTGTACCCCCTTCTTTGAATTTTTCAGGTGGCTGGCTGACCAAATAAGAACTTTTCAGATGCCTATTTGTGCCTGGAGCAGGTATAAGCTTGGACATGACTCAGGACATCCAGGGAATTATTGAAATCAGGCCAGACATCCAAGTTCCAAGAACGCCTACACCAGCGATGGCGAACCTATGGCACGCGTGCCAGCTGTGGCACGCGAAGGCCTTGCAGCTGGCACGCGGGAAGGTCCGCAATTGAAAAAAAAAAAGAAAACCTGTCTGCTGCCGTTGTCGGGGCCGCGGCGGCAGAATCGAGCGTGCCGCGGGGCCCCCCTGTACCCACCCGGCAGAGCCTGCCCTCCCCGTAGCAGCTCTCTCTTTGGAGCTACAGTCAGACGCGCCGGCTTGCAGAGCGCGAAGGGAAGAGTTTCCCTTTCGCGACTCTGTTAAGCCCGCGGGGGCTGATGGGAGACTGTAGCGCGTTCTGCTGGGTCTGGTTCTGGGTGCCTATTTTATAAAGGCACATAGGTGCCTATGTTGTCTTTAGAAAATATCAGGTGACAATAACTTTATAAAAAATCAGCACCTCTTTGAGTTTTTCACATAGACAATCTTTTATAAGGGGTAATTTTATAAAAGGAAGCCTAAAGGCCCCTTTTGCTAACACTTAGCATGTGCTATCTACTGCATGGTCCATTTTATTCCTATGATCTGTATGTCAGATAGCACATGCTAAGTGTTAGTTAAAAGGACCCTAAGTGAAAAATTCAAAAAGACACCTATTTATTAATATAACCTAGGTGCCTATGTGCTTCACCACTAAGTTTGGCGTTTTTCAGACTGTATCTGTATCTGTTTTTGAAGCGAGCAAGCCAGCCACTACTAGTCGAGAAGGTTTTCAAGGATTTTTTTTACCCTTTGTAACATGTTCATAGATCTACCTGGCTTTAAGTCATATAGTAGTAGTGTCCACATCACTTTTTTTATCATTCACCATCTCATTGATTCACAAACAAACATTTTTGCATGGCCTCATCATTTATTTATTTATTTTAGTTTCTTATATACCGCACTATTTAGTATCAGCGCGGTTTACATGGAACAGTGAAACATAATGAACAAACGTTAGGTTTACAGAGAACAAGGAAATACAACTTGGATAACTTAGGGAAACATGCACATCAACTATTTACATATGTAGCAGTAATCTTTGCATAGTGGGTTATGAACCTACAGAAATCACTGAAGTAACATTTGCACAGAATCACTGAAGTAACATTTGCACTTTCTGCTGCAGATTCACACACAGCTTTATGAATTTATTTTTTCTTATGGCGGATTGACCTAATTGTGGATTCGTTCACTCCGAATTCACGGTTTACCACTACAAGAGTCATCCCAGAGTGAAGTTTGTCTAGCACATGAACTTTATCAGTGAGGCTCAAAACAGCCTTCTTTCACTTGGGCACACTGATAGGCACACTTTCATTAGCGCTTGCACTACGCTTGGATGCCATTCTTAATTAAAAAAATATTGTATATAATTCCACTTTGCACTAAACTGTGCAAGTTGAATGTTCTTTACCTTGTGCTGATGATCTATTATTTTGTAAGTACAAAAAGAGATCCACGAGAGCACGGAGGCAGTGTTGCCTGGCTAGACTCCACCCTGAGGCTGTGGGGTGGAGTCCAAGAATCAAAACTACTGTGCATGTCCGTGAATAGCCGTGAGGTGCCCATGAATAGCGAAAAATGGGTTACTGTTAATTTTGCGTGAAGAAGTGAACACGGAACGTGTGAATACAGAGGATTGACTGTACTGTACATGAGGTATATTTGCATGCAATGGAGACAGTGGAGACCTCTTGGTTCAAAACCAACTCAGAATTTATTTTATTTTATTTTTATTTATTTATTTAAGGTTCTTATATACCGCACTCTTAAAAATCAGCGCGGTTTACATATAACGATGATGTGCAAAGTAGGCACTTACAATGAAACAGGGGATTGAACTTGGAAATCAACAGGGGAACTATATACAATTTAAGATAGTTATCTACAATTTGTATCTACAATATGTACAATCTTTGACAGCATTTCAAATGGTCATTGTTGTGCGTGTGATAGATGGTGTTAGGTTGGTGTATTGCGAGTAGTGTAGGAGAAATAGGTGGTGCATTAGCGCCTTTCTGAATTGGGTTAGGTTTGTTATGGTTCTAATGGACGCTGGGAGGGCATTCCAGCAGCTAGGGGCATAAAGGACTAAAGGCTCTGTTTTTTGTTGATTTGTTGCATTTCGTTATTTCTTTGGGGATCTGTAGAGTGTTAGCTGTGCAGGATCTCCTCTCTCTGTTTGCTGATATAGGGTGAACAAGGTCCATTAAGGCTGTAGGGGCTGTTTTGTTAATGACCTTGAAGGTTATGATAATTGCTTTATAAGTTAACCTACAGTATATCGGCAGCCAATGTAGGTTCATAAGGACCGGGGTAATGTGATCACCTCTAGCAGCTCCACTTAGGACACAGGCAGCCGCATTCATGGCAAGCTGTAGGGGGTTTAAGGTGCTCTTGGGTAGGCCTTGCAAGATTACGTTGGCATAGTCAAGGTGGGGGATAACCAGAGACTGAAATTCTGATCTGAAATCATCGGGTTGCAACAGGGGTCAAAGATGTCGTAGAGTTCTTATCTTGTGGTATATTTGTTTGATGGTGTTACTGATGTGTGCTTTGAAATTGAGCTGATGGTCCAATGTCACTCCTAGGTAGCGGATGCTAGGTCTGCTCATGAGTTCTGCATCTCTTGTCTTCAAGGTTGGCGGGGGGGAGAAGGACTGGTTTCTAGTCATAAACAGTATGTCAGTTTTGTTGAAGTTGATCTTGAGGCTTTGTGAATGGAGCCAGTCGGTTATGGCATCAAAGCATTTTGTCAGTTGGGTGAAGTCCGGGTTTTCAGTCGAGAATGGAGAGACGAGCAGAACGTTGTCTGCGTAGAGCAGGCATGAGATGTCGAATGAGCGGATTATGTCGCAAATAGGTTGCATGTAGATATTAAATAGGAGGGCGGAAAAGGACGAGCCCTGGGGGACACCGTGGTGCTGTTGGAAAGGCTGCGAGGATGTGGAACCTATTTTAACTTGCTGCCACCTATCTGTTAAGTAAGACCTGCACCATAGCCATGCTAATTCACTTATCCCTTATCCACCATAGCCATGCTAATTCACTAATTCCTAACTGAGAGACTGTACAATGCATGTACCACCTTTTCTTCATGAAACAGTCACCTAGTGGAGATGGTGAAAGTCCAAACAGCCAAAATGATCAAAAAAAGCAAGGGCTAATCATAACAGATCCTTGTATGCAAGAATGTGAGGATAAAGTTTGAGACAGAGTAGGCACTACACCACAAGAGGAAGGAGGTGGTAAATGAGCTTTGTCGTCCATAACTTTCTACATTAGGAACTACAAGCAAAGAGTGGTATCTGCTTCCCAAGCTCTAACCCAGTATTCTGCTTGTTCAAACTCACTTTTGCTTTGTGTGCTAATGGCTGCAGACATCTTCACTTCTCCTTCTGTTCAGATGCTTCCAGCTCCCTACTGCAACAGAAATATGTCAACACCTCTGCAGAGCCTGAAGGAGCAGTTATTTTGCCTCTCTTAAAAATTAACAGACCAACGCAGAAAGATCAACTCGCCCTTTGCGCAAAAATAACGTAACTCATAAGCATAAGTTCTGACAGGCCAAATGCAGAAAAAAAACCTGACACATGCGTAACAGCAAAGCAAAAGCAAGCGCGGACTGTAATGCCAAACATATTTAAATTATAGGCAAATGAGCTGCGTGTATTAAAATAGTATGCTAATATGGTCTGTGCCCGATGCAGAGAAATGCATAGGGGATTATGTAACCAGCCAAAGTGCCAATATCTCTACACCTGGGTTTGAGGTGGCTTAAATGTTTTGCATGTGCCCCCAAAGTATTTTCATGTCATCGGGGGCTTTCCCCAATGTCTGGGTCATCTGAGGTGAAGTGTCAAGCTTCACCTCAGATGATCCAGTTATCGGGGAAAGCTCATCGATGCCATCATAATACTGTCAGGGGGCCGATGCCACCGACAACGACCCACAAACAGAAATCAAATCCCTGGTGACTCAGTGGCCCTGATCTCCCATTCACCCATCCAATTAAAAAAATACCCTGGTGGTCCAGCGGCCCCAGACTCCCCACCTCTCCTGGTACCTTTACGATGGAGTGGGAGTGTTGCCCACACGCTCCTGCCCCTGCACCACCATCTTGAAAAATGGCAGCGCCTGGCCCAGTGTGGTGCATCCCAGAATGGAGAGAGTTCCAAGAAAGACTGTGTTAGAATGAGAAGCTGGAACTTGATGCAGCAACTAGGATGGATGCACATACACTGAGAACGCTAGGTTATGCATCTGTAGCAGAAGCTTTCCATAGACAGCTGACTATCAGTCATGTATGGGTGACGTCATGAACTGAGGCCGGCACGGGAGCAACTCTCCCACTCTAGATCTTTCCTGAAGCTTTTGGAAGAACTCCATTGCGCATGTGCATCTGTTGCCACCTCTCACTGTCACATGGGACCGCCTCAGTCTGTTACTACAGCTAAATGTAGAATAGAACTTCTTGAAGTGGTGGGTGGGTTTGTGAGAACTCATATCCTGTTACAGGTAAGCAACTTCAGTCTTCTCTGTGGGCTAGCAGGGTAGTGAGGCATCATGTATAGGAATTCCTAGCTACAGGCTAACTTTAATAGAAAAAAAAGGGGAAACCATTAAATATTAACAGTGCTGCAACAGGCAGACTACACTTTTTTTTTCTTTTTGAAAAGGCAATCTGGAAATAAATGGGCCTCTAACATTAGAGAGGTTGGAGTTGGATTCTATTTCCCAGATAGATTTTGAAGTCTCTTTCCAAATAATAATGGGATGTGAATGTATGGACAGATTTCCATGTTGCAGCCCTGCAAATCTCCTTCATGGAGGCTGATCTCAAGTGGGCTTCTGATGTACCCCTGACTCTGATATTACACGCAGTGCCTGGGCATAAGAAAAGGAGATGCAATCCATTAGCCAATTGGATAATGCGCATTTGCTTACAGCAGCCCCGGGTCTGTTTGGATCCAAAAAACAAAGAATTAAATGGATTTTCTAAGTGCTTTAATCCACTCCAAATAGAAGACCAAGGCTTAATTGCAGTCCAAAACATGCAATGCACTTTCAGCTTTGTGGGTGTGAGATTTGGATAAAAACGATGGCCAGACAATAGTCTAGTTAAGAAGGAAAGTCGACACCACCTTAGGAAGGAATTTAGGATGACTGCATAGAATCATCCTATTAAAGAATTTGGTATAAGGTTACTAGAATCTGGAGCTCACTAACTCTATATGCTAAAGTTACCGCCATCAAAAAGAGGACCTTCCAGGTCAGCTACTTTAAGTCACAGGTATTTTGGGGCTTCAATGGAGTTTTCATCAGCTATGCTAATACCAAATTATAGTCCCTTGACGCTGTGGGTGGCTTGATGGAAGGCTTCAATAGAAACTACTAAAGACTATGCAGAGGTGAGTTGACTTTCTACATGGTAATGATATGCACCAATTGCACTAAAATGTACCATAATGGAGTTAGTTTTCAATCCAGCCTCAGACAAAGGTAGAAAGTATTCAAGCAGTTTTTGTGTGGGACAGGAAATAGAACTTAAAGCTTTTCTGTTACATCAAAAGGCAAACTTTTTCCATTTAAAAATGTATAACCGTCTAGTGGAATTTCTCCTGGAAACCAAAATGACTTTCGAGACACCATCTGGCACATTCAAGAAAACCAAGATTAACCCCTCAACATCCAAGCAGTGAGGGCTAGGGAGTCAATGTTCAAGTGCAACAGGTTTCTTTGATCCTGTGCAGTCAGTGTTGGCATACTGCTTATCTTCATGGGAGGTAATTTATATGAACCAATGTATGCCGAGACTATACATCCCTAGAGCTGAAGAAGGGCTAGGTCTCATAGAAATCAATTATACCTGCAAAGCTACCATCATAAACTTTCAGGCTTATTTAACATAATCGTCAGATCCAAATATGCAGAAAATGCTGAAATACGAAAAAAAATCCAGAATCTGTCTCCATCATTAAACTTGGACAAGCATAGGAAAAGAAGCAACAGAATTTGTCAAACAAGATAAAATCTCTTCAAAGAATCAGATCAGCAGGTCACAGATCAGCAGACAAGGAAAAACAAATGGCAAAAACAAATAGTCGGGAAATACAAAGTGTTACTACAGGAACCATTTGTCGATCAAAACTGGACACATGAATGGTTAAGGAGAGATGAACTGAAACCTTAAGATGAGAGATGGATAGTTACAGCACAGGATAGTGGATTACAGATGAGATGGTTCACAGTTAGCATAGAGAAAACTGCTAAAACAGACATGCAAATTATGTAAGAAAGAGCTAGAAATGGTTGCTCATCTTGTAGCTGGTTGCAAAGTTCTGATGGCAGAAAGCTTCTATCCAGAAAGACAAATCAAGGTGGCATGTCTCATCCACTGGAAACTTTATAAACACTATCACATTGCTGTACCAGGAAAACATGGGATCATGACCCTAAGAGAAGTAACAGAAAATGAAGAAGTTAGGATAACTTGGAACATTCCAATAATAAGAATCTGGATGTGAGGAAATCTGACATGGTGGTACAGGAGAAAAAACCAGAACAGCATTGATAATACAGGTGTTGGATCTAAGTGATTACTCTATGATTTGGCATGGAGGCAATATAGATTTAATTTTACTTAAACTTGAACAGCGGTTTATTTATGAGTTACAATCTGTTGAGCCTCAGGGTCTGAATCAGGATTTAAATCTGGCGGTCTTTTTATAGCCTATGCAAGTTTTTTATAAGATTGGCTTTGCATAAAGCTTTTCTTTCTCTCAGCTTTTAGCTATTATAACTCTTATGGTTTTTGCTAAGAGTCTTGCCTCCCCTTTTTCACTATGTGTTTTTATAAGAACATATATGTACACTTACTAAGTGGTTAATTGTTGCCCTCACAGGTATTATGTTGGTGTGCTTACTGCAACATAGTTATAAATCTATGCACATTTATTTATATATTTTTTATCAATTTCTGCATACATGCACATATCTTTGCCATCCCTTAAGAATTGCCGTTTACATTGCATTTGCGATCGCTCATGAGCTTTGTATCATCTTGTCTGCAACACCTAGAGTTGTGGTTACTTTGTTGAAAGTCCCCCTCATGTTGCGGTTTTTACATTATATTTCTTTTTATTGGTATCATTTGGTCTTAAGTTATTTTAACGGGGTGCATCACATTATGTCAGATTAAGGTTTTTTTGTACCAGTCCCTCCCCCTTTACTATGTGGTGCAAAATATGCCTCCGATAAAATGATGTGGCACTCGTTTTTCTTACAGATTGCATTTTTTAAGTGATGTGTATCAAACTGCCTTGTAACCTCAGGTTACCTCATACATATGCAATTCGTCGCTATGTACCCTTTGACCTTAAAAGCGCGCCATTTTCAGCGTCCTCAAGAATTGTTGCTATATTTCGTTGGCAGTGCTGAAGGTAATTGCTTCTATCAAGATTTTAAGTTTTTAGTTGAGATGTTTTTAGTTTTGCTTGAATTTGGTGCTTAATCCATTGCTAAAGTCCCCTTTTTGTGTATTTTAGGATATTAGATGCTTTGTAACATTGTAGGTGCCCCTTTTGCATTTTTGCACATAGCCAACCTGTTTATTTCGAGGCTTTGCCGTTTTTTGTTTTTATTACCATGAGTCAACAATTTTATTTTTACGTTTTTTTACAGCAACAGCGGCTTTAAGCTGTGCGATGTGATTTTCTCTGACTGCACGATACACATACAATCTCAAGAACGTTAATTTGCCTTTGTCTTAGCAATTTATCGTTATCAGTATGATATGAACAGTTGTTTTAGAGAGATATTATTAGAAAAGGTTTTCTTAAAAGAAAAGGTTTTCTCTTGGAGTACTGAATTGCTCCGTCCTAGGTCTGGGTTTCCCGTCGTTCATACTCATGATTAGTATCTATGTTGGCACTTATTAATTATTATTTTTTTTTATGCTATTAATGGTATCATTATTTTTTAGCATTGTCAACTATACGATTGGTCCTGTGACATATTTTTACACTACTCTATGCGCTTCATCTAGTATATTGAAACATACTAAACGCGTTGGGGTTATCAACTTTAATAAAGCGCATGTGACCTTCAAACCTGCTCGCTCTTTCCATTGTATTGGGAGCCATGGCCCTGATTAAGAAGAATTTCCAATCACGCTTTGACATATTGCCTATACATGATACATCTTATGAATTCCAGAAGGAAGCTCTCTTTGGCATGATGCAAGTTTTATGGCTTAGAAGTGAGGATCATGACTGTCATGGTATGTGCAAAACTAATCCATTTGGAGAAATTCACTTGAGACAACACTGAGCATTCTAGAAGAAAGAGAACCATAGTTGTTTTGGCCAATAAGGTGCTATAAGGATTATGGATCACTGGTCCTTTTTGAATTTCAGAAGCATTTTCATTATGAGGGGTTTCAGAGGATACACATACAGAAGGCCTTCTCCCCAATCTAGGAGGAAGGCATCTGATGTGAATTTGCCATGAGTCGTATCCTGAAGCAGAACAGAGATGCCTTCCTGTTCTGGAGAGGAGCAAACAGATCTATCAAGGCTGTGCTCCACTCTCAAAAGATTTTCTGAGTCACTCACATGTCCAAGGACCATTCATATGCTTGCAGAATATGATTCACTCAATGCATGGGCATTGTTTAAAAATACTATCTTGGAAGCTTTTTAATAAAATGTGGAAGGAAGGCCAAAAAACTCTCAGCATGGTTTAAAGGCAAAATCAGAGAGGCTGGTGTCAAAAAAGCATCCTTCGTGAAATGGAAAAAGGAGCCTAATGACAAACACCGGAAACAACATAAGCAGTGGCAAGTTGGATACAAGGGCATTGATAAGGCAGGCAAAGAGAGAATTTGAAAAGAAGCTTGCCATGGAAGCAAAAACGCATACTTTTTCAAATACATTTGTAGCAAAAAATCTTGTGCAAGAGTCAGTTGGACCATTGGATGATAGAGGGGGTAAAAGGGGCTCTAAGGGAGGACAAAGTCATAGCTGAGAGACTGAATGAATTCTTTGCTTTTGTCTTTACTGAAGAAGATGTAGGGAATTTAGTATAATAATTTAAATAAATATCGATAAACCAGGAAGATGTATTACATCTGTTTGATAAACAAATCACTTGGATGGGAGGGCATACATCCAAGGGTGTTGAAAGAACTGAAATATGAGATTGCAGACCTGCTATTAGTAATCTGTGAACTATCATTAAAATCATCTGTACTACCTGAGGCATGCAGAGTGGCCAATGTAACTCCAATTTTTAAAAAGGGTTCCAGGGGTGATCCAGGAAACTACAGACCAGTGAGCTTGACGTCAGTACCAGGGAAAACAATGGAAACCATTATAAAGAATAAAATTACTGAACTTGTAGATAGTCATGGTTTTATGGGAGAAAGCCAACATGGATTTAGTAAAGGAAAGTCTTGTCCTATTAGTCTGTGATTTTTTTTTGAAGGTGTGAATAAACAGATAGACAAAGGTTGATATAATGTATCTGGACTCTTGGTGAAATTAAAAAGTCATGGGATTGGAGGCAGTGTAGTATTTTGTATCAGGAACTGGTTAAAAGATAGAAAGCAGAAAGTAGGGCTAAATGGCCAATTTTCTCAATGGAGAAAGGTGAATAGTGGAGTACCCTAGGGAACCTGTGCTGTGCCCGCTGCTTTTTAACATATTCATAAATGACCTGGAAATAGGAATAATGAGTGAGGTGATCAAATTTGCAGATGACAAAAAACTATTCAAAGTTGTTAAAATGCAAAAGGATTGAAAAATTGCAAGAGGACCATGAAAAATTGGAAGACTAGACATCCAAATAGCAGATGAAATTTAATGTGTACAAGTGCAAAGTTATGCATCTAGGAAAGAACAACCCAAACTGTGATTACATGACGCAAGGTACTAACTTAGAAACCACCACCCAGGAAACAGATTTAAGCATCATCGTGGATAATAAATTGAAACCTTCCGCCAAGTATGCAGCAGTGGCCAAGAAAGCAAATATAATGCTAGGATTCATCAGGAAAGGAATGGAGACTAAAACAAAGGATATTATAATGCCTCTGTATCGTTCTATTGTGCGACCTCACCTTGAATATTGCAATTCTGGTTACCATATCTTAAAATGGATGCAGCTGAATTAGAAAAGGTACAAAGAAGAATGACAGAATAAGAGAATGGAAGGATACCCCTATGAGGAGAAGCTTAAAAGGTTGGAGCACTTCAACTTGGAAAAGAGACGGCTGAGGGGAGATATGATAAGAGGTCTATCAAATGATAAATGGAGTGGAATGGGTAAATGTAGATCGGTTGTTTACGCCATCAAAAAGCAGAAAGACTAGAGAACACGCAATGAAGCTACAATGCAACTAATTTAAGACTAATAAGAGAAAATATTTTTCTACTCAACGCTGTGATGCGGTGTACATCCCATCACCACCAGAGTCCCAGTGGACCCCGGCCAGTCCTAGCTCTGGGGTATGGACCCATATAGAAGGGGCCCCCTAGAGCATAGTAACATAGTAAATGATGGCAGAGAAAAACCAGTATGGTCTATCTAGTCTGCCCAGTAAGATAGCAAGAGTAGATGTACCTGCCGCTCCATGCAGGTCACCCCTCCCCATGTCTTTGTTTAGGGCTGAACCCACCGCCCTGTGTAGGACACCCCTGTTTGTTGAGAAATTAGATAGTTACGTTTATTTTGATTTTATCCTGTTGCTGTAAAGGGATCCATGGTGTCTGTCCCATGCCATTTTGAATTCTGTCACTGTATTTGCCCCCACCACGTCCATCGGGAGGGAATTCCAAGTATCTACCACCCTTTCAGTGAAAAAGTATTTCCTGACATTGCCTTTCAATTTACCCCCTTGCAGCTTCATGTTATGCCCTCTAGTTTCCTGTCTTTGGAAGAAGTTTGTTTATTCATTAATTCTCTTTAAGTATTTAAAGGTCTGAATCATATCTCCCCTATCCCTCCTCTCCTCCAGAGTGTACATATTTAGGTCTTCTCATAAGGCTTCAGACCGCAGGTTCCAAATCATTTTGGTCACCTTCCTCTGAACCGTTTCCAGTCTTTTTACATCCTTTGTGAGATATTCCAAGTGAGTCCTCACCAGTGACTTATACAGTGGCATTAGTACCTCTTCCTTTCTGCTGGTAATTCCTTTTTGTATGCAACCCAATATCCTCCTGGCTTTTGCCACTGCCTTGTCGCACTGTTTTGCCACCTTGAGATCCTCAGAAATAATCACACCAAGCACCTTCTCCTGGTCCATGCACACCAACCTCTCGCCCCCTATCGCGTACATTTCCCTTTGATTTCTGCTTCCCAAATGCATGACACTGCACTTTTTCACATTAAATCGTAGTTGCCAAGCATTAGACCATTCTTCCAACTTTTGTAGATCTTTCCTCATGATAACCACTCCCTCGGGGGAGTCCACTCTCTTGCAAATGTTTGTCTCATCTGCAAAAAGACAGACTTTTCCATTCAGTCCTTCAGCAATATCACTCACAACTACATTGAACAGTGCCGGGCCCAGGACCGAACCCTGGGGCACTCCGCTAATCACCCTCCTTTCATCCGAGTGAGCTCCATTTACCATCACTTTCTGTTGTCTGTCAGTCAACCAATTTCTGATCCAGTTCAAAACCTTGGCACCCATCCCCAAACTATTGAGTTTATTGATAAGCCTCCTATGAGGAGCAGTATCAAAGGCTTTGCTGAAATCCAGGTAGATGACATCCATCGCATGCCCCTGATCTAGTTCTCTGGTCACCCAGTCAAAGAACTCAATCAGATTTGTTTGGCAAGATCGTCCTTTGGTAAAACCATGTTGCCTCAGATCATGCAACCTGTTAGTTTTGATAAAGTCCACTATTCGCTCTTTCAGGAGCGCCTCCATTACTTTTCCCACCACCAAGGTAAGGCTCACCGGCCTGTAGTTTGTCACTTCTTCCCTGTCACCACTTTTGTGTAGAGGTACCACATCGGCCCTTCACCAGTCCTGAGGAACTTTTCCTGTTTCCAAGGATCTGTTGAAAACATCCTTTAATGGCCCTGCAAGAACTTCTCTGAGCTCTTTCAGTATCCTGGGATTTATCCCATCCGGTCCCATTGCCTTGTCCACTTTCAGTTTTGCAAGTTGTTCTAACACATCATCTTCTGTAAATGGTGTGGTATCTACTTCATTCCATTTTTTTATATTTGGGAGTCACAGGTGGTCCTTCTCCAGGATTTTCTTTAGTAAAAACAGAGCAAAAGTATTTGTTTAGCAATTTCACTTTTTCAATGTCACTTTCCACGAGTCCGTTCTCAGCACTTCTGAGTACTGCAATTCCACCTCTGATTTTCCTCCTCTCCTGAATATATCTGAAGATTTGTCACCACACTTCACATCTTTAGCCATCTTTTCCTCTGCCTTTGATTTTGCTTTCCTTAATTCTCTTTTGACTCTTTTAGTTTGATCCTGTATTCTTTTCTGTGTTCCTCTGTTTGCAAGCTTTTGAATTTTGTGAAAGCTGTGGTTTTTGCCTTTATTTGAGCAGCCATTTCTTTGGAGAACCAAATAGGTTTCCTTCTCCTCTTGTTTTTATTTGTTTTCCGTACATATTTATCTGTTGCCCCTTTTATTGCCACCTTTAGTTTAGCCCATTGCAATTCCACTTCCCTTATCCCCTCCCACCCTGTCAACTCCTCCTTCAGGTACTTGGCCATTTTACTGAAGTTAGTTTTTGAAGTCTAGGACTTTGAGCTTGCTATGATTGGACTGCACCTTGGCTTTTATCTCAAACCACACCGTGTGATGATCACTGCTGCTCACAGGGGCACCCACCCAGACATTCGATATGCTATCACCATTGGTGAGCACGAAATCCAGCATTGAGCTTTCCCTGGTTGGTTCTATCACCATTTGTCTAAGTAACGCATCATTGAAAGCATCCACAATTTTTTTTACTTCTTTCCAGATTTGCAGAGGGAGTAGTCCGTCCACATTGTGTAGATTAAAGTCACCCAATATGATCACTTCCCCCTTTGTGGCTATCTTTGCAATATCTATAATCAATTCATTATCTATTTCTTCAATTTGAGTCGGAGGTCTGTAGACTGCACCAGTATGGATGACAGTGCCATCTCCTCTTTCCAACACAATCCAGAGCGCTTCTTCTTTTCCCCATGCCCCCTTTATTTCAGTCGCTTTAATATTGCTTTTCCACTTTCTCTGTCTCTTCTGAATAGATTATAGCCAGTTATGGCTATATCCCATTCATGTGATTCATTAAACCATGTTTTTGTAATGGCCACAATGTCCAAGTCCATTTTCACCATTAGGGCTTCCAGGTCAAGAACTTTGTTGGCTAAGCTTCGAGCATTTAACTGGCTTGCATGTATTTTGCATTGATTTTGTTCTGCCCACTTGTCGTTGATGTGTGGTTTAAAAGTGTGGCTGTTTCTGATGTTATTCTGCTTTTGCAGGGAGTGACGTCCTGAACTTGTCCTTCCCTATCCATCACTCCCTTTTTCTAGTTTAAATGCATATTCACATACTGCCTGAATTTTTCACTTAGGATTATTTTCCCTGCGACAGAGAGATGTAGTCCATCAGCACATTATAGTCTCTTGTTGGCCCATCTGTTTCCTCAGTCGCCTATAAATTTGAATCCTTCTTGTTTGTACTAGGTCTGGAGCCATGTATTAGACCAGCGGACAAGGACACCCAGGGGCTGAGGAAGGACCCAAATCCCTGCTCCCTCCCCAGCCAGGAAACATAGGGCCTGGCTCCCTAACAACACATGGGCCCAGACCCCCATGGAGATAGACCCCCTTAGGGAGGATCAACGGGACCCCCAGTCAGAGGAGGAGATGGAGCTGGAAAAAAAAAGCAACAGCTAGTCCCTGAAGAGACACCCATGGATATTCAGCTGATGGATAACCCGCCAGACTTGGGGTGGTAGTAGCAAAAAGCAGCTACGTGGGAGGTGGCGGGGTGTCGAGGTAATTCCACACTTGGGACATACCCCTGCCAAATCTGAGACTTACAAGGGGGGAATATATTGTGTTATTGGACATATATGTTTGTATAAACTGAAGGATGCTGGAAAGATGTCATTTGAATTTCTGACCTACTTTGCATAGTATTCACATTGCGTGTTGATACAAAAGACCCTGGTGAAGGCTACTTTAGACCCGTGGAGGGGACAGTTGCCCAGAAGGGGGGGGGAGGCAGACCCCAGTATGGGAAGGGATTCCACCAAATGTGGACTTTAGGACTATTGGATCACTCACGCTAATGTACAGGGGAACCCCAGAGATAGACCTCCCTGCTAGGGGATGCCATAAAGGGCTGGTTCCTAGATTCTTTTTAGAGAGTGGACTAAGCCAGGAGGACCACTGGAGGGACCTGAAAAGACTACAAGATGCCTGCCTGCTGGACCTGGAGATAGGCAATAACGGACTGGATCAGAGACGGAGCAACAAATAGTTTTAGAAGTGGGATTGTACTCCCCTTAAGATCTGCACTTGGGTTGTTTTCTCTCTGTTTGCTTTACAGCCATGACTTTGGATGGCTGAGTAGACTTGACTCCAGCATGAGGCGATGGATCAGAGAATCGCCAGATCCTGAAAAAACAGGTGCAACTTAACCAGTAACTCTTCCAGCTACTAGAGGTACAAACTCAGGAGCTTAAGAAACTCACCAATGGGATGATCAAATCAGCGAGGACATTGAAACCTGAGATGGGCCCAAGTGAGGGATGTGTTGCAACGGGAGGACTGGAGGGGACCTCGACCATCACCTTAGCAAAAATGGGTCCTGGGGACGATCCCGAAGCATACATTCTGACATCTGAAAGGGTGGCTACAGCAGCGGGTTGGCCCTTGGGCCAGTGGGCCATGCGTTTAGCACCACTGCTTACGGGGGAAGCCCAGGTGACCTATCGGTCCCTAGACAATACTCAAGCGTGGACTATTACGAGGTGAAAGTGGCTATCCAGGACCGGTTGGGGCTATCCCCAGAAAACTATCGAAAGCGGTTTTGGGCCACTGAATTTCACCCAGGAGCAAGGTCTAGGGCCGTGGCCCACAGAAACTGATTTGGCCACCAGGTAGCTGGAACCTGATAAGAATTCACCAATTCATCTCCAGAGACTCCAACTTTACGCCCCCATCCCACGTCAGTGTCAAGGAAGCTGATTTGCAAACTAAAGATGCAATAAAATATTTGGGAGTTACCCTGGACCAACATCTAGACATGAGACGCCACATAAGCAGCGTAGTCAAAGCCATCTACTTCAAAATCCGTTCCCTCAAACACCTACGCTCCCTGCTGGACCCAGACGATTTCCGTACCATATATCAAGCGCTGATCCTGCCGCATTTTGACTTTGCAAATGCCATCCTACAAGGTCTCCCCCAATCCACACTAACCCCCTTACAGTTGGCCATGAATGCCGCAGCTAGGGTCCTCTACGGTGCATCCAGAAACGACCACGTGACTCCCATTCTCAAACAGCTGCACTGGCTACCAATTCACGGGAGAATCACCTTCAAATCCCTTGTATTAGCATTTAAGGCAATCAAAGGCACCTCATCCCTCTCACTCACGAATCTAATCCACATGGTCCCCCCCAATAGAGCAAGAAGAACATCAGCTGTAAACTTGCTAGCAATACCAAAGGCTTCAACAAAGTCCAACACGAACACCACAAACAGGGCATTCAGTTTTTATGTACCAAAATGCTGGAACACCCTACCCCCCGACATTAGAGCCATTACCAATCTATATCAGTTCAGAAAGGCTCTCAAAACATACCTTTTCCGCCAATATTTCCCAGACAGCAACTGAACCAGATATCCCCTCCAAGAAATAACCCAATCTAGAAATGCCCGCACACTGCAGTGTAGATAGATTATGTATATAGTTAACCCAGTTATCCAAGTTTGTACTCCTGTTCAATGTAAAACCTGACAGTTTGTCGTAATGGTCGTTTTGTTATGATGTAAACCGCGCTGATTCTAAATAGCGCGGTATATAAGAAACTGTAATAAATAAATAAATAAAATTCTGGACTTACCATAATAAGGAAGATTGTTCTAGCACAATTTGTCTGTATTTTGCCCAGGGAAGTTCAGGCCTGGATATCTAGGCAGGGGCCCATGTCCGTAACAGAGGCCATAGGCCTCACCAAGATCTTTCTCGATGCTGAATCCCAAGGACCCCGAATTCCCAGGGAAGGGAAGGGAGAAAGGAGATACCCCAAGGAATTCCTGTGGGAAAAGGACCCCTAGGCCAAAGGGAAGTTGGGATAACCCTAAGGACTCCACAGGGAAGAAACCCACTCAGGAGTCCTGAAGAGGGCCACGATGCTTTTTGTGAGGGGATCCGAGCCATTTCCAATGGGAGTGTCCAAAAGGGGAATGTTCCTTCTCTGGTGTAGGACTCGCGGGGGACCCAGGAAGCTGGAGTGGACTCCTAAAAAATGTATCCGGATTGGTGGGATGGACCTGGAAGCTCTCATAGACACTGGGAGTAATCAGTCTCTGATGTCTTGAGGAGTCGGTAAGAGGCAGGGTAGATACCTGGGCCATGTACGAGTGAGGTTGTCCATGGGGCATACGGAATGACCCTACTTACGAGATAAAAATCACCTGGGATATCAAACAACAACTACTAGAAATGACCATTGTTAATCCCACTGCCATTAATCCTAGGCCGGGTTTGGGAGGGGTTATTAGACTCAACCAGCTTCCACTCTACTTTAGTAGCCACCCGTTCCTCAGTCTCGGGGAGTTGTTCCCATTTACAATCCCGGATGTGGTAGAGAGAGGGAGAAAGACTAGAAAAAGCAGGGTTCAGCGGAGGGTGGAAAGCAGGGGGATTTGAGGCTCTTGGGGAGGAGGTGCTCTCCAAGTTCGATAATTTTTCTGACGAGCAAGCAAAAGACCTGCCCTTGCAGGAAGCCTGGGGTAACGTGGAAGAAGCAGGCTCTAAGAAGGGCAAGGAGAGTTATCCTCTCTTTAGGAAGAGGAATAACCTCTTATATCGGATTACATTCCGAGAAGAGAAAGGAGAGCAAGCCCGGCTCATGGTGTCCCAGATATTACGGGAGGCCCTATTGATCTTGACCCACAGCTACCCTTTAGCAGGACACCTAGGGGAGCAGGGGGTTACTGCATGTCTTACGTAACGGTTCTTCTGACCTAACCTATATCAGGAGGTGACTAAGTTCTGCCAGGGATGCCCTGTGTGCCATCGAAAAAATAAGAACCAGCCCAGGAAAGCTCCCTTGATTCCGATCCCAGGGGTCGAATGGCTATGGACATTGTGGGTCCATTAGATAGAAGCATGGCAGGTTACCAGTACCTCTTAGAACTTGTTGACTATGCCACCCGTGGGATATCCGTGGGAAATTCACCTGTGGAAAGTTACTGCAGGTCAGATAATACAGGAACTGTTGAAAATTTTCTGTGAGGTAGGCTTTCCCAGAGAACTTTTGACAAATTGAGGCACTAACTTTTTGTCTAGACAGTTAGAGGCATTCTTGGCATTGTTTGGGATCAGGCATGTTAAGACCACTGCCTATCACCCACAAACCAACGGCCTTATCGAGCAGTTTAACCAGACCCACCCTAATGTACAGGGGAACCCCAGAAATAGACCTCCCTGCTAGGGGAGGCCATAAAGGGGTGGTTCCTGGACTCTTTTTAGAGCGCGGACTAAACCAGAAGGACCACCAGAGGGACCTGAAAGGACTACCAGATGCCTGCCTGCAAGACCTGGAGATGGACAATACCAGACTGGACCCGAGACTGAGCAACATATGCGTAATCAAACTCTGGAATTCGTTACCAGAGGATGCAATAAAAGCCATTAGTGTAGCTGGGTTTTAAAAATGTTTGGACATGTTCCTGGACAAAAGGTCCATAAATCATTATTAAAGATGACCCGGGAAATCCACTTCTTACCCCAGGACAAGCATTGTGGAACCTGTGTGCCTCTCTGGGAACCTGCCTGGATTGGCCACTGTTTGGGCTGGATGGACCTTGGTCTGACTCAGTAAGGCATTTCTTATGTTCTTATGACAAACACTAGCAACTACAATACCTGGATGGCTGTTCGCATGGATTGTAGAGCTCTTTCCTAAAAAATGCTCTTGATCAGCCAGTCATCCAGATAAGGAAACACATGCACTCCCAGTCTATGTAGATATGCTGTGACTATAGTGAGGTACTTTATGCAGATCTGTGGAGCTGACGTGAGATCAAATGGTAGCATACAGTGCTGGTAGTGATGTTTCCCTATTACGAATCTGAAATGCCTTCTGTGGCTTGGATATATCTAAAGTCCAGAGAGCATAACCAATCTCCTTTTTTGAGGTGGCAAAGAATGAGGATGTCCAGGGTAACCATTCTGAACTTTTTTCTTACGAGATGCTTGTTTAGAGCCCTTAGGTCTAGAATGGGATAGATCCACCTTTATTTTTTGTGATCAGGAACTACCTGGAGTTGAAACCCTTCCCTTCTTCCCTGGATGAGATGGGTTCAACAGCATTGGCCTATAGAAGGGAAGAGAGCTCCTTTAACATTATCTTATGATCCTGAGAGCTTGACCAGGATACTGTCAGTGGACAATTTGGTGGAATGTCCTAAAGAAGGAAATGGTATCCTAGATGGACAATTTTTAATATCCAACAATTTGAGTTTATAAGGGACCAGTAATTTGCATAAAAATCCTAACCTTCCTCCTACAGGAAGGTTGTCCAATAAAGACACTGGATAACTGGCTATGTTCTTGTGGAGGCAGTCAAAACCATGCCCCTGGTTTTGGCTGAGGAGTAAATTGTGATTTTTAATATCTCTGCTGCTGAGGAGATGAGCAAAACCCTTTCTAATCTGGGTGGCCTATACCTATGAGAGGCTGCATACTTTCCCCCTACCTGTTTAATTTATATGCAGAACAAATCATCAGAGAAGGAGGATTGTATGAAGACAACAGAGGTGTGAAGATTGGTGGAAGACTCATCAACAACCTTCGCTATGCTGATACTACATTACTGGCTGAAAGTGAAGATGATCTGAAACATTTGCTTCTCACAATCAAAGAACTTAGTCTCAAAATGGGCCTGCACCTTAATGTAAAGAAGACAAAGATCATGACAACTGGCATAATCAACAGGTTCATCGTTGAAGGAGAAGAAATTGAAATTGTGAACAACTTTAACCTACTTGGATCAACTATCAATAAAGAAGCAACAAGCAGTCAAGAAATCCAACGACGCATTGCTCTTGGCAGAATGGCTATGAAAGACCTAGATAAGATTCTCAAGAGCAGAGATGTCTCTCTCCATACAAAGATTCGACTTGTTCAAGCCATGGTATTTTCAATAACATCATATGGATGTGAAAGCTGGACAGTGAAAAAGACAGACAGGAAGAAAATTGATGCCTTTGAATTATGGTGCTGGCGGCGAATAGTGTGTATACCATGAACTGCCCGAAGAACAAACCAGTCGGTACTAGAGGAGATCAAACCTAAGCTTTCTTTAGAAGCTCAGATGACAAGACTTCGACTTTCATACTTTGGACACATCATGCGAAGAGAGAGATCATTAGAGAAAGACATGCTTGGCAAGATAGAAGGTCAATGCAAAAGAGGAAAGCCAGCAATGAGATGGATCGATACAATAACAGCAGCTATGGGTGCCACTCTTTCAACAATGAGTCGCCTGACTGAAGACCAAACACAATTTAGGATAGCTATCTAGAGGGTCACCATGAGTCAACTCCGACTCGACGGCACTTAACAACAACAACATACCTATGAGAGGAATAGGACCCCCTTTGCCCTTGGTTCTGTTAACCCCTAGATGAGGCTGGGTTAGAAGTGGCCTGGAGAGGTTTTACGGGTTTCACTATGCTGCTTAATCAGGACTGCAGTTTCTTATGCCTTTATTTCCAGATTACCTCTATGGCATGGCACATCAGTGAGCTTCTCCTGGACTTCATACCTTAGGTCTGAGGACTGGAGCCATGAATATCTCCAGGCACAATGCTCATTGAGGAGGCTCTGAATGCCATATTGAAAATATCATATGTCACTCAGACCATCCATTTTTCATGCTCCTTCCTTTTGGCCAGTAGTAAATAGAATTGCTTGGCCTTCTCTTGAGGAAAATTTCTACCACTGTATTTAATACAGAATGTTCCATAAGTGCAAGCTGATAGGATGCTATGTGGATGAGAGTATAGTATTCTGAAAGAACTTAAAGAACTGAAAGAACCCTATTCATTGAACAATTCAAAGAAGACCACCAATCCACCCTAACCATCCCACAAAACGAGTTACACAAGAAATGACAGCCACAACATAAAACTATCCTATTATTCTTATTAAAATGTATATAGCCCAATGTAGATAGCTCAACCTGTATATATTGCACCATATATCGCACCAATGTAGATAACTCAACCTGTATATATTGCACCCCAAAACAAGATTTACCTATCCACACATTCACGAACACTACCTTCACAACCACTGCATGCCGACACCCCCGCATTACCCTACTTGATTGGCTTGCAGTGAAATCCGCTTTGATTCAAGGATAAAGCGGGATATAAATACTTTTAAATAAATACATAAAATAAATAAACTTCCCCCCAAAAGATTCCAATCTCTGAGCCTCCCTTCCCAGAGGCACCAAAGAATGCATCTTGGAACTTTTGGCTCTTTTGGGAGAGGATCTGGTCACTATGGAATGATGAGGTAGCTGTAAGCTTTTTGAATCTGGGAATCTTCTGGACTTGATACATCAAGTCAATCTTCTTATTTATAGGCTGTACAGAAAGAGAGATTTCCCATATAATAATTTATATGTCCTTGACGATTCTGTGAATGGGCACTGTCACAGCTTCCTTGAGTAGGTTGAAGAATTGAAGGATTTTCAGTGCTTCTACCCTGGGCTTCTCCTTTGTTTCTAAATTAAATACAAGGCCAGCCCCAAAGCTGGTTTAAAGTGTTGGCACCTTAGGGTTTACATTCTCTTAGCTGTCAGAATCTATTGTTTAGTTTTGAATACCCCATTCTTTGCCACCCCAGGCAACTGCCTAATTTGCCTAGTAGTTGGACTGGCCCTGCTTAAATGAAATGGACTTGGCTATTACCAATACAAATTGGTGAGAGTTCCTCAGGAGATAATTTTTTTCTGTTATGAGATGTAGAGCAATCTGATAATAGGCTAGTAGAATCCTCCTTATCAAAGAATACCTCTGACTCATGGAGGCACATTCCATTCTGTGTGTCCCAGCCTCTGGGCGTCCGGTCAGAAATGATGCACAGAGATAGACCCGAATCTGATCCCGCAGGGCACATCTAGCCCCCACAGGATCAGAATCGCATCTAGGCCTGTATGTGCAGGCCGGGATCCGATTCCCAAAAGCTTGCACATACAGGCCCCTGCCCGGCTAACTCTGTCAGGCTCCTGAATGGAGCCACGGTGCCATGGCGTCTGTGATGCCATTCAGGAGCTGTGATCCCCATCTGCCATCCACTTTCATCTTTCCCTGCAGCCCGACCCCCGATCTGGCTTCCTATGGCCAGGGTCGGGCTGTGGGGAATCTCATGCACCCCAGCCCTGAACGTCCAGGGCTGCGAACCACCCATTGCCTGCCCTAACTCCGCCCCACACCGCTCCCTCCCGACCCATCTAAGCATCCCTGAACAAACTCCTTGTTTGTATGGGGAGGCTTAGTTGGGGATGGCAAGGGGGACGAATAGCAGGGATGGGTGTCCCAATGGGACATCCATCCCCACTATTCATGGGACAGAATAGACCCCATAGTTAATATCCTCGAAGTGGTCTGAGTCTGACCCAGAAAAGTACTCATGTGAAGTTCTGGTTTGGCCTATTCTCCTCTTGGGGTATGGACCTTGAATGAATGTGGATGCATCAAGAATTTCCAATGTCTTGGAGAAACCTCTTCCCCTGATGTATTGGAGATCAAAACTGGCTGACAGCCACTGACTGAGGCCCTTTGATGCTTTGCTGTCAATGCCTCTTCCCCAGGCAGAGCATGAGTCTTGAGAATTGGCTGAATCTCCTGCTGCACCAACTATGATGAAGTCAAAGCTGCATCTTACCGAGGAAAAAGCCTTCCCCTTCACTCCTCTAGTCTATTCATGAGATACTCCTTGAAAACCGACATTAGCAATAGTGTTGGGACTGTAGGGATATCGGAAGGCTGGTCTCAATCCTGTTTGTTGCGTCTCTTCCAGAACTGAGGAGGATGAGTGGCCCTCAGACATCATGCTCCAATGAGCTCCAAATCTGATGCACTCCAGCCTCCACTCAATGCTTAGTGTTGTGAGCATTCAATGACTATGAAGATGAGACTGAATCTTTCCTCTTCTTCTGGCAAGAACCAGATCATTCCCGAAGGGCTTCACCAATGATCAGTATTGAGGGTGACCTATATACGTTCAATGTCAATGCATTCCCAGCATCCGGTGCAGCTCCCGGGACCATGGAGACTGATGCTTTCGAAGCTAATGTTGAGCAACCGGGCTTAATCTGAAATTAATTTTCACTACTCTTCACTAGCCTTGAGCTTTTCTTTTTGACGTATGTGAACACAAATTGCAAGAGGGTTCATAGTTGGAGCCCAAACACTACAGGCACCAGTTCTAGGTATCTGAAAAGAATATGGTCCTCGTGTACCCAGTGCACCTCTTAAATCTGTTGGGGAATATTTTCTGGGACATATAACTGAAAAGATAGCCTCAGCAAAATCAAATGACTTGATTTAGACAAAAATGCTCTCATCTGGGGCACTTCAGGCCTCTGTTAAGACCTATCCAGGTGATAGACAAAAAGAACTTGAAAATGGCCAAGAAATCTAACTAACTTAATTAGGAATCTAATGGGAAATGGCTGCACAAGAGCAGCAGTGAGAAAACAAAAAAAAAGGAAAAAATTGAAGATAATTTAGTACAGATACCCAAGAATAGGCGATTGAGTGAAGCTTTCGCAGATACGATCCTGTCGGCTCCACAGAGAACAAAAGACTGAGGTGGTTCTGTATGATAGTGAAAGATGGGAACAGACATGCATGCGTGGTTGAACACTTTGGGAAGGATCAGGAGCTGGGGAGCAGCTCTCATGCCAGGCTCAGTTAATGACATCACCTATATGCAAGAACTCACTATTCTGCTTGTCCATGGAGAAAGACTTATTGCAGAAGCAAGAGAAGCAAGCTCCGCTAAATTTTCCTTTTCTTTGAGCCAAAAGGATAGTGCTTTAGATTACCGTCCCACTAGAATTGTTAAACCTTCTTGATGATAGTTTGTCCTGGGTGAGGCAGATTATGAATGCTTCTGTGAGGGAAGGCCTACTGTGCAGTTCTTTGAAAGATAATTTTTCCAATTTTAAAAAAAGAGAAAAATCCAAATCCTTCACTATGCAGCAATTATTGCCCAGTTTTCAATATTCTCTTTCTTCTGAGACAACTGAAAAAAAAACAAAACGTTTTTTTAAATCAAATTATCACTTTTTATGGAGAGTTCTGAAGAATATGACATGTATCAATCTGGTTTCAGTGCTGGATGATACACTGTAGGTAAGCAGCTTTGTTTGTACTCCTAAATCTCCCCAGTGCATTTGATCTAGTGAATCATATGATTTTGCTGGAGAGGTATCGCTTGGAAAGTGATTGAATCTCTTCCTTTTTGCTGACTAGGTTTCAAGTCACCTACCTAATTGGCGATACTGTCCCCTCAGGGGTCCTTTATCACTATTTGGCATTTTTATGCAGCCCCTGAAAAAAGATTATTTTAACCTTTTGCTTTAACTACCTACACATAGAGGATATTCATGAGTTTGCACCCTTATAGAAAGACCATGATGCTGTTGCTATAAGATGGTTGTTTGAATGACTACTTGGGAAAAATTGCCAAGTGGTTTTCCTCTAATAGACTGGTCTTTAATAGCAAGACCAAGATTTTGAAAATTGCTAGATTAGCTCCTAGAATCACATTTTAAAAGGCAATGTTAGAAAGACTGGGCCCCTTTTATATGTATAAAAAGCTGGGTTTTTTTTACACAAGTAAATGGCCATTTACTTTTAAACAGCCATTTTAGAAAAGATGCTATTTCTACACATAACTGCAGAATGCACAGATTTCAAGGGTGCATGTTCTGGGCATGGTTTAGGCAGACTTTACAAGTATATGGATATTTCCTGTTTTACAAACAGAATACATGTATACTTCAAAAAAACATCACTACTGGCATTTACACCTGTTTTGTGTCATGCAAAACTTTTAGCTAACTGCTCATTTGGACCTTGGGTTTGGAGGGGGAAATTGTGGTTTCCTTTCTGGCATTTAAAAATTAGTTTTGGAGCATAGCTCTTTAAATGGCTTCCCAAGTTCGCAAAATCCAGTACGCACATATGAAGGCAGCAAAATCTGCTTATGAGGGTCCTTTTATGACCAAATGCCTAGTTTCAAGAAACTAGAATGCATCTATCTCGTTCCTATTTTATAAAGAAAAGCAGGTGCCTACTTTTCTTTATAAAATAGGGGCATAAGTGTCCAAAAATGCATGCTAAATCTAGATGTGGATACTTATACCAGTCTAACTTATATCCTTATGGACAATTGCTGAAGGATAAGAAACTAAACTTGCCTTGGCAAAAAGGGGGCTATAAGAAAACCAAGTTACTTGCCTGTAGCAAACCTTTTCCACAGACAAGAGAATTCAATTCCTTACAAGTGGGTGATGTTATCTAGTAGAGTCCAGTATAGGAATAAAACTTCAGAAAACCTCTGGAAGCTTCACGCGAGACAACCACGCATGTGCAATACTTCCTGCATTGCATCATTGCAGAGGGCCTCCCCAGTTCCTATACAGTTTATAAGAATAAACAGCAAGGGGGACATGAATCCTGCTGTCTATGGAGAACACCTTCTAAAGATACAGAACTTTGTTTTCTTCAAGGAGAAGCATTAATGCAAACTCTCAATAAGTGAAACTACCTTTTCAAATTTTTTTTTTAACTTTTCTTTTAAACCTAGAAATAAAAGAAAATGGGTGCAAGGAGAGATGGAACTGGAGCTCTGCAAATCTCCTTCATAGAGGCTGTGAAGTGGGCCACTGACGCAGCCATGGCTTGGACATTTATAAGCCTCAACTTCATTCACTGAGGTCAGGCCTGCTTGGGCCTACATGAAGGAAATGCATTCTGCTAACCAATTGGATACTGTATTCTGGCAACAAGAAGTTAAGTGGACTTTCTAAAGTAGCCCACTCCATGTAGACAACTAAGTGTGTAAGACATTTTCATTTCTGTGGCCATGTGGTTTGGGAAAAATGTTATTAAGATGAATGATTAAGGTAGAAATGCAAATACCATCTTAGGAAGGAAATTCATACAATACCATTGGGTGCTGAGAATCACCCTATTATTGAAACATTTTGGGTAGGGTGAGTCACTTAGTAAGGCCTGAACTCACTGAGTGTTGAAGTGGCCACCACCAAAAATAAGACTTCCCAATCGGGTACTTTAACTCACATGATTCAACTGGTTCAAAAGGAGCTTTAATCAACTGGATTAGAACAACCTTGATATCCCAAGACACAGTAGGTGGCTTAATGGGATGCTTCAACAGAAGCAAGCCCCACATAAAGTGAACAACTAAAACCTGTGCAGGGGTGATAAGCGTCAAATTTATTAAAGTGAACCCCAAAAGATTTGGTCTTTAAACCTGACTTGGATGGACATGGAAGGTATTAAAACAGTTTTTGTTAAGGAAGGGAAAGAGATCTAGGGTCTTATACCTTGCAATAAATCTCTTTTATTTAAAAGCATAATACCACCTTGAGGAGACATTCCTAGAAGTCATCAGTTGAAACCCAAGTGTAACCTCCAGTTCGATGTAAGTGCTTAATAGTGAGCCTGTTATGCACAATACTGTTGTCTGTGAACCGCGCTGATTTTTAAGAGTGCGGTATATAAAAACAATAAAATAAATAAATAAAATCATTGCCTGCTGCAGGGCCAGAATAGCAGTGATGTTCTGCTCCAAGGCCACCATTCTGGTTTCTAAGCCAGAAGGCTCCGCAGCTTTTGGCAAGTGCACCAAGAATCTTGGGCCTGGCGCCTGCACTCTTGCGAGTGCGTCCTTGACGAGGACTTCGGCCTCGAGGAACCTCTCATGGTCTCCACCGGCTGAGGAATCCTTCTTGAGGACCTTGGTAGGGTGCTTCTCGGAGCCGCCCAAGTCCCTTTGGGCAGTTTTACTGGGTTTCTCCAGTGCAACCTTGACAGACTGAGAATCTTTTCTTCTTTTTCTCTGGGTCCGAGGTCTTCTCGGAGGAGCTGCCGCTGCAGAACTCCAAGGACACACGGGCCTCATGGGAAGTGCTGGTCTTGGAGCTCAGTGTCGAGGAGGCCAGGGCCAAGTCGGACGGGGAACAGTTTTTCCTACAACTCTGACCTCTTTTTTGATGGTCTTAGGAGTCATGACCTGGCACAGGTCTCAGGAGGTGCTGTCATGGTCCGGTTCCAGGCAGCGCAGGCAGTAGTCATGGGGGTTGGTCACTGACATGGTTTGACGCCAGTGGTCACATTTTTTTAACCCACCGGACATGGTGGGGAGCACTCGGACAGGGTCAATGACCCCTAGGCGAACAAAGGGCGCAAACTCCAGTCGAGCAAGCCTCAATCAAAAAAGGAAAAAGGAGATGAGAACAGTGCCGAGATCAGCGCCGGCTCAAGGTGGGAAGAGGAACCGGTACGCAAACTGGGAAAGATAATTTTTAAGGATAATTAGCAAAGATTTTTTCTGGGGAAACTGGACAGACATCCATTGGGCTCCGCGGAAAAAAAGGAGACTGAGCAAGATGGCACATTTGGGCAGGAAGGGGAGGATGCATGCGTGGTAGCATGTCCCAAAGGCTTTCTTTGAAAGCAGGGGAAATGCTCCGCGTGGTTCTGTCAGCGCAGACGGCAGCCATGAGGACTGACTTCCTGCTTGTTCCTGGAGAAGCTATTTTAGCTCCATTTTTTCAATATTGCACCTATAATTACTGTCAGTTGGTTTGGCTGTGTCATCTTCACAACCTTTCTCACCCTCGTTTTCAACTACAATGCTACTTGGACTTTCTTCTACCCTTTGTCTTAATGGCCTGGTCCCAGCAATATCTGATGCTACAATAGACTCTTTCTACTCCTATAGGGTTATGCTTTGTATTCAATTAAGAAGAATGGCTTTGACCTCACAGAAATAGGACAACTAAATTTAAAAAAGGATTTAAAAAAATAGCATAGTTACTCATCTGTAACAATTGTTCTCCAGGGACAGCAGGAATCAGTCCTCACATATGGGTGATGTCGGCACCGATGAAGCCTCACAGAAGCATCTCCCCAGCTTTCAAAGAAAGCCTTTGGGAGATGCCACCACACATGCATGGTCCCCTTCCTGCCCAAAGGTGCCATCTTGGTCAGTTGGGTGCCATAGCTAGAGCCCAACCAAGAAGATGGCCAAAAATGAACAGCTACTCAAAGGGGAGGAGGGAGGGTTGTGAGGACTGATTCCTGCTGTCCCTGTAGAACACCTGTCACAGCTGAGTAACTACACTTTCTCCAGGAACAAGCAGGAAGTCAGTCTTTACATATGAAACTCCCCAGCTCCAGGCTACCGAGGACCGGTAGAGAAAACACGGCCCAGATGCAAGCAGCCACAAGTGAATCTGAAGACAAACTCTGAGGACCCCAGTGTCCAGGGAGAACCATGGCTCCGGCAGCCTGAACAAGAAGGGTTGGAGGGCAGGAGTTGCCTAAACCTCAAAGAGGTTATGGAGTACGACCTGGCCGAAGGTGCTGTCCCATCGGGACTCCCTCTCCAGGCAGTAGTGGGCTGCAAAATTGTGGACAGAAGAGCCAGTGGTAGCCCAGCAGATATCAGCCATTGTCACCAACCGGAGGTTTACGACCGAGGTCGCCATTGCCCTGACATTGTGCGCCATGACATGGTGCTCCAGGGGAACTCTGGCATTGCTATGAGTGAAGGAGATGCAATCCGCCATCCAGATGGATATAGTCCATTTGGTGACCACCTGCCCCATGTAGCTGGGAGGCTTTGCGGTGGCCCTGGTCCATTGTAGGTAAAAGGACAGTGCTTGTTTGCAGTCCAGGGTATGAAGAACAGCCGATGCCGTGTCGGCATGAAGCCGCAGGAAGAAGGTATGGAGAACCATCTTCTGATTGACGTGGAAGTCGGAGACTATCTTCGATAGGAACTTGGGGTGAGTGCGCAGCACCACCCTGTTCCTGTAGAATCTAGTGTAGGGAGGCTTGCCCATCAGTGCCTGGAGCTCACTGACCCTGTGAGCCAAGGTGAGTGCCATGAGGAAGGCAACCTTCCAGGACAGGTGGTGCAGGGAGCAGGTAGCTAAGGGCTTGAATGGCGGCTTGGTGAGCTGCACCAGAACCACACTGAGATCTCATTCTGCCAGCGGCGGCCAAAAGGGAGGGCTGGAGAGCAATAAACCTGGTGATGAGTGGCTGCATGGAGAATGGCTTGCCCTCAATGTGGTGATGATTAGCCGAGAGAGCGCGGAGATGCACCCTGATGAAGTTGGACTTAAGTCTAGACTGTGAAAGGTGGAGGTACTGAAGGACCGAGTGCACCGGGCAAGAGAATGGGTCGAGGCAGTACTCCATGCACCACACGGCGAACCACCACCACTTGAAGGCATAAGCCTGTCTTGTGGAATCCTTGCGAGAGGTCATGATGATTTCTTCCACCTCCCTGGGAAGGTGTTGTGAGGCTAGGGTGACCTGTTCAACCACCATGCTATGAGGAATAGAGTTCCCAGTTTGGGATGGAGGATCAAGCCCTCCTCCTGTGTCAGGAGTCCTGGAAATCTCCCGAGGAGAACCGGGGGGCTCCAGCGAGAGACAGAGCAGCAGAGGAAACCACGGTTGCCTGGGCCACTGCAGGGCTACAAGGATGATTGACACCTTGTTGCGCTGGACCTTGAAGGGGGTACGAGCAATCATTGGTGTGGAGGGCAGGCATGCAGGAGGCCCCCTGTCCACGAGAGGAGGAAGGCATCGGTCACCACCTGGGAGGGGTGGGGTTGAGGGCTGCAGAACCGGGGTAGCTGAACATTGATCGGGCTGGTAAGTCTGGATATGGCATGTCAGCATTCAGCCCTGGTAGCATTTTCGCCTGAGGGCATCGAGGGCACGGGACTCTCTGCCCAGGGGCACCAAAGAGTGCAACTTCGGGCTTTTTTGCCGGTGCATGGCCGACTCAACCACCATAGAGAGGAGTTGTGCCTTTTGGAAACCTGGGCCCCACTTGACTCCGTACATCATATCCAGCTGACAGCTGACGAGAACTGATGCAGGGGTCTCCCACATCCTGAGGAGAAGCCGGGTAAGGATGGAGGGGATGGGGACCGGCAAGGTCTCCTTCGGTGGTGAATCGTACTGGAGGATGTCAAGTTCCTCCATATGAGGGTCGTCCTCTGACTCCGTTGTGAGGGAGAGCGCCCGAGCCATGTCCCTGACAAACTCAAGGAAAGAGGTCCTCAGGTAGGGATTGGTGCTTGGTGGCCGGCGGAGACGGGTCCGAGGGGACGTTTCGGTGGGCTTGAGTCTCCAGGGATGTCTCGATGTCGGAATCCCAGTCGGAGTACTCCAAGGAGGACTCAATGCCCGCCAGCTGCAGGAGCACTAGCAGCTCCGGTCTTCGAGGTCGGGGCATGGCTGGAGCCAGAGGCACTTGCCTGCAAAGACCTCGCTTTCAAAGAGGCATCTGGCTCTCAGCGATCACTTTGGCAGCCCAGGGAGTCCTCAAGGTTGAAGCCCCTGCAGTCTCTGTGGGGCTGGGCAGCACCTGATGGGAGGCAATGAATGCAGAAACGCTGGGCTCCATGGCCAACATAGGGCTTCCCATTCAGGGGTAGCCGCTCTCGATACCGATGCCAGAGTGACCAGGTCAGGTGTCGAGGAGGAAAGGGGGTCCCTTAATGGGACGGCTCTCGGGAGACCGAGGTCTGTCACTGGAGGCCATGACATCCGTTCTGGGCACCTTTCAGGGACGCTCCCGCTCTGACTCCTCAAGATCTCACTGGGGCTGAAGGACCGGGAGCGGGATTTCCTATGCTTGTCCACATCTTCATAAGAGGCCCTCGAGGTCGTCGTCTTCTTACGCTCTCATTGCAGAGTACCTTGTTCGGAGTGCCTTCGAGTCCGCTGAGGGCTGTGGGAGCCTTGCGCAACTCAGAGGAGCCGTGCGGGGCCTTCAAGCTTGAGGCTACTGGGGATACCAAGATAGAGTCTACCTTGTGGAAGATGTCGTCCTGCTTAAGCCGATGGTTCTGGATGGCTTTTGCAGACATTTTCTTGCACAAGGGGAATTTCTCCGGGTCATGGTCAGAGCCTAGACACTGGAGGCAACAATCATGAATGTTGGTGATGGACATGTTTTTTGAACACATTTTTTAAAACCAGGGCCATTGGGGGAAAAGGAGCCTCGCGAGGTCAAAGACCCTCGCCGCGGCCAGCTGTTGAAAAGGGTGCAAAAGTACTGAAAAGTAAAACTACGACAAACAGCAAAAAATTTGAGGTACGATGCTGCAGCAATGGGTCCCAAGATGGGAAAGAGCCAGCACAAGATGGAAAAGTACAAAAATGTATGAGTTAAAGAAACCTTTTTTCCACGGGACAAGACGAACGTCTGTAGGGCTCCAAATTGATCATATAATGCCAGTCTTATATGACTTACACTGGCTGCCTGTACAAAGCAGTATTAAATTCAATATATTAATGACCAATTTCAAAATCATCAGAAAAATAGCTCCCCAAACTCTTTCTCAATTATTTAAAGTGGCCGCCATCAATCGACTAAGGAGAGAACAAATGACCAACACTCTCTCTACCTCATCAGCTTTCCGTAACTCTAAACAGTGCACCAGCAGCAGAACATTTGAGTTTATATCCCCAGTGCTCTGGAACTCCCTACCACCCAGTCTCCGAAACATTACAGCCTTAACCTCGTTCCACTCCCAACTCAAAACCCATCTCTTCACAGAAAATTTGGGTCAAAATGAAACTACAACTCTCACTGACCCAAAATAATTTCCCCCTCCTCACCATTAGACTATCTGACCAATCAAACTGGTCAATAAATCACCCATCCCTTAACCCCATCCTGTACTGACAGATATTATTGATCAACAGAACTGTATGTAATATGCTGTATAAGTATAAGTTAAAACTATCTTGAATCATGTACATTCTTGATTGCCTGTTATTGCACCATTTATTGTTACAACGTATAATGTATCGGTTGTTTTAATTGTAAACTGCTATGATTACCCGATATAGCGGTATATAAAACACACAAATTAAAAATAAATAAATAAAGATGTGGATTGGCTTATTCCTTCTGCAAATCTGGAAAGAAGTAAAAAAATTGTGGATGCCTTTCAAGATGCATTGTTTAGACAAATGGTGATGGAACCGACCAGGGAAAGTTCAATGCTGGATTTAGTACTCACCAACGGAGAAAGTGTGTTGAATATCTGGGTGGGTGCCCATGTGAGCAGCAGTGATCATCACACGGTGTGGTCTGAGATAAAAGCCAAGGTGGAATCCAATCACAGCAAGCTCAAAGTCCCAGACTTCAAAAACCCTGATTTCAGGAAGATGGCCAAGAGCCTGAAGGAGGAGTTGGCAGGGTGGGAGGAGGTAAGGGAAGTGGAATTGCAGTGGGCTAAACTAAAAGGAGGCAATAAAAGGGGCAATAGATACATATGTAAGGAAAGTAAATAAAACGAGGAAAAGGAAACCTATTTGTTTTTCTGGTTATATTTAGAACCCAGCAGAGAGCTTGTAGCTTAAATTTCATAATAAGTTAAAGCCTAGCAGCAGCAAAGAGCTATAATTTAAATCAAATCAGAATATAGCTTACCTCAGCAGCACAAGACAGGGTACTGTGTAGCAGCCCTCTTTTAATAAGTGTTATTTCCCTCCCTCCCTCCCCAACACCCACCCACCCCTAGGATAATCGTAGCTTTATAGGTACTTACACATCTTAAAAGACAGGAGGTGCTCTCAGGTGAAGCTCGTTACCCAAATCAGTCATACACTAAGGACCTGAGATTAATAAAGCTTCAGGTGAACAAGGTATAGTAAACGTATTAGGTACAGTTTTATTAGTATAAATATGCATAGCAACCCTTAGTAAGTAAACAACTTAAAGATTTAAACACAAACTTAAAACTAAGATTCAGACAGGAGTCCAGCAGTGAGATGGGGGCTTTCCAGTCTTTTGCATTGAGTGTCACATGTATGATTTTCTCCCAGTTGGTGAGAGGTCTTACGTGTGCAGTAGGTGCAAGGAGCTCTTTGCTCTCAGGGAACGAGTCCATTCTCCAGAGGCTAGAGTAGCAGACTTGGAAAACATAAGACAGACAGAGAGGTACATAGACGAGACCTACAGGGATATAGTCCTGAAGTCCCACCTCCAGTCTGGCAGCATCCCTGTTGCCATGGAGGAGAGAGGTCATGTGACAGGAGAGCATCACCCTAGTGTGGCAGGAAGTGATCCTGTAACTAGGACCTGTCCTCCAGGTGATGTAATACCCTCTCGCACCAAGGAAGTTTCTCCAGGGCCATGTGCCCATGAGGGAAGGGTTAGGACAGCCGTTATAGTTGATGATTCGATCATTAGGCATGTAGATAGCTGGGTGGCTGGTAGACGTGAGGATCGCCTGGTAACATGCCTGCCTGGTGTGAAGGTAGCGGACCTCACGCGCCACCTAGATAAGGTCTTAGATAGTGCTGGGGAGGAGTCTGCTGTCTTGGTACATATCGGTACCAATGACATAGGAAAATGTGGTAGGGAGGTTCTGGAGGCTAAATTTAGGCTTTTAGGTCGGAGGTTGAAGTCCAGAACTTCCAGAGTAGGGTTCTCTGAAATGCTTCCCGTTCCACGCACAGGACCCAAAAGGCAGGCAGAGCTCCGGACTCTCAATGCATGGATGAGACAATGGTGCAGAGAAGAGGGTTTTGGAATTGTTAGGAACTGGGGAACACTCTGGGGAAAGGAGGGGCTCTTCCGAAGGGATGGGCTTCACATAAACCGGGATGGAACCAGGCTGCTGGCATTAACCTTTAAAAAGGAGATAGTGCAGCTTTTAAACTAGATAATAGGGGAAAGCCGACAGTCGCCCAAGAGCGGATGGTTCGGAAGAATGTATCCTTGAAGGATACTACCAAAAGTAGAGAGGTTCCAAAAAAAGAGTAAAGTAGCCCAAATGCCCTCGAGTATGGATCACACAGAGTTTAAAGATCCCAAATTACCCATGTCTACCAATAACCAAATTCATATGAATAAAATAAAGTCTCTAAAATGCTTGTATGCAAATGCTAGAAGTCTAAAAAATAAGATGGGAGAGTTAGAATATATAGCACTAAATGAGAGGTTAGATATGATTGGAATATCAGAAACATGGTGGAAGGATGACAACCAGTGGGACACTGTGATACCTGGGTACAAACTATATTTTAATGATAGAGCTGATCAAATTGGTGGAGGAGTTGCGCTCTATGTTAGAGAGGGCATTGAGTCAGAAAGGATTAAAGTTTTGCAGGAAACAAAATTTGCTGTAGAATCTCTATGGATTGAAATTCCATGTAAAAAGGGGAAGGCGATGGCAGTGGGGGTGTACTATCGACCGCCTGGCCAGAATGAACAAATGGATGATGAAATGCTCAAAGAAATCAAGGAAGCTAACAAAGGTTACAGCGCAGTAATAATAATGGGTGATTTCAATTACCCCGGTATCGACTGGGTCAGTGTCACGTCAGGACATGCTAGGGAGATAAAGTTCCTAGATGAAATAAATGACTGCTTCTTGGAGCAGCTGGTTCATGAACTGACCAGAGGGAAAGCCATATTAGACCTAGTCCTTAGTGGAACACCAGATCTAGTGCAAGAGATAAAGGTGTTGGGGCCACTTGGCAATAATGATCATAGCATGATCGCCTTTAATTTAATTAGTGGAGGAGGGATAGTAAGGAAATCCACAGTACTACCTTTTAACTTTCGAAAGGGAGACTATGATAAAATGAGGAAAATAGTTAAGAAAAAGCTAAAAGGAGCATTTGCAAAGGTTAAAGACTTACATCAAGCTTGGGTGTTGTTGAAAAATACTATCTTGGAAGCCCAGGCCAGCTGTATTCCACGCTTTAAGAAAAGTGGAAGGAAGTCCAAAAAACTGCCAGCATGGTTTAAAGGTGAGGTCAGAGAGACTGTTGTTGCCAAAAAAGCATCTTTCAGGAAATGGAAAAAAGAGCCAAACGACGAAACCTGGAAACAGAACAAGCACTGGCAAGTCAAATGCAAGGCATTGATAAGGCAGGCAAAGGGAGAATTTGAGAAGAAGCTTGCTGCGGAAGCAAAAACACAAAATAAAGACTTTTTCAAGTACATTTGTAGCAAAAAACCTGAGAGAGTCAGTTGGTCCATTAGATGATAGAGGGGTTAAAGGGGCACTAAGAGGCGACAAGGTGATAGTGGAGAGACTGAATGAATTCTTTGCTTCAGCCTTTACTGAGGAAGATGTCGGGATGTTACCCATGACTGAAGTGGTATGTAAAGGTGTGGAAGAATTGAAGGAAATATTGATACATCGGGAAGATGTATTAAAACTATTAGTTAAACTGAAGAGTAGCAAATCACCTGTGCCGGATGTTATACATCCAAGGGTGCTGAAGGAACTGAAATATGAGATTGCAGATCTGCTATTAGTAATCTGTGAACTTTCATTAAAATCATCTCTAATACCTGAAGATTGGAGGATCACCAATGTAACACCAATTTTTAAAAAGGGTTCCAGGGGTGATCCGAGAAACTACAGACCGGTGATCCTGACGTCAGTACCGGGAAAAATGGTAGAAACCATCATAAAGAATAATATTACTCAGCATGTAGATAGTCATGGCCTAATGGGAGACAGCCAACATGGCTTTAGACAAGGAAGATCTTGTCTTACTAATCTGTTATGTTTTTTGAAGGTGTGAATAAACAGGTGGATAAAGGTGAGTCGGTTGATATAGTATATCTGGACTTTCAGAAAGCCTTTGACAAGGTCCCTCATCAGAGACTTTTGGCAAAACTAAAGAGTCATGGGATAGGAGGCAGTGTACTACTGTGGATCAGGAACTGGTTAAAAGATAGAAAGCAGAGGGTAGGGCTAAATGGCCAATTTTCCCAATGGAGAAAGGTGAATAGTGGTGTACCCCAGGGATCTGTGCTGGGTCCACTGCTTTTTGACATATTTATAAACGACCTGGAAAGTGGAATAACGAGTGAGGTTATCAAATTTGCAGATGACACAAAACTATTTAAAGTTGTTAAAACCCAAGAGGATTGTGGAAAATTGCAAGAGGATCTTGATAAATTGGAAGACTGGGCATCAAAATGGCAGATGAAATTTAATGTGGACAAGTGCAAAGTTATGCACCTAGGGAAGAACAACCCAAACTATGGTTACACGATGCAAGGTTCCACATTAGGAACCACCACCCAGGAAAAAGATTTAGGTGTCATTGTGGATACCATGTTAAAACCCTCGGCCCAGTGTGCAGCGGCGGCCAAGAGAGCGAATAGAATGCTAGGTATCATAAGGAAAGGAATAGAAAATAAAACAAAAGATATTATAATGCCTCTATATCGTTCCATGGTGAGACCGCACCTTGAATATTGTGTGCAATTCTGGTCGCCGTATCTTAAAAAGGATATAGCGATATTAGAAAAGGTTCAGAGAAGAGCCACCAAAATGGTAAAGGGGATGGAAGGATACTCCTATGAAGAAAGGCTAAAAAGGTTAGGGCTCTTTAACCTGGAAAAGAGACGGCTGAGGGGAGATATGATAGAAGTCTATAAATTAATGAACGGAGTGGAACGGGTAAACCTAGATCGATTGTTTACGTTATCAGAATATAGAAAGACTAGGGGACATGCAATGAAGCTACAGGGTAAACTATTTAAGACTAATAAAAGAAAATATTTTTTCACTCAACGTGTGATTAAACTCTGGAATTTGTTACCGGAGGATGTAGTAAAGGCTGTTAGTGTAGCTGGGTTTAAAAAAGGTTTGGACAAGTTCCTGGAGGAAAGGTCCATAAACCATTATTAAGAAGGGACCCAGGATATCAATGCTTGACCCAGTACAAGCATTGTGGAACCTGTGTCTTTTGGGGAAACTGCTAGGTACGTATGACCTAGATTAGCCACTGTTGGAAACAGGATACTGGGCTTGATGGACCTTGGTCTGACCCAGTATGGCATATCTTATGTTCTTATGTTAAATAAAGACAAAAATCACAGCTTTCATAAAATTCAGAAGTTCGCAAACAGAGGAACACAGAAAAGAATACAGTATCAAACTAAAAGAGACAAAAAAGAGAAATAAGAATATCAAAATCAAAAGCAGAATAAAGGATGGCTATAAAATTAAAGCGTGGTGATAAAACCTTTTTCAGGTATATTCGGGAGAAGAGGAAGATCAGAAGTGAAATTGCAAGACTCAATAGTGCTGAGAACAGATTTGTGAAAAGTGATGTTGAAAAAGTGAAAATGCTAAACAAATACTTCTGTCTATTTTTACTAAAGAAAATCCTGGAGAAGACCACCTGTAATTGACAAATATACAAATGGAAATGGAGTAGATACTACACCATTCGCAGCTTGCAAAACTGAAAGTGGACAAAGACATGGGACCAGATTTGATACATTCCAGGATACTGAAAGAGCTCAGAGAGGTTCTTGCAGGGCCTTTAAAGGACGTTTTTAATAGATCCTTGGTGACAGGAGAAGCTCCGCAGGACTGGGAAAGAGCCAATGCAGTACCTCTTCACAAAAGTGTTAATAGGGAAAAAGTGGCAAACTATAGGCCAGTAAGCCTTACCTTTGTGGCGGGAAAAGTAATGGAGGTACTCCTGAAAAAGATAATAGTGGGCTTTCTGAAAATCAATAGGTTGCATGATCCAAGGCCACATGGTTTTACCAAAGGACAATCATGCCAAACAAATCTGATTTAGTTCTTGAACTGGGTGACCCGAGAACTAGATCAAGGACTGATACTGTTCCTCATAGGAGGCTTATCAGTAAACTGACCAGCCTGGGGATGGATCCCAAGGTGGTAAACTGGATCAGAAAATGGTTGACTGACAGACAACAGAAGGTGATGGTAAAGGGAACTCACTCAGATGAAAGGAAGGTGATTAGTGGCATGCCCCAGGGATTGGTCCTGGGGCTGATACTGCTTAATGTATTTGTGAGTGATATTGCTGAAGGACTGAATGGAAAAGTCAATTGTTTTGCAGATGACACGAAAATTTGCAAGAGTGAACTCCCCTGAGGGAATGGATAACATGAGGATAGATCTGCAAAAGCTGGAAAAATGGCCTAATGCTTGGCAGTTAAGATTTAATGTGAAGAAGTGCAGTGTCATGCACTTGGGATGCAGAAATCCAAGGGAATTGTATGAGATAGGGGACAATAGGTTGTTGTGCATTGATCAAGCGAAGGACTTCAGAGTGATTGTTTCTGAAGATCTCAAAGTGGCGAAACAGTGTGACAAGGTGGTAGCCAAAGCCAGAAGGATGCTGGGTTGCATACAGAGAAGAATACCAGCAGAAAGGAAGAGGTACTAATGCCACTGTACAAGTTGCTGCTGAGGCCTCACTTGAAATATTGTGTTCAGTTTTGGAGACTGTATCTCGCAAAGGATATAAAAAGACTGGAAATGTTTCAGAGAAGACGACCAAAATGATTTGGAGCCTGCGCAAGAAGACGTATGAAAAGAGACTCCAAGACATAAATATGTATACCCTAGAGGAGATAAAGGACAGGGGAGATTTGATACAGACCTTTAAATACTTAAGGAGTATTAATGAACAAACAGGGAGTGGAGTGGTTAGAGCAACTGCCTAGTACCCAGAAGATCAAGGGTTTGATTCCCACTGGCACTGGCACTTTGGGCATGTCACTTTACCCTCCACTGCCTCGGAAGAAAAGGCTGGCAATCTACTTCCGGTGATACATTGCCAAGAAAACCCAGAGGTAGCTGGGTCGCTATGAGTCAACACTGAATTGATAGCACAAAAAAAAAATGAACAAACAAACCTTTTTCAAAGATGGGGAAGCTGTAATACTAGAGGGCATGACATGAAGTTGCAAGGGGGGTAAACTGAAAGGCAATGTCAGGAAATACTTTTTCACTGAAAGGGTAGTGGATGCTTGGAATGCCCTCTTGATGTTAGTGGTGGGGCAAATGCAGTGACAGAATTCAAAATGGTATGGGACAGACACAGTGGATCCCTTTATAGAAATAGGATATCATCAAAATAAACAACTGCCTCTGATATCTCAACAAGTAGAGGTGACCTACACAGAGCTGTGGGTACATCCCTAAACAAAGGCATGGGGAGGGGTGACCTGCCCAGAGTGGCAGGCGCACCTACTCTTGCCACCTTGCTGGACAGACTAGATGGACCATGCTGGTCTTTATCTGTCGTCATATACTATGTTACTATAAAATTACATTCCCTAACAGTTTCTCTATAATGGAGGGGAAAGTTGTTTTGAGAATGCTCAGCATTGTAAAGGGGTTTAAAATCCAATACTTTGGAAGTAGTCTGTGATGGACAATGTGAACAAAACCCCAAAATGATCTGATCCAGGCTTGCAATACTTAGACTGAATTTCCAGTGAACCACTTCTGCATTTCATCTGAACCCCATGGATGGTTTAAAACATTTTGTTCTTGCTACTATAGAGGTCATTTTGAAGCCTTAATCGCAATTTGGACATCCGAAAATGTGCATGTGGACATCCAAATCATGGCGACATCCCCAGAGCCATTTCAATAGATGGGTCTAGAGACATTCCCGGCATGTGCACATCTAAATATGGTGGAGGGGGTGGCGAGGCGTATCCAGGACTGTCTGCCAGATGTAGATATGCGTGTCCAATTTCAGAAACAGCCAGCATGTATAGTTCCAGACCCAAATCCATACCTGCTCCAGGGCACGGATTCAGCATTGGAAAAGTGCTTGTTTATCCAGTATAACCCTGGAGGGGGATGAGGAGACACTAGTCTGGTATTTCCAATAATCAATAAAAGCAAGAGGAACAGATGAAAAAGAGAGACTAAAAACCAACTACATCAAAATGCAAGGAATGCAAAAGAAGCCCTGAGCTCAAATTTCATCACTGCTCCACTATAGAGCTTTCATTATTCAAAAAATCATATTTTTTGCATAAGATAAAGAATTTTTTTTACTTAACTTAGTAACAAGTCCTCCAATGAACTGTGACTTTTAAATAAACCCAGAACTAGCCAGTAGGTTTCACCCCACCAGGGGCTTCATCAGGGCAAAAGCTGTTGAAATCGAAAAGTCACAGAGCTAGATAGTCAAATATACATCTAGAAGGAATATCCATTATAAAAAAACAAACTTAATACTGCATATACATATCGAAAAAAGTACCTGTAACCGCCAGCAGTGAAACTTCAAAAGGAGCAGCACCAGTTGAAAAAATGCCAGTGTATGCTTTCTAAAAAGGGGAATTCCCTACCCAACACAATGACGTGAGGAATACAATCAGCCAATAAAAAGAAAGGCAAGCGATCAGCCAACCACCCCAACTGTTTCTTCTGATCCTTTTCCTTTGCTCTGTGGCGTTCAAGGCTCAGTACTGGCACCTCTCCTTTTCAGTATCTTCTTGACACCCCTTGCTCTTCTGGTGCAACAATTTGGGATATCTGCTTTCTACTATGCTGATGACCTTGTTCTTCTACACCACACTTCCCCTCTTTACCCGGATCTTTTCCCCCTTAATTCTTGTCTTCTCTCTGTTGCTGAATGGCTAACCACTAACTTTCTGCACTAAAACGTATCTAAGACACTTGCTATTTCACTCATGGTAGTAGTCCTCCTTCTCAGACAGCTCCATCCTTCGCTGGTTCACCCATCCCTTTGTTTTCCTGTTTTTTCTACCTTTGTGTTATTCTTTGACTTTGATCTCTCTTTTCAGGACCACATATCCCATATCACTAAAACCTCTTTTTTCTCTCTCCGTAAGATCCGTGCTGTTCGCCCTTTTCTTACTCCACTCTTATGCTGTCCCTTGTTATATCACGTCTTGACTTTTGCAACTCTGTCCTTGTCGGTATTCCCCAGTCACAGTTACATAGACTGCAACGTATTCAAAACATAGCAGCATGCATCATCTCCCACTCAGGGCACATAACCCCTCTTTTCATTCACCTTCACTGGCTCCTCATAGACTTCCGTATTCGCTTTAAAATCCTCACCTTGGTCCACTAGGTCCTTTACACTCACACCCCACAACACTTGGCGAATCTCATTCAGTTTCACATTCCCAGTCATTCTCTCCGGTCACTGCACATAAATTGCCTTCATCTCCCCTCTCCCTCCCGAGCCCATCTACAATCAACCCACACCTCTGCCTTTTTCTTTGTTGGACCTGCACTCTGGAACTCCCTACCCACCTCCCTCAGACTGAAACATCACAGTACTTTTAAAACACGCTTGAAAATCTATTTTCCTCTGCATTTGACCCCCCTGCTCCCCCATGTGATCCTGTTTTTCCCTCTCTCAATATTGTCTACTCCTTCTCTCTAGTATGCTTGATTGTTCTATCCTCTATCCTGTCATTTATTGTAACTTCCTTTCATTTTCTCGGCCACTGGCCCTTCTTGTAAATTTTGGAAATTGTATACCGCATTGTTCTTTCATTGAATGGCGGTATATCAAATAAAATAAACAAACACATAATCAGAAAATGAAGGCAAGTCAATCAAAAATAAAAGAATGCCAAAAACAATAACAAACTAGCAGTGTGCGCCACAAGGGAAACTGCCCTTAACCTGTAACCTGAAAAACGGCAGATCTAAAGATGAGGGAAATAAAAAAACTGTATTGTAAATATAATTACAAAAATGGACCCACTCAATCTCCAAACTGAATCCCATAGGAACCACTGTGTTCCACTGTAAGATGTACATTTGCTCATGTTGCAGCAAATGATTAGAATACCCCCACAGCAACTATGGGCATCTGCTCTATCACAAAAAAAATTATTGTAGTGAAGGAGAATTTTCTACCCAATGTTGTACTATGGGAGCTGTCAGCTTCTTGGTACAAATAGCATAACAATGCTCAATAATTCTTGTTTGGATCGTTCAAATCTTCTTGCCAATATATATTTTCTGACAGGGCACACAATAGCATAGATGACACTGCAAGAATTACGATCTGTATATCCTTTCAACCAAAACAGCATTGGCAACTGGGGATGATAAAAACAACTCTAATTCCATAGAAAATTGGCATACTATACAAGATCCACAGCAAAAATGTCCATGATGGTCATAAACATGAGCAGTCTCATGTATTGAAGCATGCACCAATAATTGTGTAGAGCCCAATTTTCGAAGGCATTTACACGGGTTAACAGCCCATGTTAACTGTGTAAATGCCTTAATTGGGGAAAACTCTCACCTATCTTTAAGGTGCACAGCTCTAACCGGGCAGCATCGAAAATTGCTGCTTCCCGGTTAAGCTCAGCGGCTTTCTGGCTGAGGGGTAAATCCCGGATTTTCACTTCCGTCACCACAGAAGTGAAGTTCCAGGGTTGAGGGATCACAGGCAGGGCTAAGCAGCTATGGCACTTAGCCCTGCACAACTGAACATCGGGCCCGTAGACTTTCTCTATAATAGGCAAATCTGAGACATTGTTGAAATATCTTATGCACTGATAAAATCCCCCAATGTTTATAGTTTATCTGCTTAATGACTGCTCCTTGTGCAGAAAAGTATATAAGAACATAAGATATGCCATACTGGGTCAGATCAAGGTCCATCAAGCCCAGTATCCTTTTTCCAACAGTGGCCAATCTAGGTCATACATACCTAGCAGTTTCCCCAAAAGAAACACGTTCCACAATGCTTGTATTGGGTCAAGCAGTAATATCCTGGGTCCCTTTTTAATAATGGTTTATGGACCTTTCCTCCAGGAACTTGTCCAAACCTTTTTTAAACCCAGCTACACTAACAGCTTTTACTACATCCTCAAGTAACAAATTCCAGAGTTTAATGGAGAAATTTCACTTACCGTTAATTTCCTTTCCTGGAATACTGCTAGACCAGTCGAGACAAACGGGTTATGCACCCCTGCCAGCAGATCTTGGAGACAGAGAATTCTACCAGAGCTCTGATAGGCTGGAGCCTGGTGATATAATCCTACCCCTAGGGGTCTCCCTGTTACGTCCACAAGCTAATGCAACATGAACTGTAACATGTCAGACGGCTGCCTGGGTGAGAATCTTCACAGTCTTTGCAAGTGCATATCTCTATATGATTTGCAAGGTATTGTGGGCAATGTAGTTCATTCACACCAGACACAGCTGCTGACAATAATTTAGTTGTGCTCTTGGGTAAAGCCAATAAGATATTTATTTATGGGGTTATTTCTCCCAACACAGATATGCTTGGTAGCACATAAATCAGATAACTTGCTTTCAGTGTTAACTTGGAAAAACAAAGTCAAAATCAGGAAACAACAAATGAAAAGCCACAAAGCAAGAAACAAACTGTTCTTTTCAGGTTAACTTCTGATTATTTCCCACATAGATACAGAAGTGATTCTCTCCTAGCTCACAAGCAATTAGGTAAGGCTTAATTGCTAGCAGTTATCCAGCTGAAACCCCTTAGCTGGCTTGCTTTCTACTGTGTGGGTCAAGTCCTGCTTCAGGAGCTTTTCTGGGTAGATTAAAGAACAAATTTGTATTTCTTTGTGATGGTTGCTGTACTTTATAACAGAAAGTTACCAACGGAGTTTAGATAGAGAGCAGTCCATATAAATAGGATCCTCATCTGCTATTATTCCCCCTTGTTCAACAAGCATGGGTTCAATATCATGGATTGGCACAGATGAATCTCTCAATGGAGCATTTTCAGGAGAATACTTGTTTCCCTGCTGTCTTTCAAGGTTATAGCTAGGGCATAGATCAGTGTTCATACCTGAACTTCCATTGCTGTTAGAGTTCCTCTCTATATAGCCTGGCCAGTATGTAGTCCAGTTCTTATGTCCAGCCTTCCAATCCAGATCCCTGGACACTGGATCTCTCTTCACATACCTTCTGGCACAGGTCTTAGGGTCCCTTCCACGTGCAGCCGTCTCCCTCACAGGTAGCCTCTGGTGATTCCTAGCTCTGCAGCACCATTCCTCTGGCTTTCCCCAGTCCAATGGTGTATGCTGGCCCTTGGAATACCTCCCAGTATACGTACTGCTTTGGACTCTTCTAGACCTCTCAAAGGCTTTTCTCTTCCTTCTTCCAAAGGGTCTCTTTCCCTCTCTGTCCGTCCGGTTTGGCTTCTGCTTCTGATGATCCTTCAGATGAAACTGATGATCAAACTCAAGCTGATTTTCAGGATACTGAGGACAATTCTCTGGATATCCAAGGTGATCATGAAGATGGTCATCTGTAGAATAAACTCTACTGTTATTCTGCTTAGATGAGTGATCCTCCCTAACACAGCGCAGCTGTGCTGAATCAGGCCCTGCCCTTTGAGATGAGTGCTTAGGGATTACCTCATAGCCCTCCTGATTGAACACACGTTTCCTCACTTCAGCTCCTCTAATGGCTGTTGGAAACCTGGTGCATTATGGCAAAATTCTGTTTTCATATTTCTACCAGAACTGACAGGTTGCTTGTTCAGAGTCACTTCACCTTTTCTATAGCTCCTTCCTGAGCTATGATAAGCTTCCTTATCACAAACATCACCCCAGAGGGTCTCAAGTGAACTATATACAAGGGAGCCAAAGAACTCCCTAGAGCTGAAAACAGTATCCACCTACGAACCCATGGACTGCCCATGGCAAGGCATACCGGCAAAGAGAAGAACCGCGGTCGGCGGCTGCACCGCACCAGCGGCACTCCAACCAACAGCAGGGCGGGTCCTGGACTGGTCTAGCAGTATTCCAGGAAAGGAAATTAACGGTAAGTGAAATTTCTCCTTCCAGTTCATACTGCTAGACCAGTCCAGACAAACGGGCAGTACCCAAGCTACCTGCTTTCAAGGGGGGGGGGGGGGGTAAGGCCGCCGACAGCTCAGCAACTCCAAAACGGACCTCCTGACAGGCATGAACGTCCAACCTATAATGACCGACAAAGGTGGACAGCGACGACCAAGTCGCCGCCCGGCGAATATCGAGAGGAACTACATGAGACCTTCTGGCCTACAAAGTTGCTTGCGCCGGAGAGGAGTGAGCACAGAGTCCCGGTGGAGCTGGCTCTCCCAGAAGAAGGTACGCCGCCTCAATGGCCTCTGTAACTCATCTAGAAATGGTAGATTCGGAGGCTGCGGATCCCCGATGAGAACCCGCGAACAAGACAAAAGAGCAATAGTCATATGGAAGGGTCCCGTGACCCCCAGATACCGAAAAAGAACCTTCGTAAGGTCCATCGCCCGCAACGGAGACCGACCACTGTCACACTGTGCCTTTGGAAAAGACGGAAAGAAAAGAGGCTAGTCAACAGCGAACGGCGTCAGCACTTTGGGCAACAAAGGAAGGGACAGTTCACAGAGAAACGCCTTCGGAGGAAAACGAGAGATAGGGATGTCGACACGAGAGAGCCTGGAGCTCAGAAACACGGCGTGCCGAAGTTATGGCCACCAAGAAGACTGCCTTTAGAGTCAAATCTAGAAGAGAACATGCCCTCAGAGGCTCAAAGGGAGGAGCAACGAGGGCACAGAGGACAAGCACGAGAGCCCACGCCTGTACAGGCGAACGCAGAGGAGGCCGGAAGGCCTAACTCCGTGGAGGAACCGAGACACGTCCAAATGCGAAGCTAGCGATCGCCCCGGTATAGGACCCCGAAAACAAGTTAAGGCGACCACTTGTACTCGCAAGGAATCGAGCGCTAATCCCTTATCCACTCCGGCCTGTAAAAAGGACAGGATGTCCGGAACACCGCAACGCCAGGGTGAGAGGTTATTTCACGAACACCAACCATCAAGAGACGCCAAACCCGAGCGTAAGTCAGCATCGTGGTAGACTGCTGTGCCGCGAGAAGCGTCACGACCATGCTAGGCGAATAGCCGTAGCGAGCAAACCGGCGGCGTGGAATTGCCAGGCCGTAAGCGAGTAAGGAGCCGGGTCTTCCATCTCCACCGGTCCCTGAATCAGAAGGCCGAGCAACGCCTCGAGGCGGAGCAGCAACGCCCCAGACAGACGGAAGAGATCCGCATACCATGGTCCGCGAGCCCAATTCAGAACCAGCAGGAGCAGAGGGTCGCGACGGTCTCGAAGCCGCTGGAGAACCATGCATATCACGGATCAGGGAGGGAAAACACACAGGAGAAGATGAATCGGCCACGGTTGAGAGAGAGCATCCATGCCGTGCGCTCCCTCGTCCCTCCAATGGCCGAAGTACAGCGAAGCCTTGGCAGTCTGCGCCGTAGCCATTAGATCCATGGTTGGTAGTCCCCACAGGCGAACAATGGACCGGAACGCATCCGGCTGCAGAGCCCAGCCCCCGGGCTCCAGAGAGTGCCGGCTGAGAAAATCGGCTTACACATTGTTCACGCCTGCGATGTGCTGCGCCGACAGCCTGAAGAAGTTCCTCCGCCCACGGGAGGAGCAAACGCCTCTCCTGTGAGACATCCGGACATTGCGTGCCGCCTAGGCGGCTTAGGTAAGCAACCGTCGTGGCGTCGGACAGGATCTGAACCGCACGCCGCCGCAGAAGAGGCTGAAACTGAAGAAGGGCGAAGCGCACTTTCCGCGTCTCGAGACAATTGATAGACCCTTGGGCTTCGCGAGGTGACCAACTCCCCTGCGCCGAGGCCAAGCCGCAAGGCGCTCCCCAACCGGAGAGGTCGGCGACTGGCGTCACCAAGATCCAGCGCAGAGACTCCAGAGGGACCGCCCGTAGAAGATTGTGTGCCTGAAGCCACCAGCGGAGACTGCGGCGCACCGGCAGAAGCAAAAGCAACCGGATTCGATAACTCTCTGATACCGGCGACCAACGAGATAGAAGCGCCGTCGGCAAGCAGCGCATGAGCGCTCTTGCCCACGGAACAAGGGCTATAGTTGCTGCCATGGACCCCAAGAGTTGAAGGTAGCCCCAAGGCCGAGGCGCCGCTTGATCCAAGCAGCGGCGGAGCTGAAGAGAGAACTTCTGAAAACGTTCCTGAGGTAGAAACACCCGTCCCCTACGAGTGTCGCACCCAGCCCCTAGAAAATCCAGGACCTGAAGCATCCCAAAATAGACAGAGTAACGGCCCAGTCCTCCATCCAATGGTGGACCGGGATGAATGGCATCTAAACGCTGGAGCCTTTAAATGAAGCAACATCCGCTGCCCATTGACGCAGGCTGAGCCATCTCCGAGCTACCGACACCGGTGCTAGGAAGCGAGCTGACAGCCGCAAGAGATCACAGAATGCTTCTGCCCGGAATGCAGCGATGGATTCGAAATGAACCAACTCGGGAACACCGGGAAGCTGCTGAATCCATTGAAGGGAGGCCCGAGCTGCTAGACCTCCGCACACCTGCAAGAAGGAAATAGCGGGCGAAGGAAAACCGGTCTTTAGCAGCCTCCCAACTCTTTAGGTCTTGCTGGTCGCGGAGCGCCTCTCCGCCCTTAACCGGAAGTGTGGTATGCCTGATGACTCTGGTCAGAATGCATCAACTGTCGGGTATGTCAGCCAACGGTCCAAGTGAAAGGGAGACCAAGGGTATAACTGACCAATACCGCGTGCCGTACGAATGCTCTGGAAAATGGGATCCGGCTGCAACCGGATTTGAGAATCCGGTGGAGCAGGCGTGTTGGCTAGGGGGAGCGACTCGATCACCTGTGTGATTAGAGCCGGCAACTCCTCTTACCGAAAAAGGCTGAGAACCGTCAGCGAAGAAAACAGACGGAGAATATTCCCCATCTCCGTACTCCAACGAGTCAGGGCTGACCTCAGAAGATTTAGTCTTCTTGAATATCCATAGTACCCCACAAGGCACATGCAACGCCCCAAGGAGGACGTACTGCTCTAAGGGTCTGAGGACTTATGGGACCACTTGCGAGACCACGCCATATGCTCGCCTGCTACTGGGCAGGCGTAGGAGATATTCCAAAAGACTCCAAAAGGCACAGGCGTCATGTCAGATGGAAGAGTGTGAGGAAGGCACTGTCAGTCAAGGCTGCTGTGGCCTCCAGCGGCTGTGGAAGCGACTTGGGAGCTGACTGAATCCTTTCCTGCAGGAAGATCCTGCAGCAGGGGCTCTGAGGAGGGAGGAGATAAGGTGCTGATGAACCCATCTAGCAGCGCAGTGAGAATGGGGAAAGAGTCTCCGGGATGCAGCGTGCAGGTGGAACACAAGCAATCTATTAATTCCCCCTTCGGCTGATTACATATCACATATAATACAGCCAGAGAAACAAGCATTGTAGAGACTTAAACCACCTTTCCTCCTCTTGATTTTTTTTTTTTTTTTTTTTTAGCAAGGTAGGCTCAGGGAAACCCAAGACACTTCAAAGAAAAGGATTTTGAAACTCCACGTGCCTCCACAGCATGTTTAAATGTGTGGAAACTGCTGTCTAGAGCTGTTCCCTCCAAAAAGAAACACTGAAGAGAAAAACAAAATGGCCGCTGGCACAGAAAAACTGTCAGGTATTCACTGAGCTGAGAAGGGAACTGTCAGTCATTCACTGTGCTGGTACAGAGAAACTTTCAAAGTCAGGGTAAGGCAATTACAGTGATTGAAAGTAGGGAAATTAGAGTGTGATCCCTCTGCAGCCACTCAGACCTCCATGGTAGGGGCTGAAAGGTGTTTCTGGGGAGGGATGTAGAAGCTGAAACCCAGCTGTATGAAGATTACAGTGAGTATGCTTAATTAGGCCGAGCCCAAAACAGTCAGGATCCAAAACACTGACTTAAAATTCCAATCAAATGGTATATTGAATAAGACAGGTACAATATTCAGTAAGACGTACAAAGTAACCCGGCTGCAGTTTGTGGATTAAAAATTTAAAGTAGGAACTTCAAAACTCAGAGGCAGTCGGTCCGGATGCAGTTGAAATCATCCCAGAGCAGCTGAGGCAAGTAAGAAAAAAACAGGCTACTCACAGTTTTCATTCAGAAAATGATACCTGAACTTCCTGGGATGTCCAAACTCTCATGGCAAAGACTCAGCGCAGTGTAAAGCCAAGGGAGAGCTCCACTGAAGCCAGGCTCAGGAGTACCCAAGTTCATCCGGGGAAGCAAGATGCTGGGGGAAGAGCACAGCTGATTCATGAGGTCCCTGTGTTTCTTCGGACAGCCTATGCAGCGTAAACCTGAATAAGGCATAGTGAGAACTAAAAAAAAAATAACTCTGTCCCACAGGAACAGGCATTTAACAATATTCCCCATAATAGGTAATGCCTCAGCCGGCCATGTTTGTTGGGCACAGTGGGGGATGGAACCCATGAGCCCTGCACCATTGGTCAGTGTCTTAGCATTGTACTGTGGCTCTGAATTGCATCCTGTTCTCTATCCATGCCTTCCGTACTTTTTATTCATTATGTTAATACATAGGCAGAGAAAAAAAGGAACCCCTTCACAACTCACAGCTAGCAAGTGTTGTGGAAAAAAACTTAAACAGCAATAGAGCTGTTAGAAGCCAGTAGAGAAGGAATCTGGCTTCCCGCCAAAAACCGGGGCTCATTAGCTATTCAAAATGGCCGCCAGCAAAAATAAACCTCAAAAAGAGTGAATTAAAACCCCCAAAAGCTAAGGAATTAACTTAAAAAGTCAAAGGAGAAGGTGGGAGGGTTGCAGGCATGAGAGAAATGCCTAAAATCGCTGAAAAATCAAGAAAAATAAATCGAGTTACCACAGAGTTGCAGACAGCAGTGGAAGAAAGACAGTTTCTGTACTCACAGTACCGAAAGTGCAGAGAAGCCACAGACCGCTGCTCAAGCCACTGCCAGCTGCCTCACCACTAAAATCAGCCCCAGGGACTGGATTTTAGGAGGCTTACCATCCAGCTAAATAACCCTCATGACTAGTGCTGGGGAGTCTGCACATCAGCGATCTCTACTGTGACAGGACACAGGAGCTTCAGCTGGAATCATCCTGGTGCTCAGATAAGTACACTGGCAACTCAGGGGATAATCTCTCCAAGAGAAATCACAAAGAAATAAAGCATTTTAAATTTTTTTGAAGGAGCAAAAAAAAAAAAAAAAGCATCCAGATCTGCTGGAGACAGAGAAAAACTGAGGGAGACCCCTAGGGATAGGATTATATCACCAGGCTCCAGCCTATCAGAGCTCTGGTAGAATTCTCTGTCTCCAAGATCTGCTGGCAGGGGTGCATAACCCGTTTGTCTGGACTGGTCTAGCAGTATGAACTGGAATACATGTTGAGTGAAAAAATATTTTCTCTTGTCTTGAAAGGTTTACCCTGTAGCGTCATTGAATGTCCCCTAGTCTTTCTATATTCTGATGTTAACAATCGATCTACGTTTACCCGTTCCACTCCGTTCATTAATTTATAGACTTCTATCATATCTCCCCTCAGCCGTCTCTTTTCCAGGTTAAAGAGCCCTAACCTTTTTAGCCTTTCTTCATAGGGGTATCCTTCCATCCCCTTTACCATTTTGGTGGCTCTTCTCTGAACCTTTTCTAATATCGCTATATCCTTTTTAAGATACGGCGACCAGAACTGCACACCATATTCAAGGTGCGGTCGCACCATGGAACGATACAGAGGCATTTATTTTATTTTCCATTCCTTTTCTTATGATACCTAGCATTCTATTTGCTCTCTTGGCCACCGCTGCACACTGGGCAGAGGGTTTTAACATGTTATCCACAATGACGCCTAAATCTTTTTCCTGGGTGGTGGTTCCTAATGTGGAATCTTGCATCGTGTAACCATAGTTTGGATTGTTCTTCCCTAGGTGAATAACTTTGCACTAGTCCATATTAAATTTCATCTGCCATTTTGATGCCCAGTCTTCCAATTTATCAAACTCCTCTTGCAATTTTACACAATCCTCATGGTTTTTAACAAACTTTAAATAGTTTTGTCTCATCTGCAAATTTGATAACCTCACTCATCATTCCCTTTCCATGTTATTTATGAATATGTTAAAAAGCAGCAGACCCAGCACAGATCCCTGGGGTACACCATTATTCACCTTTTTCCATTGGGAAAATTGGCCATTTAGCCCTACCCTCTGCTTTCTATCTTTTAAACAGCTCCTGATCCACAATAGTACACTGACTCCTATCCCATGACTCTTTAGTTTTGCCAAAAGTCTCTGATGAGGGACCTTGTCAAAGGCTTTCTGAAAGTCCAAATACACTATATCAACCGGCTCACCTTTGTCTACCTGTTTATTCACACCTTCAAAAAAACATAACAGATTAGTAAGACAAGATATTCCTTGTCTAAAGCCATGTTGGCTGTCTCCCATTAAGCCATGACTATCTATATGTTCAGTAATTTATCTTTATCTTTATTAAAATTTGATATACCGCTACAGCAGCGCATTGAGCGGTGTACAATAAAATTTGATTAACACTACAATCCAGGAAAAGAACGCCAAATTCAAGACAGGAAAGAAAGTTAAAAAAGTGACCAAATCAAGACACTAAACACTAACTCATAATAAATTTGACACAACTGATGTTAACAATGCACAGCAAATCATAACAAATCAAAAAGAAATTAACAATGATCAAACCAGGGCATACAAATACAAGGTACGTGGACATAGACAATACTCAGACACATAGACAGGACCAGTTTGTTCTTTATGATGGTTTCTACCATTTTCCCAGTACTGACATGAGGCTCACCGGTCTGTAGTTACTCATCTGTAACAGGTGATCTCCGGGAATAGCAGGAATTTTGACTTCACATATGGGTGATGTTGGTACCGATGGAGCCCACGCAGGTATGCTCCCCAGCATCCAATAGGAAAGCTTTTGGGAGCATCCCACTGCACCTGCGTCGCTGCCTTCCTAACTCTCCCTCCTCAGTTGAGTTTGTAGCTGAGAGAAAAGGAGAGAGAGAAAACCTACAACTCCTAGGGGAAGAGGGTGGGTTGTGAAGACTAAATTCCTGCTGTTCCCAGAGATCACCCATTACAGGTGAGTAACTATGCTATGTCCAGGAACAAGCAGTAATGTAGTCTTCACAAATGGGATTCCCTAGCTTCCAGATTCCAGAAGGAATGACCTCAGAACCAATAGGTTTGCCTCAGGGTAGAGTTAAAGAGGTCATGTATCCTTCATGGATGTCTGGTATAGTTTGGATCTGGTCGGAGGGTAGGAGTTGCCTTTAAGTCTGAAAAAGGTGCTGGAGCATAGCCTGACTAACATGGCATCCCGGTGGGAGTCCTTGTCCAGACAGAAGAGAGCCGCAAAGGTATGTACTGAAGACCAAGTTGCTGTTTTGCAGATTTCATCAATGGCTACAGAGCATAGATTTGCCATCAAGGTAGCCATGGCACGAATATTATGGGCAGTAACATGACATTCAAGGGATAGATCTGCTTTGTCATAAGCAAATGAGATGCAATCTGCTATCCATTTAGAAAGAGCACATTTGGATACTGGCAACCCCAAGTGACTGGGATCAAAGGAGATGAATAACAGAGGCTTTATGGTGCTCAGCTGTTTCTTTGAAGATAGAATGCCAAGGCACATTTGCAGTCAAGGGTATGGAGGGTTGCCTCTGCCTTAGATGAATGTGGTCTAGAAAATAAAGACAGGAAAGTAGATTGACTGATTCAAATGGAAAAGAGACATCACCTTTGGCATGAAATGGGGGTGAGTCCTTAGGACAGCCATGTCTTGGTGGAACCATGTAAGGTGGGTCTGCCACCAAAGCTTGTAGCTCACTAATGCGTCTAGCTGGAGTGAAACAAGGAAGATGACCTTCCATGTTAGAAACTTTAGCGAGGTAGTGGCTAAGGATTCAAAGGGCGGTTTGAGAAGTTGTCCTAGAATCACATTGAGATCCCAGGCCACTGGTGATGGTCTGATGGGAGGTTTGGTGAGCAAGAGACCTCTCATGAAGCGTGCCACAAGTGGCTTGGAGGAAACTGGTTGTCCATCCAAGAGATTGTGAGAGGCTGCGATAGCACTCAGGTGAACTCTTACTGAGTTGGTCTTGAGACCGGAAGAGGATAAATGAAGGAGATATTGGAGGAGCACCTTCACTGAAGCCGAGAAGGGATTAAGGTCCTTCTGGGAACACCAGAGGGAAAATCTATGCCACTTGAAAGTGTAAGAACATGAGGTCAATGGCTTTCTAGAGGCTGAGAGGACCTCCTTTACTTCCTGAGTAAGGTTAAGATCCTGTAATACTAAGCTTTCAGCAGCCATGCCGTGCAGTGGAGAGACTGAAGATTGGCATGGAGCAGCGTCCCTTCCTCTTGAGAGAGAAAATCTGGGGCAGATCCGAGATCTAAGGGTTGAGTCTGAGATAGATGTAGTAGGAGAGGAAACCATGGTTGATGCGGTCAACGTGGGACTACGAGTATCATGAAGCCTCTGTCTGCCTGGAGCTTGAAAAGCATCTTGGGAATCAGGGGAATGGGAGGAAATGCATACAGGAACTCTCGACCCCAGTGGTGGAGAAAAGCATCCACCTCCTGATTTTGCGGAGTGGCAAACAGGTCTATCCCTGAAGTCCCCCAGCTCTGAAAAATGAAGGATGCTGTCTCCGCATGGAGAGACCATTTGTGAGGAAGGAGGATCTGACTCAATCTGTCTGCTAAGATATTTTGCTTCTCTGGGAGATATACCGCTTGGAGATGTATCTGATGACTAATGGCAAAGGACCAGAGATGGAGAGCCTCCCTGCAGAGGGGCCAAGATCCTGTTCCCCCTTGTTTGTTCACATAGAACATGGCTACCTAATTGTCTGTCTGGACCAGGACCCTCTGGGAACTTAGATGTCCCTGAAAGACTCTAAGGGCATTGTAGATTGCCTGAAGTTCCAGTAAATTTATCTGGAGCTTGGACACCTCCTCTGTCCAGAGGCCTTGAGTGGAGAGGGACTCTAGATGGGCCCCCCCAACCCAATTTGGAGGCATCCGTTGTCAGGGTACATTGAAGTGGAGGCATCTGAAAAGGTGACCCGATGAAGAGATTCTCTGGGGAATACCAGGGGCAGACACTGATATTTTGTTTGAGAGTCAGTCTGAGGCCTGTGTCCACTGGGAGGCTAAAGCCCCTTTGGGCTGTACGCATGTACCGTTGAGGCCATATGACCTAGAATCCGTAGCATCTCTCAGGCAGTGAGGTGATCTCTGACACGGGCCTGAGATGTCAGCTGAATGAGATGAGAACAGCTGGGCTGAGATAGAAATGCCCTTGACTGTTGAGTATTTAAGAGAGCTCCTATGAACTCTAGTGTCTGCGTAGGAGTGAGATGGGACTTTGGAAGATTTATCACAAATCCCAAGTGTTGAAGTACCTGCATGGTAAAAGAGAGAGACAGATAACCTCTTGGAAGGTCCCTGCCTTTATGAGCTAGTCGTCTAAGCGAGGGAAGATAAATATCCCTACAGATCTTAGAAATGCAGCCACGACCGCCATGTACTTTGTGAAGACTCTCGGGCTGAGGAGAGTCCGAATGGCAGGACCCGGGACTGATAATGTCTTCCTTGAAACATAAAGGGTAGATATTTCCTGTATTTTGGATGAATCAGGATATGTGTGTATGCTTCCTTTAGATCTAGAGAACAGAGCCAGTCCTGACTCTGGAGAAAGAGTAGGAGGGTCTCTAGAGAGACCATCTTGAACTTCTCACAGACAAGAAACTTTTTAGGTTTCTGAGATCCAGGATGGGTCTGTATCCTCCGATTTTATTTGGTATGAGAAAGTAAGAAAAGTAGAAACCCACTCACTGTTGAGATGTTGCGACCTCCTCTATTGCACCTCCTGATAGCAGAGAGGTGACCTCTTGTAGCAAAAGAGCAGTGAGAGGAGGCTGAGAAGGATATTCTCTCACCATTGTGGAGGGTGGCAGAGTTTGTAGATGAAATCTGTACCCCTCCGCCATTATGGTCAGTGTCCAGTGCTCTGAAGTGATTAGGTGCAACCTGTGGGCATAGTGACAGAGTCTGCCGGCAATGTGTGTGTGTATGTGTGTGTGTGTGTGGGGGGGGGGGGGGTGGTCTCAAGAGGCAGAGTGGCTATGTTCTCTAGGAAAAAGTAAAAAAAACAGGCGCAGGTTGAGTCTGCGGAGCTGGTTGGTTTTTAGGAGTCTGTGGCTTCTTCTGCTGCTTGGGAGGCTGTTGCCTCTTTTGAGTACTCTGAGGTTGGTACTGCGAAGCAGGGGTGTAAGAAGGGTAAAACTTATTTTTCTTACTGAAGAAAGTTTTTTTTGCAGCTGCTTTCTTCTTAGCTGGGTTGACAGTGGTTCTAGAAAGCCTGTTTAGGATAGTATTCTCAGATTCCAACTGAGACGTCTTGTCTTGCCAATCCTTGCCAAAAAGGTTTTCACCTGTGCAAGGAATATTACCCAGTTTATCTTGAACCCATTGTTCAAGATCTGACACTTGAAGCCAAGCAATCCTGTGTGCTCCAATGCAGGTTGAGGTGGCTCTACTGGTACACTCAAAGCAGTCAAATGTTGCCCTATTTGCAAACTTTGACATGTTTTGGGCATGTTTGACCAATGTGAGATAGTCAGCTCTCTTATCATCCATTGACTCAAGATCTCTAGTAACCCCTTAAGGAACATACTCATATAGAGTATATATGGACTTATTCTGGCTGAAAGCATGGAGGCCTGAAAGCATCAACGCCCAAAAGCATCGAGAGTCTTCGCTTCTCTACCAAGAGGGTTTGAAGAATGTGTCTTTGAACTTTTAATCTGGCGCATTGCCGATTCCACAACAATTGAGTGATGAGGCAACTGAGTCTTTTGGAATCCAGGAGATTTCAGTACTCGATATATAGATTCTCTGATATACTTTGAATTCCTCGGGTATCGATCGATTCCTCATCGGATGAATCGGAAGATTCAAAGTATTGACGAGAGTGATATCCGTGCTCCACTAAGGCTGATGCTTGGGTGGGGGTATCAGACATGCAGGCTACCATCCCAGAGTATGGCACCAGCAGCTGTCCAGAGATGGAGGCCTTGGGAGCATCCTGGGACCCCTCGATGCTTTGGAGGAAAGGTCCTCCCGACGGGTACGTTGGTTGACCGATCCACCTCTAGGGCAATGCTCAAGGCATCTCGATTCTTAGAAAGAGATCTATCCTTGGGGGATCAGTGTGTCTTCAATGACTTATGTTTTGATACTTGAGATCCATGAGAGGAAGATGATACCCTCAATGACATGGTATCGAGTCGTCGAGTATGGGGAGATATGGTAAGGGGCATCTCCCACATCCGGAGCATGAAGTCCTGGAGGATGCATGAACCGGAAGGGTGGTAGCCTTTTTAGGAGCCATAGGGTATTGGAGAATTTTTAATTCCTCAGCCCTAGGTTCTTTTTCAGATGTTACTGTAATGGATAGGCCCCTGGTCAGGTCCCGAATAAATTCCTGAAAAGACATGTCCTCAGGAGGGGACATGCGGCGTTCCAGAGAGGGAGATGGATCCTCTGATATACTTTGAATTCCTCAGGTATCGATCGATTCCTCATCGGATGAATCGGAATATTCAAAGTATCACCGAGTGATGTCCATGCTCCGCTAAGGCCCAGTACCGATTGAAATTGGTATCGGACCGGGGAGGTTGTCTGGAAGAGCTACCGGTACCAGGAATGGACTCAAAGGCAGGCATAGGTGGTAGCGGTTTGATTGGTACAAACCCCGATGAGGAATGCATCGGTACTGTGGACAATGTTCCCTCTAATTTCCTGTAGGCTGTGTGCGCATAAACTATCAACTGTGCAGCTTTTGAAGGAAGGTTAAATTTTTGTGCGCCACATACCGACACTCAGAGTTATATATTTTAAAATTTGACTACACGTCAGAATACAGTATGTACACCACATTGATTTTAATCAAATTAAATGAAAATAGACGATTACTAAACAAAGCGGAAAATTTCTAGTAATTACAATCACAACTTTTAAATTTTAAGACGTCTGTGTTGTTTTCTATCAGAATCAGAACCATAATTTTTGTGCGCTCTGTTGTAAAGTATGTGCGCTTGCTCGGCGAGCTGTGTGCGCGCGCACACGCGCACAGCTTAGAGGGAACAGTGACTGTGGACGGTGCTAGTGTTAGCGGTACCACAGGTATGAGTTTGATCAGAACCGATGCCGCTAGTAGGGCCACCAAGCTGCACTCGATGGCGAGGATAGGTTGATCCATAGAGCCCGCCGATGCTTGGGTGTTGGTACCGGACATGTGGGCTATCATCCTAGAGCATGGCACCAACTCCTCTCCAGAGATGGAGGCCTCGGGAGCAACCTGGGACCTCCCAATGGCTTTGGAGGAAAGGTCCTCCCGACAGGGTAGTTTGGCTGGCTGAGCCACCTCTAGGGCAACGCTCAAGGCATCTCGATTCTTAGAAAGAGATCTACCCTTGGGGGATCAGTGTGTCTTCAAAGACTTATCTTTTGATACCTGAGATCCGTGAGAGGAAGACAATGCCCTTAAGACAATGTCGATGCTAAAGACATGCGTCTGAGACAGAGTGTGCCTAACTTTGCAGCTCGATTCTGCAGGCCTCTCTGTGTCATCTTTCTACACAAAGGACACTCTGAAGGCTAGTGGTCGGGCCCAAGGCATTTGAGACAACAGTCATGGGTGTCAGTAGCCAAGATGGTACTGCCACACTTAGAATATTTCTTAAAACCACTAGCTGGTTTTTCCATTATGCTGCAGGCAAATGGTAGGCTTAAGGCTTATAAAGGCGTCAATACACCCAAGAAAGTTCTAATTCACTTTTTAGAAAAGAAGAAAATAAGAGAATAGAAAAGAACCAACAGCAGTCATCCCGGCATCGACAGGAAGGCAGACGCAATCATAAAAAAACAAAAGAAATAAAATAATTAATTTTCTGCGGTGATAGGATTTGCTTCCTCCTGCCCCCGCGGAAAACAAAGAACTGAAGAGGGAGAGTTGGGAAGGCAAGCACAGTGGGATGCTCCCAAAAGTTTTCCTTTGGACTCTGGGGAGCATTTCCATGCAGGCCCTGTTGGTACTGACGTCACCCATATCTGAACACTACATTCCCGCTTGCTCCTGGGGATATGATAAAACATGTCTGACCAGTAAAATGAGTACACTGTTGAGTTTGTAACAGTAAGTTCCGAGTATGAAACTTTGCCCAGGTATAAGCCCGCTTGATTATGTAAACAGGATAACCTTTTTCTTGAAAGCGTTGACACATTAATTTGGCTTGTACCCGAAAGTCTTCAGGATCAGAACATAATCGTTTGAGATGTTAAAAACTTGCCATAAGGAATACTGGGCTTGATATTCGAAAGGCATTTACACAGTTTACAGCCCAATAAACTGTGTAAATGCTTTAAATAGGGATATTCTAACTCCCCTACGTGCCACGATGCTATCCGGTTAGCATTGGGGCATGTTGGGGGCATTCTGGGATGGAGTGGAGGTGGCGAGAAGCGATAATGGGGCAGCAGTGATATTGCATGCTGCCCAGTTAGCGATCTGTGCCAAAAAGATAGGTGAGGAAAACCTTCACCTATCTTTTGGCATAGGAGCTAACCAGGTAGCATGCAGTATCGCTGCTGCCCCTAATGTGACTTCCAGCATGTGCAGCGTTCCACAAATATTCAATGCTGGGGCCACATATGACCCCGGCATTGAATATCCAAGTTAGAGGTTGGTGGGGAAGGCTATACACTGATGTGGCGCATAGCCCTTTGAAAATGAGCCTCACTCAATATTGGGCCCAATGTCAAGAAGCTTGGGATGGAAACTTGAGTAACTTAGCAAACTATTTCAGTCAGTGGTTTTTCTGAAAATAGATGGCAGTGACATCAATATTGATATCTAAAAAAGAAACATGAGTGGTTGAAAAGGAAAGAAAAAAATGTAGGTGTCAATCTTGATAGATGATCCAGAAGAAAAACTCATTAAATAAAGAAAAGGACCCAGTCCAAAAGAAACAAGCCCATGTACGAATGTAGGGCCAGTATGGAGACACATATACAAATTCTCGAAATCCAAAACATAACAGACAAGATACCAAGGGGGCTACCGTGGCCCCAATCTAGTGCCATATGTTTGAAAAATCAGTCCTCACATATGGGTGTCATTGACGCCGATGAAGCCCCAGCTGAGCATTTCCCCAGCTTTCTATGAAAGCCTTTGGGAATGCAGGCACGCATGCGCGGTTCCCTTCCCGCCTAAAGGTGCCATCTTACCTCAGTCAAATGACATAGCTAAGAACAGCACACAAAAATGAAAAATAAACTATGTACAACTGCAACTCCAAGGGGAGGAGGGAGGGTTGTGAGGACTGATTCCTGCTGCTCCTGGAGAATACTTGTTACAGGTGAGTAACTACTCTTTCTCCAGGACCAAGCAGGAAGTCAGTCCTCACATATGGGTGACTCCCTAGCTCTGGGCTACCAAGGAACCCAGGTTGAACAAGAGGACTCCCTCTAGTCCCAGCTGCAAAGAAAGGCTTTTCACTGACACAACCTCCACCGGTAGCCCAACAGAGGGCAGGAGTTGCCTAAACCTCAAAGAGATTCCGGAGTACTGCTTGGCCAAAAGCACTGTCCCTAAGGGACTCCCTCTCCAGACAGTAATGGGCCGCAAAAGTCTGGCTAGACGACCAAGTTGCAGCCCTGCAGATGTCTACCAAGGGCACAGAGCGGAGATGAGCCACTGAGGCAGCCATTGCCCTGACACGGTTGGCCGTCACCCGACCCTGCAAAGGAAGGTCAGCCGCCCTATAAGCCCAGGTGATACAGTCAGCAACCCAGATGGACAAGGTACGCTTGGACACAGCCAACCCCAACTTATTAGGGTCAAAAGATACGAAGAGCTGAGTAGCCCTTCTATGCCCCTGCGTACGGTCAAGGTGGAAGGATAAGGCCCTCCTACAGTCCAGGGTATGCAGAACTGCTTCAGCCTGGCTTGCATGAGGCCTAGGGAAGAATGTTGGAAGAACCACCTCTTGGTTAAGGTGGAAGGAGGAGACAACTTTGGGGAGGAACTTTGGATGAGTCCTAAGGACTACCCTGTTCCTATAGAAGCGAAAATCGCTGAAAAATCAAACTTTTATCCGGGATGACAGGACACACGTCCGATGGGCTTCTCGGAAAAAGAGAGACTGAGGTAAGATGGCACCTTTAGGCGGGAAGGGAACCGCGCATGCGTGCCTGCATTCCCAAAGGCTTTCATAGAAAGCTGGGGAAATGCTCCGCTGGGGCTTCATCGGCGTCGATGACACCCATATATGAGGACTGACTTCCTGCTTGGTCCTGGAGAAAGAAGCAGCGCTCTGGATTGCGTTGGAAGGAGGAGATGGCACTGTCATCCATACTGCTGTAATCTACAGACCTCCGACTCAAATTGAAGAGAGAGATAATGAATTGATTATAGATATTGCCAAGATAGCCACAAAGGGGGAAGTGATCATATTGGGTGACTTTAATCTACCTGATGTGGATTGGACTATTCCTTCTGCACATCTGGAAAGAAGCAAAACAATTGTGGATGCTCTCCAAGATGCATTACAAATGGTGATGGAAGCAACCAGGGAAAGCTCAACACTGGATTTAGTGCTCACCAACGGTGATAGCATATCAAATGTCTGCGTGAGTGCCCCTGTGAGCAACAGTGATCATCACACGGTGTGGTTTGAGATAAAAGCCATGGTGCAGGCCAATCATAGCAAGCTCAACGTCCTAAACTTCAAAAACACTGACTTCAATAAAATGGCCGAGTACCTAAAGGAGGAGACAACAGGGTGGAAGGAGATAAGGGAAGTGGAATTACAATGGGATAAACTAAAGGTGGCAATAAAAGGGGCAACAGATAAATATGTAAGAAAAGTAAATAAAAACAAGAGGAGAAGGAAACCTATTTGGTTTTCCAAAGAAGTGGCTGCTCAAATAAAGGCAAAAAACCACAGCTTTCGCAAAATTCAAAAGCTTGCAAACAGAAGAACACAGAAATGAATACAGGATCAAACTCAAAGAGTCAAAATGAGAACTAAGGAAAGCAAAATCAAAAGCAGAGGAAAAGATGGCTAAAGATGTTAAGAGTGGCAACAAAACTTTCATCAGGTATATTCGGGAAAGGAAGAAGATCAGAGTTGGAATTGCAGGACTCAGAAGTGCTGGGAAAGTACTCGTGGAAAGTGACATTGAAAAAGCAAAATTGATAAACATAGAAACATGATGACAGAAAAAGACCACATGACCTATCTAGTCTGTCCTTCCATAACAACAACTACAACAGTCCACTTTTTATCTTTAGAGATCCTCTGTGTTGGTCCCATGCTTTTTTGAATTCAGTTACTGTCCTCATCTCTACCACCTCCACTGGGAGACTATTCCATGGATCCACTACTCTTTCCGTAAAGAAAGCACAGTTACTTACCTGTAACAGGTGATCTCTGGGAACAGCAGGAATTAGTCATCACATATGGGTACGTCGGTACCGACGGAGCCCGCGCGGGAAAGCTCCCCAGCTTTTCAGATTAAAAGCTTTTGGGGCCTCCCACTGCACATGCGCGCTGCCTTCCCGCCTTCCTGACCAGCTCTCGTCAGTTCGAGTTTAAAGCTGAGACAATAGAGAGAGAGGACAGGAAGATAGATAGAGATACAACTCCTAGGGGAGGTGGGTGGGTTGTGATGACTAATTCCTGCTGTTCCCAGAGATCACCTGTTACAGGTAAGTAACTGTGCTATCTCCAGGAACAAGCAGGAATAAGTCATCACATATGGGGACTCCCTAGCTAAGATGCCTGGGAGATCCCCCTCCAAGGGTAAACCATCTTCGTATGGATCTCAGGCATCCATCCAGGGAAGGTGGGCAGGAGTTGTTTAAGTATGGAACAGGTGTTTGAGGACAGCCTGACCAAACAAGGCATCCCGGCGGGAGTCCTTGTCCAAGCAGTAATGGGCTGTGAAGGTATGAACCGAGGCCCAAGTGGCTGCTCGACAGATCTGATCTATGGACACAGAGTGAAGATGAGCCATAGAAGTGGCCATGGCTCTCACATTGTGAGCTGTGACATGGCCCTCCAGAGAAATGTTCTTACTCTGGTAAGCAAAAGAAATACACTGAGCGATCCAATTGGAAAGTGTATGCTTGGTGACTGGAAGTCCCAAATGAGAAGGATCAAAAGCCACGAAAAGTTGGGAAGACTTTCGATGTGGTTGAGTCCTGTTGAGGTAAAAGGCAAGAGCTCTTTTACAATCCAGAGTATGAAGGTTCCTCTCTGCACTGGATGCATGAGGAGCCGGGAAAAAGACAGGTAGATATACCTCTCGATTAAGATGAAAAGGCGAGACCACTTTGGGCATAAAGTGGGGATTCGTCCTAAGGACCACCTTATCATGATGAAACCTAGTATAAGGTGGATGAGCCACTAAAGCCTGCAGTTCACTGATGTGGCGAGCCGAAGTGACTGCAATAAGGAAAACAACCTTCCAGGAAAGAAATTTGAAGGAGGTAGAGTCCAAAGGCTCAAAAGGTGGCTTCATAAGCTGACCTAGAACTAGGTTCAAATCCCATGCTACCGGGGGAGGTCGGATGGGAGGTTTAGTTAGGGTCAGGCCTCTCATGAAACGTGCAACAAGAGGATGAGAGGAGACAGGTTGTCCATTTATAGGTTTTAAGGATGCTGTAATAGCACTCAAATGGACCCTTACTGAATTCGTCTTAAGGCCTGCATTTGAAAGATGCAGGAGATAGTCCAAGAGGGAATTCAAAGGAAGTGCTAGAGGGTCAAGACCCTGCTGAGCACACCAAATGGAAAAACGCTTCCATTTGAAAGCATAAGAACGCCTCGTGGAAGGTTTCCTAGAGGCATGAAGGATATCTTTCACAGGCTGAGAAAGATTAAAGTCTTGAAGACTTAGGCCTTCAGTAACTAAGCTCTGAGATGTAGGGATTTGGGGTTTGGGTGCCACAAAGTCCCCTTCTCCTGAGACAGGAGGTCTGGCGCAGCTCCCAGGTCCAGGGAGGATCCCTGGGAGAGATGCAGAAGTAGAGGGAACCACACCTGGCGTGGCCAGCGGGGAGCTATGAGGATCATAGTCCCGTGATCCCTCTGGAGCTTGAACAGAGTCTTGGATATTAGAGGAATGGGTGGAAAGGCATAGAGGAATTCCTGACCCCAATGCAGGAGGAAGGCATCGTGGGCCTGAGCTCCCTGACACTGAGTTCTGGAACAGAACCGGGGAAGTTTGGCATTCCACGGACTTGCAAAGAGGTCTATGTCCGGGGTCCCCCATTCCTGAAAGATTCTGCGTATCTGGTCCATATGTAGGGACCATTCGTGTGGAAGCAGAACTCAACTGAGTCTGTCCGCACGAGAGTTTTGAACTCCTGGAAGATACACTGCAAGAAGGTGAATTTGATGCTCTCTGGCGAAGGCCCATAATCTGAGAGCTTCGTTGCAAAGCGACAGAGAGCCTGTCCCTCCTTGTTTGTTTATATAGAACATGGCTACCTGATTGTCTGAACTAGGACAGTCAGGTTGACAAGGAGGGTATAGAAGACCTTGAGGGCAAGGTAAATTGCTCGCAGTTCCAGGAGGTTGATATGAAGGGTGGTCTCCTGTGGAGACCAAGTGCCCTGAGTGGAGAGGTTCTGAAGATGAGCTCCCCACCCTGTCTGGGAGGCATCTGTTGTGAGGGTTGCTTGGGGCAACAAAGGTTGGAAGGGGGCCCCCAACAACAGATTCTTGGTGGATGTCCACCATTGGAGGGACCAAAACAGACGGCTTGAGGTGAGTATTTGGTCGGAGAGCGCTCCAGATGCTTGAGTCCACTGGGTGGCCAAGGTCCATTGAGCTGCTCTCATATGCAGACGAGCGTAGGGCACCACATGTACCGTGGAGGCCATGTGGCCCAGAAGTCGCAGCATTTCCCGGGCTGTCAAATGACTGCTGGACTGAGCTTGGGAGGCCAAACTCAGCAGGCGTTGGGCCCTGAGCTGAGGCAGGTAGGCCCTCGCAGTGATGGTGTCTAACTGGGCCCCTATGAACTCGAGAGACTGAGTAGGGATTAGTTGAGACTTGGGAAGGTTTACTACCAGTCCCAGATACTGCAGAAGACGCCTTGTGCGGTCCAGGGAAATTTGGGCCTGGGACTGAGATGGAGCTCGGATGAGCCAGTCGTCCAGGTATGGGACTATAAAAATTCCCAGGCCTCTTAGAAAGGCAGCTACGACTGCCATGCATTTGGTGAACACTCTTGGAGCAGAGGCTAGACCGAAGGGGAGTACTCTGTACTGGAAATGTTGTCCCTGAAACAGAAATTGAAGGTATTTTCTGTGGGATGGGTGGATGAGTATGTGTGTATACGCATCCTTTAGGTCTAGAGAACAAAGCCAATCCTGACTCTGAAGGTATGGAAGGAGAATGCCCAGAGAAAGCATTTTGAATTTCTCCTTGAAAAGAAATTTGTTCAATTCTCTCAGATCTAGAATTGGTCTGAAGCCCTCTGTCTTCTTTGGTATTAGAAAATAAGGGGAGTAGAATCCCGTCCCCTGTTGAAGAAGAGGGACCTCCTCTATTGCCCCTTGGGCAAGGAGAGAGGAGACTTCCTGACCCAAGAGGGTCAGGAGAGATGGGGGAGAATTGAACTGCCTCACCATAGTATAAGGAGGAAGGTCGGAAAAATGGAGTTTGTAACCCTCTCTGATGATAGAGAGGGTCCATTGCTCTGATGTAATTTGCTCCCATCTGGGAGCAAAGTGAGCTAACCTTCCGGGTATGGTGAGGGGCTCTGGTTGTTCTAGAGCCAGAAAAGTTAAGTTCTCTAGGGGCAAGTCAAAACCCCTGAGGGGGTTGAGCCTGCTGAGGCGTAGCAGACGCCGGAGGCTTTGACCTTGCCTGTTTAGGTTGCTGACGTTTAGCAGCAAAACGAGGCTGAGAGGATTGTTGGCCAGTATTTGTGGAAAATCTGGACTTCTTGTAATAAGGCCTCTTAAAAGACTTCTTTTTGGCAGGAGTGGAGGTAGACTTAGAAAGTCTATCTAAGGTGGCATTTTCTGCGTCCATTTGAGTGGCCTTAATTTGCCACTCCTCACCAAATAAGTTCTCACCTGTACAGGGCAGATTCCGTAAGCCATCTAGGACCCAAGGTTCTAGATCAGAAGCCTGGAGCCAAGCAAGACGTCGGGCTGCTATAGCAATGCCCGAAGCCCTACCAGCACCCTCAAAGGAATCAAAAGCTGCCCTGTTGGAGAACTTTGAAATATCCAAAAGGTGTTTCACTAAGAAAATGAACTCCTCCCTTTTATCCTCAGGGATGAAGGGGGCAAAATGCCGAACTTTTAGAGCGATTTCACTGAGAAACATGCCCATGTAAAGACTATAGGAATTAATCCTGGCTATAAGCATAGTAGCCTGGAAAATTTTCCTGCCAAAAGAGTCTAGAGTCTTACATTCTCGCCCTGGAGGAGTAGAAGTGTGCCTTTTGGTACTCTTTATCTTCTTCATTGCAGACTTCACCACAATAGAATGGTGAGGCAACTGGGTTTTTTGGAAACCAGGAGAAGGGGGGACACGGTACATGGTGTCCAACCTGCGAGAAGAAGGAGACAATGTTAGAGGAGCCTCCCATAAGTCCATCAAGTGTTCTTGAAGGATTTCATGGATAGGCAGGGTGACTGCCTCTTTAGGAGACTTAGAGTATCCTAAAATATCCAGTTTCTTTGATCTGGGTTCCTTTTCAGAGGATGAAGCAATAGAAAGACCTTTAGCTATTTCTATGATGAAGTCCTGAAAGGACAAATCCTCTGGTGGAGACATTCTCCTTTTAGGAGAAGGCGGCTCCTCAGGAAGATCAAGGGAGAACTCATCAGAATCATCAGAGGAGTTAAAATCCTCTGAAGAAGCAGAGTATCCTCTATGTGCTTCCAACGCACGATACGCATACCGTTCGGTATCGACATCGGGCGTACCGGGTATGGGATCGGTACCGGGCAAAAGCCCGGATCCGGCATGCGGAACCGATCTGCGTTTGGAAGACGATGGCCTCGGTTCCGGTATGGAAGCCATTACCGGAACCGGACCCGGTACCGCTGGCCGCGGTACCAAGGGCGTAGCAGCATTAATAAAAGCCAGAATGGCCGGCTGCATGACTTGGACAGTATTGCCCATAGACGCCACTGCTGCCTGGATGTCGGTACCGGTATGGGCCGGTACCCCAGAGCAGCACAACAGGTGATTTGTCGAGGCCGCGCCATCAATGTCAACCTGTGACCCCATGATTGCTTTGGAGGCCGGAACCTCCCGCCGGGGTTTTTTGGCCTGGGCAGAATCCTCGAACTCAGAATTGAGAGCCTCTCGATCTTTAGAAAGAGATTTGCTTTTAGAGGATTTGCCCACTGGAGTTTTGGTTACCTGAGATCCATCCGGAGAGGAAGACCTGGATGACTGTGATGCTTTTGAAGGAAACAGCACATGGAACTTGTTGGCCCGGTTCTGCAATCCACGTTTCGACATCTGGGAGCAGGATGGGCAGTCCGGTATGGAATGGTCAGGTCCTAAACAATTAAGACACCATTCATGGGTGTCTGTAACAGGAATGACAGCACTGCACTTGGTACACTTTTTAAAAGCAGGAACTGGCTTCTCCATGAGGAGAATTTGTGTAGGCCTGAAGGCCTAACAAAGTACCAAGCTGTGCTGAAGAAAAGAAAATTTTTTTTTTTTTTTTTTTTTTAAAGAAAGAAAGAGAGACCGGCAGTACCGGTTTCAGAATGGGGAAGGCAGGTACGCGGTCTAAAGAAAACAATAAAATTAACAATTTCTTCAGCGGTGACAGGAACACGACCTGCTGGCTCCGCGGAAAAAAAGAAACTGACGAGAGCTGGTCAGGAAGGCTGGAAGGCAGCGCGCATGTGCAGTGGGAGGCCCCAAAAGCTTTTAATCTGAAAAGCTGGGGAGCTTTCCCGCGCGGGCTCCGTCGGTACCGACGTACCCATATGTGATGACTTATTCCTGCTTGTTCCTGGAGATATATTTCCGCATATCACTCCTGAATCTATCTCCCTTCACCCTCATCCCATGTCCCCTCGTAGCAGAACTTGCTTTCAATTGAAAGAGGCTCTCTCCCTGAACATTTATGCCACGGAGGTATTTAAACATCTCAATCATATCACCTCTATCCCGCCTTTCCTCTAAGGTGTACATATTAAGATCCTTAAGTCTGTCCTCATATGCTTTATAATGAAGCCCATTAATCATTTTAGTAGCAACCCTCTGCACCGACTCCATCCTTTTCACATCCTTTTGAAGGTGCGGTCTCCAGAATTGCATACCATACTCCAAATGAGGTGGCACCAAAGACTTATACAGAGGCATTATCACCTCCTTTTTTCTGCTAGCCATGCCTCTCTGTATGCACCCAAGCATTCTTCTAGCTTTTGCCGTCACCTTTTCTACCTGTTTAGCTACTTTAAGATCATCAGACACAACCACGCCTAGGTCCCGCTCTTCTTTAGTGGACAAAAGTACTTCACCTCCTATACTGTATTGCTCCCTTGGATTGCTGCAGCCCAAATGCATGACCTTACATTTTTTAACATTAAATCCCAGCTGCCAAATTCTAGACCATTCTTCAAGCTTAGCTAGATCCCTCCTCATGTTATCTACACCTTCCTGGGTGTCTACTCTATTGCAGATTTTGGTATCATCCGCAAAGAGGCAGACCTTACCCGACAGCCCTTCCGCTATATCACTAACAAAGATGTTAAAAAGAATCGGACCAAGGACAGATCCCTGGGGCACACCACTGGTAACATCCTTCTCCTCAGAGTGAGCTCCATTTACTTGTACTCTTTGTCGCCTCCCACCCAACCAATTTCTAACCCAAGCAGTAACTTTAGGGTCCATCCCTAGGGTGCTCAGTTTGTTTATAAGTCGTCTGTGAGGAACAGTGTCAAAGGCTTTACTGAAATCTAAATACACCACATCTAGAGCTCTCCCTCGGTCCAACTCCTTGGTCACCCAGTCAAAGAAATCAATCAGATTTGTCAGACAAGACCTGCCTCTGGTGAATCCATGCTGCCTCGGATCCTGTAATCCGCTGGACTCCAGAAACCTCACTATTTTCTCTTTCAGCAGCGTTTCCAATAATTTACTCACCACCGAAGTTAAACTAACCGGCCTGTAGTTTTCAACCACATCCTTACTTCCCCTTTTGTGTAAAGGCACCACATGAGCCTCTCTCCAGTCCTTTGGCACCACTCCCGACTCCAACGAGGCATTGAAAAGGTCAGTCAGTGGAGCTGCTAGAACGTCCCCAAATTCCCTCAGTATTCTAGGGTGTATCCCATCCGGTCCCATCGCTTTGTCTACTTTAAGTTGAGCTAGTTTCTCACGAACACAGTCTTCTGAAAATTGTTCAAAATGTCCCTCGCTTCTGTTCTTATTTGTGGGTGTTTTCTGAGGTCCTGCTCCTGGTTCTTCATCTGTGAACACAGAACAAAAATATTTGTTAAGCAATTCCGCTTTATCCTTATCAGCTTCTACATATTCCCCCCCTGCAGCCTTGAGTCTGACAATACCACTTTTGCCCTTCCTCTTCTCACTAATATATCTGAAAAATGTCTTATCCCCCCATTTTACTGCATTGGCTATTTCCTCCTCGTTTTGAATCTTTGCCTTCTTGCCAAGATGGTAAACTGGATTAGAAATTGGTTGACTGACAGACAACAGAAGGTGATGGTACATGGAGCTCACTCGGATGAAAGGAAGGTGATGAGCGGGGTGCCCCAGGGTTCGGTCCTGGGCCCGGCACTGTTCAATGTATTTCTGAGTGATATTGTTGAAAGACTGAATGGAAATGTCTGTCTTTTTGCAGATGACACAAAAATTTGCAAGAGTGTGGACTCCCCCGAGGGAGTGGTTAACATGAGGAAAGATCAACAAAAGCTGGAAGAATGGTCTAATGCTTGGCAACTACAATTTAATGCGAAAAAGTGCAGTGTCATGCACTTGGGTAGCAGAAATCCATGGGAAATGTACGCGATAGGGGGCGAGAGGTTGGTGTGCACGGTTCAGGAGAAGGACCTTGGTGTGATTATCTCTGATGATCTCAAGGTGGCAAAACAGTGCGACAATGCGGTGGCAAAAGCCAGGAGGATGTTGGGCTGCATACAAAGAGGGATTACCAGCAGAAAGGAAGTACTTATGCCACTGTTGAAGTCACTGGTAAGGCCTCACTTGGAATACTGTGTTCAGTTTTGGAGACCATATCTTGCAAAAGATGTAAAAAGACTGGAAACTGTTCAGAGGAAGGCGACCAAAATGATTTGGAGCCTATGTCAGAAGCCTTATGAGAAAGAGTAGTTACTCACCTGTAACAGGTGTTCTCCAGGAGCAGCAGGAATCAGTCCTCACATATTGGTGATGTCGGCGCCGACGGAGCCCTCATGCGGAGCATTTCCCCAGCTTTCAAAGAAAGCCTTTGGGAATTGCAGCGCGCATGCACGGTCCTCTTACCGCCCAAGGGTGCCATCTTGCTCAGTTTGATGACATAGCTAAAAGACAGCAAAAAATTAGCAAAAATAAATGATATGACTGCAACTCCAAGGGGAGGAGGGAGGGTTGTGAGGACTGATTCCTGCTGCTCCTGGAGAACACCTGTTACAGGTGAGTAACTACTTTCTCCAGGACCAAGCAGGAAGTCAGTCCTCACATATGGGACTCCCTAGCTTAAGGCTACCGGAGACCTCAAGTGGAAAAATGAGCTCCCTCTAGCTCATCAGCACAGAAGGAAGGAATCTTCTCTGAGAACGCCCCCGACAGGTAGCCCAACACCAGGGCCGGAGGGTAGGAGTTGCCTAAACCCCAAAGAGATTATGGAGTACTGCCTGTCCGAAAGCACTGTCCCTGCGGGACTCCCTCTCAAGGCAGTAATGGGCTGCAAATGTCTGGCTTGAAGACCAAGTAGCGGCTCGGCAGATGTTTGCCAACGGAACAGAGCGGAGATGAGCCACTGATGCAGCCTTCGCCCTGACACGATGAGCCGTGACTCGACCCTCCAACGAGAGGCCGGCTGCCCCATAAGCCCAGGCGATACAGTCAGCGACCCATATGGAAAGCGTACGCTTGGAGACCGGGAGCCCCAACTTATTGGGGTCAAAAGAAACGAAAAGCTGAAAAGCCTTCCGATGCTCCCGCGTACGGTCAAGGTAGAAGGATAATGCCCTTCTACAGTCCAGGGTATGCAAGACCATCTCAGCCCGGTTGGCATGCGGCCCGGGAAAGAAGGTCGGAAGAACCACCTCCTGACTGAGGTGAAAAGGTGAGACAACCTTAGGAAGAAACTTAGGGTGAGTCCGTAAGACTACCCTATTCCTGTAGAACCTAGTGTAAGGAGGATCAGACACTAGAGCCTGCAGTTCACTCACCGCCTAGCAGAGGTGAGAGCTACCAGAAATAAAGTTTTCCAGGAGAGAAAACGGAGAGGGCAAGTAGCCATAGGTTCAAAAGGCGGACAAGTAAGCCGCTGCAATACCACATTCAGATCCCACTCAGGGGCCGGTGGACGCAAAGGAGGCTTAAGCAGAAGGAGGCCTCTGAGGAAACGAGCCACCAAAGGGTGGTTGGAAAGAAGCCTGCCGTCCACCGGCGAGTGGTGAGCTGAGAGAGCACTCAGGTGAACTCTGACAGAGTTAGACTTAAGGCCTAGATTGGAGAGGTAAAGCAAATATTGCAATACCACCGCTACCAAGCACGAGAAAGTATTCTCGTCGTGCTGAGTACACCATGTGGAGAATCTACGCCACTTAAGAGCGTAGGATTTCCTGGTGGATTGCCGTCTAGAAGCTAAGACGACATCTTCCACCTCTCTAGGCAGTAGTAGGGGAGCCAGGACTACCCTTTCAGCAGCCAGGCCATCAGATGAAGGGACTGGAGGTTGGGGTGCAAGAGAGTCCCCTGATCTTGAGACAGGAGATCGTGTTGAAACCCCAGAGGCAGAGGGGTTCCACCGCTAGCTGTAGCAGAAGCGGGAACCACAGATGCCTCGGCCACTTGGGGGCAATGAGAATCAATGAAGCCCCGTCCTTGAGGACTTTGAACAGCGCTCTGGACACTAGAGGTGTGGGACAAAACGCATACAGTAGGCCTGTGGACCACGAGATCAGAAACGCATCTGCTGCTACTCTGAGGGGATGCGGTTGTCTGGAGCAAAATCTCGGGAGTTGCCGGTTCAGAGGACTGGCGAAAAGATCCAAGGTGGGGAGTCCCCACCTGAGAAAGATCTGTTAAACCACCAATGGGTTCAATCTCCATTCGTGTGGTTGCAGGATCCTGCTCAGCTTGTCTGCCAGGTAATTCTCCTGACCTGGGAGGTAGACAGCCTTGAGAAGGATCCCGTGATTGACAGCCCAAGAGCACAGTCGTTGAGCTTCCTGACAAAGAAGGAAGGAGCCTGTGCCTCCTTGTTTGTTCACATAGAACATGGCAACTTGATTGTCCGTCTGAACCAGTACAGACTGGTGAGAGGCGAGGTGGGAGAAGGCTCTCAGAGCTAGGCGTATCGCCCGTAGCTCCAGGAAGTTTATCTGTTGAGAAGCCTCCCAAGGGGTCCAGAGACCCTGAGTACATGTCCTTTGGCAATGTGCTCCCCAACCGAGAAGAGAAGCATCTGTTGTGAGCACTTGAGAAGGTGGAGGGGATTGAAAATCCACTCCGAGCACCAGATTGGGACGATGAAGCCACCAATGCAGAGAGGAGACCAGTAGGTCGGATATCGTTATTGAGTCCGCCAGGCTCCCTGTGGCCTGAAGCCATTGATTGCGAAGGCACCATTGAGCAGGCCGCATGTGCAGGCGGGCGTTGGGCGTGACATGAACCGTGGAAGTCATATGGCCGAGTAGCCTCAGGAATTGCCTGGCAGAGACCAGGGAATTGCTGCGAAACTGGCTGGCTAGATCCATTAGCCTGTGGGCCCTGTCCAGAGGCAGAAAAGCTTTTGCTTTAAGAGTGTCGAGCCTGGCCCCTATGAACTCTAAGTTCTGGGACGGGAGTAAAGTGGACTTTGCGAAGTTTATGACAAACCCCAAGTGCTGAAGCAGAGCCACAGTGTGAAGGGTGGCCTGGTTGGCCTCCTGGGAAGATTGGCCCCTTATGAGCCAGTCGTCCAGGTACGGAAACACAAAAAGACCCTGAAGCCTTAGGTAGGCCGCCACCACTGCCAGGCACTTGGTGAAAACCTTGGGAGCGGATGACAGGCCAAAGGGTAGTACTCTGTACTGATAGTGGTTTCCTCACACAACAAACCTGAGATATTGTCTGTGGTCTGGATGAATAAGGATGTGAGTATACGCATCCTTTAGATCCAAGGAGCATAGCCAGTCTCCCTGCTGGAGGTAGGGCAGCAGGATTCCAAGGGTAAGCATCTTGAACTTTTCCCTCTCCAGGAACTTGTTGAGGTTGCGCAAATCTAGGATGGGTCTGAGGCCTCCTGTTCTTTCTGGTACCAGAAAGTACCTGGAATAAAAGCCGTGACCTCTCAGGTGGTGGGTACCGGTTCCACAGCCTGTTCCTTTAGTAGACTTGCTAACTCCTGAAGGAGTAGGTCCCTGTGCAGAGGGAGTCTCGGAGGCTCCCCTGGAAAATAGAAGGGAGGTACCTGGTGAAAATGGAGAAGATAGCCCTTTTGGACTATATGAAGCACCCAGGTATCTGATGTGACGGCTGACCACCTGTGGGCAAAAAAATGGGCCAGCCGGCCTCCTGTGCTGAGAGAAGCCAGCTGAGGAGAAGAGGCTATGCTTTCTGAGTCAAAAACCCCCACCCTGCTGAGCAGGGGCCGGTGTTGGTGGCTTGGGGGCCTTCTGCCTACGAGGCCCATGAACCTGCCCATTGGCCTGCTGACCCTGTTGGGGAGCTGCAGAGGCCTGATAATGAGGGTATTGTTTATAGGCAGATGACTTCCTCGGGTAAAAGGTCTTTTTTCCCGAGCCCTTCTTCCTCTGAGAAGGGGCAGAGGTTTTTCTGGACAGCCTAGTCCTGGTCAGAGTCTCGGTCTCGAGTTCTGAAGCCTTTTCAGCCATGGGCTTGCCAAAGAGGTTTTCACCTCGGCAGGGGACATCGACCAACTTGTCCTGAACCCATGGCTCGAGGTCGGATGACTGTAGCCAAGCCTGTTGGAGGGCACCGATGCCGGCCCCGGCTACTCGGGCCGAAGCCTCGAAGCCATCGTAGGCTGCTCGAGAGATAAACTTCGAGCACTCTCGAATACTGGTGGACAAGGCCTGGAACCTCTGCAAAGGTTCCTCGGAGAGACCAGCAGAGAACCCGGCAATCTCCTTTGCCAGGTCTCGGAGATACGTGCCCATGTAGAGCCGGTATGTCTGGACACGGCAAGCAAGCATAGAGCCCTGGAAGCACTTCTTACCGAGGGCATCCAGGTTCTGGGCCTCCCGGCCGGGAGGCACCGAGGAGGGCATCTTCTGACTTTTCAGTCGATGCATGGCCGATTCCACAAACATGGAGTGGTGCAGTAATTGTGCCTTTTGGAACCCGGGGCTCTTGCGGACTCGATAGATGAAATCGACCCACTTGCTTAACACCGGCGTCGAGGCTGGGGTCTCCCACATGTGGAAGAGCAGCCGCTCCAGCATCGGAGGAACCGGTACAGTAAAGGCCTCCTTCGGGGGAGAGTCATACTGGAGGGCCTCGAGCTCCTTGGCTCGAGGCTCCTCCTCGGGATCCGGGGGGAAGGCCAAGGCCTTGGCCATATCCCGCACAAAGTCCGAGAACCGGGTATCCTCCTGTGTGGATCGTCTCCGAGGTTCAGATTCCGGCGAGTCCGATGGGACACACCGAGTCCGATAGGTGTCGGGTGACTCTTCGTCCTCCATCTCCCAGCCCGACTCCTTGGAGGAGGTGTCGAGCGGCTCCGGTCGGGCGGGCACCGATGCCCTCCGCCCCGACACCGAGGGTACCGGCGTCGACGACCTCGGTCCCGAACGGGAGGCCGAGGGAGACCGTGGCCGAGGATCGACTCGAGCCCGTATGGACTCGAGGATCGGCTCGGCCTCCGGGGTCGACTTGGACGTCGATGTTCCGGTGGTCGGGGCAGATGCACCGGTGAGACCGGCGATCAATGCCCGCTGCTGTTCCATGAAGGCAGCGAGGCTGCTCTCCAAGGTCGTCAACCTGAGTCCGAGCTCAGGAAACCCAGCAGCCCCCGACTCTGGCCCCGACAGCCTCGGGCCCGACGTCGGCTCCCTTGGAGGAGAGTCCACGAGGACTACAGCACTCACGTGTCCAGGAGACTCCATCTCGAGACGAGGTTGCTTGGCAGGCCTCTCCGACTCCGAAGACCCGGGACGGCTATCGGGGCTATGCGACCTGGCTCTCGAGGAACTAGGAGCGTCCACCGACGCCGCCCTCGCGGGTTTCTTCTTCCTGTGCTGTTCCCGCGAAGGAGACCCCCACTCAGAGGAACCTCGACGCTGCTCGGGGCCGGAGTCCCGAGACATCGAGGCCTCTGACGAGGTCCGGGCCCGTCCGGACGCGGAGTCAGAGAAGATCCTATCCTTCTGGTGCTGCCGACTCCTCAACGCCTTCGAGGACATTTTGCCACACGGACCACAAATCATCGGGTCATGATCGGGTCCGAGGCAGCGGAGGCAGCAGTCGTGTGTGTCGGTAAGAGACATAAGTTTCTTACACCGATCACACTTTTTAAACCTACTGGCAGCCATCGGGGGAAAAAGGGCCCCTGCGAGGTCAAAAGACAGGGCTGCCAGTGAAAAAAGAAAAAAATGGCACGAACGCTAGTCACGAAGGACAAAAACCGAAAAAGGGAAATTAACTTTTTCCTCTGCGAAAAACGAACTACGTCCGTCGGGCTCCGCGGAAAAAAGAAGACTGAGCAAGATGGCACCCTTGGGCGGGAAGGGGACCGCGCATGCGCGCTGCAACTCCCAAAGGCTTTCTTTGAAAGCTGGGGAAATGCTCCGCACGAGGGCTCCATCGGCGCCGACGTCACCCATATGTGAGGACTGACTTCCTGCTTGGTCCTGGAGAATATTAATTTACCATGCGACACCAAAAGTTGTAAAAATGTGCCTATGAAGATTGGCAAAGGTTCTAAAACTGATCCTATATCTGCCACTATAGAATGGTAATCTACTTTGATTGAAATGCTTCATCCACAACTTGTTTGATGGATTTTTGCCTTAGTAAGGTCAATTTATAAATGTTGATACTGTCATTCAATTTATAGATGTTGATAAATGTAGCCTTAGCTACATATCGTTGCCATCACCAGTTGACCACACCTTTATCAGTTAAGTAAAAGATTCTTTATCTTATGCTAAAAAATATGAATTTTTGAATGATGATAGCCATGTAGTGGGGCAGTGATGAATTATAAAGGTAGGGTCTGGTTGTTATGTTGTGTGAAGAAATTTGAGCTTCCAGCTTCTTTTGCATTTCTTGCATTTTGATGTGGTTGGTTTTGGGTCTCTATTTTTCATCTATCCCTCTTGCTTTTACTATTTGTTACTGACAGTGGGGCGTGAATATATATTTTTATATATTATTTATTTCCAATACTATCCACAATCACAACCACCTTTAATAGCAATTGGGGTCACCTGTGTTGCAGTTCTCCCACTGCCACGTGCAGAATGGCTCTCTGGGGTGTATCTCGTCTGTATTACTGCCACAGGGGGATATTTATGTAGTCATCCCAGAAGACATCCATATCAGGTGCATCAACGTTTCTGAAATCTTACCCGAACCTGGACATGACCGGCCTTTTTGGGCACGTTTTCACATGATGTCCCCCGACTGCACCTAGATGTCATTTCTAAAATGTGTCTTCACATAAATTTTATTCCATATCGTCCTTCTAGACCAGGGGTCCTCAAACTATGGCCTGCGGGCTACATGCGGCCCGCCGAGGACATTTATCCGGCCCGCCGGGTGCTTTTGCCGCCGCTGCCTGTCCATTCTGCTTTAAAAGTAAAGTTACAAAAAAAAAAAGGCTGTCTGCTTCTGCTTCCGCCGCGGCAACGGCAGAATCGAATGTCCCGCGGGGCCCCCCCCTGCCCGGAAGAGCCTGCCCTCCCTGCATCAGCTCCCTCTCCGCAGTCGCACTGGCTTTCAGAGCACGAAGGGAGACTAGTTTCCCTTTCGCGGCTCTGTTAACAGAGCCGCGAGGGAGAAACTCTCTTTTCGCGCTCTGAAAGCCGGTGCGACTGCGGAGAGGGAGCTGATGCAGGGAGGGCAGGCTCTTCCGGGCAGGGGGGGGGGGGCCCCACGGGACATTCCATTCTGCCGTTGCCGCGGTGGCAGCAGAAGCAGACAGCCTTTTTTTATTTTAAAATTTCCCTGGGCTGTTGGGGGTGGGGGTTAGGACTGAGAATGGGCTAATGGGGTTAGGATTGGAAGAGGGCTGATGGGGGGGTTAGGACTGGTAATGGGCTATGGGGGGGGCTAAGACTGGAAATGGGCTGATGGGGTTAGGACTGGGCGTGGGCTGATGGGGGGTTAGGACTGGTAATGGGCTATGGGGGGCTTAAACTGAAAATTGGGTGATGGGGTTAGGACTGGAAATGGGCTGATGGGGTTAGGACTGGGAGTGGACTGATGGAGGGTTAGGACTGGTAATGGGCTATGGGGGGGCTTAAACTTAAAATTGGGTGATGGGGGGTTCAGACTGGAAATGGGCTGATGGGATTAGGACTGAGAGTGGGCTTATGGGGACTTAGGACTGGTAATAGGCTATGGGGGGTGGGGGCTAGGACTGGTAATGGGCTGAGTGGAAGGGAAGGCTTGAACTGCAAATAACTGATGGGGACGGGGGCTTGGAATGGAAATGGGCTCTGAGGGGAGGGAGCTAGGACAGGAAATGGGCTGATGGAGGGGGCTAGGATAGGACTGGGAATTGGGGGGAGCTAAGATTGGAAATGGGCTGTGGTGGGGGCTTGGATTGAAATGGACTCATGGAGGGGCTAGAACAGGAAGTAGGCTCATGGGGGGCTTGGATTGGAAATGGGCTGAGTGGAGGGGAGCTAGGATTTGACATGGGCTGATGGTGGGGCTAGGAAAGGACTAGAAATGGGCTGATGGGAGGCTGGTATTGGAAATGAGCTGATGGAGGGACTCGGATAGGACTGGAAATGGATGGGGAACTAGGACTGGAAATGGGCTGATGCGGGGACTAGAAGGGAGCGGATACTAGATGGGGTTGGAACTAGAAGGGAGTTGATGTTGGGGGAGATTAGAATGGGATGGAGCTGGGAGAGTGAAATGCAGAGGGAAAAATATTTTGTGTGGGACAGAAGAAAAATCTACAATTGGCCGGGTATTGGGAGAGTAAGTGAGGATTGAGGATGGAGGGGTAAAATTTGAGTGGATGAAATAGGAATGAGGAAAGAGCAAAAGGAGAAAGATTAGTATGTTAAAGCAGATGTAGAGAGAGAATGGAAAAAAAATTAGAAGAGAGAAGAAAGGACAAATGGACAGCAGACGATGAAGAATTAGCAGAAGACACGAAGAAACCAGAAGAAAGTGGCTGGAGCAATTGCTACTGAAAAAAAATGCACAAAAGGTACAAAGATATCTCTTTATTTTGAATTTATTAACTGGAATATGTCAGCTCTGGGAAATGTGCTTCATTAACGTCTGCGCTTTGTTTAGTACAAGAGGACGGGAAGTGGGCTGATGGGGGTGTTTAGGACTGGTAATGGACTGATAGGGGGGTTAGGGGACTGGACAGTGACAAATATGGAATCGGACATTGACCATCTCATTAGCCAAAAGCAGGCCCATAGTTCCCATTGAAATACTGGTAAGTTTGTTGATTTAACTTTACTTGTTCTTCATTTTAAATATTGTATTTGTTCCCATTTTGTTTTTTTACTTCAAAATAAGATATGTGCAGTGTGCATAGGAATTTGTTCATAGTTTTTTTTTTAAACTATAGTCCGGCCCTCCAACAGTCTGAGGGACAGTGAACTGGCCCCCTGTTTAAAAAGTTTGAGGACCCCTGTTCTAGACCAATCCTGACAAGTGGGTTGTGTTTCCTTACCAGCAGATTGGTGGAGACAGAAGTCAATGAAATGCCTAGGTTTCAATGACATCACACCCATAACTCTATCAGCCTGAGCCACTAGAGGGCACCTCAGACTTCTTCTGTCTCCAGCATATGGTGGATGGATTTTCTCACCTCTGAAGAAAACCTGAAGAATTGAGAGGAAAAAGATTTATTTGCTTGTGAACGACCACCTTGAAGGCGACTCTCTCACTCAAGCATGATGTGGGAGGCTCCACTAGACTACGGTCTTTCTGGTAGCCAAAGGAGAAGGGAAAATTGGTTCAGTTCCAGGCTCTTATCATGATAAAGGGTCTGTTGAGAAGCAATAAAACTGGAAGGATTCGGCAGCCTTACACAACCTCAACGCCCCCTCCCTCCTCTATGTCCCTCCCCTTGTTCTCCCTGAAGACACCTTAGAGGTATGCGGCTGTTAGTCTGTTATGCAAGCATGTGAAAGAAAGACAGAGGCAGGGGAGTGGCACTGAACCTGATATGGTTTGCCCTGCCTGAGGCTCTCAAGGGGTGAGTACCAAGGCTTGATGTAGTCATTGTCCTTGTCAGGGGCTCCTGCTCTTGTCCTTGTTAGGGGCTCCTGCTCGCATCATTTGGGGTGACAGTCGGGGTGTATAGCAGGGAACCAATGATCTGCATCGGTGCTTCCCATTTTCCAGTGCACTCCATTAACATTTTCTAGTAAAGTCTTCTATGTTTGCGCACCTGGCACCCAAGCAGTCTCTGCGCATGTTCTGCCTTAGTGGCTACAATGCATGCTCCTGCCCAAGTGCTCTTGTACACACACTGTTAGCATGTGCATTTACAACAGTGTGGCCTTAGCGTGAGTAAATGTTTGCCTTGACTTATATCTTCTGTCTTCTTCGAAGAATCGTTTGACCTGTGGCAAGCAAAGAACCTTCTCACTGAATTCATCCTAAAAAGCAGCCTCTGAAGCTTCACTGGGGGGCCCATCTCCCTTCTTCCAACAAAGGGATTCAGTTGGTCCAGCATTTTCTGCCTCAAGGTAGGAGGCGATTGATGGTGCTATGGGTAAGAATCCTAGCTCGGCCTTGAGTTCTAGTATTTACATTGCTGACCGTTCCTCTTCTTCTGAGGGCTCTGCTCCAGCTGTGACTCCTGTGTTGGGGATACTTTTCAGGGTGGGGAGCTCCTGGAGTCCGGGTTGTCCTCCCTGGAATTCCTTTCCTTCTTCAGCAAGACTGGTCACTAGTACAGAAACTCAGACCCTGCAGCCTTTGGAGTCTCTCAAGCTCAATCACATGAGGGATGGGCAGAGTGTAGAAGCCCAGCCTGATTGCCTCCTTCTAAGCAACCCAAAAGGAGGTTGTCTCCTGGAGATGTGGGTCGACTGCGGTCTGTCTGAGACCTAACTTGAGAGCTGGTCCCTGGCATCTCAGCTGAGAAGTCTGATGCAAAGGAGAAAAAAAAAAAAAAGAGTTTTCTCTGTTGGAGGTTTATGTGGAGGCTGACACTTTCTGCCTGTCCCTGAAGAGAGACCTGTGGCAGCTTTGATTGCTCGAGTTTTCCTCCACCTTGTATGTAACTGATGTTCCAGCGATGAAACAGGGGCCACAGGTCCCCTGCTTCTATAGGCAGTGTGGATGTTTATGGCAGCCTTCCAGACTTAATCCAGAACATGTTCTGGTCAGAATGGATCCCGACCGAGTTCCAGCCCCGGGGATACAGGCGTGATAAGGGATGTGACCTCTCCCTCAGGGGAGTGCATTGCTTGGTCCGTCCTGCCCGAGGTGAATGCGGAAGTCACGGTGGTCATGCAGTGGGCCTCCACTCCTTTGGGAGTCTGCTTGGCCTTGAAATGCGCCATGGATAGGCAGATGAGGCTTCTACTGAAGAGCCAATTTGCAGTGGCAGCTTTCGCCCATTAGATGAGTATGCATGCCTGGTGCTGCAGGCTCTGTTTCTGTGGATTCAGTCTCTCTCAATGGATGATGCTCTGATAACAAGTGTTATCCTGGGACAGCAGGAATCAGTCCTCACATATGGGTGACATTGGCACCAATGAAGCCCTCACGAAAGCATCCCCCCAGCTTTCAAAGAAAGCCTATGGGAGATGCCACCATGAATGCATGGTCCCCTTCCTACCCAAGGGTGCCATCTTGCTCAGTCAGAGGACATAGCTAAAAGATGGCAAAAATAAAAGATGTTAAAGGCGCAACTCCAAGGGGGAGGAGGGAGGGTTGTGAGGACCGATTCCTGCTGTCCCCGGGAACAAGCAGGAAGTCAGTCCTCACATATGGGACTCCCCAGCTACAGGCTACCGGAAACCCATAGCAAAAATAGGGGCTCCCTCATGGGAGCCGCAAGCAGCAATAATTTAATCTGTATCCACACAGTAGGAACCCTGTGTCCGATGAAACCAGCACCCCAGTAGCCTGAACACAGAAGGGCCGGAGGATAGAAGTTGACTAAACCCCGAAAAGGTAAAAGAGCACAGCCTGGCTGAAGGCACTGTCCTGTCGGGACTCTCTTTCCAGGCAGTAATGGGCTACAAAGGTATGGATTGAAGACCAGGTAGCGGCCTGGCAGATGTCCACTATCAGGACGGAGCACAAGTTTACCACCGAAGCCGCCATAGTGCTGACACGGCCTTACAGCGGGAGTCTCGCCAGCTCATAAGTGAGGACAATACAGCCTCCCCCCAGCCTACTGGGGTCGTAGGAGATAAAAAGCGGAGAAGCTTTGCAGTGGCCCTGAGTGCATTGAATATAGGACAAGGCCCTCACAGTCCAAGGTGTGTAGGACCATCTCCGCCCGACTGGAGTGAGGTCTTGGGAAGAAGGTAGGAAGTACCACTTCCTGGTTAAGATGGAAGGGTGACACTACCTTCGGCAGGAATTTGGGGTGTGTGCGAAGCACCACTCTGTTCTTGTAGAACCTGGTATAAGGTGCCTCTGCCACAAAGGCCTGAAGCTTGCTAACTCTGTGAACGGAGGTGAGCACAACCAGGAAAGCCACCTCCCAGGAGAGGTAGCAAAAGTGGTAGGTAGCCAGAGGCTCGAAGGGTGGGCGAGTGAGCTGCCTCAACACTACGTTGAGGTCCCATTCAGTTGCCGGAGGGTGAACTGAGGGCTTTGATAAGAACAGGTCCCTAAGGAAACGAGTCACCAACGGTTGGACCGAGATGGGCTTACCATATACCGAAAGGTGCACTCGGACGGAGTTAGACTTGAGCCCAGACTGATGCAACACCAGAGCCACCGGGCAAGAGAAAGGATCAGTCCCATGTTTGGCGCACCAAACAGAAAACCTGTGCCATTTGAGGGCGTAAGCCTTTCTAGTAGAAGCCTTGCGAGAGGCCAGCAGAATGTCCTCAACCTCAACTGGAAAGTTGAAAGGAGCCAGAGTCATCCTCTCAGCAGCCACACTGTCATCGACAGGGTCCCCAGGTTGGGGTGTAGAAGAGAGCTCCCTCCTGAGACAGGAGTCCCGGGGCAGTCCCAAGGGGATGGGGGCCTCCACCGTCAACTGTAGAAGCAGCGGGAACCACGGTTGCCTGGGACACCGAGAAGCTAACAGGATGAGCGAGGCCCGCTCACGGAGGGTACTAAAAAGGTCTTGGCGATCAGTGGCATGGGAGGGAAGGCGTACATGAGGCTTTCCGACCATGAGACCAGGAACACATCTGCTGCCACCCTGGCGAGGTGGGCCTGCCGGGAACAGTAGCGGGGCAACTGAAAGTTGTCCGGGCTTGTGAAAAGGTCAATCACGGGTTCCCCCCAGAGCCGGAAAAGCCAACTGGCTACCCTGGGGTCCAGCTGCCGCTCGTGCAGCTGGAGGACTCTGCTGAGTCTGTCGGCCAGCAGGTTGCCCTGGCCTGACAGGTACACTGCCTGCAGGAGGATACCCTATTGGACTGCATACAAGCAGAGGACCAGAGCCTCCTGACAAAGGGTACGAGACCCCATCAGGGCCGGCCCTTCCATTGAGTGAGAATGTTTTTTGCACAGGACCCCGCACAAAGAACATTCGGCATAGGTAAATTTAAAAAATAAAAAAAAAGCTTGCTTCTACCGTGGCAGGATTGAGTGTCCGCGGGGCCCCCCTGCCTGGCAGAGTCCTCCCTCCTTGCATCACCTCCCTCTCACGCTGGCTTTCAGAGCCGCGAAGGGAGAGTTTTCCTTTCGCGGCTATTTTAAGCCTACCGGGGCCCGGGGCTGATGGGAAACAGGAAATTCCTGTTTCCCATCAGCCTCAGCGGGCTTAACAGAACCACGAGGGAGAAACTCTCCCTTCGCGGCTCTGAAAGCTAGTGCGAGAGGGAGGCGATGCAGGAAGGGAGGACTCTGCCGGGCAGGGGGGCCCCGCAGACACTCAATCCTGCCACGGTAGCAGCTCACTTCCTCGGGTAAAGGGACTTTTTACTCGAGCCATTCCATCGGGGAGGGGCAGCGGTCGTCTTAGAGAGCCTGGTCCTCATCATGAACTCGGTCTGCAGCTCGGCAGCCTTGTCGGTCATGGGTTTGCCAAAGAGGTTCTCTCCTTGGCATGGGACATTGACCAATTTGTCCTGAACCCACTGCTCGAGGTCGGACGACTGAATCCAAGCTTGGTGGCGTGCACCGATGCCTGCCACAGCTACCCGGGCCACTGACTCAAACCCATCATAGCCTGCTCAAGACATGAATTTGGAGCACTCACAGACTGCCTTGGCCAGGTTCTTGAACCACTGCAAAAGTTCCTCGGAGAAACCAACCGAGAACCCGGTGAGTTCCTTTTGCAGGTCTCTTAGGTACATGCCCATGTACAGCTGGTAGGCCTGGATGTGGCAGATGAGAATTGAGCCCTGGTAGCACTTTCCGCCGAGGGCGTCCCCGGTGCAAGCCTCCCTGCCGGGGAGTACAGAGGAGTGCAACTTTTGGCTTTTCAGCCGACGCATGGCCGACTCCACCACCATGGAATTATGCGGCAACTGTGACTTCTGGAAGCCCGGGTCCAGCAGACTCGATACATCGAGCCAAGCCGTTTGCCCACCACCGGCACTGACGCCGGTGTCTCCCACATTCGGAGCATGAACCGTTCCAGGATGGGAGGAATGGGCGCCGTAAGTGATTCCAGCGGAGGGGTCTTGTACTGGAGGATTTCCAACTCATCCACCCGAGGGTCCTCCTCAGACTCGGTTGGGAATTCCAGGGCCTTAGACACGTCCTTGACAAAATCCAAGAAGCCCATGTCCTCGGGCATGGGACCACCGCCGAGGCTCCGAGACGGGAGAGTCAGAAGGGATGTCGCAGTGGTGACAAGTATCGGGGGATTCCTCATCCTCTGTCTCCCACTTGGAGTAGTCCATCGAGGACTCATAGGAGGGCTGCTCCATGGGCCTCAGGGCCCCTGATGCCCTGCAGCCGGTGCCTGGCAAGCTTCCTGGGGATGACCGCGGTCCTGTCAAGCGGGACTCAGAGTGCGACCTCGGCCAAGGATGGACGTGAGGCCGAAGGATCTCGAGGATTGGCTTGGCCTCTGGGGATGTCTTGGATGTTGAGGGCCTGGTGATTGGGACGGATGAACCGGTCATGCCGGAAAACGATGCTCGCTGCTGGTCCATGAAGGCAGACAAAATGGCTCCATGGCACAGGAATCACCCACAAACAGGAACAGAAGCGAGGGGCATCTTGAACAATTTTCAGAAGACTGTGTTCTTGAGAAACTATCTCAACTTAAAGTAAACAAAGCGATGGGACCGGATGGGATACACCCTAGAATACTGAGAGAACTTGGGGACGTTCAAGCAGCTCCACTGACTGACCTTTTCAATGCCTTGTTGGAGTTGGGAATGGTGCCAAAGAACTGGAGAGAGGCTCATAGGGTCCCTTTATACAAAGGCAGAAGTAAGGATGTGGTTGAAAACTACAGGCCGGTTAGTTTAACTTTGGTGGTGAGTAAATTATTGGAAACGCTGCTGAAAGAGAAAATAGTGAGGTTTCTGGAGTCCAGCAGGTTACAGGATCTGAGGCAGCATGGAGTCAGAGGCAGGTCTTGTTACACAAATCTGATTGATTTCTTTGACTGGGTTACCAGGGAGCTGGACCGAGGGAGAGCCCTAGATGTGGTGTATTTAGATTTCAGTAAAGCCTTTGACACCGTTCCTCACAGGCGACTTATAAACAAACTGAGCACCCTAGGGATGGATCCTAAAGTTACTGCTTGGGTTGGAAATTGGTTGAATGGAAGGCGACAAAGGGTACAGGTAAATGGAGCTCACTCTGAGGAGAAGCAGGTAATCAGTGGTGTGCCTCAGGGATCTGTCCTTCGTCTGATTCTTTTTAACATCTTTGTTAGTGATATAGCGGAAGGGCTGTCGGGTAAGGTTTGCCTCTTTGCAGATGATACCAAAATATGCAATAGAGTAGACACCCAGGAAGGTGTAGATAACATGAGGAGGGATCTAGCTAAGCTTGAAGAATGGTCTAGAATTTGGCAGCTGAGATTTAGTGTTAAAAAAAATGCAAGGTCATGCATTTGGGTTGCAGTAATCCAAGGGAGCGATATAGTATAGGGGATGAAGTACTTTTGTCCACTAAAGAAGAGCGGGACCTAGGCGTGATTGTGTCTGATGATTTTAAAGTAGCTAAACAGGTAGAAAAGGTGATAGGATGCTTGGGTGCATAGGGAGAGGAATGGCCAGCAGAAGAAAGGAGGTGAAAGTGCCTCTGTATAAGTCTTCGGTGCGACCTCATTTGGAGTATTGTGTGCAATTCTGGAGACCGCACCTTCAAAAGGATATAAACAGGCTGGAGTCAGTACAGAGGGTGGCTACTAAAATGGTTAGTGGTCTTTATTATAAAGCATATGAGGACAGACTTGAGGATCTTAATATGTACACCTTAGAGGAAAGGTGGGATAGAGGTGATATAATTGAGACATTTAAATACCTCCGTGGCAGAAATGCACAGGAGGAGAGCCTCTTTCGATTGAAAACAAGCTTTGCTACGAGGAAACATGGGATGAGGGCGAAAGTGGATAGATTCAGGAGTGATATGTGGAAATATTTCTTTACGGAAAGAGTGGAGGATCCGTGAAATAGTCTCCCAGTGGAGGTGGTAGAGATGAGGACAGTATCTGAATTCAAAGAAGCATGGGACAAACTCAGAGGATCTCTAAAGGAAAAAAGGGGACTGTTGTAGTGGTTAATATGGAAGGACAGACTAGACAGGCCATGTGGTCTTTTTCTTTCATCATATTTCTATGTTTCTATTCTGGACTCCAGACCAGCAGGCTCCGCAGCCTTCGGTACGGGCATGAAGGGATGCGGGTCCAATGCCGGATCCCCCGAAGGGGAATCCTCGATGAGGATGGTGTCTGGGGACCGAGGCTGGTCCTTGTGTCTGATCGTTCCAGGGGATCTTCGCAGGCCGCTCCTTCTCCGATGCCTCGGATGAGCATCTCGGACAGCGGGACCTGGCCTGGGGAGACCCTGGCCGGTTGTAACCATCCAAGGATGCCGCATTTGAGGGTTTCTTCTTCTTCCTGGGATCCCTCGAGGGAGACCCCCTTTCTGAGGACCCACGACGAGGCTCGGTTACGGAGGATTCTGCCCGAGACATCTGGGCCTCACACGAGGCCCTGGCCTTCGGAGGCATCGGGGACTCAGGAAAAAACTTATCTTGCTGCTGCTGGCGGCTCTTGATGGCTTTTTCTGGATATCCTCTTGCAGAGACTGCACGCTGCTGAATCGTGGTCTGGCCAGAGGTAGCGAAGAGAGCAGTCGTGTGTGTCGGTCAAAGACATGATTTTAGAGAACCGATCACACTTCTTAAAGCCACTGGTAGCCATGGTGGAAAAAAGTACCCCTGAGACGTCAAAGTTTATCCAGGCGCCAGCAAAAGGTGCGAAGACATCAGAAAAGAAAATAACGAAAGACTACAAAAAAATAAACCGAACTCGATGCCGAGGCACCAAGGTCGGTAAGCGGGAAGAGTACCGGTGCAATACCGGAGGTGAATGTGAAACTTAAAGAGAGAAAAATCAACTTTTTCTGGGGACAAGCCAGACAACGTCTGAAGGAGACTGAGCAAGATGGCACCCTTGGGTGATAAGGGGACCACACATGTATGGGGGCATCTCCCAAAGGCTTTCTTTGAAAGCTGGGGGAATGCTTCCATGAGGACTCCATCAGTGCCGATGTCACCCATATGTGAGGACTGACTTCCTGCTTGTTCCTGGAGAAGCCATGTATATTCTAGTCTGCTCTTGGCTAGGGATATCATCCTGTTGGTGGTGATGCAGACTTGGTTATGGCTTTGCCGCTGGGCAGATGATATTTATTTATTTATTTAACAGGTTTTATATACTGCTTTATCATTTCAATCAAAGCAGTTTACATTGAAACTTAAACTTGGTAATGTACATTAAACAGGGACATTGATAACTTGGATTTTTCTGAGGCAATGTAGGGTTAAGTGACTTGCCCAAGGCCACAGGGAGTGCTAGTGGGAATCAAACCCTGGTCTCTGGGTTCCTAAGCCAGTGTTCTTAACCATTAGGCTACTCCTCCAGAGCCTGGATAACTCAACTGACCTTAAGGGAAGTCTCCCTTGTGGGGCTGATTGGAGAAGTTGGTGAAGCTTTGGGCCAAGGCCAAGTCTTCTTCCCTTCAAGAGGATAGACAAAAAGAGCCTAGGAACAAGCAGCGTTCTTCTCTCCTTGGCCTCCACACATCTAGTGCAGACACAATGGACTGATTTCCGGTGCTCTCGGGATTCCTGGCATTTCATCCTGGAAAGCTCTTCTTCTCCACTTCTGGACTGCAGTTCCGTAATTATTCCTTTCAATAGGGCTGATTAGCCCTGAGGCTCAGTTCCCTCCAGAGGGGGCTCCTCCCATTCTTCACTATGTAGGTTTTGGGGACCATTCCCACATGTCATTAAGGATACAAGGGTGCAAGACACCATTCAGGGTGGCTATGTCCTGGACTGCAAGCAGCCAATTCTGGAGGCATCTGTCATCTCACCATGTGGGTTGGCGGACATGAAGGCTACCGCATGGGCACATTGGATAAGTTACTGCACCTACAGGCGGTGGTGCCAGGGCCCTGGCTAAGTAGGGCAGGGACAACTGAAATACCAAAGAAGGATGGCTCCTTCCGATCCAAGGCCTCTAGGTGGTCAATGCTGCTTTGTGTATGTTGCACTTCAAAATGGCAATTCTGAGTTTGGCGATTTTGGCTACTCAGACATGATGGATTTTCTGCAAGTTGCATGCCTTTAAACCAAAAGATTGTTGGTTCAAGACCAGCCTCTGACTGTAAAAAAAAAAAAAAAGAAAAAGTTGTCTGTGTTTTGCCATGTTTGGCTCATGTCTTCAGTTCGCTGCCCTAACTTTGGCCTCTCCCATGCCCCAAGGATGTTCTCCAGTGTCATGGTGGTGGCTGCTGCACTATGGCACTAAGGACTAAACGGAACTCATTCATGGGTGACTGGTTCATCTGAGCCCCTTTTCTGTTGGAGGCCTTTCAGGTTTTGGCTCGAACGGTGTCCTTCGGGAAGGCTTCAACTGGGTTGTCAATCGGGGAAAGCATCCATTGGCACCTCTCCAATCCCTGGACTTCCTGAAAGCATGGCTTGATGCTCGGGCAGGCAGAGTCCTGCCAGAGGAGAAAGTGCAGAGATAGTTGGAATGACTTGCACTGTGCGGTTCTTGACAGGCTCTCAGGGCTTTGGACTATTGGATTGTCCCCAACTTCTCGGCTTGATGGCGGCAGCAATCAACTGGTGCCATGAGTGTGCTCATATGAAGCCACTCCGGTGGCGCTTCCTGACTGGAGCTTGAGCTCAGGCTCCCACTCCAACTGGGAGTGAGAGGCAGCTTGAGGTGGCAGCTATGCCCACATTATCTGATGGTGGGCATACTGCTGTTTTTCATTTGTGGATTCTTCTAGAGTTGGATGCCCGTCTTACAGGCAGAGAAGCCATTGTCCAGACTAGGCGGCCCAGGGCTGTTGGAGCTGCATGCTGGTGGTGTGGTCCATCAACCATTTCGAAGCAAAGGCTATCTCACTGGCCCTCTTGCAGTTTCCCATCCTTGGTCAAGGGCAGGGTGGTGCAAGTGTTCAATGGTAATGCCACGGCTGTGGCATGTCATTCACCAAGATGGCACAAGCTGTGCAGGAGTGGCCTGGGGGATGATTCTTTGGTTGGCATGGGTGGAGATGAGCCTCATAGCTCTGTCAGCTCGGCACACTGCTGGGGTGGTCAATGTGGAAGTGGTCATCTTCCATCACTCCCGATCCAGGGAGTGGGCATTGAGTCAGAAGGTGTTTTTCAGATGCTTCTCCACCATTGGATTGTCCTGGGATGGAATTGAAGGCATCCTACTCCAATCTCAAGTGTGTTGTTGCTTCACTCACCACATGGAAACTGGGTCCAAGAGCATGTCGTCCTGGCCGCTGTATGTGCTTCCTCTGTGGCTGCTATTGGGGCATGTATTTCAGCACATGAAATGCCATCCAGGCTGGATTGTACTGGTGGTGCTGGATTAAATGAGGAGAGTATGGTTTAGGAACCTGAGGAGGTTCCTTCTCTTATCTGCCCCATTTTGGAGCCAGTTGCATCAGAGGCCATTTGTCCTGGATGATCCAGTTCCCTTCTCGCTTATGACTTGGCTGTTCAAAGGAGTCAGCTGTCACATAAGCGCTATTCTCCTGCAGTAGTTTCCGCTCTCCTCAGAACCCAGAACAGTTCTACCTGCCTGGTATGTGTGCAGGCCTGGTATCTCTTGGAGTGTGGATGCGGCGCATGACAGCTTGTTCCTAAGTCTGCCAAGGTGCTGGCTCTGTTGATCTTCTGCAGGATGGTCTGAAAAAAGGGTTTTTCCCCTTACCTCACTGAAAGTCTGGGTGGCAGCCTTGTCTTATTTCAGCAGCTCAGTGGCTAGAAAGCTTTCAGCCTTGCACCTGGATGTTTCACATTTTCTTCAAGGGGTTCAGTATTTGCGTCCTCCCCTCTGGCTTTTTGTCCCTTCCTGCGAATTCTTTCTGGTGCTCAGGGTCCTCAGGTCAAAATTCTTTGAGCATCTGAAATGTGCAGCTCTGAGGTGCACGACTCTCAAGAGTATTTTCTTGGTTGCAATTTGTTTGGCAAGGCGCATTTCCGAGCAGCGGCTGCTGTCTTGCCAGAATCCATACTTGTCCTTTTCAGAGGCAGCCATTTCATTTTGGCTTGTGCTTTCCTTTTGCCCAAGGTAATATCTCCTTTGCATGTTAACCAGGTGGTTTGCTTGCCCTTCTTCTCTGACGAGCAGTGCAGAGGGAGAGATAAGGCTCTTTTTGCCTTGTAGTTGTCCAGAGGGTGCGTCTCTGGGACTTGGAGGGTATGGCTTTCTTTTTGTAAGTCAATCATCTTTTGTGCCGTTGCTGGCCTGTGCGATGGTGTTGCAACAGTCGAGTCTACCTTGGGAAACTGGATCATAGAAGCTTTTACAGCAGAGTATCTGTTATGGAGCTGGTTGGTTCCAGAGGGTTTGTATGCCCATTCCTCTCAGGCACCAGTGTCCTCGGGGGCGTAGCAAAACTCTGTAGCCCCTTCAGACATTGTCAAGTGACACTGTGGGCTTCACTTCCCATTCTGTCAAGCATTACAACTTGGATGTCTAAGCTCGGGTGAACATGGCCTTTGGCTTCAAGATTTTGTGAGATGCTGCATCTTCCTCCTGTCCAGTGGAGGTGTAACTTTGGTACATCCCACTTTTCTGGACTGATCAGGACAATATGTAAGGTGACATTTTACTTACCAGAGAATATCCTTTCCTTGAGTCTTGCTAGACAAGACCCTGGAAATATGTTTGGTATGTTATTCTTCAGGTGTACCTTGGTCCGCTAGGACTTCCTGCTTGGCTCTGCAGGTTTATTTTCTACTGACAGCCTTTTGATCAATTTCTCATATACCTAGGAGTATGTTTATTAAATGGCGGTAGCAGACTGTGCTAAATCAGAGCCACGGCCCTATTGATTTCAATGGGGCCGCGGCTCTGATATCGCATGGAGTCCACTACCGCAGTTTAGTAAACATACTCCTTCGTTTTTTACATGGTTTCTCAACTGTTTGATTCATCATTGTTGCCCATCTTGAGGTTGTGTGAGGTTTGCCACGCTTTCCGATATACTTTGGGACAAATACTGAGATGCCCTCTAGTGGCTGTCCTTGAAACTTGGGCATTTCATTGGCTTCTGTCTCTACTAATCTGCGGGTAGGAGAACACAACCCACATGTGGGTCTAGCAGGACTCAAGGAAAGGACATTATGTGGTATGTAAAATGTCACCTCAGTGAATTGGATGGTGTTTAAACTGTAGCATAAGCCACCTCTGTTTGCTCTTTTAAAGCTGCAAATAGAGCATACCATTTTTCATTCTATATTCCCATCCTCATGTAGCTTGTTTAATACCATTCCATTTTACGTAGACTGTCACCCTGTTATAGGGACCTGTGCACCTCTATACCTGCTTATATATTACCCTAAAGTCATTTGCTTTTTCTAGGGCAGCCCTGTGTACATATCCTTTTCTTTAGGAATAATGCTTTTAAATCAGAAAACAAAAGGTTAAAACAAAGTTAAAAACTTTGAATGCATTGGGTATCTCATAAAACATTTTAATGTGACCACCACTTCACAATGGAAACACTATTTACAGTATGATTGCAATTTGGCCACTTTTATAGATATACATATTTGCAAAAGATATTAGGGCAGGGTTAGTTAAGTTTCTTTATACAGAATATTTCAGAGTGATTGCACATTTTCCTTTTGCACAATGTTTCTCTAATAGTGCACTGAGGTTTCAGTGGCTACTGCCCAGTTACATTCTCCCTTTTATTTATATTATGGCTTAAACAAGCACACAAAAACTGAGTTGCAATTCAGATTCTTCATAATAGAATGACATTCTGCAACACTGGTGAGAATATTTCTAAATGTTAAGAAAAGAATCAAATAAAATCTACTTAAAAGCTCTCCTTTTTTTACATGAAAATCTGCCTCCTATTCTCTGTGAAACTACAATAAAAACATGTTTGTACACTGTGACTAAACTGTCACAGTGTAGATTTGCTGTCTGGCCAGCAACAACATGGGGCATATTTACTTAATATTTTCTCTTATTTTGAGTCTATGGGAAAAATGCTTTGTAAATGGGGCCCATATATTTTTAAATACCTTTCACATGCAGCTCCACTGTGCACATTCACAGTTTTTGAAGGTGGTAGACAGTCTCTCTAATTGTGCTTTAAAATTGTCAAGTGCAAAACAAATGCCCTGTGCAGGTACAAATGGTCCTAGAGTTACAAACTCTACTGTGAATACAAAATAGAAAAGGCTTTATGTCTGTTTTTCAGGCTCAAGTTTCATCTCCTGCTTTTTCAGGTATGACTTCCAGACTTCGTCGAGGCTTTGGTGCTTCCACATTTCCAGTACCTGGTTTATTTAAACCACATGAAACAGCAGCGCAATGAATTTGCTTTAGGTTGTCCATAGTCTCTGTTTTAGCATATTTGAGAAGATCAGCTTGCCCCTATAAGAATAAATATGATTTAGAAGAGTGATAGTAAACTGTGTAAAGCGCAGTTACTCACCTGTAACAGGTGATCTCCGGGAACAGCAGGAATTTAGTCCTCACATATGGGTATCGTCGGTAACGACAGAGCCTGCGCGGGAACGCTCCCCAACATCCAATAGGAACGCTTTTGGGAGCATCCCTCAGCACATGCGTGCTGCCTTCCCGCCTTTCCAACTGTCCCTCTTCAGTTAAGTTTGTAGCTGAGTGAAAGGATAGAGGGAGAGAGGGAAGAGACAAAGAGAGAGAGACACAACTCCTAGGGGAGGTGGGTGGGTTGTGAGGACTAAATTCCTGCTGTTCCCAGAGATCACCTGTTACAGGTGAGTAACTACGCTATCTCCAGGAACAAGCAGGAATGTAGTCCTCACATATGGGGACTCCCTAGCTAAAGATGCCAGGGAGATATCCCCAGGAAGGTGCCACCGTCGAAGGTGATAATCCTTCCTCCCATGGATCTCTGGCATCCCACCAGGGTTGGTGGGTAGGAGTTGGTTTAGGTTTGGAAGAGATTTTGAAGAACAGCTTGGCCAAAGAAGGCATCCCGACAGGAGGCTTTATCTAAGCAGTAGTGGACTGTGAAGGTGTGTACCGAAGCCCAGGTGGCTGCTCGACAAATGTCATCGATAGACACAGAGTGGAGATTAGCCATAGAAGCTGCCATGGCTCTCACATTGTGAGCTGTGACATGGTCCTGAAAAGGAAGACACTTACTCTCATAAGTAAAATTGGGCAATCCATTTAGATAAAGTTTTTTTGGAGACTGGAAGTCCCAAATGACTAGGGTCAAAAGCTACAAAAAGTTGGGAGGACTTTCTATGTTGCTGTGTTCTTTGAATGTAAAAGGCTAAGGCCCTCTTACAATCCAAAGTATGAGGGTTTCTTTCTGCATTAGAGGTGTGAGGCCTCGGAAAAAATACAGGAAGATAAATTGATTGGTTTAAATGAAAAGGCGAAACCACCTTTGGCATAAAGTGTGCGTGAGTTCGAAGAACAACCTTATCATGATGAAATCTAGTATAAGGAGGATCAGCCACTAAAGCTTGCAGTTCACTAATGCGACAGGCAGAGGTGATTGCAATCAGGAAGATGACCTTCCAAGTCAAAAACTTAAGGGCTGTAGTGGCTAAAGGTTCAAAAGGCGGCTTCATGAGCTGTCCGAGAACTAGATTTAGATCCCATGCTACCGGTGGTGGCTTGATGGGAGGTTTAGTTAATAAAAGGCCTCTCATAAATCTTGATAGGAGTTGGATGAGAGGAAATTGGTTGTCCATTTAGAGGCTTATAAGAAGCTACAATTAACCCAGAATTCGATAAGTGAAGGAGATACTCTAGTATCGATTCTAAGGGTATGACTAGGGGGTTTAATCCCTTCTTGGAGCACCACATAGTAAAACGTTTCCACTTGAAGGCATAAGATCTTCTTGTGGAAAGTTTCCTAGAAGCCTGAAGGATATCTTTTACCTGCTGGTACAGGTTGAAATCCTGGAGGTCTAAGCCTTCAACAACCAGGCCGTGAGGTGCAGGGGACTGGGGATTCGGGTGCCATAGCGTCCCGTTCTCCTGGGAAAGGAGATCTGGAGCATGCCCTAACTCCAGAGGTGCCGCTTGAGAGAGATGCAGAAGCAGGGAATACCACGTTTGGCGTGGCCATTTTGGTGCTATGAGAATCATACGACCCCTGTCTCTCTGAAGTTTGAAAAGTGTTTTGGGGATGAGGGGAATGGTTGGGAAGGCATAAAGGAAGTCCTGACCCCAGTGAAGGAGGAAGGTATCCCTTGCCTGACAGTTGTGCACCGGAATCCTGGAACAGAACCGAGGACGTTTGGCATTCAGTGGACTTGCAAAGAGGTCTATGTCTGGAGTGCCCCAGAGATGAAATATCTTTGCCACCTGCTCTAGATGGAGTGACCACTCGTATGGTAGCAGCACTCAACTGAGTTTGTCTGCCCAAAGGTTTTGAATGCCTGGAAGATATACCACTAGAAGGTGAATTTGATGCTCTCTGGTGAGGGTCCATAGTCGTAAAGCTTCGTTGCATAACAACAGAGAGCCTGTCCCGCCCTGCTTGTTCACATAGAACATGGCTACCTGATTGTCCATCTGGACTAGGACTGTCTTGTAGCTGAGCTGGGCGTGGAACACTCGAAGAGCTAAATAAATTGCTCTTAACTCCAGGAGGTTTATGTGTAAACCAACCTCCTGTGGAGTCCAGGTGCCCTGGGTAGAGAGATGATTCAGGTGTGCTCCCCATCTGTTGTTAGGGTGGCCTGAAAGAGGGGTTGATGGAAAGGAGACCCTACTGTCAGATTTTCTAATGATTGCCACCATTGGAGGGACAAAATTAGTCGCTGAGAGATTGTTATTTTGTCTGACAAATGACCTGTGGCCTGTGTCCACTGTGTGGAGAGGGTCCACTGAGCTGCTCGCATGTGGAGGCGAGCATATGGGACTACATGAACTGTGGATGTCATGAGTCCCAGTAACTGCAGTAGCTCCCGAGCAGTGAGGGAGGATTTGCCTGCTGCTTGGGAAGCTAGCTGCATTATGCGAAGACACTGGGCTCGTGGAAGGAAAGCCCTTGCCTGTCTAGTATCCAGACAGGCTCCTATGAATTCTAGGCATTGGGAAGGAACTAGTTGAGATTTCGGGAAGTTTATTACCAATCCCAAGTATTGGAGGATTTGCATTGTACGAGGCAGTGCAGTGCTGGCCTCTGTCACTGTGGAGGCTCAGATGAGCCAGTCGTCTAAGTAAGGGAAGACAAAAATCCCCAGGGTTCGTAGAAATGCAGCTACTACTGCCATGCATTTCGTGAATACCCTTGGTGCTGAAGCCAGACCAAAAGGAAGAACCTTGTACTGGAAATGTCTTCCCCTGAAAAGGAAACAAAAAAATTTCCTGTGATCTGGATGGATAAGAATGTGAGTGTATGCATCCTTTAAGTCTAGAGAGCAAAGCCAGTCCTGGCCTTGAAGGTATGGCAGAAGACTTCCCAGAGAAATCATTTTGAATTTCTCTTGAAACAGATATTTGTTCAATTCTCTGAGGTCTAGAATGGGTCTGTCCTCCTGTTTTCTTTGGAATAAGAAAATAGGGGGAGTAGAATGCTGCACCCGGTTGAAGAATGGGTACTTCCTCTATTGCCCCTTGGGCTTCACCTTAACCGGGATGGAACCAGGCTGCTGGCATTAACCTTTAAATAGGAGACAGAGCAGCTTTTAAACTAGAAAATAGGGGAAACCCGACAGTCGCCCAAGAGCAGATGGTTCGGAAGAATGTATCCTTGAAGGATACTACCAAAAGCAGAGAGGTTCCAAAAAAGAGTAAAGTAGCCCAAATGCCCTCGAGTATGGAGCAGACAGAGCTTAAAGATCCCAAATTACCCATGTCTACCAATCGCCAAATTAATATGAATAAAATACAGTCTCTAAAATGCTTGTATGCAAATGCTAGAAGTCTAAAAAATAAGATGGGAGAGTTAGAATTTATAGCACTAAATGAGAGGTTAGATGTGATTGGAATATCAGAGACATGGTGGAAGGACGACAATCAGTGGGACACTGTGATACCTGGGTACAAACTATATCGTAATGATAGAGCTGATCAAATTGGTGGAGGGGTTGCGCTCTATGTTAGAGAGGGCATTGAGTCAGAAAGGATTAAAGTTTTGCAGGAAACAAAATTTGCTGTAGAATCTCTATGGATTGAAATTCCATGTAAAAAGGGGAAGGCGATGGCAGTGGGGGTGTACTATCGACCGCCTGGCCAGAATGAACAAATGGATGATGAAATGCTCAAAGAAATCAAGGAAGCTAACAAAAGTTACAGCGCAGTAATAATAATGGGCGATTTCAATTACCCTGGTATCGACTGGGTCAGTGTCACATCAGGACATGCTAGGGAGATAAAGTTCCTAGATGACATAAATGACTGCTTCTTGGAGCAGCTGGTTCATGAACCGACCAGAGGGGAAGCCATATTAGACCTAGTCCTTAGTGGAACACCAGATCTAGTGCAAGAGATAAGGGTGTTGGGGCCACTTGGCAATAGTGATCATAGCATGATCGCCTTTGATTTAATTAGTGGAGGAGAGATAGTAAGGAAATCCACAGTACTACCTTTTAACTTTCGAAAAGGAGACTATGATAAAATGAGGAAAATAGTTAAGAAAAAACTAAAAGGAGCAGTTGCAAAGGTTAAAGACTTACATCAAGCTTGGTTTTGTTGAAAAATACTATCTTGGAAGCCCAGAACAGCTGTATTCCACGCTTTAAGAAAAGTGGAAGGAAGTCCAAAAAACTGCCAGCATGGTTTAAAGGTGAGGTCAGAGAGGCTGTTGTTGCCAAGAAAGCATCTTTCAGGAAATGGAAAAAAGAGCCAAACGATGAAACCTGGAAACAGCACAAGCACTGGCAGGTCGAATGCAAGGCATTGATAAAGAAGGCAAAGAGAGAATTTGAGAAGAAGCTTGCTGCGGAAGCAAAAACGTGAAATAAAGATTTTTTCAAGTACATTCGTAACAAAAAACCTGGGAGAGAGTCAGTTGGACCATTAGATGATAGAGGAGTTAAAGGGGCACTAAGAGGCGACAAGGCGATAGCGGAGAGACTGAATGAATTCTTTGCTTCGGTCTTTACTGAGGAAGATGTAGGGATGTTACCCATGACTGAACTGGTATTTAAAGGTGCGGAAGAATTGAAGGAAATATCGATACATCGGGAAGATGTATTACAACTATTAGATAAACTGAAGAGTAGCAAATCACCTGGGCCGGATGGTATACATCCAAGGGTGTTGAAAGAACTGAAATATGAGATTGCAGACCTGCTATTAGTAATCTGTGAACTATCATTAAAATCATCTCTAATACCTGATGATTGGCGGATCGCCAATGTAACACCAATTTTTAAAAAGGGTTCGAGGGGTGCTCCGGGAAACTACAGACCGGTGAGCCTCATGTCAGTACTGGGAAAAATGATAGAAACCATCATAAAGAATAAAATTACTCAGCATGTAGATAGTCATGGCCTAATGGGAGACAGCCAACATGGCTTTAGACAAGGAAGATCTTGTCTTACTAATCTGTTATGTTTTTTTGAAAGTGTGAATAAACAGGTGGACAAAGGTGAGTCCGTTGATATAGTGTATCTGGACTTTCAGAAAGCCTTTAACAAGGTCCCTCATCAGAGACTTTTGGCAAAACTAAAGAGTCATGGGATAGGAGGCAGTGTACTACTGTGGATCAGGAACTGGTTAAAAGATAGTAAGCAGAGGGTTGGGCTAAATGGCCAATTTTCCCAATGGAGAAACGTGAATAGTGGTGAACCCCAGGGATCTGTGCTGGGTCCGCTGCTTTTTGACATATTCATAAATGACCTGGAAAGTGGAATAACGAGTGAGGTTATCAAATTTGCAGATGACACAAAACTATTTAAAGTTGTTAAAACCCAAGAGGATTCTGGAAAATTGCAAGAGGATCTTGATAAATTGGAAGACTGGGCCATCAAAATGGCAGATGAAATTTAATGTGGACAAGTGCAAAGTTATGCACCTAGAGAAGAACAACCCAAACTATGGTTACACGATGCAAGGTTCCACATTAGGAACCACCACCCAGGAAAAAAGATTTAGGCGTCATTGTGGATAACATGTTAAAACCCTCGGCCCAGTGTGCAGCGGCAGCCAAGAGAGCAAAAAGAATGCTAGGTATCATAAGGAAAGGAATGGAAAATAAAACAAAAGATATTATAATGCCTCTAGACCGTTCCATGGTGAGACCGCACCTTGAATATTGTGTGCAATTCTGGTCGCCGTATCTTAAAAAGGATATAGCGTTATTAGAAAAGGTTCAGAGAAGAGCCACCAAAATGGTAAAGGGGATGGAAGGATACTCCTATGAAGAAAGGCTAAAAAGGTTAGGGCTCTTTAACCTGGAAAAGAGACGGCTGAGGGGAGATATGATAGAAGTCTATAAATTAATGAACGGAGTGGAATGGGTAAACGTAGATCGACTGTTTACGTTATCAGAATATAGAAAGACTAGGGGACATGCAATGAATCTACAGGATAAACTATTTAAGACTAATAAAAGAAAATATTTTTTCTCTCAATGTGTAATCAAACTCTGGAATTTGTTACCGGAGGATGTAGTAAAGGCTGTTAGTGTAGCTGGGTTTAAAAAAGGTTTGGACAAGTTCCTGGAGGAAAGGTCCATAAACCATTATTAAGAAGGGACCCAGGATATCAATGCTTGACCTAGTACAAGCATTGCAGAACCTGTGTCTTTTGGGAAAACTGCTAGGTACATATGACCTAGATTGGCCACTGTTGGAAACAGGATACTGGGCTTGATGGACCTTGGTCTGACCCAGTATGGCATATCTTATATTCTTATGTTCTTATAAGTGTGGAGAACTCGTAATCTAGTAGATTGTCTGCAGAGGTGTGTGAATTGAACTGCTTTAGCATTGTAGGAAGGGGTAAGCTGTGAAAATTAAGCTTGTACCCCTCCCCTACAATGGACAAAGTCCAATCTTCTGCTGTTATCTGATGCCATCTGTTGACAAAGTGGCATAATCTGCCGGGAATATTGGGGGGTTGAGGACCCCTCAGAGGCAGGAAGGCAAAGCTCTCTAGGAAGGAGTCAAAGCCCTTGAGGGGGCTGAACCTGGAGAGCTGGTTGGGCTCTCGGGCCTTTTGGTTTCTTTTGTTGTCTAGTTTGTCCCTTTTGGGCAACCTGACCTGGAGTCTGAGTCTGGTGGGTATAGGAAGGATAAAACGTCCTCTTTTTTGCTAAAAGAGGGTTTTTTATAAGGCTTCCTTTTGGCTGGAGTGGCTGTAGACTTTGACAATCTATCTAAGGTAGAATTGTCAGCATCTAACTCATTAGCCTTCTCCTGCCATTTCTTGCAAAAGAGATTCTCTCCCATGCAAGGAATGTTGCCTAACTTGTCCTGTACCTAAGTCTCCAAAGTCTGATGCCTGTAGCCAGGAAATCCGTCGTGCGCCAATGGCAATAGGAGAAGTTCTGCTGATGCATTTGAAGCAGTCAAAGGCTGCACGATTGACAAACTTGGAGACATCCTGAGCATGCTTAGCCAGAGTAAGAAAGTCTTGTCCCTTATCATCTGGGAGAAATGGGCTCATAAGTTCCAAGTCTCCTGTGATTTCTTTGAGGAACATTCCCATATATAGGACATATGAGCTGATCCTAGCTGAAAGCATGGAAGCTTGAAAAGTTCTGCGTCCAAAAGCATCCAGAGTCCTGCATTCACGACCTGGAGGATTGGATGCATGTCTTTTTGCACTTTTCATTCTACGCATTGCTGACTCCACTACCATTGAATGGCGTGGCAGCTGAGTTTTCTGAAATCCAGGACAAGGTGGGACTCGATACATAGTATCAAGTCTCCTAGAGTGAGGAGAAGTAGTCAGAGGTGTCGCCCACATTCTGAGCATCAAGCTATGCAGAATTTCATGGATAGGCAGAGTAGCTGCCTCCTTAGGAGCTTTAGGATATTGGAGGATTTCCAATTCCTTTGCTCTGGGTTCCTCTTCAGGAGCTACTGTGATTGAAAGACCTTTAGCCATATCATGGATGAAATCCTGAAATGACATGTCCTCTGGAGGGGACATTCTGCGTTGGGGAGAAGAGGGATCTTCTAAGAGAAACCCTCTAGTGCCAGCAGAATTGTCAAGAGTTTTTGGAATCGGAGTATTCCTGACCCGGATGCTCCTGCAAATCACGATCCCGGTACCGATCGAAGTCGGTACCGAGGTGACCCGGTACCACTTTATCCACTCCAGCCGGAGGTGGAATGGGAAGAGTTACCATCGGGGCCGGTACCATTGGTACCGGCATCGATGTCGGCACTAGAGCCCTTGGGACTACTGGTACCGCAACTGAGAGAAGAGCTGCGATACTGCGTTCGATAGCAAGAAATCTCTGGTTTATCGACGCTGCCGATGCCTGGGTGTCAGTACCGGTAAGAACGGCTGGAACCCCTGGGCATGGCACAGGTAGTTCTTGTGAGGTTGAGGCCTCGAGAACATCCTGAAACCCCATCGATGCTTTGGAAGCCGAAGCCTCCCACCGGGGTTGTTTTGCCGGTGTGGTTCTCTCAAGGGCAAAGCTTAGCCTCTCGATGCTTAGCAGGAGAGCTACCCTTTGAGGACCGGCTTTTGTGTTTAGTTACCTGAGATTCATGGGAGGAAGAAGAGGCCCTTGACGATGTCGATGCAATGGATCTGTCATCTGAAGAAAAGAGGGTACCGAGCTTTGCGGCCTGGTTCTGTCTTCCTCTTTTGGTCATTCCCATGCAGGAGAGACATTCAGTTGGAGAATGATCAGGTCCTAAACATTTTAGACACCAATCATGGGTGTGAGTGACGGAAATGGTACCGCCACACTTAGTACATTTTTTAAAACCACTAGTTGGCTTTTCCATGATTTTGGAAAAATGGGGCCTAATGCCCAAAATGGCACCTAGCACCAAAACAGGAACGTTTCTGAAAAGAAACAGTCTAAGTCTAGGGTTTTTTTTTTTTTTAGGAAAAGAAAAGAACTGGCGGTACCGGTATGCGTCGTGCGGTAGGCAAATGCTACCACAAGAAAGAATTTTAACGACGGAATTTTCTGCGGTGACAGGGAATAGGTCCTGTTGGCTCCATGGAAAAGGAAGAACTGAAGAGGGACAGTTGGAAAGGCGGGAAGGCAGCGCGCATGTGCTGAGGGATGCTCCCAAAAGCGTTCCTATTGGACGCTGGGAGCGTTCCCACGCAGGCTCCGTCGGTACTGACGATACCCATATGTGAGGACTACACTCCTGCTTGTTCCTGGAGATTAATATTACTTTATGCTATAACTATTTCCATTTTTCACCATTAGTAGTCAGTTCCTGACATGCCTCAGTTACCCTGCATAAAAAAATGTGTTCAATATAGATGATTTAAGAAAAAACAAAAAGCTAACAGAGGAAATTATTTTTAATTAGTAACGCCTTCTATATATATAATTCAAGCATAGGAAGTGTACTCTTTGTGGCAGTACAAGTGTGGGTGTGATGTTCTTATATGTACCACAAAACATCCTAACAAATGAGCTCACCCAGGAGATAACCAAAGCAATCAAAAAAATCTCATATCCTCATAAACTTCCTTATACTTTCTCAATACAGCAGCACTATAGAACATTAAACTTCATTCTTGTTTATTCTTAGTAATAAAGAAGAAATAAGTCAAAACAAGAGATCTTCAGCAAGGGAGGTATATTGTATACATGTTGTATAAACTACTCAACATTCCTTTCCTTTCTTGCAATCATCGGTCTCAACACTCTTTTTTAATACATATGGTGAATTTGGAAAGGACTGGCTTAGCAAAAGACATGAGTTTCAGAGTATTCCCCTGAAGCAAAGCAATGTTTCTTGAAATATAAATTCATTTTGAGTGTGCCACTATACTTCGGTCGTCTTCAGCTGAGTGATTTTAGATGCATTTATAAAAAAATATATATTGCTGGGACCGATGTCTGCAACAAAGGGAAGGAATGTGTTGAGTAGTTTATATAACACGATTACAATATACCTCCTTTGCTGAAGGTCTCTTGTTTTCAAGAAATAATAATGAAGAAATAACTTAAAAAGTGCTGCTATATTGAGAGGATACAAGGAAATCTCCAAGGATACAGATTTGCTTGATTGTTGTGGATCTTACATACACAACATTCTTTGTTCCCCAAATTCAGAAGTCCAAATCCTATCTGCCTCTTAAAAGCAGCAGATCTTTGTGTTGTTGCTAACATATCTTTATAAATACAGTCCATCCTGTCTCTTTTCCGTTGCTGTGTCGTCCCAGCATTTCTTTTAGCCCACAGTCTCTGTCTGCTGTGGAGTACCTGACACTATGATTTTGCTACAGTGTCCTATTTCCTGTGCAGCTCTAGCGCCGAGCCTTTCAATTTACTGTGAAATGTGCATCTTCCTGGTTTTGCCTGTCAAACATTGAAACAATGGAGAGGACAACAAGATCAAAATATGAATGTGGCACCATCATCATAGTACTTTAACTCTCCAAAGCACAAAGCCATTGGTTTTGTCTCTAAAAAGACTGACAGATACGGTCTCTATATAAGGGATTCTTGCTTTACAACATAGCAAAATTCCTAAAAAAGAGAGACAATAGCAGTTTTCCATCCAATTGCTGGGATAAAGAGTACTGATGTTAGCAGTCTTACTAGTTGATGATTTTCTGCAATTCATGAAGAGACAAGGTCATTCAGCGCACACATAAAAGATGCTTCTGAGAATATTCATGCTGTCCCACCAAATACTTAATTTTGAAAGAAGTGTTTTTGACGACAATTTTGAAATGTGTGTATTGTTTGCAATGAACACAGGTAATTCCGGCATGGATATTTTTATTTATTTAACTATATTTGTATACCACTTTTCACCAGGTCAACGTTTTTTTATACAGGTGAACATTTTAACATCTGAACATTTTAAACCTTTTGTTAATGTAACTTTTAACATTTGATTAATGTAAATATCCAATTAACATTTTAACTGATATATACATACTATCTACATATATGTGTTTTATTGGGTTGTATTGTGTAGTTTAAGTGATTAGCTGGGGGGTTCCAAAATGTTCTGCAAATAGGAAGGTTTTAGGTGTTTGCGGAATGTAAAGAGGTTGGTAATGTTTCTTAGGGTGTATGGGAGGGAGTTCCAGAGGGATGGGGTGTATAGCTTAAATGCCCTGTGATATGTTTGTTGGTTATATTTACGTTTGTTCTGTGGTATGCTGAGATTACTGATTGTTGTTTGTCTACAAGGTCTAGAGATTGGTGGTTTTTGTAGTAAGGGTTTGAGACATGTTTCTTGTTGGGAGTGTATTGTTTTGTGAATGAGGAGTATGCTTTTGTAGTTGATTCTGCTGGTGAGTGGTAACCAGTGCAGTTTCTTTAGTATTGGAGTGATATGGTCGTATTTGTTTGTGCCTTGTATGATACATGCAGCAGTGTGTAGGGAAGTTTGTAGGGGGAGGAGTGTTGATTGGGGTAATCCTTGGTAGATGTTGCAGAAATCTGCATGAGGGAGTAAAAGAGTTTGTAGTGCGATCTGAAGTCTGTTGGTTCCAGGAGAGGTCTAAGTCTCTGAAGGGTTTTTATTTTGAAATATATTGTTTTTGCTGTTGCTATTCGTTTTTTGAATGATAGCTGCTGGTCAATTGTAATGCCGAAATATTTCAATTCAGTTTTTACAGTTATTGGTATGTTGTTTAGTTTTATGGTGGTTGGAGGGGTGAAGGAGGTGTTTCTTGTGATGAACACAGCTTCTGTCTTCTTTAAGTTGATGGATAGGTTGTTGGATGAGAGCCATTGTGTAACTTCCATAAAACAGTCTTGGACTTCTTTGTAATCAGGTTGATTGGAGAAGAGTGGGCAGTACAACATATCATCGGCATATATGTGATAGTGTATGTTGTGCTTTCTGATTATTGAGCATAGGGGTTATAGGTATAAGTTAAAGAGGGTTGCGGAGAGGATGGATCCTTGAGGTACTCCTTGTGTTTGATTGTAGGCTTCGGATACGCTTGTACCAATTTTTATTTGTTGTTTCCTTTCTGTAAGATATGGTTTAAATCATTTGAGTACACAGTGTGCTGGATTCCAAATAGTAATCTTTGTAGTAATATGCTGTGGTTGACCATATCAAATGCAGAGGAGATGTCAAGGAATATTAGCAGCTAGGCTCATATTTAGTCTTGTATTCCTTTTGTTATGGTGTCAACAAGATAGGTCAAAAGGGTTTCGATGCCACGTAGTGGGCGAAATCCATGCTGTTGGGTTTCCAATAGATTATTTTCATCCATGTGGTTTTGTAGTTGTATCTGCACAGTTTTTTCTATGACCTTTGCAAGAAATGGGAAGCTGGCAATAGGTCAATATGAGGGTTTTCAGGGTCTAAGTTTGGTTTCTTCAGTGTAGGACGGATGGAGGAGATTTTAAGATCAGGAGGCATTATTCCTTGCTGGAGTGTTTCGTTCACTATTGTAGCTAGAAATGGGCTGAATAATTTGCTTGTTATTTTGATCCAGTTCGGGGGACAGGGATCTAGTGGAGAGGAGGTGGTATTTAGCTTTGTTAGGATATCTGAAATGTTTTTGATATCAATTGTTTCAAACGTGTGCCAACTTTTCACTATGGCAGTCTTCTCGGTGCAGGTTGGACTATTGTTGGCAGGGTTGGGGTGAAGTTGTTTATAGTGTGCTGCTAGCTGTTTGTGAGTGATATTATTTGACTGGGTTTGTTGGTGTTTCTGTTAGTCATTTTATGATGTCGAATAGTTCTCTTGGATGGTTTATTGATGTGCTGATAAGTTTTTGGCTTGATCTGTGAAGGTATGATAGTTTTGAAGTAGTGCGAGGTATCTGTTCTTTCAGCTCTCCTTAGTTCTGTTTTTAGTTGTCTGAGGGTATGGGTATACCATGGAGTTTTTCTGGTGTGATGTTTTTTAAGGAGGTTTTGGTGTCTTTCTGATAGCTTTGCTGTGGTTCCAATCACATTGTTCCAGATTTCTGTCAGTTGTGTCGTGTCCGTTGAGTCAGTGGTCAGATGAGATAGAGTGTTCTCTAAAAAGATGGTCTTGTTGAAGCTTTTGAATCTTCGTGTTTGCTGTTGATTGGTTGTTTTTGTTGGTGATTTTAGTGGAATGGTAAAGGCAATGAGACTATGGTCTGTCCAGGGTAGTGAGTGAATTTTTAGAGAAGGGGAACTGGTGTGGATGGCGTGGGTGAGGGGTGAATATTAGGTCTAGTGTGTTTCCTTTGTAGTGAGTGAGGAGGGTCACTCTTTGGGTTAGTTCTATTGACTCCATTGCTGAGAGGAATGACTCAGTTGCTGATATTGGAAGGTAGTGTAGATTGAAGTCGCCTACAGTGAACAGATCTTTTTTGGATTTTGATTGTTCGATGAAGTTATTAATTATTGTTGATAGATCGTTTGTTGGTGCTGTTGGAGTTCGCTAGTTGAGGCTGATGGTCATCATGTTATTGGTGAAGGTGATTGTGTCAATTTCATTTGTGCGGTTGATTGATAAGTGTCAGAAATATAGGTGGGTTTTGGCTAGGATTAGTACTCCGCCTCCTCTTTTGTTATTTCTTGTGTAATGGAATATAGAGTAGTCATCTGTTTTTATTTGATTGACAAGGACATTGTCGGTGTCTGACAGTGAAGTTTCTGTTATGCACGGGATATCTAGTTGGTATTCTGTTAGTAAGTCTGAGATTGTCTGTAGTTTGCTTCTGACAGCTCTGGCATTGATTAGGGCACAGCGGATAACCTGTGTTGCTTTACTGGTTGTAGTACGGTCTAGGGGGATATAGGGGGAGGGTTGTATAATTATGACTCCTCTTGTTGTGTGTTGGTGTGTGCAACTGTGGTGTGTGGGTAGGTGTGGTGAAGGAATGATAATGTAATTGTAAGCTATGTAGTGGTTGTATGGTATGAGCTAATTTTCAAAGGAAATGGGAAACTATCCACCTTGCTTCTCTTTGAAAATTAGCAGCCACAAACTATGCATACTAATATTGCCTGCATACTTTGTACCTTTTTGTGAGTGGCTTAATGTAAGCAATTATGAGGGTAAATTTTACATAGGATATACTGGGCACGAGATGAATGTCCAAATGGGAATTGCAGCAAATCCACATGATAACAGAACAGGGCCTGGGAATGTCATGGGCGGGAGCAAAATAGGAGGGCGGGCGTGCAGTGAAATGGATGGTGCACACCCATCCCATGCCTAATATAGTAATGAGAACAGCCAGAGCACCGTCCAGCAACAGGCTCATAGTCATCCAGGCAACAGCGATGATACACAAGCATGTACAGCCACATAGAGGCAGAGCATGAGGACTCCCAGAGCAGATGGCAGCCGTGCTGAGACCAACAGCTTCTGTTGTCTGGTACTAGAAAACGAGCATGCATTGTGGTTAATGAGCCAGCTGGCAGGAGGTGCTTGCTATATGGTGAATGATTGGCCAGGCCCTTCCCAGTAAGTGCAACAGAGGAGATGGGGTGTGGACAGTGGCAGGTTCAGGAGGGCAAAAACTGGCAAGCAAACAGGGTGGCACATGAGCATAGAGTAGACACAGGACAGTGTCACCCAGGATGGCGCAGGGGAGATGGGGGGCTGAAAAGGTGCAGTCGACTGGCAAGGAATGTAAAGTCACAGTGAGAATATGGCTGATGGCAGGACAACAGGTGGCAGAGCACAGCCGGATGTAGCGTTGGGAAAGCAGAACAGTGGAATGGCAGAGGTGGAAACAGATGAATAGAAACATAGAAAAATGACGACAGAAAAAGACCACATGGCCTATCTAGTCTGTCCTTCCATATCAACAACTACAACAGTCCCCTTTTTTCCTTTAGAGATTCTCTGTGTTTGTCCCATGCTTTTTTAAATTCAGATACTGTCCTCATCTCTACCACCTCCACTGGGAGACTATTCCACGGATCCACCACTCTTTCCGTAAAGAAATATTTCCGCATATCACTCCTGAATCTATCCCCTTTCACCCTCATCCCATGTCCCTCGTAGCAGAACTTGCTTTCAATCGAAAGAGGCTCTCCCCCTGTGTATTTATGCCAGGGCGATATTTAAACATCTCGATCATATCACCTCTATCCCGTCTGTCCTCTAAGGTGTACATATTAAGATCCGTCAGTCTGTCCTCATATGCTTTATAATGAAGACAACTAACCATTTTAGTAGCCACCATCTGTACTGACTCCATCCTGTTTATATCCTTTTAAAGGTGCGGTCTCCAGAATTGCACACAATACTCCAAATGAGTATGCACCAAAGACTTATACAGAGGCACTATCACCTCCTTTTTTCTGCTAGCCATTCCTCTCTGTATGCACCCAAGCATCCTTCTAGTTTTTCCTGTCGCCTTTTCTACCCGTTTAGCTACTTTAAGATCATCAGACACAACCACGCCTAGGTCCCGCTCTTCTTTAGTGGACAAAAGTATTTCACCCCTATACTATATTGATCCCTCGGATTGCTGCAGCCCAAATGCATGACCTTACATTTTTTAACATTAAATCCCAGCTGCCAAATTCTAGACCATTCTTCAAGCTTAGCTAGATCACTCCTCATGTTATCTACACCTTCCTGGGTATCTACTCTATTGCAGATTTTGGTATCATCCGCAAAGAGGCAAACCTTACCCGACAGTCCTTCCGCTATATCACTAACAAAGATGTTAAAAAGAATCAGACCAAGGACAGATCACTGGGGCACACCACTGGTAACTTCCTTCTCCTCAGAATGAACTCCATTTACCTGTACTCTGTTGCCTCCCACTCAATTTCTAACCCAGGGAGTAATTTTAGGATCCATCCCTAGGGTTCTCAGTTTGTTTATAAGATGCCTGTGAGGAACGGTGTCAAAGGCTTTACTGAAATCTAAATACACCACATCTAGGGCTCTCCCATGGTCCAACTTCCTGGTCACCCAGTCAAAGAAATCAATCAGATTTGTCTGACAAGACCTGCCTCTGGTGAATCCATGCTGCCTCGGATCCTGTAATCCGCTGGACTCCAGAAACCTCACTATTTTCTCTTTGAGCAGTGTTTCCAATAATTTACTCAGCACTAAAGTTAAACTAACCGGCCTGTGGTTTTCAACCACATCCTTACTTCCGCTTTTGTGTAAAGGCACCACATAAGCCTCTCTCCAGTACTTTAGCAGCACTCCCTACTCCAACGAGGCATTGAAAAGGTCAGTCAGTGGAGCTACTAGAACGTCCCCAAGTTCACTCAGTATTCTAGGGTGTATCCCATCTGGTACCATTGCTTTGTCTACTTTAAGTTTAGCTAGATTCTCACGAACACAGTCTTCTGAAAATTGTTCAAGATGCCCCTCGCGTTTGTTCCTGTTTGTGGGTGTTTTCTGAGGTCCTGTTCCTGGTTCTTCATCTGTGAACACAGAACAGAAATATTTGTTAAGCATGGGGCCAGTATGTGCGAGGGACAGATGGCAGAGGAAAATAGAAGGGAAGCATTAACCGTGGCACATATATCTGCACTACAGGGCCACCAGGAAAAAGACTGCGGCTCCTGGAGCAGCTGATGCATGAGCTGGCTGAATGGCAAGTTAAAGACATGATGCACAAGAACAGGTGGCCAATTCCCCAGCGTGCATCCATCTGTGGTATGGTGTGGCATAGCATGGCAGTGACAATGGATGGAGGTATAGTAGCAGGCAGCAACAGCTGTGGTGGGAAGATGCGCAAGTGGCAAGTTGTGGAACGATAGTAATGTGCATCCGCCTTGACTTTGCTGCTGTAGATGCTTTGATGGCAGTGGCACAGGAAGTGCAGAGGAAGCCAGCAGGCATCAAGACGGCCATGGAGGCAGCAGATGCAACCCTCAGCACCACCTGCAGCAGTAGCGGGTGGCTAATTGATACCTCCCATGAGGAAGAGACCCCGAAGGCCATCACCACACCACCAATGCTATGCTTGCATTACACGGGGAGCATGCTGGACCATGGAGGGCTTGCCAACTTTGCCCTGGCAGTGGAGGGCAGGTGTTTGGTTAGTGCATGGAAAGGAAGGGGGGAATGGGGAGGGGACAGTGACTGGCCGCTAAGGAGGAGTGAGGGGAAGAAGGAAAAGAGATGGGAGGAGTGAGGGAGGTGGGAAAGAGGGAGGGGAGAACATAGAGTTAGAAGAGAGGGGGTTGTGGGGATGCCTGCCACTGGCAGCAATGCTGTGCCACAGCAGCCCAGGGCTATGGCAAAGCAGAGTCTCCCATTGGCTGGACCCCCAGATGTCCCATCATGAGGCTGCCCTGGGCCCCAGTGAACATGATGTCTTGCTGCACCTGCAGGCTCTCAGGCATTAGGTGCAGCAGGGTTTTGCTGCTGTTGCCTGGGCTGAGGATCTTATGGTGGATCATCTGGAGGGCTTTAGGGTGGAAATGTGAGTCCTGACACAGGCAGTATTAGGCTTGCAGGACTCCATCTCCTTCCCAATGTCACCCACACCCGGTGGGAGGGACTATTGTCTGTTGGGAGAAGGAGTGAAATGTCATTTTAATTACAATCATTGTGTATGTGTCATACATCACCCCCTCCAAGACCTGCATGTCCTCTGTCCCTACAGCCTGTGGCCCTGCAGATGCCTTCACTTGGAGGCCATCTGTGGCTGATCATCTGCACGCATCCACAGCATTCTGCATCAGCAAAAGCACACATTGAAAGGAGGGATGGCAGATACGAATGCTCCATTCTGCCAGGGAATGACCATCGGAGTACCTTGTGTAGCGATGTGCCCTTATGAGAGGCACACAGTACCCATGCGTCCATTGCTCATGACAGTCAGAGAACACAGACATGATCAGGATCTGCGCAGCTACTGGAGGCCATGCAAATAGCACTAAGCTTCAAAGGATTATTCTGACAGCCGTGCAAATAACACATCTTTCAAGAGTACAGACACACAACCCCATTACTACCTGAGCATGCAGAGAGCTGCGCCCTGCCCATGTAGCAAACTACCACCACACCCCACTGCCCCCTGTCACTCCCATGCACCCCATAGATCTTCAAACACACAGGCAATCTGCCACCATCACAGATAGGCCTGACATCATGACCAAAGTGGGACAATGGCAATAGCAAAAGCGTTACTAGGCTGAATGTGCAGAAAGAACCCCTGTGTATAGAATCCACACTACAGCTGCATGGTTATGGTTCAGGACAAAAGAAATATAGGACAGTCAGGTGCCATATTCAGTCTCCTTCTGCAAATGGCTACCTGACATGGTCCTTTTGCTCTTCACTGTGTAACTGCGCCCTCCCCCCAGTGACATGCCGCAAAGGCAACATCTTAACATAGTAACTGTGCTAAGTTACTGTTGTGCACGCCACAAAGCAGTAGTCTTGATGTTGTACCATTACATCAAAGGGCTAGTATCCCAAATCCATACACATATCCCACTGCTGGTCATCGCATCAGGTCCATGTATGTCAGTCACTAACACATCCAGCTGTATAGCGTGTCCCTCGTATGTACAGTGCAGTAAAGGAAGAACTACACCAGGAGCAATGAGGAAGCATGTGCTGTACTGCACAAGACCATGGCCAACATGCTCTGTCAGCTATCAGACATGTACCATGGATGCCCAGAATTGAAGATGAAACAGCACACAGATCGTGTATCCCCCCAAAAGTTACCACCATTACAAAGGTGTCCAGTGGCTGCTAGTCCAGACCAACACCATAGTTCTGTTGTCACCATGTAAACCAAGCCATTTCCACAGAGGTCCATGTAGTCAACTCCTGAAGTAGGTATCGAACATCCATATCCCAGGGGGCATTCACACAAAAGGGCAATTTTGGATGTGGACATAGATCTCCGGTACGTGTGATTTTGCAACGCAAGAGTGAGGCTGATCCCATTGGTTATTCAACATAAGATCAAAAGGCAAGCTATTGAACAGGAAGGAAAACATCTGTCTTGGTGAGCTGCCGATATGTGAGATCCTCGACAAGCACCATATCCTTTTTGTGAACGCAGACAAAAACTATAGCATGCACCAGAAGGAGTGGCTCTGGTGAGCCATCAACACCAAGTTGAATCCTATATAGCACCACAATCTGGATGTGGAGGATTGCAAGCACAAATGGAGGGCGATGAAGCACAGGGCGAAGGTTAAAGCAGCCATATGTGGTCCTGATGGGAAGCCACTGGTGCTTACAGAGCTGGAGGAAAGGGTTCTGGGCACGATGGATGAGGTGGTGTTGACAGGTGTCAGATTTGGATACATCATGATCCTCAAGGCAAACAGGTGGGTAGTGCTCTCCTGTAATGTAATATACGTGACGCAAAACTCTGGGACCTGAGGCACATGCACTGGAGGCCATGATCTTGTGGCACAAATGCCCAATCGGCCACGGCACCAGTCTGCATTGCACATGCATTATAGGCCACCCCTGAGGGTCACGGACACCCATTTCCCATCTCTGTGGCTTAATCTGTACTGCTCATGACCATCCAAGTGTGTTTGATCAGCCACCAAGGCTGTGTAAACCTTTCCATAAGCATGACATAGACATGCCCTGGCACGGTGGTAGCAACTGGGCCCAGCCAATCAACATGAAACATATACATTTGCCGAGGGGGCCCGAGTTGGGGGTGACAAACAGCTGAGCATGAAAGTTGAACAGTGGATCCTGGTGGCCAGGAGGAAGGGAGGGGGAATGGTTGTACATTTATATCTAGGTGCCACCGCCTTGCACATACTCACAAGCCTGTCCCAAGGTGGCTAGCATCTGTAGCTATGTTGTGGGTACACTAGCTTTAAAATAAGTATGGGAGGGATGGGGACTGCAGCCCTCCAGGGACAAGGATGAAACGACAGCAGAGAAGGACAGCCATGAGTCATGTCCTGATGCTTCTGACAAAGACATGAAGCACACAGCCAGAGGCAGATGGGGTACAACACTTCAGTGGACAGGCCAGCAGAAGCAAAGATGAAGCAAGACATGGATGAGGGAGGTAAGGATGAGTGGTTTGAAGAAACAGAGCTGCCTAAAGAGCCACAAGCACCCAATGGTGCAAGTGACAACCTGGTGATGTGGCACCATGGGATGCCACAAGGGAAAAGCTGTCAACGAAACTGCCACAGACATCAGCTGATCTGCTGTGGTGAGTGCATTATACAGCAAAACGAAGACTACCTGGCGATGGAGAGGAAGCGAACCGCCATCTCAACATCCTGCAGGTGCTGCGGGAGAGAAAGGAGATGGAAGTTGTAGCCTGCAAAGGCTGGATCACATCAGCCAGACCGTGGACATTCTTGTTTTGTATGTGGGTCTTCTAGTCTCCCACCTACTCCAAATGCAGGACCTCCCTGGCAATGTACCCCCTTTGTCACTGCCTCTGTTGCCTCAGCCTCTGCATTCACCCGTACAAATAATATCAACGAACATAAGAAATGCCATACTGGGTCAGAGCAAGGTCCATCAAGCCCAGTATCCTGTTTCCACCAGCAGCCAATCCAGGTCACATGTACCTGTCAGGTTCCAAAAAAGGTAAACAGATTCCACAATGTTTAACCTGGGATAAGCAGTGGATTTCCCTGGGTCCTCCATAATAATGGTTTAAAGAATTTTTCTCCAGGAGTTTGTCCAAACCTTTTTTAAATCCAGCTACACTAACAGATTTCAACACATCCTCTGGTAACAAATTCAAGAGTTTGATTACATGTTGAGTGAAAAAATATTTTCTCTTATTAGTCTGAAATGGGTTACATTGTAGCTTCATTGCACGTCCCCTAGTCTTTCTACTTTTTGATAGAATAAACAACTGATCTACTGTACATTTACCTGTTCCAATCCATTCATTAATTTATAGACCTTTACCATATCTCCCCTTAGCTATCTTTTTTTTTCCCAAGTTGAAGAACCCTAACCTTTTAAGTCTTTCCTCATAGGTATATCCTTCTAATCTTATTACTATTTTGGTGGCTCTTCTCTGTACGTTTTCTAATTCTGCTATATCCTTTTTAAGATATGGCAACTAGAATTACACACAATATTCAAGGTGCAGAATCATCATAGAACGATAGAGGCACTATAAGAACATAGGATATGCCATACTGGGTCAGACCAAAGGTCCAGCAAGCCCAGTATCCTGTTTCCAACAGTGGCCAATCTAGATCATAAGTACCTAGCAGTTTCCCCAAAAGACACAGGTTCCACAATGCTTGCATTGAGTCAAGCAGTGATATCCCAGGTACCTTTCAATACTGGTTTATGGACCTTTCCTCCAGGAATATGTCCAAATCTTTTTTAAACCCAGCTACACTAACATCTTTTACTACATCCTCTGGTAATAAATTCCAGAGTTTGATTACATGTTGAGTAAAAAAATATTTTCTCTTATTAGTCTTAAATAGGTTACCCTGTAGCTTCATTGCATGTCCCCTAGTCTTTCTATATTCTGATGGCGTAAACAATCGATCTATGTTTATCCATTCTACTCCATTCATTAATTTATAGACCTCTACCATATCTCCCCTCAGCTGTCTCTTTTCCAGATTGAAGAGCCCCAATCTTGTTAGCCTCTCTTCATAGGGGTATCCTTCCAACCCCTATACCATTTTGGTGGCTCTTCTCTGTAACTGTTTCTAATAACGCTATATCCTTTTTAAGATATGGTAACCAGACTTGCACACAATATTCAAGGTGCAGTCGTACCATGGAACGATACAGAGACATTATAATATCCTTTGTTTTATTTTCCATTCCTTTCCTTATTATATCTAGCATTCTATTTGCTCTCTTGGCCACCGCTGCACATTGGGCAGAGCGTTTTAACATGTTATCCATGAAGATGCCTAAATCTTTTTCCTGGGTGGTAGTTCCTAATGTGGAACCTTGCATCGTGTAACAATATGGCTTGTTCTTTCCTAGGTGCATAACTTTGCACTTGTCCACATTAAATTTCATCTGTCATTTGGATGCCCAGTCTTCCAATTTATCAAGATCCTTTTGCAATTTTCTACAATCCTTAGGGGGTTTTAACAACTTTAAATAGAAACATAGAAATATGACGACAGAAAAAGACCACATGGCCTATCTAGTCTATCCTTCCATAACTACAACAGTCCCCTTTTTACCTTTAGAGATCCTCTATGTTTGTCCCATGCTTTTTTGAATTCAGTTACTGTCCTCATCTCTACCACCTCCACTGGGAGACTATTCCACGGATCCATTACTCTTTCCATAAAGAAATATTTCCGCATATCACTCCTGAATTTATCTCCCTTCACCCTCATCCCATGTCCCCGCATAGAAGAACTTGCTTTCAATTGAAAGAGGCTCTCTCCCTGAACATTTATGCCACGGAGGTATTTAAACATCTCAATCATATCACCTCTATCCCGCCTTTCCTCTAAGGTGTACATATTAAGATCCTTCAGTCTGTCCTCATATGCTTTATAATGAAGACCACTAATCATTTTAGTAGCCACCCTCTGCACCGACTCCATCCTGTTCACATCCTTTTGAAGGTGCGGTCTCCAGAATTGCACACTATACTCCAAATGAGGTTGCACCAAAGACTTATACAGAGGCATGATCACCTCCTTTTTTCTGCTAGCCATTCCTCTCTGTATGCACCCAAGCATCCTTCTAGCTTTTGCCGTCGCCTTTTCTACCTGCTTAGCTACTTTAAGATCATCAGACACAACTACGCCTAGGTCCCGCTCTTCTTTAGTGGACAAAATTACTTCACCCCCTATACTGTATCACGCCCTCGGATTGCTGCAGCCCAAATGCATGACCTTACATTTTTTACCATTAAATCCCAGCTGCCAAATTCTAGAGCATTCTTCAAGCTTAGCTAGATACCTCCTCATGTTATCTACCCCTTCCTGGGTGTCTACTCTATTGCAGATTCTGGTATCATCTGCAAAGAGGCAAACCTTACCGGAAAGCCCTTCCGCTATATCACTAACAAAGATGTTAAAAAGAATCGGACCAAGGACAGATCCCTGGGGCACACCACTGATAACATCCATCTCCTCAGAGTGAGCTCCATTTACTTGTACTCTTTGTTGCCTTCCACCCAACCAATTTCTAACCCAAGCAGTAACTTTAGGGCCCATCCCTAGGGTGCTCAGTTTGTTTATAAGTCTCCTGTGAGGAACAGTGTCAAAGGCTTTACTGAAATCTAAATACACCACATCTAGGGCTCTCCCTCGGTCCAACTCCCTGGTCACCCAGTCAAAGAAATCAATCAGATTTGTCTGACAAGACCTGCCTCTGGTGAATCCATGCTGCCTTGGATCATGTAATCCGCTGGACTCCAGAAACCTCACTATTTTCTCTTTCAGCAGCGCTTCCAATAATTTACACACCACCGAAGTTAAACTAACCGGCCTGTAGTTTTCAACCACATCCTTACTTCCGCTTTTGTGTAAAGGCACCACAATAGTTTCATGTCATCTGCAAATTTGATTACCTCACTCATTATTTCTAGGTCATTTATGAATATGTTAAAAAGCAGAGGACCCAGCACAGATCTCTGGGGTACTCCACTAGTCACCTTTCTCCATTGGGAAAATTGGCCATTGAGCCCGATCCTCTGCTTTCTATCTTTTAACCAGTTCCTGATCCACAACAGTACACTGCCTCCTATCTCATGATTTTTTAGTTTTGCCAAAAGTCTCTGAGGGACCTTGTCAAAGGCTTTCTGAAAGTCCTGATACACCATATCAACCGACTCATCTTTGTCTACCTGTTTATTCACACCTTCAAAAAAACATAACAGATTAGTAAGACAAGATCTTCCTTGTCTAAAGCCATGTTGGCTGTCTCCCATTAAGCTGTGACTATCTACATGTTCAGTAATTTTGTTTTTTATGATGGATTCTACCATTTTTCCCGGTACTGACTTCAGGCTCACTGGTCTGTAGTTTCCTGAATCACCCTTGGAACCCTTTTTAAAAATTGGCATTACATTCGCCATCCTCCAATCTTCAGATATTACAGGTGATTTTAATGATAGTTCACAGATTACTAATAGCAGGTCTGCAATTTCATATTTCAGTTCTTTCAACATCCTTGGATGTATACCATCCGGTCCAGATGATTTGCTACTCTTCAGTTTATCAAATAGTTGTAATACATCTTCCTGGTGTATTGATATTTCTTTCAATTCTTCCGCAGTATCACCTTTGAATACCACTTCAGTCATGGGTAACATCTCTACTTCTTCCTCAGTAAAGACCGAAGCAAAGAATTCATTCAGTCTCTCCACTATGGCCTTGTTCCCTCTTAGTGCCCCTTTTACCCCTCTATCATCTAATGGTACAACTGACTCTCACAAGTTTTTTGCTACGATTGTACTTGAGAGTTTTTATTATGCGTTTTTGCTTCCACAGCAAGCTTCTTCTCCAATTCTTTCTTTAATGCCTTATCAATGCCTTGCATCTAACTTGCCAGTGCTTGTGCTGCTTCCAGTTTTAGTCCTTTGGCTCTTTTTTCTATTTCCTGAAAGATGTTTTTTTGGCAACAATAGCCTCTCTGACCTCTCCTTTAAACCATGCTGGCAGTTTTTTGGACTTCCTTCCACTTTTCTTAAAGCGTGGAATACAGCTGGTCTGGGCTTCCAAGTTAGTATTTTTAAACAACATCCAAGCTTGATGTAAGTCTTTAACCTTTGCAACTGCTCCTTCTAGCTTTTTCTTAACTATTTTCCTCATTTTATCATAGTTTACCTTTCGAAAGTTAAAAGGTAGTACTGTGGTTTCCTTACCGTCCCTTCTCCATTAATTAAATCAAACGCGATCATGCTATGATCACTATTGCCAAGTGGCCCCAACACCCTTATGTCTTGCACCATATCTGGTGTTCCACTAAGGACTAGGTCCAAAATGGCTTCCCTTCTGGTTGGTTCATGAACCAGCTGCTCTAACAGTCATTTATTTCATCTAGAAACTTTATCTCCCTAGCATGTCCTGCCGTGACACTGACCCAATCAATAGCGGGGTAATTGAAATCACTCATTCTGTGCTGTAACTTTTGTTAGCTTCCCTGATGTCTTTGAGCATTTCATCATCCATTTGTTCATTCTGGCCAGGTGGTCGACAATACACCCCCACTGACATCGCCTTCCCCTTTTTTACATGGAATTTCACACACAGGTATTTAGAGGTTTTAATTTGTTCATATTAACAATATGACAGTTGACAGGAGTAATTTGGAATCTTTCTGCTCTGTACTTAAAGGCATCTGGGTTACTTTAATTTTTATTGGATCCTCTCTATCATGATGTCCTCTTTTGCTAGTGTTCTTCAAGGATACATCCTTCCGAATCCTGCACTCTTGGATGACTGTCAGCTTTTCCCTCTTAAGTAGTTGAAAAGCTGCTCTATCTCCTTTTGTCTTTTAAATCCATACTTTATTGTAGCAAAAAACAAAAATACAGATCAACTCAGCACAGCAAAATACAAAACCACAGCACAGTAAAAATGCAATGAAACAGCCCCGTCTTTTTGAAACTTTTCAGTTTGTCTATGTAAAGAATCTCAGAACCACCCCCCCCCACGCCTTCCTCCCACCCTCATTCTCTGTATAGCATGACTCCTCCTGGGACAGAATCCTGCCTACCTGTTTATTTTTATCAATTTCACAAGATGTGATTATTATAACACCAATAGGAACAAAAGTATGAAGCTTTTCATCATAACAAAATGCAAAGCCACAACCTAATTCCCAAGCACGGGAACTACCCCACTTTTTTGGGAGGTATTCCAATTTATCCACGTGGCAAATCGCAGAGACCCTCCTCTCCCCCAGCCTCCTTCCCCCCTACCACCCCACCCCCCTCATTTCCACCTATGTAGGGTCACCCTCACGACTTGGCATCTCCAGGGGTTGAGCCCATCCCATACGTGCACCTTGCTGGCCCCTTTAGAGTATATCCCGCCTACCATACACTTTCACAAAGGGCTCCCAAATTTGCTCTAATCGGGGCACATGGTATATAGGTCCCATATATGCACGGGAGGTACCACCTGCTTCCAGGCTGTAGCCAAGTTTAACTTGTTAAAGAAAAACACCCCTGGGAATCAACCCCATAAATCCCATAAATATTTGATTCCCCAAACTACCTATTAAAGAACTACTCCCACCCCCCAAAAAGAAAATTATATTTTTTTGTCGGATCACTCACCCTGACAGGAAACATTTCATGTCTCGTAGTGAGTCCTCCTTTTTAATCAATTTAAAAGACCGACTACCTCGGTCCTGATTAGACAGGACAACACCCGTTGCCGTCAACTGTTACTACTTATAGCAACAGGAAAATTAATCCCTTAGCTGGTTTAGTGTAGGCTAAAATAGACGAAGTAATCCACAGCGTCAGAAGATGCCCAGCCTCAAACAACAGCAAGGAATCAAAAGTACTTAGCTGAATCTCCCAATAGAGTAACCTTCACAGTCCAACCTCCAAGGGGTCAGCTCACAGAATACATCCCCGGTAGGATTCTCGCAACACTGACAGTGTTTCAAGACGCTTCACAGCTCTTACAGCTCTTCAGGCGAATAAATCCTCCAGCAACGTAGTTCGATTTAAGTAGAGCAAATGATGACGTCAGGACCAGCAGCAATAGGTGAAACTCCAACTCCTCCTCTGAACGTCACAAGTGCAGGCTCCACTAATCAATATCCACATTCATACCTGCAGGTGCTACAGACCCCAGCCGATAAATCCAGTATTGTTCGGCATGTTGTAAACGTGCCTGGCGATCTCCCCCCCGAGACATCAATGGGATCACTTCCAGAATCCGCCATCGTAAATCTTCAAAATAATGACCAGCCTGTTGGCAATGTGGTACTAAGGGGGCAAAATCCTGGCGAGCATTTATCCTCGATCGATGTTCCATTAATCGCTTCCTTACAGGGCGTATAGTTCGTTCCACATACAACTGGGGACACTGACAAAGTAACAGGTAAACCACAAAAGAAGTCTGACAGTCCGAATAAGACTTAGAGGTATAATGAATGGCAGTAATCGGATCTTCCCATGTTTTAGCCTGGAGCCGGTTTTTAGATGACATCTTTTTTGTTTGGACTGGATCGGAGGTATCCCTTCAACAATTTTGCAGCTGGATGAATTCCTTAGATACCAATCTTCAGTTTACTCCCAAATATGATCGTCATCAAATTGAATATCTAGATCTACTGTTATCTATACAGGGGTTTTCATTACAGAGTACTCTCTACAGGAAACCAGTTCAGCGGAACGTGCTTTTGAAGTACACTAGCTTTCATCCTCCGGCCCTTCGACGGGGGCTTCCTTTTGGACAGTTCCTCCATATTCGCCGGTTATGTTCTTCAACAGCACAGTATCGATTACATGCTAGAGATCTAACTCAACGATTGTTAGCTAGAGGATATCCTGAGGTTTTGTTGTGTAAAGCTTTTAAACGGGCTTTAAACAATCATCCAGATTGGTGGGAGACAGATTCCGAGGTCCCAAAACACGAACGCAGGGTTATTGGAGTAGTTCCTTTTGTCCCTAGAGCAGCTCAGGTGGTGCGCATACTCAAAAATCATTGGGGGATGTTATCATGGCACCCTTGTTTTCAACAACCTTTGATGGTTGCTTATCGGAGGACTCGAACAATAGCTAATTGGTTAATACACACTGAGGTGTCTGACTCGAGTGTTCAAGTTTCGCAGACTGGACATTTTGGGTGTGGTAAATGTGATTTTTGTGCCACATCGTTAGAAGGAGCCAGTTGGGAAGATCCGATTACTGGCATTCATTATACCTCTAAGTCTTATTCGGACTGTCAGACCTCTTTTGTGGTTTACCTGTTACTTTGTCAGTGTCCCCAGTTGTATGTGGAACGAACTATCCGCCCTGTAAGGAAGCGATTAATGGAACATCGATCGAGGATAAATGCTCGCCAGGATTTTGCCCCCTTAGTACCACATTGCCAACAGGCTGGTCATTATTTTGAAGATTTACGATGGCGGATTCTGGAAGTGATCCCATTGATGTCTCGGGGGGGGAGATCGCCAGGCACGTTTACAACATGCCGAACAATACTGGATTTATCGGCTGGGGTCTGTAGCACCTGCAGGTATGAATGTGGATATTGATTGGTGGAGCCTGCACTTGTGACGTTCAGAGGAGGAGTTGGAGTTTCACCTATTGCTGCTGGTCCTGACGTCATCTTTTGCTCTACTTAAATCGAACTACGTTGCTGGAGGATTTATTCGCCTGAAGAAGAGCTGTAAGAGCTGTGAAGCGGCTTGAAACACTGTCAGTGTTGCGAGACTCCTACCGGGGATGTATTCTGTGAGCTGACCCCTTGGAGGTTGGACTGTGAAGGTTACTCTATGGGGAGATTCAGCTAAGTACTTTTGATTCCTTGCTGTTGTTTGAGGCTGGGCATCTTCTGACGCTGTGGATTACTTCGTCTATTTTAGCCTACACTAAACCAGCTAAGGGATTAATTTTCCTGTTGCTATAAGTAGTAACAGTTGACGGCAACGGGTGTTGTCCTGTCTAATCAGGACCGAGGTAGTCGGTCTTTTAAATTGATTAAAAAGGAGGACTCACTACGAGACATGAAATGTTTCCTGTCAGGGTGAGTGATCCGACAAAAAAATATAATTTTCTTTTTGGGGGGTGGGAGTAGTTCTTTAATAGGTAGTTTGGGGAATCAAATATTTATGAAGTTTAACTTGTTGGCATTCATACAGTGATGCACCAATGCCAATTGCAATGAATGGGCCTCAGGGACCAACCTCCCAAACAGGAAAATCCCTGGGTCTCAGGATAAGCCCAGGCTGATCATTCGTTCCACTCGGTACTGGATGCCCTTTTAATAACCTCGCACACATGGGTAAATCCACCAAACATGAGCCAAAGTCCCACGCATAGCGCAGCCATGCCAGCACTGGTCTGACATTCCCAGGAATGCCCTAGCAAGCCGGGCAGGAGTCATATACCATCCATAATGTAGTTTATAATTGGTTTCCTGAGCATTAACCACCAAGCTTTTCCAAAGTCTTCCCGCAATCTGCTCCCATTGCTGGTCAGTGTACGAGAGCTGTACTCTGCAAACTAGTGTACAGCGCAGCGACCAGCCCTCAAGTGGTAGTGCATTCCTCATAAATGAGTTCCACTTCAGTGAGGGCTCTAGCCACCTACTTTTTAATATCACGGCAACCCGCCCAGTGGGCTATTTGGGCGAGGTAAAAGGCATGGTGACCGGGCAGGGCAAATGCTTCCTGCAGTTCACAAAATGGAAGCAGCCTATCATCCTCAAACAAGGTTAATGTAAGTAGCCTGGTTCCATTCCAGTTAAGGTGGAGCCCATCCTTTCGGAAAAGCCCTCTTCCCCAGAATGTTGCCCAGTTCCTAACAAATTCAAAACCCTCTTCCTTGCATCATCGGCAATGGAAGAGGCACAAGGGCTCAGCATCGCAAAACCCATGAGCCATCAATCAGAAGTATAATGGGAGTACCACCCCAGGGCACAGACTCCCCCTGACCTTCATGTTACCAGGGGACAGGGTGGGGCAGGGATGGGATTTGAGGAAGAGAGCTCTTTATAGTCCACTGACGGCAGTCAGAAGGCCTCTGCCATCTCTTCACAGTCCGTACCCATCCCTCAGAGACAAGGTGGGGGGGGGGGGGGATATGGAGCGAGGAGGAGGCAGCAAGGGCAGGGGGAGGTGGGCAATGTAGGCATAGCATAGAATGCATGGAGGGCTGTGGCCTGGATTGAGTGTCGGTATTTGTTTTGGCAGCTGATGGGTATAATGGCAGGGGGTGCACAGTTTGTAATGGAGTGTTACTGGTTGTCCAGAAAGGGGTGGGGGGGGCTGCTGGGCAGCATTCTTCCCACAGGGACTAGTGGCTGGTGGGGCAGTGCAGGACAAGGTCAGTAGGGGATGGCAATGGTGTCCCAAGGGGGCCATAATGGTGATGGAGGGTGTTGTGTGGCACTGAGGTATGGGCAGTCACTGTGTGGGAGTCAGGCAGGCAGGCAGAGGGCTGTATATGTCTGTACCTTTAGTTGACTGGCTGCTAACACACACACACCTTAAGTAAAGTGAGTCTGGATTAATTTGTTCTTTGTGCCCTCTCCCTCTCGATAGGGCTGAATATTCATGTCTACACCACTGTGCCTTCCTCAGTGTTGTCCTCCTCTGGTGCGCTCTCCAGAAATGGGGCGGGGGCAGGTGCCTGCTCTTTGCCAGGTTGTGTAGCATACAACATGCCATGAATATTTCACATACCTTCTGCAGATTATACAAAACCTCACCCCCTCACCTGTCCAGACATCGAAAGTGGGCTTTTAGCTGGCTGAATGTTCTCTCAAGATCAAATAAGTGGTCCTATGGGCCCAGTTATAGCGCTCCTCTGCCTCATTATGGGGGGTAATGATAGGGGTCATCAGCCAGCTCCTCAGTGGGTAGCGCTGTCTCCTGCAGAAGGGGACAAAAGGGGGGGTGGGAGAGGAGGACCATGCTAAGTAGCCCATGTCACGGACTGTGCTATCACTGTTCCTGCTGCAGCGCATACACATTACCGTACCTGCCACCCTTGCGACGCTTATGGTCTACTGATGCATGCCTTTTCATTACATATTGCCCTCATACCCAAAGCACTCCTGCCAAGGCCAAGACCAGAGTCATGCTGTGGCCTGCCCCATCCATGGGGAGTGCCCGGCGGTTCACCGCATCAGTCATTCTCTTTCCTCCAGAGGCAGATGGCCTACATATCCCCCTGTTGCCCCTAGTTCCTAGCACTGTGTAGAGCAGTGGCCCCCCATGGTGCACACCCCCATCCCCTAGCTCCCCTTCTGTGATATGCTGTCTGTGGAGTGCCCTCCATTCCTTGTGTGGGGAGAATGCACTCTGGCCCCTGCTATTCAGCCAACCCACTCCTAGTGGCTGCAGGGGTCTTCCTTGCATCCTTGCTAGGGATGGGGGTATAATGTGCACCCTGGACCCTTGCAGTTTGGCCTGCCATCACACAAGCCTCAACCCAGCCATTCCAAGTAGCAGTGCCCACTTTGTTGCTAGCATTTGGCGCTCATGCTGTCACCCCCTTATGGCTACGCTGTCCTGTTGTTGGTACACACTAATATGTGGGGGAGGGTGTTACTTACCAAGGAGCAAGCTACCCATTATTTCCCCACTGCTGAAACGCTTATTAATGTCTGACTGCGCCGGGATGTAGGCATCATGGCATGACCCTGGAAAGCAGGGAAACACATCTGTTATTTCTACCTCGCCATTGCAGACCACTTGGCATTGTTCATTGAATGGTATGACTTCCTTTTTCTGTATGTGGTTTCCTGTACCCATGGGGAGGGGGGACACGGCCACATGTGCGCAGTCTATTACACCTAGCACTGCAGGAAAGCTGGCTACCTGATGGAAGTTGAGTATGATCTGCTGTCGTTGCTGAACCATGATGGGAAATCCGATGTACTGCGCCATCCTGGGGAGGAACACTGTGAAGAATTGTGTGAGGCAGAGCGACCGGCTGATATCTGCCAGGCAGCCAGCATGGTCTAAAAGCTGCTGGTTGCCAGGAACGCTAGGGTGTTGTGACCTTGATATGTACGGAGATGGCACCGAAGTCTTACTCTAGCTCCTGTCACAGCTGGTGTATGGGAGCTTTATGAAACTGAAACCACGTCAGTCACCATACATGGGTCAGCCCCATGTACTGGGCCCTCTGACGTATATGTTCTGGTATGGCTGCCCTCTGTGTGCCCTCCACCTCTCCCTATCTAGCTCCTCTATGACTGTGGAAAACCAATTGTTCACCCACTTCACCACTGCTAGCCTCAACCTAAACTTGTGGGGGACCATCCTCGCACTCACCACTGGCATCCATGTGCTACCACTACTGGCACACAGTGCTCTGTGCTGTGTGAGATTTGGACACAGACGGATATGGATGCTCGCACACAGACATATGAACTTGTACTGACGCAGACATTCGTGCAACATCCTCAGCTTCTTCCCTCTTGCACACAAAGACACATATGTACTACCACTTCAACTGCTAGGCTCACAGACAAGGGTAATTTGTGGAGATGCAGGGAGTGGTGGTCCGGGGATAGCAATTGGGGGTTGGTGGGGAGGCCTGTGGCCAGGAAGAGGAATAGGGGATAGGTCAGCAGGGACGGACTTACGGGGAGAAGGTCTGGGACACAAGGAGTAACAGAACACGTCATGCAGAAGAAGGGATGAAGGCAGACTCCTCTCTATCTTGACGTCACACTTCTCCTAGCACAATCACTTTTGTGGTCAGCATGGACAGAAAAGTCCCCTATCTGTTCGTGCTTTAGAGCAGGTCTAGGCTGGGACATCTGGCTGCTGTACCTGGCACCAGGACACTATATGAAATATGCTATGGACATCTGCATCTTTCCTCTGCCCTAGCCATGCCCTGGAATGTCCTCATCCATCCCAATTTGGAATGCATGCGCTTGCATGTTCCTTCCATAGGGACGTTCAGATCTGCCTAGTTCTGTAAGCACAATTTCTATGTCCCTGCCATTCGCATGACTAACAAAAAAGAAGCATACCAAAAAAAAAAAAAAAAAAGAAGCATACCAACCCGCAGAAAACGTAGAGACCAAAAAGAGCAGGTATCACTGTACACCGTGGGATGTGTATGACAAGAGTTTTTATTAAAGTGTCCAGGGAGATCTACCCTACACATATTTCGGCATACAGCTTTCTTCAGGGATCAGGGACCTCAAATAAAGATAAATAAATAAATAGCATGATGATCGGGAACCATTGGTGATGAAAGAAGAAGTTGAAGCAGCATTGAAAGCCTTATCAAAGAACAAAGCACCAGGCATTGATAGCATTCCCATAGAAGTATTACAGCAGTCTGATGCAGCTGTTACCGTACTTACAAGGCTCTGCCAAGAAATATGGAAGACAACATCATGGCCAACTGACTGGAAAAGATCTGTGTTTATACCAATATTAAAGAAAGGTGATCCAACTGACTGTGGAAATTATCGCACAATCGCTCTGATCCCACATGCCAGCAAGATTCTACTGAAGATTATTCAAAAGAGACTACAACCATACCTGGAACAAGAACTACCTGAAGTGCAAGCAGGGTTCAGGAAAGGGCGAGGAACGAGACACATCATTGCGGATGTGAGATGGATCCTTGAAAAGACTAAAGAATACCAAAAGGATATCTATTTGTGCCTTATAGACTATAGCAAGGCTTTTGACTGTGTAAACCATGAGAAACTCTGGGCCACATTAAGAAGCATGGGTATACCAGAACACCTGATCGTACTCTTGCACAATCTGTACATTGATCAAGAAGCAACAGTTCGAACGGAACAAGGAGAAACAGAATGTTTAAAATAAGCAAAGGTGTAAGACAAGGCTGCATACTTTCCCCCTACCTGTTTACTTTATATGCAGAACAAATCATCAGAGAAGCAGGATTGTATGAAGACAACAGAGGTGTGAAGATTGGTGGAAGACTCATCAACAACCTTCGCTATGCTGATGGTACCACATTACTGGCTGAAAGTGAAGATGATCTGAAACATTTGCTTCTCACAATCAAAGAACATAGTCTCAAAATGGGCCTGCACCTTAATGTAAAGAAGACAAAGATCATGACAACTGCCATAATCAACAGGTTCATCGTTGAAGGAGAAGAAATTGAAATTGTGAACAACTTTAACCTACTTGGATCAACTATCAATAAAGAAGCAACAAGCAGTCAAGAAATCAGACGGCGCACTGCTCTTGGCCGAATGGCTATGAAAGACCTAGATAAGATTCTCAAGAGCAGAGATGTCTCTCTCTATACAAAGATTCGACTTGTTCAAGCCATGGTATTTTCAAATAACATCATATGGATGTGAAAGCTGGACAGTGAAAAAGATAGACAGGAAGAAAATTGATTCCTTTGAATTATGGTGCTGGCGGCGAATACCGTGTATACCATGGACTGCCCGAAGAACAAACCAGTCGGTACTAGAGGAGATCAAACCTAAGATTTCTTTAGAAGCTCAGATGACAAGACTTCGACTTTCATACTTTGGACACATCATGCGAAGAGAGAGATCATTAGAGAAAGACATCATGCTTGGCAAGATAGAAGGCCAACGCAAAAGAGGAAGGCCAGCAATGAGATGGATCGATACAATAACAGCAGCTACGGGTACCAGTCTGTCAACAATGAGCCGCTTGACTCAAGACCAAACACAATTTAGGATAGCTATCCAGAGGGTCGCCATGAGTCGACCCCGACTCGACGGCACTTAACAACAACAACGACAACAAATAAATAGCAATACCCTGAATAATAATGTAACATTAAAAAACAAAAGAATCATGCTAATAGAAAGGACACAACAATAAAAATGCCATGACAGTACAAATTAAAAACAAAATATAAAAAACATATCATATATACATAAAATAGAGTGAACAAGCAAGATATAGAAACCATTAGACTGAGTGTAATTAGAAGATGGAGTGGAGGAGTGGCCTAGTGGTTGGGGCTAGGTACTTCAGGCCGGAAGGTCGGGGGTTCAAATCCCACTAGAGGACAGCAACCTTGGGCCGGAAGGACTGGGGTTTCTAGTCCCACAGGTGCTCCTTGTGGTCTTGGGCAAGACACTTAACCCTCCATAGCCCATGTTCACTGTAAAATAGTTATTTCCAAGTTATAATGCCCTGTTCAATGTAATTTCAGTTTGTCCAATGTAAACCGCACTGATGCAGAATAGCACGGTATATAAGAGAACGTAAATAAATAAATAAGATCATAAATGTTAAAAAAAGAAGTTTTAAATAAAGAAGACAGTCCCTTCTATATAAACAGTATGTCCCAACAGTGCAATATCGAATAAATAATTAATAATGAATAAATAATATCGATATTAAAGTTATAGAAGCATATGAGAAGAAATAAATTAAACCATGGAGAAGCGATACATTAAAACTATCCAAGAAACAATACCGAGGCATTTGGACAAGTACTCACCATCAAAGTAGAACACTCAATGTAAAACATAGTCAATAGTAGGGCTAGCAGCCTGTCACTATCAATTAAAGAGGCTGGAGGAAGAAATGGAAATAAGAAGGGGAGAAAACCAAACAAGAATAATTGTTGGACATGAGCAATAGCAGCGACGAACAGCTCATATGACCTGATTTGTAAAGAAAAAAGAAACTAAAAAAGCAGCTAAAAAAGGGTGGAGGACTCAACCCAAATAAATGATATGACTACCCTCCATCATAAAGGAATGAAAACGGATGGGTGAGGGCTCATATGTATACAGTAGTTATAGTAATAGTCCTCAAATAGAAACAGAAATAAGACGACAGAAAAAGACCACATGGCCTATCTAGTCTGTCCTTCCATATCAACAACTACAACAGTCCCCTTTTTACCTTTAGAGATTCCCTGTGTTTGTCCCATGCTTTTTTGAATTCAGTTACTGTCCTCATCTCTACCACCTCCACTGGGAGACTATCCCACGGATCCACTACTCTTTCCGTAAAGAAATATTTCCGCATATCACGCCTGAATCTATCTCCCTTCACCCTCATCCCATGTCCCCTCGTAGCAGAACTTGCTTTCAATTTAAAGAGGCTCTCTCCTTGAACATTTATGCCATGGAGGTAATTTAAACATCTCAATCATATCACCTCTATCCCACCTTTCCTCTAAGGTGCTCATATTAAGATCCTTAAGTCTGCCCTCATATGCTTTATAATGAAGACCACTAATCATTTTAGTAGCCACCCTCTGCACAGACTCCATCCTGTTCACATCCTGTTGAAGGTGTGGTCTCCAGAATTGCACACTATACTCTAAATGAGGTCGCACCAAAGACTTATGCAGAGGCATTATGACCACCTTTTTTCTGCTAGCCATTCCTCTTTGTATGCACCCAAGCATCCTTCTAGCTTTTGCCGTCACCTTTTCTACCTGTTTAGCTACTTTAAGATCATCAGACACAACCACGCCTAGGTCCCGCTCTTCTTTAGTGGACAAAAGTACTTCACCCCCTATACTATATTGCTCCCTTAGATTGCTGCAGTCCAAATGCATGACCTTACATTTTTTAACATTAAATCCCAGCTGCCAGTTTCTAGACCATTCTTCAAGCTTAGCTAGATCCCTCCTCATTTTATCTACACCTTCCTGGGTGTCTACTCTATTACAGATTTTGGTATCATCCGCAAAGAGGCAAACCTTACCCGACAGCCCTTCCGCTATATCACTAACAAGGATGTTAAAAAGAATTGGACCAAGGACAAATTCCTCGGGCACACCACTGGTAACATCCTTCTCCTCTGAGAGAGCTCCATTTACCTGTACTCTTTGTCGCCTCCCAACGAACCAATTTCTAACCCAAGCAGTAACTTTAGGGTCCATCCCTAGGGTGCTCAGTTTGTTTATAAGTCGCCTGTGAGGAACAGTGTCAAAGGCTTTACTGAAATCTAAATACACCACATCTAGGGCTCTCCCTCGGTCACCCAGTCAAAGAAATCAATCAGATTTATCTGACAAGACCTGCCTCTGGTGAATCCATGCTGCCTCGGATCCTGTAAATCGCTGGACTCCAGAAACCTCACTATTTTCTCTTTCAGCATAGTTTCCCATAATTTACTCACCACCCAAGTTAAACTAACCGGCCTGTAGTTTTCAACCACATCCTTACTTTCGCTTTTGTGTAAAGGCACCACATGAGCCTCTCTCCAGTCCTTTGGCACCACTCCCGACTCCAACGAGGCATTGAAAAGGTCAGTCAGTGGAGCTGCTAGAACGTCCCCAAGTTCCCTCAGTATTCTAGGGTGTATCCGATACGGTCCCATCGCTTTCTCTACTTTAAGTTGAGCTAGTTTCTCACGAACACAGTCTTCTGAAAATTGTTCAAGATGTCCCTCGCTTCTGTTCCTCTTTGTGGGTGTTTTCTGAGGTCCTGCTCCTGGTACTTCATCTGTGAACACAGAACAGAAATATTTGTTAAGCAATTCCGCTTTATCCTTATCAGCTTCTACATATTTCTCCCCTGCACCCTTGAGTCTGACAATACCACTTTTGCCCTTCCTCTTTTCACTAACATATCTGAAAAATGTCTTATCCCCTCATTTCATTGCATTGGCTATTTCCTCCTCCTTTTGAACCTTTGCCTTCCTGACTACTTTGCTAGCTTCTCTAAGTTTTTCCAAATACAGATGCCTCTCTTCCTCTCTCTGTGATCTCTTGTATTTCATGAAGGCCTCCCTCTTTTTCTTCACTTTTTCGGCTAGCGGTCTCCTTTTACTTTTACCTTTATTTACCATTTTAACAAAAAGGTTGGTTGCCCTTAAAATATCCCCTTTCGGTTTTGCCCACTGTTTTTCTACATCCCCCAGCTGTTCCCATCCCACTAACGACTCCCTGAGGTATTGGCCCATCTTGGCAAAGTTAGTCTTCCTAAACTCTAAGACCCTCACCTTTGAATGGATTCTAACAGCCCTGGTCCTAATACTGAACCACACCATCTGGTGATCACTGGATGCAAAATGATCTCCCACTACAACATCAGAAACACTTTCACTATTGGAGTGGAGGAGTGGCCTAGTGGTTGGGGCAAGGTACTTCAGGCCGGAAGGTCGGGGGTTCAAATCCCACTAGAGGACAGCAACCTTGGGCCGGAAGGACTGGGGTTTCTAGTCCCACAGATGCTCCTTGTGGTCTTGGGCAATCCACTTAACCCTCCATAGCCCATGTTCCCTGTAAAAAATAGTTATCTCCAAGTTATAATGCCCTGTTCAATGTAATTTCAGTTTGTTCAATGTAAACCGCACTAATGCAGAATAGCGCGGTATATAAGAGAATGTAAATAAAATAAATAAAAAATAAGATAAGCACCAAGTCCAGTATGGCCTCTTCACGTGTGGAGTCAGTTACCAATTGCCTGAATAGTTCTCCCTGTAGAGGATCCAGGATCTCCTTACTTCTAGATGATACTGCAGCAGGAATGTGCCAATCAACATCTGGCATATTGAAATCTCCTATCAGTAGCACTTTCCCTTTCCTAGCAATGCTGCGTATGTCTTTAATTAACTCTCTGTCCACCTCTTCCTCTTGTGAGGGAGGTCTGTATATCACACCAATGCAAATAGATTTCTCTTTCCCTCTTTCTAGTTTAACCCACCATGCCTCCTCTCTCCCTTTTAAGCTCCGTTATTCCAAATCTTTAATAGTAGTTTTTACATATAGTGCCACTCCTCCTCCCCTTCTTCCTACCATGTCCTTTCTGAATAAAGTATAGCCAAGTATAGTTACATCCCAATCATGGTTTTCTGTGAACCATGTTTCTGTAACTGCCACTAAATCCAAGTCAGCCATTCCCACCAAAGCTTCAACATCAGGGATCTTATTTCCCATGGTACAGGCATTTATACACACTGCTTTCCATATGTTACCCCTGTTACCTATTTCCATAAAGCGTAGTTACTCACCTCTAACAGGTGATCTCCGGGAACAGCAGGAATTTAGTCTTCACATATGGGTATCGGTACCGACGGAGCCTGCGCGGGAACACTCCCCAGCGTCCAATAGGAACACTTTTGGGAACATCCCTCAGCACATGCACACTGCCTTCCTGCCTTTCCAAATGTCCCTCTTCAGTTTATTTATTTATTATTATTTATTACAAATTCTTATATACCGCGCTATTTAGAATCAGTGCGGTTTACATTTTAACAACATTTGCAATAGAACAATATCTTTTGCTTACATTATAACAGGGATTGTAACTTGGAGGTAACAGGGTAACTATATACAGTTCAACAAAGGAGCTTATAGATTATTTAAGTCATATTATGTAGTAGAAACGTAATGTGGTCATGTTAAGTTTGTAGCGAAGTAAAAGGATAGAGAGAGAGAGGAAAGAGACAGAGATAGAGAGACAACTCCTAGCGGAGGTGGGTGGTTTGTGAAGACTAAATTCCTGCTGTTCCTGGAGATCACCTGTTACAGGTGAGTAACTACGCTATCTCCAGGAACAAGCAGGAATGTAGTCTTCACATATGGGGACTCCCTAGCTGAAGATGCCAGGGAGCTAGCCCCAGGAAGGTGCCACCTACAGTAAGGTGGGACATGCTTCCTCCCATGGATCTCTGGCATCCCACCAGGGTTGGTGGGTAGGAGTTGAATTAGGTCTGAAAGAGATTTTGAAGAACAGCTTGGCCAAAGAAGGCATCCCGATGGGAGGCTTTATCTAGGCAGTAGTGGGCTGTAAAGGTGTGTACCGAAGCCCAGGTGGCTGCTCGACAAATGTCATCAATAGACACAGAGTGAAGGTTAGCCATAGAGATTGCTATGGCTCTCACATTGTGAACTGCGACATGCCTTGAAGAGGAAGACCCTTACTCTCATAAGCAAAGGATATGCACTGTGCAACTCATTTGGATAAAGTTCTCTTGGAGACTGGAAGTCCCAAATGAATCAAAAGCAATAAAAAGTGGAGAAGACTTTCTATGATGCTGTGTTCTTTGTAGGTAAAAAGCCAAGGCTCTTTTACAATCCAAAGTATGAAGGTTCCTTTCTGCATTAGAGGCATGAGGCCTCGGAAAGAACACAGGAAGATAAATTGATTGATTTAAATGAAAAGGCAAAACCACCTTTGGCATAAAGTGTGGATGAGTTCTGAAAACAACCTTATCATGGTGAAACCTAGTATAAGGAGGATCAGCCACTAAAGCTTGCAATTCACTAATGCGACGTGCAGAGGTGATTGCAATCGGGAAGATGACCTTCCAGGACAAAAGCTTTGGAGTTGTAGTAGCTAAAGGTTCAAAAGGCAGTTTCATGAGCTGCCCGAGAACTAGGTTTAAATCCCATGCCACCGGTGGTGGCCTAATGGGAGGTTTTGTTAATAGAAGACCTCTCATAAATCTTGATATGAGTGGATGGGAGGAAATTGGTTGTCCATTTAGAGGCTTATAGGAAGCTGCAATTGCACTCTTACTGAATTGGTCTTTAGAACAGAATTTGATAAATGAAGTAAATACTCTAGTATCGATTCCAAAAGTATCATAAGGGGGTTTAACCTTTTCTGTGAACACCATATAGTAAAACGTTTCCACTTGAAGGCGTAAGAGCGTCTTGTGGAAGGTTTTCTAGAAGCCTGAAGGATATCCTTTACCTGTTGGGAAAGGTTGAGATCCTGAAGGTCTAAGCTTTCAGCAACCAGGCCCTGAGATAAAGGGACTGGGGATTCAGGTGCCACAGCATCCCGTTCTCCTGGGAGAGGAGATCTGGAGCATAGCCTAACTCCAGAGGTGCAGCTTGAGAGAGATGTAGAGGCAGGGGATACCACGTTTGGCGTGGCCACCATGGCACTATGAGGATCATATGACCTCTGTCTCTCTGAAACTTGAAGAGTGTTTTGGGGAAGAAGGGAATGGGTGGGAAGGCATAGAGGAAGTCGTGACCCCAGTGAAGGAGGAAGGAGTCCCTTGCCTGGCAATTTTGAGCCGGAATTCTGGAACAGAACCGGGGAAGTTTGCCATTCAGTGGACTTGCAAATAGGTCTATGTCTGGGGTTCCCCAGATCTGAAATATCTTGCCCACTTGGTCTAGGTGGAGAGACCATTCATGAGGCAGCAGTACTCGGCTGAGTTTGTCTGCCCAAAGGTTTTGAATGCCTGGAAGATATACCACGAGAGGGTAAATTTTATGCTCTCTGGCGAGGGCCATTGGTTGTAAAGCTTCGTTGCATAACGAAAGAGAGCCCGTTCCGCCCTGCTTGTTCACACAGAACATAGCTAATTGATTGTCCGTTTGGACTAGGACTGTCTTGTAGCTGAGCTGGGCATGGAATACTCGAAGAGCTAGATAGATTGCTCTGAGTTCCAGGAGGTTTATGTGAAGACAAACCTCCTGTGGAGTCCAGGTCCCCTGGGTAGAGGGATGATGCAGGTGTGCTCCCCATCCCACCTGTGACGCATCTGTTGTTAGGGTGGCCTGAAATAGGGGTTGCTGGAAAAAAGACCCCACTAGTAGATTTTCCAGTGATTGCCACCATTGTAGGGATAAGATCAGTCGTTATGAGTTTGATATCTTGTCCGACAGACATCCTGTGGCCTGTGTCCACTGTGTGGATAGGGTCCACTGGGCTGCTCGCATATGAAGGCGAGCATAGGGAACCACATGAACCGTGGATATCATATGTCCCAATAGTTGTAGCAGTTCTTGAGCAGTTAGGGAGGATTTTCCCGCTGCTTGAGAAGTTAGCTGCATTATACGAAGACAGCGGGGTTGTGGGAGAAAACCCTTGACTGTCTGGTATCTAGACGAGCTCCTATGAACTCCAGGGACTGAGACGGAGCAAGTTGGGATTTTGGGAGGTTTATGACCAATCCCAAGTACTAGAAAGACTAGAAAAGGGGACTGTTACTTCTGGAGAGAGATCGGCAATTGTGAGTATATACTGGGAATTTTCTGAAAGGAATTCTTTTTATTAAAGCTAATTAATCTGTGAACCCACTATTTTTTGTTAAATCAGTCAGGGCCTTGTAGCAGCAGTTTAAATTTACATTTAAAACACAGAAGAGAGCTTTCTGGTTAAATTTCATACCCAGAAGAGAACTTGTAGTTTAAATTTAATAAGTCATTCAGGGCCTAGCATCAGCAAAGTACTTTTCGTTTAAATTTAAAACACAGAAGAGAGCTTTCTGGTTAAATTTAGCAGAGAGCTTGTAGTTTAAATTTTATAATAAGTTAGAGCCTAGCAGCAGCAAAGAGCTATAATTTAAATCAAATAAGAATATAGCTTACCTCAGCAGCACAGGACAGGGTACTGTGTAGCAGCCCTCTTTTAAAATTTGCTGTAGAATCTCTATGGATTGAAATTCCATGTAAAAAGGGGAAGGTGATGGCAGTGGGGGTGTACTATCGACCACTGGGCCAGAATGAACAAATGGATGATGAAATGCTCAAAGAAATCAAGGAAGCTAACAAAAGTTACAGCGCAGTAATAATAATGGGTGATTTCAATTACCCCGGTATCGACTGGGTCAGTGTCACGGCAGGACATGCTAGAGAGATAAAGTTCCTGGATGACATAAATGACTGCTTCTTGGAGCAGCTGGTTCATGAACCGACCAGAGGGGAAGCCATATTAGACCTAGTCCTTAGTGGAACACCAGATTTAGTGCAAGAGATAAGGGTGTTGGGGCCACTTGGCAATAGTAATCACAGCATGATCGCCTTTGATTTAATTAGTGGAGGAGGGATAGTACGGAAATCCACAGAACTACCTTTTAACTTTCGAAAGGGAGACTATGATAAAATGAGGAAAATAGTTAAGAAAAAAACTAAAATGAGCAGTTGCAAAGGTTAAAGACTTACATCAAGCTTGGGTGTTGTTGAAAAATACTATCTTGGCAGCCCAGACCAGCTGTATTCCACTCTTTAAGAAAAGTGGAAGGAAGTCCAAAAAACTGCCAGCATGGTTTAAAGGTGACATCAGAGAGGCTGTTGTTGCCAAAAAAGCATCTTTCAGGAAATGGAAAAAAAAGCCAAACGACGAAACCTGGAAACAGCACAAGCACTGGCAAATCAAATGCAAGGCATTGATAAAGGAGGCAAAGGGAGAATTTGAGAAGAAGCTTGCTGTGGAAGCAAAAACGCGAAATAAAGATTTTTTCAAGTACATTCGTAGCAAAAAAACCTGTGAGAGAGTCAGTTGGTCCATTAGATGATAGAGGAGTTAAAGGGGCACTAAGAAGCGACAAGGCGATAGCGGAGAGACTGAATGAATTCTTTGCTTCGGTCTTTACTGAGGAAGATGTAGGGATGTTACCCATGACTGAAGTGGTATTTAAAGGTGCGGAAGAATTGAAGGAAAGAGTAGTTACTCACCTGTAACAGGTGTTCTCCAGGAGCAGCAGGAATCAGTCCTCACATTTGGGTGACGTCGGCGCCAACGGAGCCCCCGTGCGGAGCATTTCCCCAGCTTTCAAAGAAAGCCTTTGGGAATTGCAGCGCGCATGCGTGGTCCCCTTCCCGCCCAAGGGTGCCATCTTGCTCAGTCTGATGACATAGCTAAAAGACAGCAACAAAATTAGCAAAAATAAAGCATATGATTGCAACTCCAAGGGGAGGAGGGAGGGTTGTGAGGACTGATTCCTGCTGCTCCTGGAGAACACCTGTTACAGGTGAGTAACTACTCTTTCTCCAGGACCAAGCAGGAAGTCAGTCCTCACATATGGGACTCCCCAGCTTAAGGCTACCGGAGGCCCGAAGCCGAAAAAATGAGCTCCCTCTAGAGCGTCAGAACGTAAGGAAGGAATCTTCTCTGAGAACGCCCCCGACCGGTAGCCCAACATCAGGGCCGGAGGGAAGGAGTTGCCTAGAACCCAAATAGATTATGGAGTACTGCCTATCCGAAAGCACTGTCCCTGCGGGACTCCCTCTCAAGGCAGTAATGGGCCGCAAAAGTCTGGCTTGAAGACCAAGTAGCGGCCCAGCAGATGTCTGCCAACGGAACAGAGCAGAGATGAGCCACTGACGCAGCCTTCGCCCTGACACGATGAGCCGTGACTCGACCCTCCAACGAGAGGCCGGCTGCCCCATAAGCCCAGGTGATACAGTCAGCGACCCATATGGACAAAGTACGGTTGGAGACAGGTAACCCCAACTTATTGGGGTCAAAAGAAACGAAGAGCTGAACAGCCCTCCGATGCTCCCGCGTACGGCCAAGGTAGAAGTATAATGCCCTCCTACAGTCCAGGGTATGCAGGACCATCTCAGCCCGGTTGGCATGCGGCCTGGGAAAGAAGGTCGGAAGAACCACCTCCTGATTGAGGTGAAAAGGGGAGACAACCTTAGGGAGAAACTTCGGGTGAGTCCGTAAGACTACCCTATTCCTGTAGAACCTAGTGTAAGCGGGATCAGACACTAGTGCCTGAAGTTCACTCACTCGCCTAGCAGAGGTAAGAGCTACCAGAAACAAGGATTTCCAGGAGAGAAAACGGAGAGGGCAGGTAGCCATAGGTTCTAATGGCGAACAAGTAATCCGCTGTAAGACCACATTCAGATCCCACTCAGGTGCTGGTGGACGTAAAGGAGGCTTAAGCAGGAGGAGGCCTCTGAGAAAACGAGCCACCAAAGGGTGGTTGGAAAGAGGCCTCCCATCTACCGGCGAGTGGTGCGCTGAGAAAGCACTGAGGTGAACCCTGACAGAGTTGGACTTAAGGCCCAGATTGGAGAGGTAAAGCAAATATTGCTATACTACCGCTACCAAGCACGAGAAGGTATTCTCGCTGTGCTGAGCACACCATGTGGAGAATCTACGCCACTTAAGAGCGTAGGATTTCCTGGTGGATTGCCGTCTAGAGGCTAAGACTATGTCTTCCACCTTACTAGGCAGTAGTAGGGGAGCCAGGACTACCCTTTCAGCATCCAGGCCATCAGATGAAGGGACTGGAGGTAGGGGTGCAAGAGAGATCCCTGTTCCTGAGACAGGAGATCGTGTTGAATCCCCAGAGGAAGAGGAGTGTCCACCGCCAGTTGCAGCAGAAGCGGGAACCACGGTTGCCTTGGCCACCTGGGGGCTATCAGAATCATTGAGGCCCCGTCCTTGAGGACCTTGAACAGTGTTCGGGACACTAGTGGCGTGGGAGGAAACGCATACAGTAGGCCGTGGGACCATGGAATCAAAAACGCATCCGCTGATACTCTGAGAGGATGCGGTTGTCTGGAACAGAATTTCGGGAGTTGCCGGTTCAGAGGACTGGCAAAAAGATCTATGGTGGGTAGGCCCCACCTGAGAAAGATCTGCTGAACCACCAACGGATTCAATCTCCACTCGTGTGGTTGCAGGATCCTGCTCAGTCTGTCCGCCAGGTAATTTTCTTGACCGGGGAGGTAGACCGCCTTGAGGAGGATTCCGTGATTGACAGCCCAAGAGCACAGCCGTTGTGCCTCCTGACAGAGAAGGAAGGAGGCTGTGCCTCCCTGTTTGTTCACGTAGAACATGGCAACTTGATTGTCCGTCTGGACCAGTACAGACTGGTGAGGTGTGAGGTGGGAGAAGGCTCTCAGAGCTAGGCGTATCGCTCATAGCTCCAGGAAGTTTATCTGCTGAGCAGCCTCCCAAGGGGTCCAGAGACCCTGAGTACATGCCCCTTGGCAATATGCTCCCCAACCTAGAAGAGAAGCATCTGTCGTCAGCACTTGAGAATGTGGAGGGGATTGAAAAACCACTCCGAGTACCAGATTCGGAAGATGAAGCCACCATTGCAGAGAGGAGACAAGCAGGGTGGATATCCTTACTGAGTGCGCAAGGCTCCCTGTGGCTTCATGCCACTGAGTGCAAAGGCTCCACTGAACAGGCCGCATGTGCAGGCGGGCATTGGGGGTTACATGAACCGTGGAAGCCATATGGCCGAGAAGTCTCAGGAATTGCCTGGCGGAGACCAGGGAATTGCTGTGAAACTGCCCGGCTAGATCCATCAACCTGTGGGCTCTGTCCACTGGCAGAAAAGCCTTCGCCTGAAGAGTGTCCAGCCTTGCTCCTATGAATTCCAGGTTCTGGGAAGGGAGCAAAGTGGACTTTGCGAAGTTTATGACAAACCCCAAGTGTTGAAGCAGAACCACAGTGCGAAGGGTGGCTTGACTGGCTTCCTGGGAAGACTGGCCCCTTATGAGCCAGTCGTCCAGGTATGGGAACACAAAAAGACCTTGAAGCCTTAGGTAGGCCGCCACCACAGCTAGGCACTTTGTGAACACTCTGGGGGCGGAGGTTAGGACAAAGGGTAGTACTCGGTACTGATAGTGGTTTCCACCCACAACAAATCTGAGATATTGCCTGTGGTCTGGATGAATGAGGATGTGAGTATAAGCATCCTTTAGATCCAAGGAGCATAGCCAATCTTCCTGCTGGAGGTAGGGCAGCAGGATTCCAAGGGTAAGCATCTTGAACTTTTCCCTCTCCAGGAACTTGTTGAGGTTTCGCAAGTCTAGGATGGGTCTGAGGCCTCCTGTTCTTTTTGGTACCAGAAAGTACCTGGAATAAAAGCCGTGACCTCTCAGGTGGTGGGGCACCGGTTCCACAGCCTGTTCCTTTAGCAGACTTGCTAACTCCTGAAGGAGTAGGTCCCTGTGCAGAGGGAGTCTTGGAGGCTCCCCTGGAAAATAGGAGGGAGGTACCTGGTGAAAATGGAGAAGATAGCCCTTTTGGACTATATGGAGCACCCAGGTATCTGATGTGACGGCTGACCACCTGTGGGCAAAGTGGGCCAGCCGGCCTCCTGTGCTGAGAGAAGCCAGCTGAGGAGAAGAGGCTATGCTTTCTGAGTCAAAAACCCCCACCCTGCTCAGCAGGGGCCGGTGTTGGTGGCTTGGGGGCCTTCTGCCTACGGGGCCCATGACCCTGCCCCTTGGCCTGCTGACCCTGTTGGGGAGCTGCAGAGGCCTGATAATGAGGGTATTGTTTATAGGCAGATGACTTCCTCGGGTAAAAGGTCTTTTTTCCCGAGCCCTTCTTCCTCTGAGAAGGGGCAGAGGTTTTTCTGGACAGCCTAGTCCTGGTCAGAGTCTCGGTCTCGAGTTCTGAAGCCTTTTCAGCCATGGGCTTTCCAAAGAGGTTTTCACCTCGGCAGGGGACATCAACCAACTTGTCCTGTACCCATGGCTCGAGGTCGGATGACTGTAGCCAAGCCTGTCGGTGGGCAGCGATGCCGGTCCCGGCTACTCGGGCTGAAGCCTCAAAGCCATCGTAGGCTGCTCGAGAGATAAACTTCGAGCACTCTCGAATACCAGTGGACAAGGCCTGGAACTTCTGCAAAGGTTCCTCGGAGAGACCAGCAGAGAACCCGGCAATCTCCTTTGCCAGGTCTCGGAGGTACATGCCCATGTAGAGCTGGTATGTCTGGACACGGCAAGCAAGCATAGAGCCCTGGAAGCACTTCTTACCGAGGGCATCCAGGTTCTGGGCCTCCCGGCCGGGAGGCACCGAGGACTGCATCTTCTGACTTTTCAGTCGATGCATGGCCGATTCCACAACCATGGAGTGGTGCGGTAATTGTGCCTTTTGGAACCCGGGGCTCTTGCGGACTCGATAGATGGAATCGACCCGCTTGCTTAACACCGGCGTCGAGGCCAGGGTCTCCCACATGCGGAAGAGCAGCCGCTCCAGCATCGGAGGAACTGGTACAGTAAAGGCCTCCTTCGGGGGAGAGTCATACTGGAGGGCCTCGAGCTCCTCGGCTCGAGGCTCCTCCTCAGGATTCGCGGGGAATGCCAAGGCCTTGGCCATATCCTGCACGAAGTCCGAGAACCGGGTATCCTCCGGTGGGGATCGTCTCCGAGGTTCGGACTCCGGCGAGTCCGATGGGACACACCGAGTCCGATATGTGTCGGGTGACTTTTCGTCCTCCGTTTCCCATCCCGACTCCTCGGAGGAGGAATTGAGCGGCTCCGGTCGGGCGGGCACCGATGCCATCCGCCCCGACGCCGAGGGTACCGGCGTCGACGACCTCGGTCCCGAAGGGGAGGCCGAGGATCGACTCGAGCCCGCATGGACTCGAGGATCGGCTCGGCCTCTGGGGTCGACTTAGACGTCGAGGTCCCGGTGGTCAGGGCAGATGCATCGGTGAAACCGGCGATCAATGCCCGCTGCTGTTCCATGAAGGCAGCAACGCTGCTCTCCAAGGCCGCCAACCCGAGTCCGAGCTCAGGAGACCCAGCAGCCCCCGACCCGGGCCCCGACGGTGTCGGGCCTGACGTCGGCTCCCCTGGAGGAGAGTCCACGAGGACTACAGTACTCACGTGCCCAGGAGACTCCATCTCGAGACAAGGTTGTTTGGCAGGCCTCTCCGACTCCGAAGACCCGGGACGGCTATCGGGGCTATGCGACCTGGCCCTCGAGGAACCAGGAGCGTCCACCGACGCAGGCCTCGCAGTTTCCTTCTTCCTGCGCTGCTCCCGCGAAGGAGACCCCCGCTCAGAGGCACCTCGACGCTGCTCGGGGCCGGAGTCCCGAGACGTCGAGGCCTCTGATGAGGTCCGGGCCCGTCCAGACGCGGAGTCAGAGAAGATTCTCCTTTTGGTGCTGCCGACTCCTCAACGCCTTCGAGGACATTTTGCCACCCGGACCACAGATCATCAGGTCATGATCGGGTCCGAGGCAGCGGAGGCAGCAGTCATGTGTGTCGGTAAGAGACATAAGTTTCTTACAGCGATCACACTTTTTAAACCCGCTGGCAGCCATCGGGGGAAAAAGGGCCCCTGCGAGGTCAAAAGACAGGGCTGCCAGTGAAAAGAGAAAAATGGCGCGAACGCTAGTCTCGAAGGACAAAAACCGAAAAATAGAGTGTGGGCTCGATACCGGCGTATGGGGCCCAGGCGGGAAAAGGATCCGGCGTCGAACCGAAGAAGAAGAACAAAAAACCAGGGAAATCAACTTTTTCCTCGGCGAAAAACGAACTACGTCAGTCGGGATCCGCGGAAAAAAGAAGACAGAGCAAGGTGGCACCCTTGGGCGGGAAGGGGACCACGCATGCGCGCTGCAATTCCCAAAGGCTTTCTTTGAAAGCTGGGGAAATGCTCCACACGGGGGCTCCGTCGGCGCCGACATCACCCATATGTGAGGACTGACTTCCTGCTTGGTCCTGGAGAAATATCGATACATCGGGAAGATGTATTACAACTATTAGATAAACTGAAGAGTAGCAAATCACCTGGGCCAGATGGTATACATCCAAGGGTGTTGAAAGAACTGAAATATGAGATTGCAGACCTGCTATTAGTAATCTGTGAACTATCACTAAAATCATCTCTAATACCTGAAGATTGGAGGATTGCCAATGTAACACCAATTTTTAAAAAGGGTTCCAGGGGTGATCCAGGAAACTACAGACCGGTGAGCTTCACGTCAGTATTGGGAAAAATGTTAGAAACCATCATAAAGAATAAAATTACTCAGCATGTAGATAGTCATGGCCTAATGGGAGACAGCCAACATGGCTTTAGACAAGGAAGATCTTGTCTTACTAATCTGTTATGTTTTTTTGAAAGTGTGAATAAACAGGTGGACAAAGGTGAGTCGGTTGATATAGTGTATCTGGACTTTCAGAAAGCCTTTGACAAGGTCCCTCATCAGAGACATTTGGCAAAACTAAAGAGTCATGGGATAGGAGGCAGTGTACCGCTGCTTTTTGACATATTCATAAATGACCTGGAAAGTGGAATAACGAGTGAGGTTATCAAATTTGCAGATGACACAAAACTATTTAAAGTTGTTAAAACCCAAGAGGATTGTGGAAAATTGCAAGAGGATCTTGATAAATTAGAAGACTGGGCATCAAAATGGCAGATGAAATTTAATGTGGACAAGTGCAAAGTTATGCACCTAGGGAAGAACAACCCAAACTATGGTTACACAATGCAAGGTTCCACATTAGAAACCACCATCCAGGAAAAAGATTTAGGCGTCATTGTGGATAACGTTAAAACCCTCGGCCCAGCAGCGGCAGCCAAAAGAGCAAATAGAATGCTAGGTATCATAAGGAAAGAAATGGAAAATAAAACAAAAGATATTATAATGCCTCTATATCGTTCCATGGTGAGACCGCACCTTGAATATTGTGTGCAATTCTAGTCGCCGTATCTTAAAAAGGATATAGATTTATTAGAAAAGGTTCAGAGAAGAGACACCAAAATGGTAAAGGGGATGGAAGGATACTCCTATGAAGAAAGGCTAAAAAGGTTAGGGCTCTTTAACCTGAAAAAGAGACGGCTTAGGGGAGATATGATAGAAGTCTATAAATTAATGAACGGAGTAGAACGGGTAAACGTAGATCGATTGTTTACGTTATCAGAATATAGAAGGACTAGGGGACATGCAATGAAGCTACAGGGTAAACTATTTAAGATTAATAAAAGAAAATATTTTTTCACTCAACGTGTAATCAAACTCTGGAATTTGTTAGCGGAGGATGTAGTAAAGGCTGTTAGTGTAGCTGGGTTTAAAAAAGGTTTGGACAAGTTCCTGGAGCAAAGGTCCATAAACCATTATTAAGAAGGTACCCAGGATATCAATGCTTGACCCAGTACAAGCATTGCGGAACCTGTGTCTTTTGGGGAAACTGCTAGGTACGTATGACCTAGATTGGCCACTGCTGGAAACAGGATACTGGGCTTGATGGACCTTGGTCTGACCCAGTATGGCATATCTTATTATGCTCTTATGAAGGATTCGTATTGTGCGAGACAGTGCAGAGCTGGCTTCTGGAACCGTGGGGGCTCGAATGAGCCAGTCGTCCAAGTAAGGGAAGACAAATATCCCCAGGGTTCATAGAAATGCAGCTACTACTGTCATGCATTTTGTGAATACTCTTGGTGCCGAAGCCAGACCAAAGGGAAGAACCCTGTATCGGAAATGTTTTCCCTTGAAAATGAATCGTAAAAATTTCCTGTGATCTGGATGGATCAGAATGTGAGTATATGCATCCTTTAGATCTAGAGAACAAAGCCAATCCTGAATTTGAAGGCATGGTAGAAGAGTTCCCAGAGAAATCATTTTGAACTTTAATCGGAAAAGATATTTGTTCAATTCTCTGAGGTCTAGAATGGGTCTGTGTCCTCCTGTTTTCTTTGGAATAAGAAAATAGGGGGAGTAGAACCCTGTACCCTGCTGAAGAATGGGCAGGAACTCAAAACATATCTATTCTCTGAACACTTCCAAACCTCCTACCCCCCCTAGCTCTGTTCCACAACATCCTCAGACACACCAACTCAGAACCCCCCCAAACCACAACTAGATAACCACACACAGCCCCCTCACACACACACAAAATTCTTGGTAAAATGGAAATAAATTCCACCACACTCACATGATGCACGATTATCTTGTAAACCACTGTATAGAATCACTTGTAAATAACCTATGTAAATAGTTTGGACAGTTTTTACACCTGTCACTACTGTAAAAGTTAGAAAGTTTCTCTGTTTCAATGTAATGTATACAGTAGTACACATAATTTGTTAATCTATTCCATGTAAAAAGTTAGAAAGTTTCCTGTTCCATGTAAAGTATACAGTAGTATACATAATTTGTTCCATGTAAACCGCCCTTGATCACTGGAAGGGGCGGTATAGAAGAAATAAGTAAATAAATAAATAAATAAAATAAATACTGCTCCTTGAGCAGAGTGCTGAGACCTCTTGATCCAGCAGATTGCCTGTAGAGGTTTGGGAATTGAACTGTCTTATGATTGTAGGAGGGGGCATACTGTGAAAATGAAGATTGTACCCCTCTCCCACAATGGACAGAGTCCAGTTTTCTGTTATTTGGTGCCATCTGTTGGCAAAATGACACAACCTGCTTGGAATGTTTAGGGGTTTTGGACCCTTCAGAGGCAGGAAGGCTAAGTTCTCTATGAAGGAGTCAAAGCCCTTGAGGGGGCTGGGCTTGTGGAGCTGATTGAGCTCTAAGGCCTTTTGGCTTCTTTTGTCTGATTGTTGTTGTTGACCCTTCTGGGCAACTTGACCCTGAGCTTGCCCTTTCTGGATGGATAAAACTTCTTTTTGCTGAAAAAGGATTTTTTATAGGGTTTCTTTTTGGCTGGAGTGGCTGTAGATTTTGACAATCTGTCTAAAGTGAGATTGTCAGTATCTATTTCATTAGCCTTCTCCTGCCAATTCTTGCCAAAGAGGTTTTCTCCTGTGCAAGGGATGTTTCCCAATTTATCCTGTACCCAAATCTCCAAGTCTGATGCCTGAAGCCAGGCAATCCGACGTGCACCGATGGCAATAGCAGAGGTTCTGCTGATGCATTCAAAGCAGTCAAAGGCTGCATGGTTTACAAACTTAGAGACATCTTGAGCATGCTTGACCAGAGTGAGAAAGTCCTGTCGTTTGTCCTCAGGGAGAAGGGGGCTCATAAGCTCCAAATCTCCTGTGACCTCTTTGAGGAACATTCCCATATATAAAATATATGAGCTGATCCTAGCTGAAAGCACGGAAGCCTGAAAAGTTCGATGCCCAAAAGCATCAAGAGTCCTGCATTCACGACCTGGAGGATTGGATGCATGTCTCTTTGCACTTTTCATCCTACGCATGGCTGACTCCACTACCATTGAATGGTATGGCAGCTGCGTCTTTTGAAAACCAGGACATGGTGGAACTTGATACATGGTATCGAGTCTCCTAGAATGAGGAGATGTGGTCAAAGGTGTCTCCCACATTCTCAGCATCAAATCATGAAGAATTTCATGAATGAGCAAAGTGGCTGCCTCCTTGGGAGCCTTAGGGTATTGGAGAATTTCCAATTCCTTTGCTGTAGGTTCTTTTTCAGGAGCTACCGTGATTGAAAGGCCTCGGGCCACATCACAAATAAAATCCTGAAAGACATGTCTTCCGGAGGAGACATTCTGTGTTGGGGAGAAGAGGAGTCTTCCAGGAGAAACACTATGGTACCGGCAGAATTATCAGAGTCATTGGAATCAGAGGATTCGAAGTATCTCTGATCCAGATGTTCATGCAAAGCATGGTCTCGGTATCGATTGAAGTCGGTACTGAATTGGTCCGGTATCAATCTGTTGATGCCCGAAAAGTCTGCATGGGAAGGATTCTTACCGGGGCCAGTACCGTCGGTGCTGGTACCGATATCTGTACCGCTTTCAGTACTGGCATCGGTACCGGTGCCTGTTGAGCCACTGGTGTCAACGGTACTGTAGCTGTAAGGAGAGCTGCAAGACTGCATTCGATAGCGAGGAATCTCTGGTCTATCGACGCTGCCGATGCCTGGGTATCGGTACCGGTAAAAGCAGCCGGCACCCCTGAGCATGGCACCAGTAGTTCTGCCAAGGTCGAAGCCTCGAGAACATCCTGGAACCCCGTTAATGCTTTGGAGGCCGAAGCCTCCCGCCGGGGCTGCTTTGCAGGTGTAGTTTCCTCAAGGGCAATGCCAATGGCCTCTCGATGCTTTGAAGGAGAGCTACCCTTTGAGGACCGGCTCGTATGTTTAGTTACCTGAGATCCATGAGGGGAAGACGAAGCTCTTGAAGACGTCGATGCAATGGACCTGGTATCTGAAGAAAAGAGGGTACCGAGCTTTGCAGCTCGGTTCTGTCTTCCTCTTTTTAGTCATCCCCATACAGGAGGAACACTCAGATGGAGAATGGTCAGGGCCTAAACATTTTAGACACCAGTCATGGGTGTCGGTGACGGATATGGTACCGCCACACTTAGTACATTTTTTTAAAACCACTAGTTGGTTTTTCCATCTTTTAGGAAAATTGGGGCCTAATGCCCAAAATGGCACCTAGCACCAACAGAAAAAGTTTCTGAACAGAAACAGTTAAAAAAAAAAAAAATATATATATATATTTTTTTTGTAAAGAAAGAAAGAAAGAACCAGCGATACCGGTAGGTGTCGTGCGGAGGCAGGCGCGACCACAAGAAAACAAGTTTAAAGAAGAAATTTTCTGCGGTGACAGGGAATATGTCCTGTTGGCTCCGCGGAAAACGCAGAATTGAACAGGGACAGTTGGAAAGGCGGGAAGGCAGCGCGCATGTGCTGTAGGATGCTCCCAAAAGCGTTCCTATTGGACGCTGGAGAGCGTTCCCACGCAGGCTCTGTCAGTACCGACGATACCCATATGTGAAGACTACATTCCTGCTTGTTCCTGGAGATAGGTATTTAATGTATCACCTACCTGGGGGCTTTCACCTACCTGGGGGCTTTCTTCACCCATCCCCAACGAATCTAGTTTAAAGCCCTCTTCAGTAGATTAGCCAGTCTACTATCGAAGACGCGTTGACCTTTCTGCAACCCTTGGAACAGCATCCCATGGTCTAGGAAACCAAAACGCTCTCGATGACACCATCCATGCAGCCATGCATTCATCTCCAGGATGCAAGCCTCTCTGCCTTGGCCTTTACCCTCAACAGGGAGGATTGAAGAGAACACCACCTGTGCACCTAACTGCTTCACCCTCTGTCCCAGAGCCATGAAGTCACTTTTGATATGTTCCGAGGGATACCTGGCAGTATCATCTGTTCCAACATGGATTAGCAACATTGGGTATAGTGGGCTTGATGAGTCTTGGCAAACTCTCCGTAACATCTTGGATTTTGGCACCAGGCAGACAGCATACCTCTCTGGACATCAAGTCTGGTCGGCAGATGGATGCCTCAGTACCCCTCAGAAGAGAGTCTCCAACCACCACTACCCTTTGCTTCCTTGTGGTCACCGATTCTGCAACTTTGGGGTACTTGGGCTCTGGTTCTTCCCTTTCCAGGGATGCTTTCACCTCCTCCACTTCCAGGGCTGCATAATGGTTCTTCAATTCAAGGGCTGGAGAAGTTGGATTGGTGATTTTTCAGGCCCTGGTGACTTGTGTCCAACCATTGACATTCTGTTAGCACCCATTTTCTCCTCTGCTGGAGAGCTTGGTTGCTGCAAGAAGCATCTCATCAATGTACTTCTCACTGTCTTGAATGCTCCTCAGCCTCGCCACCTCCTCTCTGAGTTCCTCCACTTGTTTTCTCAAAGCTTCAGCATGCAGGCACCCTGCAAATGGAACTGGTCCTTCAAATGGCATTAGGACCTCTGTCTGGACAGAGGCAGAAGCTGTAACGGGGGCAACAGCTTTAGCGATACGATTTTTCCCAACCATTGTTCTGTTCGTGGAGCTTAGGTATCTGTTAAAGCAAAAGAGAGAGATCTACCAAGTACCAGCCGGTTTCCCAGCTGTCCTTTCAGAGAAAAAGCAGTTAATCCTATTTAATTATATTCAAAATGTGCTGCTCCAAGTATCTGTGCTTGGTTAAATGGGGAGGTGTCCTATAAAGCAAGACTGCTCACTAGGGGTGGGTGGGAGTCGGGGTGGGTAGGGAGGGAACTAACACCTGATTAGGTGTCAGCAATTCCCAAAGCTGAGAAGGATACCAGAGTTCAACAATTCTTAAGAAGGGTGACTGTATATATCAGGGGTGTCAAACTCCAGTCATGGAGGGCCGCAAACCAGTCAGGTTTTCAGAATGCCCCTAATGAATATTCATTAGATATATTTGCATACAGCAGGGGCAGTGCATGCAAATATATCTCATGCATACTCATTAGGGATACCCTGAAAACCTGACTGGTTTGCGGCCCTCCAGGACTGGAGTTTGACACCCCTGGTAAATATCATAATGGTTAAAAAAGCCAAATGTCAATGATATGGAAGAGTACTGACAAACCTTTGATGCTTGCAACATAGCAAGTATCACTCTGGAAAAGGACGGAATTCAGAGCGGCAGCCATTTTTAAGCTCAGCCGCTCCCTCCAAAAAAGGTCATGGCATCATGTTGCCATGGAGACCCTAATCAATCATTGGGATGCTGCGGACATATTCTGTATTCCAATAAGTCACTATTATAATTTAAAACAACAAATAAGGAGCATAAAACAGAAAATGAAGGCGCAAAATTCCTTAATGCCTCAAACTCGGAAATATCCACAGAATATGTGTATCTGAGATGAAGCACAATTGAAAACTGAAGGGAAACCACATCGGAGTGAACAGGCCTCTATACTTAATTAAAAATGATAAAACATGAATATATAAAAGTCAAACACAAAATATAATATGGAAAGTGGATACTTAAAAAGCCCTTATGCTGAGAAGAAAAGAAGCAACAATTCCAAAAACCTATACATACCGATTACAAAGTCCAGCACTCAGCAGTCTAACTGAATTGCCATATGCTTCCATGGGGCAATAATGAAATAATGTCAATACTCTTTCATATCATTGACTTTTGGTGTCACCTGATGGACTTTTGTTTATTTCCCTTTCATTTTTGCCTTTATCGGCTATAATAATTATATAGGATGCTTACTTTTTACCGGCTCGTGACCACTGCAATCATTTTGATATTTTAATATTTTTTAACCATTATGATATACACATAGGCACCCTTCCTAAGATATCCTGATTAGTTCTGAACAGATTTTTGGCAGACTAGAATCCACTACAATTTAGTTTTATACCAAATTTGAGGACTATTACTATAACTATTGTATACATATGACCTCTCACCTAACCATTTTCATTCCTTTGTGATGGAGGGTAGTCAAACCGTTTATCTATGTGGGTTGGGTTCCCCCTTTTTTCGCTTCTTTTTTAGTTTTTGTAGTTTCTTTTTTCTTTACAAATCAGGTTATATGAGCTGTCCATCGCTGCTATTGCTCATGTCCAACAATTAGTCCTGTTTAGTTTTTTCCCTTTTGTCCACTTTTTCCTCTAGCCTCTTTAATTGGTAGTGCTGGGCTGCTAGTCTTACTATTGACCACATTTTGCATCACGTGTTCTATCTTGTTGGTGAGTACTCATCCAGATGCCTCAGTACTGTTTCTTGGATAGTTTTTATTTATCGCTTCTCCATGTTTTATTTTATTTCTTCCCATGTGCTTTTATAGTTTTAATATGGATGTTATTTATTCATTATTATTTCATGCTGTTTATACAGATGGGACTGTCCGTTTTATTTAAAACTCTTCTATGTTTAACATTTATGATCTAATTACACTCAGTCTAATGGCTTTTATATCTTGCTTATGCACTCTATTTTATGTATATATATGATATGTTTTTTTATATATTATTTTTAATTTATACTGCCATGTCATTTTTATTGTTGCTGTGTCCTTTCTATTAGTGTGATTCTTTTTAATGTTAAATAAATAACAATAGCATAAATAATAATGTATCTATATTTGAGGTCCCTGACCCCTGAAGAAGACTGTATCTAAAATACATGTAGGGTAGATCTCCCTGAACACTAATAAAAACGCTTGTCATACACATCCCATAGTGTACAGTGATACTTGCTCTTTTTGGTCCCTGCCTTTCGCATGTCCACATTGCTCATTTCGGACGTCCAAGCCACATCTAGCTCTTGTAAAATTATCCCCTATCTCTATACTATAAAGCACAGTTACTTACCTGTAACAGGTGATCTCTGAGAACAGCAGGAATTAGTCCTCACATATGGGTACGTCGGAACCGACGGAGCCTGCGCGGGAAAGCTCCCCAGCTTCCCAGAAAGGAAAGCTTTTGGGGCCTCCCACAGCGCATGCGCGCTGCCTTCCCGCCTTCCTGACCAACTCTCCTCAGTTCGAGTTTAAAGCTGAGACAATAGAGAGAGGAAAGGAAAGAGAGAGAGAGATACAACTCCCAGGGGAGGTGGGTGGGTTGTGAGGACTAATTCCTGCTGTTCCCAGAGATCACCTGTTACAGGTAAGTAACTGTGCTATCTCCAGGAACAAGCAGGAATGAGTCCTCACATATGGGGACTCCCTAGCTAAGATGCCGAGGAGATCCCCCTCCAAGGGTTCCTCATCTTCCTATGGATCTCAGGCATCCATTCAGGGAAGGTGGGCAGGAGTTGTTTAAGAATGGAACAGGTGTCTTGAGGACAGCCTGACCAAACAAGGCATCCCGGCGGGAGTCCTTGTCCAAGCAGTAATGGGCTGTGAAGGTATGAACCGAGGCCCAGGTGGCTGCTCGACAGATCTGATAGATGGATACAGAATGAAGATGAGCCATAGATGTGGCCATGGCTCTCACATTGTGAGCTGTGACATGGCCTTCCAGAGAAAGGTTCTTACTCTGGTAAGCAAAAGAAATACACTGAGCAATCCAATTGGATAGTGTTCTTTTTTGAGACTGGAAGTCCTAAATGAGAAGGATCAAATGCAACAAAAAGTTGAGAAGACTTTCGATGTTGCTGTGTCCTGTGGATGTAAAAGGCAAGAGCTCTTTTACAATCTAACGTATGTAGGTTCCTCTCTGCACTGGATGCATGAGGAGCTGGAAAAAAGACAGGTAGATATACCTCTTGATTACGATGAAAAGGTGAGACTACTTTAGGCATAAAGTGAGGATTTGTCCTAAGGACTACCTTATCATGATGGAACCTTGTATAAGGTGGATTAGCCACTAAAGCCTGCAGTTCACTGATGCGGCGAGCAGAAGTGATTGCAATAAGGAAAATGACTTTCCAGGAAAGAAATTTCAAGGAGGTAATGGCTAAGGGTTCAAAGGGTGGCTTCATAAGCTGACCAAGAACCACGTTTAAGTCCCATGCCACCGGAGGAGGCCGAATGGGAGGTTTAGTTAAAGTTAGACCTCTCATAAATCTTGCAATAAGAGGATGAGAGGAAACAGGTTGTCCATTGATAGGCTGAAGAGATGCTGCAATAGCACTCAAATGGACCCTTACAGAATTTGTTTTAAGTCCTGCATTGGAAAGATGCAGGAGATATTCGAGTAAAGAATTCAAAGGTAGTGCTAGAGGGTTAAGACCCTTTTCAGCACACCAAATGGAAAATCTTTTCCATTTAAAAGCATAAGAACGCCTGGTGGAAGGTTTCCTAGAGGCATGGAGGATATCCTTCACCTGTTGAGAAAGATTGAAGTCTTGAAGGTCTAGGCCTTCAGTAACCAAGCTCTGAGGTGAAGAGACTTGGGGTTTGGGTGCCACAAAGTCCCCTCCTCTTGAGACAGAAGGTCTGGAGCAGCTCCCAGATCCAGGGAGGGTGCCTGGGAGAAATGCAGAAGTAGAGGGTACCACACGGCGTGGCCAGCGTGGAGCTATGAGGATCATAGATCCTTGATCCCTCTGAAGTTTGAATAGAGTCTTGGGAATCAAAGGAATGGGTGGAAAGGCATACAGGAAGGCCTGACCCCAATGAAGGAGGAAGGCATCCTTGGCCTGAGCTCCCTGACACGGAATTCTGGAACAGAACCGGGGAAGTTTGGCATTGCATGGACTTGCAAACAGGTCTATGTCCGGGGTTCCCCATTTCTGAAAGATTCTGAGTACCTGATCCATGTGAAGGGACCATTTGTGTGGAAGCAGAACTCGACTGAGTCTGTCTGCCCAAGAGTTTTGGATTCCTGGGAGGTATACTGCCAGGAGATGGATTTGATGCTCTCTGGTGAAGGCCCACAATTTTAGAGCTTCGTTGCAAAGCGACAGAGAGCCAGTCCCTCCTTGTTTGTTTATGTAGAACATGGCTACTTGATTGTCGGTATGAACAAGGACTGTCATGTTGATGAGGAGGGTATGAAAGACCTTGAGAGCAAGGAAAATTGCTCGCAGCTCCAAAAGGTTGATATGAAGGGTGGTCTCCTGTGGAGACCAAGTGCCCTGAGTGGAGAGGTCTTGGAGATGAGCTCCCCAACCTGTTTGGGAGGCATCTGTAGTGAGAGTTGCTTGGGGTAACAAAGGTTGGAAGGGGGCCCCCAACAACAGATTTTGAGTGGATATCCACCATTGGAGAGGCCAAAAAAGACGTTTTGAGGTTGCTATTTGGTCTGAGAGAGCTCCTGATGCTTGGGTCCACTGGGTGGACAAAGTCCATTGAGCTGCTCTCATATGTAGGCGAGCATAAGGCACCACATGAACTGTGGATGCCATGTGGCCTAGCAGTTGTAGCATCTCCCTGGCAGTCAAGTGGCTTCTGGACTGAATTTGAGAGGCCAAGTGCACTAGACGGTGGCAATGGGCCTGAGGAAGATAGGCCCTTGCAGTGGTGGTATCTAGCCAGGCCCCTATGAATTCTAGGGACTGAGTAGGGGTGAGTTGAGACTTTGGCAGATTGATGACGAGTCCCAGATAGTGCAGTATGCGTCTGGTGTGGTCCAGGGAAGTCTGAGCCTCGGACTGAGATGGAGCTCGGATGAGCCAGTCGTCCAGGTATGGGAAGACAAATATTCCCAGAGTGCGTAGTGCGGCGACCCTGCCCGGCTCAAGGGGCTAAAGGCAGGAGCAGCCGCTGGTGCTTCGTGAGGGAAGAGTAAAACGTTTACCCCAGGAATGCTGGGAGTTGTAGTTCCAGTTCTTCTCACTCCGAATTAAAGAAACTGTAGTTGTGGGGTTTCTTGATAATAAGTATTTTATTAAAGCAAAAGATAAATGTTCCATCACATGGCATGTAATAATGCAAAACAAAGGTGCTTCAAAAGGCTAACAGAAACTCAGGATAAATGCAACTCAAAAGTATATTGCTGCTTTTCACTTTCCAGCCAATTACTCTCTTTTGCCTCCAGAGGCCAGTTAGGCTCACTGCAGCCTCTTACGATCACCGTTACGCTCACAGTGTTTGGGAAAACATGTGCAGGTAATCAGAGCTTCTTTCATCAATGCAAACAGCAGCTTTGGTAACTCTCAGAACACAGACGGCAAAAGCATTTCCTTCAGCTTGACTTATCTATACAACAAATCGTACAGTCCATTTGTTCACAGCCTGGTAAGTCTGTATTACTCTCTGTTACACCTTCTAGCTGTAAGGCATTACTAGCTTCTTGAGAAATTAGCTGTTGTCTAGCTTGTAACTCTAAGAATTGTTTAAAGCTTTGTAGAAGCAATTCAGCCTGTTCCTTGTGAGATAGGGTACTGTTGTCTGCTATAGAACTTCCCTTCTGCTCAAGGCTGTTTGTCTTCTCATCTTGTAAGTTAAAGGCATCAGAATAATTGCTAGTCTCTTTGGCAATTGTTTCATAGATAGGAGAATTATCTTTATATTCAGCTTGGCAAGCGTGTGGCCAATTACTCACTTTTTGCAGAGCCCTTCTGTCTTCAGATGGCTCCAAGGTTCTCCAGCTGTTCTGTTTGTTGCTCTCCGGCACAAACGACACTTCAGAGAATGATTGCTCTTTCACCTGTGCTTGCCTTGAAGGCTTTCTCTCCCAAGGCGTTGCCTTCCAACGGCTATCCACTTCAAGGTTAAGTCCTCTCTCCGTGGGACTTCTGCTTACTTCCCTTGAATAGAATAGTGCAGGTTTTCTTCTTATGCCAGGTTCCCAAGTATCATTAAATTCTCCTCTGGCTTTCCAACCATCCTCTTGTTTCTTCCTCCTGTATTCCTTCCTGGGCTGCTTCTTCTTCAACTCATTCCCATACTCGTACTGCTTCCCCTCTCGAATCTCCTCAGAGCCATGCTCTGGTTTAAAAGTACGTTCTCTCCTAGGCACGCCCCTTCCCAGGGCTGGGTGTGCCCAATCAGAACTGCAGGACTCCTCCCCTGGGCTGGTCTCCATGCTCAGCTCTGTGGAATAGAGTCTCTCTTTTTTCCTTGCCCTGTCATTTTGGCGTAAATCCTGCGGAACCTCAGGATTTTCATCTGTCTCCATAGGCTCAGGAGGGCGCTGTTCACCACAGTAGAAATGCAGCCACTATTGACATGCATTTGGTGAACACTCTTGGAGCAGAGGCTAGACCGAAGGGGAGTACTCTGTATTGGAAATGTTTTCCCTGGAACAGAAATCGTAGAAATTTTCTGTGGGATGGATGGATGAGTATATGTGTGTACGCATCCTTTAGATCTAGAGAACAAAGCCAATCCTGACTCTGTAGGTATGGAAGGAGAGTACCTAAAGAGAGCATCTTGAATTTCTCCTTGTATAGAAATTTGTTCAATTCTCTCAGATCTAGAATGGGTCTGTGCCCTCCTGTTTTCTTGGGGATGAGAAAATAAGGGGAGTAAAACCCTGACCCCTGTTGAAGAAGAGGAACCTCTTCTATTGCCCTTTGGGCAAGAAGGGTGGTCACCTCCTGACCCAACAGGTACAGGAGAGATGGGGGAGAATTGAATTGTCTCACCATGGTATGGGGAGGAAGGCTGGAGAAATGTAGTTTGTAGCCCTCTCTGATGAGAGGGTCCACTGTTCTGATGTGATTTGTTCCCATCTGGGAGCAAAATGAGTTAACCTTCCTGGAATGGTGAGAGGCTCTGGTTGTTGCACAGCCAGAAAGGTTAAGTTCTCTAGAATCAAGTCAAAAGCTCTGAGGGGGTTGGGACTGCTGGACTGTAGCAGCCCCTGTAGACTTTGTTCTGGCCTGTTTAGATTGCTGACGCTTAGGAGCAAAGCGAACTTGGGAAGATTGCTGGCCAGTATTTGTGGAAAATCTGGTCTTTTTATAGAAAGGCTTCTTAAAAGGTTTTTTCTTGGCAGGGGTAGAGGTAGACTTAGAAAGTCTATCTAAAGCAGCATTCTCTGCATCCATTTGAGTGGCTTTGATTTGCCACTCTTTGCCAAACAGATTTTCACCTGTACAGGGCAGATTGCCCAAGCCATCTTGTACCCAGGGTTCCAAATCAGAGGCCTGGAGCCAAGCAAGTCTGCGAGCAGCTATGGCAATGCCCGAGGCTCTGTTAGCTCCCTCAAAAGAGTCAAAGGCTGCTCTGTTGGAGAACTTTGAAACATCTTGAGTATGCTTTAGCAAAAGAAGGAACTCCTCCTTTCTATCCTCTGGGATAAAGGGGAGAAAATGACGTATCTTCAGTGCAATCTCTTTCAAAAACATGCCCATATAGAGGCTGTATGAATTGATTCTGGCAATAAGCATGCTAGCTTGGAAGATTTTTCTACCAAAAGCATCCAGAGTCCTACATTCTCTTCCTGGAGGGGTAGAAGAGTGCCTTTTGGTACTCTTTATCTTTTTCATAGCAGACTTCACCACAATAGAGTGGTGAGGGAGCTGAGTTTTTTGAAAACCAGGAGAAGGAGGAACCCGAAACATGGTGTCCAAACGTCGAGAATGTGGAGATAGGGTGAGAGGAGCCTCCCACAAGTCCATCATGTGTTCTTGAAGAATTTCATGTATGGGTAAGGTGGCTGCCTCTTTGGGAACCTTAGAGTATCCTAAAATATCTAATTTTTTTGCTCTAGGTTCCTTTTCAGAGGTTACAGAAATGGAAAGTCCTTTAGCTACTTCAATAATGAAGTCTTGAAAGGACAAATCCTCTGGAGGAGACATTCTCCTTTTTGGAGAAGAGGGCTCCTCAGGAAGAGTAAAAGAGACATCAGCAGAATCATCTGAGGTATCAGAATCCTCAGAAGATTCAAAGTACCGCCTATTAGCTTCCAGAGATCGATACGCATACCGACCGGTATCGACATCGGGCGTACCGGGAACCGGATTGGTATCGAGAAAGCCTCCGGAACCGGAGACCGGAACCGGCATGCTACTGGAAGTAGATGCTCTGGGTACCGGTATCGGTTGTGGTACCGGAACCGGAGTCGGAACCGATTGTTGCGGTACCGAGGGCGTTGCAGCGTTAATGAAAGCCAGTATGGCTTGCTGCATGGATTGTACAGTAGTACCCATAGACGCCACAACTGCCTGGATGTCGGTACCGGTGTTGGCCGGTACCCCAGAGCAGTCTAACAGGTGATCGGTCGAGGCCGTGCCATCGATGTCAACCTGTAACCCCATAGGAGCAGCTTTGGAAGCCGGAGCTTCCCGCCGGGGTTGTTTGGCTGGGGCAGGGTCCTCAGGGTCAAACCCAAGGGCCTCTCGCTGCTTAGAGGGAGATTTGCCCTTTGAGGACCTGCCTGAAGAATGTTTGGTTACCTGAGATCCATCAGGAAAGGAAGACCTGGAGGATGTTGATGCTGAAGTATCCGTAGAAAACAGCATATGAAACTTGGCTGCTCTGTTCTGTAAGCCACGTTTGGACATCAGAGAGCAGGATGGACAATCCAGAATGGAATGGTCAGGCCCCAAACATTTAAGACACCATTCATGGGTATCTGTGACTGAAATAGTACTGGTACACTTGGTGCATTTTTTAAAACCAGAGGCTGGTTTCTCCATGAGGGAGAATCTGAGAAGGCCTAGAGGCCTCACAGAACTAACACACCAAGTGGGGAAAAAGGAATTATTATTATTATTTTTTTTTAAAGAAATAAAGGAAAAAAGACCGGCGGTACCGGTCCGGAATCAGGGAAGGCAGACACGCGGTCAAAGAAACAAATTAAAACAACAATTTCTTCAGCGGCGACAGGAACACGACCTGCTGACTCCGCGGAAAAAGAAGAACTGAGGAGAGTTGGTCAGGAAGGCGGGAAGGCAGCGCGCATGCGCTGTGGGAGGCCCCAAAAGCTTTCCTTTCTGGGAAGCTGGGGAGCTTTCCCGCGCAGGCTCCGTCGGTTCCGACGTACCCATATGTGAGGACTCATTCCTGCAGATAAAAAAAATCAAATGTATGCATTCAGTTTTATTCAAACTCTTGACAGAGTGTTTCTTTTTTTAGCCCACTGGGGAGGATGTTTACTGAAAATCACACTCATTAAGTGTTGCCACAGCATTTTTATTTATGTAGGCCACGGCAGTACTTAATGTGCATTAACTTTCATTAACATGCATTAACCTTTAGTAAACATGCATCTGAATGTACACGGGCTGTGACAGCTAGTGCATACTTTTAACCAAGCAGGGCAGGGAAATTTTCAAACCAGCAAATTACCTGGGAAAAGGACCAAAAAATTGTTCTCTGCACATTCATTTTGAGGGCAATTTTCAAACTGATCCATATTTCTGCAAAGTCCATGGGTACTTTTACTTTGGTCTTTACATCAGTTTTCAAAGTGAAAAACAAAGGTATTTTTATTTTGAGGACTACCCTAAGTACCCATAGAGACTTGCATTTAATTATTCTGCAGATACTTATTCTGACGTAACATACATAGTTTTGAGATTAACTTGTGTGTCATAAGCAAACACTGTTCTAATCCCACCTCCGCTAAATGTGGGTAAAAATATGCACATAAATTTACCCACACATAGGATAGATAATAAAAAAAAAGTTTGCACTGGCAAATGATCTGAATATTTCCTTCGCTATGAATTGTAGTTTTCTTGGGAATTATAGGCTAAAGATTAAGTTCCAGAGTGATGAATAAATACCCTCACAAATAACTCCTTAGCACCATTCAGCCATGTGAATTTATATCTCTGGGGTATACCCCAACAGAAGATAAACAAATCTAGATGATGCTATAATACAAGTTGCCAGTTTCTACATAGTAAGATTTTTCCCATGAAACCATACTTTAAAAAAAAGCCACTTAAATTCCTAAGGAAAGAAAGCACAGCTTCAGGAAAAATCAACACAAAATATTAAAGTCAACAGGCAATAGCAGGTTGGTGTCTGGTGCACAAAAGTAACTGAGAAACTAAGAACTATAGTAAATCAATCAATAGAAACGGTTCTTTTTTAAAAAAAGAATACATTATTTTTACAGCTTAAGGATGAGTAAAATATAATTTGAAGTATTCTTAATGATACATTATTCATATTCATCACACTTTCTTCACTCTAATGGCATTATACATTCAATTATAGAATGTCAGTTAAGCAAAGTTGCCTACTTGTAACTTATATCCTCCATGGACAGCTGAATAATCTGTCACAAGTGTGGATGATGTCATCTGACAGCACAGAGTATGGAATATTTACTAACCTGAGCTAGAAAGGCCTATTAAGTCTTTCTGCTCATGTGTAGCTGGCATTCTGGAGCTGCATGTTGGAAGGACCCCTCAGTCATATCTCAGAACTTACAAGAAAAACATCTGAAATCCAAGGAGAGATAGCAGAGTATATGCAATTATCCTCCTGCCCAAAGGGAACAACAGTTACAGGCAAGTGGATGCTTTTTTCCCCAAAAGTGAAAATCAATCACATGTGGGGTTTTCCAAGTTTACATAGAACATGACAGCAGAAAAAGACCATATGGCCTATCTAGTCTGCCCTTCCATATCAACTACTATAGTCCCCTTTTTTCCTTTAGAGATCTTCTCTGTTTGTCCCACTTATTTATTTAGCTATGCTTATATATCGCTTTTCACCAGGTCAAAGCGGTTTGTATTAAACAACAAGTGATACATCGAACAGGTCATAACATATTTACAGTTTGATAGTGGGTGCCGGGAAAGAGGGGAGGGTTGAACAATCAACATGATCACAACTTATTTATAATCTCGATTGGATAAACATCTTCCTAACTTATTTACAATTCCTCTTCATATCTCTGTCACTAATTTATTTTGTGTACAACGTAATTCGGTGTTGACTGGGTGTCTGTGCCAAAGTGTTCTCTGAATAAGTGGGTTTTTATTTGTTTCCAAAAGGAGAAGCGGTCCTTGTTTCTTCAGATTTTGGTTGGGAGAGAGTTCCATAGGGATGGGGCGTAGAGGTCAAATTCACAGGCACATGTTTGGTGACTGTGTTTTGTTCTTGCATTTGGTATGGTCAGAACATTGTTAGTGGTCTGCCTTGTGGATCTCCCAGAGTTTGGTTGTGGTAGGAGGGTGTGTAGAGGCGATGTTTGTTGTTGGAGTAGTGCTTTGTGAATCAGAAGTAGGGATTTATACTTGATCCGAGATTCCAGTGGGAGGATGTAGAGGTGCTTTAGTATTGGAGTGATGTGGTCAAACTTCCTTGCCCTTTGTATGACCCTGGCGGCTGTATTGAGGGCTGTCCGTAGAGGGTGGAGAGCGAGCGTCCTTGATATATCATATTTCAGTAGTCGAGGTGGGGGAGTGTCATGCTTGTAGTACTGATCTGAAATCCTGGGGGTCAAGGAGTGGTCCCATGCTTTCTTGAATTCAGATACTGTCCTGGTCTCTACTACCTCCACTGGGAGACTATTCCACGCATCTACCACTCTTTCCATAAAGAAATATTTCTGCATATTACTCCTGAGTCTATCCCCTTTCATGCTCATCTTATGTCCCCTCGTTGCAGAGCTTATTTTCAATCAAGAGAGGTTCTCTTCTTGTGCATTTATGCCATAGAGGTATTTAAATGTCTCTATCATATCTCCTCTATCCCGCATTTCCTCTAACATATACATATTAAGATCTTTAAATCTATCCCCATATGGTTTATGATGAAGACCACTGATCATTTTAGTAACCACCATCTGCACCGACACCATCCCGTTTGAAAGTGTGGCCTCCAGAACAGCACATAATACTCCAAATGACGTCGCACCAGAGACTTATACAGAGGCAGTATTGCCTCCTTTTTTCTGCTGGCCATTCTTTTCCCTATTCATCCAAGCATCCTTCTGGCTTTCACTGTCACCTTTTCTATCTGTTCAGCCACTTTAAGATCATCAGAAACAATCACTCTCAGGTCCCACTCTTCTTTCGTGGACGAAGTACTTTACCATTCTCTTGAATTTGTGCAGGCTAAATGCATGACCATGCATTTTTTAGCATTAAATCTCAGCTGCCAAATTCTCAACCATTCTTCAAGCTTAGCTAGATCCTCCCCATGTTATCTATTCCTTCCTGGGTGTCTATTGCAGATTTTGGTATCATCCGCAAAGAGGGGAACCTTGCCTGACAGCCCTTCTGCAATATCACTAACAAAGATGTTAAAAGGAATTGGACCAAGGATAGATCCCTACGGCACACCACTGGTAACATCCTTCTCCTCAGAGTGAGCTACAATTACCTGTACACTTTGTCGCCTCCCGCTCAACCAGTTTCTAACACAGTCAGTCAACTTAGGGTCCATCCTTAGTGTACTCAATTTTTTTATAAGTCACCTGTACGAAATGGTGTCAAAGGCTTTACTGAAATCTAAGTACATCACATCTAGGGCTCTCCCTTGGTCCAACTCTCTGGTCACCCAGTCAAAGAAATCAATCAGATTTGTCTAACAAGACCTAACTCTGGTAAACCCATGTTGCCTCAGATCCTGAAAGACATTGGACTCCAGAACCCTCACTATCCTCTGTTTTAGTGTTTCCTACTCACCACAGAGGTTTAGCGAGGTATTCTAATGCCCCCTATTCATACTGCGACAAACCACAAAAAGAGCTTTCAAAAGAATTATTTGAACAAAACTATGGTAAATATTAAAATGATTTCTTAAAACTGACTTACCAAACTTGTTGTCATGTTAAAAGTCAGTATCTAATCATAATAAAAAGAAAAAGTAGGCGCTGCACTCCATGTAGCTACTCAGTAGGCTTACAAATAGAGCTACAGATACCTGCCATAGTTTTTCCATTATGTGCTTTAACAATCTTTTGGAGACAAGCTTGCTTTAGTATAACCAAATGAGATCCCGTTTGAAATTCCATTTGCAATAGTATATTACAAACTGGAATGCAAGTCGTCTGTTAGGATCAAAAGAAATTAACAGGTTGAGTACATGGTCTTAAATGTTTTATTATGCTGATGCAAAAAGATGTTTTTGATCTAAAGTACGTAAGCTTGGTTTCTGCATAGAAAAGAAGGCAGGTGCAACACAACAGAAGCAGATATCACATGGGATGCAGAAACCAGTCTGAAACGTGATATCATGGAAAGACAGAGCCTTTATTGAACCCGACACAGGCCATGTTTCGCTACCCTTCGTCAGGGGGTTGTCCGGCATATACTCTGTTGAAGACCATTAAACCAGAAGGTCTTGTACCATACTGTTCTAAACTATTGGTAATCTGTAAACTCTTCTCGTCGGCAGCGGACGCTTGCTTCACCGTAGACTGTGAAAACACAATTGCTCAACCCCTGACGAAGGGTAGCGAAACACGCCCTGTGTCGGGTTGTCTATGGTTCAATAAAGGCTCTGTCTTTCCACGATATCACATTTCAGACTGGTTTTTAGAAAAGGCAGGCAGGCCACAGAATGAACTGAAGGAATGCTGAGATTGCTTACTGGCAGTGTCAGGACCTATCTGCTTGTGTGAGTGTTTACCTGCTGGAAATTGTCTACAAACTAGGGGAAAAGGGAGATAGCAATGTTCTTCACTTTTAAAAGGTGCTTTCCATAGACAACAGAACTGATAAGGCACCCAAATAGCATCATATGATAGTGCCATGATGGAACCGTTCTCCTTTACCTCAGAAATTTAATGTAAAATTCTGAGCATGCGTGGCCCTTTCCTATATGCCACTAGAAGGTTATCTACTGAGCCATGGTAAGCTGACAGGGCACCGATATGTACTCTTTTTGAGGAAGTTGGAAAACCAAGACAGTATAAATAATCTAAATACTGTAGTGTAGTTGTAGAAAGGCACAAGATAAAGTTGTGGCCACTGTCAAAGCACCATACCGAGAATCTTCTCCATATGAAAGCATATGCTCTTCTTGTAGAAGGCTTTTTGGCAGCTATTAAAATGTCCTACAATTAGCTGTTGTATACCAAGTGTCGAGACTAAAAAATGCAATATGTGCCTTCTAGTCATTGCTGACTTCTAGCAATCCAGCAGCTCCTGGGTTTTCTTGGCAGTGTGATTGGAAGTAGATTGCCAGGTCTTTCTTTCGAGATAATGGAGGGTTAAGTGACTTGCCCAAGGCCACAAGGAGTGCTAGTGGGAATCTAACCCTGGTCTTTTGGTTATGAAGCCAGTGCTCTAACCACTAGGCTACTTCTCCAAGACTAAGAACTTTTCAATTTCCAGGCTGTGGTGGGCTAAGATTTCAAGTCTGAGGGCGCCGGCCCTACTGCTGAATTATCAACTCTGGGAATTGGTGTAGTTTGTACGGAGGAAAGAATCTTTGTCTAAAGAAGGGGAAAAACAGTACTTCAGAGGCCAGAAAGGTACTATTAGAATCATGGTGACTTGGTTTTGTTGGGTTGTGAAGAACTCTCAAAATAAGAGGAATTGGAGGATAAGCACAGAAAAATGTCTAAGTCAACTAAACCACTAGAGTATCTGGTGCAACTTAGTGGGTTAAGAGTAGATTGGAGCAGAATAGAGGAAGCTTTGCATTCTCCTCACTGGCAAAAAGATCAACTTGTGAAACTCCTGACTCTTGAAACAGGGAATGTGGCAAGATCAGACTGAGAGACTATTTGTGAAACACACTGCTCAGTCAACCAATTGATTTTGTGGGCCTGGGATCTAGGCTTTCTTTTCTGAATGTGATTGGCTATGGTGTAATCCCACATTCTGACTGCTTCTTGACAGTCAGAGAACCTGCACCCCTTGATTGTTTGTATAAAACATTGCTACTTGATTGGCTGTCTGAATTAGTACAGAGGTTTGTGAAAGAGTAGTCTAATGGTTAAACCACTGGGTTCATAACAATGGAAGCCAGGTTTGCATCCCACAGCTGCTCCTTGTGATCTTGGACAAATCATTTAACCCTCTCTTATTTCAGGTACAAACTTAGATTGTAAACCCTCCAGAGACAGGAAAATGCCCACAGTACCTGAATGTAACTTACCTTGAGCTTCTGAGAAAGGTATGAGCTAAATCAAATTTCAATGTATAATAGTGCCTGAGCTCAATATGGTTGATATTACAAGTTGTCGTGTATCTTGATCACATTCCTTGTGGATGATGATGGACAAGACATGCACCTAGGCCCAGTTCAAGGCATCTGTAATGAGTAATAATTGATGCTGCCATGGGGCAACATTAGGTGTATTATAGCTATTTGATAAACCAAAGAGCAGAAAATCACCTAGACTGGATGGCATAAATCCCAGGGTGTTGAAAGAACTGAAATATGAGATTGCAGATCTACTTTTAGTAATCTCTGAACTATCCTTAAAATCATCTGTAGTACCTGAGGCTTAGAGGGTGGCCAGTGTAACACCAATTTTTAAAATGGGTTCCAGGGGTGATCCAGGAAACACAGACCGGTGAGCTTGACGCCTGTACTGGGCAAAATGATAGATCAAAACTACTGAACATGTAGATATTTATGGCTTAAAAGCAGAAAGCTCACATGGATTAACACTAGAAATCCCAAAGTGTGTCAATTGATGCAAATGCATCTTTGAAGTTGTATACCAGTGCCACTGCTAGAACCATGTCAGTCATGTTCCATGACTTTGTTAGCAAGGTCAAGATGTTCAAATATGTGCATCAAAAATGAATGACAGATGCACCACCTAGCGGGAAAATGAATTTATACCTAGAAGCCCCAAAGTACGTCAATTGACGCACTCAATTGTCTTGGATGCGTCAATTGACGTACTTTGGGGCTTCTAGGTATAAATTCATGTTCCCACTAGGTGGCGCATCTCAATCACTGTTTACAGTTTTACGCCGACATTACAAACAATAAACACACGATGACATCATGTAATGATGTCACATACTGCACGTATTTAACAAATAAGTAACTTCACATTAATTCACATTTGCATTTCATGCTAAACGCAGTCGTCGTGATAATGCGTCAATTGACGCACTCTGGGGTTTCTAGGTAAAATTCCTTTTGGGGCTTCTAGTGTTAAGCCAAGGAAAGTCTTGTCTCACTAATCTGTTATATTTTTTCGAAGGTGTGAATAAACAGGTAGATAAAGATGAACCAGATGATATAGTGTATTTGTATTTTCAGAAAGCCTTTGACAAGGTCACTCATGAGAGAATCTTGCGGAAATTAACAATTCATGGAATAGGAGGCAGTGTACCACTGTGGATTAGGAACTGGTTAAAAGACAGAAAACAAACAGTAGGCTTAAATGGACAATTTTCTCAATGGATACAGGTGAAGGACTACAAAAAGGGACTGCTATAGCTGGAGAGAGATTGCAATTGTAAATATTTACTTCTGGGAATTTTTCTAAATCTTTTGGAAAAAGGAATTTTTTTTAGATTTAAGCTGGTTAATCTGTGTAAATTAGAATCCAGTGTATTTGTTAAATCAGTCAGGGCTTAGTATCAGCAAAGAGCTTTTAGTTAAATTAAAAACTCAACAGGTGGCTTTCAGTTTAAGTTTAAAACCCAGCAGAGAGCTTTCAGTTTAAATTCAGAACCCAGCAGAGCTTTCAGTTTAAATCTAGAACCAAGCAAAGAGCTTTCAGTTGAAATGTAAAACCCATCAGAGAGCTTTCTAGTTTAAATTTAATAATCAGTAAGGGCCAATATCAGCAAAGAGCTTTCAGTTTATATTTTAAAACCCAGCAGAAAACTGCTAGTTTAAATTTTGTATTCAGTCAGGGCCTAGTATCAGTAAAGAGCTTTAATTTAAATCAAATCAGCATAAAAAGAAAAACAGGGTCAGTATTCTTTGAGCAATAAATTGTTTCTAGAGACCTTTACAAAGGGGCCTTCTAGATAGGAGGCAAGAGACCTGTGAAACTGTTTTAAACAGGTGTTAAAGCCAAGTGACAGATCAAAGGGGCATTTTAAAAGACTCCCTCTATCAAAGCAAGGGCTGTGTGAATCACCCAGGAAACAGTGTATTGTGTAGCAACCAGCTTTTAGTAAGTCTTCTATTAGTAATCTGTGAGCTATCATTAAAATCACCTATAATACCTGAAAGATTGGAGGATGGCCAATGTAATGCCAATTTTCAAAAAGGGTTCCAGGGGTGATCCGGGAAACTACAGACTGGTGAGCTTGACGTCAGAACCAGGAAAAATGGTAGAAACCATTATAAAGAACAAAATTGCTGAACATGTAGATAGTCATGACTTAATGGGATATCCAAAAAGCTAAAAGGTCACTTACAGAGTGAAAACACTTGTCAAAACAAAAAAATCACTCCAATCGTACCAAAACGAAAAAAGGTACGAGATGTCCAAAATACTTAAATATAACAAAAACTGAGACAACTTGCCATGAAGCTGTGTTTAATAGAATTAACGGTGAGGTGGTTGGGTCGGTCCTTGATGTAACAGGGCTTACAGAGTGAGGTTTTCCTTAGTCTTTGAGTTGATGCCCGCTGTTCTGAGGCCTTCCCTCCGTCTCTGTTTTTATTATATTTAAGTGTTTTGGACATCTCGTATCTTTTTTCTTTTTGGTATGACTTAATGGGAGACAGCCAACATGGCTTTAGACAAAGATGATCTTGTCTTACTAATCTGCTATGTTTTGTTTAAGGTGTGAATAAACAGGTAGACAAAGGCGAGCCGACTGATAGTGTATCTGGATTTTCAGAAAGCCTTTGACAAGGTCCCTCATGAGAGACTCTTGGCAAAATTAAAAAGCCATGGGATAGGAGGTATCGTACTATTGTGGATCAGGAACTGGTTAAAAGATAAAAAGTCGAGATTAGGGCTAAATGGCCTATTTTCCCAATGGAGAAAGATGAATAGTGGAGTACTCCAGGGAACTGTGCTGGGTATGCCACTTTTTAACGTCTTCATAAATGACCTGGCAATGGGAATAACGAGTGAGGTAATCAAATTTGCAGATGACACAAAATTATTCAAAGTTGTTAAAACTCATGGAGATTGTGAAAAATTGCAAGAGGGCCTTGATAAATTTTTTTATTTTTTATTTATGTATTTTATACCGCCCCTTCCAGAGATCAAGGGCGGTTTACATGTAACAGCTTAACAGTATTGTACACATTTGTATACATTTACATTGAACAGTAGAAATCAACTATTTACATTGAACAATAAAATTTAACTTTGTAAGGTATTAAGTAAAACAGTTAACTATTTACAATAAGTATTTACAATGGCTGTGTGTGGTGAGAAGGGCAAGTGTAGGGAGTTGGAATTTATTTCCTTTTATGCATAATTTCCTTTTATGTCGTAGGTGAGGGGTGCGGGGGGGGGGGGCAGACAGGGAGTTAGTTAGCGGGGGGTTAGGGGGTTTGTGTATGTGTGTCCATGTTTGTTGTGGAGCATGTTTTGGGGGAGTAAGGGATTTCAAAGTGCTCAGTGAATAGGTAGGTTTTTAATTCTTTCTTGAATTGGGAGAGGTCTTTTATGATGCGGATGTCTATTGGGAGGTTGTTCCAGAGCGTTGGAGCAGCGAACGTAAATGCTCTGGAGCTAGTGGTTTTCTTAGTCTTCTGGATATCTTTTGGTGTGATGAGGGAGTGGGCTGCGTTTTGTCTGCGGGATCTGGTTGTGGTTGGAGAGTGCAGTAGTGTAGATAGGTGTGAGGGGGCTATGTCATTTATGAGTTTAAAGGTTGTTAGGACGATTTTGTATTTAATTCGGCTGTTAATAGGGAGCCAGTGTAGTTCCTGTAGTATTGGGGTTACGTGATCTGTTAGGTGAGCTTTAGCAATTACTTTTGCACAGATGTTCTGAGCTCTTTGTAGAAGGTATGTGCTTTTTTGAGGAAGGCCTATTAGGAGACTATTGCAATAGTTGAAGTGAGGGGTGATCAGGGTGCTTACTACAGATCTAAAATCTTGTGTTTCGAGGAGTGGCCTAAGGTGTTGAATAGTTTTAAGTTTATAGAAAATGGTTTTTACTGTTTGTTTTATGTGTGGTAGCATAGTAAGTGTGTGGTCTATTATTACACCTAAGTATTTTACCTGTTTTCTAACAGGTATGGTAGTTTTGTTGATTGTAATTGCTTCCGGGTAAGTGTTTGCGGTCATAGTTGACCTTGTTACGAACATTGCTTCTGTTTTCCTGAGATTGATGCTGAGGTAGTTAGATTCCATCCAGGAGGACGTCTCTGCCATGCATTCAGATAGTGTGTCATAGGTGGGGTTTTTAGTATCTATGGGAATAGCAAGCATGATGTCGTCAGCGTATATAAAATGTTTAATTCTGTGTTTTTTAAATATGTTTGTTATAGGTTGCAGGTACAGGTTAAATAGGAGTGCTGAGAGGGCCGATCCTTGGGGTATTCCCTGTCCCTGGGGGAATGTTTCTGATGCTTGTTGGTCAATTTGGACGCGTATTAGTCTATGCGTGATGTAGGACTTGAACCATTTAAGGACAGTCCCGCCTATTCCTAGGTTCTCTAGTCTTTTGATCAGTGTATGGTGGTTGATGTTGTCGAAGGCGGCTGAAATATCTAAAAGAGGAGTAGGAAGCCTTGGTTGTTGTCATCTGTACCCCGGATGAGGAAGTCCATTAGAGTGATTAAGAGAGTTTCTACTCCATGGAAGGGGCGGAATCCAAATTGGTGTGAGTCAAGTGGTTTGTGTTCATCAATGTGTTCTTGTAACTGTAGTTGGATTGTTTTCTCTATTATTTTGGCTATGAATGGAATGCTGGCTATTGGTCTGTATGAGTTTGGGTCTTTTGAGTCAAGCTTACTATTCTTTATTATTGGTCGGAGTGTTGTGAGTTTTAAGGCATCAGGCATGGTGCCTTGTGAAAGGGATTGGTTGACTATGTGTTGTAAGTATTCAGCCAGTTCATCCTTTGTACACTTGATCCAAGACACAGGGCATGGATCAAGTGGGGAGGTTGTGGTGTTGATCATTGTTATGATCTTAAGGAGTTGTTTTTGATCTGTCAAATGAAAACTTGTCCATTCGTTAATGGTTTTGGTGCTTGTTGATAGTGGTGTCAGGGTGGTGGTTTTGTTTTTTAGTTTTTCTGCAAAATGTGTTGCTAGTGTTTGTACACTTATTGTTTGTTGTTTAGGTTCAGTGTTATTCGTTTTGGTTAGTGTTTTTACAATCGCGAATAACTCTCGGGGCGGTTGATGGCTGAGTTTATTACTTTAGAATGGTAGTCTCTTTTTGATTTGTTGATTGCATTTTTGTATCCAATAAGTAAGAGCATGTATTGGGATTTGTTTTCATCTGATTTTGTTTTTCTCCATCTCTTTTCTTGTTTCCTCAGTTGCTTTTTTAGTTTATTTAGCTCTTTAGTTTATTTAGCTCTTAGTTTATTTAGCTCTTGGAAGACTGGGCATCTAAATGGCAAATTAAATCTAATGTGGACAAGTGCAAAGTTATGCACCTAGGAAAGAACAACTCAAACTATGGTTACACGATGAAAGGTTCCACATTAGGAATCACCACCCAGTAAAAAGATTTAGGCATCATCGTGGATAAGATGTTGAAACCATCCGCCCAGTGTGCAGCGGCGGCCAAGAAAGCAAATAGAATGCTAGGAAACATAATGAAAGGAATGGAGAATAAAACAAAGGATATTATAATGCCTCTGTATTGTTCCATGGTGCATCTGCATCTTGAATTTTGAGTGCAATTCTGGTTGCCGTATCTTAAAAGGAAATAGCGTTATTAGAAAAATGTACAGAGCAGAGCCCCCAAAATAGTAAAGGGGATGGAAGGATACCCCTATGAAGAGAGGCTAAAAAGGTTAGGGCTCTTCAACCTGAAAAAGAGACGGCTGAGAGGAGGTATGATAATAGTCTTTAAATTAATGAATGGAGTGGAACGGGTAAACATAGATCAATTGTTTACACCATCAAAATATAGAAAGACTAAGGGTCATGCAATGAAGCTGTCCCCTAGTCTTTCTATATTTTGATGGCGCAAACAATCGATCTACGTTTACCCCTTCCACTCCATTCATTAAAATACTATTTAGTTTTTAAGATACGGCAACCAGAATTGCACACAATAATCAAGGTGCGGTCGCACCATGGAACAATACAGAGGAAAGCACAGTTACTTACCTGTAACAGGTGATCTCTGGGAACAGCAGGAATAAGTCTTCACATATGGGTACGTCGGTACCGACGGAGTCTGCATGGGAACGCTTCCCAGCGTCCAATCAGAACGCTTTTGGAAGCATCCCAACACGCCTGCGTGCTGCCTTCCTGCCTTTCCCAACTGCCTCTCCTCAGTTGAGTTTTAAAGCTGAGGCAAAGAGAGAGAGAGCAAGGAAGGGAAAGATAGAGATAGAGAAATACAACTCCTAGGGGAGGTGGGTGGGTTGTGAAGACTTATTCCTGCTGTTCCCAGAGATCACCTGTTACAGGTAAGCAACTGTGCTATCTCCAGGAACAAGCAGGAAAGAGTAGTTACTCACCTGTAACAGGTGTTCTCCAGGAGCAGCAGGAATCAGTCCTCACATATGGGTGACGTCGGCGCCGACGGAGCCCCCATGCGGAGCATTTCCCCAGCTTTCAAAGAAAACCTTTGGGAATTGCAGCACGCATGCGCGGTCCCCTTCCCGCCCAAGGGTGCCATCTTGCTCAGTCTGATGACATAGCTAAAAGAGAGCAAAAAATTAGCAAAATAAATCATATGACTGCAACTCCAAGGGGAGGGGGGAGGGTTGTGAGGACTGATTCCTGCTGCTCCTGGAGAACACGTGTTACAGGTGAGTAACTACTCTTTCTCCAGGACCAAGCAGGAAGTCAGTCCTCACATATGGGACTCCCCAGCTTAAGGCTACCGGAGACCTCAAGCCGAAAAAACCCCCATGAGCTCCCTCTAGCTCGTCAGTACGTAAGGAAGGAATCTTCTCTGAGAACGCCCCCGACCGGTAGCCCAACACCAGGGCCGGAGGGTAGGAGTTGCCTAAACTCCAAAGAGATTATGGAGTACTGCCTGTCCGAAAGCACTGTCCCTGCGGGACTCCCTCTCAAGGCAGTAATGGGCCACAAAAGTCTGGCTTGAAGACCAAGTAGCGGCCCGGCAGATGTCTGCCAACGGAACAGAGCGGAGATGAGCCACTGACGCAGCCTTCGCCCTGACACGATGAGCCGTGACTCGACCCTCCAACGAGAGGTCGGCTGCCCCATAAGCCCAGGCGATACAGTCAGCGACCCATATGGACAAAGTACGCTTGGAGACAGGTAGCCCCAATTTATTGGGGTCAAAAGAAACGAAGAGCTGAACAGCCCTCCGGTGCTCCCGCGTACGGTCGAGGTAGAAGGATAACGCCCTCCTACAGTCCAGGGTATGCAGGACCATCTCAGCCCGATTGGCATGCGGTCTGGGAAAGAAGGTCGGAGGAACCACCTCCTGATTGAGGTGAAAAGGGGAGACAACCTTAGGAAGAAACTTCGGGTGAGTCCGTAAGATTACCCTATTCCTGTAGAACCTAGTGTAAGGGGGATCAGACACTAGTGCCTGAAGTTCACTCACTCGCCTAGCAGAGGTAAGAGCTACCAGAAACAAGGTTTTCCAGGAGAGAAAACGGAGAGGGCAGGTAGCCATAGGTTCAAATGGCGGACAAGTAAGCCGCTGTAAGACCACATTGAGATCCCACTCAGGGGCTGGTGGACGCAAAGGAGTCTTAAGCAGGAGGAGGCCTCTGAGAAAACGAGCCACCAAAGGGTGGTTGGAAAGAGGCCTCCTGTCCACCGGTGAGTGGTGTGCTGAGAGAGCACTGAGGTGAACCCTGACAGAGTTGGACTTAAGGCCTAGATTGGAGAGGTAAAGCAAATATTGCAATACTACCGCTACCAAGCACGAGAAGGGATTCTCGCTGTGCTGAGCACACCATGTGGAGAATCTACGCCACTTAAGAGCGTAGGATTTCCTGGTGGATTGCCGCCTAGAGGCTAAGACGACGTCTTCCACCTCTCTAGGCAGAAGTAGGGGAGCCAGGATTACCCTTTCAGCAGCCAGGCCATCAGATGAAGGGACTGGAGGTTGGGGTACAAGAGAGTCCCCTGATCCTGAGACAGGAGATCATGCTGAAACCCCAGAGGAAGAGGGGTGTCCACCGCCAGTTGCAACAGGAGTGGGAACCACGGCTGCCTCGGCCACCTGGGGGCTATCAGAATCATTGAGGCCCTGTCCTTGAGGACCTTGAACAGTGTCCGAGACACTAGTGGCGTGGGAGGAAACGCATATAGTAGGCCTTGGGACCACGGAATCAGAAAGGCATCCGCTGCTACTCTGAGAGGATGCGGTTGTTTGTAACAGAATCTCGGGAGTTGCCGGTTCAGAGGGCTGGCGAAGAGATCCAGGTTGGGGAGGCCCCACCTGAGAAAGATCTGCTGAACCACCAATGGATTCAATCTCCATTTGTGTGGTTGCAGTCTGTCCGCCAGGTAATTTTCTTGACCGGGGAGGTAGACAGCCTTGAGGAAGATTCCGTGATTCACGGCCCAAGAACACAGCCGTTGTGCCTCCTGACAGAGAAGGAAGGAGCCCGTGCCTCCCTGTTTGTTCAAGTAGAACATGGCAACTTGATTGTCCGTCTGGACCAGTACAGACTGGTGAGACGTGAGGTGGGAGAAGGCTCTCAGAGCTAGGCGTATTGCCCGTAGCTCCAGGACGTTTATCTGCTGAGTAGCCTCCCAAGGAGTCCAGAGACCCTGAGTACATGCCCCTTGGAAATGTGCTCCCCAACCTAGAAGCGAAGCATCTGTCGTCAGCACTCGAGAATGCGGAGGGGATTGAAAATCCACTCCGAGTTCCAGATTCGGAAGATGAAGCCACCACTGTAGAGAGGAGACGAGCAGGGTGGATATTCTCACCGAGTCTGCAAGGCTCCCTGTGGCCTGATGCCACTGAGTTCGAAGGCTCCACTGAGCAGGCCGCATGTGCAGGCGGGCATTGGGGGTTACATGAACCGTGGAAGCCATATGGCCGAGAAGTCTCAGGAATTGCCTGGCGGAGACCAGGGAATTGCTGTGAAACTGCCTGACTACATCCATCAACCGGAGGGCCCTGTCCACTGGCAGAAAAGCCCTCGCCTGAAGAGTGTCTAGCCTTGCTCCTATGAATTCTAAGTTCTGGGACGGGAGCAAAGTGGACTTTGCGAAGTTTATGACAAACCCCAAATGCTGAAGCAGAGCCACAGTGCGAAGGATGGCTTGACTGGCCTCCTGGGAAGAATGGCCCCTTATGAGCCAGTCGTCCAGGTATGGAAACACAAAAAGACCTTGAAGCCTCAAGTAGGCCGCCACCACCGCCAGGCACTTGGTGAACACCCTGGGAGCGGAGGTTAGGCCAAAGGGTAGTACTCTGTACTGGTAGTGGTTTCCCCCCACAACAAATCTGAGATACTGTCTGTGGTCTGGATGAATAAGGATGTGAGTATAAGCATCCTTTAGATCTAAGGAGCATAGTCAATCTCCCTGCTGGAGGTAGGGCAGCAGGATTCCAAGGGTAAGCATCTTGAACTTTTCCCTCTCCAGGAACTTGTTGAGGTTGCGCAAGTCTAGGATGGGTCTGAGACCTCCTGTTCCTTTTTGGTACTAGAAAGTACCTGGAATAAAAGCCATGACCTCTCAGGTGGTGGGGCACCGGTTCCACAGCCTGTTCCTGTAGTAGACTTGCTAACTCCTGAAGGAGTAGGTCCCTGTGCAGAGGGAGTCTTGGAGGCTCCCCTGGAAAATAGGAGGGAGGTACCTGGTGAAAATGGAGAAGATAGCCCTTTTGGACTATATGGAGCACCCAGGTATCTGATGTGACGGCTGACCACCTGTGGGCAAAGTGGGCCAGCCGGCCTCCTGTGCTGATGTGAACCAGCTGAGGAGAAGAGGCTATGGTTGCTGAGTCAAAAACCCCCACCCTGCTGAGCAGGGGCCGGTGTTGGTGGCTTGTGGGCCTTCTGCCTATGGGGCCCATGACCCTGCCCCTTGGCCTGCTGACCCTGTTGGGGAGCTGCAGAGGCCTGATAATGAGGGTATGGTTTATAGGCAGATGACTTCCTTGGGTAAAAGGTCTTTTTTCCCGAGCCCTTCTTCTTCTGAGAAGGGGCAAAGGTTTTTCTGGACAGCCTAGTCCTGGGTCAGAGTCTCGGTCTCGAGTTCTACAGCCTTTTCAGCCATGGGCTTGCCAAAGAGGTTTTCACCTCATCTGGGGACATCGACCAACTTGTCCTGCACCCATGGCTCGAGGTCGGATGACTGAAGCCAAGCCTGTCGGCGGGCACCGATGCCGGCCCCGGCTACTCGGGCTGAAGCCTCAAAGCCATCGTAGGCTGCTCGAGAGATAAACTTCGAGCACTCTCGAATACCAGTGGACAAGGCTTGAAGGACTAGAAAGGGGGACTGTTACTTCTGGAGAGAAAACTGCAACTGTGAGTATATACTTCTGGTAATTTTCTAAAAAGAATTCTTTGTATTAAAGCTACTTAATCTGTGAACCCACTGTTTTTTGTTGGATCAGTTAGGGCCTAGTAGCAGCAATTAAAGTTTGAATTTAAAACACAGAGGAGAACTTTCTGGTTACATTTGGAACCCAGCAGAGAGCTTGTAGTATACATTTAATAGTCACTCAGGGCCTAGCATCAGAAAAGTACTTTTAGTTTTAAAACACAGAAGAGAGCTTTCTGGTTAAATTTAGAACCCAGCAGAGAGCTTGTAGTTTAAATTTCATAAGAAGTTAGAGCCTAGCAGCAGCTAAGAGCTATAATTTAAATCAAATCAGAATTTAGCTTACCTCAGCAGCACAAGACAGGGTACTGTGTAGCAGCCCTTTTTTAATAAGTGTTATTTCCCTCCCTCCCTCCCCACCCCTGGGATAATCATAGCTTTATAGGTACTTACACATCTTAAAAGACAGGAGGTGCTTTCAGGTGAAGCTCATTACCCAAATCAGTCATACACTAAGGACATGAGATTAATTAAGCTTCAGGTGAACAAGGTATATTAAACGTATTAGGTACAGTTTTATTGGTATAAATACCCATAGCAATCCCTAGTAAGTAAGAACTTAAAGATCTAGACACAAACTTAAAACTAAGATGCAGACAGCAGTCCAGCAGCGGGATGGGGGCTTTCCAGTCTTTTGCATTGAGTGTCACATGTATGATTTTCTCCCAGTTGGTGAGAGGTCTTACGTGTGCACTAGGTGCAAGGAGCTCTTTGCTCTCAGGGAACAAGTCCGTTCTCTAGAGGCTAAAGTAGCAGACTTGGAAAACATAAGACAGAGAGGTACATAGACGAGACCTACAGGGATATAGTCCTGAAGTCCCACCTCCAGTCTGGCAGCACCCCTGTTGCCATGGAGGAGAGAGGTCACGTGACAGGAGAGCATCACCCTGGTGTGGCAGGAAGTGATCCTGTAACTAGGACCTGTCCTCCAGGTGATGTAAAACCCTCTCGCACCGAGGAAGTTTCTCCAGGGCCATGTGCCCATGAGGGAAGGGTTAGGACAGCCGTTATGGTGATTCGATCATTAGGCATGTAGATAGCTGGGTGGCTGGTGGACGTGAGGATCGCCTGGTAACATGCCTGCCTGGTGCGAAGGTAGCGGACCTCACGTGCCACCTAGATAAGGTCTTAGATAGTGCTGGAGAGGAGTCTGCTGTCGTGGTACATGTCGGTACCAATGACATAGGAAAATGTGGTAGGGAGGTTCTGGAGGCAAAATTTAGGCTTTTAGGTAGGAAGTTGAAATCCAGAACTTCCATGGTAGCATTCTCCGAAATGCTTCCTGTTCCATGCGCAGGACCCAAAAGGCAGGCAGAGCTCCGGAGTCTCAATGCGTGGATGAGACAATGGTGCAGAGATGAGGGTTTTGGATTTGTTAGGAACTGGGGAACATTCTGGGGAAAGGAGGGGCTCTTCCGAAGGGATGGGCTTCACCTTAACCGGGATGGAACCAGGCTGCTGGCATTATTAACCTTTAAAAAGGAGATAGAGCAGCTTTTAAACTAGATATTAGGGGAAAGTCGACAGTCGCCCAAGAGCGGATGGTTTGGAAGAATGTATCCTTGAAGGATACTACCAAAAGCAGAGAGGTTCCACAAAAGAGTAAAGTAGCCCAAATGCCCTCAAGAATGGAGCAGACAGAGCTTAATGATCCCAATTTACCCATGTCTAACAATAGCCAAATTAACATGAATAAAATACATTCTCTAAAATGCTTGTATGCAAATGCTAGAAGTCTAAAGAATAAGATGGGAGAGTTAGAATATATAGCACTAAATGAAAGGTTAGATATGATTGGAATATCAGAGACATGGTGGAAGGAGGACAACCAGTGGGACACTGTGATACCTGGGTACAAACTATATCGTAATGACAGAGCTGATCAAATTGGTGGAGGGGTTGCGCTCTATGTTAGAGAGGGCACTGACTCAGAAAGGATTAAAGTTTTGCAGGAAACAAAATCTGCTGTAGAATCAATATGGATTGAAATTCCATATAAAAGAGGGAAGGCAATGGCAGTGGGGGTGTACTATCGAGCACCTGGCCAGAATGACCAAATGGATGATGAAATGCTCCAAGAAATCAAGGAAGCTAACAAAAGTTACAGCGCAGTAATAATAATGGGTGATTTCAATTACCCCGGTATCGACTGGGTCAGTGTCACGTCAGGACATGCTAGAGAGATAAAGTTCCTAGATGACAGAAATGACTGCTTCTTGGAGCAGCTGGTTCATGAACCAACCAGAGGGGAAGCCATATTAGACCTAGTCCTTAGTGGAACACCAGATCTAGTGCAAGAGATAAGGGTGTTGGGGCCACTTGCCAATAGTGATCATAGCATGATCGCCTTTGATTTAATTAATGGAGGAGGGATAGTAAGGAAATCCACAGTACTACCTTTTAATTTTCGAAAGAGAGACTATGATAAAATGAGGAAAACAATTAAGAAAAACCTAAAAGGAGCAGTTGCGAAGGTTAAAGACGTACATCAAGCTTGGGTGTTGTTGAAAAATACTATCTTGGAAGCCCAGACCAGCTGTATTCCACGCTTTAAGAAAAGTGGAAGGAAGTCCAAAAAACTGCCAGCATGGTTTAAAGGTGAGGTCAGAGAGGCTGTTGTTGCCAAAAAAGCATCTTTCAGGAAAAGGAATAAAGAGCCAAACGACGAAACCTGGAAACAGCACAAGCACTGGCAAGTCAAATTTTTATTTATTTATTTATTTAGTATACATTTGTATACCGCTACTTCCAGCGATCAGCAGCGGTTTGATTACAGATTGGAAATTGTCAAATCATGACAGGAAATTTTTGAGGTATAAACACATTGATTAGACAGGAAAGCACAGCACACAGAGAATTATTTTACAGGGAACATGGGCTATGGAGGGTTAAGTGGCTTGCCCAAGACCACAAGGAGCACCTGTGGGACTAGAAACCCCAGTCCTTCCGGCCCAAGGTTGCTGTCCTCTAGTGGGATTTGAACCCCCGACCTTCCGGCCTGAAGTACCTTGCCCCAACCACTAGGCCACTCCTCCACAAGGCATTGATAAGGCAGGCAAAGAGATAATTTGAGAAGAAGCTTGCTGCGGAAGCAAAAACGCGAAATAAAGACCTTTTCAAGTACATTCGTAGCAAAAAACCTGTGAGAGAGTCAGTTGGTCCATTAGATGATAAAGGGGTTAAAGGAGCACTAAGAGGCGACAAGGCGATAGCGGAGAGACTGAATGAATTCTTTGCTTCGGTCTTTACTGAGGAAGATGTAGGGATGTTACCCATGACTGAAGTGGCATTTAAAGGTGCGGAAGAATTGAAGGAAATATCGATACATCGGGAAGATGTATTACAACTATTAGATAAACTGAAGAGTAGCAAATCACCTGGGCCGGATGGTATACATCCAAGGGTGGTGAAAGAACTGAAATATGAGATTGCAGACCTGCTATCAGTAATCTGTGAACTATCATTAAAATCATCTCTAATACCTGAAGATTGGAGGATCGCCAATGTAACACCAATTTTTAAAAAGGGTTCCAGGGGTGATCCGGGAAACTACAGACTGGTGAGCCTGACGTCAGTAACGGGAAAAATGGTAGAAACCATCATAAAGAATGAAATTACTCAGCATGTAGATAGTCACAACCTAATGGGAGACAGCCAACATGGCTTTAGACAAGGAAGATCTTGTCTTACTAATCTGTTATGTTTTTTTGAAGGAGTGAATAAAGAGGTGGACAAAGGTGAGTCGGTTGATATTGTGTATCTGGACTTTCAGAAAGCCCTTGACAAGGTCCCTCATCAGAGACTTTTGGCAAAACTAAAGAGTCATGGGATAGGAGGCAGTGTACTATTGTGGATCAGGAACTGGTTAAAAGATAGAAAGCAGAGGGTAGGGCTAAATGGCCAATTTTCCCAATGGAGAAAGGTGAATAGTGGTGTACCCCAAGGATCTGTGCTGGGTCCGCTGCTTTTTGACATATTCATAAATGACCTGGAAAGTGGAATAACGAGTGAGGTTATCAAATTTGCAGATGACACAAAACTATTTAAAGTTGTTAAAACCCATGAGGATTGTGAAAAATTGCAAGAGGATCTTGATAAGTTGGAAGACTGGGCATCAAAATGGCAGATGAAATTTAATGTGGACAAGTGCAAGGTTATGCACCTAGGGAAGAACAACCCAAACTATGGTTACACGATGCAAGGTTCCACATTAGGAACCACCACCCAGGAAATAGATTTAGGCGTCATTGTGGATACCATGTTAAAACCCTCAGCCCAGTGTGCAGCGGCGGCCAAGAGAGCAAATAGAATGCTAGGTATGATAAGGAAAGGAATGGAAAATAAAACAAAAGATATTATAATGCCTCTATATCCTTCAATGCTGAGACCGCACCTTGAATATTGTGTGCAATTCTGGTCGCCGTATCTTAAAAAGGATATAGCGATTTTAGAAAAGGTTCAGAGAAGAGCCACCAAAATGGTAGAGGGGATGGAAGGATACTCCTATGAGGAGAGGCTAAAAAGGTTAGGGCTCTTTAACCTGCAAAGGAGACGGCTGAAGGGAGATATGATAGAAGTCTATAAATTAATGAATGGAGTGGAAAGGGTAAACGTAGATCGATTGTTTACGTTATCAGAATATAGAAAGACTAGGGGACATGCAATGAAGCTACAGGGTAAACTATTTAAGACTAATAAAAGAAAATATTTTTTCACTAAGCGTGTAATCAAACTCTGGAATTTGTTACCGGAGGATGTAGTAAAGGCTGTTAGTGTAGCTGGGTTTAAAAAGGGTTTGGACAAGTTCCTGGAGGAAAGGTCCATAAAACATTATTAAGAAGTGACCGAAGATATCAATGCTTGACCCAGTACAAGCATTGTGGAACTTGTGTCTCTTGGGGAAATTGCTAGGTACATATGACCTAGATTGGCCACTGTTGGTGGACCTTGGTCTGACCCAGTATGGCATATCTTATGTTCTTAAGGCTTGGAACTGCTGCAAAGGTTCCTCGGAGAGACCAGCAGAGAACCCGGCAATCTCCTTTGCCAGGTCTCGGAGATACATGCCCATTTAGAGCTGGTAAGTCTGGACACGGCAAGCAAGCATAGAGCCCTGGAAGCACTTCTTACCGAGGGCATCCAGGTTGCGGGCCTCCCGGCCGGGAGGTACCGAGGAGTGCATCTTCTGACTTTTCAGTCGATGCATGGCCGATTCCACAAACATGGAGTGGTGCGGTAATTGTGCCTTTTGGAACCCGGGGCTCTTGCGGACTCGATAGATGGAATCGACCCGCTTGCTTAACACCGGCATCGAGGCCGGGGTCTCCCACATGCGGAAGAGCAGCCGCTCCAGCATCGGAGGAACCGGTACAGTAAAGGCCTCCTTCGGGAGAGAGACATACTGGAGGGCCTCGAGCTCCTCGGCTCGAGGCTCCTCCTCCGGATCCGCGGGGAAGGCCAAGGCCTTGGCCATATCCCGCACGAAGTCCGAGAACTGGGTATCCTCCGGTGGGGACCGTCTCCGAGGTTCGGACTCTGGCGAGTCCGATGGGACACACCGAGTCCAATAAATGTCGGGTGACTCTTCGTCCTCCGTCTCCCAGCCCGACTCCTCAGAGGAGGAATCGAGCGGCTCTGGTCGGGCGGGCTCCGATGCCATCCGCCCCGACGCCGAGGGTACCGGTGTCGACGACTTCAGTCCCAAACGGGAGGCCGAGGATCGACTCGAGCCGGCATGGACTCGAAGATTGGCTCGGCCTCCGGGGTTGACTTGGATGTCGAGGTTCCGGTGGTCGGGGCAGATGCACTGGTGAGACCGGCGATCAATGCCCGCTGCTGTTCCATGAAGGCAGCGAGGCTGCTCTCCAAGGCCGTCAACCTGAGTCCGAGCTCAGGAGACCCAGCAGCCCCCGACTCGAGCCCCGACGGCGTCGGGCCCGACGTCTGCTCCCCTGGAGGAGAGTCCACGAGGACTACAGCACTCACGTGTCCAGGAGACTCCATCTTGATACGAGGATGTTTGGCAGGCCTCTCCGACTCCGAAGACCCGGGACGGCTATCGGGGCTATGCGACCTGACCCTCAAGGAACCAGGAGCGTCTACCGACGCCGCCCTCGCAGGTTTCTTCTTCCTCCGATGTTCCCACGAAGGAGACCCCCGCTCAGAGGAACCCCGACGCTGCTCAGGGCCGGAGTCCCGAGACGTCGAGGCCTCTGACGAGGTCCGGGCCCGTCCGGACGCGGAGTCAGATAAAGATCCTATCCTTCTGGTGCTGCCGACTCCTCAACGCCTTCGAGGACATTTTGCCACACGGACCACAGATCATCGGGTCATGATCGGGTCCGAGGCAGCAGTCATGTGTGTAGGAAAGAGATATAAGTTTCTTACACCGATCACACTTTTTAAACCCGCTGGTAGCCATCGGGGGAAAAAGGGCCCCTGCGAGGTCAAAAGACCGGGCTGCCAGTGAAAAAAGAAAAATGGCACGAACGCTAGTCACAAAGGACAAAAACCGAAAAAGAGAGAGTGGACTCGATACCGGCTTATCGGGCCAAGGCGGGAAAAGGATCTGGCGTCGAACCGAAGAAAAAAGAAAAAATAGGGAAATCAACTTTTTCCTCGGGGAAAAACGAACTACGTCCGTCGGGCTCCGCGGAAAAAAGAAGACTGAGCAAGATGGCACCCTTGGGCGGGAAGGGGACCGCGCATGCGCGCTGCAATTCCCAAAGGCTTTCTTTGAAAGCTGGGGAAATGCTCCGCACGCGGGCTCCGTCAGCGCCGACGTCACCCATATGTGAGGACTGACTTCCTGCTTGGTCCTGGAGAATGAGTCTTCACATATGGGGACTCCGAAGCTGAGATGCCCAGAGGGAGTCCTAGCATGTTGCGAGTCTAGAAAGAGCCATGCTATTCCTCAGGACCTCAGGCATCCTGTGGATGGAGGGTAGGAGCTGAATACAGAAAAGGAGCTGTGGAACAGCTGGGCTAGAACAGGGCTTCTAAAGAGGAAGGTCCTGTATAGAGGGCATTTTAGTAGTAAAATATTGTAATATGGGCCTCCCTTGTTGGCATTGCAAAAGTCTACTGAGGTTCATATGGATCTGTTAGAAGAGCCAGTGAAGAACCTTAAGGAGTATCTCACTGAGAAGTAGAGGTAATAAAAGTAGAAAAAACAAGTGGAGGTCAGAACCCTTCAGGGTGAGAAATAGCCCCAGGGGAAAACTGGGGTAGTATAAGAGGTAGCGCTTCAGTGGAAGAGGCAGAAGGTACTATTAGAGAAAGCTTAAGCTGTTTTGGTCCAAAACAGTACAATCGTAGGACCAAAGAAAAATGAGTCTGACCCAACTGGACTGGCAATGGAATCAGTCCATGTAGGAGAGAAAGGGTGTGGAGACCCTTGTATCTGATAAGAAGTAAGGACAGACTTAGGAAGCGCTAAGCTTTAGATTAACTGAAGCTCTGCAATGTCTTTCCTAAATGGGGTCAATTAGGAAAGAAAACGGTACATGGAGAGCTTCAGAGGTACCTAACCCTGAAAGGTTATGGTAAGGAAAAAGTTTGTTAATTACCACAGGAAGTGGTTATATGTGTAGAACCCTAAGTATGCTGGTACAGCATTGATAGGGGTAGTGCCCATCTGTCAGGATCATATAGGAATGTATGGATATCTGAATCTAAACAGACAGATAGATAAGTATGTGGATACATATCTACCTAAAAGATATATCTCACTATATCTCACTATATATATATATATATATATAGAGAGAGAGAGAGAGATATGTATGGGCAGAAGATACACAGATATATATGTATATATATACACATATATGAATATGTAGGCATATAGACACATGTCTCCAGGTATGTGGATGGAGAGATGTCTATAGAACTAGATCCCCCTAGGGATATGGGGAGAGAGAAAGATTCATCTAATAGCAAGAAGGTTGATACCTGCTTGAATAGATGCATAGAGAATCTTCTTTCCCTGGTTATGACTGGCAGAGTCAGAGGAATGGTCTCCCTGGCAAGGAGTCTAGATTCCTTTCAGAATTTGAGCTCTTGAATAACCAGGATGGCCTACGTGAAAAATGCAGAGGATAACTTCAGTCTGCAGGCAGCAAGTCCAGATCTCTCCAGAACTGCAGTATAGAGAATGGATAGAGGACGCCACTGGAGGAAGATACCATAGTGACCCGCCTATGAGGGCAAGATGGGTATCAGGCATCCTTTAGCTGCCACTGAAAGTAAATTATCTCTGACGAGAAGACCAAAGGAGATATGGGCCAAGCCAGGGAATTGGCCATTCTTTAGGTTTTCACCTGATGAAAGGCCTGAGTCTTATGTCTCAAAAGAAATTTAAGATGAGATGGTAAGGGTAGGGAATACCTGCCAGTCATGGAAACCTGACTGGGGAAATCCCTCCTAACCATTTGGGGTTATCTGCTAGGCAAGGTATTAATGCTCTCTAGCAAGGGCCCATAGTGCAAAGCTACTCTGTAGAGTTGCAGAGAGCATGCTGCAGGTTGGTTAGAAGAAAAACTGGCTGTGTAAAGCCAGTGGGTAACAAACTATTCTGCCAAGGACAAGGGGGCGAAGAATAGAAGTTAACCAACCAGTCTGTGAAAATAGGGTTTTCCAAACGAGGTTGATAACCTGTTTGGGGTTTAGCACTGAGGCTAGAAGGATTGCTAGTGGAGGGGAACCCCTGGTTGTGTGGTGAACAGAACCAGTGGCTTAATCACTAGGAATTGCTGTATCTGCAGCAACTACCAGGGCAGCGGAAGGAAATTTCTTTTGCCCTCCTTTTTTCGACTGGGAAAAAGAAACAGACCTAGTAGGACTTCCTATTGTCTGATGAGCTGCCCTAAGGTAATAAAGGGGGAGATAACTCTAGAAAGGAGAATCCCCCTGTGGAACAGGTAGAGGACCATAGGGGCTTACCGTGTAAAAGAGCCACTCTTACAAATCAAATGTTGTAGTAAGAGGGAGGTAAGACAGAGTTGAAGGAGACTGACTATGCAGGAAGTCTCTGAAAGGTAAGATGATACATGCCGGTACAGGGAAACAACTGTCTTATTGATAGTTGTCACTTCTCTTTTCCCCAAAGAGGAAGAGAAAACCTGTTAAGTATGGGCATGATCATCATAAAGACTCTTAGAGTAAAAGAAAAGATGTCTCATGAAGAGATATCTAGAAAAGGTTAGGATAAAATTAGTGCAGATACTTCAAGTGAAAAGAAGCAGATTGCCACTCTAACCACCAACCAAGAGGGGTAATGATGATCTATTTGAAACCCTGCGACTGCTGGGTTTGCTAACCCTGTTGAGGTTGTGGTTTCTTCAGACCAGGGCGATGTTTCCCTTGTTTGGGAACATCTGTATGATGGGCAGAAGATGGATAAAACGAAGAAAGTTTGGTAGGACATTTCCTACCAACTGGGAAAGAGGAAGGCGTAGAACAGCCTCTGGAAACAGGAATGTCAGTGGTTAACTGAGCAAACTGGAGCAAAAACTCCTTGTTAAAGAGATTTTCTCTAGTGCAAGGAGTATTTCCCAGTCTTTCTTGTGCCCATCTGTCCAAGTCTGAAGCCTGGAGCCAGGCTTTACGTCGTGCCCCTATAGCTATAGCAGAAGTTCTGCTAACAGACTCAAAGGAGTCTAGAGAAGCACGAGTAAGGAACCTAAAGATATTTTGAGCATGACTAACCAGTAAGGAATAGTCTGTAGTTTTGGGCTCTTGAAGAAAAGGAGTCAAAAATAGTAATTTCTTTGTGATCTCCTCAAGAGATAAACCCATATAGAAAATCTATGAGAGAATTCTTGCTGAAAGCATGGATGCCTGGAAGGTTTGGCGTCCAAAGGCATCTAAAGTCTTAGAGTCATGACCTGGCGGATAAGAAGAGTGCTTTTTAGTACTCTTCACCCGCCTCATTGCTGATTCTACAACAATGGAATGATGAGGAAGTTGAGTCCTTTGAAACCCTGGAGAGGGGGGCACCTGATATAGAAGATCAGTTGCTCTAGAAGGTGGGGGTACCTTTAAAGGAGCTTCCCACATTCGTAGAAGGAGATCCTGCAAGGAATAATGCAAAGGAAGCATAATGTTCTCCTTTCCTCTCCCAGGAATATACAGGGATTCTGTATTCCCTTGTGTAGGATCCTGTCCAGGTATAGAAATGGCAAGTGATTTTGCCATATCCAGGAGAAAAGCCTGAAAAGAACAATCCCCAGAGGGAAATTCTTTTGGATAGGCTAGATCTGTTGAAGAACTAGCATTAGCACCGAGGGATCTATCCAACTTTATAGGAATATAAGATCCTGAATGGTGGAGTATGGGATCCTTAGAGGATGGTCGCCGGTACCGCAAGAGGTCGGGACCAGCAACAGTCGGTAGCACATAGTCCATGCTAGGGATCGATTCCAAACTCGGTATCAAGGGAAGCGAGCCGGATGAGAGAAGCATGGAAGGCACCGACAGCAATGGTAATGTAGATACTGGTACCGACTTTGGTACCGTATCCGATACCGGTGGATGAAGGCAAGCCGGTGACAACTCTAACGGTATCGAAGAAACCGAGAGTGCCGGACATGGATCATCGGAACCGTGCCTTCGGTACAGTCTGGTGTTGGTACCAAGGCGAGTCGGTACCCAGTCCTCCAGACTGAAGATCGATTCCAGACTCGGCATCAAAGGAAGCGAGTCTATCGATGCACATCTGGAGGGTACCGACGTCGGTACTAGTATCGGTACCAGAATTGATACCGATACTGGAAGGTCGGTCTGCAGCGTATCCAACGGCCCCGTAGGTACCGAGGACGCCAGACTACGATCCTTGGTGAGGAATGTTTCATCCAACACCATTGCCGATGCCGGGGTATCGGCTCAGGAACAACCAGAAACCCCACACAGGCTTTGGAGGCCGAAGACTCCCACTGGGGTTTTAAAGCCAGTGTGTTCTCGAGGGCAAGGCCAAAGGCATCTCTATGCTGTGCATGAGATTTACCACTCGAGGACTGGCTAGTCTTAAAAGACTGTTTTTGGGTTACCTGATCCCGTGTAGAAGAGATGGTCGGTGCCCTGAAGTTGGATGGGAACCGCGTATTGAGGGGAACTCGATGCTGAAGACTTCTTCCCACAATACTATTGCAGGAGGGACACTCCGGAGGAAAATGGTCAGGACCCAAGCAGGTTAGACACCAATTGTGAGTGTCTAAAATTAATTTTGTACCGCCACAGTTTGTACATTTCTTGGGGATAGTGGCTGGCGGTTCCATGAAGGAAAGTGGATAGGCCTAGCAGGCCTAGAAAACCGTGAGGCACTAAGAAGGAAAAAGTATTCCTTAAAAAGGAAACATTTTACAAGAAAAGAGAAAAGAAACACCGGCGGTACCGGTGGCGTCGGGGAAGGCAGACGCAACCACAAGAAAACCAAAAAATAAAAGAAGAATTTTCTGCGGTGACAGCAGGACGTCCTGCCGGCTCTGCGGAAAAACGAAAACTGAGGAGAGGCAGTTGGGAAAGGCGGGAAGGCAGCACGCAGGCGTGTTGGGATGCTTCCAAAAGCGTTCTGATTGGACGCTGGGAAGCGTTCCCGCTTAGACTCCGTCGGTACAGACGTACCCATATGTGAAGACTCATTCCTGCTTGGTTCCTGGAGATTTATAATATCCTTTGTTATTCCCTTTTAAGACTATTAAGAGAAAATATTTTTTCATTCAACATATAATCAAACTCGAAGTCATTACTGGAGGATGTAGTAAAAGCAGTTAGTATAGCCCGGTTTAAAAAAGGTTTGGACAAGTTCTTGAAGGAAAGGTCCATAAACCATCATTAAATGGGACCCGGGAAATCCACTGCTTGCCCCAATACAAGCATTGTGGAACCTATGTCTTTTGGGGAAACATAAGTACTTAAGATATGCCATACTGGGTCAGACCAAGGTCCATCAAGCCCAATATCCTGTTTCCAACAGTGGTCATTCAAGTCACAAGTGCTACTTGTGACCTAGAATGACCATTGTCGGGAACAGGATATTGGGCTTGATGGACCCTGGTCTGAACCAGTATGGCATATCTTAAGTACTTATGTTCTTATGTGAATAGTGAAGTACCTGAGGGATCTGTGCTGTGCCTGCTGATTTTTAACATTTATAAATGACCTGGAAATGGGAAAAACAAGTGAGGTGATCAAATTTGCAGATCAAACAAAATCATTCAAAGTTGTTAAAAAGCAAGTGGATTGTGAAAAATTGCAAGAGGAACTTGAAAAATTGGGAGACTGAGTGTCCAAATTGCAGATTAAATTTAATGCGGACAAGTGCAAGGTTATGCACCTAGGTAAGAACAATCCAAACTACAGTTAAATGATGCAAGGTTCCACATTAGAAATCACACTCAGGAGCAGGATCTGGACATCAGCTGTAGCCAAGAAAGCAAATAGAATGCTAGGAATCATAAGGAAAGGAATAGAAAATAAAAACAAGGATATTATAATGCTTCTGTATTGCTCCATGGTACAACTGCACCTTGAATATTGAGTGCAATTCTGGTCACCATATCTTAAAAAGGATATAACAGAATTGGAAAATAGAGGTCTATAAAATAATGAATGAAATTGAACAGGTAACTGTAGATCGGTTGTTTACTCCTTCAAAAAATAGAAAGATTAGGGGATGCACAATGAAGCTACAATGTGGCACATTTAAGACTAATAAGAAAAAATATTTTTTCATTCAATGCGTAATCAAACTCTGGAAATTCATTACTAGAGGACGTAGTAAAAGCTGTTAGTGTAGCTGGGTTCAAAACAGGTTTGGATGAATTCGTGGAGAAAAAGTCCATAAATCAATATTAAAGAGGACTGGGGAACTCCACTGCTTATCCCTGTGACAAGCAGTATGAAATGTGAATACCTTTGGGAACCTGCCGAGTACCTGAGACCTGGAATGGCTACTGCTGGAAACAGGATACTGGGCTTGACGGACCCTTGGTCGGACTCAGTATGGCATATCTTATGTTCTTATGGGGCAAAAGGGACTCCTAGTAGTAAGCTTGACTTTGACAGTCCACAACTATAGTTGAGGCATAGTCTAGGTGGTGGGTAAATGACTGAGGATAATGGTTAAGAGTGTCTATTCCATGGGATTTTAGATCCCACTGTAGTCTTCACATTTTTAATTGAGTTAATAGGACAACATGAACCTCTGCCACCATATGACCCAATATTTGCAAGTTTGCTGTTGCTGTGACTCTGAATAATAATGGCACATACATGGGAGATGAGCTTTTGAATCCTGTCTTCTAGAAGGAAAGCTTTCAATTGAAGAGGGTCAAAACCACACCTATAAAAGAATGATTTTGGCATAACAGAAGATGGGTTTCTGAAGTACATGAGAAAACCCAGAGACCGAATATGAGCAATGTTTTTGTGCAGAAGCATTAAAGCTTGAGATTTATTACTGCTTATTGAGGTGCATCACTACCACTACAAGGTATTTTGAAAACACCATCAATGCCAATGACTCTCCGAATAGGGAGACACTGTATTGGCAATGAATGGACTGAAGGAGAAATCTGAAGTATTTCTTTTATCGTGGGTGTATTGGGGATGCGAGTATAGGCATCTTTCAGGTGCGTACACATCTAATCTCCTTTGTTGAGCAGGGAGAGAAAGGAGGGGGAAGGATAAAGTGTGGTTACTCACCTGTAACAGGTGTTCTCCAGGGACACCAGGAATCAGTCCTCACATATGGGTGATGTCGACGCCAATGGAGCCCGTGCGGAGCATTTCCCCAGCTTTCAAAGAAAGCCGTTAGGACATGCTACCATGCATGTGTGGTCCCCTTCCCACCCAAGGGTGCCATCTTGATTAATCAGATAACATAGCTAGGACGGCAGTAAGAAATAAAACAAGGTAGGGAGGCAACTCCCAGGGGAGAAGGGAGGGTTATGACGACTGATTCCTGCTGTCCTTGGAGAACATTGTTACAGGTGAGTACGCTTTCTCCAGGAACAAGCAGGAAGTCAGACCTCACATAGCTCCAGAGGACCCAACCATGACAGCACCAAAGGCGACCCATCGGATAACCGTGAGTTGCAGAAGATGAGTCCCCACCGGGAGACTCTGCAAGACCCTAGCGTCCAGCGACACTATCACTCTGGTAGCCTGAACATAGAAGGGTCAGAGGACAGGAGTTGCCTTAACCCTGAGAATATTATAGAGTACTGCCTGGCCAAAGGCACTGTCCCTGCGAATGTGTGAACGGAAGACCATGTGGCGGCCTTGAACATTTCTGTCATCGGCACTGAGCGGAGGTTGGCCACTGACGCGGCCATCACCCTCAAGTGATGCACTATGATCCGGTGCTCAAGAGAGACTAGCTCACTCATAGGCGAGGGCAATACAGTCCACCACCCAAGTGGACAGAGTTTGCTTACTCACAGGGAGCTCCAGTCTTCTGGGGTCATAAGATACTAAAAGTTGAGGGGCTTTTCAATGGGTCTGAGTCTGCTGCAAGTAGAAGGACAAGGCCCGCTTACAATCCAGCATATTAAGTATTAGTTCCTCCCTCACACGTGAGGCCGCGGGAGGAGGTGGGGAGGATAACTTCCTAGTTGAGGTGGAAAGGGGACACCACCTTTGGGAGGAATTTTGGGTGTGTGCGGAGCACCACCCTGTTCTTGTAAAACCTGGTATAGGTGGGGCTGCCACTAGGGCCTGGAGTTCGCTCACTCTTCAAGCGGACATGAGGGCCACCAGGAAAGCCATTTTCCAAGACAGGTACTTTATGTGCCAAGTGGCCAGGGGCTCGAATGATGGTCTGATGAGCTGAGAGAGCACCACACTGAGGTCCCACTCTGACAGAGATGGGCAGAGAGGGGGCTTGGATAATAGGAGGCTCATGAGGAACCTGGAGACCAGGGGCTGGCCTGAGAGGGTTTTTCCCTCGATAGGGTGGTGGTGAGCAGCTATGGCACTCACATGTACTCTCACTGAGTTAGATTTCAGCCCGGAGTGCAACAGGTGCAGTAGGTACTGCAGCACTAGCTGGCTCGACATGAGAAAGGGTTCTCCTCCCTTTCAGCACACCAGACTGAAAACCTCCACTTAAAGGCGTATGCCCATCTGATGGAGGGCTTCCAAGAGGCCAGGAGGATCTCCTTAGCTTCTACTGGGAGACTGAAGTGGGCCAGGGCTATCCTTTCAGCAGCCACGCTGTTAGTGTTAGGCACCCCAGGTTGGGGTGCAGGAATGAGCCCTCCTCCTAGGACAGGGAGTCCAGGGCTTGGCCTAGGGGGACTGGTGGTACCACTAACATGGAGAGGAGCAAAGGGAACCAAGATTGCCTGGACCACCTGGGGGCAATCAGTATCACTGAAGCTCTCTTGCTCTGGAGGGTCTTGAAGAGAGTCTTGGCAACCGGGAAGGGAAGGGAAGGGGGGGGGGGGTCGGTTGAAATGCATACAGCAGGCCCTCGGACCATGAGATCAGGAAGGCATCTACCACCACTCGCTCTGGCTGCGGTTGATGACAGCAGAAGTGAGGAAGCTGCGTGTTGTCCAGAGAGGCGAACAGGTCCAGCACAGGGCTGCCCCAGAGGCGGAAGAGTTGTTGCGATATCCTGGGGTTCAAGCGCCACTCATATGGGCGAAGGACTCTGCTTAGTTGTTGTCCTGGCCCAGGAGGTACATTGCTCGCAGCAGCATGTTGTTGCATGCTACAAAGGAGAGCAGAGCCACTGCCTCCTGGCAGAGGGAATACAAGCCAGTGACCACCTGCTTGTTGATATAGAACATTGATTGTCAGTACAGGCCCAGGTGCTGCAGAAGAAGGATTGCCCAGTCTGCAGCCTGGCTGGCTTCCGAGGCCATACTGCCTCTGATGAGCCAGTTTTCCAGGTTGGGGAAGACGAAAGCCCCTTGTAGGCACAGGTGGGTGGCAACGACCGCCATCTTGTACTGGTAGTGCCCTCCCCCCACCACAAACCATAGGTATTGCCTTTAGGAGGGATGGATCATGGTTTGTGTATATGCATCTTTTAGGTCCAAGGAGCATAGCCAGTCTCCCTGGCGAAGGTAAGGCAGCAGTGTTCTAAGGAAGAGAATCTTGAACTTCTCCCTCACCAGAAACTTGCTTAAGTTTTCACAGATCTAATATGGGCCTGAGGCCCCCAGTTCTTTTTGGGACCAGGAAATATCTGGAGTAGAAGCCCTTTCCCCATAGATGTTTGGGAACAAGCTCTTCTTCATTGTCCCTGAGTAGACCTGTGAGCTCTCAGAGGAGGGGGGTCTGGTGAAGGAGAGGTTGCACCAGCTCTCCTGGAAAAAACCTGAGTAGTACCTGTTGCAGGTGGAGGAGATACCCTTCTTTTACCACCTGCAATGAGCACTGGTCTGAGGTGACCCCGGCTCACCGTGGGCAGAGTACCAGGTGACCCCCTGTGGGTTGGTGATGGTCTCCCAGGGGAGGAGAGGCCCTGCCCCGGGAGTCAAAAGCTCCTCCCAGGCTGGAAGGGAGCTGGGGTCTGGGGTTTCTGTGCCTTTGGCTTTTGGGCTCCATGGCCCTGGCTTTTGGGGTGAGAATACTGCTGCTAGCCTGAGAAGGGCTGGTAGTGGTGACTCTGATGAAAAGGTCCCTTTTTCTTTGGGAACAGGGGCCTTTTCCCCAAGGGTTTCTTTCGGAGAAGGGATGAGATCTTCCTGGAGAGCCTCTTCTGAGTCACCACATCGGCCTCTATCTCAGCTGTCTTGTCGACCATGGGTTTGCCAAACAGTTTCTCCCCAGTGCAGGGGACCATGGAGTAGCTTTTCCTTGACCCACTGCTCAAGGTCAGAGGTTTGCAGCCATCTGGCCCTGATGCCTGCAGCTGCTACTCGAGCCGCTGACTTGAAGCCATCATAGGCCGCCTTGGAGAGGAACATGGAGCAGTTCTTAATCACGGTGGTCAGGGATTGGAACCGTTGGAGGGATTCCCCAGTAAGCCCTGCTGAAAACCCAGACAACTCCTGGGTCAGGCCCTTGAGGTACAAGCCTATGTACAGTTCACAGGCCTGTATCTGACACCCCAGCATCGAGCCCTGTTAGCACTTTTGCCCAAGGGCGTTGAGGGCTCTGGCCTCTCTACCAGGGGGGACGGAAGAGTAGGTTTTCTGACTCTTCAATTTTTGCATGGTTAATTTGACCACCATGGAGTTGTGCGGGAGTTGGGGTTTTTGCAAACCAGGCCCTTTCCTGACACGGTACATGGCGTTGAGGCGTCGGCTGGCCACCGGCACCAACACTGGGGTCTCCCACATCCTAAGTAGCAATCGCTTGAGGATCGGCTGTATTGGCACAGTGAGAGTCTCCTTGGGTGTGGTCTCATACTGGAGGATTTCCAGTTCTTCAGTGCAGGGGGGTCCTCCTCTGCCTTGGTTTGCACTGAGAGGGCTTGGGCCATGTCCCTGACAAAGTCATGGAAGACGAAATCCTCCGGAGGAGAATGGCATCAGGGCGCAAGGGGAGAGGACTCCAAGGGGATTTCTCTGTGCTGGCTAGTTTCTGGGGAGGCCTCGTCGTCGGTCTCCCACTTGAAGTTGAGGGGTGGCGAGTCCGAGATCCTGTGACTCCTTGCCTCGAGGCCCACTCTGAGGGTTCGAGGGTCTCCAGAGGACTTGAGGTCTGAGCCCTGGAAACTGGCTGGGGAGAAACGGATGTCCAAAAATTGGGACCGAGACCTCGACCGGCGCCGAGGGCTTACCCGAGGTCGATGGTGCTCAGAGCTCGACACCCAGGGACGCCACCACAGTTGGGGGCCTGGTTGTCGGAGCAGATGATGCGGATGTACCAGCCATCATTGCCTACTGCAGGGCAATGACAGCAGAGATATTCTGCTCCAGGGCCGCCATTCTGATTTCGAAGCCAGAAGGCTCCACAGCTTTCAGCGCAAGCACAGTCAGAGGATCTCGGGCCTGGCGCTGGCACTCTTACGAGTGTAACCTCAACAAGGACTATGGCCTCGAGGAACCTCGCACGGTCTCCGCCGGTCGAGGAATCCTTTTTGAGGACCTTGGTAGGGCATTGCTCGGAGCCGTCCGAGTCCCTCTGAGGGGTTTTTATGGTGGTGCCTTGAAGGACTTCGAAAACATTTTCTTCTTTCTCTCAGGATCCTGGGTCTTCTTGGAGGAGCCCCCACCACGGAATTCCGAGGACACCCAGGCTTCACGGGAAGTGCTGGGCTTGAAGCTCGGCATCAGGGAGGCTGGTGCCAAGTTAGATCTTGGTAACAGTTTCTCCTGCAACTCCAACTTCATTTTGGGGTTTTTTTTGGAGTCATGGCCTGGCACAGGTCACAGGAGGTGCTGACATTTATTTACATTCTCTTATATACCGCGCTATTCTGCATCAGTGCTGACATGGTCCGATCCCAGGCAACGAAGGCAGCAGTCATGGGTGTCGGTTACTGACATGGTTTGACTGTATTGGTCACATTTTTTTAACCCACTGGGAGACATGGTGGGTGACACTCAGACGGGGTCAAACACCCCTGGGCAAAAAAGGGTGCAAATGCCAGTCGAGGCAAGCCTAGATAAAAAAAGGAAAAAGGAGCTGAGAGCAACATCAAAGCTGGCGCCATCTCGAGGCAGGAAGAGGAACCGATACGCAACCAGGAAAGCACACATTTTTTAAGGATTTAGCAAGGATTTCTTTAAGGGAACAGGACAGATGTCTGTTGGGCTCCGTAGAAAAAAGGAGAATGAGCAAGATGGCACTCTTGGGCAGGAAGGGGACCATGCATGCGCAGTAGCATGTCCTAAAAGCTTTCTTTGAAAGCTGGGGACATGCTCCACGTGGGCTCCGTCGGTATCACCCATATGTGAGGACTGACTTCCTGCTTGTTCCTGGAGAAACAAAAATGATTGAGATCCTTGAGATCTAGAATTTGGTGCAAAAATCCAGTCTTTTTTGGAATTAGAAAATATCTGGAATAAAACAATTTATCTCCTGTATCAGAACAAGCTCTATAGCATTGGCCTGGAGCAGGAGAACTTCCTATAAAGGACACAGGTGATCTTCAGTTGGTTGGGTCTAGCACAATAGATTATTTAGTAGATGGCTGAGAAATCTGAGATGGTAGCCATGATATATGATAGAGAGAACCCTTGAGTCTGCAGTGATATCCTCCTTCTAGGCCAGAAGGAAAAATGTAACCTGTCCTCCCACAAGCAGAGCAGGATGCATATTCTGTAGGGTGGGGAGTGATTGTTGATAATCAAAAGAGGGTTGTTGCTTATAGCTGGGCAGGGGTGGCCTGTTTAGGCTAATATCTCTCTCTGAGGAAGTTGGTAGAAATAGGTCTCCGAGTCAGTTGAGTCTGGTTCTGGTACTACTACTATTTGCATCCGTGATAACGGTAACCCTGACTGTAGATGTTAAATGAGGTTCCTCTTGAGGAAATAGATGATGCTGATGGCTACAGCCAAGAGATGCCATAGGGTAGTAAAATGATCTTTGACCATATCAGCCGTTTCTTTCATTCACTTTTTCTCCAAAGAGCACATCCCCTATACAAGGGGCATCTGCTTAGAATAGATATCTTCATGCAGATCAGCATCTTACAGACATGCTATACGTCAAGTTACAATGGCAGATGCATTTATTCTAGATGGAAGTTTCAAAAATGTCATAGGCCAATCAGATGAGATGGATACCACATTCCTCTGCTTCGATTAAGACAGAAGATTACTCTGTTTTACCAAAAAAGTGAAAACATGCACTTTTTCAAAGACGGTGTGCATATATTGGACTGCATACAACTGATGGGCAGCTATGCGGGCAGAAAGCATAACTCCACAGAAAGCATAGTTACTCACTGGTAACAGGTGATCTCTGGGAACAGCAGGAATTGAGTCTTCACATATGGGTATCGTCGGCACCAACGGAGCCCGAGCGGGAATGCTCCCCATCATCCAATAGGAAAGCTTTTGGGAGCATCCCACTGCGCCTGCGCCACTGCCTTCCTGCCTTTCCAACTCTCCCTCTTCAGTTGAGTTTATAGCTGAGACAAAAGGAGAGAAGGAAAGAGAAAGAGAGAGAGAGATACAACTCCCAGGGGAGGTGGGTGGGTTGTGAAGGCTCAATTCCTGCTGTTCCCGGAGATCACCTGTTACAGGTGAGTAACTACGCTAACTCAAGGAACAAGCAGGAATGTAGTCTTCACATATGGGGACTCCTAAGTTGAGAGATGACAGGGAGATGACCCCAGAAAGCTGCAAAACCCAGGATGAGATGGGGTCATGCTTCCTCCCACGAATCTCTGGCATTTAAACCCGGGACGGCGGGTAGGAGTTGTTCTAAATCTGAAAGAGATGCTGGAGAACAGCCTGGCCAAACGAGGCATCCCAACGGGAGTCCTTGTCTAAGCAGTAGTGGGCTGCAAAGGTGTGTACCAAAGCCTAAGTGGCTGCTCTGCAAATGTCGTCAATGGACACTGAGTGAAGGTTGGCCATAGAGGCTGCCATTGCTCTCACATTGTGAGCTGTGACATGACCTTCGAGAGAAAGTCCCTTGCTCTCATAGGCAAAGGTTATGCAATCTGCAATCCAGTTAGAAAGAGTTCGCTTGGAAACTGGTAATCCAAGATGACTGGAGTCAAAGGCAACAAAAATCTGAGAAGCCTTTTTATGTTGCTTAGTTCTCTGAAGGTTAAAAGCTAAAGCTCTTTTACAGTCTAGAGTATGAAGATTCCTTTCTGCATTAGAGGCGTGAGGCCTAGGGAAGAATACAGAAAGGTAAACCGATTGGTTTAAATGAAAAGGCGAAACCACCTTTGGCATAAAGTGAGGGTGAGTCCTAAGAACTACTTTAAATGGTAGAACCTTGTATAAGGAGGATCAGCCACTAAAGCTTGTAGCTCACTGATGCGTCTTGCAGAAGTGAGGGCAATTAGGAAGATTACATTCCAAGAAAGAAATTTCAGAGATGTAGTGGCTAAGGGTTTGAAGGGCGGTTTCATAAGCTGCCCAAGGACAAGGTTCAAATCCCATGCCACGGGTGGTGGCTTAATGGGAGGTTTAGTTAAGAGTAGGCCTCTCATAAATTGCGCTACAAGCGGTTGAGAGGAGACAGGTTGTCCATCAAAGGGCTTGTGGAAAGCCGAAATGGCACTAAGGTGGACCCTTACTGAATTAGTCTTAAGACCAGAGGATGATAAATGGAGGCAATACTCCAGTAGCACCTCCACTGGAACTGAAAAAGGATTAAGTTCCTTTTTTGAACACCAGATAGAGAACCTTCTCCACTTAAAGGCATAGGCCCGCCTTGTGGAAGATTTTCTTGAAGCCAAAAGGATATCCTTAACCTGTTGAGAAAGGTTGATATCCTGGAATTCTAGGCTCTCAGCAGCCACGACTTGAGGTGTAAAGACCGAGGATTTGGGTTCAATAGCATCTCATTCTCCTGAGAAAGAAGATATGGAGAGAGACGTAGAAGCAATGGATACCACGTCTGTCATGGCCAGCGTGGGGCTATGAGTATCATATGGCCCGTCTCTCTGAAGCTTGAATAGAGTTTTGGGAATGAAGGGAATGGGTGGGTAGACATAAAGAAAGTCCTGACCCCAATGGAGATGGAAGGCATCCCTTGCCTGACAGTTCTGAACTGGAATTCTGGAACAGAACCGGGGAAGTTTGTCATTCTGAGGACTTGCAAAGAGGTCTATATCTAGAGTTCCCCAGATCTGAAAGATTCAAGCAATTTGCTCTGGATGAAGAGACCACTCGTGTGGCAGCAGTACTCGACTGAGTTTGTCTGCCAAGAGATTTTGTGTGCCCAGAAGATACACCGCTAATAGGTGGATTTGAAGGGCTCTGGCGAAGGCCCAGAGGCGTAGGCGTAGAGAACTCGCCCCACCCTGCTTCTTCACATAGAACATGGCTACTTGATTGTCGGTCTGGACAAGAACCGTCTTGTAGCTCAGGCGGTCCTGAAATACTTGAAGAGCATTAAAAATGGCTCTGAGTTCCAAGAGGTTTATGTGAAGACAAGCCTCTTGCTTGGTCCAGAGACCCTAAGTGGAGAGACTGTCCAAGTGAGCCCCCCAACCTAACTTGGACGCATCTGTCATCACGGTGGCTTGGTGTAGTGGCTGCTGAAAAGGAGACCCTATGAGAAGGTTTTTCAGCGATTGCCACCACTGTAGAGACGAAATGAGGCATGGAGAGTTGATGATTTTGTCCCCCAGGCGACCCAATGGCTGTGTCCACTGAGAGACTAGGGTCCACTGGGCTGCCCGCATGTGTAGGCGAGCATAGGGAACCACATGGATAGTGGATGCTATATGCCCCAGCAGGAGAAGCATTTCTCGAGCAGTTAGAAAAGTTTTCATAGCTGCTTGAGAGGCCAGCTGGAATATTCAAACACAACGTGGTTGTGGCAGGAAAGCCTTTGACTGCCTTGTGTCTAGAAGAGCTCCTATGAACTCTAGGGACTAAGAAGGGGTGAGATGAGATTTTGGGAGGTTTATGACCAGTCCCAAGTACTGCAGGATTTGCATTGCACAGGAGAGAGCGGAGCTGGCTTCTGGAGCTGTTGATTCTTGGGTGAGCCAATCGTCTAAGTAGGGGAAGGCAAATATCCTCAGAGTTCTCAAGAATGCTGCTACTACTGTCATTCATTTTGTGAAGGCTCTTGGGGCAGAAGCCAGTCCAAAGGATAGAACCCTGTACTGGTAGTGTCTTCCTTGAAAGAGGAATCAAAGAAACCTCCTGTGATCTGTATGAATGAGGATATGTCTGTATGCATCCTTTAGATCTAGAGAACATAGCCAATCCTGACTCTGAATGTAAGGAAGAAGTGTTCCGAGAGAGATTATCTTGAATTTTTCTCGGAACAGATACTTGTTTAACTCCCTGAGGTCCGGTATGGGCCTGTATCCCCTTCTTTTGAATGAGGAAATAGGGGTAATAGAAACCCATGCCCTGTTGGGACACAAGTACCTCCTCTATTCCTCCTTGAGCAAGTAGTGAGGTGACCTCTTGACACAAGAGAGTGGTAAAGGGGGCCCGAGAATTGAACTGTCTTGGAGGGGGGCATACTGTGGAAATGGAGTTTGCACCCTCTGTTACAATGGAGAGAGTCCACTGCTCTGATGTTATCTGTTGCCACCTTTCGGCAAAATGACAGAGTCTGCCTGGAATGGTGAGAGGCTCTGGACCCTGTAGAGGTAGGATGACTAAGTTCTCTAGGAAGGAGTCAAAGTCCCTGAGGAGGCTGTGTCTGCTGAGCTGGTTGAGCTCTTGGGACTTTGGCCTTCTTCTGTTTGGGCTGCTGCTGTCCCTTTTGGGGAGCATGAACTGGGCAGTGGACAGCCTGGGTGTAAGATGGATAGAATTTCTTTTTCTTGTTGAAAAAGGGTTTCTTAGCTGTCTTTTTCTTAGCTGGGTTGGCCGTGGTCCTTGATAGTTTATTCAAGGTGGTGTTTTCGGATTCAAGCTGAGCAGCTTTGTCCTGCCAATCCTTGCCAAAGAGGTTTTCTCCTGTGCAAGGAATATTTCCCAGCTTGTCTTGCACCCATTGTTCTAAACCAGATGCTTGTAACCAGGCAATGCAACGTGCACCGATGTTGATAGCAGAGGTTCTGCTAATGCACTCAAAGCAATAAAAGGTTGCACGGTTCACGAACTTAGAAACATTCTGGGCATGTTTGACCAGAGTGAGGAAGTTGGCCCTCTTGTCATCGGGAAGAAGTAGAGCCATGAGTTCCAAATCTCTTGTAACCTCCCAAAGAAACATACCCATATAAAGTATGTAAGAGCTTATTCTAGTCAACAGCACCGAGGATTGAAAGCACCGAGGATTGAAAGCATCGACACCCAAAGGCATCGAGCGTCCTTGATTCACGACCTGGAGGGTTGGATGAATGCGTCTTAGCACTCTAGATTCTGCGTACTGCCGATTCTACCACCATGGAATGGTGTGGTAATTGTTTTTTTTGGAAACCGGGACATTGTAGTACCCGGTACATTGTATCGAGTTTCCCAGAATGTGGAGACAACGTCAGGGGTGTTTCCCACATCCTAAGCATGAGATCATGCAAAATTCGGTGAATGGGAAGGGTAGCAACCTCCTTAGGAGCTGCCGGATACAGAAGCATTTCTAATTTTTCAGCTCTTGGTTCCTTCTCAGGGGTCACGGTGATCGAAAGTCCCCGTGCTATATCACGTATGAAGTCCTGAAAGGATATGTCCTCTGGAGTGGTGAAGGAGAGGGATCCTCCGGAAGAACCACCCCGGTACCGACAGAGTCCTCAGAATCAGAGGATTCGAAGTACTGTAGGGCCGGATGCTCTCATATTGCTTGTCGGCGGTATTGATCAAAGTCGGCATAGGAATGCATCGATACCGGACCCTCGATGCCGGAGATCGATTCCAGGGTCGGCATGGGAGGAAGCATGGAGAGAGGCTCATCGGTCGATGCAGTTACATTCGGTACCGTTATCAGTGTGGATAACTGCGTCGATTATTGCAGTTTTAGTGGTACCGAGGCTGCTAATAAAGCCGCAAGACTGCGCTCAATGGCCAGGATACGTTGATCCATGGAGCCTGCCGATGTCTGGGTGTCTGTACCGGCGGAGCAGGCCACGACACCAGAACATGGTACCAAGAGTTCTCCGGAAGTGGAAGCTTCGGGAACATCCTGGAAGCCCGTTAATGCTCTAGAGGCAGAGGCCTCCCGCTGGGACTGTTTGGCTGGTGTGTTTTCCTCGAGGACAACGTTAGTAGCATCTCGATGCTTAAAAGGAGATCTACCCTTTGAGGACCGGCCATTCTTGGAAAACCTGGGTTTAGTTACCTGAGATCCATGGGAGGAAGATGAAGCCCTGGACGATGTTGATGCAACAGACACTGTATCCGAGGCAAAGAGGATGCCGAGTTTTGCAGCTCTTTTCTGCAGGCCTCTTTTGGTCATCTTTCTACAAAGGAGACATTCCGATGGCAAATGGTCAGGACCTAAACATTTAAGACACCAATCATGGGTGTCGGTAGTAGAAATGGTACTGCTACATTTTGAACATTTTTTGAAACCACTAGATTTGTTTCTCCATTTTGGAAGAAAAGAGGGCCTAGTGCCCAAAATGGCACCCAGCACCAAGAGGGGACAGACCCTCAAAAAAGAAGCTCTTTATTTTATTTCTTTTCTTCTTAAAAAAAAAAAAAAAAAAAGAAGACACCAGTGGTACCGGTGTAGGCGTCGACGGGAAGGCAGACGCGACCACAAAAAATAAAATTTTTCTGCGGTGACAGCGTTTGCTGCCTGTCGGCTCTGCGGAAAACGAAAAACTGAAGAGGGAGAGTTGGAAAGGCGGGAAGGCAGTGGGATGCTCCCAAAAGCTTTCCTATTGCACGCTGGGGAGCATTTCCGCACGGGCTCCGTCGGTGCCGATACCACCCATATGTGAAGACTACATTCCTGCTTGTTCTTGGAGATAGCTTTCTTCCCCATATGATCTAATATCTGAGGCTCTTTGCCCAGAAGGGTGTTGGAAAAATCCACACATTTCTTTGCTATTCTCATAGCTGCTTTTACTACAACTGAAGAATGTGATACTTGAACCTTATTAAAACCCTAAGAAGGCTGGACTTTATATTTGAGGTCCAGTTTCTTTGAAACTGGTTGAATTGTAAGTGAAGTTTGCCACATGCATTGTTACTGCTTGCTGAGCAGGTCATGCACAGGGACCACCATAGGTGTTTTTGTGTATTAAAATATATAGAAACACAAAAACAAGGTAGCCAGTTCAAATTTTTCCCATTGACAGGCTTTAGCTAGCATCCATTCTTTCAGGCCAAAACTATGTAAACTGACAACCACATCACAAGGCTTAACACTATGCTTGGGGCTTTGTGAGCCTGAACGATCACAGTCTTAAAGACTGGGGCTTGATCCTCGCCATCTCTTAAAATGCTTTGTCAAATTAGCTGCACATCTTTTGATGAGTTATGCTCTTCTGTTATGGATATATGTATAATTCTGCTTCCATGACCAATTCTCGAGGCCTTCCATTGTAACAGCAATTTCACTATTTAAATCCTGTGCTTCATGTATGGCATCCCTGCAGGCACCAACGATGTCATTGTGCTCGTCAACCCTTTGCTCTATGGAGTCCACCCAACTGCCCAAGTCTGCCAGGTCCACCTTAATTTTGGCTATCGCCTCTAATTTTATTTTTAACAAAACCCATCTCTGCTTTTAGTTCCATCATCCATATTGGCCTTGGTTAATGCTTCGTTATGGTTCTATGTCAGTTTAGTCTGCCCCTTGGAATCTGAACCTGAGGTCTCTTCCAGGCTGGCCGCTGCATGTGCCACTGAACTCACTGATTTCACAGATCATTTTGCCATTGTTTTTAACGCCTCAGGTTTCTTCCTTGCAGCCATGCCCATGCCCAAGGTGTTAGCCACACATTCATAATTCTGACTAGTGGGGGATTATTGCTCCAAAGCCCAATGGAGGATTCAGCTTAAACCGCCATGCTCCTTTGTGATGTCACTTCCTCTCAGAGTACCAATATATTTTTTTTAAATTTCTAAATTTAACAAACGTTATAGCAAGCAACATACATGTACTTGAAAGAAAAGGAAAATCACACAAAAACTGATACAATTCAATAAAGTAAAACAAACAACATCAAACAAGAAAATTGCAATAAATTGTGGGCTAAACTGTAATAGCCCTCAAGATGTGGAAAGAGATCCTGGAAGGAGGCTTGATGACAAACATACAATGAAGCATAATACAATAGTAACGCTAAGGAAAAAACAAGCCACATGGCCCAATACACATATTAAGCATCCTGGAGAAAATCGATCTTGTGACCACAATTGAACCTGGAGTCTTACAAGCATCCAGAAACGTTGGTAACTGCTTAGGATCATAGAAAACACACCTAAGGGAGGAGGATTTAATCAAACATTTACATGGAAATCTAAGCAAAAAAAAAAAAAACTAATGTGACAACCTCAGACCACACAGACAGAAACTGATGCCTTTTAGATTGAGTTATATAGGAAATATCTGGAAAACACAGATTTTTTGACTAAAAAATAGTTTCACAGAATTCCAAAAATAAAGCTTAAGAATCCAAGCCCAGTCAGGTTCCAAGAGACAGGTGACCAACAATGTAGCTCTCTGCACATTCTCATCAGATGAATCATAAGAACATAAGAAATACCATATTGGGTCAGACCAATGTCCATCAAGCCCAGTATCCTGTTTCCAACAGTGGCCAATCCAGGTCACAAGTACCTAGCAGTTTCCCCAAAAGACACACAGGTTTCATAATGTTTGTATTGGGGCAAGCAGTGGTTTACCTGGGTCCTCTTTAATAATGGTTTATGGACCTTTCCTCAAGAAACCTGTCCAAACCTTTTTTAAACCCAGCTACACTAACAGTTTTTACTACATCCTCCAGTAGCAAATTCCAGAGTTTATGCATTGAGTGAAAAACTATTTTTTCTTATTAGTCTTAAACAGGTTACACTGTAGCTTCATTGCATGTTCCCTTGTCTTTCTACTTTTTGATGGTGTAAAGAATCGATCTACGTTTACCTGTTCCACTCCATTAATTTATAGACCTCTATCAGATCTCCCTTCAGCCATCTCTTTTCCAGGTTGAAAAGCCCTAACCCTTTTAAACTTCTCATCATAGGGTTATCCTTCCACCCCCTTTACCATTTTGATGGCTCTTCTCTGTAACTTTTCTAATTCCACTATATCCTTTTTAAGATATGGCAACCAGAATTGTACACAATCTTTTAAGACTTGTGTCAAAATTCAGGATGTCCAAAGATGCAGTCCCCTGCTCCCCTTCCAAAGCAAGGCTATGCAAACGTTTCTTAGAAGGAAGGCAATAAACTTTGGAGGTAGGGGGCAAGGCGTTCTCTGGCATCCCCAGAATATCCAACAAATATTTCTTGAAATGTTCAACAGGAGAAGCAGTAGCAGACTTAGGGAAGTTCACAGAGCATAAATTCAATTTCTTAGAGAAATTCTCCAGTTTTGCATGTATTATAGAGCTGTCCTGAATAAAGGACAAGCTCTCTGTTTGCAATGATTGTACCTTAGTAGATAAGAGTTTCCACCAATGCACTAGTACTAGAACAGGCTTGCTTATGTACTTCAATTCTTGTCTTAAGCTCCTGGGTTGCACCTTCCATGATATTCAAGTGACTGGATATAGATTTCTCCAGGGATACAATTGCAGTCCATATTGAATCTAAAGTCACCATCGGAGGCTTCACCAGAATGCTAGCACCTGCTGGGGGGAGGGGACTCCTCTCTGGCCATGGTGCCTGCCGAACTTCCAGGTCAAATGCCATAGGAGATGCCATAGAACCCAGAAGATGCCATAGAAGCCACAGACTGAGGAGACTCCCCACTGGGTTCCCCCAACCCCTCCATGGGATTTACTTAGCGTTCCTGGACTTGTCAATCCCCGCCGAAGACGGCAACACTTCCCCAAGCCCTGACAGGGGAGGGAGGAAGCTAGAGTAACCCAGCACCTGTCGGCAGGAGGGGCTCACTCAGAGCTGCTCCGGACTCAGATTAACATCTCAGGCTGAAAGCACCACCTTCACGTCAGCTCCAGCACTAACCTCAGCAGAAACTTTAACAGCTCTGATGGTTAAAAACTTGGTAATAGGCTATTGTTCCAGCAAAGGTCCAACTTCAGGATACGTTTTTACCTTTCCCTTTCTCTTCCCCATAAGTAGTGAGGCAAAACAAATGAAAAAAGACCAAACGAGATGGCAACAGACCCTAATTGCAAGCAGGCCAGCCGGAGCAGGCTAACATGCAGCCACCATCTTGGATCTCTGTAGTAGTAGTCCAGAGTGCCAATCTTTTTAATTATTTGAGGCTTCAAAAGGTTCCTTTAACTCATCATCTGTTCTTCGTATCATGATCAAAATACCTGTGCAACAAAATCTTCACATACTTTCAAAAAGTGTTTGCATAGCCATTGAAATCTTCTCTATATAATTCAAAATTTTTTAAACAACTAAAAGTACTTAGCTGAGTTTTAAAGCACTGACTCCACAGAACAGACACTAAGGTTTCAGCAGCCTGCTTCAGGAGTCGGAGCGCCAAACCTATTTCTAGTTCCACACTTCATGGATCTGAACAATACTGAGACAGCAGTTATTGAAAAGCCAGATCCAAATGAAATCTCTATAAGGTTCTACCTCCAACCCCTTATGAAAATGAAAATTGGTGGAAAATAGCCAGGGCTGGTACGAGGAGATAAGGCATCCTAGGTGAACCTCATCTCTTGCTCTCCACCTCGTGGTGCCCACTGCCTCCACTATCGCCCCTCTTTGGGACATACAACGGCGGCAATGCCTGCAAACAGCCCCATGGCACTTAACTTTAAGCTTTTTGGTGCCACAGGGTTGTTTGCTTCTGCCCCCTCTCCATGCCCCATGTGAACCTCCTTTTCGGCATCAGGCATTGAGAGGGGGGCAGTAGTAAACAGCCCTGTGGTGCCAAAGCTTAAATGTAAGTGCCACAGGGGTGTTTGCAGCCATTGCTACCACTTGATGTCCCAGAGAGGGGCAACTGCAATGTAACAGTGCCCCTGAAGGGCCAGTGCTCTAGGCGATTGCTTAATGGTAGCGCCAGCCCTGAGAATTGCTGTGCCATTCATCATCATTCTTCAACATTTTATTAAAATACAACAATACTTGCTGATGCTATATCATTTTGATTTTATAATTTAACATCTTTATGAACCCATATAAAGGGGTCCACCATTCTCCCTATCAAAATTTTTTGAAGGAAAAATAAACGTTATAAAATTCTGCCATTATCTTCTCTCCAAAGATGGGATTTGATCTTCAGTAACCCATGATGCATTCACAAAAGAATGCTGCTGCTCAACCTAGGGACCCGCCACGGATACTTGTATACTTTGATCAGCAATTTTCCTTTGATGTTCATTCTAAAATCTCTCTCCATACTGACCTGATGTTACTCCATTGATATACATGAGCAACAAACAAACCAAGCTAAGAAACCCATCAATAACTATAATAAAAGAAATTTATATATTACAGTAAAAAGCTGACAATTCAGTGTCTGAATTCAAATCAAAAGGAACGACTGTTTTAAAGAAAAGATCCACCATTGTTCACATTTTAACAATTTTAGATATTAGGAAAGTATTTCACTTGGGATGGGTTTTGAAGAAGGGGATTTTTGAGTGTGTTCCACACTTGGTGTTTTGCCCAAGATTCATAAGAATTTAGAGAACCCACAGTCAATCTATTATTTCATCTAAAGGGTTACTGTGGGAACCTATGTCAATTTTTGTGATCATTTTTGCATCCCTTTCTTTCCCAATGTCCTAAGTGACTCGGCACATCTTATGAAGTTCTTGCAAGAATCCGATATGCGACAGAACGTTTGGTCACTTCAGTTGTTGTCTCTCTTTATACTAATGTGCCTCAACATTGGCCTTTAGATATAATAGTAGCAACTTTAGATCAACATATTGATAAAACAGTACCTAATGAATTTTTAGTACAATTAGTGCATTTTGCTTTGACTACATTTTTCCAGTTTCCTTCTTATTTATTTATTTTATTTTTATTTATTTAACAATTCTTATATACCGCGCTATTTCTCATCAGTGCGGTTTACATCGAAACAAACACTTGGACATACAAATAGTCCTACGTTTACAGAAAACAGGAATTTGAACATGGGTTAAATGGAAATTACACTAACCTGGTAATTGTAGTTCCTGGAGGGTCCAGTTTAGTCCTCCACAATCGGGTAGTGCCCCTCCTCCTGCAGCCGGGAGACTGGACCAATCAAATCTTCTGTAGTATATATACAGCCGGAGCTCCCAGAAGTCCCCAGTGTACTAGTAACAAAGCATACTTAAGGAAGCAACACATTAGATTAATATACAAAATGACCTAATTAAAGAACAATTTGTTCCCCCCCAAGGAATATCCAACCCCCTCCCCAAACGAGGAAGTCAGAACACTGCATTGCGCCGGCACCGACGCCTCAGGAATCAAAACACCGCTCCCCACCAGAAGTTCAGGATCTGCCTGAACCCCCGAGACAGGGAAGAGCCTCTGCAAAAAACGCGGCTGCCACAGAGGGACCGAACGGCAAGAGGAACCGTCTTAATATCAACCATTCGGAAAGGCGCGCGCACCACCACATTAGCAGATAGTCGGGAGGGAAGGAGGACTAAACTGGACCCTCCAGAAACTACAATTACCAGGTTAGTGTAATTTCCATTTCCTGTTCGGTAATCCAGTTTAGTCCTCCACAATCGGGATGTAACAGAGCAGTTAAGACCGGGTGGGACCTTGCCATGCGGCGCGCAGAACCGCCGAACCAAAACAGGAATCCCGAGCCGCTGACACATCTAAGCGATAGTGTCTACTGAAAGCATGCAGAGACGACCAAGTGGCCGCCCTACAGATATCCGCCGGCGGAACCAGGCTATGCTCCGCCCAAGAGGTCGCCTGAGCCCTAGTGGAATGAGCCCTCAGACCCTCAGGAATAGACCGCTGTTGCAACAGATACGCGGACGCGATCGCCTCTTTGAGCCATCTAGCAATGGAGGCTTTAGCCGCCGCTTCCCCTTTACGCGCACCCCCGAAGAGCACGAAAAGCCGGTCAGATTTCCGAAAAGACTCGGTAACCTTTAAATAACGATGGAGCGTACGACCCACATCGAGCCGGAGAAGACCTTTGTCCGTTGACCCGACAGATTGCGAAGAAAGCACTGGAAGAAACACTGCCTGATTCATGTGAAAGGGAGACACCACCTTTGGCAGAAAGGAAGGAACCGGACGGAGAACGATCCGATCCGCGGAAAAAGACAAGAAAGGCTCTCGACAGGACAATGCCTGCAGATCCGAAATGCGCCGTGCCGAACAGATGGCTACAAGAAAAACCGCCTTCAGCGTGAGATCTTTCAGAGACGCCCTGCGCAGGGGCTCAAAAGGTTCACGAACCAGGGCCCTCAGAATTAAATTCAAGTCCCAAGGAGGAACGAAAACTCTGCGGGAGGGCCGCAAATGAAAAACAGCCGTAAGGAATCGGCGTACATCCGGATGAGCCCCGAGCAGACGACCCAAAACCTTGCCGCGATAACACGAGATAGCCGCCAGCTGGACTTTTAGGGAACTAGCCGCAAGGCCCTTATCGAAACCATCTGAAGAAAACTTAAAACGACGGGCACGGAAACCGTCGCCGCCCGGACTCCCCGCCGGGAGCACCAGTCTTCAAAAATCCTCCAAATCCGAACGTAAGTAAGAGAAGTGGACGTTTTCCTCGCCCGCAGAAGGGTAGAAATCACCGCGGGGGAGTAGCCCTTCCTTTTCAGCCGAGCCCTCTCAATGGCCAAACCGTAAGCGAGAATCGATCCACTTGGGGCATCCGCAAGGGACCCTGAAGAAGAAGATCTGGTAGTGCGGGCAGGAGCCAAGGAACGCCGTCGCTCAACCGGACCAGATCGGCATACCAGGGCCTCCGGGGCCACCAGTAACACGCGACCCCGGTGGCTCTCGATACGTTGTACGACCCGGCCGATCAGAGCCCACGGAGGAAAGACATAAAGAAGACCGGACGTTGGCCACGGCTGAATGAGAGCGTCGAGCCCCTCGGACATGCACTCCCTTCGCCTGCTGAAGAAGCGCCCTGTCTTGGCTGATTGAAAGGTCGCCATGAGATCCATGATGGGTGGACCCCACCGCCGGACGATTTGTGCGTAAACCTGTGGGTTTAGCTCCCATTCTCCGGGGTCCACCCGCACTCTGCTGAGAAAATCGGCCTGGACATTGTCTACGCCCGCAATGTGAGCCGCCGAGATTGCTGGAAGGCGAGTTTGCACCCAGTTGAACAAGGCCGCCGCTTCTGCCTCCAGGGCCACGCTGCCGGTACCCCCTTGGCGATTGATGTAAGCTACAGTGGACGCATTGTCCGACAGGACTCTCACCGGCCGTCCGAGAACCAGGGTCTCCAGGTCCACCAGGGCTAGCCGGACTGCCCGCAATTCGAGACGGTTGATCGACCAAGAGGCCTCCAGGGGAGACCATTCCCCCTGAGCAAAGCGGGACTCGCAGTGAGCCCCCCAGCCGGTTAAGCTCGCATCCGTCGTGAACGGAACCCACAGAGGAGGCTCCAAGGGAATCCCTCGCGACAGGTTCTCGGCGGAGAGCCACCACCGGAGGGATCGGCGAACAGTCTTTGGGCAAGGCAATCTCTTGTTCAGCGAGTCGAACTGGTTGGACCAACGTCGCAGAAGAGCACTCTGCAGCGGACGCATGTGGAAGCGCGCCCAAGGCACCACCTCCAAGGTCGCCGCCATCGTGCCGAGGAGCCGCAGGTACCACCACGCCGACGGAGCTGGCATCCCCCGGAAGAGACGGACCAGAGCCCGCAACGCCAGCACGCGTCACTCCGGAAGGCACACCAAGCCCCTTGCTGTGTCGAAGTGGACTCCCAGATACTCGAGATCCTGTGACGGAGACAGACAACTCTTGCATTCGTTCACCACCCATCCGAGGGACCGAAGGAGATCCACCACCCTGCTCGTGACTTGCACACACTCCCGACTGGACTTCGCTCGAATCAACCAGTCGTCGAGATATGGATGGACCAGGATGCCCTCCTTGCGCCACGCCGCCGCGACTACAACCATTACCTTTGTGAAGGTGCGGGGAGCCGTGGCGAGGCCGAACGGCATGGCCCGGAATTGAAAATGGCCCCACGGGAGCGCAAAGCGGAGAAACCGTTGATGGGAGGGCCGGATGGGAATGTGTAAATAGGCCTCTGTAAGATCGAGGGATGTCAAAAATTCCCCTTGACGCACCGCTACGATGACTGACCGCAGGGTCTCCATGCGAAAGTGCGGTACTCTGAGAGCGCGATTCACGCCTTTGAGATCCAAGATCGGACGAAGGGAACCGCCCTTTTTGGGAACCACAAAATAGATGGAGTAGCGACCTGCGCCTCTTTCCAAGGGCGGGACCGGAACCACGGCCCCCAGAGAGAGAAGCCGATCCAGGGTCACGCGGATGTCCCGCGCCTTTTGAGCTCCCTTGCTGGGAGACAGAACAAACGAATCCGGAAGTGGGTGCGCAAACTCTAGGGCATAACCTTCTTCTATAATCTGCAGCACCCACCGATCTGACGTAATTTGGGCCCAAGAAGGAAGAAAGTCGCGCCAACGACCCCCGATGACCGGGTCTTCCTCTAGAGCCCGCCTCGTTTCATTGTGGCTTGCGATTAAAGGAAGAGGCCGAGGAAGAGGCGGCTCCGGAGAAGCCCCTTCCCGCTCCTCTGAAACCACGAAACCCTTGATGACGGGTTCCAAAACGACCGCGCTGCGAAGTCCACAGCCGGGAAGAACGAAATCTGCGCGCATCCCGAAACTGGCCGCGCGCTGAGGTGGACGACCTATTAAGCTTAGGCTTATCCTCTGGAAGCCGACCACCCTTAGACTCACCGAGATCCTTCACCAACTTATCCAGAGCCTCACCAAATAACAACCTGCCCTTAAAGGGTAGTTTACTGAGGCGAGACTTGGAAGAACCGTCGGCCGCCCAATTGCGCAACCAGATGGACCGTCGTGCCGCTACCATGGAGGCCATGCTATTAGCTAGGGAGCGTATTAAATCATAACACAGATCCGCCAAGTAGGCCGATCCCGACTCCACGCGGGTAACGTCCAACAGCCCCTGTTGGTCCATACCGGACCCCGAGCGCAGGTGCTGCGACCATCGCAAACAAGCTCGAGCTACCCACGCCCCACATATAGAAGCTTGTAACGATAAGGCGTTGGTCTCGAAGGCTTGCTTCAACAAATTATCAACCTTTTTGTCCTGAACATCCCTCAGGGCCGCGGCCCCTTCAACCGGGATGGTGGTTTTCTTAGTCACTGCCGAAACGGCAGCATCCACCCGTGGAGACTTAAACAAGTCCCTGTCCTTGTCGGCAAGGGGGTAAAGACGATTCATGGTCCGAAACCCTTTCAAAGCGGATTCCGGTTGCTCCCATTCCGCATGGATCATCTGCTCAACCACTCGGTGCACAGGAAAAACTACCTGGGCATCCCTGACCGCCTGAATGAGAGGATCCTCGAGACCCTCCTCCTCCAGCGGCCGCACCGCAGAGAGGTTAAGTGCTTGGAGAGACTCCGTGACCAAAGGTACCAGCTCGTCCCTTCGAAACACCCGAATGATGCGAGCCTGATCTTCCGGTTCTGGAAGCTCTCCGTCTTCTAACTCCTCCGCCTCAATATCCGGATCCCCCTCAGCCTCGGAATCCGGGAGGCAAAGGGCGTCCTGATCCTGGTCCCCCAACCTGGGCCGCTTGACAGCGGGTTGGGAAGACCGCTGAACCCCCCCCGCGGATGCTGGGGGGAGAGAGGCGGGCCAAGCCTCCGGCAAATGACCAGACCGGCTTAAGCGGAAGGCCTGATGCATGAGAAGAACAAAATCCAGGGAAAAGTCTATAGGCGACGCTACCATAGCCGCCTGCTGGAGCTCAGGGACCGACATATTAGACGCCGGGCCCAGACCAGAAGGAAGGACGCTCGGTGAAGGGACACTGTCCCCCGAAAGAGAAGGGTCCCCGGGCACATGCTGTTCCTTAATTTCAATAGGCAGCTCCAGTTCTGAAGAAACTGCAGCACAGCTCTTACAGATTCCAGAGTCAGTCATTGTACCTCTGCGGGAGCCACAAATTACACACTGAGGTTTGGCAGCCATGCCAAGGCCACCTGCCCTCAGGGAAAATAAGGCAACAGGAACAGGGAAGCCCACACCAAGGGGACTAACCTTATTCAATTCAGCACAGTATTAAATTTAAAACCTTTTTTTTTTTTTTTTTTTTTTAAAGTAAAAAAAAAAAACCCCAGAATCCAAGGGGTGCCCTGAGCAAAATCGCCAGCAAAAGAAACCCCAAAAACACCAGGGGAACCCATGCGCAAGTGTTAAAAAGTGCCCTTAAAAAGCACACTTTAGAAATCCAAAATGGCCGCCGCACTTTTTCACCCGCGGTAAAAAACGGCGCGAAAATACAAAGGTACCCAAATAATATGGAAAAGAAAGAAAACGACCCTCTAATACAGGGCAAGCGAAAAAAAGCAGGAAAAAGTGCAATTTGGAAGCCAGGGGAGCCGACAGAGCCTCTGCCCAAGCAAAGAACAGAGAGCTGAAAGATTAAAACAAGGAAAATTCCTACCAGCTCTGGGAACAGCAAGGAACTCAGCCCACTTCTCCAAGTGACAGGCAATGTTGCAGCCGGTATGGCTCTTCCCCGAACAGCCTTGGGGAGAGCTCAACCCAGGCTTCAGAGATTCCCAGGCAGGAAGGCAGGAGCCCAAGGCAGGTCTGGCTTCCCCCAGAAAGTCCCCTGTGTCTTTTTTTTTTTTTTTTTTTAAAGATACAGCAACCTAGCAAAAGAAATAGAACATAAAGGACCAGAAATAAACCCCAAAAGAACTAACCCCAAAAGAACTAACTAACTAGTGTTGCTCCTTCAAGTGTCACTTAGCGTGCCCAGCAGGGGCACAGAAGTCCTCCAGCTGCAGGGAGACTGGACACACTGGGGACTTCTGGGAGCTCCGGCTGTATATATACTACAGAAGATTTGATTGGTCCAGTCTCCCGGCTGCAGGAGGAGGGGCACTACCCGATTGTGGAGGACTAAACTGGATTACCGAACAGGAACTGGGGAAACTATATACATATGAGATTTAGCTACAGGTAATTAACAGGTTGGGCTCATAACAAGGTTTTGCTGTCAAGTTTAGCTTACAGCGTGTTTGTACTCTGTTGGTAAAGAAAAGTTAGAGAGCTGTAATATCGTATGGGGTAGAATTAGATTGTAGTTTTATTGTGAATGTGGTTTCAACTGCCATATATGAATGAGTGTGTGGATGGATCACCAGTCTGTGCAAAGTGCATGAGGAACAGGTGATGTTTGATGGCTTTTCTAAACTGCGTGAGGTCTTTGATTGCTCTTATGTTAGAAGGGAGTTTGTTCCAACATCTGGGGGCATAGCTTGTAAATGCCCTATTGATGGTTGATTGGTTAAGTTTTATAGATTTGCTTGGTATGACTAGAGTGTTTTCCGCAAGTGCTCTTCTGGATCTGTTATTGGGGGTATGAATGAGTAGATGAACAATTGAAGAGGGTGATGTCTTATTGAATGCTTTAAAGGTAATGAGGAGGGTTTTGTATAAGATTCTACAGTTTATTGGGAGCCAATGAAGCTCTTTTAATATAGGTGAGATGTGGTCCTTCCTGGATGCTCCGCATAGAACACGAGCCACTGCATTCATGGCTAACTGCAGTGGGTTGAGGGTATTCTTTGGGAGGCCATGTAGTATTATATTAGCGTAGTCAAAGTGAGGTGTTACTAGGGCTTGGAATACTGTTCGAAAGTCGGCGGTTTCCATCATGGGTCTCAGGTGGCGGAGAGTTTTGATTTTGAAGTAGATAGCTTTTACTGTTCGTTTGATGTGGTCTTTGAAGTCCAAGTATTGGTCTAATATTACTCCTAGATAGCGTATGTTGGATTTGACAGGAAGTTCTGCGTCTCTAACTTTTAGTGTTGATGGCAGGGAGAAGTCTTTGTTCCGTGTGACAAATAGCACTTCTGTCTTCTTGAAGTTTATACGTAGATTCTGACTGAAGAGCCAATCTGTTATTGCATCAAAGCACTTAGTTAACATTGTGAGATCTGGGCATGCGACCGTTATAGGTGTGAATAGCAGAACATCGTCTGCATACATGAGGTAGGATATGCCGAAGGAGCAGGTTATGTCGCAGATTGGCTGCATATAAATATTGAAAAATAGTGCAGATAATGACGATCCTTGTGGTACTCCCTGTCTTTGTTGGAAGGGTTCTGATGTTTTGTTGCTAATCCGAACTTGCTGCCATCTGCCTTGAAGGTAAGACTTGCACCAATCCCATGCGCGGTCATGGATTCCCTTTGCATGGAGTCTCATCAGGAGTTGTTCATGATCTACTGAGTCAAATGCCACAGAGATATCTAGGAAGATCAATGCAAAGCCTTTCTTGATGTTGTCTATCCCGTTGGTGAGTGTGTTTGTTAATGAGGTCAACAGGGTTTCTCGCCATGCTCCTCTCTGAAACCATGTTGGCATGGGTCTAATAGAGAGGTTGTGTTTATATGCTGTTGAATCTATCTTTGAGTTGTTTTCTTAAGTATTTTGGCTAGGAAAGGGATACTGGAGACTGGTCGGTAAGAGTCTTCTTTGTTCGGGTCAAGCTGGTTGTTCTTCAATAATGGTCGTATGGATGTTTTCTTAAGGTCCTCCAGGAAGATTCCAGTTATGAAAGATTGCTTTGCAATATCAGCTATGAATGGACTTAGTTCTGAGTGCATTGTTTTGATCCAGTGGGCTGGGCAAGGGTCATTTGGAGCTGTCGTGGTGTTGATGTTGGCAATTGTTTCCTCGATGGTTTTCACTGATGGGGGTGAGAGCTTAGTAAGAGGGGGTTGAGTGTTAGGGTTCTGATAGGACTCACAAGGTGTGGTAGTAGTCACCTTTATTGCTTTGGATTGGATGTAGTTAGTGTATGCCTGAGGTTGGATACACTCCTGTTGTGGTTGGGGTGGTTGGTTGGTCAGTGATTTTACTAAATTGAAAAGGTCACGAGGCTTATTTAATGAGCGATTGAGGAGCTCAGTATGGAATCTTTTCCTTTCTGCCCACATTGAGTCCCTATGGTTTTTCAGGTGTTCTAAATATGTACTTTGGTCTGCTGAGCTGCGGGTCCGTCGCCACTTTCTCTCAAGTTTTCTCAGATGTAGTAATGAGGATCGTAGTTTGGAGGAGAACCATGGCGCATTATGCTTTTTCGGGGCTTCATTATTAGCTGTGTGTTTCTTGTCGTTGTTTGGATGTTGGGCAACTTGGGTGAGGGTGTTATTCCAGTTTGAGCATTTCGTTGAGGTTGGAGGATGGTTTAGCTAGCTTTGGGATTACATGCTGAGTGATAAGCTCTCTGTCCAGCTGTTTGAATCGGGATGATTTCTCTGGTCTACGTGCGATTGGGTGGCAGTCTGCTGTTGGTGGTGTTGGTATCTGAAATGTTATTAGGTTATGGTCGGACCAGGGGATGGGGGTGACAGATAATTCGATTTGGTTTAGTCTGCTGGTGTCACAAGGTGGGACAAAGACTAGATCTAGGAGGTTACCTTGTTGGTGAGTGGGATCTTTCACGGCTTGTTTATAGCCTAGGTTTGACATTGCCTCTAGGAAGGTGATAGCCAATTCTTGCTGGGTGGAGGCAATATTAAAGTCTCCCATCAACCAGTTTGCTTTGTGTGTGTTTTGAGGATTACAGGCTAGGTCGATCACATCGGAGAGTTCATCTGACGAAGCGCCAGGTGCCCTGTAGATGAGGTTTATAGTGTTAAGTTTGTTGGTGATTGTTAACATATTCAGGTGTTGTGTGCTCTTAGTGAAGTTAATCCGGTACTGAAGTGCAGTTTTGGCTAGGATGAGTACACCACCTCCTCTTCTGCTTTAGCTTAGCTTCTTATCTCCAAATTAACGGTACAACAATGGGAGCCATCATGACTCTGGATAAGGCCAACCTATATGTGGCACATATTGAGAAACAATAGTTGGCCTCTTTTGAATATGCTTCTTATATTTTGAAAACAATTTATTGATGTCATGTTGTTACTTTGGGCAGCTTCCAAGCAACAAGATTTTTTTAAAAGGATGAATATTGAAGATCCTAATTTACGATGTATACTTACAGTAGATTTGAAAACTGACCTTTCTAGATCTATTTTAAGAGTTGCATCAGGATATGTTTTTTCACTTTTCAGGAAGAAAACTGATCGTAACACTCTTTTGCATCTCTCCTTATGACCACACGTGATCACAAAAAATTCAGTTCAGTTACCTGACAACCTATTAAAATCTATTTTTATTGTCATTGTGTGTCGTCATTTGTTGTCTATACAATCACCTATGTTCCTTGATATACACTGGTAAGACAAGCTGTAAGTTCAGCTTAAGAATGATCTAACAGATGTAGAATTGTCAACTAAATTACAGAAGCATCACATGGTGGTGCATTGTGTTGTGCAGCAAGATTCATTTGTGGATTTGAGGTAGGTGATCATAGATCAAATCCTGCTCTTGCAGAGGAAGGGGGTGATAGAGAGCTAAAATTGTTAAAATGCGAACAGCATTTTTTTTAAAATACAGCTGTCCCTTTTGATTTGAATTCAGACAGTGACTTGACAGCTTTTATAGATACATGTATTTCTTGATTATGGTTATTGATGGGTTCCCTTAGATTGGTGTTTGTTTTTGTTGACATATATTATTGGAATAACATCAGGTCAACATGGAGAGAGATTCTAGAATGAACAAACATAGAAGGAAAATTGCTGATCAAAGTACAGACGTATCCATGGTGGTTCACTAGGTTGAGCAATAACATTTTTTTGCAGATGTGTGAAGTGTTACTGGAGATCAAATCCCACCCTTGCAGAGAGGGGTGGTGAGAGAATTTAAAATGTTTTTTTCCTTCAAAATTAAGATGTGGACATTGGTGGACCCCTCTTTTGGGTTCATATAGAAGTTAAATTATAAAAAATTTTTTTAAAGTATCAGCAAGTATTGTTATATTTTAATGAAATGTTGAAGAATGATGGTGAATGGCACAGCTATTTTCCATTAGTGAGAATAAGGGATTAGAGTTAGAGCCCTATCAAGATGGGGCTCAGATCCATGAAGTGCTGGTCTGGAAATTTTCACAGTGGAGGCTGGGTTTGGCCCCTATTGAAAACAAGATACTGGGTTTGATGGACTTTTGGACTGACTCAGTATGGCAAATCGTATGTTCTTTATGTTCTTCCTATAATAGGAGTTTCTGATCTACATTGGTCTGGAGTTGAACAAAGCCTAGTGTTTGTATCCTTTGGATACTGAATCTGCATGAAATTTCGACTCCCATCTTGCTCTTCTGTATGGACCAGCAATTTTCTAGCCCCACTCACTTGCCTGCCTCCAGAGATCCCACCTTGCTCTCCTATGTGACCCAGTAGCTTTCCACACCTAGCTCTTTCACCTGCCAGTGGCCGTGACATCACACGCTGATTCTACTTTAAAAGTTCTTTATTTTTCCTGCGGCCCATGCCAAAAGAGCATGCTTAAGAAGCATGTTGTGCTCCTTAGTGTGCTAATTCATACACCTCCCAAGGGACCCTCCTATGAAACTTCCTCCCCTCCCCGAATGTGCTTCACTCATCAGATTCCCATCTACTGGAGCCATAGACCTACTTGTGCATCTCCACTCTTGGTACCCCAACATGTAAGATGTCTAAACTTCCTAACCCCACCTCTCCAATGCTTACAGGTAACACCTCTTTCCCAGACTTTTCATTTTAACAATCTTAAGCTTCAATTTGAACTTTGGAATGCGTATTCTTTGTGTAATAATTCTCATTTAGTAGCCGACGTAATTCAAAACTCTAATTTGGACATTTTTTGTTTAACAGAAATGTGGCTCACTCACTCTCACTTATGCTACCTAAGCCCGTCCTACACCTCTGGCTATCAGTATTTCTGCTGTAATCAGGAACATAAGCATGCTGGTGGTCTACCAGTTATAGTGTCAAATAAAGTCCCTGTTCATTACATGAAATCTTATGCTGTCCCATTCTTGGAAGGCATGTATTTTAGACTAAATGGCTCTTCTCCCTTAGAAATCTTACTGGTTTAATCAACATCACCTGTTTCTTTGTATTCTATTCAAATTTATAAGACCTGGTTCTGTCACAATTCTTTGAATCTTCCTCCTTGCTCCAACTGGGAAATTTTAAGATTCATGTATATGATGCCTCTTTGGTACAAGATTTCTTACTGTTTCTCTAGGATATTGGCCCTGTATTTACAACCTATCCAACTCACACTGGTAGTCATACTCTTAACCTTATCATCACCTTTTCTACATTCGTAACAAAAAAAAGGGGCATTAACAGCAGACAAGGCCATAGCGGAGAGACTGAATGAATTCTTTGCTTCGTTATTTACTGAGGAAGATGTAGGGATGTTACCCATGACTGAAATGGTATTTAAAGGTGATACTGCAGAAGAAATGAAAGAAATATTGATACACCGGGAAGATGTGTTACAACTATTTGATAAACTGAAGAGTAGCAAATCACCTGGACCGTATGGTATACATCCAAGGGTGTAGAAAGAACTGAAATATGAGATTGCAGACCTACTATCATTAATCTGTGAACTATCATTAAAATCATCTGTTAATACCTGAGGATTGGAGGATGGCCAGTGTAACACCAATTTTTAAAAAGGGTTCCAGGGGTAATCCGGGAAAACTACAGACGTGTGAGCCTGACGTCAGTACCGGGAAAAATGGTAGAAACCATTATTGAGAACAAAATTACTGAACATGTAGATAGTCATAGCTTAACCCGTTTTGGACCAGCGTATGTTTTACATACATAAGGTTTCCATACTTACTACGCAACTGTTTACTAATTAATGGTTATAAATTCAATGGAACTATGTTTAGCTATTATCGTTATATCAAAAAGCGTTATAATAAGATTATTTTAACTGAGATCTAGTTAGTTTAATAGGTATTCGAAGTTTGCTGATTTTGACGGTACTGGCGGCTCAACATAAAAAGATCACAAAAAATAGTAAGTAGCTTATAATGCTGTAATAGCTACTATTTTGCAAATAAAAGTATTTGTAGACTTTAGAAAATAGGTCTAGATAACTAAGTTACTTAGTGTCAGAGTTATTGGTGCATATATCGGCCTTGTATGTTTTTCATACGCTGGGCTAATATGTTGTCGAAACTAATTGCTGTCAAGCATTCTGTTCTAGTTGTTTCAATAGTGCAATATCCACGCACTGCATCAGAAGTGTTTTCACGTGTATCATATTCCGCCGTCAGAATGGACTGTTGACAAACTATATTATATCATAATAAAGTGTTTTAAATGAAAATTGCAGTTTCAATAGGTGTTTATGTTTATGTCAATGAATATTGGAACTGAATCCTATCTTTTCTGAAGACGGACAATATACTATACTAGACCAGTGTATGAAAAACATACACTATGTGAAAGTTCTATTTTCTGCAAAGTTATAATATTTTTTATTATTGCTGGTATTTCATAGTTGTTTGAGTGTAACAAATCTAATAAATCATCCAGAACAGAGAAAGAATATGCGAGCTGTCCAAAACGGGTTAATGTGAGACAGTCAACATGGCTTTAGCTAAGGAAGGTCTTGTCTTACTAATCTGTTATGTTTTTTGAAGGTGTGAATAAACAGGTAGACAAAGGTGAGTCAGTTGATATAGTGTATCTGGATTTTCAGAAATCCTTTAGCAAAGTCCCTCATGAAAGACTTTTGGCAAAAATAAAAATTCATGGGATAGAAGGCAGTGTATTGTGGATCAGGAACTGGTTAAAAGATAGAAAGCAGAGGATAGGGCTAAATGGCCAATTTTCCCACTGGAGAAAGGTGAATAGTGGAGTACCCCAGGGATCTGTGCTGGGTCCGCTGCTTTTTAATTTATTCATAAATGACCTGGAAATGGGAATAACGAGTGAGGTAATCAAATTTGCAGATGAGACAAAATTATTCAAAGTTGTTAAAACCCATGAGGATTGTGAAAAATTGCAAGAGGACCATGATAAATTGGAAGACTGGGAATCAAAGGGCAGATGAAATTTAATGTGGACAAGTGCAAAGTTATGCACCTAGGAAACAACCACCCAAACTACGGTTACACGATGCAAGGTTCCACATTAGGAACCACCACCTAGGAAATAGATTTAGGCGTCATCGTGGATAACATGTTGAAACCCTCCACCCAGTGTTCAGCAGTGGCCAAGAGAGCAAATAAAGTGCTGGGTATCATAAGGAAAGGAATGGAGAATAAAACAAAGGATATTATAATGCCTCTGTATCGTTCCATGGTGCGACTGCACCTTGAATATTGTGTGCAATTCTGGTCACTGTATCTTAAAAAGGATATAGCGTTATTTGAAAAGATACAGAGAAGAGCCACCAAAATGGTAAAGGGGATGGAAGGATACTCCTATGAAGAAAGGCTAAAAAGGTTAGGGCTCTTCAACCTGGAAAAGAGACGTCTGAGGGGAGATATGATAGAGTTCTATAAATTAGTGAATGGAGTGGAATGGGTAAACGTAGATCGATTGTTTATGCCATCAAAATATAGAAAGACTATGGGACATGCAATGAAGCTACAGGGTAACCTATTTAAGACTAATAAGAGAAAATATTTTTTCACTCAACATGTAATCAAACTCTGGAATTCGTTACCCGAGTATGTAGTACAAGCTGTTAGTGTAGCTGGGTTTAAAAAAGGTTTGGACAAGTTCTTAGATGAAAGGTCCATAAACCATTATTAAAAGGGACCTGGGATATCCACTGCTTGCCCCAATACAAGTATTGCGGAACCTGTGTCTTTTAGGGAAACTGCTAGGTACTTGTGACCTAAATTGGCCACTGTTGGAAACAGTATACTGGGCTTGATAGACCTTGGTCTGACCCAGTATGGCATATCTTATGTTCTTAAGAATCTAGCCTCTCTACCTACCTCTTGGGCAGACCAATTCTTGATCACCTTCTTCTGGTATGCAACATTCAACTTCACTTTCCAACCCGACGCTCCAATACATATAGCATAAAAATTGTGGGAATTTTGCATGACAAAATGTTTTGGATCATTATAATTCTTTTTCACTTAATTTTGATGCTTTGATGACCAAGTGCAATTTTAAAACTCTGCTCTCTGGTCTGCCTTGGGTAAGAGAGCCCCTGAATATACATATACAGTTCTAACAAAGCAGCATTAGCCTTGGTATTAAGGTCTGAGTTTGCTAAAACTACAACTCCTTGAAACTGAATCGCACTGGCATAAGCAACCATCTGCATTTACCTTGGTCACAGCACGGAAACTATACTTCTTGCCCTTCTCAGTGAACTCCACCCACTCTCACGACCGGGGTGACCTATTTATCGCAATTTCTCTGGACCTCTCTGCAGCCTTTGACGTTATCGACCACCGTGCTCTCCTCACCCGCCTGTCCGACTTTGGTATTCGAGGCACTGTGTTGCGCTGGTTTCGGTCCTTCCTTTCACTTCGTTCCTTCGCTGTCCACTCAGGCCCTGCTGTCTCTGCCTCTTTCCCTCTGCACTGTGGTGTTCCGCAAGGCTCTATCCTTGCCCTCCTACTCTAATATTTTCCTCGCCCCTCTTGCTCTCCTCATCCAACAGTCCGGTATTTCTTCCTATTTTTATGCTGACGATATTCATCACACCAGCTCTGTTTCTCCGGATCTCTCTGCTCTTAATGCCTGCCTTGATCTTGTTGCCTCCTGGTTCTCCGATAATTTCCTCTGTGTCAATCCTTCTAAGTCCTCGGCTATCTGGTTCTCCTTCACCATCCCTCCTCCTACCCTAGCTCCTATGATGTCCTCCCTTCCCATCCCCGTTGTTCCTTCACTTCGCTATCTTATTGTCGTCCTTGACTCTTCCCTCTCCTTCCATCCCCATATTTCTTCCCTTGTCCGTAGTTGTTTCTTTCATCTCTGCCGCATTAGATCTCTCCGGCCCTTCCTCTCTGCAGATTCCCTCACCACCCTAGTCCTCTCCCTGGTGATTTCCCATTTGGATTACTGCAACTCGATCTTCACTGGCCTCCCCTCTTATCAACTCTGTCGTCTTCAACTCATTCAAAACACTGCCACCCGCTTGGTCACCTTTTCTTCTCCTTTTGATCATATCACCCCGTCTTCTCTCTCTTCACTGGCTTCCCGTTAAATTCCGGTTTGTTTACAAATACCTCATCACTATTCACAAGGTTCTTCATACAGGTATCCCCCAGTATCTATCTGACCTCATCTACCACCAGCCTGTCCCCCGTCTCCTTCGTTCTTCCCACAGCAATCGCCTCTTTCTTCCCTCCCTGTCTCAGGCTCATCTGGAACTCACCTGTCACTCCGCTTTCTTTTTTCTGGGCCCTGCCCTATGGAATTCCCTTCCTCACACACTCCGCACCGAGTCTTCATTTCCACAGTTCAAAGCTCTTCTCAAAACTCATCTCTTCTCCCAGGCTTTTGATCTCCCGGCGCCCCCATGACAATTTGCAATGGTCCTGACATCATATAACCCCTCCCCTTCCCCCACCCTCCCCCTTAGTGCTCTATGTGTCTATGCCTTCTATCTCTCTCTATCTTTCTATCTGTGTCCCTCTGTTGCTTTCCTGTCAATTGAATGGCGTTCTTTTCTTCCTTAATTTTCCAGCAGCCTGCTTTTGCTTCTCTGTACACCGCTCTGATACCCCGGTTTGGGCGGTATATCAAGCCTTGCTAATAAATAAGTAAATAAATAAATTGGCCTCCTATCAAGGAACTGCAAAGTAGTACAAACTGCCATACAATTTCCAAGAGAGACTATCTCACTTCAATATTGCAAAAAGATTCAAACATGTTCAGATTATTCAAGCTGGTTATTCATCTTAATAGCAGTTTGCATATCCTGACTCCTATAATCTTACAGCAGACCAATTGACAACTGGTTTTCTGAAAAAAAAACGTTATCAGCTTTCCCTCCCTTTCCCTACTACTCCCCTCCCTTTCCCCCTTCCTTATTTCCTGTTAACTCTTTATTACAATTCAGTATTCCAATGCTGCTTGAAATTACCCAAATTGTAACACAACGAAACCGTCATCTGCCCCCACTGACCCTCTACCTGTCAAGATCTTAAAACAAGTACTTGTTTAACGTATCACTTGTTTAAAGTACTTTATTACCTCACCTCCACTTCTTTACTTTCAGTCTCAAGTATGGGATCTTTCCAATAACATGGAAGCAGGCAATTGTTCAACCTCATATTAAGGATCCTATGTCTAATCTCCACCCTATTTCTAATTTCCCATTCACTGGTAAAGTAGTGGAAAAAATTGTTGCTAATCAATTTACACAATTCCTAGAAGCTATGAATGCCCTTAATCCAAAGCAAACAGGTTTCTGGTCACAACACTCAACAGAAAAGAAACCTCCTGGATCTATAAGATTTCGTAAAAGTGAACTTTGATTGTGGAAGGGAAGTTTTTATTTAGATTTATCTACTGATTTTTATCTTGTCAATCACACTTTACTTTTAAGTTTCCACACATAAATCACCCCTCCCCCTTTCCCTTTACTTACAACAGTTGGAATTGCTTCATACCTAGTTGCTAATAAAATAAATTTCTGCAGATTCCCCCCTACCAGCTGTTCCCTCCCCCACTCTCCTCCTCATGCTTCCAAATAACAATATCAATACAAATTTTGCATCACCCCAACAAATGTAACTATTGCCATGTCTGAAATGGTTTCCACACTTATGAACACTCTCACAAAATGTTTCCAGTATACTACGATTTTCACTCATTCGATACACAAAATCCAGACGCTTCACCACCATACTTTTAGATGGGATTTGTGACCATTTCCAATATACCTCCAATTCCATTCTGGCCGCAATCACATACAACCCTAGCAATCTACCTATATCGCCGACCCATCCTTCCAAAATTTCATTTACTAGCACCTGCTCCAGTTCCAGCTTCACCGGAATGCCCAAAGTATCTCCAAACTGGAGCTGCATCATTTTTCAATATTGCACTACCAGACATTGCCAAAATATGTGCATCAGGTCTCCCGCTTTCCACAGTTCCTCCAACATTGAGTCCTATACTTTTTATTAAGTGCATGGAGTCTGGTTGGAGTCCAATACATGCGATATATTTTCAAGCATCACAGACCCAGGTGCCAATTTTCTCCCAGCCTCATAAATGGCCCCCCACCTCTTCTCCATCAAATCACCCGGTATCTCTTCCTTCCAGTGTCTGAGATGAGTAGGTTTCTGGACCCATTAGGTAGGAATAGTGTGTATAATTTTGATAACAGCCCATTATAGACTTATATACCTTCTCCATTAGCTCTTAACAAGGTATGCATTTCTTTCTCAGATCTAGGGATAATTCTTTTTGCTTTAGAAAGTGCTCTAGCTTAGCATTACGTTTCTTAACAGTACAGGGGATATAATAAATTTGCGAAACTTCAACAGGATCAGAAATGGCTAGAATTTCTTTGAGAAATATGTCTAAAAGAATCTTATGCGACAATAATGAAGCTTGGGGAAAATTCAAGAAATGTAAATTACGAGAACGTAAAGAGTTCTCAAGAGATTCCATCTTAGAATGGAGTATCAGGGAATCCTTAATCCCTGCCACACTAACCGCATGTAACGGGAGCACCTGAGACACTAATTTATTAAGAGCCAAATCCACTGAGGTAACTTTTTCATCTAGTTGCTGCAAGGAAACAGCAGCCTCTTGAGAGAAAGTACATACGGAATTCAAAGAAGCAGACATTTTACTGTCGATACATTTCAAGGCACCCCACACATCTTTCAAAGTAATCTCCACATCTGAAGAGGGGGCAGGAAGCTCACAGGAGCCACCCACACCTAGTAGCGGTACAGGAGAAGGTAATTTAACTAACTTTAAATCTCTTACCGATTCAGAGGACTTTGCAGAGACATCAACCAAACTCCCGAGCACAGGACATAGAGGGGGAGATCTCCCCCCGGAACTCAAAGAAGCTCCGTCTGGGGACGACTGCGCTAAGGGTAGGGGGACAAAATGTTTATCCAAAGGGCCAACCGGTTTAGTAATCCCGATTTCCACCTCTGGCATCTTGCCCCCAATCTTGGCTTTCCTTTTTCCAATAACAAAGAAAAACAAAACAACCAAAAGATTGCTAAACAAACGCCAGGGAAGAAACAAACAGTTAGAGAACACTTAATGCCACGGAAGGTGGGTTGGATGAAATTGCTTCTCCTATAGGAAATCTAACTGCCTTTTTAGAGGACTCTTAGGACATTATAAATGTCCGGTCCACTTTACTGGTCACTTTTGCTTCTGTAGAGGTTAAGCAACGTATTCTTAAGGTTTTTTTCAAAGTTAACTTGGCTATGTTTTGTGGGCAGCCAGTTAATATCTTTAAAGATGTTTCTCGTGGCACTCAATTACGCCGGAGGCAATTTTTAAATCTAAAGCCCTGGGTTTTAGAGTTGGGAGCCACTTTTTTCTTGCGGTTTCCTTGCAAGTGCATCATTAGTCTAAATGATGCTATATTTACATTTGTTGAGGTTTCTCATTTAGAAAAATTTCTGACCGAGAAACAGGGTATAGGAAGGGTAGATGAATAATAATGGTACCTTCTATTTGTAGGTTAATTAACCTTGTTTTTTCCTCATTTATGTTACCTTAAGAATTTAACAGCTTGGCTTCCGTGATGTGGACTATATCATATAATGCTTTCCTTTACAAATAATTGAAAATTATTTTCTGTTTGCTTTATTATGGGATTGTTCTTGTATTATTTTGGCAAATGTATTGACTAAAAACCTAATTAAAAAAAAGAAAGAAAGTGCTCTAGCTGTAGGTAATAAAATCCATCCCCCTTTATTGTTGTTGTTAAGTGCCGTCGAGTCGGAGTCGACTCATGGCAACCCTCTGGATAGCTATCCTAAATTGTGTTTGGTCTTCAGTCAGGCGGCTCATTGTTGACAGACTGGCAGCCGTAGCTGCTGTTATTGTATCGATCCATCTCATTGCTGGCCTTCCTCTTTTGCGTTGACCTTCTATCTTGCCAAGCATGATGTCTTTCTCTAATGAGCTCTCTCTTCGCATGATGTGTCCAAAGTATGAAAGTCGAAGTCTTGTCATCTGAGCTTCTAAAGAAAGCTTAGGTTTGATCTCAAGTACTGACTGGTTTGTTCTTCAGGCAGTCCATGGTATACACAGTATTTGCCACCAGCACCATAATTCAAAGGCATCAATTTTCTTCCTGTCTATCTTTTTCACTGTCCAACTTTCACACCCATATGATGTTATTGAAAATACCAATATTACCCCTCAAATATGTTTTTAGGGCCCTTTGTCCACTTGAAAGGAAAGGCTCCTTTAAATCTCCCTTCTAAGTCCTAAGATATGTGTACTCTTTCTTCCCCATATTAATTTTATACCCAGATACCTCACGATATTTACAAATTTCCTCCATTAATACTAGCAAAGATATCAGGGGCTGCTGAACAGTAAAGATGACGGGCCAGATATTGAGTTAGGACAGCTAGGTGCGAGTATAGTGCCTAGCAGTTGCCACTGTCCTCTAACCCCGGATACTCCATGTCAGGGTCAAATGTGGCCCCAGCATTGAATATCTGGGGTTACTGCACATACCCGGAAGCCACAGAGGCTTATTGGATAATGGTGATATTGCACTGCTACCCAGTTAGCTTCTACTGGTAGATAGGCCAGCTTTTTCAGTGCCTATCTTTTACCCGTAGAAGCTAACCATGTAGCAATGCAATTTCGCTGCTACCTGGTTAGCCTCTGTCGCTGCCCACGACACACCCCAATTCTAAGTGGTTAACATCGGACTGTGTAGGGGAGAAGATCGCGGATATTCAGTGGCACTAACCGTGTTGATACCACTGAATATTCCGCTGAGCAGCATCTACACGGTTTATAGGGTTGTAAACCATGTGAATGCCTTTCGAATATCGTGCCCGACATCTTCAACAAATACAGATACCTTATACTGATGGACTCCAACCTGCATACCCTGAATATGCACCCACCTTCTTTCTCAGCTAAGGGCTCTATCACAGTGCAAAAAGCAAGGGTGCCAGTGGGCATCCCTGCTTTGTAGCCCTACCCAGTTCAAACACATCAGAGTAGTCCCTATGTATTCAGATTCTTGCTGAAGGTGCAGCATTCAATGCCCTGATCCACTTGAAATACCTCTGAAGGTGCAGCATTCAATGCCCTGATCCACTTGAAATACCTCTTCTCCCATCCCTATCTTATCCAGCACCACAAACATAAACCCCCATTCCACCCTATCAAATGATTTTTCAGCATCCATATAGTGATAAGCAATGTTCCCTGCCCCTCATTTTGAGCCTTCACATTAAATTTAACATCTTTCTGATGTCGTCTCCCCCCTGACGTCCCAGGATAAGCCCTACCTGACTGTCACCAATTTTGGAAAATACTTCTCTATCCGGCTAACTATCTGTCCCTTATCCCTCTAATCCTTATTATTTTGTGTACATACTATTTGCTGCTGTTTAGTTTTCGCCTTTAGCTAATACCCTGCTGGCTCTATTGCCTTGCTCAAAATGCACCTGCTTTATGCTCTCCAACTCATATGCCACTGGATTAGTTCTTAATCGGCCCAATTTTGCCTGCATCCTTCTAGTTTTTGTAAAATCTTAGGGTTCCCTCAGCTGGTACTCCCCTTCCAGATTCTTCAATATCTTACATAACACTTCCTCCTTTTCCCTTATTTCCTATTTAAACCTGGATGCCATCCCAAAAAAAAGTGTCCCATCATCACTGTCTTCATCCCATCCCACACAGTTCCCAATGGTACTCCCACATCCATAGTCAACTTGAAATGCTCCTCCATCATCCACATTCGGGTCTCACAGCCCTCCTTCCTCTAGTAAGAAGCCATTCAGGGCTATGTTTACTAACCCTCAGTCTCCAAAACGCCCTGCCCCTCTCCACAATGCCTAAATCCAATTTCACACTAACTGGTGCGTGGTCTGACCAGGTGATTTGCTCAATCTCAATTTTCACTGTCTTATGAATTAATGGCTCTCCTGCCCATATCATGTCCAAATGACTTTAAGAATTGTGTGGCATAGAATAGGAAGTATACAGCCTAATTCTCCACACATCCTCCAACCCCATATATTCTTTCAACCTTCCTAACTTCTTCCTATCCCCCTCTCCCCACTTACCCCTATGGAAGCTCCTCCACTATTATCCACTCTTGGGTTAATTGTCAGGTTGAAATAGCCGACCAGTATCACAGATAGATCCTCAAATTTCAATAATTTTTCCAGCAATCCCCTACAGAATTCCCCTTTTTTCTCATTTGGAGCATAAATACAAGCCACCATCCATCTCTGTTCATACCAATCCCACCTGGAGGAAGAGGTATCTACCTTCCCTAACCCACACTACTTTAACATCCATCACCTTATCACCTCCCACCAAGATGCCTACCTCCATTTTTTATGGCATCTCACGATTAGCCGCCAAGTAGACTTGTCCAAATCTCTGAGACAATAAGAATTTTTCTTGGGTAACTCTTAAGTATGTCTCTTGTATGCAGAGGAAAATCAGCCCTCAACAGCTCTCCCTCCTGCTTCAAAAACCTCCTCTTTTGCCAAGAGAGTTCAGCCCTTTAGCATTAATTGAAGTTATCACCCACCCATCCCCAGCTCTGCACCCTATCACCCTCTGCATGATCTCCTGCCTATCCACAACAAGTGCCCACTTCACCCTCCCCTTCTTTCCTCTCCCTTCCACCCTGCCTCCTCTCATCCAGAAGGCACTTCCTCCATAAGTAGTAACCTACTCGACTTCCTCCACCACACTTCCTTCCCCCTTCCTCTCCACATTCAGTCACCCCCTCAGCCCCTTCTCAGTCATCTTATTCTCACTATTACCTCTTATTCACCCCTCTTTCATTCATACATATCCCCCACTCATTCCTGAGGCACACATATTCCATTCATCCCTCAATATAGCTGCAATTCAAACGGTCCCAGTTGAGTCTTTCCACTTCTTAATGTCACCACATCATTTTCCAGTCCTTTTGATGTTTCTTTGTGCCACACTTGGCCACCTCCGCCCAAAAAATGTTTTGTACTGCCAACACCTTCTGCTCCTCCGGCTGTGGCAGTCCCTCCATAGTGATACCAGCCTCTTCCAGAGCCTTAATTGCTTCCTCATAGTTTCGCACATGCCAAGTCCGACCCACTTTTGTAAATGCTAGTTCAAAGGGATAAAACCAACAGTACTGCAATTGCTCTTGTCTCAGCTGGGCAGTAACACTACTGAACTCCTTATTCCATTGCAATGTCCCTACTGCCAAGTCAACATATAAAGACAACTGATACCCTTGCCTGACAAATTTATTAAGGTTTCTCATTTTCACTGCTATTTTTCTTTCACCTCATAATCATATAGATAGATCACAATATCTCAGGGTAGATTTCCCTTTGCTGTGCCCAGGGTCCTGCGTGCTCTGTCCAACTTTATTCTTTAGGGATCTCTTCCTTGCCATCTTGACTCAGAACCTCTCTACATATCTGACTGGCCACTGCTCTACAGTCACTAAATTCAGGATCTTCAGGTACTTCCCAAATTTTTAACTTAAGTCGTGATCCATTTTCCAAATCCTCCAACTTTAGCATTAGCACTTCCTTAGTCTCCTCCCAGGCCGCAGGCTTAAGTCGCTCAATCCACTCCTCGTGCTCCCCAATTCAACGACCTAACTCCACCATTTCTTCCTTCAGCTTTGCCACCATGCCACTTAGCTCCATTCGCACTACATTCACCTGTTTTCAGTTCCTTAAACCAGCCTTTAAGCTCTGACTTGATAGCCTATGACAGAGTCACCATTCCTATGGCCTGCTTCTTACCACTGTCTTCCACCTACTACTTTCTCGAATCTCCAGGAACCATCTTGTTCTCTCCACACTACTCGTGCTTAGTACCAGAATAGGATAATTCCTTTAAATCAGCAGTTTTTCTCTGAGTCACCATCCCAGCCACTTCTCCACTTTCCAGAGTTGCTTCTCTTTGTCTTTTGGGGTAATAACTGCCTCAAAAAGTAATGATCACACTATTTGTAGGAGATCTTTGCCAGAGCTCAGGCTGCCATATAGTAGGACACAGTTTTTGCATGATTTCAGTGTTATTTGACAGTTGCTCATTTTGTGTCCATTAGTCTCATACTGTCTCTGCTACTGCTAATCTTGACTGTAGAGTACTGCATGGCTCCATATTAAGCTCAATTCTGTTCAATTTTTTCCTTGTGTCACTGGCCAGATTAATCCAATCCCTGGGGCTGACATTCTTCATCTATGCTAACAAAATACAACTACTTGCAATGTTGGTTCTCACTTATCCCATTTCTATCCTGGACATTTTTGCAAAATTTGACAAAATTGTCAAATGGCTCTCTAGGACTAATTGAAATTAAAATCCAGCAAATCTAAAGTTATCTTCTCACTGCAGTCCACTAGAAGACGAAATTAGACTTACCTGCTAATTGTTGTTCCTTGAGGAACTCCAGTCCAGTCCCGAACCTCTGGGCAATGCATCTCTTCCAACCGCTTGGAGACTGAGCACGTCACCTTTTGATGACAGTAATACTAATAGAGCGAGCATCGCCCCTTCTGACCAGTAACCTATTGACAAAGCAGACTCACAGGAGCAACAAATAAGTAGTTTACAACAACAGTACCTAGCACTCTGACTAAATCTGGAAATAATGCACCTCCTGGAGCATTTTAAAATCTAGAAATATTGCACCGGAGAAGGGAATTCTCCTATCCCCCCTCCCTGGGTGAGAGAACTTACCATGCCCAAACCAGGCCCCGAGCTCAAGCACTGCCTGAGAGAAACCATCCTCTAAACCACTGCAGATCAATATCCTGAGAGGTGCTAAATGGGTGGGATGTGGGACTGGACTGGAGTTCCTCAAGGAATAATAAGCAGGTAAGTCTAATTTTGTCTTCCTTATCGTCCCTCCAGTCCAGTCCCGAAACTCTGGGATGTAACAGAGCAGTTAAGCATAATGGGAGGGATCTGCCGCACTGACCCGGAGCACTGCCGCACCGAAACAAGCATCCCCACAGACTGAACATTCAGACGGTAATGTTTCGCGAAGGTATGCCATGACGACCAGGTGGCCGCCTTACAAATCTCCACTGGCAGAACCAAACTGTATTCACCCAAGAAGCCGCTTGCGCCCTGGTAGAATGCGCCCATAACTCCGTCGGTATCGGCCTACCCTTGAGGATATACGCCGACGAGATCGCTTCTCTGATCCATCAACAAATAGATGCCTTAGCTGCTGCTTCCCCCTTGCGGGGACCACCAAACAGCACAAAGAGATGATCCGACCTACAGAACTCTCTAATACCCTTCAAATAATGATGCAGCACCCGTCGTACATCCAAGAACTTCAGTGGATGGCGAGTTCCAGTCTCCTCTGCACCAGATAACACCGGCAGAGACACCGCCTGATTTACATGAAAAGCCAAAACCATTTTAGGCAAGAAAGAAGGAACTGGACATAGTACCACCTTCTCTTTGGAAAAAGTAAGGAACGGATCCTGGCACGACAAAGGTTGCAGCTCAGAAATTCGGCGTGCCGAGCAAATAGCTACCAGGAATACTGCTTTAAGGGTGAAGTCCTTAATAGAAGCTCGAGCCAAAGGCTCAAATGGCTCCCCAAACAGCGCTGTCAGCACCAATGATGGAAACACCACTCATCGCAGAGGATGGATACGAAAAACTGCCCTCAAGAGTCGTGCCAAATCCGGGTGCGCACCCAGTGCTATTTCCTGGATCTTCCCGCGATATCAGGCAATCGCAGCCAGCTGAACCCTCAAGGAACTAATGGCCAAACCTTTGTCGAAACCAGCCTGCTAGAACTCCAAAATGATGGGCACAGAGGTTGATGGGCACATCACGCCTCGAACAGGCGCCAGACCCTAATGTAGGTGTCATGCCCATAGCCCCTTACATGTGTATGGAGGGGCGTGCTTATTATATAGAGTTCCCCAATTAAGCAATATTCCAGACTGGCTAGCTTGCAAAGGATTCTGGTAATGGTAGTCCAGTCAAACAGTGCTTGCCTTGGAGGTCAATGAAAACAATTGTAGTTGGCTCGAGTGTAAGGCAGTGACAGAATATTTATTTATGAGGTTAATCCAAATGCACACAGATTCACTTGGTAACACCTTAGGATGTATTCTCCAGGATTTTATACTCAAAACAATAATAATACAACTGAATGGTTAAGCAAATAGCTTGTAAAGTCCATTAACAGAAATTCTCTCTCAGTCACTGCTGACAAACCTTGCTCAGCAGTACCGGTGTAAAGGAAACCAAAAATGGTAAAAGCTTCTTCACAAAAACAGCTTTTTACATTCCACGTTCAAAGCACTTTTGTATCCAATGTGTGCATAGCCTGAGCTGTGTGCTGCTCTGGTACCAGGTGGCTAACAAGCTACAATGAACAGCTCTGCTCGTCTCTGCACAAGTATTTACACAAACTTCTAGTGCCAGTTACTAGGACGTTTCCTTTTATGTTGATCCTACTTTCAGGATTTCTCTGTACTAGCAACCTTGCATAAAGAACAGTCCATGAGACTATCGTCCCCCTCTGTAATTATGGCTTGGTCTTCTACTTGCATAGGTTCTATGTCAGGAGCTGGGTCAGAGGGCTTTATTAACTGACCTTCCTTAGGACAGGAACTGTGTCTAAACACCTTGCCTTGCTCTAGGTTAAACAAACGTTCATAGTTCCTACCTGAGTTGCTGACATTACGCTGTCCTTTCAAATATTCTGGCCAGTATGCATTGTAGTTTTTATAACCTGTCCTCCAGTCTATATTCCTGGACCTCAGGGCATCTGCTCCATACCTCTGCTTAGGGTTCCTAGCTGCAGTTCTCCAAGCCTTTGGATTTCCCCAATCCCTTGGAGCTGGCTTTTCCCAGGAATCTCCCCAAGAACATGGATCTCTCAGAGCTCCTCTCTCCTTGCTCTCACGCTTGCCTTCAAGCCTCCTCTCAGGCTTCCTCTCCGTCCCAGGCTTTCCTTCTCTGCCAGGCAGTCCTTCTCTTCTAGGTCTTCCTTCTCTGCCAGGACTAAGCTTCACTTGTCTCCCAGGCTTTCCTTGACTTCCAGGCTTCTCTTCACTACCCCCTCCCTTGCAAACAGGTGTTGCTGATCAAAGTCTCTCCTGGCAGCTGAGTAATTAGGAGTGATGTAAGGGTTTCTCAATCTGGGCTTAAACTGCTGCACCTCATCTCCACTAGAGGCTCTCTGCAGCCTGGAATAACTTGTCTTTTAGGTAAATATGGAGTTTTATTTCTGTGACCTGGTAAAACAGGTCCCTTGATCAGGGTAAATTCCCTTCCTTTATCACTATTCTCTGGGCAGCTTCCTCATCACAGTAGGCCAATGACCTCCTCCTTGCCTTTAACAATGTCACAATCACCGGCCCTGAATAGCCTTTCCTCCTCAGCCATGCCCTTTCAAGAGCCAGGCCGTAAGCAAGCATCGATCCACCTGAGGCATTAGTACTAGCCCCTGCGACAAGAGATCCGTTTATGCCGGAAGACGCCATGGCCGATCCGTGAGATTCCTCACTAGATCCGCATACCACGGATGTTGCGGTCAGTCCGGTGTGATGAGAATCACCATCCCCTGATGGGTCTCGATCCTTTGCACCACCCAGTCGATGAGCGGACAGGATGGGAACATGTTGAGGAGCCCTTCCGCCGGCCACCGCTGCACAAGAGCGTCCAAGCCTTCCGACATTCTTTCCCCTTTCCTGCTGAAGAACCGACTCGCCTTGGCGCCTTTGAACTTTGCCATCAAATTCAAGACCAGCACCCCAGCAGCGCACCAGCAAATCGAACACCTCCTGATTGAGCACCCATTTTCCAGGGTCTAATCACACCCGGCTCAGATAATCCGCCGTGACATTGTCGGCTCCTGCCACATATGCCGCCAACAATGCCTGGAGGTGAACCTCTGCCCAGTCCATCAGAGACTCGGCTTCTGCCTCCAGGGCTGCACTGCCCATGCCACCCTGCCAGTTGATGTAGGCTACCGTTGTTGCATTGTTCGACAGCACCCGCACTGCCACCCCCTACAACCTTGCCTCGAAGTTCTGCAGTGCAAGGGCTACCACCTGCATCTCCAGCCTGTTGATCGACCAACAAGCCTCCTGCGGACTCCACTGCCCCTGCACAAAGTGCCCTTGGCAATGAGCCCCCCAACCTGAGAGACTGGCGTCCATCACCAACGGAATCCTGGCTGGGGACTCAAGAGGCATCTCCCTCTCCAGATGCCCCCCCCCCCCGTGAGCCACCATCTGAGGGCCCTCTTGACCCCCTGTGGGCAGGGGAGTCTCTGGGATAAAGAGGAAGACTGGTGTGACCAATGTCTGAGCAGAGACCTCTGGAGGGCCGCATGTGCACCCTCGCCCATGGTACCAGATCGAGAGTGGCTGCCATGGTGCCGAGGTAGTGCCATGCTGTGGGCTCTGGCCGCCCCAGGAACTCCCGCACCAGGCGCCAAAGCTCTCGTGCTCTCAGCTCCGGCAAAAAGACTCTTCCTGCCTGCATGTCGAAATGGGCTTCGAGGTATTCTAGGACCTGAGATGGGTGCAAGTGGCTCTTAGCCACATTGACCACCCAACCCAGCTTTGCAGAACTGCACCACCCGGGCTGTAGCGCGCTTGCTCTCGACCCTGAATTTTGCCCGAATGAGCCAGTCATCGAGGTAGGGATGTACTAGGACTCCTTTGCGCAGCGCTGCCACTACCACCACCATAAACTTGGTGAAGGTGCATGGCGCCATCATGAGGCCGAAGGACAGCACCTGGAATTGAAAATGCCCCATGGGCACTGCAAATCTGAAGAACTGCTGATGCGCTGGCTGAATGTGAATGTGCAGGTATGCTTCTGTGAGGTCGAGGGACATAAGGAATTCCCCGCCACGAATCGCCATGTGAAAATGCGGGACCCGCAGACAGCGGTTTACGCACTTGAGATCGAGAATGGACCGGAATGCTCTGTCTTTCTTTGGTACAACAAAATAAATGGAGTACCGACCGCAGCAGTACTGGTCTCGAGGCACTGGCACCATGGCCTGAGCTGCACCAAATGCCTCAGGATGTCGCGAAACGCAACCATCTTGGTCCGCGCCTTGCAAGGAGACTGCACAAAGGAGCTGCCCAACGGATGAGCGAACTCGAGAGCATACCCCTCTCGGGTGACCTCTAGTACCCACTGATCAGAGGTGATTTGGACCCACGCGGAGTAGAAGTCCTGCAGAAGGCCTCCCAGTGGCTGCACTTCCACCTTGGCCCTCCTCACTTCATTGGGCTTTCTTAGGCCCAGAGGATGAGGCTGTCGTGAATCTGCACCCCGCTCCCCAAAAACCTCAAAATCCCTGCGTCCTTGCAGGAAAACAACCTTTCTGGAAAGGAGTCTGGCATGCGGGATGAAAATGCCGAAATTCCCGCTGCTGCTGCCCCCAAGGGGCAGAGGCACCCCGGACCCGTTTCTGCTTGTCCTCCGGCAGTCAAGAGGAGAGCCGATGCCGAAGAAGAGCGCACCGCTAACCAGCTCCCCTAAGGCTTGAACAGCAAAAGGCAAAACAAAGAAAACAAAATAAAGTAAAACAAACTCAGTCCCTGTAGTGCAGCACAGCCGCGAGTCTTTCCCGCGCGACTGCACGTTTTGCGTGGGAAACCGCGCTCTTGCAGACCTCTGCTGGGAATGCAAGCTGCACCACACTGCCTACTGCACTCCCCCTTCAAACTGCCTCGCTCTCACTCCAAGTCCCGGCCAACTCACCGGGTCAGGCTCCGGCTCAGCTCTTCTCCCCCCCTCCACGCTCAGCCGGAAATAAAGGCTTCGGCGCTGTGGGGGACTCTGGAGGAAAGGAACTGCTTTTCTGACAGCCACAGCTGCCGAACTACCCTCTCCCAACTGTGGGATCGGGCGCACCATGTCCCCGGGCACCCCACCACCTGCTCACCACCCCACCGACTAGGATCAAGGGGGGGGGGGGTGGAGAGGGGGGCCCTCCTTCAATCCAATTGCGTCTTCGTTTGATTCTTCTTGTCTTTTTTTTTTTTTTTTTTAAATCTTGCCACTAAATAAAAGCAAAGTGCTCTGAGTAGAGACTTTCAACAGAAAATATATACCCAAAATCTAACTAAAGCTAAGCTCCTTGGTTGTACTCAGTGAGCCGAGCCCTCTGGCTCACCACCTCCAGCTGCTTGGAGATTGAGTGTACTGGTCAGAAGGGGCAGTGCTAGCTCTATTAGTACTACTGTCAACAAAAAATGACGTGCTCAGTCTCCAAGCTGCTGGAAGAGGTGCATTACCCAGAAGTTCGGGACTGGACTGGAGGGACGATAAGGAACTGACTGTAACCCTAATCATTGCTGGTACACCTTTGAAAATTCTTTAAAATCCTTGGGGTGATTTATGACAAACAGATGAACTTTGACCAACAGATTAAGCATAGTTACTCACCTGTAACAGGTGTTCTCCGGGGACAGCAGGAATCAGTCCTCACATATGGGCGACGTCGGCACCGATGGAGCCCTCACGGAAGCATCTCCCCAGCTTTCAAAAAAAGCCTTTGGGAGATGCCACCACGCATGTGTGGTCCCCTTCCCAACCAAGGGTACCATCTTGCTCAGTCAAATGACATAGCTGAAGATAGCAAAACAAAAGAAGGTAAAGAAGCAACTCCAAGGGGAGGAGGGAGGGTTGTGAGGACTGATTCCTGCTGTCCCCGGAGAACACCTGTTACAGGTGAGTAATTACGCTTTCTCTGGGAACAAACAGGAAGTCAGTCCTCGCATATGGGACTCCCCAGCTACAGGCTACCGGGAGACTTGTAGCAAAAATTGCAATTTAGTCTGGTGTACAGAATATAGTAGGATCCCTGTGTCCAATGAAACCAGCACTTAGGTAGCCTGAATACAGAACGTTCAGAGGGAAGGAGTTGCCTAGACCCCGAAAAGATTACGGAGCATAGTCTGGCCGAAGGCGCTATCCCGTCGGGATTCTCTTTCCAGGCAGTAATGGGCTGCGAAGGTATGGACTGAAGACCAGGTGGTGGCCCCGCTGATGTCCGCCATCGGGACAGAGCACAGATGTACCACCGAAGCTGCCATGGCCTGGACACAGTGTGTTGTGATGCGACAGTGCAGTGGGAACTTTGCCTGCTCACAGGCGAGGGCAATACAGTCCGCCATCCATGCGGACAGCGTACGCTTAGTCACCGCTTCCCCTAGCCTGCTGGGGTCGTAGGAGACGAAGAGCTGGGTGGCTTTGCGGTGGTCCTGAGTGCGTTGGATATAGAAGGAAAAGGCCCTCTTACAGTCCAAGGTGTGGAGGACCATCTCCACCCGACTGACGTGAGGCTTGGAAAGAAGGTAGGGAGTACCACCTCCTGGTTGAGATGGAACGAGTATACTACCTCGGGAGGAATTTGGGGTGCATACACAGCACCAACCTGTTCTTGTAGAACCTTGTGTAGGGCGCTTCAGCCACAAAAGCTTAAAGCTTGCTAACCCTGTGAGCGGAAGTGAGCGCAACCAGGAAAACCACCTTCCATGAAAGGTAGCGAAGGTGGCAAGAAGCCAAGGGCTCGAATGGTGGACGGGTGAGCTGCCCCAACACCACATTGAGGTCCCATTCGGTCACTGGAGGGCGAACCAGAGGCTTAGATAAGAGCAGGCCCCGTAGGAAGCAGCCCGTCAGAAGGTGGGTCGAAAGGGGTTTACCATCCACCGAGTGGTAGTGAGCCGCCAGGGCAATGAGGCTCATCCTAACAAAATTAGACCTGCGCCCGGAGTGAAAAAGGTGGAGAAGGTAGTGCAACACTATAGCCACCGGGGAGGAGGAAGGGTCAGCCCTTCGCTCAGCATACCAAGCTGAGAACCTATGCCATTTGAAGGCATATGCCTTCCTTGTAGAGGCCTTACGGGAGGCCAGCAAAACATCCTCCACTTCTGCGGGAAGGTGGAGATGGGCCAGGGCTACCCTTCTCAGCAGCCAAGCCGTGAGTGAAAGAGACCACAGTTTGGGGTGTAGGAGAGAGTCCCCCCTCCTGAGATAGAAGCCCTGGGGCTGTCCCCAAGGGGATGGGGGCTGCCACCTCCAACTGAAGAAGCAGTGGGCACCATGGCTGCCTGGGCCATCACGGGGATATCAAAATGAGCGAGGCCCTGTTGTGGAGGGTCTTGAACAAGGTCTTGGCAATCAGTGGCATTGGAGGGAAGGCATACATGAAGTCCCCCGGACCATGGGATTAGAAACGCATCTGCCGCCACCCTGGAGGGGTGAGCCTGCCGAGAGCAAAAGCAGGGCAAATGGAAGCTGTCTGGGCTGGCAAACAGGTCTATCACAGGTTCCCCCCAGAGTCGGAAAAGCCGGCTGCCTACCGTGGGGTCCAGCTGCCACTCGTACGGTCAGAGAACCCTGCTTAGCCTGTCGGCTAGTATGTTGTCCTGTCTTGGCAGGTACACCGCTTTGAGGAAGATCCCCCGCTGGACTGCGTAAGAGCAGAGGGCCAGCGCCTCTTGACAGAAGGCACGTGACCCCGTGACCCCCTGCTTGTTCACATAGAACATGGCCACCTGGTTGTCCATCTGGACCAGAACTGGCCGATGGCAGAGGCGATGCCCGAAGACTCTCAGGGCGAGGTGAATGGCACGAAGCTCCAGGAAATTGATTTGCTGGGTGCTCTCATCTGGCGACCAGCTGCCCTGGGTGCGGAGACCCTCGCAATGGGCTCCACAGCCGAGTAGGGAGGCATCCGTGGTGAGAACAATCGATTGCCCTGGGCCTTGGAAAGGCATGACCATTTCCAGGTGCTGAGATGACTGCCACCAGACAAGGGAGTCCGCCAAATGGCGGGTCACCCAAACTCTGTCCCTGAGGTGACCCATGGCCTGGGACCACTGGTCCTGGAGACACCACTGCGCCATTCTCATGTGGAGATGGGCATCTGGAGTGACGTGGACCGTAGAGGCCATGTGCCTGAGGAGGCGCAGAAGATGGCGGGCAGACACCGAGGGACGGTGTTGTATGTCCCGGGCCAGAGATCTGAGGCGGTCTGCTCAGTCCATGGGCTAGAAAGCCTTTAACTGTCGGGTGTCGAACTCCAGGCACTGTGTGGGAAGAAGGTGGGATTTGAGGTTGATTATGACGAAGCCCAAGTGCTGTAGAACCTGGATGGTGCGTGCGGTGGCCTGCTGCACCTCGGATGCTGGGTCCCCTTTTACAAACCAGTCGTCCAGGCAGGGAAACACGAAGACTCCCTGAAGCCTGAGAAAGGTAGCCACGATTGCCAGGCATTTCGTGAACACCCTTGGGGCAGAGGCTAGCCCGAATGGGAGCACCCTGTACTAAACGTGCCTGGCCCCTAATACGAACTGCAGGTATTGCCTGTGGTGTGGGTGGATTAGAATGGGAGTATAAGCATCCTTGAGGACTAAGGAGCATAGCCAGTCTCCCTACTGAAGGTAGGGCAGCAATGTTCCAAGGGAGAGCATCTTGAACTTCTCCCGCACCAGGAATCTGTTGAGGTTGCGCAGGTCGAGGATGGGCCTTAGACCCCCTGTCCTCTTTGGGACGAGAAGTATCTGGAGTAGAACCCCTTGCCCTGGAGATGGTGGGGCACCTGTTTAACTGCATTGTCCTCGAGAAGACCTGCCAGTTCCTTCAGAATAAGGTCCTGGTGGAGAGGAGACATGGGGGGCTCTCCCAGAAAATAAGGAGGAGGCATCTGGGTCAAGCAGAGGAGGTAACCCTCCTTGACCACCCTCAGTGCCCAGGCATCGGCAGTGATGTTTACCCACCTCAGCTGCTGACCTCCTTGAGGTAGAGAGGCTATGCTGGAGTAGTCAAAAACTCCCCCCTGGCTGGGCCAGGGCTGGAGCCGGTGCATGGGGCTTCAGAGCCTTCTGCTTACGCTGGCAATGCTGCCCTTGGCCTGCTGCCCTTGTTGGGGACCCGGGGAGGCCTGAAAACGTGGGTAGTTACAGTAAGCAGCTCCCTTCCTTGGGTAAAAGGGCTTTTTACCCCAGGCCTTCCTTCGGGGAGGGGCAGTGGTCTTTTTAGAGAGCCTGGTCCTCGTCATAAACTCGGTCTCCAACTTGTCGGCTGTCGGTCATGGGCTTGCCAAAGAGGTTTTCTCCCTGGCAGGGGACATCGACCAACTTGTCCTGGACCCATTGCTCACGGTCGGACTGCAGCCAAGCCTGGCAGCATGTACTGATCCCTGCCGCGGCTACCCGGGCTGCCGACTCACACCCATTATAGGCCACTCGAGACAAACTTGGAGTATTCACGGACGGCCTTGGACAGGCTACTGAAGCGCTGCAAGGGTTTCTCAGAGAGACCAGCTGAGAAACCGGCGAGTTCCTTTGCCAGATTCCTCAGGTACATGCCCATGTACAACTGGTAGGCCTGGACACGGCAAATAAGCATCGAGCCCTGGTAGCACTTCTTGCCAAGGGTGTCCAAGGTGCGGGCCTCCCTCTTGGGGGGCACTGGAGGAGTGTCTCTTCTGGCTCTTCAGTTGATGCATGGCCGACTACCACCATGGAGTTGTGCGGCAGTTGCGACTTCTGGAAGCCAGGGCTCCGGCGGACTCGATACATCGAGTCAAGCCACTTGCTCACTACCAGCACTGATGCCGGCGTCTTCCACATGCGGAACATGAGCCATTCCAGGATGGGAGGAATGGGCACCCTGAGTGATTCCTGAGGGGGAGCCTCATACTGGAGGATCTCAAACTCGTCAGACCGAGGGTCCTCCTCCGACTCGGTCGGACACATCAGGGCCTTAGACATGTCTTTGACAAAGTCTAAGAATCCAATGTCCTCCAGCGGGGACCTTCTCCAAGGATCCAAGACTGGGGAGTCCAAGGGGACATAAGTGTCGACGGGAATCTTGGGACTCATTATCCTCCGTCTCCCACTTGGAGTAGTCTGAGGAAGACTCGAGGGTGGGCTGCTCTGTGGACCTCGAAGGGCCCAATGCCGCACAGTCCGCCCCCGGAGTGGACATCAGGGACGACCGCGGCCCTGTCGAGTGGGACACCGAGCACGACCTCAGCCGAGGATCGACTCAAGGCCACAGGACCTCGAGGATCAGCTTGGCCTCCGAGGACTCTTTGACGTCGAACGCCCGGTGGTCGGGAAAGAGGAATGGACGTGCTGGACAACAGCACCTGCCGCTGGTCCAAGAAGGCAAACAAGCTGCGCTTCAAGGCCGCCATTCTGGACTCCAGGCCAGAAGGCTAAGGGGAACCCTAGACAAGGATAGCCTTCCGAGAGACCTTTGCCGGCCGCTCCTTCTCCGAAGCCTCAGGCGGGTGCCTGGGGCTACGGGACCAGGCCCAGGAGGAACCCTGTCCGTCGGAGCCATCCAAGGATGCCACCTTTAAGGGTTTCTTCTTCCCTCGAGGGGGACCCCTTCTATGAGCACCCATGACGGTGCTCGGGTTCGGAGACCTCCTCCTGAGACATTGGCGCCTTCGGAGGCATCGGAGAAAAACTTATCATGCAGCTGCTGGTAGCTCTTCAGGGCCTTGCTAGACATCCATTTGCATAAGCTGCAGGCTGCCGGGTCATGGTCCAACCCGAGGCAACGGAGACAGCAGTCGTGTGTGTCGATTAAGGACCTGAGCTTAGCACACCGGTCACACTTTCTTAAACCACTGGTAGTCATAGGGGAAAAAAGAACCCCTGCGAGGTCGAAGACCCTCCGAGCTACCAGTGGGGAAAAAAGGCACAAAGGCACCCAAAAATAACAAAAATGAACTGAACTCGACGCCGAGGCACAAAAATCGGTAGGCGGGAAGAGTATCGGTGCGATACCAGAGACGAGTTAAGAACTCAAAAAGAAAAAATCAACTTTTTCCAGGGAAAAGACAGACGACGTCTGAAGGGCTGCGCGGAAAAAAGGAGACTGAGCAAGATGGCACCCTTGGATGGGAAGGGGACCACATATGCATGGTGGCACCTCCCAAAGGCTTTCTTTGAAAGCTGGGGAGATGCTTCCATGAGGGCTCCATCGATGTCACCCATATGTGAGGACTGACTTCCTGCTTGTTCCCGGAGAACAATGTTGTTAGAAAATCTTTATTTATACTAAAACAAATTTGTGTGATTCATTCCTTACTGGATAAAAACTCATTACGCAGCCTTATTATTCCATCCGTGGTAATGCAGCTGGATTATTATAATTCCCTATACTAAGGATTGAAACAGATGCAGTTTCGAAGATTACAGTTAATCCAAAGCATCTCAATAAAACTTCTCTCTGGCTGTAAAAAATATGATCACATGACTCCCCCTCAACCTTCCTGTGAAGAGCATTGACTCCTAATAACCTAAAGGATCTTGTTTAAGATACTCGCCATTACATATCAGGTTTATTACACCAGTCTGCAATTTTTTTGACATACCATCTAATTCTGTATATCCCCCAGTATATGCTTCATTCTTCTCAACATAATTTGCTTACAATTCCTTCACATTTAAAAATTTGCTTAGAGTATATAATGAATTTGTGTTTCAGTGTTTTGTAACAACTTGACCCAAAAGTCATCAGACTTAAATTATACAAGAAGTTCAAAACTGCTTTGAAAACCTACTACTTTACACTTGCTTTTCCTTGACATCTTGGACTGACTGATTAGGATATTTTTAGTCGTCTGCTCCTCATTGTCTATTGCAAGTTGGATCTACCAGAATTTCTTGGTTATTCTTTCCATTATCCTTTTATGCCTACATGATATGACCAGTCAGAACAGGCTAAAACATTCCTATCTTGCCAAAAGAATAGAGCTAACATGGAGTAGCCGCCTAATGGTTAGAGCAACTGCCTAGTACCCAGAAGATCAAGGGTTCGATTCTCACTGGCGCTCCTTGTGACCTTGGGCAAATCACTTTACCCTCCATTGCCTCGGAAGAAAAGGCCGGCAATCTACTTCTGGTGATACATTGCCAAGAAAACCCAGAGGTAGCTGGGTCGCTATGAGTCAACACTGACTTGATGGCACTAACAAACAAAAAAAGGGGAGGACAGCAGTAAGTGGAAAAGGGGAGTTCCCTTAGAGATCTGGGGGTGGGGCAGTCAGCTAGAGCTACATATACTTAAAGGTCTGAGTTCTCGGCTGAAAATGAGGAGTTCCACAGGGAAGCTAAGCTGGGGACCATGCTCACTAAAGAAATGGCTGAAGCACAAGAAATGGAGATAGACAGGACTTTGGCTGCCTTTGAGAGACATGAGATTGAAAGCATGGAATTCATGAAACAAGGAGCAACTCCTTAAACCAAGGTGGCATTTTACTTACCAGATAACGTCCATTCCTTGAGCCCTGCTAGGTCAGTCCAGACAAGTGGGTTGGGTCCCCCTACCACCACTTCCTAAAGCATCCTTGCAATAACACTTACCTCAGCTCATAGCCTTCTGCTCATTTTACATCTATTTTTTTCCCAGACAGGTGAAAGGAACTACCCGCAAAGAAGTGGCTCGTGATCTCCATTAACAGCACCACACACCGATGCAAAGGAATATAAGAGAACCACCACCAAACCAGGGCCATCACAGACAGAACCCTTTAGCTTCTGATGCTAGGACAGATCTGGTAGACAACTCCTGTACAATCCTGCAGAAATCAGTCATACATTTATGGCATGCTACATGAATTCACTCAGAGATGCAGACTAGCTTCCTTTTTTGAAGTGATGTAAGTGCAAGAGGATGAAGCAAGAGGAGGATGCCAAGCTAATTACTCGGGAAGAGCCAGCACATTCCCACCAGCTTGGCCTGACAGCAATAAATGAACTAATTCATAGGCATTTTCAGTGAAAGTATGTGAATATATTGAAAGACATTATGACTACAGTGATCAGATTCCCTTTTCCCTCCCCTTTTCCTTCTTCTCATTCCCACTCTCTGCAAACCCAAGCTGCAATGACATTTAGGGGTGCTGTGTGGGGTGCCATTTCTATCAAAAGAGCTCTGCAATACTTCTTCCAACCACCTTAAATGTCATGCAACCCCATGAAAATTTGGGAAGAACATGGGTCCCTATGGTGCAATGGCATGAGATGGCATTCGCTGCAATGGTGGAGGAATCTCACTGGTAGCAGCAGGTTCAGAGAGTGATGAAGTTCCTGGAGCTTGGGTGTCTTCCTAGTGACTGGAGTGGAGAAGCAGCAGAGGTGTGTCATCTCTATGGTGGTGTGGATAGAGCTGGCAAGGTGGTGGAGTGGGAGGCCTGGTGTTTCAGCATCTCCCTGAGCAGGTCATGCATCTCTTGACACATGGCTACAACCTCCAGTGATAGACCACATCACACTTTCCAGCATCTCACTGATCTCTATCTCCTCTCCGGCCTACAGCTGGATTTATTGCTCTGTGAGGGCTAACATCTGCTCTTGGAGCTTCTTCTCCTGCTGGGTAAGCACTTGCTGGTTCTGCTCAAGAAGGTGCTCACTGCAGAAAACTAGTTGAGGACTATCTGACAGCCTATTGGCTATCCTCACATTCAACTCCAGTGGCACCTATAGCTGGCTCAGTGACATCATTGACTGGCAAGGGGGGTGGGATGGTCACTTCGCCTTCATTCATCCTCAGCTCCTGGACAGCAGCAATACTGGAAGAGCTAACAGGTTTCTCCTCCTGGTGCCCCTCTTGGGGCTGTCACTGGACATCTGCTGTCTTTGGCTCCCTGCTAGACTCTATGGAGGCCTGGCCATCTTGCCTTTCGATCCTGGCTGCTTGGATTTTCATCACCATCAGAAACCATAGCCTCATCTGCAGGTAAGGAAGCACAGCAAACCATCAATATCAGGCGGCTATAGGTAACTATGTCAAAAATCACTGTAGTGCTCTCCTAAGGTCTTCCCCCTTTGTTGCTATAGGTTCAGACTGTGTTATGAAAAATGCATATCATACATAAGCTAATGCCTCACTAGCATGTAGGTCCATTATCTCAATGTCATAGATTGGCCTGCAATCCCATAATTTCTCCACCCCCTCCCCCAGGTATGGCAGCAAGTCTGGTACACCAGTCTATAAGCCAAAGTCTGGAATGCTCAGTATGCATAAGGTGTGGCGGTGTCCAATAGATGTGTTTATATGGCCCTCAAACAACTGAGTGCATGCATCCAATGCAGCCCAGGTCAGATCACTGAAGGTTCCTATCCCGGACCAGATACTGGGGTCCTCTTAAATCAGGACTTGAAACATTTAGTGCAGATTTAGGAGCCAGGCCAAAATCTTAGGAACCAGTGCTTGTGGCCTCCTCTCCCCCCTCCCTCCAATTCTCTCATGCTAGTTTCATGTTCTTATGAGACCAGCACCAGAGTTCCTACACTATGTGTCATCTTTAGATAACACAAGTGTCTCTGTCAGTGTGTGGTACAACAGTGGTGTACTAGTCTGTGTGTGGGATGTGGCAGTGAGTGCCTTTATGTGGGTGGGATGCAGGGCTGGGGAGCCTCTGTGTGTGGCACAGAGGGGTGTGTGTTTGTGTATATATGTGATGTGTGGTGTACCTGTGAGGTGTTTATGTGCATGCAAATGTGCATGTGGCACCTTTGTGTGTGTCTGCCATGCAAAGATGGTGTATGCTTGTGTAGTGTGTGTGTGTAGTGGGATGCTTACGTGTATGTTCGGGGAGGGGGGGGGGAAGATGCAACTTTTGGCATATACCGATTTGTGATTTTTGCCCCCCACTCTTCCCTCCCCATTCTGTTTGCCTTCCGCACTATTTTTGTGTTTTTATATAAATGTACTGCCCCTTTAAATTTATTTATTTATTTCACATTTCTTATATACCGCCTTTCATGATATCAAGGTGGTTTACATTGAACAAACAAATTACATTGAACAGGGCATTATAACTTGGAGATAACTATTTTACAAGGAACATGGGCAATGGAGGGTTAAGTGGCTTGCCCAAGACCACAATGAGCATCTGTGGGACTAGAAACCCTAGTCCTTCCGGCCCAAAGTTGCTGTCCTCTAGTGGGATTTGAACCGAAGGTTCCAATTCCCAGGGGATCTCTGCACCTTTGGGCTTCCCCTCTGGAGCAGACAGAGCTTAAAGATCCCAAATTACCCATGTCTAACAATAGCCAAATTAATACGAATAAAATACATTCTCTAAAATGCTTGTATGCAAATGCTAGAAGTCTAATGCTAGAAGTCTAATAAATAAGATGGGAGAGTTAGAATATATAGCACTAAATGAAAGGTTAGATATGATTGGAATATCAGAGACATGGTAGAAGGAGGACAACCAGTGGGACACTGTGATACCTGGGTACAAACTATATCGTAATGATAGAGCTGATCAAATTGGTGGAGGGGTTACTCTCTATGTTAGAGAGGGCATTGAGTCAGAAAGGATTAAAGTTTTGCAGGAAACAAAATCTGCTGTAGAATCTATATGGATTGAAATTCCATGTAAAAGGGGGAAGGCGATGGCAGTGGGGGTGTACTATCGACCGCCTGGCCAGAGTGACCAAATGGATGATGAAATGTTCAAAGAAATTAAGGAAACTAACAAAAGTTACAGTGCAGTAATAATAATGGGTGATTTCAACTACCCCGGTATCGACTGGGTCAGTGTCACGTCAGGACATGTTAGGGAGATAAAGTTCCTAGATGAAATAAATGACTGCTTCTTGGAGCAGCTGGTTCATGAACCAACCAGAGGGGAAGCCATATTAGACCTAGTCCTTAGTGGAACACCAGATCTAGTGCAAGAGATAAGGTTGTTGGGGCCACTTGGCAATAGTGATCATAGCATGATTGCCTTTGATTTAATTAGTGGAGGAGGGATAGTAAGGAAATCCACAGTACTACCTTTTAACTTTCGAAAGGGAGACTATGATAAAATGAGGAAAACAGTTAAGAAAAAACTAAAAGGAGCAGTTGCAAAGGTTAAAGACGTACATCAGGCTTGGCTGTTGTTGAAATTACTATCTTGGAAGCCCAGACCAGCTGTATTCCACGCTTTAAGAAAAGTGGAAGGAAGTTCAAAAAACTGCCAGCATGGTTTAAAGGTGAGGTCAGAGAGGCTGTTGTTGCCAAAAAAGCATCTTTCAGGAAATGGAAAAAAGAGCCAAATGACGAAACCTGGAAACAGCACAAGCACTGGCAAGTCAAATGCAAGGCATTGATAAGGCAGGCAAAGGGAGAATTTGAGAAGAAGCTTGCTGCGGAAGCAAAAACGCGAAGAAAATACTTTTTCAAGTACATTCGTAGCAAAAAACCTGTGAGAGAGTCAGATGGTCCATTAGATGATAAAGGGGTTAAAGGAGCACTAAGAGGCGACAAGGTGATAGCGGAGAGACTGAATGAATTCTTTGCTTCGGTCTTTACTGAGGAAGATGTAGGGATGTTACCCATGACTGAAGTGGTATTTAAAGGTGCGGAAGAATTGAAGGAAATATCGATACATCGGGAAGATGTATTACAACTATTAGATAAACTGAAGAGTAGCAAATCACCTGGGCCGGATGGTATACATCCAAGGGTGTTGAAAGAACTGAAATATGAGATTGCAGACCTGCTATTAGTAATCTGTGAACTATCATTAAAATCATCTCTAATACCTGAAGATTGGAGGATCGCCAATGTAACACCAATTTTTAAAAAGGGTTCCAGGGGTGATCAGGGAAACTACAGACCGGTGAGCCTGACGTCAGTACCGGGAAAAATGGTAGAAACCATCATAAAGAATAAAATTACTCAGCATGTAGATAGTCATGACCTAATGGGAGACAGCCAACATGGCTTTAGACAAGGAAGATCTTGTCTTACTAATCTGTTATGTTTTTTTGAAGGAGTGAATAATCAGGTGGACAAAGGTGAGTCGGTTGATATTGTGTATCTGGACTTTCAGAAAGCCTTTGACAAGGTCCCTCATGAGAGACTTTTGGCAAAACTAAAGAGTCATGGGATAGGAGGCAGTGTACTATTGTGGATCAGGAACTGGTTAAAAGATAGAAAGCAGAGGGTAGGGCTAAATGGCCAATTTTCCCAATAGAGAAAGGCGAATAGTGCTGTACCCCAGGGATCTGTGCTGGGTCCGCTGCTTTTTGACATATTCATAAATGACCTGGAAAGTGGAATAACTATGGTTACACGATGCAAGGTTCCACATTAGAAACTACCACCCAGGAAAAAGATTTAGGCGTCATTGTGGATACCATGTTAAAACCCTCGGCCCAGTGTGCAGCAGCGGCCAAGAGAGCAAATAGGATGCTAGGTATGATAAGGAAAGGAATGGAAAATAAAACAAAAGATATTATAATGCCTCTATATCGTTCCATGGTGAGACCGCACCTTGAATATTGTGTGCAATTCTGGTCGCCGTATCTTAAAAAGGATATAGTGATTTTAGAAAAGGTTCAGAGAAGAGCCACCAAAATGGTAAAGGGGATGGAAGGATACTCCTATGAAGAAAGGCTAAAAAGGTTATGGCTCTTTAACCTGGAAAAGAGACGGCTGAGGGGAGATATGATAGAAGTCTATAAATTAATGAATGGAGTGGAACGGGTAAACGTAGATCGATTGTTTACCTTATCAGAATATAGAAAGACTAGGGGACATGCAATGAAGCTACAGGGTAAACTATTTAAGACTAATAAAAGAAAATATTTTTTCACTCAATGTGTAATCAAACTCTGGAATTTGTTACCGGAGGATGTAGTAAAGGCTGTTAGTGTAGCTAGGTTTAAAAAAGGTTTGGACAAGTTCCTGGAGGAAAGGTCCATAAACCATTATTAAGAAGGGACCCAGGATATCAATGCTTGAACCAATACAAGCATTGTGGAACCTGTGTCCCTTGGGGAAACTGCTAGATACATATGACCTAGATTGGCCACTGTTGGAAACAGAATACTGGGCTTGATGGACCTTGGTCTGACCCAGTATGGCATATCTTATGTTCTTCTTCTGCCCGTGGAGATCTTATCTCCCCCGGTTAGAACAGGAGGGATCTTTGCCACGAATGGGGCTTAGATGCATCAGCACACTGTGGGGATACAATTTAAGCTCCAATCAAGGCAAAGTTCCTTCCTGTTCTGCCTGCGGGGATCCGATCTCCCATGGGCAGAAGAGGCGGGATCTTGCTGCGATCCTATAAAAAAATGAGGGGGGAGTGGAGCAAATCCCAAGCACCTGGGCTTTTTGAGCCCTGTCTTAAATGCACTTCAGAGGGAGAATTAGGGTGCAAGGTAGGGATTAGGATGTACTTTCACATGTGCATAGCCTCTAATGAAGCAAGTGCTGCGTGTTCTGCATGCCAAAATTACATACAGATATACTGGCCTTTGACACAAGACATGCACCAGCTGCAGAGGTATTACCCTGTACTCTTTATGGTTATAGGGTGCAGCAAGGAAAGCCCCTTGGAATGGGGCAGTTTTACTCCAAAATCTAACTGCACCTGTTTACACAGAGGCTGCCTATCAACACCAGCTGACAGATTAATTCAAGATGACATAAGATTTGAGCTGTGGACAAGGAACCCCACGTTAGTGGAAAAGACTGCATATTCACAGAGATTAGACATCTCCACAGCAACTCATATCACTGGAAAGGGATGTCACTTGGTCTGGGGCAATACATAAGGCCACGTCTTAGAGATAGATAAAGAGTAGTTACTCACCTGTAACAGGTGTTCTCCAGGAGCAGCAGGAATCAGTCCTCACATATGGGTGACATCGACGTCGATGGAGCCCCCATGCGGAGCATTTCCCCAGCTTTCTAAGAAAGCCTTTGGGAATACACCCACGCATGTGCGGTCTCCTTCCCGCCCAAAGGTGCCATCTTGCTCAGTCAGATGACATAGCTAAAAGACAGCACAAAAAAAACAAATGAACTATGTACAACTGCAACTCCCAGGGGAGGAGGGAGGGTTGTGAGGACTGATTCCTGCTGCTCCTGGAGAACACCTGTTACAGGTGAGTAACTACTCTTTCTCCAGGACCAAGCAGGAAGTCAGTCCTCACATATGGGTGACTCCCTAGCTCTGGGCTACCAGGAACCCAGGCTGAAAAGGAAACTCCCTCTGTGAAGCCGTAGCATGAAGGAAAGAATTTCACTGAGACCAGAACCCCTCGGTAGCCCAACAAAAGGGCAGGAGGGTAGGAGTTGCCTAAACCTCAAAGAGATTCCGGAGCCTCTAGTGTCTGACCAAAAGCACTGTCCCTACGGGACTCCCTCTCCAGGCAGTAATGGGCTGCAAAAGTCTGGCTTGAGGACCAAGTTGCAGCCCTAGAGATGTCTGCCAACGGTACAGAGCGGAGATGAACTACTGATGCAGCCATGGCCCGGACACGGTGGGCTGTAACTCGACTCCGCAAGGGAAGGTCTGCTGCCATGTAAGCCCAGGTGATACAGTCCGCCACCCATATGGACAAGGTATGCTTGGAGACAGGAATCCCCAAGTTGTTCGGGTCAAAGGAGACGAAGAGTTGAGTAGCCCTTCTATGACCCTTAGTACGCTCAAGGTAGAAAGACAAGGCCCTCCTACAGTCCAAGGTGTGGAGGACTTCCTCAGCCCTACTTGCATGGGACCTAGGGAAGAATGTGGGAAGAACCACCTCCTGGTTGAGGTGGAAGGAGGAGACCACCTTCGGTAGGAACTTAGGATGAGTCCTAAGGACCACTCTGTTCTTATAGAAATGAGTGTATGGCCTTTCACAGACCAGGGCCTGAATTTCACTCACTCGCCTGGCCGAAGTCAGTGCCACTAGGAAGAGAGTCTTCCAAGAAAGGAAGCGAAAAGGGCACGTAGCCATAGGCTCAAAGGGTGGGCGAGTAAGCTGTTGCAAAACCACATTCAACTCCCACTCAGGGGCAGGTGGATGGAGAGGAGGCTTTAGCAGGAGCAAGCCTCTGAGGAACCTGGCCACCAGGGGGTGAACCGACAAAGAGTGCCCCTCCACCAATGAGTGGTGGGTGCCAGAGCAGAGAGGTGTACCCTAACCGAATTCTACTTAAGACCCTGATTAGACAAGTGCAGCAGGTACTGAAGCACCATTGGCACAGGATAGGAGAAGGGGTTTTCCTGGCACTGACCACACCACAGGGAGAACCTCCTCCATTTCAGGGCATAGGTCTTTCGGGTGGATTGCTTCCTTGAAGCTAAGACAACCTCTTCAACTTCCTGAGGCAAGCCCCAGGGAGCCAGCACTACCCATGCAGCTTCCAGGCCATCAAATTGAGAGCTTTGAGATTGGGGTGCAGAAGGGATCCCTGATCCTGAGAAAGAAGATCGGGTTGACACCCCAGAGGAAGAGGAGTGTCCACCGCCAGTTGTAACAGGAGGGGAAACCAGGGTTGCCTGGGCCATCTGGGGGCCACCAGGATGACCGAGGCCCTGTCCCTCAGAATCTTGAACAAGGCCTGAGCCACCAGGGGCATGGGAGGGAACGCATACAGTAGGCCCTGGGACCATGAGATCAGGAAGGCATCCGCCACCAATCTTTTGGGATGCGGTTGCCTGGAGCAGAACAGAGGCAGCTGCCGGTTCAGGGGGCTGGCAAAGAGGTCGCTAGATAGAAGTCCCCACCTCAGAAAAATGGTCTGGACCACTAAGGGGTGCAGTTGCCACTCGTGCTCAATCTGTCTGCCAGAAGGTTTTCCTGGCCAGGAAGATAGACAGCCCTCAGCAGCATGCTGTGTTGAAGGGCAAAGGAGCAGAGGGCCTGAGTCTCTCGACACAGGAGCCTTGACCCTGTGCCCCCCTGCTTGTTGACATAAAACATTGCCACTTGGTTGTCGGTCTGCACCAAGACAGCCTGATGGGCCAGAGTATGGGCGAAGGCCTTGAGGGCTAAACGTATCACCCTGAGTTCTAGCAGGTTTATCTGCTGAGTGGCCTCCCGTGGGGACCACAGGCCCTGTGTGCACTTGTCCAGGCAATGTGCACCCAGCCCTGCAAGGAGGCATCGGTTGTGAGTACCACTGTGGGGACAGGTACCTGAAAAGGAATCCCCAGTAGCAGGTTGGGGGAGTGTAGCCACCACTGCAGGGAGTTCAGGAAGGGTTTGGACACCCTTACTCTGTCTCTGAGGTTTCATGTGGCCTGACTCCATTGAGTTCTGAGATACCACTGTGCAGGCCGCATATGCAGGCGAGCATTGGGGGTCACATGCACTGTCGATGCCATATGGCCTAGGAGCCGTAGGCAAAGCCTGGCGGAAACCAATGGGTTGCTTATGAACTGGTTGGTCAAGCTTATCAGCCTTTCCGCCCTGTCCTCTGGCAAATAAGCCTTCGCTTGTAGGGAGTCCAACATTGCCCCTATGAACTCCAGGTTCTGGGAGGGGAGCAAAGTGGACTTTGAGAAGTTTATGACAAAGCCTAGTTGCTGAAGGAGAGAGACAGTACGGAGGGTGGCTTGCCTGGCCTCCTGGAGAGTCTGACCCCTAATGAGCCAGTCGTCCAGGTAGGGGAAGGCAAATATACCCTGGTTTTCTCAAGTAGGCTGCCACCACAGATAGGCACTTTATGAAAACTCGTGGGGCGGAGGTTAGGCCAAAGGGCAGTACCCTGTACTGAAAATGGCTTCCTGCCACCACGAACCTGAGGTACTTTCTGTGGTCTGGATGAATGAGGATGTGAGTGTACGCATCCTTTAGATCTAAGGAGCACAGCCAATCTCCCTGCTGGAGGTAGGGTAGTAGTGTTCCAAGAGTTAGCATCTTGAACTTCTCTTTTTCCAAGAACTTGTTGAGATTTCTCAGGTACAGAATGGGCCGGAGACCTCCAGTCCGCTTTGGCACAAGAAAGCACCGGGAGTAGAAGCCTTATCCCCACAGATTTGGAGGTACAGGCTCTACCGCCCTGTCTTGAAGCAGACCTAGCAGTTCCTGGAGAAGGAGTTTCTGATGCAGAGGAGGCCGTGGAGGCTCCCCTGGGAAGTAGGTAGGGGGTACCTGATTGAAATGGAGCAGATAGCCCTGTTGGACTATGCTCAGTACCCAAGCATCCCTTGTGATGGGTGGCCACTGGTGGGCAAACAGGACCAAGCGACCCCCCCCATGCTGAGGTGGGCCAGCAGGGGTGGAGAGGCTATGCAGAGGGAGTCAAAAGCCCCCTCCCTGCTGGGTAGGAGCAGGAGCTGGAGGCTTTCTGCCTACAGGGCCCATATCCCTGCCCCTTGGCCTGCTGACCCTGCTGGGGAGGCCTGATAATGAGGGAAAGATTTGTAGGCAGGCGCCTTCCTCGGGTAAAAGGTCTTTTCCCCCCGAGCCCTTCTTCTTATGAGAAGGGGCAGAAGTTTTCCTAGACAATCTTGTCCTCGTTAGAGTCTCAGTCTCGAGCTTAGCGGCCTTTTCGGCCAAGGGCTTGCCGAAGAGGTTTTAACCTCGGCATGGGACATCGACCAACTTGTCCTGCACCCATGGCTCGAGGTCCGATGACTGTAGCCGTGCCTGGCGTGCAGTAGCAATTAAGATTTAATGCAAAGAAGTGCAGAGTCATGCACTTGGGTAGCAGAAATCCAAGGGAAATGTACGCGATAGGGGGCGAGAGGTTGGTGTGCACGGATCAGGAGAAAGACCTTGGTGTGATTATTTCTGAAGATCTCAAGGTGGCAAAACAGTGCAACAAGGCGGTGGCAAAAGCCAGGAGGATGTTGGGCTGCATACAAAGAGGAATTACCAGCAGAAAGAAAGAGGTACTTATGCCACTGTACAAGTCACTGGTGAGGCCTCACTTGGAATACTGTGTTCAGTTTTGGAGACCATATCTTGCAAAGGATGTAAAAAGACTGGAAACTGTTCAGAGGAAGGCGACCAAGATGATTTGGAGCCTGCGTCAGAAACCTTATGAGAAGAGACTTGAAGACCTAAACATGTACACTTTGGAGGAGAGGAGGGACAGGGGAGATATGATTCAGACCTTTAAATACTTAAAGGGAAATAATGAACAAACAAACCTCTTCCAAAGATGGGGAAGCTGTAAAACTAGAGGAAGCTGAAACGTGGTAAATTGAAAGGCAATGTCAGGAAATACTTTTTCACAGAAAGGGTGGTGGATGCTTGGAACGCCCTCCCAATAGAAGTGGTGGGGGCAAACACGGTGACAGAATTCAAAATGGCATGGGACAGACACAGTGGATCCCTTTACAGCAACAGGACAAAATCAAAATAAACTGAACAATCTAATTTCTCAACAAATAGGGGTGTCCTACATGGAGTGGTGGGTTCACCCCTAAACAAAGACATGGGGAGGGGTGGCCTGCACGGAACGGCAGGTGCATCTACTCTTGCCATCATACTGGGCAGACTAGATGGACCATACTGGTCTTTATCTGCTGTCATTTACTATGTTACTATGCCCCAGTGAATGATACCTGACAGCAAGACACAGCATTAAAGCTAGGTAGGGAGGATGATAATAAGATTGGGGTGAAAGTGCTGAGATTAAGGGGAAGAGAGAGCAGAGATTTTCTTTTTTATTACAAATTTACTGCTGGTGTCTGTAGGGTGAGATGTGTTGAGGTTGCTGACCCCCTGAAAGGAGTCATTACTGAAGGTCTCAGCACCTGGTACTCAATGCCAGTGAATGGCTTGGCCTTTCCTGATAGGGATCTTCCATTAGCCTTCTTTTTTGCTTCACTCTGCAGATCTCTCCATTTTTCTTTAGATCTTTGATATCCATGTTATTATGGAATATAGAGTACACCTTGTTACAGATTCCTACCCACAGTTTCTGCTTAGTATAGGCACTTATCCTCTATCCAGAATTGCCAAAGAAAGGATCTTGTGATGTTTCATGATCTCTTGCACCATCATATAGACCCCCACCAGGCAGAAGTTTGCCTTTATGGTGAATGTTCTATTCTTTTATATAATCTCTATCCAACTCTGTAGCAGCACAGAGATTAGCTCGTAAAATGTATGGATTTAGATATAAAAGAGCCTTTTATCCATGTGAAAAAGCAGTGCTTGTGCATTGGCTTTTCCATGTGTATCTTTCTGAAATCACTGATAGCCGCGCACATGTCCAACATATTTTAGCAAAGGATACATAGTTTCCATTTACACATCATTAATAACAATTTTCAAAAGGGCTTGCACAGCTATGCTAGTAGCACTGATAGAGGATGCAATGGATCCTCTGCCTCTCTAGCGGCTCATTATGAGACTCCATCTTATACATATTAGGCCGATCAGGAGGGCTTGCCTATTCCACGTGTGGATGTCATCTGCATGGTTAACTCTGGAATCCAGCACTTCTATCTTTGGTTAGGGTAGGAGACCAGGCTCATATGTAGGGAAAAGTGACAGATGTCTGACACTGCAGATCCTGGCAGCAAGTGTTTGATGATTCTCCTAATAGACTTCTCCAGGGCTGTTCCTACCAGACAGACTGGGGCAAGGACAGATTTTAAGTGTGTTATAAGGTAGAAAAATCAAATTGACTACATCTGTAGAGGTCAACAATGGAAAAGCTCAATAACAAAGACAAAACCTGTTGCTGACAATGATACAGATCACCAGCTACTAGTATGCAAACTTAAGCTAAAGATGAAAAAAGAGCAAGCCACTCATGAATGAAACAAAATATACCGCGAGAATTTACAGACTACCTGCAAAATTGATGTGCTGCTTCGGATATAAATGATAGAGCACTAGAAGAGCTATGGGATGACATCAAGAAAATTGTGCTTGAAGAAAGTTAAAAGTTTATGCAAAAGGTGATAAAGCAAACTGGATGACAAAAAAAACTCTGAAAATTGCTCAGAAAGGCAGAGAAGCTAAATCCAGAGGAGAAAGACTTAATCACTGAACTTATCAGAAATTTCCAACGTGTGGCAAGACGAGACAAACAGAAGTACTACAATGATGCAAGCAAAGAAATAGAATCAGAAACCATCAGAGAAAGAACAAGAACAGCTTTCCTAAAGCTACAAACGTTATAGAGAAAATTCTAGCCTTAAACTGGAATACTAAAAGATGCCCAAGGATCCATATTAAATGATGCTGAGAAGATCAAGAAAAGGTGGAAAGACTACACAGAGTCATACATAAAGAACAAGTGGATCAACAGTGGTTTCAAAAGAGAAATTAGACTTACTTGCTAATTGTGGTTCCTTGAGGAATTAAAGTCCATTCCCGACCTCTGGGTAGTGTACCTCTTCCAGCAGCTTGGAGACTGAGCATGTCATCTTTTGATGACCTCATGGTACCTATTGAGAAAGCAGACTCACAGGAGCAAGAAAATAAGTTAAAATGGAACTACGTTAATCATATTCCAAAACAAAGACCAGAAACTGGAAACAGATCCACCCACTTCTTCAGGGACCCTCCAGCAACAAGGAAGAAAGAAGGTTTACCCGTCAATCTTCTGAACATCCAACTGTCACAAACCCTGACTGACTTCCTTACTTGATACTATGTGCCGGACCACTCTTGCCCGGTGAGCTTTTCTCCTGGCCTGGGATCGCCAAACTGTCGTAATTATGTATTAGGAAAGGATTTGGGGACTGGACTAGAGTTCCTCAAGGAACCACAATTAGCAGGTAAGTCTAATTTCTCTTTTCTTATCGTCTCTCCATTCCAGTCCTGAACTGTGTGATGTACCATAGCAGTATTACCCTCGGAAGGGACCTGCGATCCTGGCCTGAATGAATGCCACCTTGACCTTTGCGTCCCCCTAGCCTGCCCATCCCTATCCTGCCCATCCCATAAAACCTGGAGCCTGCTCTTCGCTGTAGCAGAGACACAGGACCTCTAACCAAAAACAAACAGCCCATCTGACTTCAGAAAGGCTCTGTCCTTTCCAAAGAGTGCCAAAAACATGATGCATGTCCCACTGGCGCTACTGCTGATCCAAGGCCCCTCTGAGGCCACTGAAAACCCCCGGCAAGGGACTGGTTGGTTAACATGAAAAACAGAGAGCACCGTAGGAACAAACGAGGAGACCAAACGTAAGACTACCTTCTCATAAGAACATAAGATATGCCATAATGGGTCAGGCCAAGGTCCATTAAGCCCAGTATCCTGTTTCCAACAGTGGCCAATCTAAATCATAAGTACCTAGCAGTTTGCCCAAAAGACAGATTCCACAATGCTTGTATTGGGTCAAGCAGTGATATCCCGGGTCCCTTGTAATAATGGTTTATGGACCTTTCCTCCAGGAACTTGTCTAAACCTTTTTAAACCCAGCTACACTAACAGCTTTTGCTACATCCTCCGGTAACAAATTCCAGAGTTTGATTACACGTTGAGTGAAAAAATATTTTCTCTTATTAGTCTTAAATAGGTTACCCTGTAGCTTCACTGCATGTCCCCTAGTCTTTCTATATTCTGAAGACATAAACAATCGATCTACATTTACCCGACCCACTCCGTTCATTAATTTATAGACCTCTATCATATCTCCCCTCAGACGTCTCTTTTCCAACCTAAGCTTTTTTAGCCACTCTTCATAGGGGTATCCTTCCATCCCCTTTACCATTTTGATGGCTCTTCTCTGTACCTTTTCTAATAATGTTATATCCTTTTTAAGATACGGTGTCCAGAACTGCACACAATATTCAAGGTGCGGTCACACCATGGAACGATACAGAGGAATTATAATATCCTTTGTTTTATTTTCCATTCCTTTCCTTATGATATCTAGCATTCTATTTGCTCTCTTGGCCGCTGCTGCACACAGGGACTACCTTTTCTCTGGCAATGGAGAAAACAAAATCCCGACAGGACCATGCTTGGAGCTCCGATATCTTATGAGCGGAAGAGATGGCCACCAGGAATCCCGTCTTAAGTGCCAAGACCTTCAGAGTGCAGAAATTCAATAGTTCCTCCGCTATACCTGACAGTCCAAAGCTGAGGTCCCAGGGAGGAACCACTGCCTGCTACTGCAGGCAGAGCTGCTTGAACGCTCTGAGAAAAAGTACCATCTCCGGATGCCTCCCGTAGGACACCCCCTAGATGTCACCACAGTAGCAAAATCTTGTCGCTACCTGCACCGGTAAGCAACCACAGGCCAATCCTTGACCAGGCCTGACTAAAGGAAGGCTAGATCACTCGAGCATGGACACTGATAAAAGCCGGCCTTGGCACTCTCCGCATCTGGCCTCCAAAAAACCACGCCACACACGAAAAGATGACAATGGTGCTGACCCCTTCTGCGCCCTCAATAAGGTGGAAAAACACTGGAGCAGAGTAGCCTCACTTGCTGAGAAAAGCCCTAACCAGAGCCATGGCATAAGCCAACATCGATCCATCGGAGGCCACCAAACCGGCCCCTTGAGCAGGACTCGTAGACGCCACAGCTGCACTACTATCCTTCCGATGAGTTCCACATACTAAGGTCTTCCTTGGTGCATCTAGATTCGCAGTATGGATGTGCCCAAAAAGCGCCCCAGGAGGGAAACAGTGCAGTCACCCTGTGGGCCTACTCTGCACTAGAGCAACTAGACCTTCTGCCAATCTCTCCCATGGCCTGCTGAAGAGCCTGTTTACCTTGGTGCCACCAAGGTTGCCATCAGATCCCTAATGGGCATGTCTTCCATCTGCGTAATCTGCGAGAAGGTGCACATGACTCAGCACATCCACCGCCACCTTTTCTATGTCTGTGACGTAGGCCCTCGAAATGGCTTGGAAATGTGTCTCCGTCCAATCCAAAGGATGCAGGCTTTGCTTTCCAGGTGGACACTTCCTGTGCCCCCTTGTCGACTGATGTAGGCCACCGTGGTGGCGTTGTCGAAGAAAACCTGAGCCAGTTTTCCTGTAGGAAGCAAAGAAACGCCTATCCTGCTAGGCATACTGCCCGCAGCTTGAGTTGGATAAATGCCCAGCCACTCTCTCCAGGTGTCCAGCGATCATGGGCCACCCAGCCCTTGCAATACGCTCCCCCAATTGGAGGAGACTGATGTCCGTCGTGAAAGTGAACCAGTGTGGTGACTCCAGAGGCCTTCTGACCTCCAGCTGTTTCGCTGTAGTTGTCCTCTGAGCACCTTCCAGATTGCTCCCCAACAGGATAAGGGTTGGCTCAGTGGATGGAACTGCGAAGACCAGCGCCAGAGCAGCGCTCGGAACAAAGGGTGCATGTGGGCACACACCCACTGTAGCCACTCTATAGTAGCTGCCATGGTCCTCAGCACCTTAAGATAATGTCATATGGAAGGCAACTGCCTCCTGGCCCTCTGTTCCGGAGGATCATCTTGCCCCTGCGCATCAAAAGGGCCTCTGGAGGTACTCTAGATCCTGCGACAGGGCTAGCTGACACTGTCACACTGATGATCCAGCCAAGGCTTTGCAGAAACTCTACAACCATGCTATAGCTCGCTGGCTCTATCCTGGAAATTTGTCAGGAAGTGTCCAAGATCGGGGTAAGGATGAACCAGTGACCTTGGTGAAGGTGAGCAGGCTGTCAACATGCCGAAGGGCAACACTCAGGACTGAAACTGCTCCTTAGGTTTGCCAAATGCAGGAACTGATGGAGCTCCGGACAGAAGAATGTGTAAATAAGCCTCCATGAGGGCAAGGGAGGAAAAGAAAACTGTTGCTCCTGAAAGGCTGTCTGGAGGGTGTCCATGTGAAACCATCTATTTACGTGCTTAAGGTCCAGAATAGGCCAAAACTACCCTCCTTTGCTGGCATGATGAAATAAATGAAGATTCGACCTCTGCTGCAGCGACCCCGGCGGCCCCTAATTGCAACAACTGTTCAAGAGAGACTTGCACAGCCTTTGTGCTTGAGATCATACGAAGGCAGGATCAGGGGGCCTTGCAAACTCCAGTGCGTAGCCCCACCAAAGAACTTTGAGACTCCATAGTTCCGATGTGGTGTGGAGCCAGATCGGGTATTAGTCCCCTAACCGACCCCCTCCGGACTACACCACTGAATGGGCCCACCTCGCTTCAAAGTGTCTTCTTCAGGACCACGGAGGCAGCGGTGGAGTGGAATCCACGTCCCGTTCCATGAAAGCCTTGGTGGACATGTCTCCACGAGGGACCACCCCTCTGGTACGGAGCAAACCATGCCCCGCAGAATCAGCAAAATCCCTCGACTGACCTCGTGCCAGCACCGGGGAGCACCCCTGGTTCTGCTTGTCCTCGGACGGGCACCCTCCCTTAGGACTCCCCCAAGTCCTTCACGACCTTCTCCAGTGCTACTTCAAGCAGAAACTTGCCCTTAGCCGATAACTTACTCCCCGCGTCTTGAAAGAGATTTCCGCCGACCAGTTATGCAACCAGAGGTAGCGGTGTGCCGCTACTGCTGAGGTCAAACTCTATGAGAGCCCTTGGAAAAGAATGCAGAAGGCATCTGCTTGGTAAGTGGCTCTGGACTCCCAATTTGCTGCCGCCAGCGTCTCCGACCCCTGAGACTGCTCCGCTGACTCTAGAATTCCCTTTGCCCCGCTAGGGCGGGCTCTGGCCACAATAGCTCCACAACAGGGGCTTGAAATGGAAGGGCATTACTATCACTGGCTGCTTTAACAAGTATCCAACTCTCTTTTCTCAACATCCCTGAGGGCCAAACTACCCTCCACGGGGAAAGTAGGCTTTCTGGCCACTGCCGACAGCACGGCATCCACCTTGGGGGAACAGAAGAGCTCTCTCTCGAGTTCCGGCAGAGGGCAAAGGCGCACTATGGCTCTTGTCCCCCTTAGACCGGTCCCTGGGAATCCCACCAATTTGATCATCTCTTAATCACTTGATGCCATGGAAACCCCTGGGGACTTTCTGACAGTCTGCCATAGTGGATTCTGCCAAGCGTCCCTTCCGGGGTCCTCTGGTCAGCATACTAAGAGCTTTAAGTAATTGGGCTATTAAAATTGCCACCGCTCGTAGCGGATGACCTGTACGATATGAGACTATACAATGTCTGCTCTCATCTTGTTGTGGGATCTCGCCTTCTTTCAATTCCTCCTGCATCTCCCTAATCGCTGGAATGCAGGGAGCCCACATCTTTCCCCCAGGACCTCTTCACGGTGGCACCTGCTGGCTAGCGGCTTGTTGTCCTGACACCACTGAGCAGCTGCTGAGCATCTCTTCCCTCATTCTGACTCTTCAAGAGGGGTGCCTCTACACTCCTGTTGCAGGAAGAATGTCTTATGCCTGAGTACAAACTACAGGCAAAAACATCCTTGAGCCCCTTACTCGAATCGTACTTACGACAAGGAGGATCCGGAAGCGGAGCGGACCACTGCACAATGCTTCAACACTGGTGATGTGGAGCTCGCTCCTCTCCCGAGCTGGGACCCAGGGGGGCCCTTCATCTCCAAGGGCCTGAGATGTGATTTGCGTGAGGCCAGGGATCCCCTTGCTGGTTCCAGCAATGGAGGCGAGATCCCTGGTTCCTTCTAACCGCTGGAGGGAGCAGGACCGTGCTCTGCGCCCTCCTGCAAGTCCTGCTGCCTTGCTTGGGGGCTCCCCCCCCCCCCGAATTGAGGCCGACGCCTGACTCAGAAAGTGCTCCTCTTTGTGCTCCGCACACCAGGCACCGCGGTCTTGCAGGCAATATCTGTGGGTTCCCTGCCAGCTCGACTAGAGAGGCCCAGAGGGAGAAGACAGCAGCAACCGCACTCAGAGCCCCATGGGGAGGGGGAGAGAGAGAGAGGGGAAGGTGGGGGAGGGGGGATACACCTTAAGGCTGATGAAATCCTTGTTGCGCTGCTTACTTTAAACCACTTCTTTTTTTAAATGGCACTAATCAAACTAATGAAAACAAAATAAAACAGTTACCTACCCCCATTAACTGCAAATCTCCACAGCAATCCTGTACCCCCGCTAAAGAGAGCCCCCTCTCGAGTCCTGTCTCTAATCGGTACAGAGCGCCTGCCCCGCAGAGCGACGTTCCCACGCGGCTGCTGGGCCTTCTACCACGCGGCTTGCAGCTGCGCGCCAAAAAGAATACTAGGCCTTGCTGCTGCACACGGCGCCACCCCGGCTCCTGCTTTTGTACTCTGAATCGGTCACAGTACCTGTGCTGTTGCAAACTGAAGTTCTCCATAGCCATTTCTCTGTTCGTAGAACAGACCTGCGGTCCGGTCTGTGTGCTCCCGGCTTCAGCGACAAGGAGAGGCCTGAAATCACTGCTCCTGGCTGCTGCCGACCACGCAGACACCTCACTCGTTAACAGGTTCGGAAGCCGCTGCTGTACTGCCCCTCTTTGCATCATCCCCGAAGTCTCCTCCTGCACTGCAGTTGGCTCTAGGAGGGAAATGGTGCAGGGAGCCGTTCCCTTAGCAGTTTACCTTCCTAGTGTCTTTCTTTTTTCTTTTTTTTTTTTTTTCTAATCTCAGATAGATCCAAATGGGCTAAGGAAACAAAAACAAAATAACCCCCAAAAACAAAAACTCCAAAACAAACTAGCTCCTTAGATGTTCCTTCAGTGAGTCCAGCCCCCTGGCTCACTACCTCCTCCGGCTGCTTGGAGACTGAGCATACTGGGGCTGGTAGGTGGGGCCAGTTGCCTAAGTACTAAGAGGTCATCAAAAGATGACATGCTCAGGCTCCAAGCTGCTGTAAGAGGTTCACTACCCAGAGGTTGGGACTGGACTGGAGGGACGATAAGGAATTGCACCTTATTGTAAGGTGATGAAAGAATACGTCGAAGTAGCACTGAAAGCATTATCAAAGAACAAAGTACTGGGCATTGATGGATTTCCCACTGAAGTATTACAGCAATCGAAGACAGCTGACTGGAAAAGATTTGTGCTCATACCAATACTGAAGAAAGGTGAGCCAACTGATTGTAAAAGTTATCGCACAATCGCTCTGATCCTACATACCAGCAAGATTCTACTCAAGATCATTCAGTGGAGACTATCACTATACCTGGAAAGAGAACTGTCCAAAGTGCAAGCTGCATTCAGGAAAGGGCAAGGAACAAGAGACATCATCGCAGATATAAGATGGCTCCTTAAAATGACAAAAGAATACCAACAGGATATTTACACGTGTTTCATTGATTACTGAAAGGTCTCTGCAAAAATCATTAAAAACTATGGGCCATATTAAAAAGTGTGGGTCTACCAGAACATTTAATAGTTCTCATGCACAACCTTTATATTGATCAAGAAGCAACAGTTCTAAAGGAACAAGGAGAAACAGAATGATTTTAAAATAGGCAAAGGGTCTCTGCAAAAATCATTAAAAACTATGGGCCATATTAAAAAGTGTGGGTCTACCAGAACATTTAATAGTTCTCATGCACAACCTTTATATTGATCAAGAAGCAACAGTTCTAAAGGAACAAGGAGAAACAGAATGATTTTAAAATAGGCAAAGGTGTACAACAAGGCTGCATACTTTACCCATACTTGTTCAATTTATATGCTGAACAAAACAGAGAAGCAGGACTGTATAAGACAAACAAGGTTTGAAGATCTGTGGAAGACTCAACAATCTTCCCTATGCTGATGATACAACGCTACTGGCTGAAAACGAAGACAATATAAACCATTTGCTTAACAAGATTATGGAAAACAGTCTTAAAATGGACCTTCATCTTAATAAGAAGATGACAAAGACTAACTGGCAAAAATCAATAATCTCATTCTTGATGGAGAAGAAATAAAAACAGTAAACAATTTCAACCTGCTTAGGTCAATAATGAAATGATATGCAGTCAAGAAATGCAATGACATAATTTCTTGGTAGAATGGCTATGAAGGACCTGGATAAGATATTCAAGTACAGAGATGTATCTCTGCATACATAGATTTGACTTGTCCAAGCCATAGTATTTTAAATATCATCATATCAATGTAAGAGTTGGACAGTGAGCACAGACAGGAAGAAAACTGATGCCTCTGAATTATGCTGCTGGTGAAGAATAAACAAATCAATCGGTACTAGAGAAGATCAAACCTAAGCTTTCCTAAGAAGCTCAAATGAAAAGATTTTGTCTTTCATACTTTGAATATATCATGCAAAGAGAAAGATCACTAGAGAAAGACATCATGGTTGGCAAAGCTGAAGAAGACACAAAGAAGACGACTGGCAATGGAATGGATAGGTACAATAATGGCAGATATGGATGCCACTCTATCAATAATTAGCCACCTGATTGAAGATCAAACAGTTTAGAACAACTGTCTATGAAGTCGCCATGAGTTGGCATCGACTCAGCACTTAATAATAATATAATGTAAATATATGTGTTTTAGAGAGTGCCTGCTGACCTGTTTTTAAGTGTGTATATATGTGTGTATATATATATATAGATAGATAAATATGGCCCAAAAAAAGATGAGAACATCTCGTAAATTAAAAGCTTAAATAGTTTACTTATTTACCTTTTTTAGCTATATAACGTCTTTATTTCGACAATTTCCGGTCGCCATCTTTTTTTTAAAATTTGTCAATCGTTTACTTCTGTCTTTTTGAATTTTTAAATAATTTATATGCTACGAGATGTTCTCACTTTTTTGGGCCACCCTGTATATATAGAGGGGAGGGGGATGATATACATATATGGTAAAAATTCAGATATATATCTCACACACACACACTCTCTCTCTCATATTATATATATCTAGGGAAATACATATTTGAGAGAGGGATGCTTTTGCTTCTTTAAATGCAGTGGGAAAACGGGGTGGAGCAGTTGTTCAAAAGTTGATACTGCTGCTCCTCAAGCCTACTTTTTCTCTATGTAGACAGAGGTCGATCTTGGCTCGGGTGTCTGTATGCGCATTGTTCCTTAAGGTATATAGGGGGACACCTACTAGCCTGCCATCTACTCTGCCATCATTGAGCAGAACGCCCTTCTGTCACATAGATGTGTAGTGTCAACTCAGCTATTTTATGAAGGCCAACTTACTAGAATAAATGTGTACACACCCTTTAATATATCCATATTATGGCCATATTTTGTAATGTTGGGAAAATTTTGTGTTTTGGCTCCTTCTCCCAGACACATCAGTCAGAGACTCATATGTGTGGTGCCCAAAAGCAAATGCCCTGGTCACTTTCAAAACACAACTAATAGGCTAGAGATGTTCTAAATGATCTGAAAGGAGAGGATGGCCTGCCAAATATGTTACATGATTTCAGGTGGGAGAAAACGCTGCAAGTGAACATGTGAACATGTAAGTCTGCTTAGGGATGAGCTGAGTGTTGCTGGTTCCCAACATCTCTGTATGTTGCCCTAGTATTGGGTCCTTTACCTGGGCCAGTAACAGGGCCGGTGTTAGATATGCAGGGGCCCAGGGCAGAAATTGTGATAGGACGCCAAAGCCCACCTTCAGGCTATGCCTTCTTCAACTTGAGGCAGACTTAGGGCCCCTGCTGCATGGGGATCCAGGGCAATTGCCCTGTTTGCCACCCCCTAATGTCGGCCCTGGCCAGTTACCTCCCAGTCACAGGCATCTCTATCATTCCCACAATCTGAAGCCACTCCTACCATCCTGTTTGGATGTTTTCTGCCCTGCCTGGCCATACCTGGTAGAATATAGCAATGAGGCTCTTCTTACCCCTTAACCTCCACCCTGCAGCACATGCAGAATGGATTCTCTGCCACTAAAGAAATGGGCCTAGGTGATACTGAATATGTGCAATGACCGATGCAGTTTTGGAGACACCCAGTTTGAATAAACAGTAGTTTTTGTACAGGGGCAAAAGCTCAGAACAGAGTGGCATGCCTGGTATAATCAGCGATTCAGAAGGCATTGTGCCAGAACTGCTACATATGGCAACTGGGCATTCTGCGTTATGAAGACACACTGCTCCCTAACTTGCAGGTCCACAATGGCACCCCGTTGCAATGGTAACGCAGGCTGCACTCCAAGGGTATGTATTACAGAGAGGAATGTAAGGCATGCAATACTGACCTGTATGTTTTCAACCTGCCCCTATGATACTTTAGGTATATCCAAGGCTCTGGAGGCAATGTCCCATAACACAGCCACAACCACATGATACATGGTTGCATGCTTATAGTCAGTGTCTTGGGGGTGTATGTATCCTACGTAGTCTGAACCATGGCAGATATGACTATAGCATGTGCAGGCCCTGTAAACTGTAAGAAAAATATGAAGGTAAGTAACCAAATGTTCAAATATGTATTTTTGAATTGGCAAAAGGCCCCTCTAAAAATTGTATTAAAATCACAACAGCCCTCACTGGAGCCCAGAAAGGGAAGAGTTATGTGGCCCTGGCTGCTGCAGTACATCTCAGAGGGCATATAGCTCTGCCTTCATTCCCTCTAGATGAATCACTCTCTGGCCCAGGATGCTCAGCATATCCTGGAAGCCCTGGTGCATTTCTTGATGCATAGTCATTATATGCAACAGGACTTCTTGGTAGCTGACCACTGGGACCTGGATAAAGACCAATCTGGCCCAGTATGGAGGCAGTGTTCACAACCAGGCACAACTGGGCCTCTCCAGCCTGCCACTTGCGCCCTCTTCCTGCTCCTGTCTAGCGAGGGCCAACTCCTTGGTCTCCCCAGTCCTGGTAAGCTTCTCCACCTGCACCTCCTGGCCCTTTGGAACAAGGGCCACATCCTGCCTCTCCACAGTTCTTGCAGGCTATCGGCCATGTTCATGTAATGCTACCACGACAGCTCCCTTTTTCACCATGTGTTTGTAGTGTAATGTGGCAGCTGCTGGCACACCTTCTAAGGCAATGATTCTCAACCCTGTCCTGATGTACCCCCCCTAGCCAGTCAGATTTTCAGGATACATACAGTGAATATGCATTAGAGAGATTTGCATGCAATACAGGCAGTGCATGCAAATCTCTCTTAAACAGGCCTTGACAAATTTTCTTGAAATCTAGGAGCAAGCTTAAACATGTAGGAGCTGGATGCCAAGACCTCGGTCATAGAGCCCCCTCACCTCCCCAAAAGGTGTATCACAGCTCCTTTTTCAAGGGCCTGATTTACTGTTTTCCAATTTTCTATGGGAAAAGAAAGCTTAATAAACATGCCATTATACAGTGCCAACAGAAGGCAGCGACATTTCTCCTCCCACCACCCCCCATGAGTAAGCCGTCAGCAGCACATTGGTGACCCTTTATAGTTGCATCTGAGGCAACTTCCATTTTGCCTTTACATATGACCATGGCCTGGTAAATTCATGAAGCAAATAAAAACCCAAAAAATAAAACAACCTTCGCATAACCCCTGCACTCTGACTTCATCCACTCTCTCATAGCTCAACTCCAGACATCACTCGATATCTATGTCTCTCTCATAGCCATCTCAGCCATCACCTGATGTTTCTTTCTCTCACTGCCACACAGCAGCCGTCATCCAATGTCTCTTTCTCTCTATTGCCCCACATCCCAGCCATCACTCCATGTCTCTCTCTCTCTGTTCCCAACAGTCATCACACAATATCTCCCACTCTCACTGTATAGCGCCCAGCCATCACCCAATGTCTGTCTCTCTCATAGCAACCCCACAGTCATCACTCAATATCTTTTTCTCTCATTGTACCCCCAAGCCCCCTCTCTCTCATTGCCCCTTCCCCCAGCCATAACCTGATGTCTCTTACCATTCCCGTGCCATTGTTCACTCCTCTACAACAATAAGATCTCTGCATGTAGTTTGAGCCACATGGTGGAGGAAGTTAAGGTTGATCTCACTACTTCAAGTCTCAAGAGACTTCAAACCACAAGATCAGCCTGAACTTCCTCCACCACATGGCTCAAGCTACATGCAGAGAACTATCACAGTGGAGGAGTGAATAACAGTGCAGGAATGGTAAGAGACATCCATTTATGGCTGGGGGAGGATGAAAATTTATAGTTGCTATGGTTACCTGGTGCCTGGGGTTTGCCGAGTCCCACTTGCACATATTCATTGTAGATATCTTGAAAACCTGACCGGCTACAGGGTACATCAGCATAAGGTTGAGAACCATTAAGAACATAAGATATGCCATACTGGGTCAGACCAAGGTCCATCAAGCCCAGTAAGTGTAGTTACTCACCTGTAACAGGTGATCTCCAGGAACAGCAGGAATTAAGTCTTCACATATGGGGTATCATCGGTACCGACGGAGCCTGCGCGGGAACGCTCCCCAGCATCCAAAAGGAAAGCTTTTGGGAGCATCCCACAGTGCATGCGTGCTGCCTTCCCGCCTCACTGCCTCTCTCACTTCAACTGAGTTTAAAGCTGAGCCAAGGAGAGAGACAGAGAGAGAGTCAACTCCTAGGGGAGGTGGGTGGGTTGTGAAGACTTAATTCCTGCTGTTCCCAGAGATCACCTGTTACAGGTGAGTAACTACGCTATCTCCAGGAACAAGCAGGAATGTAGTCTTCACATATGAAGACTTCCCAGCTGAAAGATGCCAGAGGAATGACCCCAGCGAGCTGTGAACCCGTGTGAACAGGGTCATACTTCCTCCCATGGATCCCTGGCATCCTACCAGGATGGAGGGTAGGAGTTGCATTAAGTCTGAAAGAGAAGCAGTAGGACAGCCTGGCCAAATGAGGCATCCCGACGGGAGTCCTTGTCCAGACAGTAGTGGGCTGTGAAGGTATGTACTGAAGCCCAATTAGCCGCTCTACAGATATCATCTATAGACAAAGAGCGGAGATTAGCAACCAAGGCTGCCTTGCTCTGACATTATGAGCTGTAACATGGCCCTCGAGGGAAAGGCCTTTACTATCATAAGTGAAGGATATGCAGGTTGCAATCTACTTAGATAGGGTTCTTTTGGAAACTGGAAGTCCCAAATGACTAGCATCAAAAGCAACAAAGAGTTGAGAAGACTTCCTATGTTCAGTTCTTTGAAGGTAAAAAGCTAAAGCTCTTTTACAAATCTAAGGTATGAAGGTTCCTTTCTGCACTGGAGGCATGAGGCCTAGGGAAGAATACAGGAAGGTAAACCGACTGGTTTAAATGAAAAGACGAAACCACCTTTGGCATAAAGTGTGGATGAGTCCTGAGGACTACTTTATCATGGTGGAATCTTGTATAAGGAGGGTCAGCCACTAAAGCTTGCAGTTCACTAATGCGTCTAGCAGAAGCTATTTTAATTGGGAAAATGACCTTCCAGGAAAGGAATTTTAAAGTTGTAGTGGCTAAAGGTTCAAAAGGCAGCTTCATAAGCTGCCCAAGAACCAGATTCAGGTCCCATGCCACCAGTGGCAGCTTTATGGGGGGGCTTTGTCAATAGTAGACCTCTCATGAATCTTGACACAAGTGAATGAGAAGAGATTGGTTGTCCATCCTGGGGCTTGTGGAAAGCCACAATAGCACTGAGATGGACTCGCACTGAATTTGTCTTAAGAGTGGAATTTGAAAGTTGGAGGAGATACTCCAGAAGCGACTCCATGGGCACGGAAAGGGGGCTAAGCCCCTTTTTTGAACACCATATAGAAAACCTTTTCCATTTGAAAGCGTAGGAACGCCTCGTGGAAGGTTTTCTCGAAGTTTGAAGGATATCCTTCACTTGCTGAGAGAGGTGGATATCTAAAGGTTCTATGCCTTCAGCAGCCAGGCCCAGAGGTGCAGGGCTCGAGGATTGGGATGCAGAAGCTTCCCATTCTCCTGGGAAAGATCTGGAGCATATCCCAACTCTAGAGGAGTTACTTGAGAGAGACGCAGAAGCAGAGGGTACCACGATTGCCTTGGCCAACGTGGAGCTATGAGAATCATATAACCCCTGTCTCTCTGAAGCTTGAAAAGAGTTTTGGGAATTAGGGGAAAGGGTGAGAAGGCATAGAGGAAGTCCTGACCCCAATGGAGCTGGAAAGCATTGTTTGCTAGAAAGCATTGAGCTGGAATTCTGGAACAGAAACGGGGATGTTTGGCATTCTGTGGACTTGCAAAGAGGTCTATATCTGGTGTTCCCCAGGTTTGGAACACTCGTGCCAGTTGGTCTGACTGGAGAGACCACTCGTGTGGCAGCAGTATTCGACTGAGTTTGTCTGCCCACAAGTTTTGAATGCCTGGAAGGTATACCGCTAGAAGGTGAATCTGGAGCTCTCTGGCGAGGGCCCATAGTCGCAAAGCTTCATTGCATAGCGACAGAGAGCCCGTTCTGCCTTGTTTGTTTATGTAAAACATGGTAACCTGATTGTCGGTTTGGACCAGAACTGTCTTTTGACTGAGCTGGGCCTGAAATGCTATCATAGCATTGTAAATGGCTCTTAGCTCTAAGAGGTTTATTTGAAGAGAGGCCTCTTGTGAGGTCCAGAGACCTTGAGTGGAAAGATCATGCAAGTGGGCTCCCCAACCCAGCTTGGACACATCTGTTGTCAGGGTGATCTGGGGCAGTGGTTGCTGGAAGGGGGAACCTACCAGGAGGTTTGAGGGACTGCCACCACTGTAGGGACAAAACGAGACGTGTCGAATTCTTGATTTTGTCCGTTAAGCGACCTGTGGCTTGTGTCCACTGCGAAGAGAGGGTCCACTGAGCCGCTCGCATGTTTATTTTATTTATTTATTTAGACAGTTTTGTATACCGCCTTATCCTTCAATCAAAGCGGTCATGTGCATGTGTAGGCGGGCATAAGGGACCACATGTACCGTGGATGCCATATGCCCCAGCACTTGAAGTATTTCCCGGGCAGTTAGCAGGGTTTTCTTTACTGCTTGGGAAGCCAATTCTATTATTCGTAGACAGCGCGGCTGTGGCAGGAATGCCTTTGATTGCTGCGTGTCTAAGCAAGCCCCTATGAACTCTAGGGATTGAGAAGGGATGAGGTGAGACTTTGGGTGGTTGACTACCAGATCCAAATATTGGAGAATTCTCATGGCACAAGAAACAGCTCATTCTGTTTCTGGAGCTGTTGGTGCTCTGATGAGCCAATCGTCTAAGTAGGGGAAGACGAATATCCCCGGAGTTCTCAGGAATGCTGCTACTACAGCCATGCATTTTGTGAAGACTCTTGGGGCAGAGGCCAGCCCGAATGGAAGGACTCTGTATTGGAAGTGGTTTCCTTGAAAGAGAAATCGAAGGTACTTTCTGTGATTTACATGAATGAGGATATGCGTGTATGCATCTCTTACATCTAGAGAACATAACCAATCCTGATTCTGAAGGCATGGTAAAAGTGTTCCGAGGGAGATCATCTTGAACTTTTCTCGGAACAGAAATTTGTTCAATTCTCTTGAGGTCCAGGATAGGTCTGTATCCCCCTGTCTTCTTTGGGATAAGAAAATAGGGGGAGTAGAACCCCGCCCCTTGTTGGGATATGGGTACCTCTTCTATTGCTCCCTGAGCAAGAAGTGAAGAGACCTCCTGACACAGGATGTCGGTGACAGGGCTTTGAGAATTGAATTGTTTTATGACTGTAGGCGGGGGCATGCTGAGAAAGTGAAGTTTGTACCCCTGTCCTACGATGGACAGAGTCCAGTTTTCTGATGTTATTTGTTGCCATCTTTTGGCAAAATGGCATAATCTGCCCGGAATGGTCAAGGGCTCTGGACCCTTCAGAGGCAAAATGGTTAAGTTCTCTAGGTAGAAGTCAAAGCCCCTGCGGAGGCTGTACTTGCTGAGCTGGTTGAGCTCTTTCAGCTTGCAGCTTTCTTTGTTGTCTAGGTTGCTGCCCCTTCTGGGGAGCATGAACTGGACAGTGAATTGGATGGGAATAAGAGTGGCAAGATTTTTTCTTTTTGTTAAAGAAAAACTTCTTGCTTGTTTTTTTCTTTGATGGGTTGGCTGTAGACTTCGATAGTCTATTCAACGTGGTATTGTCAGATTCAATCTGATTAGCCTTGGTCTGCCAATCCTTCCCAAATAAGTTTTCACCTGTGCAAAGAATGTTTCCTAACTTCTCTTGCACACACTCCTCTAAATCTGATGCTTGGAGTCAGGCAATGCGCAAATTTGGAGACATTTTGAGCGTGCTTGAGGAGAGTGAGGTACTGGCCCCGTTTATCTTCAGGAAGAAGAGGGCCTCATGCGTTCCAGATCCGCTGTAACCTCCTCAAGAAACATTCCCATGTAAAGGGAATATGAGCTAATCCTAGCTGCTAGAATGGAGGATTGAAAGCATCGACGCCCAAAGGCATCGAGTGTCCTCGATTCATGGCCTGGCGGGTTGGAAGAATGCGTTTTAGCACTCTTTATTCTCTGCATGGCTGATTCCACTACCATGGAATGGTGTGGTAACTGAGTCTTCTGAAACCCTGGAGAAGGTGGGACTCGGTACATAGTATCGAGGCGTCGAGAATGCGGTGACACCGTTAAGGGAGTTTCCCACATTTTGAACAAAAGATCTTGAAGGATCTGTTGAATGGGCAGCAACGCTGCCTCTTTGGGAGCCATAGGGTATTGCAGAATTCTTAGTTCTTCTGCCCTAAGTTCCTTCTCAGGAGTAACCGTGATTGAAAGCCCTTTAGCTACATCACGTATGAAATCCTGAAAAGACATGTCTTCTGGAGGAGACATTCTGTGCTCAGGAGAAGGAGATGGATCCTTCAACAGAACTGCTCTTCTATCGGTACAGTCATCGGAATCGGAAGACTCATCAGAGCTTTGCATCGATCAATGCTGGAACCGATGAATATCGGTACCGTGGTGTTTTGGTTCCAACCCCTCGATGCCGGAGAAACTCTCGAGGCTCGGCATGGGAGGAAGCCGTCCCGGTGTCGGTACCGAGGTCATTTCAACCGTCTGTAGCGTTCTTAGCAGTACCGAGGCAGCTAAAAGGGATGCTAGACTGCATTCAATAGCAAGGATTCTCTTATTCATTGCTAATGCCGATACCTGGTTGGTACCAGTGGAAGTAGCTATGACCCCAGAACATGGCAACAGAAGTTCTGCAGAGGTGGAGGCCTCTGGAACATTCTGAGACCCCGTTTGTACTTTGGAGACCGAAGACTCCCGCCAGGGGAAATTTTGCCGGTGTACTTTCCTCGAGGGTAGTGCCAGTGGCATCTCGATGCTTTTCAGGAGATTTACCCTTCAAGGACCAGCTAGTTTTTACAGACTTTTGTTTAGTTACCTGAGATCCATGAGAGGAAGATGAAGCCCTGGAGGACGTTGATGCAACTGACATCGTGTCAACCATGAAAAGAGAACCGGACTTTGCAGTTCTGTTCTGCAGGCCCCTTTTGGTCATCTTTCTACAGGAGAGACACTCCGCTGGACAATCAGGACCTAAACATTTGAGACACAATTCGTGAGTGTCAGTGACGGAAATAGTACAGACACAGTTTGAACATTTTTTTTTTTAAAACCACTAGTTGGTTTCTCCATGTCTGGAGATTTTTGGGCCTAGTGCCAAAAATGACGCCTAACCCCAGGAGGGGTGAGGCACCGAAGAAAAGAAGAAAAGTTTCTTTTTTTCTTTTTTAGAAGAAAATAAGAAAAGAGAACCGGTGGTACCGGTAGGCATTGAAAGAAGGCAAACGCGACCACAAAAAATAAGAATGAAGATAAAGTTTTCTGTGGTGACAGCAGAGACGTCCAGTCGGCTCCGCGGAAAATGAAGAACTGAAGTGAGAGAGGCAGTGAGGCGGGAAGGCAGCACACATGAGCTGTGGGATGCTCCCAAAAGCTTTCCTTTTGGACGCTGGGGAGCGTTCCCGCGCAGGCTCAGTCGGTACCAACGATACCCCATATGTGAAGACTACATTCCTGCTTGTTTCTGGAGATTCATGTTTCCAACAGTGGCCGATCTAGGTCACAAGTACCTAGCAATTTCCCCAAAAGACACAATGCTTGTATTGCGATACGCAGCGGATTTCCCAGGTCCCCTTTAATAATGGTTTATGGACCGTTCCTCCAGGAACTTGTCTACACCTTTTTAAACCCAGCTACACTAACAGCTTTTACTACATCTTCCGGTAACGAATTCCAGAGTTTGATTACGCGCTCAGTGAAAAAATAATTTTCTCTTATTAATCTTAAATAGGTTACACTGTAGCTTCATTACATGTTCCCTGGTCTTTCTATATTTTGATGGCGTAAACAATCGATTTATGTTTACCCGTTCCACTCCATTCATTAATTCATAGACCTCTATCATATCTCCCCTCAGTCGTCTCTTTTCTAGGTTGAAGAACCCTAACCTTTTTAGCCTCTCCTCAGAGGGATATCCTTCCATCCCCTTTACCATTTTGGTGGGTCTTCTTTGTATCTTTTCCAATAATGCTATATCCTTTTTAAGATACAGCGACCAGAATTGCACACAATATTCAAGGTGCAGTCGCACCATGGAACAATACAGAGGCTTTATAATAAACTTTGTTTTATTCTCCTTTACTGATGAGTCCTAGCATTTATTTGCTTTCTTGACTGCCGCTGCACACTCGGTGGAGGGTTTCAACATGCTAACCACGATGACGCCTAAATATTTTTCCTGGGTGGTGGCTCCTAATGTGGAACCTTGCATCATGTAACCATAGTTTGGATTGTTCTTTCCTAGGTGCATAACTTTGTACTTGTCCACATTAAATTTCATCTTCCATTTGAACATCCAGTCTTCCAATTTATCAAGGTCCTCTTGCAATTTTTCACAATACTTTTGAGTTTTAACAACTTTGAATACTGTTGTATCATCTGCAAATATGATTACCTCACTCGTTAATCTCATTTCCAGGTAATTTACAAATATGTTAAAAAGCAGTGGACCCAGCACAAATCCCTGGGGTACTCCACTATTCACCTTTCTCCATTGGAAAAATTGGCCATTTAGCCCTAACCTCTGCTTTCTATCTTTTAACCAGTTCCTGATCCACAATAGTACACTGCCTCCTATCCCATGACTTTTTAATTTCGCCAAGAGTCTCTCATGAGGGACCTTATCAAAGGCTTTCTGAAAATCCTAATACACTATATCAACTGACTCACCTTTGTCTACCTGTTTATTCACACCTTCAAAAAAACCATAACAGATTAGTAAGACAAGACCTTCTTTGGCTAAAGCCATATTGGCTGTCTCCCATTAAGCCATGACTATCTACATGTTCAGTGATTTTGTTCTTTATAATGGTTTCTACAATTTTTCCTAGTACTGACATCAGGCTTAACAGTCTGTAGTTTCCGGGATCACCCCTGGAACCCTTTTTAAAAACTGTCGTTACAACGGCCATTCTCCAGTCTTCAGGTATAAGAGATAATTTTAATGATAGTTCATAGATTACTAATAGTAGGTCTTCAGTCTCATATTTCAACTCTTTCAACACCTTTGGATGTATACTATCCGGTCCAGGTGATTTGCTATTATTTAGTTTATCAAATAGTTGCAATACATCTTCCAGGTGTATTGATATTTCTTTCAATGCTTCTGTGGCATCACTTTTAAATACCATTTCAGTCATGGGTAACATCCCTACATCTTCCTCAGTAAAGACCAAAGCAAAGAATTCATTAAGTCTCTCTGCTATGGCCTTGTCCCCTCTTAGTGCACCTTTTACCCCTCTATCATCTAATGCTCCAACTGTCTCTCCCACAGGTTTTTTGCTATGAACATACTTGAATAAGTCTTTATTATGTGTTTTTGCTTCCACAACAAGCTTCTTCACAAATTCTCTCTTTGCTTGCCCTATCAATGCCATGCATCTAACTTGCCATTGCTTATGTTGTTTCCAGTTTTTGCCATTTGGCTCCTTTTTCCATTTTCTGAAAGATGTTTTCTTGGCAACAATAGCCTCTCTGACCTCACTTTTAAACCATGCCAGCAGATTTTTGGACTTCCTTCCACTTTTCTTAAAGTGTGGAATACAGCTGGTCAGGGCTTCCAAGATAGTATTTTTAAGCAATACCCATGCTTGATGTAAGTCTTTAACCTTTGCAAATGCTCCTTTTAGTTGTTTTCTTAGCTATTTTCCTCATTTTATCATAGTCTCCCTTTTGAAAGTTAAAAGATAGTACTGTGGATTTCTTTGTCGTCCTTCCTCCACTTATTAAGTCAAACGCGATCATGCTATGATCACTATTACCAAGTGGCCCCCAACATCCTTATCTCTTGCACCAGATCTTATGTATCACTAAGGACTAGGTCCAAAATGGCTTCTCCTCTTGTCGCTTCATGAACCAGCTGCTCCAAGAAGTCATTTATTTCATCTAGGAACTTTATCTCCCTAGCATGTCCTGTCGTGACACTGACCCAGTCCATACCGGGATAATTGAAATTACCCGTTATTATTACTGAGCTTTAACTTTTGTTAACTTCCCTGATTTCTTTTGAGCATTTCATCATTCATTTGTTCATTCTGGCCAGGCAGTTGTTAGTACACCCCCACTGCCATCGCCTTCCCCTCCCCCTTTTTATATGGAATTTCAATCTATAGAGATTCTACAGTGTATTTTGTTTCCTGCAAAACTTTAATCCTTTGTGACTCAATGCCCTCTCTAATATAGAGTGCAAGCCCTCCATCAATTTGATCTGCTCTATCATTACGATATAGTTTGAACTCGGGTATCAGTGTCCTACTGGCTGTCCTCCTTCCAGCATATCACTGAAATACCAATCGTATCTAACCTCTCATTTAGTGATATATATGTTCTAACTCTCCCATCTTATTTTTTAGACTTCTAGCATTTGCATACAAGCATTTTAGAGGCTGTGTTTTATTCATATTAGTCTGGATATCGGTAGGCAGGGGTAATTTGGAATCTTTAAGTTCTGTCTGTTCTGTATTTAAGGGCATTTGGGTTAATTTTGTCTTTATTGGAACTTTTCTTTCGATATGCCCTAACTTCAATCTTTTGCTAGTATCCTTCAAGGATACATTGTTCCGAACCATGCGCTCTTCGGCAACTTATTTACGCAGTTCACTGAGTACTTCCAGCCACCATAATGCTATCTAATATATCAAAAGACAGTCTCATAGCCAGAAGCATAAACACTCCACAAGACATACACCCTAGAATTAAGAAATTTTGATGTAATTACATCTGTACACTCTATTCTCTGTTAGTTGATTTTATACAAATAGTCAATCATTATTGTATTGTAAATAGTTGCCCTTGTTAACCAAGTTTCTTGACCTGTTATCTGTAACTCATACGTGTTTCAAATGTACTGAGATTGTTTTGTTCTATGTAGACCGCGCTGATGATAAATAGCGCGGTATATAAGAAACTTTAAATAAATAAATAAATAAACTGTCGGCTTTCCCCTATTATACAGTTTAAAAGCTGCTCTATCTCCTTTTTTAAAGGTTAATGCCAGCAGCCTGGTTCCATCCCGGTTAAGGTGGAGCCCATCCCTTTGGAAAAAGAGTAAATTTAGTAAAAAAGAGTAAAAAGAGTGGAGGAGTGGCCTAGTGGTTGGGGCAAGGTACTTCAGGCCGGAAGGTCGGGGGTTCAAATCCCACTAGAGGACAGCAACCTTGGGCTGAAAGGACTGGGGTTTCTAGTCCCACAGGTGCTCCTTGTGGTCTTGGGCAAGCCACTTAACCCTCCATAGCCCATGTTCCCTGTAAAATAGTTATCTCCAAGTTATAATGTCCTGTTCAATGTAATTTCAGTTTGTTCAATGTAAACCGCACTGATGCAGAATAGCGCGGTATATAAGAGAATTAAAATAAAATAAATAAATTAGACTTACCTGCTAATTGTTGTTCCTTGAGGAACTCCAGTCTAGTCCCGAACCTCTGGGGTTGTGCTCCTCCTCCAGAAGCTTGGAGACTGAGAAACGTCATCCTTTTGTGATGACACTGGTATATCATCCGAGGATCCGCCTCCTCCTTCCAGTAACCTATTGACAAAGCAAACTCACCGGAGCAACCATTAAGTAGTAAACTTTACCACAAACGTAACTAACTGAACTGTTTTCTATAGAAAATGAGAAATCCCGTTAACTGATATCCCCCTTTTATAATAAGTATTGTTAGCACTACTTAGGCCTGCCCTCCCCCAAAGTGGAGGATAAAGACCTACCCTCATCCGACGCCTAGAAGCTACTCCTTCTTATCTGTTATCTCTTATTCGCTTCAGGCACTAGCTCAAGAAAAAACAAAGTCTGGGAGGGATACGGGACTAGACTGGATTTCCTCAACGAACAACAATTAGCACGTAAGCCTAATTTACTCTTCCTTATCGTCCCTCCAGTCTAGTCCCGAACCTCTGGGGATGTAACAGAACAGTAAAATTAATCAACGCGAGGGATCTGCTAGACCAGCCTGAAGCACTGCTGATGCAAAACAGGTATCCCTTTCAGCCTGGACGGTAATGCTTGACAAAGGAATTCAGTGATGACCAGGTAGCTGCCTTACAAATATCTACCGCCCGCACCAAATGGAATTCCGCCCAAGAGGCTGCTTGCGCTCTAGTTGAATGAACCCTTAGACCTTCAAGTACCGCCTTACCCTTCAAAACATATGCGGACGCAATGGCTTCTTTAATCCACCTGGCAATGGAAGCTTTTGACACTGCCTCTCCTTTTCTCGGCCCTCCAAACAGGATAAACAGCCTATCTGACTTGCGGAAAGATGCCGTCCTCCGGATAAACTTCTTTAGTGCCCTACGCACGTCCAAAGGATGAAGCTTACCAGCGGAGGAACCCTCCGCTGACTCCCCGAATACCGGTAACAAAACCACTTGATTCATGTGAAATGGGGAGACCACTTTAGGCAAAAAGGACAGCACTAGCTTCAAAACCACCTTTGTATCATAAAAAACCAAAAAGGGATTCTTACAGGATAACGCCTGCAACTCTGAGATTCTTCTAGCTGAGCAAATAGCTACCAGGAACACTACTTTGACAGTTATATCCTTTAAGGACGCCCTCGACAAAGGCTCAAACGGTTCTCGACCCAATGCTTCCAAAACGAAAGGTAGGTTCCACTTAGGCACTAGCAGTCTGCATGGTGGTCTTAAAAGAGATACCACTCTTAAAAAGAGCTTGATGTCTGGATGCCCACCTAGCGTTACTCCCGCTATCTTACCTCTATAACAGGATAACACAGCTACTTACACTCGCAAGGATGTGGCCGCTAAGCCTTTATCCACACCATCCTGCAAAAATGCCAGTACCTGCAGAATCGATGCTCTTAACGCCTGCAACTGTCTGTCCTCACACCAGGCTTCAAAAACTGCCAAATGCGAACATATGCCAACGATGTGGAAGTCTTTCTTGCTCTCAACAAAGTGCTAATCACTGATGCGGAGTAACCTCTCTTCGTCAGCCGAGCCCTCTCAATAGCCAAACCGTAAGCGAGAATTGATCCACGTGAGGCATGTGTAGCGGACCCTGAGACAACAGATCTGTCCGCAGAAGTAGGCGCCACGGCTTCCCTACCAAAAGTCACATCACATCCGCGTACCAAGGCCGCCTTGGCCAATCTGGCACTATCAACATCACCTGACCTTTGTGCCGTTCGATGCGCTATACCACCCTTCCGATTAACACCCAAGGAGGAAACACGTACAGTAGTTGCTCTTCCGGCCAAACCTGTATGAGATCATCCAGGCCTTCCGACATTCTCTCTCTCCTTCTGCTGAAGAATCGATCGACCTTTGCCAACTGGCAAGTTGCCATGAGATCCATTACGGGCGTTCCCCAGTGACGCCTCAGCATCTCGAAGACGTCCTGATGGAGAACCCACTCTCCTGGATCCACTTTTACTCGACTCAAGAAATCGTCCTCCACATTGTCCACTCCCGCCACATGTGCGCTGATACTGCTAGAAGATTTATTTCGGCCCACTCAAACAACTTTTCGGCCTCGGCTTCCATTGGAACACTGCTTGTGCCGCTTTGTCGATTGATATAGGCCACTGCGGTGGCATTGTCGGAAAACACCCGCATAGCTCTTCCGTGAAGATAAACCTGAAACTCTTGTAGAGCCAGCGTCACTGCTCTCAATTCCAGTCTGTTTATTGACCAGCTTTTCTCGAGATCGGTCCACTGACCCTGAGCGAACCTTCCTTGAAAATGAGCTCCCCAGCCCATCAGGCTGGCATCTGTCGTGAGCGGTACCCAACACGGCGACTCCAGAGGCATGCCCTTCTCTAGACATCCTGGGAGCAGCCACCATTGAAGGGCCTCCTGCATTTCTGCCGGACAAGGCAATGTTCGCATCAGGAAATTGTTCTGATGTGACCATCGTCTGAGCAACTCCCTCTGCAGCGGCCTCATATGGGCTCTCGCCCACGGAACCATCTCTAGCGTCGCTGCCATGGTCCCGAGCAACTGCAGATAATGCCACGCCGTGGGCGCTGTCCTGCTTAGAAATTGCCGTAATAGTCGCCTCAAACTGCTCGCTCTTTGTTGCAGTAGAAAGACTCTTCCCGCGTCCGTATCAAACCGCGCTCCCAAATACTCTAGGTGCTGTGTGGGAACCAACTTGCTCTTTGCCACATTGACTACCCAACCTAGACTCTGCAAGACCGTTACCACTCTGTTGGTAGCCGATTCGCTCTCGGCCCTGGACTTTGCCCGAATTAACCAGTCATCTAGATAATGGTGTACAAGAACGCCCTCCATTCTCAACGCTGCTGCTACCATGACCATCACTTTGGTAAACGTTCGCGGTGCTGTAGCTAGCCCGAACGGCAAGGCCCGGAACAGAAAATGTCCTAGAGGAACTGCAAACCTTAGAAACATCTGGTGCTTCTGCCATATCGGCATATGTAGGTACGCTTCTGACAGGTCCAGGGAAGTAAGAAACTCCCCTTTTCTTACTGCTACAATTACTGAATGTAGGGTTTCCATATGAAAGTGTGATACCCGAAGACAACGATTTACCCTCTTGAGGTCTAGAATGGGCTGAAAAGCTCCTTCCTTTTTTGGAACTACGAAATAGATGGAGTACCAACCGCATCCGCATTGGTCTGGAGGCACCGGTACTATTGCTTTGAGGTCGAGTAGCTTTTCTACAGTTTCCCTCACCGCCGCGCACTTGGCTGGTGCCATGCACGGAGACTGAACGAACGAATCCTTTACCGGTCTCTGAAATTCCAATGCATAACCTTCTCGAATGACCTCCAGGACCCACTGGTCTGACGTTATATGGACCCAGGCAGGGTAAAAGTCCTGTAGTCGACCTCCTACGGGGAGCAGACCTACCTGGGCCGCCCTGACTTCATTGCATCTTTCGAGGATTTGTGGAGGAGGAAGAGGCACCGAAACCTCTACCTGCTCCGCCAAAAACTCCGAAACCCTTGGTTTCTAACGGGAAAACGTCCTCTCTGAGTCTGACCGAACCTAGGGAAATGGAACCTACGAAACTCCCTTTTATTGCCCTTTGGCTGTGGGAGTCGAGCGTCCCTGCCTTTGCTCGTCTTCCGGAAGTCTGCCCCCTTTGGACTCCCCCAGATCCTTTACCAGCTTATCCAAATCTTCTCCAAACAGAAGCTTCCCCCTGAAAGGACGTTTACTTAGTCTAGACTTGGAAGACCCATCCGCTGCCCAATTGCGCAGCCAAAGGTACCGACAGGTTGCTACCACCGAAGCCATGCTCTTCGATAAACCCCTAATGATGTCATAATGGATATCAGCCAGATAAGCTGTTCCTGACTCAAGTCTGGATGTTTCCCCAATGGCATCCTCTCCTTGCTCGCTCTGAATTCGTTGTGACCAGCGTAGGCAGGCTCTCCCCACTCATGTCCCACAAATAGCTGCCTGAATGGACAGCGCATTGACCTCAAAGACCTGCTTTAACAAGGTATCCAACTTCCTGTCTTGCGTATCCTTGAGCGCCACACTTCCCTCTATAGGAATGGTAGTCTTCTTCATCACTGCCGAGACGGCGGCATCCACTCTGGGAGACTTGAACAACTCGCGATCCTGGTCCCCCAGCGGGTAAAGCCGACCCATAACTCTGGACCCTTTTAGCGTTGCCTCTGGCATGTTCCACTCTTTTTGTATTATCTCCCGAACCACTCTATGTACCGGAAAGGCCTTCTGAGTTTTCCGAAACACTTGCAGTAATGGATCCTCTAGAGTAGCATCCTCGGATGGTCCTAGCGAGGGCATATTAAGAGCTTTTAGCGTCTCCGAAATGAGTGCCGGCAACTCATCTCTCCGGAACACTCAGACCACTGTAGCTTGGTCCTCCTTGTCCGTGATCTCTCCTTCTTCTAACTCGTCGTCAACGTCAAAATCGGGATGCCATGCATCGGAATGCAGCCCCTCTGAGAATACCGACTGTTCCTTCTGGTCCCTCTCCATCGTGGCTCTCTTTGTCCCGCTAACTGTGGATTTCCCACTCAACGGAGTCCCAGGTCTCTTGTTACCCATTACTCCGCCTATGGCACTTACTGCTCGCCCCTTCTGCTGGCCCCCAAATGCCTGCTGAATAAGCAAAACAAATTCTTGCGAAAAGACTGCCGTCAGGCCCCCTGGCAATGACACCTGCAAGGATGGGAGATAAGGCGCAGACAACGGCCCCACTACAGGCTCTGGTAGTGGAAAATCCAGCGGGACTGGGTCCTGCCATGCTACTGGGGCACCATGACCCTCAGCCGTGTCTTCCAAGGAGCCTTCCATAGTGGACTCGTCTTGTGCACAGCCCCTACAGACTCCTGTGTCCGACAGCGGGCCCCTTTTTGATCCGCAGAGTAGGCACTGCGGCTTAGAGGGCATTTCTCTGTCGCATTGCAATTGCCTTGAAACTGCTTCTTACAGAAAATTAATCTAGGGACCTAAAATTGACACTGACCCAATCCTGTCAGGAAACAATGTCCGTCTTCTGTTTAAAATTTTTTTTTTTTCAAAACGAATGTATAAGCTGCAGCTCTGTGCCCCTAGCTGGAAACTGCCACCGAAAATAAAAAACGAGGCTTCCCGCCGAAAATATCACCCTCTAAAGGCCCCCAAAAGAACCGCAGTTTCCGGCGTTGCCGCCACGCAGCTAGGCTGCTGCTCCATTTGCGCTTCCAACCGCCTCACTTATCCAAGGCAAAGCAGCCCCCCTTACCTGATTTGCTATTTGGGCACCTTGTTCTCCTCGGGCTGATGCCTGCTCTGTTCTCACCCGTTCCGCTCGTTCTCACCATCGGGAGGATAGCGTAGGGTGAGGGAAAGCAAGAAACCGCGATCTGCCGTCTCTGCCTGTCCCGGAGCTCTCCACAGCGCTAGCAGGCAAAACCTCTGCGTACGCTGAGTGCCCCGAGCTCAGGCTCCTTAGCCTTGGAAGTAGGATTGGAAGCCGGAGCCCTGCTGTCTCTGAAACCTTTTCCTCCTTGTAAATCACCGCCAGTGAGGAGGGAGGGGGGGGGGCGCGGAGAGAGAAGGCCTCAGTATCCTTTTTTAAAGGCACAAAACCCCTTTAATCAAATAGAAACATAGAAATATGATGACAGAAAAAGACCACATAGCCTATCTAGTCTGTCCTTCCATATCAACAACTACAACAGTCCCCTTTTTACTTTTAGAGATCCTCTGTGTTTGTCCCATGCTTTTTTGAATTCAGTTACTGTACTCATCTCTACCACCTCCACTGGGAGACTATTCCACGGATCCACTACTCTTTCTGTAAAGAAATATTTCCGCATATCACTCCTGAATCTATCTCCCTTCACCCTTATCCCATGTCCCCTCGTAGCAGAACTTGCTTTCAATTGAAAGAGGCTCTCTCCCTGAACATTTAAGCCACAGAGGTATTTAAACATCTCAATCATGTCACCTCTATCCCGCCTTTCCTCTAAGGTGTACATATTAAGATTCTTCAGTCTGTCCTCATATGCTTTATAATGAAGACTACTAATCATTTTAGTAGCCACCCTCTGCACCAATCTTTAAGTCTTTTCTTCTACCTAACCCTTTTCACCTTATACTAAAAATTCCCAAATTACTATCTTACTCTGCTTAATTGTCTCTCTAATGAACTTGGACCTCCAGGTCCACAGATCCTCCAGCTGCTTGGAAATTGAGGTAACTGGAAGGAGGAGGCGGATACTCGGATGACATACCAGTGTCATCACAAAAGGATGACGTTTCTCAGTCTCCAAGCTGCTGGAGGAGGAGCACAACCCCAGAGGTTCAGGACTAGACTGGAGGGACGATAAGGAACCCCTCCTTTCCCCAGAATGATGCCCAGTTCCTAATAAATCCAAAACCCTCTTCCTTGCACCATCGTCTCATCCATGCAATAAGACTCCAGAGCTCTGATTGCCTTTTGGGTCCTGCACATGGAACGGGAAGCATTTCGGAGAATGCTTACCAGAGAAGTTTTGGATTTCAACTTCCTACCTAGAAGCCTAAATTTGGCCTCTAGAACCTCCCTACCACACTTTCTTATGTCATTGGTGCCAACATGTACCAAGACAGCAGACTCCTCCCCAGCACTATGTAAGACCTTATCTATGCGACATGTGAGGTTTTAAAATATCAGTATCATACCAGAATGGACTTCGGAGGCATATAATGGCCTGGCCCTGAAGAGGTCTGAATACCTGGCAGCCATCACTGACATGATGGGCACTTACTTACTAGTGCTCCTGCTCCTGTAGCTGTTATATACTGTCCTCCTCTGCTAGATCCTTCCAGATTCATTGCAGCACTTCAGGTTGGTCACTCCAGATGACCCTGAATCATGTCTTTAGGGCCTCAATATCTCTCAGGATCCTAAAGCATCTAGGATAGAAGATAGAGGTGAATGTTTTTAGTGGGTAGGTATCTTAACAGGGATACTTCATGTCACCCTCCAACCAAGTTATATCAAGGCAACTTAGTGGACAGGTGCTGGTATAGTAGGTTGAACTGGGGCGGCATCATGTGGACAGCCAGGATTCATGTCCTGCTCCTGCCTCTAACTATGGAAAGGAAATCTCGAGTGGAAAAATGTTTTTCTGCTTCTGGTTGTTATTTTAGCAGCGGCCTTTTACCTGTGGCATATACTAGTACAGTATGGCAATAAACTACATTGCAGAGCATAATGTGCATACAATATTTATGCCACAGTGATGAATATGACATGTATTTGAAAGGGGGAAGGAGGGACGACCTGCCTAGCTGCCTGACTTGGCTCCCTGTGGAGCCATTCCAGATGACTATGGCTGCCACCTAGAATACATTTTCCTTTGACTATATGGTTGGCCAGTACAGCTGTCCTATCCTAATGTTTTACAAACCTTGAGATAGTATGACACACGTTTGGTGTTTTTTTTTGGGGGGGGGGGAGGGTCTCCAGCAGGCTGACAGAGCACTCTTGGGATGTCTATGCTTTGCTGTCTACCCTACAGGTGTCATCCCTCTGCTGAATGGCTGTTTAAAAGGTGTTAGAGTAGGTGCATAGAAAAAGGCTTTTGCTTACCTTGCCAGAGCCATCTGGATTCTCCCTTACACCCTCCGTATTGCAGTATAGGCCAGTCTATGTCCACCAGGGTGGAAAAAGCTGTCCTTATTGAAGAGCTGCAGATGCATCAAGTCTTCACTGTCTGCATCAGAAAAACTGTGCTCCCTCCTGGCTGCCATTTTGGTGCTCTCTAAAAAGGGCCTACTAGTGGCCGCTGGACTACGTGGGGAATAGAAACATGCCAACTTGATTTTGCAGGGCAAGCTATCTTGAGAGCAGGTGGGCACGTAACTTGTGGCCAAGCAGCACTGATGTGTGTAATATACACAGGTAAAGCGAATGATAATATTGCTATTTCCACGAACAATTTTCCATTGATCTTGGCAGCTTTTGCACGTGGAAGCAAAGGCCCATTTCTGGATACACGAGTGTATCCATTTTCAGCAGCACTTGCATGTCTTCACCCCCTCTTGGTGCATGGGTATTGTACATGTGGAAGTCACCCCATTTTTGATCACTTTCACAATGTGTATTCCTGGGGATAGAGATCCATCAGTTTTACATCGCACCTACACAGACTTGCTCTTCTAAAACTAATGGCATGAATTTCCACACAGACACTTCCATATAGATTTCCTCACAAACAAGCTATCCAAAAGTTGCCTTTGCATAAAATATATAGGGGCATGTTTACTAAAGGTTAATGCACATAAATGGAAGTTAACACACATTAGGTGTCACTGCACTCATAGAAATAAAACTGTGTGCACTTAATGCATGCTAACTTCAATAACATACGTTAAAATCTTTATTAAACACGCCCCATAGTATATTTCTAAAATTCTTTAAAAGAATGAAAAAAATGTTGGTGTTCTGGAATAACTACAAATCAAACAGAAAATCCACTGTACTTTATGAACTGTCTTAGCAGAATGAGTCGGTCCTGTTTCTTCCAATTGTATACATCTAGTGTTATATAACTGATCTCTCTATCCAGCTGAGCTCTATTAATATCTACTAATACTCTAAACTCTACACAAGTATCTACCATTGTTGTGTGGTATACCCAGACTCTCACCCTTTGAAAATTATGTAAACTCCCCATCAAACAAAGAAAAGCTAAAAATAATTCTCTAAAATGGTATGAAACAGACTATCAAAATTATTTTTGTTTGTTTTTTTTTAAAGAAAATTAGGTTTTCCATTATCATCAAAAGTGCACCTGCAACTTAATATTTTTAAATCAAAGCACTTTACAAGAAATGGCCAACTGTGAATGACCATATGGCTGTGTGGCAGATACATAGGTGGAATAAAACTGATCACACAGTAGCATAAAAAGTTAAATCAATACCTTTAAAATTGTAATATTCCAGGTAAAACTCTCCACAGCTTTATGCAGTTTCCTTTCTTTTAATCCTTCTTTTGTTCCTATAGTATGAAGGTTCTCATGGAATTCCATTGCTGTGGGGAAAAAAGAAACTTCTCAGGCTAGCAGGCTTTTAAGTATCCACGATTAGTAACCTCCTCTGGAGGAGGAGGAGGTTTAGACTAATATGTACTAAATTAAGGCAAATACTCTCAATACAGAAGTCTAAAAAATAATTTGGGATAGATATAAACTATATAAACTAATAAAATGCTAACTGGAAAGAGAAATTTACATACCTGATAATTTCCTTTCCTTGAATCCTGCTAGACCAGTACAGATGAGTGACTTATGCTCCCCAGCCAGCAGTGGAGGCAGACTAGAACAACTTTTAATGATACCATCACTAGTATATCAATTGGTGCAGCATTGAGATAAGCCAGTATCATACTTTCCAACCAGACAGCAAGATTGAAAAACTCAGGAAAGTATTAACAGCAATACTGAACAAAATATTTGACTCTCTTACCATAACTGACTGTGTGTCAGACACAAATACAGACAATGTAATTAAGAGGCAGCAAGGCTTCCAAACCAGAAGAAATAGCCTTCAAGGGCAAGTCATGGACAGGTCTAGCAGAATTCAAGGAAAGGAAATGATCAGGTATGTACATTTTTCCTTCCTTATCATTTTGCTAGACTAGCCCAGATGAGTGGCATGTACCTAAGCAGTCAGGACCCAGGGTGGGAGGAAGACGATGCTCTAGATATAAGTGCTCTGCCAAAGGTGTCACCTGCTCAAGTGGTCACATGAAACCTGCAGTGTTTCACACAGGTGCTCAGAGATGACCAAGTAGCAGCTTTACAGATGTCCTCTAGGGACACCAAAGCAGACTGCATAGGAGAAGTACTGGGCTCTATCGAAATGAGCAAAGAAGGCAGGCTGAATTAATAGCCTCCTTAACTCAGCGGGCAGTCAAGGACTTTGCTGCTGCCTGCTCTTTCCTCAGAAGAAAAAAAGAGATAGTCCAATCGATGGAAGGAATTAATAATCTTCAGACAACTCACTAATGCTCTCCTCACATCCAGAAAATGCAGTGAGGGTTCGATCCGTAAAGAGACAGATGTGTTGAGATGATCAAAAAAGGCTCCCTGCAGGACAAGGCTTGCAGCTCTGACATCTACCTAGCAGATCCAGTAGCCACCAGGAAAACTACTTAAAGCTCAAATCCTTGAGAGAAAGGCCTTCAGAATAGGCTCAAACCAGGGACCTTTCAGTGCCTTCAACGTAAGAGAAGGATTCCACTGAGGAACAACTGAATACACTGGCAGATAGATCTGCTTCACTCCCTTGAAGCAGGAGATGTCAGGATGCACCACAAAGGACAGCCCTTGAACACACTCATAATAGCACACTAGGACCATTACCTGAATCTTGAGAGAGTTTAGTACCAACCTTGGGTGCAATCCAGACTTTAAGGATGACAAAACTGTGACTATGTCCACCTTCCTGGCATCCAGGGACTGAGAGAAATACCACCTCTCAAAGACCCTTGAGACTCACAATGGCCAAGGAAGTAGAGGCCCTTCAAGCCTTGAGAAGGGTGTCCACTACTGCTCCAGAGCAGCCCCTTCTTGGACAGCCTACACCTCTCAGGCCATAAACAAAACGGAATAGGATCTTATATCATCTTGTACCCTTGTCACAAAGATCACTCTCTTAAGGTAGCAAGAGAGGGGACCCCATCAACAGGCTCAAGATATCTGCATATCATGACCTTTATAGCCTGTCCAGTGCCACTAGAATTATTAAACCTGGGTGACGCCAAATTCTGTGCAGAGGACTGCTTACTAAGGACACCAGGAGAAAACATACAGAAGCATTTCCAGAGTCCATGCCTGAAGCCTTTCTAGAGTTCACGCCTGCCTTCCCAGGATCCTTCTTGTGACTGAAAACGCTCTCTACTTTGGCATTATCCTGGGTAAAGCGTAGTTACTGACCTGTAACAGGTGTTCTCCGGGGACAGCAGGAATCAGTCCTCACATATGGGTGATGTCGGCACCAATAGAGCCCTCGCGGAAGCATCTCCCCAGCTTTCAAAGAAAGCCTTTGGGAGATGCCACCACGCATGCGTGGTCCCCTTCCTGCCCAGGGGTGCCATCTTGCTCAGTAACTGAAAGATGGCAAAAATAAAAGATGGTAAAGAAGCAACTCCAAGAGGAGGGAGGGTTGTGAGGACTGATTCCTGATATTCCCGGAGAACACCTGTTACACGTGAGTAACTACGCTTTCTTCAGGAACAAGCAGGAAGTCAGTCCTCACATATGGGACTCCCTAGCTACAGGCTACCGAAAGCCCATAGAAAAACCCCCCACATACACCCTCAAAGGGTGCCGCAAGCAGCATCAATTCAGTCTGCAGATACAGACTGCAGTAGGACCCATGTGTCTGATGGAAGCAACACTCCAGTAGCCTGAACACAGAAGGATCGGAGAGTAGGAACTGCTTAGACCTCAAAAAGATTTTGGAGCATGGCCGGCCGAAGGCACTGTCCCATTGAGACTCCCTCTCCAGGCAGCAATGAGCTGTAAAGGTATGGACTGAAGACCAGGTGGCGGACCGGCAGATGTCCACCATTGGGATGGAGTGCAGGTTCGTCACCGAGGCCGACGTGACCCGGCTTTCCAGCGGAAGCCCCGCCTGCTCTACCCAGGTAGACAGTGTACATTTGGTCACTGCCTCCCACAGCCTACTGGGGTCATACAAAATGAAAAGCTGAGAAAGTTTACTATGGCTTTGGGTATGCTGAATGTAGAAGGGCAGGGCCCTCTTATAGTCCAAAGTGTGGAGGACAGTCTCTGCCCTACTGGCGTGTGGCCTTGGGAAGAAGGTGGGCAGCACCAAATCCTGGTTGAGATGGAAGAGAGATACTACCTTTGGAATGAATTTGGGTGTGTGCGGAGCACCACCCTGTTCTTGTAGAACCTGGTATATGGCGCCTCTGCCACTAAGGGTTGGAGCTCGCTAACCCTGTGAGCGGAGGTGAGTGCAATCAGGAACACCACAACTTCCACAAGAGGTATCGTAGGTGGCAGGTAGCCAGAGGCTCAAAAGGCGGGCGAGTGAGCTACACCAATACTATGTCATTTTGGTTTCCTAGACCATGGGATGCTGCTCCAAGGGTTGCAGAGCAGAGATGGCATCCATCTGTCCAAGAAAGGTCAACGCGTCTTCGGTAGTGCTAATCTACTGAAGAGGGCTTTAAACTAGATTCGTTGGGGATGGGTGAAGAAACCCCAGGTAGGTGAAAGCCCCGAGGTAGGAGATACATTAAATACCTTTTTGGAAATGGGTAACAGGGGTAACATATGGAAAGCAGTGTGTATAAATGCCCGTAGCATGAGAAATAAGATCCCTGATGTTGAAGCTTTGGTGGGAGTGGCTGACTTGGATTTAGTGGCAGTTACAGAAACATGGTTCACAGAAAACCATGATTGGGATGTAACTATACCTGGCTATACTTTATTCAGAAAGGACAGGGTAGGAAGAAGGGGAGGATGAGTGACACTATATGTAAAAACTACTATTAAAGCTTTGGAATTACAGAGCTTAAAAGGGAGAAAGGAGGCACTGTGGGTTAAACTAGAAAGAGGGAAAGAGAAATATATTTGCATTGGTGTGATATACAGACCTCCCTCACAAGAGGAAGACAGAGAGTTAATTGAAGACATACGCAGCATTGCTAGGAAAGGGGAAGTGCTACTGATAGAAGATTTCAATATGCCAGATGTTGACTGGCACATTCCTGCTGCAGTATCATCTAGAAGTAAGGAGATCCTGGATTCTCTACAGGGAGAGCTATTCAGGCAATTGGTAATAGACCCAACATGTGAAGGGCCATACTGGACTTGGTGCTTACCAATGGTGAAAGTGTTTCTGATGTTGTAGTTGGAGATCATTTTGCATCCAGAGATCACCAGATGGTGTGGTTCAGTATTAGGACTAGGGCTGTTAGAATCCATTCAAAGGTGAGGATCTTAGACTTTAGGAAGACTAACTTTGCCAAGATGGGCCAATACCTCAGAGAGTTGTTAGTGGGATGGGAACAGCTGGGGGATGTAGAAAAACAGTGGGCAAAACTGAAAGGGGATGTTTTAAGGGCAACCAACCTTTTTGTTAAAATGGTAAATAAAGGTAAAAGGAAAAGGAGACCGCTATGGCTTTCAAAGGAAGTAGCTGAAAAAGTGAAGAAAAAGAGGGAGGCCTTCATGAAATACAAGAGATCACAGACAGAGGAAGACAGGCATCTATATTTGGAAAAACTTAGAGAAGCTAGCAAAGTAGTCAGGAAGGCAACGATTCAAAAGGAGGAGGAAATAGCCAATGCAATAAAAGGGGGGGGGGGGGGATAAGACATTTTTCAGATATGTTAGTGAGAAGAGGAAGAGCAAAAGTGGTATTGTCAGACTCAAGGGTGCAGGGGAGGAATATGTAGAAGCTGATAAGGATAAAGCGGAATTGCTTAACAAATATTTCTGTTCTGTGTTCACAGATAAAGAACCAGGAGCAGGACATCAGAAAACACCCACAAACAGGAACAGAAGCGAGGGACATCTTGAACAATTTTCAGAAGACTGTGTTCGTGAAAAACTAGCTCAACTTAAAGTAGACAAAGTAATGGGACCGGATGGGATGCACCCTAGAATACTGAGAGAACTTGGGGACATTCTAGCAGCTCCACTGACTGACCTTTTCAATGCCTCGGAGTCGGGAATGGTGCCAAAGGACTGGAGACAGGCTCATGTGGTGCCTTTACACAAAAGCGGAAGTAAGGATGTGGTTGAAAACTACAGGCCGGTTAGTTTAACTCTGGTGGTGAGTACATTATTGGAAATGCTGCTGAAAGAGAAAAGAGTGAGGTTTCTGGAGTCCAGCGGATTACAGGATCCGAGGCAGCATGGATTCACCAGAGGCAGGTCTTGTCAGACAAATCTGATTGATTTCTTTGACTGGGTGACCAGGGAGCTGGACCGAGGGAGAGCTCTAGATGTGGTGTATTTAGATTTCAGTAACGCCTTTGACACTATTCCTCACAGGTGACTTATAAACAAACTGAGCACCCTAGGGATGGACCCTAAAGTTACTACTTGGGTTAGAAATTGGTTGGGTGGGAGGCGACAAAGAGTACAGGTAAATGGAGCTCACTCTCAGGAGAAGGATGTTACCAGTGGTGTGCCCAAGGGATCTGTCCTTGGTCCTATTCTTTTTTTTTTTATTTAAATTTTTATTGTCAACATTTGCATGGAAACAACCATATACAAACTCCAAGCCCCTTCCCTCTTCTATACAATGGGTAACTAGCATCCTAATTTCAATACAACAAAGCAGTCTCTATCGTATATTAACCTTTCTGCCTTATGTTCACCTTATACCCTTACTCATTTACAATTGCATAATAAACAATATATTATAACAGCACCCTGCCTCTGTTTTATCTAATAAGACTATTAAACAGCATTACCCATCCTTTTTCCCACCCCTTCCCCAACCTGCCCATTTAATGCCCCCTCCCACCCCCTTCGCTCCCTCCTCCTCCCTCTCCTTCCCCAAACCCTCCTAGACTACCCCCCAGACCTTCTGGACCCCCAAAGCTATCCCCTTCCCCCCCCATCCCACCCCCACTACTTCCCTCCTCCCTCCCCCCTGCCCACTGTTCCTTCCTTCCACGACCCCTCCCGTAACCATTCCCATACCCCCTCCCACCTTTTTACTACTTGTTCCCCTTTTCCCTTCCGTTCCCCCGTCAGCCTGTACATTGAATAAATGTTCGACACTTCGTGCAAAACTGTCCATGGACGGCAGTTTCGGTCTATTCCAATACCATGCTATTTCACACTTAGCCGCAGTTACACAATACCAAATAATTCTCCAATCTCCTTCCCACTTCCCATCCGGCTTATGCAAGAGACACATTTCAGGCCCAAGCCCAATATTAGCGCCCACTATTTTATTAATGTTCTCCCCTATTTTGCCCCAATACCCTCTAACAACTGGGCATGACCACCACACATGCATCCAGGTCCCCCACTCACCACACAGCCTCCAACAATCATCTGTCTTCATCACCCCCGCCCTAAACAGCCTCTCTGGCGTAAGATACCACCAACGCAACACCTTAAACCCATTCTCTCGCAACGATGTGGCTATAGAAAATCTAGCTATGCCTATTGCCACTGCCTCCCATTCTTCCACCCCCCACGTTACCCCTAAGTACTTTTCCCACGCTTCCATATACTTTAGCTTCCCTCCCCCCCTCGCAATTAATCCCTTATATATCCTGGATAACATACCCTGCTGTCCCATGGAGCCTAAGCATGCCTCTTCGAACCACTCCCCTTCTCCCCTCCCCCCCTGCTCTCTTCCCCTTTGTCTGACCACCGACCCCATCTGCATATAAGCAAACCTATCCGACTCCCCCAGCTGATACAGGTCTCGAACGCCCTCAAAACCTGACCTTCGTCCCCACCACTATCTGAGACACCTGAGTTAACCCCCGCTCCACCCATCTTCTAAGCACTGTTGTACTCGGGCCCACGCCCTCAGTACAGCACACTTGCAAAGACATGGTAGGCGACCACCTCTTGTCCCCCACCAACTGCTTCCTATGCTGTTGCCACACTTTTAAGAGTGTGCCCCACCAGTGGATTTCTCCCCCCTCTCCCCCTTCCCTTCCCAAACAATCCTTTCTAGTTCACCCGACCCATACTCGTCTACCTCCATCCTCACCCACTGCTTATTTGGCTCCCTTAACCACGCATAAACTGCCCTCAACTGCGCTGCTGTATAATACAGACTAAAGTTTGGTACTCCCATCCCCCCCCTCCCCTCCCAACACTTGCAACGTCCTCGCCGCCACCCTTGGCTTTTCCCCCCCATATAAAACCCTCCACCTGTTGCTGCACCCTCCTCAATATTCTCCTTGGCACATTTATTGGCAAGACTTGAAAAAGGAACAAAAACTGGGGAAGGAGCATCATTTTAACTATCGCCATTTGCCCAAACCAAGAATAATACCCCTTACCCCTTCCCTTCAACCGACCCTCCACTTGCCCCAATAATTTATTATAATTTAACGCAAAAAGATCCTCCAAGACCCTCCCCAGATGCACCCCTAAGTATCTGATTGACTTCTTTGCCCATTTAAATGGGAAACACTGTCGCAGCTCCAGCTGACCTTCCTCCTCCCCCACTATACTTAAGATCTCCGATTTCCCCCAGTTTATCCGGAAGCCCACCCTCTGCCCATAATCCTGAATCTCACTCATCACTACCGTTAACGTTTCTCCGGGCCTCGTAATTGTTAATAGGATGTCGTCAGCAAATAGCGACACCCTATATTCCTGTCGCCCCACCCTTACTCCCGCAATTTCTGGACTAGCCCTCAACCTCGCCGCCGCCAACGGCTCTAAAGAGAGCGCGAACAGCAAGGGCGATAACAGACAACCTTATCTAGTCCCTCGTTCCAGCGGGAAGAACTCGGAATAACCCCCATTTACTTGCACACATGCCTTTGGCTTAGTATATAAAGCCCTTATCCACCTCACAAAACTTGCCCCAAACCCCATAACCTCCAACACCGAGTATAGGAATTTCCAAGACACTTGATCAAATGCCTTTTCAGCATCCAATGAAACCAACAACATCTCCTTCCTCTTCTTTTGTGCCGACCAAATCACATTCAACACTATCCCTATGTTATCCGTTACCTGTCTTCCTGGTACAAACCCTGCTTGATCCTCATGCACTAATTTCCCCAGCATCCTGTTAAGCCTAGTCACCAGCACTTTTGCCAATAATTTCGCATCAATATACAACAGCGAGATTGGCCGATATGACGCACAGTCCTGCGAGTCCTTCCCTTCCTTATGAATGAGAGTAATGCCTGCCCAGCCCATTGTTCCACCAACGATCAGCTGTTTAAACGGCATAAAAGCAACCGTTGCCGGGGCGCGCCCGCGCCTTGCGGGCCCGTGCCTGAGGGCCTCGCCAGAGGGCCCTTTGGCGTGGCCCTTAGGCGTAGGTCCGTGGCAAAAATTTTAAGAACAGCAAATGTTTATAAGACCTATTAATATGAGTAGTCGTTCTCATTACAATTTCCTCTGTCTGTCTCTCCCTTTGGCTGTTCTTCCGTTTAGAGGTATGTCTGTATTACATGTTAACCTGATTTAGTCTTGTCCTTCCCTGTTACCTATAGATCCATTGCTTATCACTTTGATATTTTGATAAGGTGATATAAAACTGGATGCATTGTTTTGTCTTTGTAGTCTGATATGTCTAACCTGATGTAGTCTTGTAACCGCTTTGATTGAAGGAAAAGGCGGTATAAAAAACCTGTTAAATAAATAAATAAATAAAATTTCTCCCCCACTCGTGGCCCATTAAAGACCCTTGTTAATGGTTGCACCAATAGGTTTCCAAATTGCGTATAAAACCGCGCTGTCAGACCATCCAACCCGGGGGCCTTACCTGTCTTCATATCCTTAATTGCCTGCATCACCTCCTCTGTGCCAATCTCACTATCCAGCCCCCGCTGTTCCTCCTCTGTCAAGCTCGGCAGCCTGACTTCCTTCAAATACGCTTGAATGTCCTCCTCAGACCTCTCCTCTCTTGCCGCATACAACTTACTATAAAAAGTCACAAATTCTTCTCTAATTCTATGATCCTCCCGCACTACCACCCTCCTACTTCTAATCTGCGTGATCCTATTCCAGTCCTTTCTCTTTTTCAGCTGCCTTGCAAGATATTTCCCTGCTTTATTACCCCCTTCAATAAAACTCTGCTTCAGCAGCTGCATGTGAAACTTAAACCTCTCAGCCTCTATTGCATTCAGTTTCGCCCTCAATTCCAATACTGCTCCCTGGTACTGCCCACTCTCCCCCTGCACATCCTTCCCCTCCAGCATCCGCAATTGCTGCCTTAACTGCCATTCCTGTTCTTCCCGTTCCCTCTTTATTCACGCTCCCCACTTTATGAACACCCCCCCTTACCACTGCTTTGAAAGCATCCCAAACCACTCCCTCTTTTACCCGTCCCTCCCCATTCTTCTCAAAAAACTCCGGAATTAGCAATTCTACCTCTTTCACTACCCTACTGTCATCCAACAACCCTTCACTAAGTTTCCAAAATTGCCGCCCCTTGTCTTCCCCCTCACTTGAACTACCACTGGTGCATGATCTGACCATGTTATGGGCTCTATATCCCCTCCCTTAATCCTTCCCACCAACTCCTTCCCTACCCATATGACATCCAGCCTTGAGTAAGTCCCATGCACCGCTGAAAAGAAGGAAAATTGTCTCCTTCCCGGATTCAACAACCGCCACGCATCAATCAGGTCATTCTCCTTCACAAACCGATGATAGCGCTGCCTATCCTTTCCCCACCCTTCCCTCTTCCCCATCGTGTCCCTCCCCACCTCCCAGGGCATATTGAAATCCCCACCACAAATCAACGCTCCATCACCCATTAACGCCACCTGGGCACCCAACTCCTCCCAAAATTCTTTCTGGGACCCTGTAGGAGCGTAGACATTCACGACACAAAACCACTCCTCCCCCAATTTTACCCTCAGCAATAAGAATCTTCCCCCCTTATCCCGGATCACCGTCTGCACCTCTGTTTTGACCGCCCCACTAATGAACACCGCCACCCCTCCTTTCTTTTTTTCCCTTAAATTAGAAGCAAATATGTGATCCCTGTACCCCTTAGGCTGCACCACCGCCTCGTGCTTTTTCTGCAAATGTGTCTCCTGCAGCATTACTATGTCCGCCTTATGCCTTGTTAACTCTTTATACAATTTCTGTCTTTTCCACAGAGAGTTCAGCCCTTTGACATTCAATGTTACAATTTTCAATTCACCCCCTACTCCAGTTAACCCCTCCCCCAGCCCGCAATCCTTCCCACTCATCTCCACCCCTCTGCGATCCCCCCTTCCCCCACCCCTCCCCCTCCGACCCCCACCCTCCTGCCCCTCCCTCCTCCCCATCCCCCTTCTTACCTCACCTCCCCTCCTATCTAACCCCCCCAGCTCCCACCCTCCCCTCCCCTCCTATCTAACCCCCCCAGCTCCCCCCTCCCCATCCTTGTTCTCCACTGAGGAGACTTGACTTCCATATCGGTGACCATCACCAACCCCCAACCTACTCTTCCCCTTAGTCCCCCTCCCTCCTTCTCCCCCCTCCCATCTACCCCCTACCACCCCCCTCCTCTCACGCCCCCTCCCCTCCCCACTTAGTACCTCCCTCCTTCCTCCCTACCCACCAGCTCATAGCCCCCCTCTCCAAAACTCCCCCATCCTCTCTCCCTCTCTCTCTCCCCACCTCCCCCCTTAGTTGCCTTTCACTATGCCCCCCCACACAAGTATACCTATATAAGACAGTAACAGATACCAGTCCTTTTATCCGCAACATCAACCAGTCTCCTGCTCAAACTCCAGACTCCGAGGACCTCCCTTGGCCATCCTTGCCAATCTCCGACCGCCTGCCCTCTGCCTCTGCGCGCTCTCCGTCCTCGTTGCTCTAGACTCCAGTCCCTTCAAATTAGCTGGGCTTCTAGCCACCTCTGGAAGATGCTCCGCTCCAAGTTCTCTCAAGGCCTTCCAAGCCTCCGCACTGGTTCTCACGGCCCGCGATCTCCCTTTCACCGTGAGCAACAATCCAAACGGATACAGCCACTTTTATCTCAGATCTTCTCTCCTCAAGTATGCTGTTACCTCTCTGATCTCTCTTCTACGCTGTAACGTTCCCTGGGACAGGTCCTGATACAACTCCACTTATGACCATCCCATTGGAAGCTTTTTAATTTCCAGTTAGCTCCCAACAAGCGTTCTTTTGTTTAGGAATAACTCAGGCACACCACAATGGTCTCTTGGCCTGTTTTCTCGAATGGGCCCCAAGCCTCTGTGTGCTCTTTCTATTCTCAGGTGACTGCCTTCCACTTCCACAGCTTGGCCCCCCGCTACCAGGAGGTCCCTAAATACTTTCTGCACCACCTCCTCACAATTCTTGTACTTGGGCTCTTCTGGCACACCATGCACTCTGAGGTTGCATCTTCTTGAGCGATCTTCCAGATCTTCTGTTTTGGCTTTAATCTTCTCCTGTGCTCTTCCCATCCTTTCTGGACTTGCTCTATTATTCCATACTGGTTTTCCAACCGAGTTTCAGCCTCCTCTACTCACTCTCCCAGATCTGAAATGTCCTGTCCTAGGGTTTGTAGAGCCTCCTTGATCTCATTTTTCACCCCGCACATTTCTTCCTTCAGTTCTTCCTTTAATTATAGGAGCCACTGCTTAATCTTTTCAGCTGCGCCCAGATGCTCCTCTCCGTCTACACCCTCTTCCGGGCTGGGCGGCGACTCCATCAACGTTTTGCCTGGCTTCTCCCCCTCCTTCCCGCCTCTCGGCGTCACGTACGAGGAGTGGTATTCTGCCAGGTTTTTTTTCATCATTCCTTCTTTCTTGGCCTTATCCATTATTGTGCTATCTCAATCTTCCCTCTGACTTCTTCAAGACATGCACCTAAGACCGGCTTCACGCCCTTCTCTCCTGCAATATGTTTGCCGAAGGATCCTGGGCACAGCTGACCCCAACAGGACTTTGGGACTGACAAGCTCAAACTGCTCGCTTCCACCGTGTCCCAGCCACCCTTACTCTTCTTTGTGGGCCACTCCACCTCCCGCTGGCTTCACCTTAGCTGCCGACTGTGCTGCTCTATCCTCCTCTCCCTCGCCGCCAGCGATCTCCTCAGCCGTCTCGTCAGGTGTTCGCTGTGTGCCTCTCCTCTGGTCCCGGCTTCAACATACCCTGAGGCGTCCCGCTCTAAGCCCGCACAGCTTCTGGTCTCTTCACTTTGTGATATAAATGGATTTTGTAGCTCACCGTGGATCTCTGCTATCAGCCCACAGATAATACTGCTAGCACTTCAACGCACACTGCGGCGTCCCAATCCAAGCCCATGCAGCTTCTGGATTCTGCACTTTATGTTCTTAATTTATTTAACTTTATTTTGCGGTGCACACCAGCTCTCCGTTTGTTGCAGCTATCAGCCTGCAGGTAGTGCTGCGATCACTTCAAACACCATGTGGCGTCCCCATCTCAGCCCGCACAGCTTCTGTAGACTGCGCTTTTTGCATTAAATTGATTATATTCTATTTCGTGGGCCTCCCCGGATTGCCGTGCTGTTCAGCTGTCAGCCTGCATTCGGATCTGCAAACAACGCTCTCCCGCTATCCTCACACAGTCTCACCAGGCCCTCCTGCTCCGTCATCTTTACCGCGGGGTTCACAGCCTCCACACCATGCGGTTGAGCACTTTCCCGCTCGCCCGTGATGCTCCATGCTCAATATGCTCGGGGGAGGTAAGCCCGATCCTCTCAACCACCCACTCTTCTCCTTTTCAGCCCCGCCCCTTTTCTTTTAGGGGTTCATTTCTCCCTTATTTGTAGGCTTTGGTGACGGAGCTCCCCCGCTACGCTGCCATGTAGGTGGATGACGTCACCGGAAGAGGTCCGATTCCTTTTAACATCTTTGTTAGTGAAATAGCGGAAGGGCTTTCGGGTAAGGTTTGCCTCTTTGCGGATGATACCAAAATCTGCAATAGAGTAGACACTCAGGAAGGTGCAGATAACATGAGGAGGGATCTAGCTAAGCTTGAAGAATGGTCTAGAATTTGGCAGCTGGGATTTAATGTTAAAAAATGTAAGGTCATGCATTTGGGCTGCAGCATTCCAAGGGAGCAATATAGTATAGGGGGTGAAGTACTTTTGTCCACTAAAGAAGAGCGGGACCTAGCCATGGCTGTGTCCGATGATCTTAAAGTAGCTAAACAGGTAGAAAAGGCAACGGCAAAAGCTAGAAGGATGCTTGGGTGCATACGGAGAGGAATGGCTAGCAGAAAAAAGGAGATAATGCCCCTGTATAAGTCTTTGGTGCGACCTCATTTGGAGTATAGTGTGCAATTCTGGAGACCGCACCTTCAAAAGGATGTGAACAGGATGGAGTCGGTGCAGAGGGTGGCTACTAAAATGATTAGTGGTCTTCATTATAAAGCATATGAGGACAGACTTAAGGATCTTAATATGTACACCTTAGAGGAAAGGCGGGATAGAGGTGATATGATTGAGATTGTTAAATACCTCCGTGGCATAAATGTTCAGAGAGAGAGCCTCTTTCAATTGAAAAAAAGTTCTGCTATGAGGGGACATGGGATGAGGGTGAAGGGAGACAGATACAGGAGTGATATGCGGAAATATTTCTTTATGGAAAGAGTAGTGGATCCGTGGAATAGTCTCCCAGTGGAGGTGGTAGAGATGAGGACAATAACTGAATTCAAAAAAGCATGGGACAAACACAGAGGATCTCTGAAGGTAAAAAGGGGACTGTTGTAGTTGTTTATATGGAAGGACAGACTAGATAGGCCATGTGGTCTTTTTCTGTCGTCAAATTTCTATGTTTCTATGTTTCCCACTCGGTTGCCGGGGGGGGGGGGGGGGCGGACCGGGAGTTTTGATTACAGAAGTCCCCTCAAGAAGTGGGTCACCAGCAGCTGGGCTGAGAGGGGTTTGCCATCTACTGGATGGGGATATGCCATCAGGGTACTGAGGTGCACTCTGACAGTTTGATTTGAGCCCGGATTGTAAGAGATGGAGAAGGTACTGCAGCACCTGCTGCACCAGGCAGGACAATGGGTTAACCCTGTGCTCTGTGCACCAAACTGAAAATCTGCGCCATTTGAAGGCGTATGCTTTCCTAGTAGAAGCCTTAAGGGAGCCAGCAGGATCTCCTCCACTTCTCCCGAGAGGTTGAAAAAGGCCAAGGTCACCCTTTCAGCAGCCACGCTGTCAGTGACAAGGATCCAAAGTTGGGGTGCAAGAGAGAGCCCCCTTCCTGAGAAATGAGCCCTGGGGAGCTCCCCAATGGGATGGGAGTCTCCACTGATAGCCAGAGGAGTACAGGAACCACTGCTGCCTGAGCAGTGAGGGGCTATCAGAATCAGGAAGGCCTTGTCGCGGAAGGTTCCAAATAGCGTTTTGGCAATTAGTGGTGTGGGTGGGAAGACGTACATGAGAACGTCCGACCATGAAATGAGAAACACATCTGCAGCTACCCGAGAGGGGTGGGCTTACCAGAATCAGAAGCAGGGCAACTGGTACTTGTCCGGGCTGGCAAAGAGGTCTATCCATGGTTTCCCCCAGAGATGAAAAAGCCGGTTGGCCACGCTGGGGTCCAGCAGCCACTTGTACGGCTGGAGAACCCTGCTCAGTCAGTCCGCCAGTGAGTTGTTCTGACCTGGTAGGTATACTGCCCGTAGGAATATGCCCTGCTGGACTGCGTAGGAGTAGAAAGCCATCGTCTCGTGGCAGAGGGTGCGAGATCCCGTGTCCCCCTGCTTGTTCACAAAGAACATTGCCACCTGGTTGTCTGTTTGAATTAACACTGGCTGGCACCGCAGGCGGTGGCAAAAAGCTCAGAGGGCTAGATATATCGCCCGCAGCTCCAGGAGTCTGATCTGCTGGTTGCTCTTGTCCTGCGACCAGCTGCTCTGGATGCGGAGTTCTTTGCAGTGGGCTCCCCATCCCAGCAGGGAGGCATCTGGAGTGAGAACCCTTAAGGGGCTTGGAATCTGGAAGGGCATCCCTGTCTCGAGATACTGGGGGGTTTTACCACCAGGTCAGAGATTCCGCCAACTGAAATTCTGTCCTGGAGACGGCCTGTGGCTTGTGTCCACTGGTCCCGAAGGTACCACTGTGTGGCCCTCATGTGAAGGTGTGCATCTGGGGTAACATGGACCATGGAGGCCATGTGCCCTAGTAGGTGCAGCAGGAGCCGAGCGGACACAGAGGGATGGTGTTGTATGTCTAGGGTCAGTGTCCTGCGATGGTCAGCTCAGTCCCCAGGAAGAAAGGCCTTTGCCTGGAGAGTGGTAGTTTATTACAAACCCCAGATGCTGCAGGATCTGGAGGGTACGTGCGGTTGCTCTCTGCACTTCTGTAGCTGTGCCTCCCTTTATGAGCCAATCATCCAGGTAGGGGAAGACAAAGACCTTGTGGAGGCAGAGGAAGACGGCCACAACTGCCAGGCACTTGATGAAGACCCTTGGGGCAGAGGCCAAGCTGAAGGATAGCACCCTGCACTGTTAGTGGCTGCCCCCTACCATGAACCGCAGGTACTGCCTGTGGTTGGGGTGAATGAGGATATGGGTGTAAGCATCCTTCAGATCCAAGGTAAGGCAGCAATATTACTACTATTTAGCACTTATATAGTGCTGAGCACGCAGCGCTGTACAGGTATGACATGCAATATTCCAAGGGAGAGTATTTTGAACTTCTCCCTCACCAAGAATTTGTTCAGATTGCACAGGTCGAGGATGAGCCTTAGGCCCCCTGTTTTTGGTACGAGAAAGTATCTGGAATAGAACCTCTTGCCCCTGAGATGGTTGGGAAAGCACAGTTACTTACCTGTAACAGGTGATCTCTGGGAACAGCAGGAATTAGTCCTCACATATGGGTACGTCGGTACCGACGGAGCCTGCGCGGGAACGCTCCCCAGCTTCCCAAAAAGGAAAGCTTTTGGGAGCATCCCACAGCGCCTGCGCGCTGCCTTCTCGCCTTTCCTAACCAACTCTCCTCAGTTCGAGTTTAAATCTGAGACAATAGAGAGAGAGAGGAAAGGAAAGACAGAGATACAACTCCTAGGGGAGGTGGGAGGGTTGTGAGGACTAATTCTTGCTGTTCCCAGAGATCACCTGTTACAGGTAAGTAACTGTGCTATCTCCAGGAACAAGCAGGAACGAGTCCTCACATATGGGGACTCCCTAGCTAAGATGTCTGGGAGATCCCCAAGGGTATGAGACCCTGAAGGGTTCCTCGTCTTCCTATGGATCTCAGGCATCCATTCAGGGAAGGAGGGCAGGCGTTGTTCAAGAATGGAACAGGTGTCTGAGGACAGCCTGAACAAACAAGGCATCCCGGTGGGAGTCCTTGTCCAAACAGTAATGGGCTGTGAAGGTATGAACCGAGGCCCAGGTGGCTGCTCGACAGATCTGGTCGATGGACACAGAATGAAGATGAGCCATAGAGGCGGCCATGGCCTCACATTGTGAGCTGTGACATGGCCCTCCAGAGAAAGGTTCTTACTCTGGTAAGCAAAAGAAATACACTGAGCAATCCAATTGGACAGTGTTCTCTTAGAGACTGGAAGTCCTAAATGAGAAGGATCAAAAGCAACAAAAAGCTGGGAAGACTTTCTATGTTGCTGTGTCCTGTGTAAGTAAAAAGCAAGAGCTCTTTTACAATCCATGCAGCATGAGTATGAAGGTTCCTCTCTGCACTGGATGCATGAGGAGCTGGAAAAAAGACAGGTAAATATACCTCTTGATTAAGATGAAAAGGTGAGACCACTTTAGGCATAAAGTGAGGATTTGTCCTAAGGACTACCTTATCATGATGGAACCTTGTATAAGGTGGATTAGCCACTAGGGCCTGCAGTTCACTGATGCGGCGAGCAGAAGTGACTGCAATAAGGAAAATAGCCTTCCAGGAAAGAAATTTCAAGGAGGTAATGGCTAAGGGTTCAAAAGGTGGCTTCATAAGCTGACCAAGAACCAAGTTTAAGTCCCATGCCACCAGAGGAGGACGAATGGGAGGTTTTGTTAAAGTTAGGCCTCTCATGAATCTTGCAATAAGAGGATGAGAGGAAATAGGTTGTCCATAGAGAGGCTTAAGGGATGCTGCAATAGCACTCAAATGGACCCTTACTGAATTCGTTTTAAGGCCTGCATTGGAGAGATGCAGGAGATATTCCAATAGAGAATTCACAGGAAGTGCCAGAGGGTCAAGACCCTTTTGAGCACACCAAATGGAAAATCTTTTCCACTTAAAAGCATAGGAACGCCTAGTGGAAGGTTTGCTGAGAAAGATTGAAGTCTTGAAGGTCTAGGCCTTCAGTAACCAAGCTCTGAGGTGAAGGGACTTGGGATTTGGATGCCACAAAGTCCCTTCCTCCTGGGACAGAAGGTCTGGCACAGCTCCCGAGTCCAGGGAGGGGGCTTGGGAGAGATGCAGAAGTAGAGGGTACCACACTTGGCGTGGCCAGCGTGGAGCTATGAGGATCATAGATCTTTGATCCCTCTGGAGTTTGAACAGAGTCTTGGGAATCAAAGGAATGGGTGGAAAGGCCTACAGGAAACCCTGACCCCAATGAAGGAGGAAGGCATCCTTGGCCTGAACTCCCTGACACGGAATTCTGGAACAGAACCGGGGAAGTTTGGCATTCCACGGACTTGCAAAGAGGTCTATGTCCGGGGTTCCCCATTCCTGGAAGATTCTGAGTACCTGATCCATGTGCAGGGACCATTCGTGTGGAAGCAGAGCTCCACTGAGTCTGTCTGCCCAAGAGTTTTGGATTTCTGGGAGGTATACTGCCAGGAGATGGATTTGATGCTCTCTGGCGAAGGCCCACAATCTTAGAGCTTCGTTGCAAAGCGACAGAGAGCCAGTTCCTCCTTGCTTGTTTATGTAAAACATGGCTACTTGATTGTCCGTATGAATGAGGACTGTCTTGTAGCTGAGGAGGGTATGAAAGACCTTGAGAGCTAGGAACACTGCTCGAAGTTCCAAGTGGTTGATATGAAGAGAGGTCTCCTGTGGGGACCAAGTGCCTTGGGTGGAGAGGTCTTGTAGATGAGCTCCCCAACCTGTTTGGGAGGCATCTGTTGTGAGGGTTGCCTGGGGCAACAAAGGTTGGAAGGGGGACCCCAGCAACAGATTTTGAGTGGACATTCACCATTGGAGAGACCAAAAGAGACGTTTGGAGGTTGCTATTTGGTCTGAGAGAGCTCCTGAAGCTTGAGTCCACTGGGTGGACAAAGTCCATTGAGCTGCTCTCATGTGTAGGCGAGCATAGGGTACCACATGTACTGTGGAAGACATATGGCCTAGCAGCTGTAGCATCTCCCTGGCAGTTAAGTGGCTCTTTGACTGAATCTGGGAGGCTAACTGCACTAGACGTTGACAACGGGCCTGAGGAAGGTAGGCCCTTGCAGAAGTGGTGTCCAACCAGGCCCCTATGAATTCCAGGGACTGAGTAGGGGTGAGCTGGGACTTCGGGAGGTTTACCACAAGTCCCAGGTATTGCAGAATGCGCCTGGTGCGATTCAGGGAGATCTGAGCCTCCGACTGGGTTGGAGCTCGGATGAGCCAGTCGTCCAGATATGGGAAGACAAATATTCCCAGAGTGCGTAGAAATGCAGCAACTATTGCCATGCATTTGGTGAACACTCTTGGAGCAGAGGCCAGACCGAACGGAAGGACTCTGTATTGGTAATGTTTTCCCTGGAACAGAAAACGTAGGAATTTTCTGTGAGATGGATGGATGAGGACATGAGTGTACGCATCCTTGAGATCTAGAGAACAAAGCCAATCCTGACTCTGCAGGTATGGAAGGAGAGTGCCTAGAGAAAGCATCTTGAACTTCTCCTTGCATAGGAATTTGTTCAATTCTCTGAGATCTAGAATGGGTCTGTATCCCCCTGTTTTCTTTGGAATGAGGAAATAGGGGGAGTAAAACCCTGACCCCTGTTGAAGAAGAGGAACTTCTTCTATGGCCCTCTGGGCCAGAAGGGTAGTCACCTCCTGATCCAGAAGGTCGAGGAGAGATGTGGGAGAATTGAAGTGTCTCACCATGGTGTAGGGAGGAAGGTCTGAGAAATGAAGTTTGTAGCCCTCTCTTATGATGGAGAGGGTCCACTGCTCTGATGTGATTTGCTCCCATCTGGGAGCAAAATGAGCTAACCTTCCTGGAATGGTGAGAGGTTCTGGCTGTTGTAGAGCCAGAAAGGTTAAGTTCTCTAGTATCAAGTCAAAAACCCTGAGGGGGTTGGGACTGCTGGGTTGTAGCAGCCCCTGCAGGTTTAGGCCTGGCCTGTTTAGGTTGCTGACGCTTAGTAGTAAAGCGACCTGTAGAAGATTGTTGGCCAGAAGTGGAAGGAAATCTGCTCCTTTTGTAAAAAGGCTTTTTGAAAGTTTTTTTCTTGGCTGAAATGGAGGTTGACTTGGAAAGTCTATCCAAAGCAGAATTCTCTGCATCCATTTGAGTGGCTTTTATTTGCCACTCATTGCCAAAGAGATTTTCACCTGTACAGGGCAGATTTCCTAAGCCATCCTGAACCCAGGGTTCTAGATCAGAAGCCTGGAGCCAAGCAATTCTGCGAGCAGCTATGGCAATGCCTGAGGCTCTGCTGGCACCTTCAAAGGAGTCAAAGGCTGCCCTGTTGGAAAACTTTGAAATGTCTTGAGTATGCTTAAGCCAAAGGAGGAACTCATCCCTTCTATCCTCTGGAATAACAGGGAGAAAGTTGTGCAGCTTTTGTGCAACTTCCTTTAGAAACATACCCATATAAAGGCTATATGAGTTGATTCTGGCAATAAGCATGCTGGCTTGGAAGATTTTCCTACCAAAAGCATCCAAGGTCCTGCATTCTCTTCCTGGAGGAGCAGAAGAGTGTCTTTTGGTACTCTTTATCCTTTTCATAGCTGACTGCACCATAATGGAGTGGTGAGGAAGCTGAGTTTTCTGAAATCCAGGACAAGGAGGGACACGGTACATAGTGTCCAATCTGCGAGAATGAGGAGAAAGGGTGAGAGGAGTCTCCCATAAGTCAATGATATGTTCATGAAGAATTTCATGAATTGGCAAGGTGACTGCCTCTCTGGGAGACTTAGAGTATCCTAAAATATCTAATTTTTTTGCTCTAGGCTCTGTTTCAGAGGTTACTGAAATAGAGAGTCCTTTAGCCACTTCTATTATGAAGTCTTGAAAGGACAAATCCTCTGGAGGAGACATTCTCCTTTTTGGAGAAGTAGGCTCCTCAGGAAGGGTAATGGATACTTCAGGAGACTCATCTGATGAATCAGAATCATCAGAGGAATCGAAGTATCGTCTGTCCCCTTCCAATGATCGATACGCGTATCGATCGGTACCGACATCGGGCGTCCCCGGTACCGGATCGGTACCGAGAAATAGCCCTGGACAAGGAACCTGAGTCGGTATCCTGGCCGATGTCGATGCAGGCGGTACCGGTATCGGTGCTGGTACCGACAACGGAACTCGTTGTGGTACCGTCGGTGTCGCAGCTTTAATAAAAGCCATTATAGCCTGCTGCATGGATTGAACAGTGTGATCCATGGACGCCACGACTGCCTGGATGTCGGTACCGGAAGATTGTGCCGGTACCCCAGAGCAGTCTAACAGGTGATCGGTCGAGGCCGTGCCATCGATGTCAACCTGTAACCCCATAGGAGGAGCTTTGGAAGCCGGAGCTTCCCGCCGGGGTTGTTTGGCTGGGGCAGGATCCTCGAGGGCAAGCCCGGAGGCATCTCGATGCTTAGAGGGAGATTTGCCCTTCAAGGACCTGCTAGGATTATGTTTGGTTACCTGAGACCCATCGGGAGAGGAAGACCTGGAAGATGTCGATGCCACTGCCGGTGCATCCGTGGGAAACAGCACATGGAGCTTGGCTGCTCGGTTCTGTAACCCTCGTTTAGACATTAAAGAGCAGGACTGGCAATCCGGAATGGAGTGTTCAGGACCCAAACATTTAAGACACCATTCATGGGTATCTGTAACAGAAATTGTACTGCTACACTTAGTGCATTTTTTGAACCCGGAGGCTGGTTTTTCCATGAGGGAAAAGTTTCTTTTGGGCCTGGAGTCCTAAGAAGAAAAATACACCAAGTGAGGAAAAAAAATATATATTTTTTTTTTTTTAGAAAGAAAGTAAAGAAAAGACCGGCGGTACCGGTCCGGCATCGGGGAAGGCAGACATGCGACCAAAGAAATAAATTAAAATAAAGAACTTCTTCAGTGGTGACAGGAACACGACCTGCTGGCTCCGTGGAAAAGAAGAACTGAGGAGAGTTGGTTAGGAAAGGCGGGAAGGCAGCGCGCAGGCGCTGTGGGATGCTCCCAAAAGCTTTCCTTTTTGGGAAGCTGGGGAGCGTTCCCGTGCAGGCTCCGTCGGTACCGACGTACCCATAATATGTGAGGACTCATTCCTGCTTGTTCCTGGAGATCTGGTTCTACCCAGCCTGTCCTCAAGAAGATCTGTGAGTTCTGTCAGTAGAAGGTTCTGGTGAAGGGGAGACTTGGGGGGGCTCTCTAGGAAAGAAAGGGGGAGGTGTCTGTGCCAGATGGAGGAGGTAGCACTCCATGAGCACCTGGAGTGCCCAAGAATGGGTGGTGATTCCTGGCCACCTTTGGGCATAGTGAATGAGACTTCCCCCTGTGGGCTGCTGACCTCCTTGGGGTAGAGAGGCTATGCCCAAGGTGTCAAAAGCGATCCCTGGGGCTTGGGAGCCTTCTGCTTATGAAGGCCTTCCCATGTCCCTTGGCCTGCTCATCCTGCTGGGAAGCCGGAGAGGCCTAAAAAGGTGGAAAGTTTCTGTAAGCAGCCCGTTTCCTTGGGCATAAGGGTTTTTTTTTTTAAATTTTTTATTTATAACATTATACATTATTATCCAGAAAAAACAATCTGAATCTGAATCAGACAAAGAATAAAGGAAAAATACATCACCAAGGACTATCTAAAATACATAGGCAGCCCTAGGAAGACAAAAAACCCCAGCAACCTGGAATAGACCACAATAATAAAACCTCACTATGTGATCCAAGAAAAAAGAAAAAAATTACCAAGGGTATTACCCCCCACTAAAGGAAAATCATAGGAGCATAGATATCTCTATATGGCCGCCGATACGGGCGCTTCCTCAGTACCACCCACTTCCCTATGTTCTAGAAATTGAACAAGCTGATTAGGCTCAAAAAACATATATTGTTTGGTCTGATAATTAATCACACATTTACATGGATATCTTATTTTAAAATGCGCACCCAGAGCAAGCGTCCTCTGGCGCAAAACCAGGAACACCCTTCTCCTTTTTTGCGTTTCTCTAGCCAAATCGGGAAAAATTAATATTTTTGAGCCTAAAAACTGAGTAACAGAAATCTTACGGAAATACTTGAGCACAGTATTTCGATCTGACTCGAAGGCAAACGTTACCAGCAAAGTCGCTCTGCTAGTTACTACCTCCAGAGAGCTCTCCAGAAAATCAGTTAACTCCAATATTGGCGGCCCTGAACCTGAGACCAAAGTCCCCTGTTCCGTCACCGATTTAGGAAAAGAAACATATTGAGCTCTCACAACTGGAGGAAGGGAATCAGCAGGCATGTGTAAAACTTCAAGAAAAAACTTTCGAACCAGGTCCACTGGAGCCAGCAATGGGGACCGAGGAAAGTTCAAGAACCGAAGATTATTCCGTCGAAGTTGATTATCCAAATACAGGTAGTCGTCGACTTACGACCTATGCGACTTACGACTGATCGACTTTACGACCGGTTTTCTGGCTCCACCTTCTAATGCTCCCTCCCTCTTCTAAACCCATGGCTGAGGGGCCAGCTCCATAGTCTAGCACTGAGCAGCGGAACATATTGTTCTTGGAGGCCTCCTCAGCACCGAAGCCGTGTGTCTCCAGCTGAGCGCGAAGAGTGAGTTGCATACTGGCACTGCAGAGCCCTTTCTGAGGAAGGTAAAAGCTTTGGCCTCAGAGATGTTGCTGGCGGTGTCTGCATCTTCTTTTTTATTTTGGTTCCAGGGAGGAGAGCAGCCAGGGCAGAGAAGAGTGAAGAGGCCTATTTCCCACCGGAGCCTGCGGCCACATGGCAGACGCTCTTACAACTGACTTACGACCAAAATGACTTACGACCGGTCTGTCGGAACCAAACGCAGTCGTAAGTCGATGACTACCTGTACTCCAACTTCTTTGCTTGAACTAAACAATCCTGAACATTTACCGCTCCAAGTGCCTCCAGCTCTTCTAACTTTAGATTCCACCTGAGATATTCTTGTAGAATGAGCAATCGCCTCCAAACCAGTTGAAGTACACTGGGCTTTAATTTCAACCAATTCACGAGTGAATGCACCCACCATGGGCAATAGGGACTGCTGCAGCGCTGAGATAGCTTCCCATAAGCTGTCCAAAGTGACCACCGCAGGCTTATCAACTCCCACAGGTAACTGGAGCACAGTAGACCTAGAAAAACTGGTAGTCGGCTGCCCCAAACACTGACCTTCGTTTGGGGGAGATATACCCTCCCATTCACCAACGGAAGTTCTGACTCCAGATACAGCCAAAGCTGCCGTCGACTCAAGTCCTTCAGGCGAACCCCCTGCAGCCAATTGCGCCTCTGCTTCCATAGAGACACCGTCAGATCGCGCCAGCCTGAGGTTGCTACCGGGCTGTGCCGGAGAGTCCTGCACGGGGCTAAAAAAAACCCCATTAGTGCTCCGATCCGATGAAACATTCAAGGGATCGTTCGAAGCCATAACCGCCGAGGGAACACAACACCCCGAGATGGACATCTGAACCAATGAATCCGTCGGGGTTGAAGCAGCAGGGGGTTTCTGCGAACGCTGTTTCCTCTTCTTCCCCATAAGTTTGACGGTAGAGAGACCAAGTCGGAGCATTACTCCTCGGCGCGAAACTCCTCTGCCATCTTGGATCTCGGGTATAAGGGCTTTTTAACCCGAGTCCTTCCTTTGGGGAAGGTCAGCAGTCTTTTTAGAGAGTCTAGTCCTTGTCATGAACTTGGTCTCCAGCTCGGCGGCCTTCCCTGTCATGGGTTTGCCAGAGGTTCTCTCCTTGGCATAAGACCGACCAATTTGTCCTGAATCCATTGCTTGAGGTTGGACAACTGTAGCCAAGCTTGGTGTCGGGTATCGATGTCCACCACCGCTACTCGAGCCACCGACTCGAAGCTGTCATAGGCTGCCTGAGACAAATTTGGAGCACTCACGGATGGCCATGGCCAGGTTCCTGAACCGCTACAGGGGATCCTCAGAAAGACCAGCCGAGAACCCGGTGAGTTCCTTTGCCAGTTCTCTCAGGTACATGCCCATGTACAGCTGGTAGGCCTGGATCTGGCTGATTATCATCGAGCCCTGGTAGCACTTTCTCCCTCCCTCCCTCCTGACTCTTCAGCCGATGCATGGCCGATTACACCACCATGGAATTGTGCGGCAGTTACGCCTTCTGGAAGCCTGGGCTCCAGCAGATTTGATACATCGAGTTGAGCCGCTTGCTCACCACCGGCACTGATGCTGGTGTCTCCAACATATGGAGCATTAGCCATTTCAGGATGGGTGAGATGGGCACCATAAGTGATTCCCTTAGGGGAGCTTTGTATTGGAGGATATCTAGCTCCTCCTTCTGAGGGTCCTCCTCCAATTCCGTCGGGAACACTAGAGCCTTGGACATGTCCCTGACGAAGTCGACGAATGCCATATCCTCAGGCGGGGACCGACGCCGGGGCTCCGAAGGAGGGGAGTCTGAGGGGACGTCGCGGTAGTGATGGATTCTGGCGACTCCTTGTCCTCCGTCTCCCACTCAGAATAGTCTGTTGAGAACTCGAGAGAAGGATGGCTTGTGGACTCTGGGCCTAAGCCCCACCCGTGGCCCTCAGAGGCCCCGCGGTTGGTGCCAAGCGCACTAGTTAGGGAGGATTGTGGCCCTGTTAAGCGGGAACTGAATTGAGACCTCTGCCGAGGATCGACTCGAGGCCGAAGGGTCTCGAGGATTGGCTTGGCCTCCGGGGACGTCTTCGATGTCGAGGGCCCAGTGATCTGGGTGGAAGAACCAGTGGTACTGGACAACAACATCCACTGCTGGTCCGTGAAGGCAGACAAGCTGTGCTCCAGGGCCACCATTCTGGACTCAAGTCCAGAAGGCTCCGCAGCCATCGGCGCAGTCACCGAAGGAATCGGGCCCGATGCTGGTTCCCCCAAGGGGAGTCCTCAACGACGATGGTGTCTGGTGACTGAGGCCGGTCCGAGATAGAATCCTTTGACCTTCATAGATTGTTCCTTCTCCAATCCCTCGGACGACCATCGAGGACTGCGGGACCTGGCTCAGTTCTTACCTGGCCTGCCGACTTCTTCTTCTTGAGTTCCCTCAAGGGAGACCCCCTTTCCAAAGAGCCACGGCGTCAATCGGGGTCCGTAAGGCTACCCCAAGATTCCGCGGCTTCAGAGGAGGCCCTGGCCCTTGGAGGTGCCGGGGACTCCGGGAAAAAGTTATCGTGCTGCTGCTGGCAGCTCTTAAGGGCCTTAGTGGACATCTTTTTACAGAGGCCACATGCCATGGGGTCGTGGTCCGGCCCCAGGCAGCGAAGGCAGCAGTCATGTATGTTGGTCAGGGACATTATTTTGGCACACTGATCACACTTCTTAAAGCCACTGGTAGCAATGGGGGGAAAAAAGTACCCAGTGAGGTCGAAGACTCTCGGTGTTGCCAGTTGGAAAAAAGGGTATGAAGGCACTGAAGAGAAAAAAATGAAGAACCCGAGACTCGATGCCAGGGCAGAAATTTGGGTGGCAGGAAGAGTACCAGTGTACTAATGGAGAAGAGTATGAAACTCAGGTCAAGAAAATCAACGTTTTCTGGGGAAAGACCAGATAGATGTCCGAAGGGCTCCGCAGAAAAAAGGAGACTGAGCAAGATGGCACCCTTGGGTGGGAAGTGGACCACGCATGCATGGTGGCATCTCCCAAAGGCTTTCTTTGAAAGGTGGGGGGATGCTTCCATGAAGACTCTGTCAGTGCAGACGTCACCCATATGTGAGTACTGATTCCTGCTTATTCCCGGAGAACCATTAAATCAAACATTGGCAGGCCCCATCTCTTCACAATGAGAATGAAACACAAAGACTTAACTCCCACTAGTCAGGATCCACAATATCCCAAGTCAAGAAGCTGGCCTGCACATTGTCAAAGCCCACTATGTGGGCTTCCAGCACAGCAAGCAGATGTTCCTCTGTACAATGGCAGAACTCTGCCACCTCAACAGCCACCGTGGCATTGAGACTGCTGCCTTGCTTACTCATGTAAGTCACTACCATGGCATTGTGCAAGAACGCTCAGACAGTTTTGCCCACCCAGGTGAGACCAGAACCTCTCCGAGGCCAGGGGGATCACTCTGGCTTCCAGTCAGCTGAACAACCAGGACGTTTCCTGTGGGGATCAGCGCCTCTAAATGAACTGACCCAGACAGTGCGCTCCCAAGCCCCTCAAGCTGGCATCCATGGTGACTATCACCCAATATGGAACATGCAGAGGTATCCCTGTCCATCAGAAGGTTTAGTCTGCAACCACCAGACCAGCTGCACCTTGATCTCCCAGGGGAGAGGAAGGTGCTAATCGAGCAGCTGGGAGCCAGACCAGTAAGCCAACAGGTGCCTTTCCATGATGAGCATATGCACACTGGCCCAAGGGGCTAGCTCCAGGATTGATGTCATGGGCCTCAGGATCTGCAGGTAGTCCCAAGGCCTGGGAAGCTGCCTGAGCTCAAAACTTCCTAAGCTGCCGCTGCAATTTATGCAATCTCTCCAGAGTGTAAAACACTTGGCCCAAAAGAATATTGAACTGAGATGAGATATTGCAAGTCCTGGGAGGGAACCAGGATGCTCTTGAGATAGTTGATCACCAAAACGAGCTGTTCCAGTCAGTGAATCATCAGGGCTCTATCTGCTCTGAACTTCTCCAAGGATTCAAATCGAATCATCCAAGCAGTCCAGGTACAGATAAACCCAGATACACTGTGCAGGAATGCTGCCACCATCACCATGATCCTTTGAGAAGTGAGAGTTGCCATGGCCAGGCCAAACAGTAGAGCCTGATATTGGATATGGTGGCCCAGGACACAGAAGTGGAAGAACTGCTGTTGCTGCTCCCAAATGGGAACATGGACCTTTCTAAAGCATACTTCCAAGGAGGTAAGGAACTCCTCTTGCCAGACTGATGCAATGACATGAAGCTTTCAAAGCTTGGCATTGACTGCTTTCAAATCCAGAATGGGTTGGAAGGAATGGAATAATGTCCCTGACCTAATTATGCAGGGGGAAAGGTACAATAGCCTGCAAATGCAAGAGGCACTGCAGAGTATCCCTCAATTTCCATCCACTTGAGCAGGCAGAGCCACACTGAGACACCATAAATATTTCCCAAAGAGGTTCTTTAAACTCTAGTGCATGCCCCTGATTTAGGATCTTGAGGACCCAGTGGTCTTATGTAATATGGGTCCATTCGGTGTAAAACAGCCAGAGCTACTCCCCAACTGACTGTAACCAATGGAAAAAGGTGAATAGTGGAGTACCCCAGGGATGTGTGTTAGGTCCGCTGCTTTTTGACATATTCATAAATGACCTGGAAAAGGGAATAACGAGCGAGGTTATCAAATTTGTAGATGACACAAAACTATTTAAAGTTGTTAAAACCCAAGAGGATTGTGGAAATTTGCAAGAGGATCTTGATAAATTGGAAGAGTGGGCATCAAAATGGTAGGTGAAATTTAATGTGGACAAGTGCAAAGTTATGCACCTAGGAAAGAACAACCCAAACTATGGTTACACGATGCAAGATTCCACATTAGGAACCACCACCCAGGAAAAAGATTTAGGGGTCATTGTGGATAACATGTTAAAACCCTCCGCCCAATGTGCAGTGGCGGCCAAGGGAGCAAAGAGTATGCTAGGTATCATAAGGAATGGAATGGAAAATAAAACAAAGGATATTATAATGCCTTTGTATCGTTCCATAGTGCGACCGCACCTTGAATAGTGTGTGCAGATCTGGTAGCCGTATTTTAAAAAGGATATAGCGTTATTAGAAAAGGTACAGAGGAGAGCCACCAAAATGATAAAGGGAATGGAAGGATACTCCTATGAAGAGAGGCTAAAAAGGTTAGGGCTCTTCAACCTGGAAAAGAGACGGCTGAGGGGAGATATGATAGAGGTCTATAAATTAATCAATGGAATGGAACAGGTAAACGTAGATTGATTGTTTACGTCATCAGAATATAAAAAGCCTAGGGGACATGCAATAAAGCTGTAGGGTAACCTATTTAATACTAATAAGAGAAAACATTTTTTCATTCAACGTGTAATCAAACTCTGGAATTTGTTACCGGAGGATTAGTAAAAGCTGTTAGTGTAGCTGGGTTTAAAAAAGGTTTGGACAAGTTCCTGGAGGAAAGGTCCATAAACCATTATTAAAAGTGACCCAGGATATCACTGCTTGACCCAATACAAGCATTGATCAACCTGAGTCTTTTGGGGAGACTGCTAGGTACTTATGACCTAGATTGGCCACTGTTGGAAACAGGATACTGGGCTTGATGGACCTTGGTCTGACCCAGTATGGCATATCTTATGCTCTTATTAACCCGGAAGGAATCTGCTGGATCTCATTGTGGGAGCTTACTGGCTCAGAAGAGAGCTGTTGCTGGGTCTCAAGAATGCTGGAAATCCCTTCTTGAGTTTAGAACCATAAGAGAAAAAGTCCACATCCGCACTCTTACCAGACTGAGGCCTATCCCAATCCATGTGGAGCCCTATGTGAGGCACTCGCCAGCCCTCTGGACCTATCTTCCAGGAGCCTCTGAGGGCAAGCTTCTCCATGGCCTTTCACCAACCTCTCCAGGTCCTCTCCAAAAACCAATCTTCCTTTAAAGGAGAGCTTGCTCAACCACAACTTTGAGGCAGCATGACCAGTTTGGGAGTCAAAGCCACCATCTAGTCACTACTACCATCACCATGGACTCGAGGAAATTGTGATCAAGTTGTACAGTTTATTGGTCACATAAGAAGCTCTGGACTCTAATCTTGCAGCTTCTGGACTGTCTCGCAATTGCCAGATCCAACATAAGCCAGCTCGGGCCACTAACCCCCACACAGCACTGCTCGAGTGCTCAAAGCTGAAACTGTAACAGCATTTTGGAAAAGGGTTTTCACTTTCCTATCATGAGGCTTCTTAGGTACAGTGCTGCCTTCCACCAGGTTGTTTGTACGTTTTGTCACTGCCATGACCACGGCATCCACCTGAAAGAGTCCAAAAAAGCTGGTCCAGCTTATCCTGGGGCAGAGGATACAGCAGGGCCAGGAACCTAGAACCCCTCAGCCCAACTCCAGTGTCTTCCACTGAGAGACCATGAGCTTACACACAAGATCAGGGAGGGGGAATGCTGGAAGGACGCCACAAGCCCTCCAGAATAGGGTTCACTTGGGAAATCTCCACAGGGGTGGGCTCTGAAATGCGTAAGGCCACCACAGCATCCTGAATAAGGGTGGAAAGATCCTTAGCGTAAAACAGGCAGATCATTGATGGATCTTCTCTTTCCACCAGGGGAAGCGCCCCTTCCTCCACTGACTCACCCACTGGAGAAATGCCTCCATCGTAGTTTAGACTGATACAGTGCGTACATATGTTCTTGCTTCTCCTGACTCTTGATTTTAAAATACACAATGTTATCTTCTCGCTGTTCATGTTACAAACAAATGCTCTGTTTATTGTTTTACTTATTAAAAATACTCTTTCCATCGACTCTCTCTTGCTCTGACCCCCAGTTTGTTTCTTATGAAGATAACCTATGGTGGTAATATTTACATTTTTTCATAATTTTTTCCCCCCTTTCCTTTCCCACTATTGTTTCATTATAGTAGGTATGGGCATTGACGTACCGTTAACTGTATTTTTTGTTCAATTCATTACAGCACTATTACTTTAAAGTGATTGGTGTCTTTGTAAAGACAATACCTCCACAGTGTGCCATTTGTGAGTATTTACTCTATAAATGTGTGATGGGCACAACCTAGGTCCTCCTCATCTCTCTCCTTTTTAATGTTTGTTTTAACGTCCCTGTTTTCAGTCTCTATAATTGATGTTTGTATTATGCTGTAACTAGGCATTCTATTTTGTTATAAGCCTTACGTTTTTAATTTGACTATTTTTAGCTGATGTTTCTTTTTACTATGTTTTTATCTTTATCTTTATCAAATTACATTAATATTGTTTCAGTTTTTATTTATTTCATATAATTTTGATTGCTGTTTGTTTTATTATTTATATTTATTTACATTATATGTACTTCTCTTGAGGATGTGTACCCCCTGAAGAAGACAGTTGCCGAAACGCATAGGGTATTGAATAAAGCACCTGCAACCTCCACATGCTACTCTCTCCTCGTGTCTGGTTGCTACATCTGTGAGGGCGTCTGCTCTCTTTGTGCCCTCCTGTTCTTTGAGCTATGCTCGCCCCATGGAAAGACATCCTTAGTTATAAGGATGATGATCTACAAGCAATGCTACCAGATGACCCCTTCTTCACTGAGGAAGGTGGTGCACTTACTATGGATGAAGAATGGGGAGAAGCAGTCCGGCTTATACAAAAGATGATCCGAGAGGACATGCACGTATCCTCTCTCTTAGAATATTGCCGGAAAAAAATTATTCCTAGGGGCTTATGTGTCAACAAAGCCCCAGGAATGTTTAGAGACTATGATACTTTCATGGCTAATTGGATTAAGATACTAAATAAATATTCTCTTGATCTGATGATTCTTTTAATTAATACATCTAAACATAAGGCAGAAACTTTGAAGGTTCAAGGAGAGTCAAAGACAGAACAAGTAAGGAGTAAAAACTCCAGATAGGAGAAACTTAAAATGGACTTTAATAGGAATACATCGGAATATAAAAAGACAGCAAAGGAGAGGAAACTTAAGAAATTTAAGAGAGATGAGGAGGACTACAAGATGGGTACGGTGTATTATTGCATGGATAGTAATGGTAAACCTAGGGTGAGAAGTGAGTCCCATAGGCGCAATTTTGATTCCCAGAAACCTGTTTCCACTGTTAAATCTAAGACTAGATTATTTTCGCCTGAACCTGATTTGGAAAGAAGCACCAAAAGAAGTTGTAGACAGGTAAATGAACAATTGGATACTTCGGCCTCTCTCTTTCCCTCCGGGCTCCCCCCATATCAGAAGCAGACCTAGGATTTTCAGATGGACTCCCTTTGGAAGGGAGGGGGTCAAAAAATTCTCAGATAAACCCTCAGAACCAATACAGGTCACCCGAGCAAAGCAGATACAGACCGAAGGAGTATCGTCATTCCAATTTCCTACAGAGGGGGAGAGGCATGGGCAGGGGTCAGATTAACAGCCAGATGTATAGGTGGCATTTTTAATTTATCTAGTCACCAGCTCACTGACATGGAAATTGAGGTTTTAGAAAAGGGTCTATCTTTTGTTCCCACCACTAAACATGATGAATTTGGCCCAAATGTTGAACTGTACAAATTCTTTCGGAAACTTAAAATTATTGACTTTTTTGACAAACAAAACAGAACACAAGATGACGTTTCTGTCAACAAAAAACCATCTACATGAGTTCTACCTAACAACTTAGATGTTATGATTAGTGCGTACGAGAGAGTAGTTAGGGCTAGAGTGCAAGAATTATTTAATACAGCTAAGCATCGTACATTTTGCAAGAGATTGACTTTTTGACTGTCACTCACCCAGTGACCCCTATTATGTCCAAGCAATAATGGGCCGCAAAGATGTGGACAGAGGACCAGGTTGCTGCTTTGCATATTTCATAAACTGCCACAGCGTAGATTTGCCATGCAGGTAGCCATTGCTCGCACATTGTGTGCTGTGACATGACCTTCAAGGGAAAGTCCCGCACTCTCATATGCAAAAGATATACAGTCTGCAATCCATTTGGAGAGTGTTCTCTTGGAAACTGGTAGACCTAGGTGACTGGAATCAAAAGCAACAAAAAGCTGTGAAGCTTTCCTGTGCTGCCTAGTTCTCTGTAGATAAAAGGCCAAGGCATGTTTGAAATCCAGAGTACGTAGGCTTTTTTTCTGCACTAGAGGCATGAGGTCTAAGGAAGAAAACAGGAAGGTAAACCCACTGGTTTAAATGAAAAGGCGAAACCACCTTTGGCATAAAGTGAAGATGAGTCCTAAGGACTACTTTATCATGGTGAAACCGTGTACAAAGAGGGTCAGCCACTAAAGCCTGGAGCTCACCTATGCGTCTTGCAGAAGTGAGGGCAATTAGGAAGGTGACTTTCCAAGAAAGAAACTTCAGAGATGTAGTGGCTAGGAGTTCGAAGGGTGGCTTCATAAGCTGTCCGAGGACAACATTGAGATCCCATGCCACTAGTGGTGACCTAATGGGAGGCTTAGTTAAGAGTAGGCCCCTCATGAAGCGCGCTACAAGCGGCTGAGAGGAGACAGGTTGTCCATCTAAGGGCATGTGAGATGCCGCAATGGCACTTAGGTGGACCCTTACCGAATTGGTTTTGAGTCCAGAGGACGAGAGGTGGAGGAGATACTCAAGTAATGCTTCCACGGGAACGGAAAAATGATTAAGATCCCTTTTTGAACATCAGATTGAAAACCTTTGCCACTTGAAGGCGTAAGAATGCCTTGTGGAAGGTTTCCTTGAAGCCAATAGGATCTCTCTAACCTTTTGAGTGAGGCTGATGTCCTGGAGTTCTAAGCTCTCAGCAACCATATTGTCAGATGTAAGGACTGCGGGTTTGGATGCAGAAGCGTCCCATTCTCCTGAGATAGGAGATCCGGAGCACATCCCAACTCCAGAGGTTTGGCTTGAGAGAGACGTAGAAGCAATGGATACCACGTTTGCCGTGGCCAACGCGGGGCTATGAGGATCATGTATCCCCTGTCTCTCTAGAGTTTGAAAAGAGTCTTGGGGATAAGGGGAATGGGGAGGGTAGGCATATAGGAAGTCCTGACCCCAGTGGAGGCAGAAACATCCATTGCCTGACTGTTCTGAGCTGGTGTTCCGGAACAGAAGTGGGAAAGTTTGGCATTCTGAGGACTTGCAAACAGATCTATATCTGGGGTTTTCCAGATCTGAAAAATTCGAGCAATCTGATCCGCATGGAGAGACCACACGTAAGGCAGTAGTACTCAACTGAGTTTGTCTGCCAGGAGATTTTGTTTGCCAGGGAGATATACTGCTAATAGGTGGATCTGATGGCGTATGGCAAAAGACCATAGATGTAGGGCTTCATTGCACAATGCTTGAGAACCTGTTCCACCTTGCTTGTTCACATAGAACATGGCTACCTGATTGTCCGCCTGGACTAGAACTGTTTGGGAGTGAAGGTGGTCTTGGAACACCCTGAGAGCATTGTGGATGGCTCTGAGTTCCAATAGATTTATGTGAAGTTGTGCCTCTTGCTGAGTCCAAAGACCCCGAGTGGAGAAATTGTCCAGATAAGCTCCCCAACCCAATTTGGATGCATCAGTCTTCAGGGTAGATTGGTGTGGTGGCATCTGAAAAGGTGACCCTACGAGAAGGTTTTCTGGTGATTGCCACCATTAGAGAGATGAAATGAGGTGTGCAGAGATCATGATTCTGTCCCCCAGACGACTTGATGCTCAAGTCCACTGCGAAGCCAGGGTCCATTGAACTGCACGAATATGCAGATGAGCATAGGGAACCACATGTACAGTGGAAGCCATATGGCCCAGCAGCTGAAGTATTTCTTGAGCAGTTAGGAAAGCTTACATACCTGCCTGAGAAGCTAGCTGAACGATTCAAGGGCAGCAGGCCTGTGGTAGAAAGGCCCTTGACTGCAGCGTGTCTAGGAGAGCCCCCTATGAACTCTAAGGTTTGAGAAGGGGTGAGTTGGGATTTTGGAAGATTTATTACAAATCCTAAGTGTTGAAGAACCTGCATTGTGCGGGAGAGAGCAGAGCTGGCCTCTAGAGCTGTCGTTGCTCGGATGAGCCAGTTGTCTAAGTAACGGAAGACAAATATCCCTAGAGATCTTAGGAATGCTGCCATGCATTTTGTGAAGACTATTGGGGCAGAGGCCAGGCCGAAGGGTAGAACCCTGTATTGGTAATGTCTTCCTTGAAAGAGGAATCGTAGAAACCTCCTGTGTTCTGCGTGAATAAGGATATGGGTATATGCATCCTTTAGATCTAGAGAACAAAGCCAGTCCTGACTCTGGATTTAGGGAGGAGAGTTCCGAGAGAGACCATCTTGAATTTCTCTTGGCGCAGATACTTGTTCAATTCTCTGAGGTCCAGAATGGGCCTGTATCCTCCTGTCTTCTTTGGGATAAGGAAGTAGGGGGAGTAGAAGTCCAGGCCTTGCTGAGAGAGTGGCACCTCCCCTATCACACCCTGAGCGAGAAGGCTGGTAATCTCTTGGAACAAGAGAGTGGTGAGAGGAGGCCGAGAGCTGAACTCTCTTGGAGTAGATGGAGGGGCATACTTTGGAAATGAAGTTTGTACCCTTCTGCTACTATGGAGAAAGTCCAATATTCTGATGTAATCTGATGCCACCTTTGGGCAAAGTAACAGACTGCTTGGAATGTTGACTAGCTCTGGAACCTCCAGAGGTAGGACAGCTAAATTCACTAGAAAGAAGTCAAAGACGTTGAGGAGGCTGGGTCTGTTGAGTTGGCTGAGCCCTGGGGGTCTGAGCCTTCCTTTGTTGTTTCGGTTGTTGCTGTCCCTTCTGGGAAGCTGGACCGGATAGTGCACAGCGTGGGTATAAGAAGGGTAAAACTTCTTTTTCTTATTGAAAAAAAGACTTCTTTATAGTCTTTTTCTTAGCTGGACTGGCAGTGATTCTAGAAAGCCTATTGAGAGTGGTATTCTCGGATTCCAGCTGAAAAGCCTTGTCCTGCCAATCCTTGCCAAAAAGGTTTTCCTCTGTGCAAGGAATGTTCCCCAGCTTATCCTGCATCCACTGTTCAAGATCAGATGCTTGTAACCAAGCAATCTGACGTGCACCGATGCAAATAGCAGATGTTCTGCTAAAACACTCAAAGCAGTCAAAAGTTGCCCTATTCATTAATTTGGAAACATTCTGGGCATGTTTTACAAGTGTCAGGTAATCAGCCCTCTTGTCATCAGGGAGAAGAGGAGCCATTAGTTCTAAAACCTTAGCAACCTCCCGAAGGAACATACCCATGTAGAGTATGTAAGAACTTATTCTGGCTGATAACATGGAGGCCTGAAAACATCGACGACCGAAGGCATCCAGAGTTCTCGCTCCCGGCCCGGAGGATTGGAGGAATGTGTCTTGGCACTTTTGATTCGACGCATTGCCGATTCCACTACCATGGAGTGGTGTGGTAACTGCATCTTCTGGAAACTGGGCCACTGCAGTACCCAGTATATGGTATCGAGCCTCCGAGAATGTGGAGAGACAGTTAAAAGGTGTCTCCCACATCCTAAACATGAGGTCATGCAAAATCCGGTGAATAGGGAGGGTAGCAGCCTCCTTTGGGGCTGCTGGATATTGAAGAATTTCAAGTTCTTCAGCTCTCAGTTCTTTCTCTCAAAGAAAATCTGCAATATTGGCAAAAACTGAAACTGGATCAATATTTAAGATAAGTCTGGTTTTCTTTGAGAATCCCAAAATTTGGTACATGACATTATCTAAGCCATACTCTAAATAATTAAACCTGGTCATTGATGTTACTGTAGCACGTAGCTCTTGCGATATGTATCCTGAGCAGTGCACGCTATAGGCTGAGACCAGTGGTTAAGCAATAACTGGCATATAAATAAGAGGTTTCCAATTGCACCTTGTGGATTCTGATACACTAGCTTTGATTAATTTCATTAGAGGGATACCCTATATAATACAACTGGGCACTAGGCCTAACAAAACGTATACGATGAAAAGAAAGAAAATTAACTAAGTGAAGAAAATAAAATGACAAAAAAGGGAACGGGAGTGACACGTAGTCAAACCGGTTGATGGAAAGGTGACACACAGCACTGAGAAGGTACCGAAAAAGAATATTTAGAAGTCTCTTTATAGCAGTGACTAGGAATATGTCCAGATGGCTCCACGGAAAAAAGATGACTGAGGAAACTGGTTGGGAAGGTGGGAAGGCAGACATGTATGCATAGAGCAACGCTCCCAAAAGCATTCCTAATGGATGCTGGGGAGTGCTCCTGCGCTGGGCTCCGTCGATGCTGACATCACCCATATGTGAAGACTGCATTCCTGCTTGTTCCTGGAGATAATATTTTTTCACTCACTGTGCAATCAAACTCTGGAATTTGTTACCAGAGGATGTAGTAAAAGCTGTTAGTATAGCTGGATATAAAAGAGGTTTGGACAAGTGTCTGGAGAAAAAGTCCATAAACCATTAGAGGACCGGAGAAATCCACTACTTACCCATTGGACAAGCAGCACGGAATCTATATCTTTTGGGAACCTGACAGATACATGGGACCTGAATTGGCCACTGCTGAAAACAGGATATTAGGCTTGATGGGCCCTTGGTCTGACCCAGTATGGTATATCTTATGGTCTTATGTATAAGTAAGCAATGTGTGCAAACCATATATGGGATGATTGAGCTTGACTCCTCAGCTGACAACCCGTGCCAAGTCACAGAATCTGATTTACAACTTGTCTCCCAAATGCCATATCAGCTGATACCTACTTGCTCACTCTGTAGTGCTGCATGAAGTATTTATTTTTTTATTTTATTTACATTCTCATATATACCGCGCTATTCTGCATCAGTGCGGTTTACATTGAACAAACTGAAATTACATTGAACAGGGCATTATAACTTGGAGATAACTATTTTACAGGGAACATGGGCTATGGAGGGTTAAGTGGCTTGCCCAAGACCACAAGGAGCACCTGTGGGACTAGAAACCCCAGTCCTTCCGGCCCAAGGTTGCTGTCCTCTAGTGGGATTTGAACCCCTGACCTTCCGGTCTGAAGTACCTTGCCCCAACCACTAGGCCACTCCTCCACTGTATGTATGAAACTCCATTTTGCTACTTTGAATACATTTCAAAGGCATATGCCTTCTCAAAATACAGACAGCTCCAGCTGAATGTGCCTGGAAGAAACTGAGGACTTCTAGAAAAACTCTCTTTTAAGACTCCACATAGAAGATCAAATCCATTTTGAGACCAAAATTGTTAGAAACTGGCAAAGATCTCTTACAGCATCATTCTAAGATGAATTAATCCGATTTCAGAAAAACTTTGTTTTGCTTTTAACATATTAATAACTACTTGAGATTCAGAGTGTTAAAAATTAAATCTTTTTAGGATTCTTGGGCTTTGGACACGAAACTAGCAAAATAATTTATTGGTTAATGTGAAAAAAAATTAACTCTGTCCAAAAGAACTACAGAAAAGGTAAGACTGAGGACAGCATTTTCAAAAATACTACCTTCATGATTATAAAACAATCAGAAGTTGATCCCAATATTCAAACTTCAATACAATTGTGGCTTAGATACATTTTTTTTTTTTAGTGCCATTAAGTCAGTTCTGACTCCTGGCAACCCAGCTGCCTCTGGATTTTCTTGGCAATGTACCACTGGAAGTAGATTGTCAGGCCTTTTCTTCCAAGGCAATGGAGGGTAAAGTGACTTGCCAAAGGTCACAAGGAGTGCCGGTGGGAAATAAACCCTTGATATTCTGGATACTAGGCAGTTGCTCTAACCAACAGGCTACTCCTCCACTCCTTAGATACATTAGGCATCTACAATTTGCTGCTCTGAAAAACCTCATCACATCTTCGTAAAAAGGCAAAAATATTATCAATCATAATACTATTATTAGAATCAGCAGCCAGAGGAGCCCTCACTGAAATAACATTTAGCTTAAACAACATTTAGCTTAAATAACCAATGTTCTTGAGGCTCTAGCAAGTTTGTTTTTGCATGACAGGGCAAGTTCTCTGCAGACAGCATATAAAGCTCTATTGATAAACGCCTTCCTTAACTCCAAAAAGCCAGAAAGAGTAGTTACTCACCTGTAACAGGTGTTCTCCAGGAGCAGCAGGAATCAGTCCTCACATATGGGTGACGTCGGCGCCGGCGGAGCCCCGGTGCGGAGCATTTCCCCAGCTTTCAAGGAAAGCCTTTGGGAATGCAGCGCACATGCGCGGCCCCCTTCCCGCCCAAGGGGGATCATCTTGCTCAGTCTGATGACATAGCTAAAAGACAGCAAAAAATCAAAATGAATGATATGACCTCAACTCCAGGGGAGGAGGGACGGTCATGAGGACTGATTCCTGCTGCTCCTGGAGAACACCTGTTACAGGTGAGTAACTACTCTTTCTCCAGGACCAAGCAGGAAGTCAGTCCTCACATGTGGGACTCCCCAGCTATAGGCTACCGGGAACCCTAAGCTGAAAAAATGGATCCCTCTCAAGAGCCTCAGCATTCGTGATAAGAATATCCTCTGAAAACGCCTCCGTACAGTTGCCCAACACAAGGGCCGTAGGGTAGGAGTTGCCTAAACCTCAAAGAGATTACGGAGTACTGCCTGTCCGAAAGCACTGTCCCTACGGGACTCTCTCTCAAGGCAGTAATGGGCTGCAAAGGTCTGGCTTGAAGACCAAGCAGCGGCCCGGCAGATGTCTGCCAACGGAACAGAGCAGAGATGAGCTACTGACGCGGCTTTCATCCTGACACAGTGGGCCTTGACTCGACCCTGCAAGGGGAGGTCAGCTGCCTTGTACGCCCAGGCGATACAATCTGCCACCCAAGTGGACAATGTATGCTTGGAGACAGGTAACCCAATCTTAACAGGGTCAAATGAGACGAAGAGTTGAGTAGTCCTTTGATGCCCCCGCGTACGTTCTATGTAAAAGGAGGACGCCCTCTTACAGTCCAGGGTATGCAAGACTGCTTCAGAACAGCTGGTATGCGGCCTGGGAAAAAAGGTCGGAAGAACCACCTCCTGATTGAGGTGGAAAGAGGAGACCACTTTTGGAAAAAACTTGGGATGGGTCCTTAGGACCACCCTGTTCCTATAGAACCATGTGTACGGCCTATCAGAAACCAGAGCTTGTAGTTCACTCACACGTCTGGCCGAGGTAAGAGCCACCAGGAAGAGCGCTTTCCAAGAGTGGAAGCTCAAATGGCAAGTAGCCATTGGCTCAAATGGTGGGCGAGTAAGTTGCTGCAAGACCACGTTCAAGTCCCACTCAGTCACCGGTGGACGAACCAGAGGCTTGAGTAGAAGCAGACCTCTGAGAAATCGGGACACCAAGGGGTGAACCGACAGAGGCTGTCCTTCCACCGGTGAGTGGTGCGCTGTCAAAGCACTGAGGTGGACCCAAACAGAGTTAGACTTAAGGCCTAGGTCTGACAGGTGAGGTAGATACTGCAGTACTACTGGCACAAGGCACAAGGAAATGACCCAAGGCACAAGGAAATGACCCAATTTAGAAAAGACCTACATGCATTATCTGACTTTTATCTATCCTTCCATTGTAAATAGATTATGTATATAGTTAACCCTGTTTTCCAAGTTTATACTCCTGTTCGATGTAAACCTGACAGCTTGTTGTTATGGTCGTTAAGTTATAATGTAAACCGCACTGATGCTAAATAGCGCGGTATATAAGAAATTGTAATAAATAAATAATAAATAAATCTTCATTGCGCTGCCACTTGAAGGCATAGGACTTTCTGGTGGACTGCCTCCTAGAGGCCAAGACCACCTCCTCAACCTCCTTAGGTAGACGTAAGGGAGCTAGCACTAACCTTTCAGCAGCCAGGCCATCAAATTGAGGGACCTGGGATTGAGGTGCAGAAGGAAACCTTGCTCCTGAGACAGGAGATCGTGTTGCAACCCCAGAGGGAACGGAGTTTCCACCGCCAACTGCAGCAGAAGTGGAAACCACGGCTGCCTCGGCCGCCTGGGGGCTACCAGAATCACCGAGGCCTTGTCCCGAAGGATCTTGAACAGAGTTTGGGCCACCAGGGGTGTGGGAGGAAACGCATACAGGAGGCCCGTAGACCAAGAGATCAGAAAAGCATCTGCTGCCACCCGAAGGGAATGCGGCTGTCTGGAGCAGAACCTGGGCAGCTGACGGTTCAGTGGACTGGCAAAGAGATCGATGGATGGTAGTCCCCAGCGGAGGAAAATCTGCTGGGCCACTAGTGGATTCAACTGCCATTCGTGAGGCTGGAGAATCCTGCTTAGCTGGTCTGCCAGGAAATTCTCCTGACCAGGTAGGTAAACTGCTTTGAGAAACATACCCTGTTTGACCGCAAAGGAGCAGAGATCCAGTGCCTCCTGACATAGGAGCCTGGACCCCGTGCCCCCTTGTTTGTTCATGTAGAACATTGCCACTTGACTCTCCGTCTGAACTAGGACAGACTGGTGAGAGAGGGCATTAGAAAATGTAGAGCTAAGCGGATTGCTCGCAGCTCCAAAAGATTGATTTGCTGTGTGGCCTCCCGAGGAGACCACAGGCCTTGAGTGCACTTGCCCTGGCAATGTGCATCCCAGCCCTTTAAAGAAGCATCGGTCGTCAGCACCCTTGTGTGTGCTGGAGCCTGAAAAGGTACCCCCTGAGAAGGTTTGGGAGATGTAGCCACCACTGTAAGGAGTCCAAAAGTGGTTTGGACACCTTTACTCTGTCTCGGAGGTCGCCTGTGGCCTGCGTCCACTGAGCTCTGAGGCACCATTGAGCAGACCGCATGTGCAAACAGGCATTTGGAGTCACATGTACCGTGGATACCATGTGGCCCAGGAGCCGCAGGTAGTGCCTGGCGGAGACATGAGACTTGCATTGGAACTGGTTGGCCAAGTCTATCAGTCTGTGGGCCCTGTCTTCAGGCAAGTAAGCTCTTGCCTGAAGGGTGTCTAAGCTTGCCCCTATAAACTCTAGGCTCTGAGAGTGGAGCAAAGTGGACTTTGCGTAGTTTATGACAAAGCACAGTATGCTGAAGAAGAGAGACAGTGCAAAGAGCTGGCTTGTCGGGCCTCCTGGAGGGACTGGCCCCTGATGAGCCAGTCGTCTAGGTATGGGAAGACAAAAATTCCCTGATTCCTGAGATAAGCCGCCACCACTGCCAGGCATTTGGTGAAAACCCTGGGGGAAGAGGTTAGGCCAAAGGGAAGTACCCTGTTCTGAAAATGGTTTCCTTCCACCACAAATCTGAGATATTGTCTGTGGTCTGGATGAATGAGGATGTGAGTATAAGCATCCTTTAGATCTAAGGAGCATAGCCAGTCACCCTGCTGAAGGTAGGGCAGCAGTATCCCAAGGGTAAGCATCTTGAACTTTTCCCTCTCCAGAAACTTGTTTAGGTTTTGCAAGTCTAGGATAGGTCGGAGGCCTCCTGTCCTTTTAGGTACCAGAAAGTACCTGGAGTAGAAGTCTTGCCCTTCCAGGTGGTGAGGCACCGGTTCCACCGCCTGTTCCTTTAGAAGACTTGCCAACTCCTGAAGGAGGAGGTTCCTGTGTAGAGGGAGTCTTGGAGGCTCCCCTGGAAAGTAGGAGGGGGCTAGCTGGTGGAAATGGAGCATGTAGCCCTTTTGGACTATGCTCAGCACCCAGGTATCCCCGACCTCCTGTGCTGAGTGGAGCCACCGGCAGAGTGGAGGCTATGCTGTGGGAGTCAAAACCCCGCTCCCTGCTGTGCAGGAGCCGGAGCTGGCGGCTCGGGGGTTTTCTGCCTATGGGGCTCATGCCCCTGCCCCTTGGCCTGCTGGCCCTGTTGGGGAGCTGGAGAGGCTGATATTGAGGGTAGGATTTGTAGGCAGTACCCTTCCTCGGGAAAAAGGGTCGATTCCATTTATTGAGTCCGTACGAAATTTGCTCAGAACCGGTGCTGAGGCCGGTGCCTCCCACATACGGAAGAGCAGCCATTCCAGCATCGGAGAAACCGGTACAGTAAAGGCTTCCTTCAGAGAAAAATCATACTGGAGGGCATCGAGCTCCTCGGCTCGAGGCTCCTCCTCGGCATCCGCAGGGAATGCCAAAGCCTTGGCCATGTCCCTCACGAATTCCGAGAACCGGGTATCCTCCAGGGGGGGGGGGGGACCTTCTCCGAGGCTTGGACTCCGGGGAGTCCGAAGGGACGCACCGGATCCGGAAGGTGTCCAAAGACTCCTCATCCTCTGTCTCCCACGCCGACTCCTCCGAGGAGTCGGCGAGTGGCTCCGGCCGTGTGGGCCCCGGTACCATCCGCCCCGACGCCGAGGGCACTGGCATCGACTCGAGACTTGATGGACTCAAGGATCGGCTCGACTTCCAGGGTCGACTTAAACGTCGAGGTCCCGGTGGTCGGGGCAGATGCACCGGTCAGACCAGTGATCAGCACCCGCTGCTGTTCCATGAAGGCAGCCAAGCTGCTCTCCAAGGCTGTCAGCCTGAGTCCAAGCTCAGGAGACTCAGCAGCCCCCGACTCAGGCCCCGACAGCGTCGGGCCCGAAGTCGGCTCTCCTGGAGGAGAGTCCACGAGGACAACAGAACTTACGTGAATCGGGGACTCCGGCTCCATGCGAGGTAGTTTGGACGGCCTCTCCGACTCTGAGAGCCTGGGGCGGCGGTCAGGGCTACACGACCTGGCCCTAGAGGACCCAGGGGCTTCCACCGACGCTGCCCTCACGAGCTTCTTCTTCCGTTTGTGCTCCCAGTGGGAGACCTCCTCTCAGAGAAACCACTACAGCACTCGGGGTCAGACTCCCTAGATGTCGAGGCCTCTGACAAAGTCCGGGCCCGGCCGGACGCGGACTCTGAGAAAATTCTCTCATGTTGATGCTGACGGCTGTGAAGTGCCTTCGACGACATTTTGCCGCACGGGCCACAGGCCAGCGGGTCATGGTCGGGCCCGAGGCATCATAGGCAGCAGTCATTTGTGTCGGTGAGAGAAATAAGTTTCTTGCACCGATCACACTAAAGCGAAAATCACAGAAAAAAACCCCGACTTTTCCCGGGTGACACGAACTCACGTCAGTTGGGCTCCGCGGAAAAAGATTGAGCAACATGGCACCCTTGGGCGGGAAGGGGACCGCACATGCGTGCTGCATTCCCAAAGGCTTTCCTTGAAAGCTTGGAAATGCTCCCCACGAGGGCTCCGTCGGCGCCGATGTCACCCATATGTGAGGGCTGACTTCCTGCTTGGTCCTGGAGAAATTATTCTACTAGAGGCATCCTTATATTTTAAAACATGAATCACCCCTAGTGATAACAAAACAGCATAAAAGATAAAAAATATAGTCACGGAACATATCACATTAATAGAATAACGAAACAACCAAAAAATCCTAAACGATGATTCAATATAATTAAAACACATACTGAACTCCTAATACTTATCGAATAAAGTAACAACCTAAGAGAAAGGTTTATAAGCCTTTGAGAAAAAAATAAGCTTCGACCCGTTTGTGAAAGCTTAGGAAATTAACCACTTGCCAAATGGATAATGGCAAGGAATTCCAGAGCATCAGATCCACAACAGAAAAAAACTAAGTTTGTTTCTGCAAGCTGAAACAGCTTAAAAGCAGTAGAAAGATACTCTTTCTCCCTAGATCAAAGAAAGCAAGTTGGAACATAAATATTAGGAGCCTATTTAAAATAATTGGTTTTGCCATACCGTTTTTCTACCAGTCAAAATGGTGTACAATAAACATGGTGCAACGGTGGGGTGACAAAGGTGGTATAGGCGGGTTACATTATAAGATCAGCATATCTAATAATCATGTAAAGAGTGAGGGTACAATTGGGTGGTATCGCACCTTATGGTGGTGGGGGCGGGGGGTGATGTGTGCTGGATGGGGGTTAACTTGCTGTGGGTCCATTGGCTGGTCTGCGCCGAAATGTTCGAGAAAGAGGTGTCTCTTCAGGTTCTTTCTAAAGGTTTGATGGGATTGGATGCACAGTAAAGCATAGTTACTCACCTGTAACAGGTGATCTCCGGGAACAGCAGGAATTTAGTCTTCACATATGGGTATCATCGGTACCGACGGAGCCTGTGCGTTAACGCTCCCCAGCGTCCAATTAGAAAGCTTTTGGGAGCATCCCACGCGCCTGCGTGCTGCCTTCCCGCCTTTCCCAACTGCCTCTCTCCAGTTGAGTTTTAAAGCTGAGAGAGAGAGAGAGAGAGAGAGAGAGAGGGAAAGAAAAGAAAAGACAGATAACTCCTAGGGGAGGTGGGTGGGTTGTGAAGACTAAATTCTTGCTGTTCCCGGAAATCACCTGTTACAGGTGAGTAACTATGCTATCTCCAGGAACAAGCAGGAATGTAGTCTTCACATATGGGGACTCCCTAGCTACAGATGCCAGGGAGAGACCCCAGAAGTTGTGTGCCCTTGTGAAAAGGCTCCACTTACCCCCATGGATCTCTGGCATCCTACCAGGAATGGTGGGTAGGAGTTGATTAAGTATGGAACAGGTGTTGTAGAACAGCCTGACCAAACAAGGCATCCCGGCGGGAGTCCTTGTCTAAGCAGTAATGGGCTGTGAAGGTATGAAACGAGGCCCAAGTAGCTGCTCGACAGATGTCGTCAATAGACACAGAGTGTAGATGAGCCATTGAGGCTGCCATGGCTCTCACATTGTGAGCTGTGACATGGCCTTCCAGAGAAAGGTTTTTACTCTGATAGGTAAAAGAAATATGCACTGTGCAATCCAATTGGACAATGTTCTCTTGGAGACTGGAAGTCCCAAATGAGAAGGATCAAAAGCAACAAAGAGTTGAGAGGACTTTCTATGTTGCTGTGTCCTTTGTAAGTAAAAAGCAAGTGCTCTTTTACAGTCCAAAGTATGACGATTCCTTTCTGCATTTGAAGCATGAGGCCTTGGAAAAACCACAGGTAGGTAAACTGCCTGGTTTAAATGAAAAGGTGAGACCACCTTTGGCATAAAGTGTGGATGAGTCCTAAGGACAACCTTATCATGATGGAACCTCGTATAAGGAGGATCAGCCACTAATGCTTGCAATTCACTGATGCGACGTGCTGATGTGATTGCAATGAGAAAGAGAACCTTCCAGGAAAGGAACTTCACGGAGGTAGTAGCTAGAGGTTCAAAAGGCGGCTTCATGAGCTGTCCAAGAACCAGATTTAGGTCCCATGCTAGCGGTGGTGGCCTAATGGGAGGCTTAGTTATAAGGAGGCCTTTCATAAATCTCGCTATAAGAGGATGAGAGGAAATAAGTTGTCCATTTAAAGGCTTGAAAGAAGCTGAAATAGCACTTAAATGGACTCGTATTGAGTTAGTCTTAAGCCCTGAATTAGATAAATGAAGGAGATACTCCAATAATGATTCCAGAGGTATCGTCAGGGGGTCAAGACCCTTCTGCGAACACCATATGGAAAACCTTTTCCATTTGAAAGCATAAGAGCATCTTGTGGAAGGCTTTCTAGAAGCATAAAGGATATCCTTCACGTGTTGAGACAGGTTAAGACCATGAAGGTCTAGGCCCTCAGCAATCAGGCCCTGAGATGCAGAGAGTGGGGGTCGGCATGCCACAACATCCCGTCGTCCTGAGACAGGAGATCTGGAGCAGATCCTAAATCCAGAGATGGAGTTTGAGAGAGATGTAGGAGCAGAGGGTACCACACCTGCCGAGGCCAATGTGGAGCTATGAGAATCATATGGCCTCTGTCTCTCTGAAGTTTGAACAGGGTTTTGGGAATTAGGGGAATGGGTGGAAAGGCATATAGGAAGTCCTGATCCCAATGGAGGAGGAAAGCATCCCTGGCCTGACAACCCTGAGCCGGAATTCTGGAACAGAATCAGGGAAGTTTGGCATTCAATGGACTTGCAAAGAGGTCTATGTCCGGAGTTCCCGAAATTTGAAAAATTTTTGCTACCTGGTCTGCACGAAGAGACCACTCGTGTGGAAGCAGAACTCGACTGAGTCTGTCTGCCCAGGAGTTTTGAATGCCTGGCAGATACACTGCAAGGAGATGAATCTGATGCTCTCTGGCGAGGGCCCATAGTCGCAAAGCTTTGTTGCAAAGCGACAGAGAGCCTATTCCTCCCTGCTTGTTCAGATAGAACATAGCTACTTGATTGTCTGTCTGAATTAGGACTGTCTTGTAGCTGAGCTGGGTGTGGAACACTCGAAGAGCAAGGAAGATTGCTCTGAGTTCCAAGAGGCTGATGTGTAGATGGGTCTCCTGTGGAGTCCAGATGCCTTGGGTAGAGAGATCTTGCAGGTGAGCTCCCCAACCCACCTGTGAGGCGTCTGTTGTTAGAGTGACCTGGGGTGGGGGCTGTTGGAAAGGGGACCCGACCAACAGGTTTTGGGTTGATTGCCACCATTGTAGGGACAAAATAAGGCGACTTGAGTTTGCTATTTTGTCTGATAGGCAGCCTGATGCTTGGGTCCACTGAGTGGATAGAGTCCATTGGGCTGCTTTCATATGGAGGCGAGCATAGGGAACCACATACACGGTAGATGCCATGTGGCCTAGCAATTCTAAGACTTCCCGAGCAGTGAGATGAGTCTAACACTGCTTGGGAAGCTAAATGCACAATGCGAAGGCAGCGGGGCTGTGGAAGATAGGCCCTTGCTTTCCTGGAATCCAGCATAGCTCCTATAAACTCTAGAGATTGAGTTTGGAGTTAGGTTGGATTTTGGGATGTTTATGACTAGGCCCAAATACTGAAGTATACGCATTGTGCAAGATAGGGAAATTCTGGCCTCTGACTCTGATGGGGCTCGAATGAGCCAGTCGTCTAAGTAGGGGAAGACGAATATTCCTAGAGTGCGGAGAAATGCTGCCACTACAGCCATGCATTTCGTAAACACCCTTGGTGCTAAGGCCAGACCAAAAGGAAGAACCCTGTACTGGTAGTGCTTCCCCTGAAATAGAAACCGAAGGAATCTTCGGTGAGTTGGATGGATGAGAACATGGGTGTATGCATCCTTGAGATCTAGAGAACTAAGCCAATCCTGACTTTGAAGGTATGGCAGAAGAGTTCCTAGAGAAATCATCTTGAACTTCTCCTTGAACAGGAATTTGTTCAATTCTCTGAGGTCTAAAATGGGTCTGTATCCCCCTGTTTTCTTTGGAATAAGGAAATAGGGGGAGTAAAACCTGTACCCTGTTGGGAAATGGGTACGTCTTCTATTGCCCCATGGGCAAGAAGTAAATTGACCTCTTGACCCAACTGATTCTCGAGTGAAGTCTGAGAATTGAACTGTCTTACAACTATAGGAGGGGGCATGTTGAGAAAATGAAGCTTGTACCCCTCCTTTACAATGGAGAGAGTCCATTCTTCTGCTGTTATCTGCTCCCATCTGGGGGCCAAATGACACAACCTTCCTGGAATGGTGGAGGGGTCTGGCCTGTTGAGGGCCAGGAAGGCCAAGTTCTCTAGATGGGAGTCAAAGCCCCTGTGGAGGCTGAGTCTGCTGGGCCGGTTGAGGCTTAGCAGACTTTGTTTTGGTGGCTGCTGTCCCTTTCGGGCAGACTGGCCTGTAGAATGCCCCTGCTGGGTATAGGAGGGGTAAAACCTCTTCTCTTTAGAGAAGAATGGTTTCTTGTAGGATTTTCTCCTTGCAGGATCAGCTGTAGCCTTGGATAGTCTATCCAAAATGGTATTATCAGCATGCAGCTCATTAGCTTTCTCTTGCCAATTTTTGCCAAAGAGATTTTCGCCTGTGCAAGGGATATTCCCCAGTTTGTCCTGTACCCAGAGTTCAAAGTCAGATGCCTGGAGCCAGGCAATCCTACGAGCACCTATGGCAATGGCAGAGGTTCTGCTTATGCACTCAAAGCAGTCAAAAGCTGCACGATTAACAAACTTGGAAACATCTTGGGCATGTTTGACAAGTGTAAGATAATCTTGCCTTTTATCAGGAAGGAGAGGGCTCATAAGCTCTAGATCTCCTGTAACCTCCTTAAGGAACATTCCCATATATAAAATGTAGGAACTAATCCTGGCAGAAAGCATAGAGGCCTGGAAGGTTCGACGCCCAAAGGCATCAAGAGTCCTACATTCACGTCCTGGCTGATTAGATGCATGTCTTTTTGCACTCGCGATCCTTCTCATAGCTGATTCCACTACCATGGAGTGGTGTGGTAACTGGGTTTTCTGAAATCCAGGACAAGGAGGTACTCGATACATGGTATGAAGCCTACAAGAATGAGGAGAGGTGGTAAGAGGTGTTTCCCACATTCTTAGCATGAGATCATGCAAGATTTCATGAATAGGCAAAGTAGCTGCCTCTTTAGGAGATTTAGGATATTGTAAAATCTCAAATTCCTTTGCTCTGGGCTCTGTTTCAGAAGCCACTGTGATGGAAAGACCTCTAGCCACCTCCTGAATGAAATCCTGAAAGGATATATCCTCTGGAGGAGACATCCTACGTTTAGGAGAGGAAGGCTCTTCAGAGAGACGTACTCCGGTAACGACAGAGCTGTCAGAATCCTCAGAGTCATCGGAGGATTCAAAATATCTTCTGTCCGGGTGCTCTTGCAAAGCACGATAACGGTACCGATCGAAGTCGGTACCGGAGGGGTCCGGTACCGGCCTGTCGATACCGGAGGAAACAGCATGACTCGGTGTGGGCAACACAGTCGCCGATGTCGATGGTACCGGTACCGGTGGCGGAACCGGTGTCAATACTGGTTGAACTGTCTGAAGCGGTCCCAAAGGCACCGAAGCCGCAAGGAGAGCCGCCAGACTGCGTTCAATAGCCAAGAACCTCTGGTCTATTGATGCTGCCAATGCCTGGGTGTCGGTACCGGACGAAGCGGCCGGTACCCCAGAGCATGGCACCAGTAGTTCTGCCGAGGTTGAGGCCTCGAGAACATCCTGAAGCCCCGATAGTGCTTTGGAAGCCGAAGCCTCCCGCCGGGGCAATTTTGCCGGTACAAGTCCCTGAAGGGCAACGCCAGAGGCATCTCGATGCTTGGAAGGAGATCTACCCTTTGAGGACCAGCCAGATTTATGTTTGGTTACCTGAGATCCATGGGAGGAAGACGAAGCCCTGGAAGACGTCGATGCCACAGATGCTGCATCAGAGGGAAAAAGGGTGCTAAGCTTAGCAGCTCGGTTTTGCCGACCCCTCTTCGACATCATCCCACAGGCAACACACTCCGAGATGGAGTGGTCAGGACCTAAACATTTAAGGCACCACTCGTGAGTGTCGGTGACGAGATGGTACCGCCACACTTAGAACACTTTTTAAAACCCGAGGCGGGTTTTTCCATTCTGAAGGAAAAGTTGGGCCTTGTGCCCAAAATGACGCCTGATGGAAAAAAGACTGGAAAGTCTAGAAAAAAAGTTATAATTTTTTTTTTTTTTTTTTAAAGAAAGAACGAACCGGCGGTACCGGTATAGCGTCGAGGAAGGCAGACACTACCACAAAAATGAATGAAAAAGATGGGATCATTTCTGCGGTGACAGGAAAAACGACCTGCTGGCTCCGCGGAAAACGAAGAACTAGAGAGAGACAGTTGGGAAAGGCGGGAAGGCAGCACGCAGTCACTGTGGGATGCTTCCAAAAGCTTTCTAATTGGAGGCTGGGGAGCGTTCCCACGCAGGCTCCGTCGGTACCGATGATACCCATATGTGAAGACTACATTCCTGCTTGTTCCTGGAGATAGGCGGGGGTAGGAAGTTCCAGAGGGAGGGTGCATACAGTATGGATAATATGGGGAACAACATGGGGAAACATCCCTTAGAGCTTTAACCATTAAAACAATCTTAATTTTCTCTCTCCAAGTAACTGGGAACTAGTGTAAAGCATACAATTTTGGCATAATATATTCTCAAAAAATGTAACCAGCAAGCAGCAGACGTCAGAGCCAGCTGCAAAACTCTCAAGGATAAAGGTGGACACCTAAAATATATAGAATTACATAAATCTATGGTAGAAAGTAACAACACTGTACTAGAAACATGATGGCAGAAAAAGACCACATGGCCTATCTAATCTGCCCTTCCATATCAACCACTACAACAGTCCCCTTTTTTCCTTTAGAGATCCTCTGTATTTGTCCCATGCTTTTTTGAATTCAGATACTGTCCATAGAAACATAGAAACATTTTAAGCCTTTCCTCATCAGGGTATCCTTTCGTCCCTTTATCATTCTGGTGGTTCTTCTCTCTACCTGTACTAAAATCACACGCCTCAAAATCTTTTCATCAGATCCTTTGTGACTCACTACAGCCCATTTCCCTTCTTCCTTTTGTGCCCAAAGGGCTTGAATGGGCTATTTACCTCTGCTGTATTTACTTTCTAGTATTGCAAGACATCCTTTACCCCCTCCAATTTAAAGTTTGCCTTGTGGTTGACTGCCTCATAGCAAAAGCTGTGGGACTTTATACTCATTCTCCTTGACCTTTGGATTTGAAATCTAGAATTAATTTCTCACTTTTTCCAAGTCTAAGGTCAATGCAAATTATACAGAGGTACACAGCAACCACAATTTACTCTTTAGTATTCTATTTTTAACTTGGACTCCATTATTTTCTTACACCTCCCAGCACACAATGTCTCTTCTGGAGGATCCTCCCTACTATCATCCTATTATTGGTTGGCATACCAGAAGGCGCCATCTTAGGTTCTCTTCTCTTTTCTCTACATACCCTCTCCCTTGGTAATCTGATTTCTTTCCATGATGTTCAGTGCTATCTATACGCTGATGACTCCCCAATTTATCTTTCTCTACCAGAACTCCTACAAAAAGTCCAACTGCAAATCTCAATTGCCCTTCAGACATTGAATCCTATATGCTATGCTATATCACCATCTAAAACTCAATGTAGCCAAAGCAGAACTTCTTATCCTTCCCTCTAACCCAGCTCCCCCGTTCCTCCATTTTTGACTATTATGAATAACATAACTATCCTTTCATTCTCCTCTGTCCACAAACTTACGGTCTTTGACGCCTCATTCTTCTTTTTCTGCAAACATCTATAACATGACCAAAACATGCCAATCTTTTGCCTACAACTTCTCCAAAATCCACCATTTCCTGTGTGATTATAACTACCAGAACTCTTGCTCACTTCCATATGGAAGCATTGTACATAGCTCAAATCATTCTAGCACACAATACAACACACATTGTACATAGCTCAAACCAATCTAGCACACAATACAACACACACTCAACTAAATTTCACCCTCACTGCATGTTTAACACACTCACTTTACCCGATTGTTTGCTGTGATACCACCTTGATTAATAAGATAAGGCGGTTTAGAAATACTGTTAAATAAATAAAATAAATAAAATATGGGTTTACTGTTGAAAGATTTCTCTCCACAGCAGTCTTTTCATAACTCAGTAGCACAAAGTGTCTTCCTCCAATACCATCATGACCAGGTAACTCTTCTTGAATCCCTACATTGGATGCCTGTTCAATTCCCAATAAAATTCAAATTGCTTGTCCTTGCTTATAAATGCAATCACACTGCAGCAACTCATTAGCTCTGCTCTCTCATTACCCCTCTTCCCAGACTTTGCTCAGCAGGTGAGCTACTGTGATCTTCGAGACTTCTCTTTCACTATCAAATCTCACTGCCATGCCTTCAGGCCTGCTGCACCAATAGCCTGGAATAGCCTCAATGAATATGTATACTGTATCCCCTTCTTTTTCCAAATTCAAATTCAGCCTGAAAACCACCTCTTTGAAGCTGCTTTTATTTACTCAATTCACACTTAGTCTCCTTTCAACGCTAAAAACCAAGTCTCTTTTCAAAGCTCAAAATCATCTCCCCCAAGGACTCATTAGGCTCACTCTGTGCTAATGGCCCACTGTTCTTGTTGTTAAATACCATGTCGCCTCATGGCAACCCTCTGGATAGTTGACCTAAACTGTTGGGTCTTCAGTCAGGCGGCTCATTGTTGATAAAGTGGCACTCATAGCTGCTGATTTTGTTTTGATCCATTCTCATTGCTGGCCTTCCTCTTTTACGTTGACCTTTAACCTTGCCAAGCATGATGTCCTTCTCTAAGAACCTCTCTCTTCGCATGATGTGTCCGAAGTATGAAAGGCAAAGTCTTGTCATCTGAGCTTCTAAAGAAAGCTTAGGTTTGATCTCCTCTAGTACTGACATCGAGCAGTCCATGATATACACAGTATTCGCCGCCAACACCATAATTCAAAGGCACCGATTTTCTTCCTATGCTTTTCACTGTCCAACGTTTGCATCCATATGACATTATTGAAAATACCATGGCTTGGACAAGTCAAATCTTTGTATGGAGAGAGACATCTCTGCTCTTGAGAATCTTGTCTAGGTCCTTTAACTTAAAACCTCTATATCTAGTTTTGCGTTTCTCATCCATTTGTCTAATAAAACAGACACTGTTACTTGAAGCTTACCATCTATTATATGTTCCTGTAAGTGCTGCGTATGCTTGGTAGTGCTACATAAATATTACAAATAAAAACCACACATTCAATAAATAATAAAAAATGACCATAATTGACATCCAACAGAGAGATGACCATAATAGCAGTCAGTTAGCTCCTTTAACCAAAGGCGGCCCAAAAAATAAATGAATTCATCAATATAATCCTTGACAATATCAAGTGTGGAGCTTAACAACATCTCAACATTGTGACCTTGCTAAAACTCATCACCCAAAAGATAGTTCTCAAAGGATGACGTGCAAAATTACTTTCCCCAGAAAGGGGAGATTAGAAATCAACTAATAATTGCACAAGGTCAAATACGTTGAGACAGATTTTTTTTTAAATAAGACATATAATGGCTCTTTTGAACAGTGATAAAAAACAAAAGGATTCAAACTGCATGTATCTTGTTAGTTTTAACCATGTTCTATGTAAACTGCCTTGATACCATTGAAAGGAGGTATATATGAAATGTTAAATAAATAAATAAATAAAACATTGCATAAACTAAAACACAAGGTTTTATAACTCAGATCGTCTGCATGGCACTTGCTACTGAGCTACCAAAATGGGTAGAAATTGTATGTAAAAGGGGGAAGAGAATGGCAGTGGGGGGTAATTACTGTCCACTTGGCCCACAAGAACAGACAGATGACGACATGTTAACAGAAATTAGGGAAGCTAGCAAAGTATACAACACAGTAATAATGGGAGATTTCAATTCCCCAGTATTGACTGGGTCAATGTCACATTAGGACATACTAGGAAGATAAAGTTTCTAGATGAAATAAATGACTGCTTCATGGAGCAGCTGGTTCAGGAACTGACATGAAGGAATGCTATTTCAGACCCAGTCCTTAGTGGAATGAAGGATCTAATATGAGAGGTAACAGTTTTGGGGCCACTTGGCAATGGCAATCATAACATGATCATACTTAATTTAACAAACAGAGGGAGGACAGCAAGGAAATTCTCTGTGCTAGCATTTAACTTTCAAAAAGGAGACTATAATAAAATGAGGAATATGTTTAAAAAACCTAAAGAATCAACTGCAAAGATTAAGAGTTTACTGCTGGGTGTTATTTAAAAATATTATCTTGGTAGCTCAGACCAGATATATTCCACACTTTAAGAAAGGTGGAATGAAGGCCAAACGACTGCCAGCATGGTTTAAAGGTGACATTATAGATAAAAGAGAATTTTCTAGAAAATGGAAAAAAGAGCCAATGACGAAAACAGGAAACAGCATAAGTACTGGCAAGTTAAATGCAAGGCATTGATAAAGAAGGCAGAGAGAGAATTTGAAAAGAAGCTTGCCATGGAAATTAAAGCACATAAAAACTTTTCAAGTACATTCGTAGCAGAACACCTGTGAGAGAGTCAGTTGGACCATTAGATGATAGAGGGGTAAAAGGAGCTCTAAGAAAGGACAAGGCCATAGTGGACAAACTGAATGAATTTGTTGCTTTAGTCTTTACTGAAGAAGATGTATCCATGCCAGAAATAATATTTAAAGGTGATGTATCAGAGGAATTGACACAAATCTCGATAAATTGGGAAGATGTAATACGACTATTTGATAAAGCGTAGGAAACCACCTAGACCAGATGACATACATCCCAGGGTTTCCTCGGCTCGCAACCTTGGAGCTGTCTGACTCCTCTCTTTCCTTCTCCACACACATCCATCTGATAGCTAAGACCTGCTGCGTCTTTCTGTATAACATCAACAAAATCGGCCCTTTCCATTCTGAACACACTACTAAGACGCTTATCCACTCAATCACCTCTCGTCTTGACTACTGCAACCTACTCCTTGCTGGTCTCCCTTTGAATCATCTCTCTCCCCTTCAATCTGTTCAGCACTCTGCTGCACGGCTAATCTTCTGCCAGCCTTGTCATGCCCATATTACCCCTCTTCTCAAATCACTTCATTGGCTCCCTATCCGTTTCCACATCCAGTTCAAACTTCTCTTGCTGACCTATAAATGCATTCACTCTGCAGCTCCTCACTATCTTTCTTCTCTTATCTCTCCTTATACCCCCCCCCCTCGGGAACTCTGCTCTGCTGGCAAATCACTTCTATCTGTGCCCTTCTCTTCTACTGCTAACTCCAGACTTCGCTCCTTTCACCTTGCTGCATCTTACGTCTGGAACAAACTATCTGTGTCTTGTCATGATGTGGGTATTGATAAAGTTGAAAAATTGAAAAGAAATCCTGTTTCTTTTAAGAATCTAGATGTGCAATTACCTCCAGGCACAGCTAGAGGGAGCAGGAAGGAACATTCAGGAGCTAATGAGCTTGAGAAGCCTAATGACTTGCACCTGGAAATGACCCCGGAAGTCAGGCAGGAAAGATTGCAAAGGAGGTCCAGCAGCAGTAAGGAAGAGGTGCACCGCGACACAGGGGTGTCCAGCTGCAGTAAGGAAGGAGGGTCCAGCTGTATTAAGGAAGACGTGCACGGCTGCATCAGAGAGGAGAAGCACGGCTTCACCAAAGAAAGAGAAAGAGGAGAAAGAAAAGGACCTGAGAAGGAACCGAGACAGAGGGACGTCTTCCCAAGGGGGAACAGCTCTATCAAGAGGTTCATCTCCAAGAGAAGGAGTAACTGAAGAAATCCTAGAGGAGCAAGCCCACAGGTACAGGGTTCACAGGGGTGAAATCCAGAAGGGCCAGGCTGACTGGGCAGCTGTCCCAAGAAAGTTTGTTAGAGCCAGCTCTGAAGTTAGAGGCTGTGCCACGTCCTGTTCTCACAGCGTTCCTGACTCCAGAACAGAGAGACCTAAGCAAGGAGCCAAAGGGAATGGTTTGGAGAGAAGCTTAGAGTCTCTGAGAAATAATTATTCAGTTTTACCAAGCAAGAAAGGAAAGGCAATTTATAATAAACCTGACTTCTTACCAAGGGAGAGAAGAGAATTCATATCAGGTTTCACCAAACTGCCAAAAAGCACAGCCCTGCCTAATGCTGACAGGCAGAGAAATTGCTACAGCAAGAGAATTGCTAAAAGGGAAAACACTGTGGATTCAAGCCAGCAAAGCTCCAGGTATGGAACCTTTATTGATGATATTGAATGTTTGAATCCTAAAGTTCCTGTTAAAATAAGTCCTCACTCTACAAAGAAGGAGAAACCATACTGGTTTAATAAAATCCCTAAAGCCCTGAGAACAGACTGTTATTGGAGACAAGGCCCTAGAGGCATAGCACACCGACCCGAGTCAGACAGGGACAGTGTTTATTCCCCTGTTGATTCTAGTGAAGAAGATTGCATGGAAACAGAATGCATAAATACAGCTTCCCTATCTCCACCAGAACAGATGGCGTGTGACCTGTGCACCGCCTCATGTCAAGAGTCTGTAGTCTCTGAGTAACATAGAAGAGTTTATGGAGAATGTCTATGCTTTTGGAATGAACTGAATTCCTGTTACCTAACCTCTGCATTAATTGTGAAGTGTAACAATTAAGCACATGTTTATGAATACTGGTACCTTTTGCAACAAAGGACTTTCTGTTTCATTATCCATCTCTTATTTTTGAACCCTTGCATTGACGGGGAATAAAAGCCTTAATTCCCTCCACTTGGTCTTGTTACTGAGTTCTTTTAGGCAGCCGGAATTGGTAAGGACATTTTACTACGCAGATGAACCTTATGTTCCCTGTGGCTCTCTAAAAATAATCTTTGCCGTGGATTGCCCATAGGCGTAGGGGGCGCTACCCACGACAGTCTGTACGCCAGGCACCTTCTGCAGGGACTGTCTCTTACATGTCTGTGCAGCACTGCGTATGACTTGTAGTGCTATACAAATGCTCAGTAGTAGCAGTAGTAGTAGTAGAGATTGCAGACCTACTTTTAGTAATCTGTGAACTATCACTAAAATCATCGGTAGTACCGAAGATTGGAGAGTGGTTAATTTAACGCTACTTTTTAAAAAAGGTTACATAGAAACAGAAATATGACGACAGAAAAAGACCACATGGCCTATCTAGTCTGTCCTTTCATATCAACAACTACAACAGTCCCCTTTTTACCATAGAAACAGAGAAATATGATGACAGAAAAAGACCACATGGCCTATCTAGTTCTAGTGGTGATCCAGGAAAGTCCCAGGACAAATGGTAGAAGCCATTATAAAGAACAAAATTACTGAGCGTGTCATAGTTTAATGGCAGAAAGCCAACATGGAGTTAGCCAAGGAAAGGCTTATCTTACCAATCTCTTATATTTTTTTGAAGGTGTGAATAAACAGGTAGATAAAGGTGAGTCAGTTGATACGTATAGTGTATTTAGATTTTCAGCAAGCTTTTGACAAGGCCCTTCATGAGGAAATTAAAAAAGTCATGGGATAGGAGTGATGAGCAGCGAGAAGAGCGACAGTCAAGCTGGTATTTCCACCCACTATAAAACCACCGACTTATGCAAATTTGGGATCCAAGTAAAAATGAGAACTGCGACCCGCACAAGATGGTGGTGAAGGAAAGAGGAAATGGGTCAGCAGGAGAAGCGAGCAATGTAGACGGACCGCAGGAAGAGTTGATTATAGCTGCTCTCATGAAAAACGAGCTGCACAGCTGGTTTTTAGACCTGAAGAAAGTACTACTAGAGGTTAAGGAGGAAATTGGAGGACTTGTTAAAGAGCTCTGAGCAGAAGTGGTGGAATTGGGCCTGAGAGTGGTAGACTACGAGGAAGGGTGGAGGGCATGCAGGAGGAAATGGATGGACAGATGTTTGGTGCACAAGCTGGCCCATGAAAAAGGGATATGGCCCTAAAAATAGAAGATATGGAAAATCGCATGCAGTGAAAATCTCAGAATCCAAGGCATGCCAGAGAGACCCGAGTTTGGGGATGCAAAACACATGGCATGTGAAATATGCCAGGCCATCCTGCAGCATGGAGATGCAACGAGTGACATCAGCAAAATACAATTTGAGTGAGCCCATCGCATTCTGAGTCAGCTGAGCGAGCCCCACGATATTATCTGTCTCCATGAATTTGACATAAAAGACAGACTAGTGCAAAAACTGTGGATGATCGCTAAGCTGCCATGGAAAGGCAGTGAAGTGATGGTATGCAACGATCTGTCAGCAGCAACGAAGGTCAATAGAAAGCTTTTCCGCCTAATTACACTGAGGCTGCAGCAGGGACAGTATCAATACTGATGGCAATACCAGGCAGGATTAGCCTTCACAATTAATGGAGTTACAAAAAAGGCCTTAATGCCATAAGAAGCAGTAATGGAGATGAGAAAAATGGGGATAGCAGATGTGTCACTCCCAGAGACTGAGAATGAGCAGGATGAGGTCCCTAATAAGAGCCAGAAATGGCAGACAGTTAAGGTCCCTAGGGAGAGCAAGAAACTGAGGTAAGGCCCAAAGAAGAAAATGCCCTGAATCAGAAGTGGAGCAGTTGTGATGGATGAGCAGGATATGAAGGCCTTGAGAGGGAGCCCATACTGCAGAGACTGTTTATGTTTGGACATTAATGGGGTATATGGGGATAATGTTTTATTAGAAGATATTGCATGGGGAAATGTGCGCGTGATTAATAGGTCCAGGAAGGAGGAGGAGGCGGTGTTTGTTTGAGCAAGGGGATGCAGATGTTGAAAGGGAATGCTATGGAACTGATATGATGAAGTGGAGGGGGGGGGAGAATGCCGCATGCCAGCGGAGTGTGGATGGAGGAGAGAATGAATAGAGCAGAATGGTTACGTGCTAGCTGGGAGGATGGGGAGGCGAATGTCTGTGTACAGTAGTGGGGGTTCTGTTGGACGAAACACTACTCCGGGGTTAAAGGTGGAGAAGGTGGAAATGAGAGACTGGGGAGTACAGCAGGGGGTGGGAGGGAAGGAGGGGAGAAAGTGGGAGAGGGATGGGAAGAGGGGAGGTGCTGCCAGGACGCAACGCAGAAGGGGTGGGTCTGGAATGAGCAGGGGTGATAAGTCTACTCTGTCAGTTAATCTCGATTAATGTCAAGGGATTAGGATCCTGACAAAAATGTAGCTTGTTGCAGCAGGAGGCAGCTTGATGGGGGACAGATGATCTCTTCCTCCAGGAGACACATTTAAAGAGGATGCAGTCCTATTTACTGAAAACTAAGAAACATCCTTGTGTTCCTGCCTGCCAGGCAGTGGGCCCACAGAAGGGGAGGGGGGAGCATTTTGATATCCCAAGCGCATATGTTAGAAGTGCAGCAAGAGATACAGGATAGAAATAGGTGTTACTTGTTTCTGGAGGTGGTGCACAAGTAACATTCTTTGAGGAGGTCCTGAACAAGTTGCTGTGTTTATCCACAGCCCCACTGATTCTAGGTGGAGATTTTAATATGACTAAGGATCCACAGCTTGACAATTCTAGAGGGTGTGCGAGTGGGGGAAGGGAACACGGACTTAAGATGGGGAGGCTAGTGGAGACCCTGAATTTGGCAGATAGTTGGGAGGGCGAAGGAAGGTAAAAAGAAAGCCTATACCTTCTACTTTCACCCCTACTAATGCTACAGTCAGATAGGTATGTTTTGCTGGACTGCACATGGGTGACCTCTACAGAGCAAAGTGGAGATAAGTGAGATTTCTTAGTCCGATCATGCCCCTATAGGGCTGTGATTACGGTGGGGAAGAAAGTCATCAGGCCTGCAATTCTGGAAGCTGAATGACTCCTTACTGGAAAAAGAGGATATGGTACAAAAGGTGCGAGGGGTGATCGAGGAATATTATTAGCTGAAAGATACAGGGGAGACAGGGCGAAGTGCGAATAGGGATAGCTTGAAGGCAATGGTGAGAGGAGTGCTCATATCTGAAGTGAACTATAAAAACAAGAAACAAGGGCGAGAAGACGGGGAACTATGGGCTAAATTGCAGAGGCTGGAGGGGCTACGAGCTAGGACGGACAGGCGGGCACGCATTTGCAACCCAGATTGCTGAGCTCAGGCTCAGGCTTATGTCCATAATGCAGGGGTATATACGGTTTCAATTGGAGGGTGTTAAATAAACCCACTTTGAATGGGGGAATGTAAGCTACTGGCATGCAAACTGAAGGCTCAAATAAAACAGCAGATCTTCAAACTGAGGGAAGCGCAGGGGGTCTTGCGATATGAGAAGGGCGAATTGAGGAAAATCTTCTGCACATATTATCAGTTGTTGTACCACAGTGAGCAAAAGCGAGCCACGGATGACATACATGCATACTTACAAGGCTCCGAGATGGGCACGATTAATGAGACTGAGGCCACGCGGCTGGAGGCGGACATAACACCTGAGGAAATTAGGGGTGCTACGGCAAGTATGAAGACAGGGAAAGCTCCAAGATTGGATGGCTTCACTGCATGCTTCCATAAGTATCATCAGGATTTGTTGATGGAACGGTTGGTGGTCGTGTGGATGGGACAGGTTCTGGAATCATGTATACAGTAGGGATCATGGTGATACCCAAACCGGGGAAAGATGGAATGGTTTATGGCTCATATTGACCGGTCTTGTTAATCAACTTAGATGCTAATGTGTTTGTGAAAGTGCTGGTCAACTGGTTGCAGGGGGTCGCGTTGCGAAGTTTGTGAAAGAGGATCAGGTTGGATTCATACCAGGGCGGCAAGCAAAAGATAATATTCTGAAGTTGTTAATTTGATCTGGAAGGCCCGGACGGGGAGGAAGACGGTGTATTGGTGGCGGTAGATGTAGAGAAAGCATTTGACAGGGTGGAGTGGGGGTTTATGATATAGGTCTTAGAAAGGGTGGGTATCGGAAGTCACTTTGTAGGGTGAATTCAGGCCCTGTATGCTTGTCCAATGGCACAGATTAGAGTAAATGAAGCCTATTTAGCAGCGTTATCTTTGGGCAGTTGGACGAGACAAGGATGTTCCCTGTCCCTGCTCTTGCTTGCCCTAGTCATTGAACCCCTGGAGGAGAGGGTTCGGAGGAATGGAAGTATATTTGGTATTAGGGTGGGCCACATGGGAGTACAAAATTGGACTGTTCGCAGATGATGTGATATATACCCTAACAGCTCTATTAATTTCCTTGTCTAATCTGTTGCAGGAGATCATCTGTTGTAGCCAATTGTCGGGATACAAGATGAATATGACTAAAACAGAGATTCTGATGATTCACTTGACAGCTGGGCTGAACGTGCGCTTGAAAGTAGCCTTCCGTTTTAAACAGGCTAAGCAAATGATCTGGTAGTATAGAGAAGAGCCACCAAAATGGTAAAGGGGATGAAAGGATATCTTACGAAGAAAGACTTAACAGGTTAGGGCACTTCAACTTGGAAAAGAAATAGCTGAGGGGAGATTATGATAGAGGTCTATAAAATAATGTATGGAGTGGAACAGGTAAAGCATAGTTACTCACCTGTAACAGGTGATCTCCAGGAACAGCAGGAATTTAGTCCTCACATATGGGTATCATCGGTACCGACGAAGCCTGCGCGGGAATGCTCCCAAGCGTCCAATTAGAAAGCTTTTGGAAGCATCCCACAGCGCCTGCGTGCTGCCTTCCCGCCTTTCCCAACTGCCTCGCTCCAGTTGAGTTTTAAAGCTGAGACAAAGAGAGAGAGAGGGAAAGGGAAAGAGATAGATAGAGAGATACAACTCCTAGGGGAGGTGGGTGGGTTGTGAGGACTAAATTCCTGCTGTTCCCAGAGATCACCTGTTACAGGTGAGTAACTATGCTATCTCCAGGAACAAGCAGGAATGTAGTCATCACATATGGGGACTCCCTAGCTTTAGATGCCAGGGAGAGACCCCAGAAGTTGTGTGTCCCTGAGAAGGGCTCCACTTTATTTATTTATTTATTTAACATCTTTTATATACCGCGCTATTTGTTTTCAGTGCGGTTTACAAGTAACAGATCTGCACAATCAGAAAACACTGGTGTGCTTACATTATAACAGGTAACTTAAACTTGGAAAAGGGGTAATAAAACTATAACTATGTACACACAGTGAAACTATATACAAACCTTCCCCCATGGATCTCTGGCATCCTACCAGGGATGGTGGGTAGGAGTTGATTAGGTATGGAATAGGTGTTGGAGAACAGCCTGACCAAACAAGGCATCCTGGAGGGAGTCCTTGTCCAAGCAGTAATGGGCTGTGAAGGTATGAACTGAGGCCCAGGTGGCTGCTCGACAGATGTCGTCGATAGACACAGAGTGCAGATGAGCCATTGAGGCTGCCATGGCTCTCACATTGTGAGCTGTGACATGGCCCTCCAGAGAAAGGTTCTTACTCTGATAGGCGAAGGAAATACACTGAGAAATCCAGTTAGATAGTGTTCTCTTGGAGATTGGAAGTCCCAAATGAGAAGGATCAAAAGCAACAAAGAGTTGAGAGGACTTTCTATGTTGCTGTGTTCTTTGTAAGTAAAAGGCTAAAGCTCTTTTACAGTCCAAGGTATGAAGATTCCTCTCTGCATTTGATGCATGAGGCCTTGGAAAAAACACAGGTAGGTAGACCGCTTGGTTCAGATGAAAAGGCGAGACCACCTTTGGCATGAAGTGTGGATGAGTCCTAAGTACTACCTTGTCATGATGGAACCTTGTATAAGGTGGATTAGCTACTAGCGCTTGTAACTCACTAATGCGACGTGCTGATGTGACTGCAATAAGAAAGATAACCTTCCAAGAAAGGAATTTTAAGGAGGTAGTAGCTAAAAGTTTGAAGGGTGGCTTCATGAGCTGCCCAAGAACCTGGTTTAAGTCCCAAGCCACCAGTGGTGGCCTAATGGGAGGCTTAGTTAGAAGAAGGCCTCTCATAAATGTTGCTATAAAAGAGGATGAGAGGAAATAGGCTGCCCATTTAGAGGCTTAAAGGAAGCTGTAATAGCACTCAAATGGACCCTTACTGAGTTAGTCTTTCGTCCTGCACTGGATAAATGAAGGAGATATTCCAACAAGGATTCCAGAGATAACGCAAGGGGGTTAAGACCCTTTTGCGAACACCATATGATAAACCTTTTCCACTTGAAAGCATAAGAGCGTCTTGTGGAAGGTTTCCTGGATGCAAAAAGAATATCTTTTACTTGCTGAAGGAGATTAAGATCATGGAGATCTAGGCCTTCAGCAACCAAGCCCTGAGATGCAGAGACTGTGGATTGGGATGCCATAACATTCCGTCCTCCTGAGATAGGAGATCTGGAGCAGACCCTAACTCCAGGGAGGGAGCTTGAGAGAGATGTAGAAGCAGAGGGTACCACACTTGCCGTGGCCAATGTGGAGCTATGAGAATCATATGGCCTCTGTCTCTCTGAAGCTTGAACAGGGTTTTGGGAATTAGGGGAATGGGTGGAAAGGCATACAGGAAGTCTTGACCCCAATGAAGGAGGAAAGCATCCCTGGCCTGAGCCCCCTGAGCCGGAGTTCTGGAACAGAACCGGGGAAGTTTTGCATTCCACGGACTTACAAAGAGGTCTATGTCCGGGGTTCCCCAAAGTTGAAAAATCCTGGCCACCTGGTCTGCATGCAGAGACCACTCGTGTGGAAGCAGAACTCGACTGAGTCTGTCTGCCCAAGAGTTTTGTATGCCTGGAAGATACACTGCCAGGAGATGAATCTGATGCTCTCTGGTGAGGGCCCATAGTCGCAAAGCTTCGTTGCAAAGCGACAGAGCGCCTGTTCCCCCCTGCCTGTTCACATAGAAAATGGCTACTTGATTGTCTGTATGAATGAGGACTGTCTTGTAGCTGAGCAGGGTATGGAACACTCGAAGAGCAAGGAAGATTGCTCTGAGTTCCAAGAGATTGATATGTAGATGAGTCTCCTGTGCAGACCAGGTGCCTTGGGTGGAGAGGTCTTGCAGATGAGCTCCCCAACCCATCGGAGAAGCATCTGTTGTGAGAGTTGCTTGGGGTAAAGGTTGTTGAAAAGGGGACCCCAGCAACAGGTTTTGAGTGGACTTCCACCACTGGAGGGACAAAATAAGGCGACTTGTGTTTGCTATTTTGTCTGACAGGCATCCTGATGCCTGGGTCCATTGAGTGGATAAAGTCCACTGGGCTGCCCTCATATGGAGGCGAGCATAGGGCACCACATGCACGGTGGATGCCATATGGCCTAGTAGTTGTAACATTTCTCGAGCAGTGAGATGAGACTTTAGCACTGCTTGAGAAGCTAACTGCACCATGCAAAGACAACAGGCCTGGGGGAGGTAGGCCCTTGCCTTTCTGGTATCCAACAAAGCTCCTATGAACTCCAAAGACTGAGTGGGAGTTAGACTGGATTTTGGGATGTTTATTACCAGACCCAAATACTGAAGGATACGCATTGTACAGGATAGAGAAGTCGTGGCCTCTGATTCTGATGGGGCTCGAATGAGCCAGTCGTCTTAGTAGGGGAAGATGAATATCCCTAGAGTGCGGAGAAATGCTGCTACAACAGCCATGCATTTCGTGAACACCCTTGGTGCTGAGGCCAGGCCAAAAGGAAGCACCCTGTATTGGTAGTGCTTTCCCTGAAAAAGGAACCGAAGGAACTTTCTGTGAGTTGGATGGATGAGAACATGGGTGTATGCATCCTTGAGATCTAGAGAACAAAGCCAATCCTGACTCTGAAGATATGGCAGCAGAGTTCCGAGAGAAATCATCTTGAATTTCTCTTTGACAAGGAATTTGTTCAATTCTCTGAGGTCCAAGATAGGTCTGTATCCCCCCTGTTTTCTTTGGGATAAGGAAATAGGGGGAGTAAAACCCCGTACCCTAATGAGGAATGGGTACTTCTTCTATCGCCCCTTGGGCAAGAAGGATAGTGACCTCCTGACCTAACAGGTTGATGAAAGGTGTCGGAGAATTGAACTGCCTTATTACTGTGGGAGGGGGCATGCTTGAAAAATGAAGCCTGTACCCCTCCTTTATGATGGAAAGTGTCCAATGCTCTGCTGTTATCTGCCCCCATTTGGGGGCAAAGTGACATAACCTTCCTGGAATGATGGAAGGCTCTGGTCCCACGAGAGCCAAGAAGGCTAAGTTCTCTAGCTGAAAGTCAAAGGCCTTGTGGAGGCTGAGACGGTTGAGGCTTAGCAGTCTTTGCTTTCTTCTGCTTGGGTGGTTGATGACCTTTCCTGACAAGCTGACCTGCAGAACGTCCCTGCTGAGCATAAGCAGGATAATATCTTTTTTTCTTAGAATCTTTTCTTCTTAGAAAAGAATGGTTTCTTGAACGATTTCTTTCTAGCAGGATCAGCTGTGGACTTGGATAATCTATCCAAGGTAGAGTTGTCAGCATCCAACTCATTGGCCTTTTCCTGCCAATCTCTACCAAACCGGTTCCCAACAGTACAAGGGATATTTCCCAATTTGTCTTGTACCCAGAGCTCCAGATCATATGCCTGGAGCCAAGCAATTCTACGTGCGCCTATGGCAATGGCAGAAGTTCTGCTTATGCACTCAAAGCAGTCAAAGGCTGCACGGTTGACAAATTTAGAAAAATCTTGGGCATGTTTGACCAATGTGAGAAAATCCTGTCTTCTATCCTCAGGAAGAATAGGACTCAAGGCCTCTAAATCATCTGTGACCTCCTTCAGGAACATTCCTATGTAAAGACTATAGGAACTGATCCTGGCAGAAAGCATGGAAGTTTGGAAGACACGACGTCCAAAAGCATCCAGGGTTCTGCACTCACATCCTGGAGAATTAGAGGCATGTCTCTTTGCACTCTTAATCCTTCTCATAGCTGATTCCACTACAATAGAGTGGTGGGGAAGCTGAGTTTTCTGGAAACCAGGACAAAGAAGGACTCGATACAGAGTATCCAGTCTGCGAGAATGAGGAGAGGTGGTAAGAGGTGTCTCCCACATCCTTAACATGAGATCATGCAAAATCTCATGAATGGGCAAGGTAGCTGCCTCCTTAGGAGTTTTGGGATATTGTAAAATTTTCAACTCCTTAGCTCTTGGCTCTGTTTCAGGGGCCACAGTAAAGGACAGACTCCGAGCCACCTCCCTGATAAAATCCTGGAAGGAAATATCCTCTGGAGGAGACATCCTGCGCTTAGGGGAGGAGGGCTCCTCTGGGAGAAGCATTCCTGCATCGACAGAACTGTCAGAATCCTCAGATTCTTCTGAGGACTCGAAGTACCATCTGTCCGGATGCTCTTGAAGAGCCCGATACCCGTACCGACCGAAGTCGGTACCGGGAGTAATTGGTACCGGGGTATCGGTACCCGAGGGCATCAGATGACTGGGTACTGGGAAAGCAGACACCGATGCCGATGCTATCGGTACCGGTGCCGGTACCGGCCGGATTGTCTGTTGCGGTTCCGAGGGCGTCAATGCTGCAAGGAGAGCTGCCAGACTGCGCTCAATAGACAGGACACTCTGGTCTATCGACGCTGCCGATGCCTGGATGTCGGTACCAGAGAAGACCGCCGGTACCCCACAGCATGGCACCAGTAGTTCTGCCGAGGTCGAGGCCTCAAGAACATCCTGGAGCCCCGATAATGCTTTGGAAGCCGAAGCCTCCCGCCGGGCAATTTTGCCGGTGCAGAATCCTCAAGAGCAACGCCAGAGGCATCTCGATGCTTAGAAGATCTACACTTTGAGGACCGGCTGGACTTATGTTTAGTTACCTGAGATCCACGGGAGGAAGAGGAAGCCCTGGAAGACATCGATGCCACCGAAGCTGCATCAGAGGGAAACAGGATACTGAGCTTGGCAGCTCGGTTCTGCCGACCTCTTTTAGAAATCATGGCACAGGACATACAATCCATGATGGAGTGGTCAGGACCTAAACATTTTAGACACCATTCATAGGTGTCGGTGACGGAAATGGTACCGCCACACTTGGTGCACTTTTTGAAACCTGAAGCAGGTTTCTCCATTGTAGGAAAAGATTTTGGGGCCTAAGGCCCAAAAAGGCGCGTGCACCTGGAAAAAATAGGAAAAAGTCCTAGTATTTTTTTTTTTAAAGACAGAAAATAAGAAGAAAAAAACGGTGGTACCGGTAAAGCGTCGAGGAAGGCAGACGCGACCACAAAAAAAGAAAGAAATAAAGAAGAATTCTTCTGCGGTGACAGGAACAACGACCTGCTGGCTCCGCGGAAAAAGAAGAACTGGAGAGAGGCAGTTGGGAAAGGCGGGAAGGCAGCACGCAGGCGCTGTGGGATGCTCCCAAAAGCTTTCTAACTGGACGCTGGAGAGCATTCCCGCGCAGGCTCCGTCGGTACCAACGATACCCATATGTGATGACTACATTCTTGCTGGTTCCTGGAGATACCTAGATCGGTTGTTTACTCCTTCAAAGGTAGAAAGACTAGGGGACACGTATGAAGGGACAATGTAACACTTTTAAGACTAATCGGAGAAAATATTTTTTCACTCAATGCGCAAACTCTGTTAGTGTAGCTGGATTTAAAAGAGGTTTGAATGAGTTCCTGGAGGAAAAGTCCATAAACTAATTATTGAAGAGACCAGGGAAATCCACTGCTTACCCCCTGGAACAAGCAGCATGGAATACCTTTTGGAAACCTGACAGGTACTTGTGACCCAGACTGGCCACTGCTGGAAACAGGATACTGGGCTTGATGGACCCTTGGTCTGACCAGGTATGGCATATCTTATGTTCTTAGATATTCCCAAAGAAATGGGTGAAAGCTGGAGTTTTGGAAGCCAATAATTTGGGTTTGTTTTGTGACTGCTGGCTGTTCAATGGGTACCAGAGACCCTTCCAGTGCACTCCTGTCACTCAACATGATGTTTTGGTATGGCAGAAATCTTTTGGAACAGTGATTTCCAAATTGGTGCCAACTGGGAGGAAAGAGCTATGTAACAGTTGCTTAACCAGAATGATCAATGGAGAATATGCTGTCCTGATGAAGTGAGGAGTGGAAAGACAAGAACACTAGAGAGGATTCCAGGTTCAAGGGAAATCCTATGTCAGCAGGAGGAACTTAACATTCACTCTAGGGTAATGCTTCTCAATCCAGTCTTTGGGACATACCTAGCCAATCAGGTTTTCAGGATAACTGCAATGAATATGAACGAGAGAGATCTGCATGCCTTGTACCTCCACTGTAAGCAAATCTCTCTCATGAATATTCATTCTGGTTATCCTGTGAACCTGACTAGCTAGTTATGTGTAGAGGACTGCACTGAAAGGGAGAGTCCTAAAATCTAGAAGGGACAGAAGGGATCTCAAGAGAGAGTGATCGATCAAGGCAGCGAGCGAAGACACACAATTAAATTTATCTTCCTGCAGCAATATTATGACCATGTTGACCTTCTTCTCATGACTCTATACCAACTCCTTTTCTGCTTTTGCATTCAGTTCAAACTATTTCTCACCTACTAATATATTCACTCTGCAGTTGCATACTAGATCTCAACTCTTATATCCTCCCTGTTTCTCTTCTTGTCATCTCTTAATTTAGCAAGCTGCTCCTCTCTCTGCTCGTCCACTGTTAACTCCAGGAAATAAATTTTATCTTTTGGCACCACATGTCTGGAACAGCCTTCAATAACTGTATTCAATTCTAACTTAAAGACACACCTTCAAGGCTGCTTTTAATGCCAAAAACATTGATTCTTCATAATCTTTACCAGTTCATGTTTTTTGTAATAGTTAAGTGATTACAATGAATTGTCTTGTTTGTCTCTCAATTAGACTGTAAGCTTCTTGATTTAGGACCCATTTCTTATGTATCTGTAAAAAGTTGTGTAAGCCAACTAGCGCTGTAGGAATGCTAAATAGGAGTAACAGTAGACAAGGTTTAACATAAGATTTAACATAACATAACTACACCAAAGGAATTACAAGATGATTAATGGAAAAACTTCAAATAAAATAAAGTTTAGTCAATACTGGACCACAATTAATGTGCAAGGAGCCTTTTTAGTGAAGACAAGGAGTAGTGCATATGCTGAAATGTAGACAGTGTTTTCACACAGTCAGAAAAAAACAAGTCTGCTGGGAGTGTGGAAGAATTCAGTAAGCCCCTGTAGAATATTTCCCTTCACTCAGTGAAAGCATATGCAGGGAAAGGAAGGGGGAGAGGGGTGGCAATGGCTCTTGTTATCTGTCACCATGCTGTCTGATCAGATTCTTAATCAACAATAAAGTTCCAATCAAATTTTAACACTCAACCATGCCCAATACATAAAGGATTAATAAGTGACAAAAATACACAGGAAGAAATGACCTCAGTATAAAACAGCATACAGGATGTGACAACCAAGCTAACTTTTTATTAGCAAATGTTCAGTTGTACATCCGGCTGTATATTTGTCAATCATAGGTCTAAAAACCCTCCTGTAAATCAAAATATTACATTTAAACAAAAAATGCATTAAACTGTCCCAAAAAATCACTTATCTTCCATATTATGGAGTGCATTGAATGCATGGAAAACTTCGCCAGTTCTTTCAGACATATCCACCGAAGGCAAAATCAATGCTGACCACCGTTTCGCCAAGAGGCTGCTTCAGGATTAAATCCTCAGTACTTCAACACTAAAAGAATTTTAACAATATATGTGTCACCATAAGTGCAAAAAGGGCACTAAAAAAAGCAACTGCTCAGTGGAAGGTACCTGTCATCTAGTCCATCTGCTAAAAAGTCTGCTTGAAAGTACAAGCCAACATGGCGCCTTAATATGCAAGACATCGACTCTGCATACTCATAAAAATACAGCGCATGCGCGTTAGACAGCCAAAGTCACCTTACTAATGTCACTGCGTAAACAAACTCACAATAAATGCATCCCATCACTGTGGCATGTACACATAAAATGAATGCAAAACGTAATGTCAAAAATTGACCAAAATGTCAAAAGATTCTCTCATATTCAGTGCTTTCAGACTATATCAATAGTATGTCCAAAATGGCAAACTGGAAGAGACTACGTCACAGGCCCTGTGAGTCCATACAGTCTATCAACATTACAATCTAATCTCCAGTATGCTCACCATAAAAAGATATTAAGTCCACAGAAATATTTTACCATTCAATCATATTATTTAAACTAGGTGGCTCTACTGACTGAAATTGAAAAATCCAGCACTGTTTCATCTTCAGCAGGTGTCAGCATCAAGCAGCCTCTTTTATATCTGTCTTCCAACATGTCAATTACAAATCATGAAAGATCCTTATACTTATGCCCATATTTAAAAAATGGCTAACCAAAGGGCTTTCTGCCTTCTGTCTCTTCAAACATCTTTCATGCTCAGTCTTACTCTAAAAGCTCACTCTGTTTAATCTATGTAATGTTTAGGACAAGGGCACCTAAAGGCATAGACCACACAAACAGAAGAATGGGTAGTTTGTTTTTTTTTAACGAGATCTTCCTATCAACTGTGTTAATAAACTCCTTTAATTCAATCCCAAGATTGCAAGTATCACAGGAACCATATTTAAAATAATCTGTTGTGCTGTTTGCTAGTAAACTCCTTGATACCTTAACTGCATTCCCCTAAACACAATAGGGAAACACAATACGGCCAATGTCTGCTAACAATCTTTGAGATTTCCCAGGCTGATCCGAATATCTTAAAACACGTCATTACGTTTTCTAAATCTGTCATCATGTGTTGAAAACGTAAATCCTTATTACTGTACAAAGCTCTTTTGTGTGTTTTTTTTAAATAATGCTATAGGGATAACCTCATATCCAGCAATTTTCTAGAAAGATCTTGTGCCTAAATTTTACATCCTTGAACAGTAAAGCGTAGTTACTCACCTGTAACAGGTGATCTCCGGGAACAGCAGGAATTAAGTCTTCATATATGGGTATCGTCAGTACCGATGGAGCCTGCACGGTAACGCTCCCCAGCGTCCAATAGGAACGCTTTTGGGAGCATCCCACAGCGCCTGCATGCTGCCTTCCCACCTTTCCAACTCTCCTTCTTCAGTTGAGTTCATAGCTGAGATAAAAGGAGAGAAGGAGAGAAAGAGAGAGAGAGAACTCCTTGGGGAGGTGGGTGGGTTGTGAAGACTTAATTCCTGCTGTTCCCGGAGATCACCTGTTAGAGGTAAGTAACTACGCTATCTCCAGGAACAAGCAGGAATGTAGTCTTCGCATATGGGGACTCCCCAGCTGAAAGATGCCAGGGGGATGACCCCAGGAAGCTGCAAACCCATAGGGAGATGGGTCATGCTTCCTCCCATGGATCTCTGGCATCCAAACCCGGGATGGCGGGTAGGAGTTGTACTAAGTCTGAAAGAAATGCTGGAGAACAGCCTGGCCAAACGAGGCATCCCTACGGGAGTCCTTGTCTAAACAATAATGGGCTGTGAAGGTGTGTACCGAAGCCCAAGTGGCTGCTCTACAGATGTCGTCAATGGACACAGAACGAAGATTAGCCATAGAGGCTGCCATGGCTCTCACATTGTGAGCTGTGACATGGCCTTCGAGACTTCGAGAGAAAATCCCTTACTCTCGTATGCAAAGAATATGCAATTTGCAATCCACCTAGAGAGAGTTCTTTTGGAAACTGGAAGTCCAAAATGACTAGAATCAAAAGCAACAAAAAGCTGAGAAGATTTCCTGTGTTGCTTAGTTTTTTTTTTTTTTTTTAAATATTTATCAAATTTTACATGACAATCCAGACAATAGAAACTCTGAATCTGAATCAGATATAACAAAGAAAAATCAGTTTAGAAAGAACCAAAAACGGTCTTCTATCAAACAACAAACATACCGCTGGCATAGACCACAATATGTTACCCCACAATAAGATCCAAGAAAAAAGAAATTAAACACATACGTGTTACTTAAAACAGAAAAAAAAAAGATATCATAGGAGCACTGATTATATTATATGGCAACCGATTGCTTAGTTTTTGAAGGCAAAAAGCCAGGGCTCTTTTACAATCTAAAGTATGAAGGTTCCTTTCTGCATTAGAGGCATGAGGCCTAGGAAAGAATACAGGAAGGTAAACCGCTTGATTTAAATGAAAAGGCAAAACCACTTTTGGCATAAAGTGGGGATGAGTCCTAAGAACTACCTTATCATGGTGAAATCTTGTATAAGGAGGATCTGCTATTAAAGCCTGTAACTCACTGATGCGTCTTGCAGAATTGAGAGCAACTAGGAAGATGACTTTCCAGGAAAGAAACTTTAGAGCTGTAGTGGCTAAAGGCTCAAAGGGCGGTTTCATGAGCTGCCCGAGAACAAGATTTAGATCCCATGCCACCGGTGGTGGCTTAATGGGAGGTTTTGTTAAGAGTAGACCTCTCAAAAATCTTGCTACGAGTGGATGAGTGTAAATAGGTTGTCCATCCTGAGGCTTGAAAGAAGCTGCAATGGCACTAAGATGGACCCTTACTGAATTGGTTTTAAGACCAGAATTTGATAAATGGAGGAAATACTCCAGTAGCGATTCCAGAGGTATCAAAAGGGGATGAAGTCCCCTCTGAGAACACCATACAGAGAACCTTTTCCACTTGAAGGCGTATGATCGTCTTGTAGAGGGTTTTCTGGAGGCCACCAGGATATCCTTTACCTGTTGAGAAAAGTTTATATCTGGAAGCTCTACACCCTTCAGCAACCAGGCCCTGAGATGCAGGGACTGGGGATTCGGGTGCAATAGCGTCCCATTCTCCTGGGAAAAAAGATATGGAGCATGTCCCAACTCCAGTGGCGTGGCTTGAGAGAGACGTAGAAGCAGAAGATACCACGTTTGCTGTGGCCAATGTGGAGCTATGAGTATCATACGTCTTCTGTCTCTCTGAAACTTGAACAGTGTTTTGGGAATGAGGGGAATGGGTGGGAAGGCATAGAGGAAGTCCTGCCCCCAGTTGAGGAGGAAAGCATCTGACAGTTTTGAGCCGGAAATCTGGAACAGCATCAGGGAAGTTTGGCATTCTGTGGACTTGCAAAGAGGTCTATATCTGGGGTCCCCCAGATTCAAAACACTCGAGCAATCTGGTCTGAGTGAAGAGACCATTTGTGTGGCAGCAGTATTCAACTGAGTTTGTCTGCCCAAAGATTTTGAATTCCTGGAAGTTATACCACTATGAGGTGGATTTGATGCTCTCTGGCAAGGGCCCACAGTCGCAAAGCTTCGTTGCATAATGACAGAGCCTGTTCCGCCCTGCTTGTTCACGTAGAACATGGCTACCCGATTGTCGGCCTGGACCCGAACTGTCTTGTAGCTGAGCTGGGCCTAGAATACTCGAAGAGCATGGAAAATGGCTCTGAGTTCTAGGAGGTTTATCTGAAGACAAGCCTCCTGTGGGATCCAGAGACCCTGAGTCGAGAGATCGTGCAAGTGAGCTCCCCAACCCAACTTGGACGCATCCGCTGTTAGGGTGGCCTGGAATAGAGGCTGCTAGAAAAAGAGAGCCTACTAGAAGGTTTTCCAGTGATTGCCACCATTGAAGGGACAAAATGAGACGTGTGGAGTTTGATTTTGTCTGACAGGCGAACTGAGGCCTGTGTCCACTGAGAGGAGAGGGTCCACTGGGCTGCTCGCATGTGAAGGCGAGCCTAGGGAACCACAGATAGTGGATGCCATATGCCCCAGAAGCTGAAGCATTTCCCAAGCAGTCAGGAAGACTTTCATAGCTGCTTGGGATGCCAGCTGCACTATACGAAGACAGCGGGGCTGTGGTAGGAAAGCCCCTGACTGTCTGGTATCTAGACGAGCCCCTATGAACTCCAGGGACTGAGAAGGAGTGAGCTGAGATTTTGGGAGGTTTATGACCAGTCCCAAGTCGCAAAGAATTTGCATCGTGTGAGAAAGAGAGAAGCTGGCTTCTGGAGCTGTCGATGCTGGAATGAGCCAGTCTAAGTAGGGGAAGACAAATATTCCTAGAGTTCTCAGAAATGCTGCTACTACTGCCATGCATTTTGTGAAGACTCTTGGGGCAGAAGCCAGACCAAAAGGAAGAACCTTGTATTGGAAGTGTCTTCCCTGGAAAAGGAATCAAAGGAATTTTCTGTGATCTGAATGGATGAGAATATGTGTATATGCATCCTTTAGATCTAGAGAACATAGCCAATCCTGACTCTGAAGGTATGGCAGAAGTGTTCCGAGGGAGATCATCTTGAATTTTTCTCGAAACAGATATTTGTTCAATTCTCTGAGGTCCAGTATGGGCCTGTGTCCTTCTGTTTTCTTTGAAATGAGAAAATAGGGGGAGTAGAACCCTGTACCCTGTTGGGGTATGGGCACTTCTTCGATTGCTCCCTGAGCAAGAAGTGATGCGACCTCTTGACCCAAGAAATCGATGGCAGGGACTTGGGAACTGAACTGTTTTATGATTGTAGGAGGGGGCATGTTGTGAAAATGAAATCTGTACCCCTCTCGTACAATGGACAGAGTCCAATTCTCTGATATTATTTGTTGCCATCGTTTGGCAAAATGGCATAACCTGCCGGGGATGGTGGAGGGTTCTGGACCTTGCAGGGGAAGAAAGACAAAGTTCTCTAGGAAGGAGCCAAAGCCCCAGAGGAGGCTGAGTCTGCTGAGCTGGCTGAGCTCTTGACACTTGTGGCTTCCTCTGCTGTCTGTTTTGTTGTTGCCCCTTTTTGGGGGATATGAACTGGACAGTAACCCTGATGGGTGTAAGATGGGTAAACGTCTTTTTCTTGTTGAAAAAGGGTTTCTTGGTTGACTTTTTCTTTGCTGGGTTGGATGTAGACTTTGATAGCCTATTCAAAGCGCTATTATCAGATTCTATCTGATTAGCCTTGTCTTGCCAATCCTTGCCGAAGAGATTCTCTCCTGTGCAAGGAATGTTTCCCAGTTTATCTTGCACCCATATTTCCAAGTCTGATGCCTGAAGCCAGGCAATACGACATGCACCAATGGAGATAGCAGAAGTTCTGCTGATGTATTCAAAGCAATCAAAGGTTGCACGGTTTACAAACTTGGATACATCCTGGGCATGCTTGACCAGAGTAAGGAATTCCCCTCTTTTGTCCTCAGGAAGAGGAGGGCTCATGAGCTCCAAGTCTCCTGCAACCTCCTTGAGGAACATTCCCATATAGAGAATGTAAGAGCTGATCCTGACTGACAACATAGAGGACTGGAAGCATCGATGCCCAAAGGCATTGAGTGTTCTCGATTCATGGCCTGGAGGATTGGAAGAATGCGTTTTAGCACTCTTAATCCTACGCATCACTGATTCCACTACCAATGAATGGTGTGGTAACTGAGTCTTTTGAAAACCAGGACAGCTTGGAACTCGATACATGGTATCGAGTCGTCGAGAGTGTGGAGACACCGTTTAGGGAGTTTCCCACATTCTTAGCAAAAGGTCATGCAAGATCCTATGAATGGGCAGAGCAGCTGCCTCTTTAGGAGCCTTAATTTCTAATTCTTCTGCTCTGGGTTTCTTTTCAGGAGTCACTGTAATTTTAAGTCCTTGAGCTAAATCACGTATGAAATCCTGGAAGGACATGTCTTCTGGAGGAGACATTCTACGTTGAGGAGAAGGAGATGGATCCTCCGGAAGGATTGCTCTAGTACCGGCAGAGTCATCGGAATCGGAGGATTCAAAGTATCTATGTGCCGGGAGTTCCTGCAACGCATTGTACTTGTACCGTTCGAAGTCGGTATCGGGTCTCGGTACCGATCTTTTGATACCAGAGATAGACTCAAGGCTCGGCATGGGGGGAAGTATACCAGCCGAGGCAGATACAGTCAGTACCGGCACCGATGTCGGTACAGATACCTGTGGAACCATCTGTAGTGGTCTTAGTGGTACCGGAGCCTCTAAGACAGCCACTAGACTGCGTTCGATAGCGAGGATTCTCTGCCGATGTTTGGGTGTCAGTACCGGTGGATGCGGCTACGACCCCAGAACATGGCACCAGTAGTTCTGCAGAAGTGAAAGCCTCTGGAACATTCTGGAGCCCTGTTAATGCTTTGGAAGCCGAAGCCTCCCGCCAGGGTTGTTTTGCCAGTGAACTTTCCTCAAGGGCAACGCCAGTGGCATCTCGATACCTGGAAGGAGATCTACCCTTTGAGGACCAGCCAGTCTTAGAAGACTTAGGTTTAGTTACCTGAGATCCATGGGAGGAAGATGAAGCCCTGGAAGACGTCGATGCAACGGACATCGTATCTGCGGCAAAAAGGGTACCGAGTTCTGCAGCTCTATTCTGCAGGCCCCTCTTGGTCATCTTCCTGCAGGACAGACACTCCGATGGAGAATGGTCAGGACCTAAACATTTAAGACACCAGACATGGGTGTTGGTGATGGATATGGTGCTGCCACACTTAGAACATTTCTTGAAACCACTAGCTGGCTTCTCCATGTTTGAAGAAAAGTGGGCCTAGCGCCCAAAATGGCACCTAGCACCAAGAGGGGAAAGGCCCCTGAAAAAAAGAAATGCTTCAGAAAGATATAGGTTTTTTTTTGTTTTTTTTTTTAAAAAGAAAAAGAGAACCGGTGGTACCGGTAGGCGTCGAATGAAGGCAGACGCGACCACAAAAAAACAAAAAAGTAAGAATACATTTTCTGCGGTGACAGGGTGTGCGTCCTGTCAGCTCCGCGGAAAACAAAGAACTGAAGAGGGTGAGTAGGAAAGGCAGGAAGGCAGAACGCAGGCGCTGTGGGATGCCCCCAAAAGCTTTCCTATTGGACGCTGGGGAGAGTTCCCGCGCAGGCTCCGTTGGTACCGATGATACCCATATGTGAAGACTACATTCCTGCTTGTTCCTGGAGATAACAGATTCACCAAATCTCAAGAACTGAGAGAAAGGTAAATTGTTTTTCAAAGTTGGGGAATGACTGCTTTTATATTATAAAAAATTATTCCTATCTGTCGGTTTATGAAATACTGTGGTATCAAAACCACCCATTGTCCTCCAGATTACCACATACAAAACTAACTATTTTTATGTCCTCAGTTATCAAAAAGAATTGAATGTAACTATCACATATTAAGCCAAGCATGAAAAAATACTAATATATCAACATCCCCTTTCCATAAAATGAAAATATCATTAACACAACAGTTCCAAGCAACCAAATAGTTTTTATATGGGTAAACACTCAACCACTTTTCCTCATAATCAACTATGAATAAACTGGCTAAAAATGCAACATAGCTGCGCCCATAGCAGTACCAAAAATGTGTTCATAATAGTCACATTCAAATCTAAAAAATTCAACGTGACCAAAAAATTAATGGAAACCGTAGGTTGGGCCCTAAGGTCCAAGAATGCCCTTGTGACCCTTAATACCTTATCCTTATACAGGGAAGTAATATCCACAGTGGCCATGATAGTATCAGAAATCAAAAAAGCATAACTTTCCAAAATCTTCAAGAAATGTGAGCTATCCTTAATGTAAGTCTTAATATGGGGTACAATTAGACTAAAAAAGTCAACAAATTGAGATAATGGTTTTAAAACTGAATTCAGGGACACTATAGTTCTCTCAGAGGTCTGACCAAGGTCTTATGTATTTTGGGCCGCATATAAAGAATCAGTGTTCTAGGGTTCTTGAAAATCAAAAACAAAAACTCTCTTGGTCAAAAAAACAGATTGAAAATGTTTCCAAAGTAACCGTCTTAATCAGTTTTTGCAAATTTCTAGTAGGATCCTCATCCAGTTTTCCTATAAGAGGATCCACAATCTGCCTTAAAACTCTCTTCCTATGATCTGCCCTATTCTGTAGAACAAAGGCCCCTCCCTTGTCTGCCTTTCTGATTACCATGTCATTATTTGCCATCAAACTTAACTGCAGCACTCTATCCCTTGGTATAATTATAGAAAATTTTATTGCCCATCCGCTGCTCTAACTATTCTTTAACTCAGATGTGTATCAAACAGCTTAGTGACTCTGTCTTCTCTTTAAGCTTAATAACTTTCTCTTCTATCTTAACTTTTAAAACTTGCCTTACTCATTAGTCTTTGTGATAATCAACATGAGATTAAGAGAACATTTATTAAGAACAGAGTTCCACTTCTGCACAAATACTTAGTCTTCAGCGGTTAGCCCTACAGTGTTGTTAAAAAGCATATAAAGAGCTTTGTACAGTAACAGGGATTTACTTTTTCAACACACGGCGACGGAGTTAGAGAATTTAATGACATGGGTTTTTTAAAAAAGATATCCTAATGCATTCTGGGAAATCTTAAAAGATTATTAGGGAGACATTTGTCTGTATTGGATTTCCATACTTTTAGGGGGATGTGGTTAAGGTTTGCTTACACTAAATCCTGGAATTTGAAAGAATATCTTTGGCAATCTGATATTGATATCAAAGAGATTACTGGCAGCAGTACAGCAGGTCATTTTAAGTGTGGTCTCTGTGATACTTGCAATTTTATGACTTAATTAAAGGAGTGTGTAAATCAAGGTGATGAGAAGATCTATTGTAAAAAAAAAAACAAAAATCCCTACCCACCTGTGCTTCTATTTGTGTGGTCTATGCCTTAGACCTCTCTCTTGTCATCTCACTAGACCTCTCCTCTGCCTTTGACGTTGTTGATCACCGCACCCTTTTTTCACATCTGTCTGACCTGGGTATCTATGGTACAGTTCTAGAGTGGTTTCGGTCTTTTCTCTCTTCCCGTACCTTTGCTGTCCACATGGGTTCTAACACCTCACCCTCACTCCCACTGCATTGGGGGGGTCCCCAGGGCTCTATTCTTGCTCCCCTACTTTTCAATGTCTTCCTCGCTCCCCTCGCTTTGCTTATTCAACAATCGGGTATTTCTTCCTACATCTATGCTGATGACATCCTCCTGGTTTATCATACTTCCTCCTCTGCTCCTGATCTCTCCCCCCTTAACGATTGCCTTGCCTTCGTCACCTCCTGGTTCAACCGCAACTTCCTCCATGTTAACCCGTCCAAATCTTCCGCTATTTGGTTCTCCTTTGGTGCCCTTTCTCCCACCCTGTCTCCCACTATGTCCGCTCGCCCCATTCCCCTCGTTTCCACTCTCCGATATCTAGGTGTCACCCTCGACTCCTCCCTTTCTTTCCACCAACACATCTCCTCCGTGGTGCGCGCCTCTTTTTTCCATCTTCGCAGAATTAGATCCATTCGCCCATTTCTTTCCACTGCTGCTATTACCACTCTCGTTCTGTCCCTCGTGATTACCCATCTGGACTATTGCAATTCCATTCTTGCCGGCCTTCCCAGTTACCAACTTCGCCGTCTTCAGTTTATTTATTTATTTATTTGGTATACATTTGTATGCCGCCACTTCCAGCAATCAGCAGTGGTCCAATGGTGGAGAAAACAAGGGAGTATGTACATAACAATTTAAGAATACAGTTTGATTTGAGGGAGGGGTGCACCACACACAAATGAATTACAATTATACATTTGATTAACTAGATAAATTACAGTTTGATCACCCAGTTTGAGCAACCAGATAAATTACAGTTTGATCAACAATATAATTACAGTTATACAATACAAGGCAAAATATGCAATTTTATTAACGGTGGATATATACATATATACATTTTAAATCGCCATAGATGTGAGCTGTCGGTGCAATAGATTTTAAGACTCATGTGCTTCGGAGGGAGGTAGGCAACTTGGGCAATGATAATGGTTGCATCTGTCTAGGTGATGCCATAATGTGATTGGAACAGGTGGGTTTTAAGTTTTTTTCTGAAGGCCTGTAGGTCGTTGATCAGGCGTATCTCATGAGGCAGTTGGTTCCAAAGCTTGGGTGCAGCGTACGTAAATGCCCGGTTGCTTGTTCGCTCGTTCAGTTAGTTCAAAATACTGCCGCTCGCCCTATCACTCACTCCCCTGCTAACGCCCATGTTACTCCCTCTCTCCTCTCCCTTCACTGGCTTCCTATCTCTGTTAGATTCATCTACAAACTCCTGACCATAACCCATAAGGTTCTGCATACCAGTACTCCTCAATATCTAGCCGATATCATTCATCTTCAGCCAGCCCCCCGTCTCCTCCGCTCTGCTCACGGCAACCGGCTTTTTCTCCCTTCCCCTTCTCAGGCCCGTCTCGAGCTCACTCACAACTCTGCCTTTTTCTTCCTCAGTCCTGCTCTCTGGAATTCTCTCCAGCACTCCCTCCGCACCGAACCTTCTTTCCCTCAATTTAAGTCACTCCTTAAAACTCACCTCTTCTGCCAGGCCTATGATCTTCCTGTCCCTGCTGTTGGCTCGGACTTTCCGTCAGATGCCCCCCTACCGCTGGCTTAGCGACCCCCTTGCCCGAGTCACCTGACGGCTCCTTCCCCTTCCTCCGCATCTCTGTTTCTCCTGCCCTGTGCCTCTTTCCTGTCCTACTTTTTATCTATTTTTCCTCTTTCTCTTTTACTTTCCTGTCTATTAATGGTGTTCCTTTCTCCTTTTTATTTTCTGTAGCCAATCGGATTTCTGTATTGTACACCGCCCTGACGCCTCTGGTAAGGGTGGTATATCAAGTTTTACAAATAAAGATAAAGATTTAGGTATCTTTGTCCTAAATTTTACATAGGTAAAATAGAGTTTCATTTTAAGGTAAGGATAACTAAGCATAAAAGAGACAGAAAGTAGAAAGCCCCTTTGGTGAGCCATTGTTTAAAATATGAGCATAAGTATGAGGATGTTTCCAGTATTGTAAATGAAATGTTGGAAGACAGATATAAGTAAAAGGGTGCTGGATGCTTACGTCTGCAGAAAATGGAACAGAATTGGATCTTTCAACTTCAATCAGTAGAGTCACCAGGCTTGATTAAGATTGCATGGCATCATTATTTTATAAGGTTTTGTGGGCATTATGTCTTTTATAGTGGGTGTACTGGAGATTTGATTGTAATGTTGAAGGACTAAATGGACTCACAGGGATTGTGACATTGTCTCTTTCCAGTTCACTATTTTGGATATATTGGGGGGGATTTTCAAAACCATTCAGGCGGTTGGCAGACCTGCAAACTGCCTAAATGGTGCTCTGCAGGACATTTAGTGGTACTAATGCACTTAGTACCACAACTGAATGCACTTATGCCAGTGTCAGGGCATTCCGGAGCAGATCGGAGGCGGCACCCAGAGATAACTGGCTAGCAGCGACATTCAGCTGCTAGCTTGGTTATCTCTAAGCGACGAAAGTTAGGCACCTGAAAGGCTTGCCTAACTTTCACTGCTGAATCCAACAGGGCAGCGGCTAAATATCGCCAATTCATAGTTAGCTTTGGTGCTATCTGGCTGACCTGGATAGTCAATACCAATGACCAGGTGCAAAGTTCAGCGGCGATAGCTAGCCAGCATACAAGCGCTACCCCCCTCCATTATTTATATAGCCCATATGCACTGAATGGTGACATTTTACTTACCAGTTAATGTCCTTTCCTTGAGTCCTGCTAGACCAGTCCAGACAAGTGGGTTGTGTTTCCCAACCAGCAGATTGGTGGAGACAAAAAACCAATGAAAAGCCCAGGTTTCAATGACGTTACTTCTATGTCTCTATTTGTCTCAGCCACCAGAGGTCCCTTCAGTATTCATCCCAAAGCATATGGGAGATATACAGCAAGCCTCACACACAAAGAGTAATCTACAGTAGAGAACTGTGTACAGGAAAGCAGAACTAGAAGGTCAACAGTAGATGAGCCTGTAGAGCCAAGTATAAAAATCATGGTGGACCCAAAGGTATGGCAGCAGCAGAACAGAGCAATCCAGTTCCAGGAGCAGGACTAAAGGAAAGGACATTAACTGGTAAGTAAAATGTCACCTTCCATATCATCCTGCTAGACAAGTCCAGACAAGTGGGATGTACCAAAGCTACATCATCACAGGGCAGGAAGAAGACACAGCAGCTCGTAAAACTCTTGAGCCAAAGGCAGTGTCCATCCGCACATGGACATCCAAGCAGTAATACTTGACAAAGTGGAAAGTGATGCCCACATTGCCACCTGATTAATGTCTGCAGGGGCTAATGACTTCCGCTGCGCCCACAAGGACATTTGTACTCGGGTAGAATGTGCACGTAAACCCTCTGAAACCAGCTAGTTCCATAACAGATACACTGAGGAAATGGCCTCCTTAATCCAGCACCCCAAAGTTGACTTGACCTCTGCTTCACCTTTGCGAGGGGCCAGCAAATAGCACAAAAATATGGTCTGACTTACAAAAGGAATTTGTAACCTCGAAATACCGGCAAAGCACCTTCTGGACATCCCCAAGGCGAAGAACATTATCCTTCCCCCAATAATGCTCCTTAGAGGAGGGCAGGCAAACTACTTGGTTCACATGAAAGGGAGACAGCACTTTAGGCAAGAAGGAAGGCAAAGGCTGAATGGAAATGGCCTCCTCTGAAAAAGACAGATAAGAATCTTGGCAATACAGAGTCTGCAGCTCGGAGATCTGTTTTGCAGAACAAATTGCGACCAAGAAGACAGTCTTAAGTCTCAAAGGGGGCCGCCATCATGGCCCTGAGCACCAGACACAGATCCCAGGAAGGGATCACAGATGCTGAACCCTTCTGGAGAAAACATGATTCGTTCATATTTAAGGGCAAAGACTTGCCTGCCACCAAACCACAGAAACAGGCCAGAACTGCCACCTGAACTTTCAGGGAGCAAGTGAAAGGCTTTTCTGTAGGCCATCATGCAGAAAGGCCAACAGATAGTACACCTTGTCAGCTTCAGGAGCTAAATGCCACGTGCCGCAATAGCCCCCCGAGACAGATGCAGCCGAAGAGGAGGTGCCTGCTGAGCCGCATCAGGTCTCTGAACCATGCTCTCCATGACCAATCTGGTGCACCAGAACAATCCTGCCCGGGTGGCACTCTATATGCCAAGCCACACACCTCACTAGGAGCCATGGAGGAAACATGTACAACAGCCACTGACTTGGCCAAGGCTGGGTCAGGGCATTGACGCCCTCGAACCCCACCTCTGTGCGATGACTGAAGAAGTGGCAAAATTTGGCATTGGAGCGGGTCGCTATCAGATCCATTTTGGGGCGACCTCAGTGGTGCAGAATCAACTAACGCCTCCTGATTCAACTCCCACTCACCAGGATTCCCAGCTGAGAAAGTCTGCTTCCATACTGTCTACCCTGGCAATGTGCTGGGCCAACAAGGCTAGGAGGTTCTTCTCTGCCCCGGCAAATAGGAGATCCATCTCCAGGGTCACTCCAGCACTGCTTATGCTGCCTTGCTGATTGACATAAGCCACTGCCGTGGTACTGTCTGAAAACACTCTAACCGCCTGACCCTTGACCAGGGCCCGGAAGCGTATAAGAGCCAATCTGATGGTCTTGGCAATGGGCTCCCCAGTCCAAGAGACTGGCATCCATCGTCAGCAGGATCAGGAGAAATCATCCAATGGTACGCCTTTCCACAGATGACAGGGCTGCTACCACCACCGCCACCACCACAGGCTAGCCTTCACCATCAATGCGAACGGAAGCCAAGAGAACTCAGGGACCATCAAGTCAACAAGGACCGCTGGAGCAGCCGTATATGAGTATGCGCCCATGACACCATCTCTATAGTCATCTCCAGCAATCCAAGGAGCTGAAGATAATCCCAGACTCTGGGGGCCTCCTGCAAACAGAACATTGCCAGGCAATCCAACATTCTCCTGACTTTCTCCCCTGGCAGGAAAACTCTGCCCACTCGAGTGTCAAAATGTGCTCCCAGGAACTCCAAGGACTGGGAAGGCAAAAGCTGGCTCTTTTCCTGAATGATCACCCAGCCAAGGCTTTCCAAAAAGGACACCATCGGGACGTCACCCGAGATGCTTCTGACAGGAAACGGGCTCGGATGAGCCAGTCATTCAGATAGGAATGGACACAGATCCCTTGGCACCGCAGCCGCCGCCGCCACCACCACCATGACTTTGGAGAACGTCCTCGGGGTGGTGGAGAGCCTGAAGGGAGGGCAGCGAACTAATAGTGAAATGCAAATACATCTGCTGATCCACTCGGATCAGGATATGAAAGTACAACTCGACTAGATCTACTACTACATCTAATCATTTGTATAGTGCTACAAGGCATACACAGCGCTGTACATATAGATATAAAAGACAGTCCCTGCTCATCAAAGCTTACAATCTAATCAAGACAAAACACAGAGAAGCCAAGAAATCCCCTCAGCACACTGCTTGAATCACAGAACGCAATGTTTCCATCCAAAAGCACAGGACATGCAGGTGCTCGTTGACCTTACTGAGGTCCAGAATGGGCCGGAAGGAACTGTCCTTCTTTGGCACCACTAAATAGATGGAATATCTGCCCTTGCCCCACTCACCCAGGAGTATGGGTACCACTGCCTTTAGGCATAGCTACTTGTCTAAGGTGGTTCACCATTGTGGCACCTTTGATCGCAGATCCACAAAGGGAAAATGATGAAGCATCGAGAATCAGCTCTTTGCATTTCAGGGCATAGCAGGGCATAGCCGAACCGAATGGTGTCTAGCATCCAGCGATGCTTGGTAATCTGAGCCCATTACTGAAAGAAGCAGCAAAGCCACTTTATTGCACAGCCCGGGAGGGTTCTCCTCTGGAAGTGACTGAGTCTCTAGGCCCACGTGCTCCACGGAAGGACTGAGAATGAGCCCAAGGCCCTGAAGTAGAGGGGAAGAAATGTTTTCCAGGTCGGTAATAACGATAGTCCCAAGTTCCCAAAAATCTGGCCATGTGCCCTTGGTGGCCAGACAAAAGCTGATGAGAAAGGGGCAATAACCCACTTCACATACCCCTTGAACCTGTCTTCCAGGAGGTGGTAAGATTTTGTCTTGCCTAGGTCCTTCATTGACTTCTCCAAATCAGTTCCAAACCAAAGCTTCCCCTTAAAGACCAGTTGAGCCAACCAGGCTTGGAGGATGTGTCTGCTGCTCAGTGCTGGAGCCAAATCCAACACCATGACACAGTCATCAGGGCACCATCCCTGGCCGCCAAATGCAACAAGTCATACATGGCATCAGAAAGGAATGCCATAGCTGACTCCAAAAGAGTACCATCAGGCGGAAGAGATTGAATCAACTGGAGCAGGGCTCGAGATGTCAGGCTGGTATATACCCCCAGCCGTAGAATAGCCACCGCCATGGCAAACTGGCTCCTCAGCAAGGAATAAACCTTGCAGTCCAGAACATCCTTTAAGGCTGATCCGCCTTCTACAGGAATGATGGTCTGTCTGGTAACCGTCGTGACCTGTGCATCCATCTTGGGAATGTCAACCCACTCACCGTGCTTCTCCTCCTGGAGAGCGTAGATCTTCTTATACACCCTTAACCCTTTAGGTAGGGAGTCCAGAGCATCTCACTCTGACCGGATCATATCCTTGATCACCTCCGGGAATGGGAAGACAGTAGTGGATTTCTGCACCCTTTGAAGGAGAGGGTGTACCTTCAGTCCTGCTCTGTGCTGGAAACATCCATCAAGTTCAAGGCAGATAAAACCTTGGCAATCAATACCACCAGCTCCTCCTTTCAGAATAGGCAGATCACGCCAGCCTCTGCATAATCTTCAGAGGGTGAGAGCACGTCCTCATCCACATCAGAGCCCAATACCGATTCATCTGAATCCAAGGCAGAATCAATATCTTGGATAGCTCTCAACTGTTCCCCATCTGCAGGGGGCGTCCCACACTGCGTATGCTTAGCCAAAGGCAATTGAACTGGGCTTCTACTTTCAGTCTGCCCGGCACAAGACTATGGTCTGGGGCACCCAGAGGCTGCAGAGCCTGAATTTCCATGCGAGAAGGACCAGGCTTGCTGCAAAATGGAAAAGAATTCCGGGGAGGACAATCCGGAAGCTCTCTTCTCAGATAAGGCTCCCCAACACCAGGGAGCATAGCAGTCACAGACCCCTTAGAGGATGAAGAACGGCTTATAACATGGTCACCACAGCCCTTGGATAGCTAAACATTCTTACCTTTAGCGCCATCTTGCACCTCCTGCTCTAAGGCAGGTAAGAGTGGACTAACCGCATCCCCTGGCTGAGAGGGAAAGGCATGTTCTCCAGGGGTGACTCATAAGCTGCCATGCAGGAAGGACAGAGTCTATACTCCAAAGATGCGGCTCCTCACTTTCCACAGGTCAAACAATTCCTAGAAGGCGGCAGAGTTAGGATAAATATCACAAGAGCACGCACTAAGGCTGCATTGGCCTGCAAGCGTGCGTTAACTGCGCTTTTACGTAATGCGCATTAAAGGCGCTAGGGAAGGAGCACGCACCGCAGCCACTTGGCTGAAATGCACGTTAGGACTGCGTGATCCCCAGATGCACAACAGGCAAAAACGTTACGCATGCAGAAAATGGCGGGAAACACTCACAAAGAACCAACCGTTGCTAACAGTCTATACTGAATTGTCCCTCAGAGACTGAACCGGGAACCCTCAAAAAGGACAATGACAAGGTCAAGCCTTGGTACCCACCCCCTGAGAGCCCCAGACATAGGATCCATTCCGGGCTCAGCTCTACTCCCCTGAAATTGCTTCACTGTCTGGTTATATTTTTACAGTATTGTGTGGAAGTGACTGGCAGGCAGAATGCTCTGAGAGCCTTCTGCAATCTTCACGAGAGAGCAGGGGGGAAAGGAGGCGGTGGGAGGGGGTGCAGAGGTTGTGTGAGGCTGCTGTACTCTTCCAGATCCTTCCAATTTGTGGCTGCTCAATAGGACCTTTTCATGATAAGGGCATTGAGCTGAACCAATTTTCTCTCCTCCTATGGCTACTGAAAAGGCCACAGTCTAGTGCAGCCTCCTGCTTTATGCTGAAGTACCGGAGCCAAATCCAACACCGTGATACCGTCATCAGGGCACCATCCCTGGCTGCCAAATGCACCAAGTCATGTATGGCATCAGAAAGGAAGGCCATAGCTGACTCCAAAAGAGTATCAGACAGAAGAGATTGAATCAACTGGAGCAGGGCTCGAGATGTCAGGCTGGTATATACCCCCAGCCATACCATAGCCACCGCCATGGCAAACTGGCTCCTCAGCAAGGAATCAACCTTGCAGTACAGAACACTTTTTATAGGGCTAAAGGTGGTCAGTCATGAGCGCTTAATCAATCTCATTTCCTCTGAATCGTCAGATTTTCTACAGAGGAGAAACTCTATCCACCATCTGCTGGAGACAAAGAAATACTGAAGGGACCTCTGGTGGCTGAGGCGAATAGAGGCACAGGAGTGATGTCACTGAAACCTGGGCTTTTCATTGGTTCTTTGTCTCCACCAATGTGTTGGTAGGGAACACAACTCGCTTGTCTGGACTGGACTAGCAGGATGATATGGAAATAAGAATTTTTTTGGTGTATTAATATGATGCAGTAAGTACCACATTCGTTTTTATGTGTACATGCCATAATGATGGAATACATGTACTAAATGATTATTCATGCAAAGACATTAATATGGTGAGCTTGGTTGTCTAATGTAGTTTTTTTTTGAGTGCACAGACTTGGCATCTTCCATATTAAGGGGCTATATTGGTTTGTGCTTTCAAGTAAACTGGTTAGCAGATGGATCATGAGCAGTTGCATATTATTTTTTGGCCTCTTTTTTGCACTTATGGTGACATATATAGCGTAGTTATTCACCTGTAACAGGTGTTCTCCAGGGACAGCAGGAATCAGTCCTCACATATGGGTGACGTTGGCGCTGACAGAGCCCACACTGAGCATTTCCCCAGCTTTCAAAGAAAGCCTTTGGGACATGCTACCACGCATGCGTGGTCCCGTTCCCACCCAAGGGGGTCACATCCTGCTCAGTCAGACATAGCTAGGATTGCAGTAAACACTAAAACAAGGTAGGGAGGCAATTCCCAGGGGAGAAGGGAGGGTTGTGAGGACTAATTCCTGCTGTCCCTGGAGAAGACCGGTTACAGGTGAGTAACTGTGCTTTTTCCAAGAACAAGCAGGAAGTCAGTCCTTTGACTCTGTTCCTCACAGGCGACTTATAAATAAACTGAGCACCCTAGGGATAAACCCTAAAGTTACTGCTTGGGTTAGAAACTGATTGAGTGGGAGGCGACAAAGGGTACAGGTAAATGGAGCTCACAATGAGGAGAAAGAAGTTACCAGTGGTGTGCCCCAGGGATCTGTCCTTGGTCCGATTCTTTTTAACATCTTTGTTAGTGATATAGCGGAAGGGCTGTCGGGTAAGATTTGCCTCTTTGTGGATGATACCAAAATCAGCAATAGAGTAGACACCCAGGAAGGCGTAGAAAACATGAGGAGGGGTTTAGCTAAGCTTGAAGAATGGTCTAGAATTTTGCAGCTGGGATTTAATGTTAAAAAATGCAAGGTCATGCATTTGGGCTGCAGCAATCCAAGGGCGCGATACAGTATAGGGGGTGAAGTACTTTTGTCCACTAAAGAAGAGCGGGACCTAGGCGTGGTTGTGTCTGATGATCTTAAAGTAGCTAAACAGGTAGAAAAGGCGACAGCAAAAGCTAGAAGGATGCTTGGGTGCATAGGAAGAGGAATGGCTAGCAGAAAAAAGGAGGTGATACTGCCTCTGTATAACTCTTTGGTGCAACCTCATTTGGAATATTGTGTGCAATTCTGGAGACCACACCTTCAAAAGGATATAAACAGAATGGTGTCAGTACAGAGGGTGGCTACTAAAATGGTTAGAGGTCTTCATTATAAAGCATGAGGACAGACTTAAGGATCTTAATATGTAGAGGAAAGGCAGAATAGAGGTGATATGATTGAGTCATTTAAATACCTCAGTGGCATAAATGCACAGGGGGAGAGCCTCTTTTGATTGAAAGCAAATTCTGCTATGAGGGGACGTGGGATGAGGGTGAAAGGGGATAGATTCAGGAGTGATATGCAGAAATATTTCTTTACGGAAAGAGTGGTGGATCCGTGGAATAGTCTCCCAGTGGAGGTGGTAGAGATGAGGACAGTAGCTGAATTCAAAAAAGCATGGAACAAACACAGAGGATCTCTGAAGAAAAAAAGGGGACTGAGGGAGACTTCCGGTTGGGCAATGAGCTGATCGGGTCGCATACGATCAGCTCCGGGAAATCTGCCCCGTATATCGGCTATAAACTCTTTTAAAAGTGGGCGCAAACCCCGTATACCTATCACCTGAGACACAAGGGATCTTTTGAGCGGAGTGCAGTCTCCTACCGCCACCGGGAGCCCGATGGCAGCGAAAGCACCGCGGAAAGAGAAGCTGAGAGCCACGGAGGGTAAAATGGCGGAGGGCTCTCCAGCCAGCCCGAAAGCTAACGGCTCCCCAGACTTGGTAAAGGAGGTGAGCGCGGCAGTGGTCCAGGCTCTAGATGCTCGCCTCCAGGAGTTGGTGGATCGGATCCAGACTGTGAGCCAGAATCTGACCGATTTCACAGGGCGCATGGACCAGGTGGCAAGCCAGGGTCTCTGATGTTGAGGACGCCCGACACTCCCTGGAAATCAAAGTTGCGACTTTGGAGGCTATGGTCAAGCAACAAGGGGACAAGTTAGACGAACTTGAGAATCGGGGACGCAGAAAGAACCTCCGTTTCATCGGAATCCCGGAGAGTGTGGCTGATGGCGCGCTGTTTGCACACTTACAGTCCTGGATAGAAAACCTACTGCAGGGCCAAAACGCGGATCCCATCAGGCTGGAACGTGTCCACCGGCTGGGCCAACGGCGGGAACAGCTGCGACGCCCGAGGGCAGTCATAGCCCGATTTTTGGACTATAGACAGAAAGAAATGGTGCTCCGGGCTGCCCGTGGCCGTACTCTACAGCAACAGGACTCGCCGCAAATCCTTGTCTTTCAGGATTACTCGGCGCTGGTGAGCCAGCAGCGGCGGGCCTTTTCCGAGGTCTGTACGCAACTTCGGAATCGCGGTGTGCGCTTCTCGCTTCTCTATCCAGCTCGCCTGCGAGTGGAGACTAACGGACAGACACGTTTCCTGACGACACCGGAGGCGGCTGCCTCCCTACTGGAAACGATATCTTCCCCAGTCGTGTCTCCCTCATGAGGCCTGCACCGCACACATGGCTGGAGAACCAATGGTTCCTCGACGAAGTGAGCCTCGGGCTCAGTATGAGGCCTGGACTGTAGTGCTGGTAATAGCTTGATACTAGTAGCTACACTGTAGCATTTTCGGCACTACCTCAGATGTAACCTGTTTCAGTTAGTTACATTATTACACGGTTCACTTTGCTGTAATTGTTACTGTTACTGTGTTACACTGTTGCCATCTCTAAGCTACCCCGTAGGTGGTAAATTAGGAGTAGTACAGAGCCCCGGGGGTGCTGGTTGGGAGGGGGGAGTGGGGTGGGGGCAGACTTGCGATGTGAAGTAACTTCGCGAATAGAATCTATTCTTTCTTATTTTTATTATTATTGATTTATTCTTACCAGTGTATGTCCTCCATCCAGGGGTCGGTGCTCCTCCCCCCCCTCTCCTCTCCCGCTAAGCGGGAATAGCACTGGCCCTCGCACGCTAGGTGCTGCCCCGGTCCCTTGGCAAGTTTAAATTTTCTTATATCTGGGAGCCGGCTGAAGCGGCATTTAAAATTGTGCAGTGGGGTAACTTCGCTGGTAGGCTCCATTTCCCTATTATTTTGGGCCCCCCTTGAATGATTGAAGGCCCCCCCTTCCCCTCTCTTCTCCTCTGCTGAGTGGGCCTAGTAGGGGCCCTCGCCCGTTAGGCGCTGGCCCGGCCCCTATGTAAATTTAAGCTGCACCGTCGTTGGGAGCCTGATGTGGCGATGCTCCGGGACCAGCTTGTAGTGCATCCCTATCTTAATAGTTTAGCGGGGGCCTGCCTCGTGCAGGCAGACTGGCGGAGCCAGAGCCGGTTAAAAACTTGAACGTGCAGGCTCTGGCCGGAAACCTATCTCCTTGTGCCCAGTAGACGACGTTGGGTAGCTCCCCTGATGGGATACTTGGGCCGGGCCGTGTATCCGGGGTCCAGAGGGCTACAAAGCAAATTGCGGCTGCTGGGGGGCCCCCGGAGCTGAGCGACGAATGGGGGCCCTCTCCTGGGGGGGAGAGAGGATTCTCCTTGACACTTACTGGGAGGGGGGCCTAATTGGGGGTATTGGATGACCCAGGGGGGCGCCTAGATGGCTGGGTCAGAACTTTGGTTAACTCCAAGGGCTGTGTGGAGTCGCTCGGGTGGGGGTGAGGGTGGGGTGCTTAGGGAGTCGCCTGGGCCTCACCTGTTCGGGCCAGTGAAGTAGATCCTTACTAGGACTGCTTTAGGCTCACTGTAGGGAACGGGGATGTTTGGGGCAGTCCCGACTGCCATAGGGAAGTCGGCCATCCATGGGTGGACTGGTAAGTGGGATAGTGGGAGGGTTGGGGGGAGGGAGTTGGGCGGGGGGAGGGGGGAGGCGTAGAGAAGGGATAGTACACACCTTATTGTCTCCAGATATGCTGTATTGTATGGCTCTGATAACCACTGGAGGGGAGCTCCAGGCTGGGGGAGCTCCCTTAACGGGCATAGGTTTTTTGCTTTGGAGGATTTTTGACACTGCCCCATGCCTCTGAAAGTAGTCACGTGGAATGTCTGTGGCTTAGGGACCCCAATCAAGCGATATAAAATCTTGCAGGCCTTATCCAGACAACACTGCGATGTGGCCCTGCTCCAGGAAACACATCAGTCTACGGCAGAACATGCCAAACTCTGTCGGGGTTGGGTGGGTCAGGTTTGGGGGTCCCCGGCGCGAGGGAAAAAGGGCGGGGTAGCCATTCTGATTCACAAGAGGGTGCGATTCGCCATGGAAACAATGGTGGCGTCGGAAGATGGGCGGTTTCTTCTCTTAGCTGGGAACCTGGAAGGGCGATCGGTGATTATTGGCAATGTATATGGCCCAAATGGTATCGACTCTGGCTTCTATAATGCTCTTGCCTCCAAAATCGAACAGCTCCCAGAATATCCGCTAATCTTGGGGGGAGATTTCAACGGGGTTCTGGACGTTGACCTTGATACCTCTCGGGGTGAGACGGCGAGAGAGCGGATTCTACTGGCTCGGGTGCTACAGCGCCTCCGCGATAGGCTAGGATTAGTTGACCCATGGCGTTTGCTTCACCCTGCTGAAAGAGATTTTACCCACCAATCTCGGGCCCACGGTTCTAGTGCCCGAATTGATTATTTTTTAGTGTCCGGGGCCCTGTTTACTCATGTAGGGGAGGTGCAGATCGGCCCTCTGGAAATTTCCGACCACGCGTTGGTTGGGATGGAGTTACACTGGGGGTTAGTGCAGAATCGGTCGAGACTCTGGAGACTTCCCTTGGGGTTGTGCCAGGACGTTGAGTTTCAGCATTTTTTGCAACAGCGCTGGCGGGAGTTTGTGGCTGACCATCAATGCCATAAGGATGACCCCGAGTTGGTGTGGGAAACCGCAAAAGTGGTGCTGAGGGGTGACATCATCGGGTTTGCTGCCCGGAAGCGTCGGCTGATAGCGGAGCGGGTGATTGGCTTGGAGCGACTGGTTACCCGTCTGCGACGGACGTGTGCCCATCACCCGACTACAGCAAACAAGAAGATGCTTTGGGAAGCCCAGGTAGACCTCAATGAATTGCTCCATCAAAGGGCTAAGAAATCTGTCCTTTATTATAAATACCGTCTACACTGCTTTGGAAATAAACCAGGGAAGCTGCTGGCGCGCTGTTTGCGGGGGCAGCGGGGATCCCCCTTAGTGACTGCCCTTCGAGATGAACAGGGACGCTTATTGAAAGACTCTGTTGAGATAGCCCGGGCCTTCCGGGGCTTTTTTCACAAATTGTATAAGGCGCAGCCCCCATCCTTGGTGGAGCTCCATGAATACCTGAATTCGCTGCGCCTACCACGGCTAACGGACGAGCAGAGAGAGGCTCTAGAATTGCCCATCACCGCACAAGAGATATCTTCCGCAATCTCCACTGCTAGTTGCCATAAATCCCCGGGGCCGGACGGCCTGGGAGCCGAGTTTTATAAACTCCTGGCTGAACCGGCGAGCCCTCTGCTTGCGGAGGTTTTCAATGGGAGAGCGGAAAGAGGGGCTTACCGCTGGGGGCATAACCATGCCCATCTCACGTTGATCCCCAAGCCGGGTAAAGACCCCTTATTGGTGGGGTCATACCGCCCCATCTCCCTGCTTAACTTTGACATTAAATTGAACGCGAAAGTGTTGGCGACGCGACTAGCCGAGGTTATAGGTCAGCTGGTGCACGACTCCCAGGTGGGGTTTGTTAAGGGGAGGCATGCGGTTCGTAACCTACGTAAGATTCTGGCGTCCTTAGAGTGGGTGCATGCCCAACAATTGCCTTCCCTGCTTATAAGCTTTGACGCCGAGAAGGCTTTTGACAGAGTGGATTGGCACTTTCTTCGTCAACTTCTTCCGCGGTATGGACTCGGCGATAAATTTTGCGGGATGATCGGGAGCTTGTATGTGCAACCCACGGCGGGGGTGCTTTGCAATGGTATCCTCTCCGAGGAATTTCCTCTGGAGCGGGGCACGAGACAGGGGTGCCCTCTTTCCCCTTTATTATTTGTGTTGTCATTGGACCCGTTGATTCGGACTATAGAGACTTCTAAAGAGATACACGGGATTCGAATAGGCTCCCAGGAATTCAGGCTCTCGGCCTTCGCTGACGATATTTTGGTCCATTTACTCTCTCCCGAACGCTCGCTGCCGAAATTATTGGAGGCATTTGAGCGATATGGCGCCTTCGCCGGATTGCGCATTAACCGCGACAAGTCCGAGGCGTTGGACGTATCCACCCGGTTGGCCGGGAGCTGGGCAGGGACCTTTCCCCTTAGGTGGGCGGGAGACGAATTCACCTACTTAGGTATAGTGTTACCTCGTAACCCACATCAGTTGTATTCGCGCAACCTAGCAAGATCCCTACAACGGCTTCAGCAACAGCTAAAAACCTGGGAATTGCTCCCGCTATCCCTTTCTGGGAGGATTGCAGCGATTCAAATGGTGATCTTACCAAGGCTATTGTATTGGTTTCAAACACTGCCCGTCTGGTTGTTAAGACGTGACATCCGGCGCTTCGAGACCACCATTAGACGGTTTCTCTGGAAGGGAGGGAAGGCACACATCGCCTGGACACGGATGGTGGGGTCTTGGCGTGAGGGGGGGATGGGCCTTCCGGATCTTAAGTGTTACGCAGTGGCATGCCAGGCGCGCCACCTTGGGGACTGGTTGGGAGGAACATAAGAACATAAGAACATAAGAAATGCCATACTGGGTCAGACCGAGGTCCATCAAGCCCAGTATCCTGTTTCCAACAGTGGCCAATCTAGGTCATACGTACCTAGCAGTTTCCCCAAAAGACACAGGTTCTGCAGTGCTTGTACTAGGCCAAGCATTGATATCCTGGGTCCCTTTTTAATAGTGGTTTATGGACCTTTCCTCCAGGAACTTGTCCAAACCTTTTTTAAACCCAGCTATACTAACAGCCCTTACTACATCCTCCGGTAACAGATTCCAGAGTTTGATTACACGTTGAGAGAAGAAATATTTTCTCCTATTTGTCTTAAATAGTTTACCCTGTAGCTTCATTACATGCCCCCTAGTCCTTCTATATTCTGATAGCGTAAACAATTTATCCACGTTTATCCGTTCCACTCCATTCATTAATTTATACACCTCTATCATATCTCCCCTCAGCCGCCTCTTTTCTAGGTTAAAGAGCCCTAACCTTTTTAGCCTCTCTTCATAGGAGTAGCCTTCCATCCCCTTCACCAATTTGGTGGCTCTTCTCTGTACTTTTTCTAATAACTCTATGTCCTTTTTAAGATACGGTGACCAGAATTGCACACAATATTCAAGGTGCGGTCGTACCATGGAGCGATACAGAGGCATTATAATATCCTTTGTTTTATTCTCCATCCCTTTCCTTAGGATACCTAGCATTCTATTTGCTTTCTTGGCCGCCGCTGCACACTGGGCGGAGGGTTTTAACATGTTATCCACGATGACTCCTAAATCTTTTTCCTGGGTGGTGGTTTCTAATGTGGAGCCTTGCATCTTGTAACTATAGTGTGGGTTGTTCTTTCCTAGGTGCATAACTTTGCACTTGTCCACATTAAATTTCATCTGCCATTTGGATGCCCAGTCTTCCAATTTATCCAGATCCTCCTGCAGTTTTCCACAATCCTCTTGGGTTTTAACAACTTTAAACAGTTTTGTGTCATCTGCAAATTTGATTACCTCACTAGTTATTCCCTTTTCCAGGTCATTTATGAATATGTCAAAAAGTAGCGGACCCAGTACAGATCCCTGGGGTACTCCACTATTCACCTTTTTCCATTGGGAATATTGGCCATTTAGCCCTACCCTCTGCTTTCTATCTTTTAACCAGTTCCCGATCCACAATAGTACACTGCCTCCTATCCCATGACTTTTAGCTTCGCCAAAAGTCTCTGATGGGGGACCTTGTCAAAAGCTTTCTGAAAGTCCAGATACACTATATCAACCGACTCACCTTTGTCTACCTGTTTATGCACACCTTCAAAAAAACAGATCAGATTAGTAAGACAAGATCTGCCTTGTCTAAAGCCATGTTGGCTGTCTCCCATTAGGCCATGACTATCTACATGCTGTGTAATTTTGTTCTTTATGATGGCTTCTACCATTTTCCCTGGTACTGACGTCAGGCTCACCGGTCTGTAATTTCCCGGGTCACCCCTGGAACCCTTTTTAAAAATTGGTGTTACGTTGGCGACCCTCCAATCTTCAGGTATTACAGATGATTTTAATGAAAGTTCACAGATTACCAATAACAGGTCTGCAATCTCATATTTCAGTTCTTTCAACACTCTGGGATGTATACCATCCGGTCCAGGTGATTTGCTACTATTCAGTTTATCAAATAGTTGTAATATATCTTCCCGGTGTAGCGATATTTCTCTCAATTCCTCTGCAGTATCACCTTTAAATACCACTTCAGTCTTGGGTAACACCCCTACATCTTCCTCAGTAAAGACCGAAGCAAAGAATTCATTCAGTCTCTCTGCTATAGCCTTGTCTCCTCTTACTGCCCCTTTTACCCCTCTATCATCTAATGGTCCAATTGACTCTCTCACAGGCCTTTTGCTACGAATGTACTTGAAAAAGTCTTTATTTCGTGTTTTTGCTTCCGTAGCAAGTTTCTTCTCAAATTCCCGCTTTGCCTGCCTTATCAATGCTTTGCATTTAACTTGCCAGTGCTTGTGCTGTTTCCAGTTTTCATCATTTGGCTCTTTTTTCCATTTTCTGAAGGTTGCTCTTTTGGCAGCAACAGCCTCTCTGACCTCACCTTTAAACCATGCTGGCAGTTTTTTGGACTTTCTTCCACTTTTCTTAATGCGTGGAATACAGCTGGTCTGGGCTTCGAGGATAGTATTTTTAAATAACACCCAAGCTTGCTGTAAGTCTTTAACCTTTGGAACCGCTCCTTTTAGTTTTTTCCGAACTATATTCCTCATTCTATCATAGTCACCCTTTTGAAAGTTAAAAGGTAGTACTGTGGATTCCTTTACTATCTGTCCTCCACTGATTAAATCAAACATGATCATACTATGATCACTATTGCCAAGTGGTCCCAACACCCTTATTTCTTGCACCAGATCTGGCGTTCCACTAAGGACTAGGTCCAGTATGGCTTCCCCTCTGGTCGGTTCATGAACCAGCTGCTCCAAGAAGCAGTCATTTATTTCATCTAGAAACTTTATCTCGTTAGCTTGTCCTGCTGTGACACTGTCCCAGTCGATACCGGGGTAATTGAAATCACCCATTATTACTACTCTGTTGTGGCTTTTGTTAGCTTCCTTGATTTCTTTGAGCATTTCATCATCCATTTGTTCATTCTGGCCAGGTGGTCGATAGTATACTCCCACTGCCATCACCTTCCCCTTCATAAATGGAATTTCAATCCATAGAGATTCTACAGCATATTTTGTTCCCTGCAAAACTTTAATCCTTTCTGACTCAATGCCCTCTCTAACATAGAGCGCAACCCCTCCACCAATTTGTTCAGCTCTATCATTACGATATAGTTTGTATCCAGGTATCACAGTGTCCCACTGGTTATCCTCCTTCCACCATGTCTCTGAGAGTGCAATCATATCTAACCTCTCATTTAATGCTATATATTCTAATTCTCCCATCTTATTGTTTAGACTTCTAGCATTGGCATACAAGCATTTTAGAGACTGCATTTTATTAATATTAATCTGGCTATTGGTAGGCATGGGTAATTGGGAATCTTTATGCTCTGTCTGCTCCTTACTCAAGGGCATTTGGGCTACTATACTCCCTTTTGGAACCTCACTGCTTTTGGTAGTATCCTTCAAGGATACCTTTGTCCGAACCGTGCGCTCCTGGGTGACTGTCGGCTTTCCCCTATTTTCTAGTTTAAAAGCTTCTCTATCTCTTTTTTAAAGGTTAATGCCAGCAGTCTGGTCCCATCCTGATTAAGGTGAAGCCCATCCCTTCGGAAGAGCCCCCCCTTTCCCCAGAATGTTCCCCAGTTCCTAACAAATCCAAAACCCTCATCCTTGCACCATTGTCTCATCCACGCATTGAGACTCCGGAGCTCTGCCTGTCTTTTGGGTCCTGCACGTGGAACAGGAAGCATTTCGGAGAACGCTATCCTGGAAGTTCTGGATTTCAACTTCCTACCTAAAAGCTTAAATTTAGCCTCCAGAACTTCCCTACCACATTTTCCTATGTCATTGGTACCAACATGTACCAAGACAGCAGACTCCCCCCCAGCACTATCTATGATCCTATCTAGGCGGTGCGTGAGATCTGCTACCTTCGCACCAGGCAGGCATGTTACCAGGCGATCCTCACGTCCACCAGCCACCCAGCTATCTACATTCCTAATGATTGAATCACCAACTATAACAGCTGTCCTGACCCTCCCCTCATGGGGACATGGCCCTGGAGAAACGTCCTCGGTGCGAGAGGGTTTTACATCACCTGGAGGACAGGTCCTAGTTACAGGATCACTTCCTGCCACACCAGGGTGATGCTCTCCTGTCACGTGACCTCTCTCCTCCATGGCAACAGGGATGCTGCCAGACTGGAGGTGGGACTTCAGGACTATATCCCTGTAGGTCTCGTCCATGTACTTCTCTGTCTTTCTTATGTCTTCCAGGTCTGCTACTCTAGCCTCTAGAGAATGGACTCGTTCCCTGAGAGCAAAGAGCTCCCTGCACTTAGTGCATATGTAGGACCTCTCACCAACTGGGAGATAATCATACATGTGACACTCGATGCAAAAGACTGGAGAACCCCCATCTCGTTGCTGGACCTCTGACTGCATCTTAGTTTAAAGCTTGTGTTTAGGTCTTTTAAATCGGTATATAATAAGGATTGGTGTAGATGCTTATACTAATAAAAGTGTATCTAATACCCCTAATACACCCTGTGTACCTGAAGCTAATTAATCACAGGTCCTCTGTGTATGACTGATTTGGATTAAGAGCTGCACCTGAGAGCAGCCCCTTTCCTCTAAGATGTCCAAGTACCTATAAAACTACAATTTCCCCAGGGGTGGGTGGGTGCTGGGGAGGGAGGGGGGGAGATAAGTCCTATTAAAGAGGGCAGTTACAAGGTACCCTGTCCTGAACCCTCAGCAGGGGGATGGGGGTACCACACAAGGCCCAGTTAATTGAGAGAGGCAAGGTAAGTACAGCTGAGAAGGCTGAAACTTGCACACCACTAAGACAAACACTAAATAATTAAACAAACAACAGTTAGACAAACAGTAAATAATTAAATAAACAGCTAGAACTCACAGTAAGATGTCCCAGGAGGCAAAAATCCACTCACTAGCAGAGCTCTGTAAAAGTTCAGCCTTTCTCTGATCAGAGAAAAGCAAACTAAAACAGCCTATGCACACGTGGAGAAAACAGGAACAAGGTTACAGGATACCTCAGGGGGAGGGGGTCAGGGGGAGGAGTCACTCAGGCAGGCAAGGACAGGAAAAAGCTTAACAACAGCAGGCTCTGGGGAGAGAGATTAATTCAAAATGGCTACCACACACACAGGGGGAGGAGTCACTCAGGCAGGCAAGGACAGGAAAAGCTTAACAACAGCAGGCTCTGGGGAGAGAGATTAATTCAAAATGGCTACCACACAAGGCCCAGTTAATTGAGAGAGGCAAGGTAAGTACAGCTGAGAAGGCTGAAACTTGCACACCATTAAGACAAACACTAAATAATTAAACAAACAACAGTTAGACAAACAGTAAATAATTAAATAAACAGCTAGAACTCACAGTAAGATGTCCCAGGAGGCAAAAATCCACTCACTAGCAGAGCTCTGTAAAAGTTCAGCCTTTCTCTGATCAGAGAAAAGCAAACTAAAACAGCCTATGCACACGTGGAGAAAACAGGAACAAGGTTACAGGATACCTCAGGGGGAGGGGGTCAGGGGGAGGAGTCACTCAGGCAGGCAAGGACAGGAAAAAGCTTAACAACAGCAGGCTCTGGGGAGAGAGATTAATTCAAAATGGCTACCACACAAGGCCCAGTTAATTGAGAGAGGCAAGGTAAGTACAGCTGAGAAGGCTGAAACTTGCACACCACTAAGACAAACACTAAATAATTAAACAAACAACAGTTAGACAAACAGTAAATAATTAAATAAACAGCTAGAAGGTTTATACCCCTCGAGCCCTTGAAGAGTGTTTTGTGGCGCCCTGGGCATTACTGGGGGTTTTGCATGGGACACAACATACCCTTCCTCGTCATGTAGTGCGTAGTGAGTTGATTGGCTCCGCTCGGCGTACCTGGAAGTATCTTAATCTTTGCTGGCGTAGCTCCTGGAGGGTCTCCAGCTGGCTCCCCTTACAGGGGATTGCAACATTCGCCCCCGGCTCGGAGACGAAGGTGTTTCGGGGATGGGCCGCCCGAGGCATTCAGAATCTCGGACATGTAGTTGAGCCCTCTGGACACTGCAAATCTTTCTCGACCCTGAGTAGAGAGTATGACCTATCCCCTCGGCACTGCTTTGCCTACCTGCAGCTTGCACACTACGTGGCATCCCTTCCTCGCGAGGAGATACAGGTGGAGCACTCGGCGAGGATCCTGGAGTTTTTTGGCTTGGGAGAGGAGAACCCCCTAACGATCTCGGCTTATAAGAAGCGTTGGGCTAGGTTTTGCTCGGCCCCTGATTATCGGGGCGTCGAGGCAGCCTGGGGAAGGGAATTGGGAGAAGAAGTGCCCCCAGGGGCAGTCCTTCAGGCCCTAAAAGGCATCAGCAAGCTGTCTCTAGAGGCCCGCTGGAGGGAAACACAATTTAAATGTGTCACTCGGGCGCATTTTTCTCCGTGGCGGGCGTTCCGCAGCTGCATAACGTTAGACGGGTCTTGCCCGAAATGCTCCGAGCCTATGGCAACTCTTTTCCATATGTGGTGGGGGTGTAGATTTGTGCGCTCTTACTGGGTTAGGATTAGTGCTTTTCTAAACCGATTATTGCAGCGGCGCGTGCGATGGACTGGGGCCCTTGTAGTACTGGACCGACTGGACCCACCCTGCCCAGTGACGGAGGGGGAACGGGTGTTGGTGCGTAAGGCCTGCTTGGTTGGGAAGGGACCCATTCTGCGCCTCTGGAGGGAGAATAGTCCACCTTCCTTTGGTGAGTGGCGCAATTGTTTTCACCAACTATTGCTCACCGAGAGATGGAGGGCACGGGGCAGTGTCAAACGCTGGGCAGCTTTTATGCGTGTTTGGGAGCCTTACATACAGCAGCTTACTACCAGGTGTCGCAATGAGATTTTACATGTTGGTAACTGAGGAGTCATGTGTTTGGAGATCATGGGGAACTGTATGAAATGCAGCGGGGGATGCCTGGAGGCAGTTGGGTGGTGTGCTCTGGGTGGGGGGTGGTGGGGAGGTGGGTCGTGGGTGGGAGGGGAACGGGGGATTATGGGGGAAAAGCATTCCATCTGTTATCTCTGTTTTGTCTATCCTCTGTGAGGGGATGAGAGTACACCCCTCTGAGGATTGTTGTACATTGTACGTTAATTGTGATGATGGTTAATAAATAAAGTATATAAAAAAAAAAAAAAAAAAGGGGGACTGTTGTAGTGGTTGATATGGAAGGGCAGACTAGACAGGCCATATGGTCTTTTTCTGTCGTCATGTTTCTATGTTTCTAAACCACAGTTGCCGGGGCCAGCAAGGGGCAATGAGGATCATTGTTCCCTGGTCAGCCTGAAGTTTGAAACGTGTTTTTGCAATGAGGGGTAGAGGGGGAAAAGCATAAAGCAGACCTTGTCCCCAGTGCAGGAGTAAGGCGTCCGAGCTCTCTCTGTGAGGAGACTGAATCCTCAAGCAAAACCGATGCAGTTGGGTGTTCCAGGGAGAAGCAAAGAGATCGAGTAGCGGCATCCCCCATAGCTGTAACAAGTGGCGTGCCACTTGAGGCATCCACTCATGTGGGTGGAGAAATCGACTTAGCCTGTCAGCTAACTGATTCTCCTCTCCTGGAAGGTACACTGCATGATCTCTAAAGGAAAAAAGGGGACTGTTGTAGTGGTTGATATGGAAGGACAGACTAGTTAGGCCATGTGGTCTTTTTCTGTCGTTATTCTATGTTTCTATATGGGACTTCCTAGCTCCAGGCTGCTGAGGACCAAACCAGGACAGCATCACGGCGACCGATCAGGTAGCTGTGAGTTGCAGAAGATGAGTCCCCATTGAGAAACTCTGCAAGACCTTAGCGTCCAATGGCACCATCACTCCAGTAGCCCAAACACAGAAGGGTCGGAGGGCAGAAATTGCCTACACCCTCAGAATATTACGAAGGACTTCTTGGCCAAAGGCACTGTCCCTGTGGGACTCGCTCTCCAGGCAGTAGTTAGCTGCAAACGTGTGAACCGAAGACCAAGTGGTGGCCTTGCAGATCTCCGTCACCGGCACTGAGCGGCGGCTGGCCACCAACGTGGCCATCGCATTCATGCAATGCACTATGATCCGGTGCTTGAGGGAGAGGCCAGCACACTCAGAGGCAGGGGCAATAAAGTTCGCCACCCAAGTGGACAGAGTTTGCTTAGTTATGGGGAGCCCAAGTCTGCTGGGGTCATAAGACATGAAAAGCTGAGGAGCTTTACAAAGGGCCCGAGTCTGCTGTAAGCAGAAGGACAGGGCCCATTTGCAATCCACCATATGGAGCACTAGTTCCTCCCTGCCAGCGTGAGGCTGTGGGAAGATGGTGGAGAGGACCACCTTTTCGTTGAGGTGGAAAGGAGATACCACCTTTGGGAGGAATTTGGAGTGTGTGCGGAGCACTACCCTGTTCTAATAGAACCTTATATATGGTGGATCTGCCACCAGGGCTTGGAGTTCGCTCACTCTTCGAGTAGATGTGAGGGCCACCAGAAAAGTCACTTTCCAAGACAGGTACCGCAGAAGGCAAGTGGCTCGAATGGCGGATTGGTGAGCTGGGAGAGTACCACAATGAGGTCCCACTCCACCATTGGAGGGCAGAAAGGGGACTTGGATAACAGGAGGCCCCGGAGGAACCTAGAGACCAGAGGCTGGCTTGAGAGGAGTTTTCCATTGATAGGGTGGTGGTGAGCGGCTAAGGAGCTCAGATGCACCCTCATTGAGTTAGATTTCAGCCCGGTGTGTGACAGGTGCAGTAGATACTGAAGTACTAGTTGCACATGGCAAGGGGAAGTATTCTCCTCCTTTTCCGCACACCAGGTGGAGACCTTCTCCACTTAAAGACATAAGCCCATCTGGTGGAAGATATTTAAGGAGACCAGTAGGATCAGGGGCCAACGCTACCCTTTCAACAGCCACGCTGTTAGTGTTAGCAACGCCAGGTTGGGATGCAGGAGGGAACCCTCTTCCTGGGACAGGAGGTCCAGGGCCCAACCCAGTGGGACTGTGAGTGCCACAGACAGGGAAAGCAACAGAGGGAACCAAGGTTGCCTGAGTCACCTGGGGGCAATCAGTATAACTGACGCCTTCTCGCCCTGGTCCTTGAAGAGGTTCCTGGCAAACGGTGGGGGAGGGGGCGGGGGGGGGGGCGGTGGGAATGCAGAGAATAGGCCCTTGGACCACAAGATCAGGAAGGCATCTGCTGCCACTTTCCCTGGGTGTGGCTGAAACGAGCAGAAGCGAGGCAGCTGCGCGTTGTCCAGGGAGGCGAAAAAGTCCATCACGGGCCTACCCCAGAGATAGAAGAGCTGTTTTGTTACTCTGGGGTTTAAGCGCCACTCGTGTGGACGAAGGACTCTGCTCAGCCTGTCCAATAGGCAGTTGTCCTGGTCCGGGAAGTATACCGCTCGCAGAAGCATGCTGTTGTATGCTGCGAAGAAGAGCAGGGCCACCTCTCCTGGCAGAGGGAGTACTAGCCCATGCGCCCCCCTGCTTGTTGATACAAAACATGGCAACCTGGTTATCCATCTGGATCAGCACAGGTCGGTGTCGCAGGCGGAGTCAAAATGCTCATAGGGCCAAGAAGATTGCCCTGAGCTCTAGGAGATTGATCTGTAAGAGTTACTTCTCCTGAGACCAGCTGCCTTGTGTGCAGCAGTTCCCACAATGCGCCCCCCCCCCAACCCAGGAGGGAGGCGTCTGTGGTCAGGGTCCTCTGCGGTGCGGATGCCTGGAAGGGCATTCCCACCTAGAGGTGGCACACATTTTGCCACCAGTTGAGGGACTCTGCCAGTTGGCAGGTAACTCTGACCCTGTCCCGTAGCCTGCCTGTGGGTCGAGTCCACTACAAGTGGAGGCACCATTGGGCTGTCCGCATGTATAAGCGGGCTAAGGACGTGATGTGGACCGTCGAGGCCATATGGCCCAGCAGGCGGAGGAGAAGGCAAGCCAAAATGACCGGTGGCATTGTACTTCTCTTGCCAGTTGTTTGAGGTGTTCTGCCCATTTTCTTGGGAGGACAGCCTTGACCTGTCATGTGTCCAACTGAGCACCTATGAACTCCAGACTTTGGGCTGGAGAGAGATAGGATTTGGGGTAGTTGATGACGAATCCAAGATGCTACAGAAGGAGGGTTGCCTGCTCTGTGGCCTGACTGACCTCTGAGGCCGTATCACCTCTGATTAGCCAGTCATCTAGGTAGGAAAAGCCCCTTGTAGGCAGGGGTAGGCAGCTACCATCACCAGGCAGGCATTTGGTAAAGACCATTGGCAAGGAGGCCAGGCCGAAGGGTAAAACCCTGTACTGGTAGTGCCTTCCTCCCACCACAAACCGTAGGTACTGCCTGAGGGAGGGATGAATCAGCATGTGAGTATACGCATTCTTTAGGTCCAAGGAGCACAGCCAATCTCCCTGGTGGAGATAAGGCAGCAGTGTTTCAAGGGAGAGCATTTTGAACTTGTCCCTCACCAGAAAATTGTTTAAGTTTCTCAGGTCTAGTATGGGCCTGAGGCCCCCAGTTCTCTTTGGTACAAGGAAGTACCTGGAGTAGAAGCCTTTTCCTACAGATGTTTGGGTATAGTCTCTACTGCATTGTCCTTGAGCAGACCTGCGAGCTCTGAGAGCAGAAGGGTCTGTTGAAGGAGAGATCGCACCGGCTCTTTATCTTTATTGATACACTTGATATACTGCCCATGTCAAGACATTAGGGTGGTTTACAATAAAAGCAAAATGCTGCAGAAAAGAGGAAAAGAACACCATTGTATAATAGGAAAGAGGTAGAGAAAAGAGTATAGGTCAAACAAAGAAAGTACAAAAGGAAAAATACTTAAGTGGTGCTAACAATCAGGAAGCTCAAATGTCTATTGGAATAGGTGGGTTTTGAGCAATGTCTTGAAATTCTGATATGATGGTTCTAAACGCAGAGAGGATGGTAAAGTGTTCCAGAGTGCAGGGCTGAGAAAGTAAAAAGCGGCACGACGGGTCTGTTCCAAATAGGCTTGTGAAGAAGGGAGGGCAAGACGATTCGCATGAATGGAACGAAGTTGCCGGCGTGGAGTATGCAGAGAGATGAGATTAGCAAGATACAGCAGAGTCGAAGTATGGATTGCTCTAAGAACTTGGGTGGTATCTGCTGTAGGTGGAGGAGGTATCCCTCCATTACCACATCCAGTACCCTCTGGTCTGAGGTGACCTTGGCCCACCTATGGGCGAAGAGCGCCAGGCGGCCCCCTGTGGGCTGGTGAAGGTCTCCTGGGGGAGGGGAGGCCCTGCCCTGGGAGTCAAAAGCTCCCCCCAGGTTGGGCTGGAGCTGGGGCCTGAGGCTTCTGAGCTTTGGGTTTCTGAGTTCCATGGCCTTGTTTCTTAGGGTGAGAACCATGTTCCTGGCCCGAGAAGGGCTGATAGTGGTGACTATTGGAAGTGCCCTTTTTTTCCCTCGGGAACAAGGGTCTTTTCCAGAAGGATTTCTTACGGGGAAAGGAAGCAGTCTTTGAGAGCCTCTGGCAGGTCACCACATAGGCCTCTATCTCGGCTGCCTTGTCAGCAATAGGTTTGCCGATAAGGTTCTCTCTGGTGCAGGGGACATCGAGCAGCTTGTCTTGGACCCATTGCTCGAGGTCTGAAGACTGTAGCCAGGCTTGGCATCGGGCATTGATGCCTGCCGCTGATACTTAAGCTGCTGACTCAAAGCCGTTATAGGCAGCCTGGGAGAGAACAGTCCTTGATCCAGAAGGTCAGAGCTTGGAACTGTTGGAGGAGTTCCCTGGCAGGTCCTGCTGAAAACCTGGACAACTCCTGGGTTAGGGCCTTCAGATACATGCCTATGTATAGTTCATAGGCCTGGATTCAACACCCCAGCATCGAGCCCTAGTAGCACTTGTGCCCAAGGACATCAAAGTCCCTAGCAACACTTCCATGGGGGACAGAAGAGTAGGTCTTCTGGCTCTTAGGTTTTTGCATGGTTGACTCGACAACCATAGAGTTATGTAGGAGTTGAGGCTTGTGAAACCCCAGCCCTTTCCTGATGCAGTACATGGTGTCGAGGCACTGACTGACCACTGGTACAGAAGCTAGGGTCTCCCACATTCAACAAAAGCCGCTCGAGGATCGGCTGCACCAGCACCATGAGAGCTTCCTTGGGTGGAGACTCGTATTGGAGATTTTCCAGTTCTTCGGTGCGTGGATCCTTCTCCGCCTTGGTTTGCACTGAGGGGGCTCTGGCCATATCCTTGACAAAGTCGTGGAAGGCCACATCCTCTGGAGGAGAATGGTGCTGGAGAATACGGGTCCGAGGGAATGTCTTGGTGCCATCTGGTTTCCGGGGATGCCCCACTCGGAGTCGAAAGGTGACGATAAATCCGAGGCCCTGCAACTCCTTGCCTTGAGGCCAGCGCCGAGGGGCTGGGGGCCTCCTGAGGACCAGGGGTCCGAGTCACGGAACATGGCCCAGGTAGATCAGTTGCCCGAGGAACGGGACCAGGACCTCGACTGGCACCAAGGGCTTACCTGAAGCTGGTGGTGCTTGGAGCTCGGCTCAATGAACAGGGACTGCCCTGCAGTTGGGGTTTCAGTCGTCGGGACACATGATGCGGATGAAACAGCCATCACTGCCTGCTGCAGGGTTAGGATAGCAGTGATGTTCTATTCCAGGGTTGTCATTCTGGTTTTCAAGCCAGAAGGCTCCGCAGCTTTCAGCACGGGCACAGAGGATCTCGGGCCTTGTGTCAGCACTCTTGCGAGAGTGTCCTCAACGAGGATTACGGCCAAGAGGAGTCTCGCATGGTCTCTGTTGGCTGAGGAATCCTTTTTGAGGACCTTAGTAGGGCGCTTCTCGGAGCCACACGAGTCCCTCCGAATGGTTTTACCGGGTTTCTCTGGTGAAACCTCGAAGGGCTTAAAGGATTTTTTCTTCTTTCTCTCAGGGTCTGGGGTCTTCTCTGAGGAGCCGCTGCCGCGGTACTTCAAGGACGCTCAGGCCTCACAGGAAGTGCTGGGGCTTGGAGCACGGCATCGGGGAGGCCGGTGCCAAGCCGGACCTTGGGAACATTTTGTCCTGCAACTCCAACCTCTTTTTAGAAATACAGTATAGAAAAATGACAGAAAAAGACCACATGGCCTCTCTAGTCTGTCCTTCCATATCAACAACAACAGTCCCCTTTTTTCCTTTAGAGATCCTCTGTGTTGGTCCCATGCTTTTTTGAATTCAGATACTGTCCTCATCTGTACCACCTCCACTGGGAGACTATTCCATGGAGCCACCACTCTTTCCATAAAGAAATATTTCCGCATATCACTCCTGAATCTATCCCCTTTCACTCTCATCCCATGTCCCCTTGTAGCAGTATTTGCTTTCAATCGAAAGAGGCTCTCCCCCTGAACATTTATGCCACAAAGGTATTTAAATGTCTCAATCATATCACCTCTATCCCACCTTTCCTCTAATGTGTACATATTAAGATCCTTAAGTCTGTCCACAAACGCTTTATAATCAAGACCACTAACCATTTTAGTAGGCACCCTCTGTACTGACTCCATCCTGTTTATATCCTTTTCAAGGTGCGGTCTCCAAAATTGCACACAATACTCCAAATGAGGCCGCACCAAGGACTTATACAGAGGCACTATCACCTCCTTTTTTCTGCTAGCCATTCCTCTCCGTATGCACCCAAGCATCCTTCTAGCTTTTGCTGTCACCTTTTCTACCTGTTTAGCCACTTTAAGAACATCAGACACAACCACGCCTAGGTCCCGCTCTTCTTTAGTGGACAAAAGTACTTCACCCCCTATACTATATTGCTCCCTTGGATTGCTGCAGCCCAAATGCATAACCTTACATTTTTTAACATTAAATCCCAGCTGCCAAATTCTAGACCATTCTTCAAGCTTAGCTAAGCTAGATCCCTCCTCATGTTATCTACACCTTCCTGGGTGTCTATTCTATTGCAGATTTTGGTATCATCCGCAAAGAGGCAAACCTTACCTGACAGCCCTTCCGCTATATCACTAACAAAGATGTTAAAAAGAATTGGACCAAGGACAGATCCCTGAGGCACACCACTGGTAACTTCCTTCTCCTCAGAGTGAGCTCCATTTACCTGTACTCTTGTCACCTCCCACTCAACCAATTTCTAACCCAAGCAGTAACTTTAGGATCCATCCCTAGGGTGCTCAGTTTGTTTATAAGATGCCTGTGAGGAACGGTGTCAAAGGCTTTACTGAAATCTAAATACACCACATCTAGGGCTCTCCCTCGGTCCACCTCCCTGGTCACCCAGTCAAAGAAATCAATCAGATTTGTCTGACAAGACCTGCCTCTGGTGAATCCATGCTGCCTCGGATCCTGTAATCCGCCAGACTCCAGAAACCTCACTATTTTCTCTTTCAGCAGCGTTTCCAATAATTTACTCACCACCGAAGTTAAACTAACCGGCCTGTAGTTTTCAACCACATCCTTACTTCCGCTTTTGTTTAAAGGCACCACATGAGCCTGTCTCCAGTCCTTTGGCACCACTCCCGACTCCGATGAGGCATTGAAAAGGTCAGTCAGTGGAGCTGCTAGAATGTCCCCAAGTTCCCTCAGTATTCTAGGGTATATCCCATCCGGTCCCATCACTTTGTCTACTTTAGGTTTAGCTAGTTTCTCACAGTCTTCTGAAAATTGTTCAAGACGCTCCTCGCTTCTGTTCCTCTTTGTGGGTGTTTTCTGAGGTCCTGTTCCTGGTTCTTCATGTGTGAACACAGAACAGAAATATTTGTTAAGCAATTCCGCTTTATCCTTATCAGCTTCTACATATTCCTCCCCTGCACCCTTAAGTCTGACAATACCATTTTTGCCCTTCCTCTTCTCACTAACATATCTGAAAAATGTCTTATCCCCCCCATTTTATTGCATCGGCTATTTCCTCCTCTCTTTGAATCTTTGCTTTCCTGACTACTTTGCTAGCTTCTCTAAGTTTTTCCAAATATAGCTGCCTGTCTTCCTCTCTCTTTGATCTCTTGTATTTCATGAAGGCCTCACTCTTTTTCTTTTCTCCTTTTCAGCTACTTCTTTCGAAAGCCATAGCGGTCTCCTTTTCCTTTTACCTTTATTTACCATTTTAACAAAAAGGTTGGTTGCCCTTAAAGTATCCCCTTTCAGTTTTTCCCACTGTTTTTCTATATCCCCCAGCTGTTCTCATCCTGCTAATGACTCCGTGAGGTATTGGCCCATCTTGGCAAAGTTAGTTTTCCTAAAGTCTAAGACCCTGACTTTTGAATGGATTCTACCAGCCCTAGTCCTAATACTCAACCACACCATCTGGTGATCACTGGATGCAAAATGATCTCCCACTGTAACATCAGAAACACTTTCACCATTGGTAAGCACCAAGTCCAATATGGCCCCTTCACGTGTGGGGTCTATTACCAATTTCTATTGGTCTTAGGCATCATGACCTGGCACAGATCACAAGAGGTGCTGCCATGGTTCTGACCCAGGCAGTGTAAGCAGCAGTCATGGGTGTTGGTGACTGACATGGTTTGACTGCAGCGGTCATATTTTTTGAATCCACCGGGGAACATGGTGGGCGAAACCCAGGCGAAAAAGGCACGAACGCCGGCCAAGGCAAACCTCGATCAAAAAAGGGGGGAGAGAGCCGAGAACAGCACCAGCTCAAGGTGGGAAGAGTAACTGGTACGCAAACCGGGAAAAGCTAACCTTTAAAGATATAGCAAGGATTTTTTCTGGGAAAACGGGACAGACATCCATTGGGCTTTGTGGGAAAAAGGAGACTGAGTAAGATGGCACCATTGGGCAGAAAGGGGACCATGCATGTGCAGTAGCATGTTCCAAAGGCTTTCTTTGAAAGCAGGGGAAATGCTCTGCGCGGGCTCCGTTGGCGCCGTCACTCATATGTGAGGACTGACTTCCTGCTTGTTCCTGGAGAAATTGTTGTTCAAATTCTTTTAGTGCTGAAGCAATAAGGATTTAATCCTGAAGCAACCTCTTGGCGAAACAGTGAACAACAATGATTTTGTCTTTAGTGAATATGTCTGAAAGAACTGGTGAAGTTTTCTATGTATTCAGTGCACTCCATAATATAGAAGATACTTCATTTTTTTGGGAACGGTTTAATGTATTTTTTGTTTAAATGTGGTATTTTGATTTTCAGTTGATTTTTTAGACCTATGATTGACAAATATACAGCCTGTACCCTTGAACCTTTGCTGATAAAAGTTTACTCAGCTTGGTTGTGACATCCTGTAGGATGTATTATTGCTGAGGTCTTTTCCTTCTGTTTTTTTGGTCACTTATTAGTCTTTTATGTATTGCGTATAGTTGGGTGTTAAATTTTGATTAGAAGTTTATTGTTGATTTTGGTCCTTTTTGCATGTCCATTATATTTGATTGATTTGATTTGTCTTTTAGACATGATCAGATTCTTATATAAGTATAATAAATTTGGTTTAAAAATTTTCTATGGTTAAGGAAGCACCTAATCTCATGTTTCATCACCTGCGCAGTGCCAATGGCTAGAGCTTGCAGTGAAGGAACAATCTCCAGCCACTCTGCAGGGTATTTAGAGATGCTTGGCTGGTGGCAGAATGGGAGTGAAGCTGGAGCTAGGAGAAGGAGGCTGAGGGGTGACAAAGGGGTTGAGAGATTTTTGTCTTTTTCATACTGGGTCCGACCAAAGGTCCATTAAGCCCAGTATCCTGTTTCCAACAGTGGCCAATCAAGGTCACAAGTACCCTTTAGGTTCCCAAAAGGTAGGCAGATTCCATGCTGCTTATCCCAGGAGTAAGCAGTGGATTTTCCTAGTCCACGTTAATAATGGTTTATGGACTTTTCCTCCAGAAAACTTGTCAAAACCTCTTTTAGACTCAGCTACACTAACAACTTTTACTACACCCTCTAGCAACAAATTCCAGAGTTTGATTACGCGTTGAGTGAAAAAATATTTTCTCTGATTAGCTTCTTTTTGTGTCTCCTAGTCTTTCTACTTCGTGAATGAGTAAATAATCAAACTACATTTACCCATTCCACTCCACTCATTTTCTAGACCTCTATCATATTTCCCCCAGCTGTCTCTTTTTCAAGCTGAAGAGCCCTAATCTTTTAAGACTTTCCTCCTAGAGGGATAGGAAAAGGGGACCGAAAGCTGACATGAGGACAGAGAGGAGAAAAGGTGGAGGTGGGAGAAGGGACAGATACTAAGGGATGTGATAAGGGATCTAATACTGGGGATGTGAGAAGAGGGCTGGGGTATTATGCTGGAAGATAGCTGGGGTAGGGGAAAGAGGTTGATGCTGGTGAATTGAGAACAAACAGGATAGGTACCATAGAGGTCATGAGAAGCAAGGTCATATAAGCAGAAGGTATAGATGGAGAGGCAGAGAGATGGCTGTTTGGATAAAAGAGAATGGTAGGATAAATGAATCTTGGAGGATGAGACAGGTGGGCAGATGCTTAAGAATGGAAGTAGCAGATATGGTGAAGGGGCAATGGATGCTGGGGAAAGGGGGATAAAGAGGTAGAGGGCTATGGAAAGGCTGAGAGACAAAGACAGGGAATAAATTCTTTGAATGAGATGAGTGGGGTAGAAATGGGGGAGATAAAGGGGGAATGGGAACGTGGGTAAGGGGTAAGACAGAGAGAGCGACTGACTGTGGAGAGGGGATGAATGAATCGGAAGGAGTTGGGGTTGGTGAAGGAATGAAAGGCAGAGGAAAGTAGACGAGGGTGGGGACAGGTACTAAGAAATAAGCACAAATGGTGGAAATGAGGGAGTAGCCAAATGGGTGTAAATGAAAATGATGACAGATAAAGACCATATGGCCGATCCAGTCTGCCAATCCATAAGAGCTATTAAGTTCTACAGTCTGTTCCTTTTCCTGAGATATCCTTTGTATTTGTCCCATGTTTTCTTGAATTCAGATGCAGTTTTCATCTCCACCACCTCCACTTAGAGGCTGTTCCACACATCCACCACCTTTTCCGTAAAAATTTATTTCCTATGATCCCTTGTTCCAGATCTTCCTTTCAACTATAAAAGGGTGGCTTCTCATTTATTTATACTATTGAAGTATTTAAATATCTCTAACATATCTCCTCTCCACTCCCCTCAAAGTATACATATTGAGCTCTTTGGGCCCAATATTCCTACCTTTTGCCACAGAAGCTAACCAGGCAGTGTATGAATATTGCAGTTGCCCGATTAGCTACCGCACAGTGCAGCAGACCCGGATATGCAATGTTGGTGGCCAGAAATGATCCCGGCATTGAATATCTGGGTGAACTTCAATGGTGACGGCTAGGCACTGTACTTGTGCTAGCCGCTGAATATCGGGCCCTTTAAGTCTATCCCTATATGCTTTATAATGAAGACCACTGACCATTTTAGTAGCCACCCTCTGGACAGACTCAGTCCTGTTTATATCCTTTTGAAGATGCAGTCTCCAGCCTTGTAAACCATACTCCAAACGAGGTCTGACTATACACTTATATGAAGGCATTATCACCTCTTTATCCGGCTGGTCATTCCTCTCACTAAGCACTCAAGCATCTTTCTGGAATTTGCAGTTGCCTTTTCTACCTGTTTGGCCACTTTAAGATCATCCGATATAATCACCCCCCAGGTCCCATTCTTCTTTCATACACTGAAGTACTTCACCCCCTATATTGTTTCACTTCCGTGGTTTTTGCAGCCCAAATGCATGACCTTGAACTTTTTAGCATGAAATCTTAGCTGCCAAATTCTCTACCAATCTTCAAGCTTCACCTTCCAGGGTGCAGATTTTGCTATCATCTGCAAAGAGGAACTCCTTTCCTGACAGACCTTCCACAGTATTGCTTACAAAACCACCACCAAGGATCAATCCCCACAGTGCACTACTACTAATGCTCCCATCTTTATTTACTACTACCCTCCGTCGCCTCCCACTCAACCAGGTTCTAACCCCATCAGCAACTTTAAGGTACATCCCAAGGGCACGTAGGTGGAGGGGGATTTTAGAAAGGACGTCCAAGTGCAATCTGGGACACCTAAGCCAGAATGTCTGAAAAAAAAGCAGGCACTTCCAGGTGAAGACATGATTTCACAGATATGGATGTGTCCAATATAGATGTCCCCAGAATAGTATTTCAGAATCTGGACATCTAGAAATAGCCTAATGGTTAGAATAGTGGGCTAGGACCAGGGAAGCTGCTATCATCAAAAGTTTGCTGAGTACTGGGGATGATGGAGTGTTTTCTCCTCTACACTCGCTCTAGATGGTTTTCAGCCAAAATGAATATCTATATGCCCTTTTTCACACATTCAAAGCATAAATAGGGCTTCCAAAATTATCCTCTTTATTTGTAAGTTGCTGATGTTGAACAGTATCAAAAGCCTTGCTGAAATCTAAGTATGCCACATCTACCACTCTCCCCAGTCCAGTCCAGTTTTCTGGTCACCCAAAGAAATCAATTAGGAAAACTACCTTACGGGTCAAATACTTGAGAAAGGCTGTACGAATAAGCTCAAAATGGGCCCTTTCAGTGCCTTCAACAGAGAGACACTCCACTGAGGAACAACTAGACAGGAGATATCAGGATGCAGTGCCAAGGACATCCCTTGAATGCGTCCCCAATGGCACCCTAGGGCTACCACCAGAACCTTGAGCAAGTTCACAGTTAACTCCTAGTCAAAACTGGACTCCAAGAAGGACAAAAACAGCAATTAGTCTGCCTTCCTGTCCTCCAGGGACTGAGAGGAATACTACAGCTTTCAAAAACCCTTCACATTCTCACATAAGCTACTGAGTAAATGTCAACCAAGCATTAAGAAGGGTGTCCACTATTGCTCCAGAGTAGCCCTTCTTGGACAGCCTATGCTAGGCCATATGTGAGAAGGGAACAGGATCCACCTATCATCAGAAGCCTTTGCTGCAGGAGGTTCCTCTCTTGAGGCAACCAGAGAAGGAACCCCACATCCACCGGGCCATGAGATCCACACACCATGACCTGCGTAGCCAATCTAGGGCCCCCATAACTACCTGCCAGTTTCTCAAAAAGACCCACAGACTCCATAATGCTTGTATTGGGGCAGACAGTGGATTTCCTGGGTCCTCTTTAATAATGTTTTATGGACCTTTCCTCCAGAAACTTGTCCAAATCTTTTTTAAACCCAGCTACATTAAGAGCTTTTACTGCATCCTCCAATAACGAATTCCAGAATTTGATTATGCGTTGACTGAAAAAATATTTGCTCTTATTAGTCTTAAACAAGTTACACTGCAGCTTCATTGCATGCCCCCTAGTCTTTCTATATTTTGATGGCGTTAACAATCGATCTACGTTTACCCATTCCACTCCATTCATTAATTTATAGACCTCTATCATATCTCCCCTCAGCCATCTCTTTTCCAGGTTGAAGAGCCCTAACCTTTTAAGCCCCTGCTCTAGGGGTATCTTTCTACTCCTTTTACCATTTTGGTGGCTCTTCTCTGTACCTTTTCTAATAATGCTATATCCTTTTTAAGATACAGCGACAAGAATTGCACACAATATTCAAGATGCGGTTGCACCATGGAACGATACAGAGGCATTATAATATCCTTTTTGTTTTATTCTCCATTCCTTTCCTTATGACTCCTAGCATTCTATTTGCCTTCTTGGCCGCCACTGCAAATTGGGTGGTAAGTTTCAATGTGTTATATACAATGAGGCCTAAATCTTTTTCCTGGGTGGTGGTTCCTAATGTGGAACCTTGCTCTGTGTAACCATAGTCTGAGTTTTTCTTTCCTAGGTGCATAACTTTGCACTTGTCCACATTAAATTTCATCTGTCATTTGGATGCCCAGTCTTCCAATTTATAGAGGTCCTCTTGCAATTTTTCACAATCCTCTTGGGTTTTAACAGATTTGAATAATTTTGTGTCATCTGCAATTTGATTACCTGACTCATTGTTCCCGTTTCCAGGTCATTTACAAATATGTTAAAAAGCAGCGGAGCCAGCACAGATCCCTGGGGTACTCCACTATTCATCTTTCTCCTTTGGGAAAATAGGCCTTTAGCCCTACCCTCTGCTTTCTACTTTTTAACCAGTTCCTGATCCACAATAGTACACTGCCGCCTATCCAATGACTTTGTAATTAAGCCAAGAGTCCCTCATGAGGGACCTTATCAAAGGCTTTCTGAAAATCCAAATATACTATATTTATCAGCTCACCTTTGTCTACCTGTTTATTCACACTTTCAAAAAAATATAATGAGGTTGAATGCATGAGGGCTTACCTCCCACTTGTTGGGATACATAGCATTCTGACTCAAGAAGTCAGACTGCCTGCAGTTGATGCCTGCAATGTGGGCTGCATACAGGGCAAGAAAATGCTCATCCATCCAACAATACTGTTCCACCATTCTGGCACTGTGCATTCCTCCTTGCTTGCTGATGCATGCCAGAGCTGCACCATGCTGACCACTTTGCGCACCAGGCAGATTGCTCTGTCCTCCACTAGGTTGACCAACAGGCTTCCTGAGGACCCAGATTCCCTGGACAAACTGATTTATAGATAGTGAGCTCCTCAGCCTTGGCTGGCATCCATGATAACAATCACCCAATCCGGTGCTTCCAGAGATATCCTTGCTCATCAAATGATGAGACTGCAATCACAATGCCAACTGCTCCTTGATCTCCTAGGGCAAAAGGAGGGTTTGATCGAACAACTAATAACAGGGAAACCAAAGTGACAGCAGATGTCTCTGAAGAGGGCGCATCTGTACCCTGGCCCAAAGGATCAGGTCCAGAATCCATGACATGGCATGGGGAAACTGAGCACAAATTGCCCTTTTTTGGCTTTGAACTTGAGTGACTTTCTCTGGCGTTAGAAATACTCTATCAAGCAGAGTGTGGAGCTGAGCTCAGAGTTACTCTAAGTCCTGGGAACGAACCAAGCTGCTGTTAGGATATTTGATCACCAATCTCAACCGTGCCAGCCAGAGAATCATCCTTGGACTTCTCTAGAGAATCTGACAGAATCAGGCAGGTGTCCAGGGTAGTTTCTCCAAATGGGTTAGTTTTGTGCATACCATGATAGTCGTGAACCGCACTTCCAAGCCAGGGCATGTGGAGTATGATCTCAGTCTCTCAAATTTACTGCTAAACTCTGCATAGTATTATTTGCAGGACACCAAAGAGAGCCTCCTGATGGAGTTCATAAGATATAACATGTATGGGTAGCACAGGTACACTACCAAAAAACTGCCTCCAGTTTTGCAACTGATTCCTATAGATTTTGGGGTGCTGAATCCAGGAAAAATAGCCAAAATGTTCCATCACGTCACGTTTTCTTGCAAAATTAGATTTCTTACCCATATAAGGAATGTTCACATAATTTCTTTTTAGCCGACTGCAGTTTATTTTCTTGGCCCAAAATAGAGGTTGTAATGGTTAACTAACTAGAAACACTCCCTCATGATATTTTAGAGTGTTTTGTATTCATTTTATACATTAACAGGACAATTGGGAGGCGGGGGGCTAAATCCAGTACTCGCGCTGGCGCATGTTCTTTCCTGTTCGCCTCGCCTCGTTCGCTCGCTCAAACACGGTGGTTGCGACATGAACGTTCCTGTCAAATTTCAGTTTCTTGCAAGTTCATTATTACCTTTTGTTTGCTCAGTCGTAATCCAGCTTTATTCCGAAGTGGTTCACTACAGTTGTAGTTTGCAGTGCTGTGTATTTGTGATGGCTCACAGAGCCAGAGGTTGCGTCAACTCTCCGGACAGTTTTTGTTTTATTTGTGGGGAATATACCGTGAAAAAGCGGCAGAGGAACATTTCTGCATTTATTAAAAAAGTATATTTCGCCTATTTCGGTTTGAAGTTAGGCGATCAAGACAAACCGTGGGCTCCTCACAAAGTGTGCAAGACATGTGAGGAAGATCTACGCTTATGGATGAAAGGTAAAAAACAAGCATTTCGTTTCGGAATACCTATGATGTGGCATGAACAAAGAGACCACAGCAGTGACTGCTATTTTTGCTCTTGCATTGTGAAGGGATACAACTTAAAAAATAAGAACGTAATAAGTTACCCCAACCTTCCCTCAGCAATTAGGCCTATGCCTCATAGCAACGAAGTACCTGTGCCTGAACCACCAAAATCTTTGGATCATATTTGTGTGGACGGTTCTGATCATGATGAGACTCATCAGATGGCTTTTCCCGATGAGTCCAGTACTTCCGAGTTTGAAACTGAACCAGATCCGAAACCTGAACTTTTCTCTCAAGCTGAATTGAATGATTTAGTCCGGGATTTAGGACTCCCAAAAGATGCTGCCCAACTGCTAGGTTCTCGGCTTAAACAGAAAAATCTATTGTCACCAGGAACAACTTTTTATTGGTACCGCAACCGCGAGACACAATTTTTGAAGTATTTCAGCAAAGAGGAAGATTTGGTATTTTGCAACGATATATACGGAGTGATGGAAAAGTTTAAACTCAAGTATGATCCTGCTGAATGGCGGCTGTGCATTGATTCGTCAAAAGACAGCATAAAAGGTGTTCTTCTTCATAATGGCAACACATTCGCTTCAGTTCCTATTGCTCACTCTGTTATTCTCCAAGAAAAATACGAGAATTTGGCCCTGATTCTTCAGAAGATTCGTTATGATGAGCATAAGTGGATGATTTGTGGAGACTTTAAAATTCTATCCATGCTATTAGGGCAGCAATCCGGGTTCACCAAATATCCCTGCTTCCTTTGCTTGTGGGATAGCCGGGCCCGCGACCTACACTGGGGGAAAAAAGACTGGCCAATTCGGGAGTATTTGAGACCCGGTGAGAAAAATGTTCTTCATGAGAGCTTGGTATCTCGTGATAAAATTCTATTACCACCTCTCCACATTAAGTTGGGTCTCATTAAGCAATTCATCAAGTCCCTTCCAAAAGATGGTGAGTGCTTTCGGTACCTTTGCTCAAAGTTCCCCCGACTTTCTGAAGCAAAGCTAAAGGAAGGAGTGTTTGTTGGCCCTGATATAAGGAAACTCATTTCAGATGGAGCATTCGCTGAAACGATGTCTGAGAAGGAAAAAGAAGCCTGGGATTCCTTCAAGGATGTTGTTCTCAAATTCTTGGGGAACAGGCGGGATGAGAACTATAAGGATATTGTTGCCAGGATGCTCAATGCCTTCAAAGAACAAGGCTGTAACATGAGCCTGAAAGTCCATTTCTTGCACTCCCATGTGAACTACTTTCCCGAAAACTTGGGGGCATACAGTGAAGAACAAGGTGAAAGGTTTCACCAGGACATCAAGGACGCAGAGAGAAGGTACCAAGGAAGATGGAACACCACTATGATGGCTGATTTCTGCTGGTTGCTGCTGCGGGAAACCCCAGATGAAAAATACGCCAAGCAGCGCACCAAGAGAAGCATTCGGGGGAAGAAGAAACGGGCCCACCAGGAGATTGACTGACCCAAGAATGACTTTAAAATCTAAACTGTGTTGACAAATATCGTGTTTTTACTAAACTTTGAAATAAAAATTTGCTAGTTATTACCACAGTGTCGGATCTCATTTATTAGAATTTTATTTTCACACCATCGGGTGTTTGTCTTCATGTATTGCAATGGTGCGGTTTGCGTTTTCTATTCTTACATACATACCTGTACAACATTTTTTGCACATTTCTTTGCTTTGCTTTGTGTCTAACCTCGCTCTTATATGCTCAATGTTTGTGCACATGTATGTGGCTGTTTTAAGTGCAGACAATTTTGCTACCATCACAGTGTGTTTTGTTGACATTACTCTATTCTTATGTGCTGCCTTGTTACAATTTTCTTTATTCTTATTTGAATAACTACTAAACAATTAGTATAAAGAATTCATCCAAGAAACTTTTATCTCGATCGCACTCAATCTGAAACGTTCACCTCAAACTGCTAACCCAATGTAGCAAACAATCTGTACATGATGGAGCAAATTGGTTACCAGATTTGGATTCAGCGCACCAAAAAACATAAAAATCAATCGAAACATTAGAGGCAGTTTAAAAAAAAAAATTTTTTAGTGTACCTGTGTAGTTTGTCAAGAAGTGCTTGGAAATTCTTCTTTATCAAGGCTGTGGCACTCAACATGATGGGAAATATTTCTATATCTTTCCGCCACATTTTCCTGCTCTCTGACTGCATTTCCTGGTATTATCCAGGACCACCACTGCCACAAATGCTGTGACCTTTAGGAAGGTGAGAGGAGCCATGGCCAAGCTAAAAGATAGAGCCTTGAACTAGAAATGTTGGTCAAGGACACAGAAGCAGTGAAAGCACAGTTACTTACCTGTAACAGGTGATCTCTGGGAACAGCAGGAATAAGTCTTCACATATGGGTACGTCGGTACCGACAGAGCCTGCGCGGGAACGCTCCCCAGCTTCCCAAAAAGGAAAGCTTTTGGGAGCATCCCACAGCGCCTGCGCGCTGCCTTCCCGCCTTTCCTAACCGCCTCCCCCAAGTTAGAGTTTTAAAGCTGAGACAAAGAGAGAGAGGAAAGGAAAGATAGATAGAGAGATACAACTCCTAGGGGAGGTGGGTGGGTTGTGAAGACTTATTCCTGCTGTTCCCAGAGATCACCTGTTACAGGTAAGTAACTGTGCTATCTCCAAGAACAAGCAGGAATGAGTCTTCACATATGGGGATTCCCTAGCTAGAGATGCCTGAGAGATCCCCAAGGTTATGAGACCCTGAGAAGGGCTCTACCTCCTCCTATGGATCTCAGGCATCCATCTAGGGAAGGAGGGCAGGAGTTGATTAAGCATGGAACAGGTGTTTGAGAACAGCCTGACCAAACAAGGCATCCCGGCGGGAGTCCTTGTCCAAACAGTAATGGGCTGTGAAGGTATGAACCGAGGCCCAGGTGGCCGCTCGACAGATTTGGCCGATGGACACAGAATTTAGATGAGCCATAGAGGTGGCCATGGCCCTCACATTATGAGCTGTGACATGGCCCTCCAGAGAAAGGTTCTTACTCTGGTAGGCGAAAGAAATACACTGAGCAATCCAATTGGACAGTGTCCTCTTAGAGACTGGAAGTCCCAAATGAGAGGGATCAAAAGCAACAAAGAGTTGAGAAGACTTTCTATGTTGCTGTGTCCTTTGTAAGTAAAAGGCAAGAGCTCTCTTACAATCCAGGGTATGAAGATTCCTCTCTGCACTTGATGCATGAGGACCTGGAAAAAAGACAGGAAAATACACCTCTTGATTAAGATGAAAAGGTGAGACCATTTTAGGCATAAAGTGTGGCTTGGTCGTAAGGACTACCTTATCATGATGGAACCTTGTATAAGGTGGATTAGCCACTAAGGCCTGCAGTTCACTGATGCGGAGAGCTGAGGTGACTGCAATGAGGAAAATAAACTTCCAGGAAAGAAATTTCAAGGAGGTGGTGGCTAAGGGTTCAAAAGGTGGCTTCATAAGCTGACCAAGAACCAGATTTAAGTCCCATGCCACCGGAGGAGGCCTAATGGGAGGTTTAGTTAAAGTTAGGCCTCTCATGAATCTTGCAATAAGAGGATGAGAGGAAATAGGCTGTCCATTGATAGGCTTAAGGGATGCTGCAATAGCACTCAAATGGACCCCTACTGAATTCGTCTTAAGGCCTGCATTGGAGAGATGCAGGAGATATTCCAATAGAGAATTCAAAGGTAGGTCTAGAGGGTCAAGACCCTTCTCAGTACACCAAATGGAAAACCTTTTCCATTTAAAAGCATAGGAACGTCTAGTAGAAGGTTTTCTGGAAGCATGGAGGATATCCTTCACCTGCTGAGAAAAATTCCAACCTTGAAGGTCTAGGCCTTCAGCAACCAAGCTCTGAGGTGAAGGGACTTGTGGTTTGGGTGCCACAAAGTCCCCTCCTCCTGGGACAGAAGGTCTGAAGCAGCTCCCAAGTCTAGGGAGGGAGCTTGAGAGAGATGCAGAAGTAGAGGGTACCACACTTGGCATGGTCAGCGTGGGGCTATGAGGATCATAGATCCTTGATCCCTCTGGAGCTTGAACAGAGTCTTGGGAATTAAGGAAATGGGTGGAAAGGCATACAGGAAGTCTTGACCCCAGTGAAGGTGGAAGGCATCCTTGGCCTGAACTCCCTGACACGGAATTCTGGAACAGAACCAGGGAAGTTTGGCATTCCACGGACTTGCAAAGAGGTCTATGTCCGGGGTTCCCCACTCTTGAAAGATTCTGAGTACCTGGTCCATGTGCAGGGACCATTCGTGTGGAAGCAGAACTCGACTGAGTCTGTCTGTCCAAGAGTTTTGGATTCCTGGAAGGTATACGGCCAGGAGATGGATTTGATGATCTCTGGCGAAGGCCCACAATCTTAAAGCTTCGTTGCAAAGCGACAGAGAGCCAGTTCCTCCTTGCTTGTTTATGTAAAACATGGCTACCTGATTGTCCGTATGAATGAGGACTGTCTTGTAGCTGAGCAGGGTATGGAAGACCTTGAGAGCTAGAAAAACTGCTCAGAGCTCCAAGTGGTTGATATGTAGAGAGGTCTCCTGTGGAGACCAAGTGCCCTGAGTGGAGAGGTCTTGCAGATGAGCTCCCCAACCTGTTTGGGAGGCATCTGTTGTGAGGGTTGCCTGAGGCAACAACTGTTGGAAGGGGGACCCCAGCAACACAGTTTGGGTGGACTTCCACCACTGGAGAGACCAAAAGAGGCGCCTGGAGGTTGCTATTTTGTCTGACAGAGCCCCTGATGCTTGAGTCCACTGGGTGGACAAAGTCCATTGAGCTGCTCTCATGTGAAGGCGAGCATAGGGGACCACATGCACTGTGGATGCCATGTGGCCTAGCAGTTGTAGCATCTCCCGGGTAGTTAAATGGCTCTTTGACTGAATCTGGGAGGCTAACTGCACTAGGCGTAGGCAACGGGCCTGAGGAAGATAGGCCCTTGCAGTGGTAGTATCTAGCCAGGCCCCTTTGAACTCTAGGGACTGAGTAGGGGTGAGCTGGGACTTTGGGAGGTTTACCACAAGTCCCAGATACTGCAGGATGCGCCTTGTGCAGTCCAGGGAAGTCTGGGCCTCTGACTGAGATGGAGCTCGGATGAGCCAGTCGTCCAGGTATGGGAATACAAATATTCCCAGAGTACGTAGAAATGCAGCTACTACTGCCATGCATTTGGTGAACTCTCTTGGAGCAGAGGCCAGACCAAAAGGAAGCACCCTGTATTGGTAATGCTTTCCTTGGAAAAGAAAACGGAGGAACCTTCTGTGAGATGGATGGATGAGGACATGTGTGTACGCATCCTTGAGATCTAGAGAACAAAGCCAATCCTGACTCTGAAGGTATGGAAGGAGAGTGCCCAGAGAAAGCATCTTGAATTTCTCCTTGCATAGAAATTTGTTCAATTCTCTGAGATCTAATATGGGTCTGTAGCCCCCTGTTTTCTTTGGGATCAGAAAGTAGGGGGAGTAAAACCCTGACCCTTGTTGAAGAAGAGGTACTTCCTTCTATTGCCCCTTGGGCAAGAAGGGCAGCCACCTCCTGACCTAGAAGGTCGAGGACAGATGTTGGAGAATTGAAATGTCTCACCATGGTGTGAGGAGGAAGGTTTGAGAAATGAAGTTTGTAGCCCTCCCTTATGATGGAGAGGGTCCACTGCTCTGCTGTAATTTGCTCCCATCTGGGAGCAAAATGAGCTAACCTTCCTGGAATGGTGAGAGGCTCTGGCTGTTTCAGAGCCAGAAAGGCTAAGTTCTCTAGCATCAAGTCAAAAGCCCTGAGGAGGCTGGGTCTGCTGAGTTGCAGCAGCCCCTGTAGGCTTAGGCCTGGCCTGTTTAGGTTGCTGACGCTTAGCAGCAAAACGACCTTTAGATGATTGTTGGCCAGAAGCAGGATGGAATCTGCCTTTCTTGAAAAAAGACTTCTTGAAAGGTTTTTTCTTGGCAGGAATGGAGGTTGACTTTGAAAGTCTATCCAAAGCAGAATTTTCTGCATCCATTTGAGTGGCTTTTATTTGCCACTCTTTGCCAAACAGGTTTTCTCCTGTACAGGGAAGATTTTCCAAGCCATCCTGGACCCAAGATTCTAGATCAGAAGCTTGGAGCCAAGCAATTCTGCGTGCAGCTTGTCGCAGGGCACACTCTGTAGAGGGGTAGTAGACCCGGGAGGAGCCCGGACACAAGAAAGGTGTGGGTTGAGGTTGGCCTATGCTGCAAGGGTCAAGGGTGGTTATTCCTTGTGGCTTCCTTGTAACCAACGCTCAAAGAACGAATGCACAGAGTGGAGGGAAAGTTAAAGGCTTTATTTCCCTTTCTTGCACAAAAACGGTTCAAAAGGATTGGCTATGGTAACAACTGAAATGTCCTTACTTCAGGATAGGAAAAAATAAAAGCAAGCAATAAAGTAAAGGCTGTTATCTTCACAGAACATTTGTACAAAAACAATCAACTTCCTTCACTTAGTTATCTGATACATGGGGGATATATTCAACACTCCCCGAGGCACAATATGTACAATCCATTGCATTATCTGATTCTTCCCCCTCTGATCCTACTTGCATGGATTCAACCTCAGAAGCCTCTGAATCTGTAGCATCAGGGTAATAATAATCGGGCTTCTTATATACTTGTTGCACTATGTCCCAATGCCTAGCATTTAGCTTTGGGCGTCGGTCTCCAGGAGTTTTGCAGTACAACGGTCCCTCTCTGATTAGAGGTTCAAAAGCAGATTCATAAAAAGATTTCCCACTCAAATTTCTCTTCTTAGACAAACTTCTTTCATAATCTTGCTTACAAGAATGTTTAGGGTAACAGTAATCCTCTTCCCACTGTCTTCCCCATACTTTAGGCTTCTGAAGGTAATTATCAGTAATAAGAGTTTTACCTTTGAGGCTTCTCTTCCTTCTTTCTAGTAAGGCTTGAGGCCTACCTTGGTTTGGCATCAGCGCAGCAGTGCTCAGGCTCTCCTGTGGTCTTTCCTTAGGCTTCAGACCATAGTGGTAAGGATGTTTTCTTTCCTCCAAACAAACATTTCCCACCTCTGAAAATGGACGAACCTCTTTATTCCATGGCTGCTGTGAGGACCTTCTGCCAGGTACTCCCTTGCGGTCCCAGTACTTCTCTTGGCTTTTTCTCTGTTCCTTATTCCACTCCAACCCTGGTTGAAGTTCCTGCTTTGCTTTCTGCTCAGGACTCTGCTTCTTTCTGCTCTTGCCAGTGTATTTGCCTTCCTCTTGGCCTCCTCTATTCTGGCTCTGGCTGTCGCTTCTGCTTTGGCTGCTGCTTTGGTCCTCCTCCCTCTCCAAGTCAGACCTGCCTCTGTTCAAAAAGAAGCTGTCTGGGCTTGCGTCCCGCCCAGAGGGGCGTGGTTTCTCGGTCTCTCTCTCGACTCTCCTGCTCCCTCTAGATGGATCCTCCCAATATTGCAGGTTGTGCTTGCCTTTTTCTGGTTTTAAAACCTTTTCTCTCCGTTCAAGAGGGTCCGCTGCATCACAAGCTATGGCAATGGCCGAAGCTCTGCTGGCACCCTCAAAGGAGTCAAAAGCTGCACGGTTGGAAAACTTTGAAATATCTTGAGTATGCTTAAGCCAAATAAGAAATTCTTCCCTTTTATCCTCTGGAAGAAAAGGGAGGAAAGTGTGCAGCTTATCTGCAACTTCTTTCAGAAACATACCCATATAAAGACTATAGGAGTTGATTCTGGCAATGAGCATACTGGCTTGGAAGATTTTCCTACCAAAAGCATCCAAGGTCCTGCATTCTCTTCCTGGAGGAGAGAGAGGAGTGTCTTTTTGCACTCTTTATCTTTTTCATAGCTGACTCCACCACAATAGAATGGTGAGGAAGCTGTGTTTTATGAAAACCAGGACAAGGAGGGACACGGTACATAGTGTCCAATCTACGAGAATGAGGAGAGATAGTGAGAGGAGTCTCCCATAAGTCGATCATGTGATCATAAAGAATCTCATGAATTGGCAAGGTGACTGCCTCCTTAGGAGCCTTAGAATAACCTAAAATATCCAATTTTTTAGCTCTAGGCTCTGATTCAGAGGTTAGTGAAATAGAGAGCCCTTTAGCCACTTCTCTTATGAAGTCTTGAAAGGACAAGTCTTCTGGAGGAGACATTCTTCTTTTTGGAGAAGAAGGCTCTTCAGGAAGGACTATGGATACTTCAGCAGATGCCTCCGATGCATCAGAATCTTCGGAGGAATCAAAGTATCGACTGTCAGGGTGCTCTTTCAAAGCTCGATACGCGTACCGAGCCGTATCGACATCGGGCGTTATCGGTACCGGTTCGGTACCGATAGGCATCCCTAGGCAGGGAACCGCTGCAGACGACACCATGGCCGATGTCGATGCAGTCGGTACCGGTACCTGGGCCGATACCGACAACGGAGTTTGTTGTGGTATCAGCGGCGTCGCAGCTTGAATGAAGGCCGTGATAGCCTGCTGCATGGATAGAACATTCTGATCCATCGACGCCATGAATGCCTGGAATTCGGTACCGGAAGGTTGTGCCGGTACCCCAGAGCATTCTAACAGGTGATCGGTCGAGGCCGTACCATCGATGTCAATCTGTAACCCCATAGGTGGAGCTTTGGAAGCCGGAGCTTCCCGCCGGGGTAGTTTTGCCGGTGCAGGATCCTCGAGGGCAAGCCCGGAGGCATCTCGATGCTTGGAAGGAGGAGATCTACCCTTCGAGGACCGGCTGGATTTATGTTTGGTTACCTGAGATCCATGGGAGGAAGAAGCAGCCCTGGAAGACGTCGATGCCACTGAAGCTGCATCAGAGGGAAACAGCACATGGAGCTTGGCTGCTCGGTTCTGTAAACCTCGTTTGGACATCAAGGAGCAGGACGAACAATCCAAAATGGAGTGGTCAGGACCCAAACATTTAAGACACCATTCATGGGTGTCAGTAACAGAAATAGTACCGCTGCACTTAGTGCATTTTTTAAACCCGGAGGCTGGTTTTTCCATGAGGAAAATTTTTCGTGAGGCCTAAGGCCCAAAAGAGGAAAAACACACTAAGTGAGGGAAAAAAATGTACTTTTTTTTTTTTTAAATAAGAAAAGAAAGAAAGACCGGCGGTACCGGTTTGACGTCGGGGAAGGCAGACGCGCGACCAAAGAAATAAAATAAAACAAAGAACTTCTTCAGCGGTGACAGGAACACGACCTGCTGGCTCCGCGGAAAAGAAGAACTGGGGAGAGGCGGTTAGGAAAGGCGGGAAGGCAGCGCGCAGGCGCTGTGGGATGCTCCCAAAAGCTTTCCTTTTTGGGAAGCTGAGGAGTGTTCCCGCGCAGGCTCCGTCGGTACCGACGTACCCATATGTGAAGACTCATTCCTGCTTGTTCCTGGAGATATTGCTAGTTTTGCTCAGCAAGATCTAGAGAGGTGAGAAATTCCTCTTGCTAGACAATGCAATGATTGACTGGATGGTCTCTATGTGGGAAAGAGGGACTCCGACTTTGGCACCATCTCCTTCAGGTCCAGAATAGGCTGGAAGGTATCTCTTTTCTTGGGAACCAATAGTAAATGGAATAATGCCTCTGGCCCTGCTTTGTGGAGGGCATGGTAGAATAGCCTGTAATTGCAGGAGGCGCTGTAGAGTTTCCTCAATTATCACCTGCTTGAGCAGGTAGTCACAGGGAGAATCCACAAAGACGTCCAGCAGAGCTCTGCTAGTGTGTAACCCTGACTGAGGATCTCAAATACCCAATAGTCTAACATGATATGGGTTCGCTCAGAGAAAAAGCTGGAGCTGCCCCCCAACTGGCTGTGCCACATGGCTTCACTTTAAACTTGCAGCCTCTGGACTGTCCAGCTGCTACTGGACCCAGCGCAAGATGGAAAGGACCACCAGGGCCAAACTCAGCACCACCTGAGAGCCTAAGACGGAGGCTGCAAAGAAATTCTAAAGGAAGGTCTCTACCCTCCTATCACGAGAATCTTTGAGCGCAATGCCCCCCTCCCACCAGCAGGGTTGCATACACTTTGTCACTGCAGTGACTAGGGCTTCCGTCCATGGAAGCCAAAAAGCTGATCCAGCTTGCCCTAGGGCAGAGGGTATAGCCAACAAAGGATTACCTTAAGGTACAGTTCTGGAGTCCCCCACCAGAGGGGTGACAAGCTGATGATTAGGCTCAGGAAAAGGGAAAATCCCGAAAGATGCCTCAGGCCCTCCAAACTAGGGTCCATTTGTGAGACTTGCCTGGGTGCAAGCTCCACAAAGCATAAGGCTGTCATGGTGTCCTGAATGAGAGAGTGGCCTTCCCTATCAAACAGATAGATCACAGATGGCTCCCCACCTTTCCCCAAAGGAAGCTCCTCTTCCTATGCTGACTCACCTGCAAGAGATCAGAAATCCTCTTCATCCAAACCATCCTCCACAGGGGATAAAGGGGGCTCCCAGAGGAACAGATGGGCAAAAGGACAAAGCAGGGTACTTAACCCCCTTGAGTAAGAAAGGCACCAGAGGATCTCGAGTCTCCCAAGGGGAAGGTAAGAGACATAGATCCGCAGGAGAGGGTTGCTATGTATCTGCTAAAGATTGTAAGCAGCCCTTGAGCTGTTTCAGGGGCTGCTGCTCATACAGATTGAAAGAAAGGCCCAAGGCCTTAAGGACCTCCATCAGCCTGTGGACTTAAGGCTGTGGTTGCCCCAAAATGTCTCCTCTCTGCAAGGACCATACAGTCAGTCAGAAGAGCCTGCCAGTAGGGGGAGAGGGAAAAGGAGAATGCTGGAAAGGCACCAAACATAGTAACATAATAAATGACGGCAGATAAAGACCAGTATCGTCTATCTAGTCTGCCCAGTAAGATGGCAAAAGCAGGTGTACCTGCTGCTCTGTACAGGCCACCCCTCCCCATGTCTTTGTTTAGGAATGAACCCACCGCTCCGTGTAGGACACCCCTATTTGTTGGGAAATTAGATGGTTAAGTTTATTTTAATTTTATCCTGTTGCTGTAAAGAGATCCACTGTGTCTGTCCCATGCCATCTTGAATTCGGTCACTGAATTCGCTCTCACCACTTCCATCGGGAGGGCATTCCAAGCACCCACCACCCTTTCTGTGAAAAAGTATTTCCTGACATTTCCTTTCAATTTACCCCCTTGCAGCTTCATGTTATGTCCTCTAGTTTTACACCTTCCCCATCTTTGGAAGATGTTTGTTTGTTCATTATTTCTCTTTAAGTATTGAAAGGTCTGAATCATATCTCCTCTATCCCTCCTCTCCTCCAGAGTGTACATATTTAGGTCTTCAAGTCTCTTCTCAAACGGCTTCTGATGCAGGCTCCAAATCATTTTGGTCGCCTTCCTCTGAACAGTTTCCATTCTTTTTACATCCTTTGCAAGATATGGTCTCCAAAACTGAACACAGTATTCCAAGTGAGGCCTCACCAGTGACTTATACAGTGGCATTAGTACCTCTTCCTTTCTGCTGGTAATTCCTCTTTCTATGCAACCCAACTTTTGCCACCGTCTTGTCGCACTGTTTTGCCACCATGAGATCCTCAGAAATAATCACACCAAGATTCCTCTCCTGATCCATGCACACCAACCTCTCGCCCCTTATCGCGTACATTTCCCTTGGATTTCTGCTTCCCAAGTGCATGACACTGCACTTCTTTGCATTAAATCTTAATTGCCAAGCATTAGACCATTCTTCCAGCTTTTGTAGATCTTTCCTCATATTAACCACTCCCTCAGGGGAGTCCACTCTGTTGCAAATTTTCGTGTCATCTGCAAAAAGACAGACTTTTCCATTCAGTCCTTCAGCAATATCACTCACAAATACATTGAACAGTGCCGGGCCAAGAACCAAACCCTGGAGCACCCCGCTAATCACCCTCCTTTCATCCGAGTGAGCTCCATTTACCATCACCTTCTGTCGTCTGTCAGTCAACCAATTTCTGATCCAGTTCACCACCTTGGGACCCATCCCCAAACTACTGAGTTTACTGATAAGCCTCCTATGAGGAACAGTATCAAAGGCTTTGCTGAAATCCAGGTAGATGACATCCATCGCATGCCCCTGATCCAGTTCTCAGGTCACCCAGTCAAAGAACTCAATCAGATTTGTTTGGCAAGATCGTCCTTCGGTAAAACCATGTTGCCTCGGATCATGCAACCTGTTGGTTTTGAGAAAGTCCACTATTCGCTTTTTTAGGAGCGCATCCATTACTTTTACCGCCACCGAGGTAAGGCTCACAGGCCTGTAGTTTGTCACTTCTTCCCTGTCACCACTTTTGTGAAGAGGTACCACCCATCAGTCATTCTCCAGTCCTGAGGAACTTCTCCTTTTTCCAAGGATCTGTTGAAAACATCCTTTAATGGCCCTGCAAGAACCTCTCTGAGCTCTTTCATTATCCTGGGATGTATCCCATCCGGTCCCATGGCCTTGTCCACTTTCAGTTTTGCAAGTTGTTCTAACACATCATCTTCTGTGAATGGTGTGGTATATACTTCATTCCCATTTTTATATTTGGGAGTCACAGATGGTCCTTCTCCAGGATTTTCTTTAGTAAAAACAGAGCAGAAGTATTTGTTTAGCAATTTCGCTTTTTCAATGTCACTTTCCACGAGTACATTCCCAGCACTTTTGAGTCCTGCAATTCCACCTCTGATTTTCCTCCCTTCCCGAATATACCTGTAGAAAGTTTTATCGCCATACTTCACATCTTTAGCCATCTTTTCCTCTGCCTTTGATTTTGTTTTCCTTATTTCTCTTTTTGTCTCTGAGTTTGATCCTGTATTCCTGTCTGTCTTCCTCTGTTTGCAAGCTTTTGAATTTTGCAAAAGCTGTGTTTTTTGCCTTTATTTGAGCAGCCACTTCTTTGGAAAACCAAATAGGTTTTCTTCTCCTCGTTTTTATTTACTTTTCTTATATATTTATCTGTTGCCCCTTTTATTGCCACCTTTAGTTTAGCCCATTGCAATTCCACTTCCCTTATCCCCTCCCACCCTGCCAACTCCTCCTTCAGGTACTTGGCCATTTTACTGAAGTCAGTGTTTTTGAAGTTTAGGACTTTGAGCTTGCTATGATTGGACTGCACCTTGTCTTTTATCTCAAACCACACCGTGTGATGATCGCTGCTGCTCACAGGGGCACCCACCCAGACATTCAACATGCTATCACCATTGGTGAGCACTAAATCCAGCATTGAGCTTTCCCTGGTTGGTTCCATCACCATTTGTCTAAGTAATGCATCTTGGAAAGCATCCACAGTTTTTTTTGCTTCTTTCCAGATGTGCAGAAGGAGTAATCCAATCCACATTGGGCAGATTAAACTCGCCCAATATGATCACTTCCCCCTTTGTGGCTATCTTGGCAATATCTATAATCAATTCATTATCTATCTTTTTGATTTGAGTCGAAGGTCTGTAGACTACAGTAGTATGGACGACAGTGCCATCTCCTCTTTCCAACACAATCCAGAGCGTTTCTTCTCTTCCCCATGCCCCCTGCATTTCAGTAGCTTTAATATTGCTTTTATCAATCCTACTACAAATATTGCTCCATTCATTCACATAATCAAAAAACACTATATTATTTAGGGAACAGGTCTCAGACTATATCGGGGAGGAATCATATGAGGCAAAAACCTCTAAATACCAATCCCCTTCTTTGTATCAAGGACCTGAAAGTTCCCTTTATAGTGAATCTCTCTGCTGGTTTCTTTCAATGATTTAGAATAAGAAATCTCTTCTGCTGGTTTCTTTCAATAATTTGAACATTCATCTAATAGTTTATTTCAATGATTTAGATATTCATGACTCTTTCAGCAATTAGGATAATAGCAAAAACTGCTTATCTTGGAGTCAGAACTTGGGTCCCAACGCGAATCCTTAGCGCTTATGCGTTTCACCGTCCAAGCGGTTTCTTCAGGGGAATCCAATTCAATGTGAACATGCAGCTCTTGCTCAACACTACACAAAGATAAACACATATAGCATTTTTGATAAAGAGTGATTTTCTCTGACTATAAGATACTTTAGAAGACAAGCCCACCATTTGTACTGGAGGAAGCATACCTCTTCACTCACTCCTTCAGAGTTGTCATCATCAGAAGACGCCGCGCATGCGTCATCACAGCCCAGGATTCGGCTTTTAAATCAATTCCTGCCTGCTAGCCCACCCACAATTGGCTGCAGCCATACTTCTCCCTAAAAGATCTCTCATAACCAGTTCTTAATGTGGATCAGAACTGCAGCCCGTTTCAATCATGGTTTCTGCTACTATTCAATCAACAATGTCTTCTTAACACAGCGGCTAATATTGCTTTTGACATACAAGGCTTCTCCTCCTCCTCTTCTACTTTCTCTGTCTTTTCTGAATAGATTATAGCCAGCTATGGCTATATCCCAATCATGCGATTCATTAAACCATGTTTCTGTAATGGCCACAATGTCCAAGTCCATTTCCACCATTAGGGCTTCCAGGTCCGGAACTTTGTTGGCTAAACTTCGAGCATATGTTCCCATTGCTTTCCAGCATTTAACTGGCTTGCATGTATTTTGCATTGATTTTGTTTTGCTCACCTCTTCCCACTTGTCTTTGATGTGTGGTTTAAAAGTGTGTCTGTTTCTGATGTTATTCTGCTTTTGCCGGCAGTGATGTCCTGAACTTGTCCTTCCCCATCCGTCACCCCCTTTTTCTAGTTTAAATGCATATCCACATACTGCCTGAATTTTTCACCTAGGATTCTTTTCCCTGCGACAGAGAGATGTAGTTCATCAGCACAGTACAGTCTCTTGTTGGTCCATCTATTTCCCCAGTCGCCTAGAAATCTGAATCCTTCTCGTTTGCACCAGGTCTGGAGCCACGTGTTAAAGCTGTTTATATGATGTAGCTTTTCTGGTCCCTTACCAAGAATAGGTAGAACTTCTGAGAATGCTACAGTGTTAACAATGGGCTTCAGTTTCTCTCCCAGAGTTTGGAAGTCCCTTTGAACTGTAGAGGCACTGTTTCTAGCCAGGTCGTTTGTACACAAGTGGATGACAACATCAATTTTGGAGTGCTCACTTTCAGCGCTAAGTACATCAACAATTTGGTTTGTATTCCTGCTGGCTGAGGAGCCTGGGAAGCATTGGACTATCTTCTCTCCTTTGAACTGTGTTCCCAAGTTGGTGCCTCTGATGATGGAATCACCAAGTAGTAGTAGTTTTCTGTTCTGTGAGGTTTTCTTCATATTTGGTGCTTTATCAGGAGATTGGGCATTGACTGTCGCATTTAAGGGCCCTACAGTTTCCATGGATTGGGCATCCTCATTAACCAAAGCAAAGAAGGCATTATGCAGGGATATCTCATGATGTATAGGGTGTGTCTGCGTTACAGGTCGCAATCTACCAGAGCCCACTGTGATCCATTTGTTCCTGGGACGTTTGATTCTTTGTGGGAGCGGTGGTGGACTTTGTTTGGTTTGTATTCTAGAAGAGGTGCACTTCATTGCAGCTAGTTCTTCCCTTAGTAGAGTCAATTTTTTATGCATGGCGGCTAACTTGAGGCATATAGGACAAGCTCTCAGGTTCCAGATGATTCTTCTCAGAATGAAGGCACCACAGTTATTGCACTGAATACAAGACATGCTGATTAAGCGGTCCTGAACTGAGGGCACACTTAGATATCTGATTTAAGGGCTACACAACGAATGTAGGCAGTCAGAATATTCCCAAAAATAAATGTATAACCAACAGTTAAATGTTGTTATTTTGCTGCTGATATAACAAGACAGGCAGAAAAGATACAAAGCTGAAAGTTTAGCTGTGTTGAGGCTCTGGAAGCTGTGAATGATAGGGCTGACCAGGTACTTGTGGAAGGGCTGTAGATAATTTAGATTAGCCCCACCCTGGGAGCAGGCTTGCAACAGAGAACTCAAACAATGGAAGCAGAAATGGTCAAACTGAACTTTTAACTTCTATGCATCTGCCTACTGTGCAAAGGTCCCTGTAACTTTAAATGATACCTTTGCTTCTAAAGTAAGTGGGGGACTCAGGTAAGACCAGGTCCCTGCAAGTCAAAGTATTTCTATTCCAAGTAGCTTTATATCACAAGTGTCCTTGGCCAGTAGGCCTTACATGACAATAAGCCCCAGGCCTCACATGGGGGAGGGTCCCTGAACACGACAAAAAATATGCCCTGGGGCATTCTCACTGTACTCGGGGCATGTGACTGCAGCTGTGTGACATAGCCACAGGCTGCATCAGGCCATAGAGGGCACTGCTGTCGTGACAAGGAAAAAAAATGACAGCAGAAAAAGCAAAAATCATGCAAAAAATAAACTCCAGCACCTGTCAAGGCGGCCAGGACAACCTGAAGACTGCCTCTACGGGTCTGAGAGGCCCAGCTGCTGAAGAAAACAAAAGGCTTTTTTTTTTTAATTGGAACTGCTTTACTGCAAGCAGCCAAAACAGCCAAATACAAGTAATAGAAATGAATGGAGGAACTGAAAAAAACCTTTTAATCATTTCAGAAAAGCTCAACCACCAGACAGAGGACAGCAAGAGGGAAAGGGGGCCTAGAGTCCCAAACTTACCATCCGCTTCAGGGGCTCTGTGGGGACCTCCTGTCCACTCTCCAGCCCACCAGTGCTGGAAGCCATGGGTATGGTTTATGCTTTATTAAAAGCTTGATATACAGTACCACACTTCAAACATCAGAACAGTTTACAAAAATAACAAACAGAAAAGGAATGCAATTAATAAAGTCAAGTAAATAGATTCAACTATAAGAAGCACATATATATATACAGATAAACAGCAGGCTATGGATACCATTCTATCAATAATGAGCCACTTGGCTGAAGACCGAACAAAGTTTAGGTGAACTATGCAGAGGGTAGCCAGGAGTCAACACAGACTCGACAGCACTTAAAAACAACAAATAGCAGGCGAGCATGTCATGCTGAAGATAGCTATGGGTCTACATTAAAAGCCTGTCAGAAGAGGTGAGTCTAAAGCAATGTTCCCGGTAACCTGCGCTGGGTCCACCGCCAACATTCCTGCCGGCAGGGGGAGGTGCAGAGCGATCGTCTAACACACGCCGCAGCACCTTCGCAATGTTCTCTTTAATCTGCGCCGGGTCCTCCGCCGGCAGGAATTTTGGCGGCAGACCCAGCACAGGTTAGCGGGAACATTGGTCTAAAGGTCATTCTTAAATTTTCAAAATGATAGTTCCTGATGGAGATCCGATGAGAGGGATTTCCAGAGGGCTGGTGCACGGTAATAAAATGCAAACTGTCTGAATGAGTTATATCAAGCATGAGAGGCTGAGGGAAGAAAGTTGATTAGCATGGATGGCATGGAGAGTATGGCTCGAAGAATGGGGAAAAACAAGTGAGAAGAGAAGAGGGAAATTGAAGAGTCTTATGCATTATAATCAGAATTATATATTGCATGCAGACACAAGGTAACTGTCAGCTTGAGGAGGCAGGGGCATACTCAAGCTTTGAGCAAATGTTGGGCCTATAGGTCTTAAACAAGTCACAAGACCATAGTGTGGACTGGGGAAATGTAAAGGGTTCAGGTTGGCTGATAAGCACTACTCAAATATTTGGTTTACCTTGAATAAGGTACAAAAAGAAAAAGGGGGAAGTAGTGGTGATGACAGCAAAATGATGTTCAACGGCAGGTGCTGAATGTGTACAGCTTATTCAATAAGCAGGGGAGATTTGTTTTTGTTAATTTATATATTGTGAATGCAGTTTTGACTACTGGGTCTGTGTATACTCCTAATGTTAAACAAAGAGGCTTTTATAAGCAAGTGGCAGAAGAGCTGGTAACATAAGAACATAAGATATGCCATACTGGGTCAGACCAAGGCCCATCAAGCCAAGAATCCTGTTTCCAAAAGTGGCCAATCTAGGTCACAAGTACCTAGCAGTTTCCCAAAAGACACAGGTTCCACAATGCTTGTATTGGGTCAAGCAGTGGATATCCTGGGTTCCCTTTAATAATAGTTTATGGATCTTTCCCTCCAGGAACTTGTCCAAACCTTTTTTATACCCAGCTACACTAACAGCTTTTACTTCGGTATCCTTCGGTAACGAATTCTAGAGTTTGATTACGTGATTACGTGTTCTCTTATTAGTTTTAAACGGGTTACACTGCAGCTTCATTGCATGTCCCCTAGTCTTTCTATATTTTGATGGGGTTAGCAATCGATCTACATTTACCCGTTCCACTCCAATCATTAATTTATAGACCTCTATCATATTTCCCCTCAGCTGTCTCTTTTCCAGGATGAAGAGCCCTAAACCTTTTAGCCTCTCTTCATAGGGGTATCCCTTCCATCCCCTTTACCATTTTGATGGCTCTTCTCTGTACCTTTTCTAACAACATTATATCCTTTTTAAAATTCGGCGACCAGAATTGCACACAATATTCAAAGTGCGGTCGCACCATGGAACGACAGAGACACATTAAAATATCCTTTGTTTTATTCTCTGTTCCTTTCCTTATGATACCTACAGTAGCATTCTATTTGCTTTCTTGGCAGCCGCTGCACACTGGGCGGAGGGTTTGAACATACTATCCACGATGACGCCTAAATCATTTTCCAGGGTGGTGGTTCCTAATGTGGAACCTTGCATTGTGTAACCCTAGTTTGGGTTGTTCTTTCCTAGGTGCATAACTTTGCACTTGTCCACATTAAATTTCATCTGCCATTTGGATGTCCAGTCTTCTAATTTATCAAGGTACTCTGCAATTCACACAATTCTCATGGGTTTTAACAACTTTAAATAGTTTTGCGTCATCTGCAAATTTGATTACCTCACTCGATATTCCCATTTCCAGGTCATTTACAAATATGTTAAAAAGCAGTGGACCCAGCACAGATCCCTGAGGTACTCCACTATTCACTTTTCTCCATTGGGAAAATTGGCCATTTAGCCCTACCCTCTGCTTTCTATTTTTTAACCAGTTCCTGATCAACTATAGTACACTGCCTCCTATCCCATGACTCTAATTTAAAAATCTCATGAGGGACCTTGTCAAAAGCTTTCTGAAAATCCAGATACACTATATCAACTGACTGATTTTTGTCTACCTGTTTATTCACACCTTCAAAAAAACATAACAGATTAGTAAGACAAGACCTTCCTCAGCTAAAGCCATGTTGGCTGTCTCCCATTAAGCCATGAGTATCTACACGTTCAGTAATTTTATTTATTTATTTAACATGTTTTTTTATACCGCCTTTTCCTTCAATCAAAGTGGTTACAATACATTACGAGGTTATACAAAGGCAGGGGAGACATGCACCACTTTATCAATACATCAAAGCAGTTGGAAATGGAAGTACATAAGAGAAGGAAAAAACAGTACATACATTACATTACATCCAAAATAGGTATACCGGCAAGCAGAGACCATCATAGAGCTGCTGTTTCCTAGATCAGAAGACACAGCATTGAAAAGGATGTTCCAAACAGAGGTAGATGTTTTACAACCGAAGAACATATTAGTGAGTCCAAGTCTTATAGCAGCTGTATCAACTTTATTATTCTTCATTTTCTTGCCAGGGCCCGCGCCTAAGGACCACCCCAAAGGGCCCTCTGGCGAGGCCCACAAGGCGCAGGCGTGCTCCTGCGGTGGCAGTTGAGCAGTTGGTTCTGCAGGCTGATTGGCCGGCTCCGATAGTGAGGAATTTTGTTCTTTATTATGGTTTCTACCATTTTTCCCTGTACTGACGTCAGGCTCAACGGTCTGTAGTTTCCCGGATCACCAATGGAACCCTTTTTAAAAATTGAAGTTACATTTATTTTATTTATTTATTTAATTTAGCATACATTTGTATACCGCTACTTCCAGCGATCAGTAGCGGTTCGATTACAAGTTGGACAGTGTCAAATCATGACATAAAATTTTGAGGTATAAATACATTGATTTGAAGAGAAAGCACATCACACATCACACAGTAAATAGTCCAGGTCTTATAGCAGCTGTATCCATTGGCCAACCTCTAATCTTTAGATATTACAGATGATTTTAATGATAGTTCACAGATTGCTAATAGTAGGTCTGCAATCTAATATTTCAGTTCTTTTAAAAGCCACAGATGTATACCATCTGGTCCAGGTGATTTGCTACTCTTCAGTTTATCAAATAGCTGTAATACATCTTCCCAGTGTATCGATATTTCTTTCAATTCTTCTGCAGCGGCATCACCTTTAAATACTATTTCAGTCATGGGTAACATCCCTACATCTTCCTCAGTAAAGATCAAAGCAAAGAATTCAGTCTCTCCGCTATAGTCTTGTCCCCTCTTAGTGCCCCTTTTACTCCTCTATCATCTAATGGTCCAACTGACTGTCACAGGGTTTTTGCTATGAATGTACTTGAAAACGTCATTATTACGCATCTTTACTTCCACAGAAAGCTTCTTCTCACATTCTCTCTTTGCCTGCCTTGTCAGTGCCTTGCATCTAACTTGCCAGTGCTTGTCTTGTTTCCAGTTTTCATCATTTGTCTCCTTTATCCATTTCCTGAAAGATGCTTTTTTGGCAACAATAGCCTTTCTGACCTTACCTTTGAACCATGCTGGCAGTTTTTTGGACTTCCTTCCACATTTCTTAAAGCATGGAATACAGCTGCTCTGAGTTTCCAAGATAGCATTTTTAAAGAACACCCATGCTTGATGCAAATCTTTAACCTTTGCAACTGCTCCCCTTAGTTTTTTCTTAACTATTCTCCTCATTTTATCATAGTCTCTCTTTTGAAAGTTAAAAGGTAGTACTGTGGATTTCCTTATCGTCCCTCCTTCATTTATTAAATCAAATGTGATCATGCTATGATTACTATTGCCAAGAGACCTCAACACCCTTATCTCTTGCACCAGATCTTGTGTTACACTAAGGACCAGGTCCAAAACAGCTTCCCGTCTTGTCAGTTCATGAACCAACTGCTCCAAGAAGTCGTCATTTATTTCATCTAGAAACTTTATCTCCCTAGCATCTCCTGACATGACACTGACCCAGTTGATACCGGAGTAATTGAAATCACCCATTGTTATTACTGTGCTGTAACTTTTGCTAGCTTCCCTGATTTCGTTGAGCATTTCATCATCCATTTGTTCATTCTGGCCAGGCGATTGATAGTATACCCCCGCTGCCAACGCCTTCCCCTTCCCCTTTTTACATGGAATTTCAATCCATAGAGATTCTACAGTGAATTTTGTTTCCTGCAAAACTTTAATCCTTTGTGACTCAACACCCTCTCTAACAGAGTACAACCCTTCCACCAATTTGATCTGCTCTATCATTATGATATAGTTTGTACTCAAGTATCACAGTGCTGCTGGACATATTGTATCGGGGGTAATTTTAATTTGGTATACAATTCAGAAATTGTCACTTCGAAAGGGGGGGGGGGTGATCAGTGTTTTTTTAGTCTGATGAGATCCTTTGATTTGGCGTATATTTGGCCTGAAAACCATAGGGGTAACGGATTTTACATTTTAACCTAAAGTGCATAATTCCTTCTTATGCATTGATTACCCCTGGGTGGAGAAAAGCTTGTGTCAAAAGGTTAAGATATGTTAGATTGATATCATCACATAGTCTGATCATGCACGAGTATGGGGGGGGGGAATCATTCTCAATTTACTAAGGAGGTTACAGCATTTCTGGTGCTTAAATGACTTTTCTGGATAAGTAAAAGACTGTGGTAAATTAAAGCAAGTTAAAGATCATTTACAAGGAAATGCTAATGGTGTGGTTGGGACTGGAACCCTATGGGATTGTCTCAAGGGGTGCTCCCGGGGCACTTGATTTCTTGGATTCTTTCCACAAAAGGGAGAGATTGGAGGAGGCCACTGCCCTGAGGAGTCAGAATGCCTATCTGTAGAAAAAGCACAAGAAAGGGAGGACTGGGAGAGGCATCCTTCAGGAGTTAGAAGAGGGAAGGGGGAAATTGCATAACCACCAGTTAAAGGAAATTAAGCATATGTCGTACCAAGTTAGGTAACCCTATTTTGAGTAGGGTAATAAGGTTACCCTTCTTCTGGCTAGGAAGCTAAAAAAAAAAATGCAAGCTAGGAGCTTAATTTTAAAAAGAAGAGATAGGAGGAGGAAAGAGGTAGTGGATGAGGCATAAGGGAAAGATTTGTTGAATTTTGCAGGGAATTATATACCCCAGAAAGCCCTGCAGAGGGAGAGACAGTGAATCAATAACTGGAAGGTGTAAACTTCCATGGGTGTCAGAAGTGGCAAAGGCAACGTTAGGGAGGCCATTTCTGGCATAGAGCTGTAAATAGTAATAAGATCCCTTCCTAAGGCAAAAGTACCTGGACTGGAAGGATACTCGAACAAATTTTATAAAGTATTTCAAGAAAGCGTAGCTACTCACTTGTAACAGGTGATTGCCAGGAACAGCAGGACTTTGGTCTTCATATATGGGTGACGTCGGTACCGACGGAGCCCGTGCGGGAACACTTCCCAGCGTCCAATAGTAAAGCCTTTGGAAGCATTCCATTGAGTCTGCGTAGCTGCCTTCCCGCCTCGGTTGAGTTTGTAATTGAGATAAAAGGAGAGAAGGCGAAAAAAAGAGAAAACCTACAACTCCTCGGGGAGGAGGGTGGGTTGTGAAGACTAAATTCCTGCTGTTCCCGGAGATCACCTGTTACAGGTGAGTAACTATGCAATTTCCAGAAACAAGCAGGAATGTAGTCCTCACATATCGGACACCCTAGCTACAAGATGCCAGAGAGATGATCTCAGAATCGGCTGTGGTTTGTCCCAGGTATGCCTAAAGAGGTCATGTATCCTCCATGGCTGTCTGGTATTGAAGTCCAGAATGGTGGGTAAGAGTTGTTTTAAGTCTGAATGAGATGCTGGAGAACAGCCTGGCCAAACATGGCATCCCAGCGGGAGTCCTTGTCCAGACAGCAGTGAGCAGCAAAAGTATGGACCGAACACCAAGTTGCTGAAGGCACGTTTACAATCCAGAGTGTGGAGAGTTGCTTCTGCCCTAGATGAGTGTGGTCTAGGGAAAAACACAGGGAGGTAGACCAACTGGTTCAGCATGAAGTGAGGATGAGTCCTGAGGACTACCTAATCATGGTGGAAGCTAATGTAAGGTGGGTCAGCCACCAAGGTCTGGAGCTCACTAATGCGCTTTGCTGAAGTGAGGGCAATGAAGAAGATGACCTTCCATGTGAGAAACCTAAGTAACGTAGTGGTTAGAGGTTCAAAAGGCAGCTTGAGAAGCTGTCCTAGAACAATACTGAGGTCCCATGCTACTGGTGGTGGCTTAATGGGAGGTTTGGTTAATAGAAGACCCCCTCATGAAGCGTGCTACGAGAGGCTGAGAGGAGATGGGTTAGCCATCTAAGGGCACATGAGAGGCTGCAATTATACTTAGGTGTACGTTTATCAAAATAGATTTGAGTCCAGAAGAAGATAGGTGGAGGACATACTCAAGCAGCGCCTCCACCAGAGCTGAGAAGGGATTATGATTCTTCTAAGAACACCAGAAAGAAAACCTACGTCACTTGAAAGCATAGGACCATCTGGTGGATGGCTTTCTAGAAGCTAAGAGGATGTCCTTAACCTCCTGGGGAAGGTTAATACCTTGGGAGGCTATGCCTTCAGCAGCCATGCTGTGAGATGGAGAGACAGCGGACTGGGATGGAGCAGCGTCCCCTCCTCCTGAGAGAGGAGATCTGGAGCAGACCCCAGATCTATGGGTGGAGCTTGAGACAGACGTAGAAGAAGGTATTATCACGGTTGACTTGGCCAGCATGGGGCTATGAGTATCATGAAGCCTCTGTCCGACTGGAGTTTGAAAAGAGTCTTGGGAATTAGGGGAATGGGAGGGAAGGCATATAGGAAGCTGTTGGCTGTCCGGTGCAGGAGTCCTGGTACAGAAGCAAGGGTGCTTGACATTCTGAGGACTTGCGAACAGGTCTATCTCTGGAGTCCCCCAGATCTGAAAAATGTAGGAGACTGTCTACATGAAGAGACCACTCGTGGGGGAGAAGGATTCAACTTAGCCTTTCCGCTAAAACATTGTTTGCGCCCAGGAGATACACCGCTTGGAGGTAAATGCGATGATGTATGGCAAAGGACCAGAGATGCAGAGCCTCACTGCAGAGGGTCCAAGAATCTGTTCCGCCTTGCTTATTCACGTAGAACATGGCTACTTGATTGTCGGTCTAGACTGGGACTCTGCATCAACGAAGATGGTCCTGGAACACTTTGAGAGCACTGAGAATAGCTCTGAGCTCCAGCAGATTTATGTGGAATTGTGACTCCTGATGAGATGATATCAGAGTCCTTGAGTTGTGAGAGACCCCAGATGGGCTCCCCAGCCCAGCATGGATGCATCCTTCATCAGGGTACACTGATGTGCAGGCATCTGAAAAGGTGACCCTACAAGGAGATTTTCTGGGGATCGCCACCACTGGAGAGACGAGACCAGAAGGGTAGAGACTCATCTTGTTCCCCAGGCAACCTGAAGCCTGAGACCACTGGGATGCCAGTGTCCATTGGGCTGTGCGCATCTGTAAATGGGCATATGGAACTACATGCACCATGGATGCCATATGACCCAGAAGTTGTAGCATTTCTCAAGCAGTCAGAAAATTCTTCAGACATGCCTGAGATGCTAACTGATTGAGATGAGCACAGCGGAGTTGGAGCAGAAATGCCCTTCGGTGCTGAATATTTAAAAGGGTCCCTATGAACTCTAGAGTTTGAGGGGGGACAAGTTGGGACTTTGGAAGATTTATGACATATCCCAAGTGTTGAAATACCTGCATGGTGTGTGAGAGGGACAGACTGGCCTCTTGAGAGGTGCTTGCTCTTATGAGCCAGTCGTCTAAGTAAAGGAAGACATATATCCCTAGAGTCCTTAGAAATGCGGCTACTACCGCCATGCATTTTGTGAAGACTCTTGGGGCAGAGGTGAGGCCGAAAGGCAGTACTCTGTATTGATAACGTTTTCCCTGAAAACATGAAGCGCAGGAATTTTCTGTGCTCTGGAGGGATAAGAATATGAGTGTACGCTTCCTGTAGACCCAGAGAACACAGCCAGTCTCAATTCTAGAGAGATAGGGAAGAAGGGTTCCCAGGGAGACCATCTCAAACTTCTCCCGTTTAGATACTCGTTTAGGTCCCTGAGGTCAAGAATGGGCCTGTATTCCCCCATTTTCTTTGGAATAAGAAAGTAAAGAGAATAGAAGCCCATTCTCTGCTGGAATGTTGGAACCTTGAGTCCTGCAGTAGAAGGAAGGTGACATCTTGCAGTAAGAGAGCAGTGAGAGGGAGCTGAGAATGGAAGTCTTGTTGAAGTTGGGGGGGGGGGGGGTAGGCTTCGTAGATGAAGTCTGTATCCCTCCTGAACTATTGTTAATGTCCACTGCTCCAAGGTGATGAGATGCCATCTGTGGGCATAATGGCACAGTCTGCCAGGAATGTGGATGGGGTCTGGATTCTCCAGAGGCAGGACAGCTATGTTCTCTAGAAAGGAGTCAAAAACCCAGAGCAGCCTGAGTCTGCTGAGGTGGCTGAGACTTAGGAGTCTGAGCCTTCTTTTGCTGTTTTGGAGGTTGTTGTCCCTTCTGAGGAGTATGATGCTGACATTGAACAGCAGTGGTATAAGAAGGATAATACTACTTCTATTTATTAAAGGTGGCTTTCTTTGCTCCTTTCATCTTAGCTGGGTTGGGGCATTTAGGGTAGTGTTCTCAGATTCCAACAGAGAGGTCTTGTCTTGCCAATCCTTGCCAAAAAGGTTTTCACGGGTGCAAGGGATATTACCAACTTATCTTGAACCCATTGTTCAAGATCTGATGCTTGGAGCCAAGCTATCTTGCGTGCACTGATGCAGATGGATGAAGTTCTGCTGATGCACATTCTGAGCATGCTTTACAAAGGTGAAATAATCCGCCCTCTCTTGTCATTGGGAAGAAAAGGAGCCATTAACTCCAAATCTTTAGCCACCTCTTTGAGGAACATACCCATATAGAGCATGTAGGAACTAATTCTGGCCGACAGCATGGAGGCTTGAAAGCAACGTTGACCAAAAGCATCGAGGGTTCTCGCTTCCCCTACCTGGAGGGTTTGAGGAATGTGTTTTCGCACGATTCGACGCATTGCCGATTACATTACCAAGGAATGGTACGGCAATTGTGTCTTTTGAAAACCAGGACACTCTGGTACCTGGTATCGAGCTGGCAGATATGGGGAGAAATAGTCAGAGGTGGCTCCCACATATGAAGCATGAGGTCGTGAGGTATCCAATGGATAGGGAGTGTAACCGCCTCTTTTGGAGCTGTCGGGTATTGAAGAAGTTCCAATTCTTCGGCCCTAGGCTCTTTCTCCGATGTTACTGTTATGGACAGGCCCCTAGCAACAGCACAAATGAAATCTTGGAAAGACATGTCCTTTGGTGGGGACATGCAGCATTGTGGAGGCAGAGACAGGTCTTCAGGGAGAGTTTGCATGTTTTGAGTATCGGCCGATTCATCATCCACGAAGACTCGAAGTATCGTCGAACAGGGTGTTCCCGCTCCATACAAACTATCTGTTGAAGCCGGTACCTGGAATCTGTGTAGTCGGAACCTCAGTACTGGAAACAGATTCAAGGGCCAGCATGGGCGGTAGCGTGGAAAGCGGCAAGAAAATCGATGCAGCCTGTATCAGTACTGATGTCTGCGGAACAGATTGTAAGGGTTTCACTCGAACTGAGGCTGCCAGTAAGGCCGCTAAGCTCCACTCGATGGCAAGGGTACGTTGATCCATTGAGCTTGCCGATGCTTGGGTATTAGTACTGGAATTGCGGACCACGATCCCTAAGCATGGCACCAGGAGCTCTCCGGAGTTGGAGGCTTCGGGAGCATCCTGGGACCCCACTAAGGCTTTGGAGGGAAGGTCCTCCCGCTGGCCAGTTGAAAACAGTCCATTTGTTCCTTATTAATTATTTTTTTGTATGTTTTAGGTCACTGTCTTGCTGGAGGACCCATAACCTTCAACAGAGACCTAGCTTTCTGACAATAGGTAGCACATTTCACTCCAAGTCCTCTGACTTTATGGTTCCTTTAATATGTTTCAGGCTTCCAGTTTCTGAGGCAGCAAAACAGCCCCACAACATTATGAAACCTCCACCACATTTAACTGTAGGAAAGGTGTTTTTTCCCTTATAAACTTAATTTCTTCACCTGTAAATGCATCGCTAGTCAAACAGTTCAAGTTTGATTTCATCTGTCCACAGAACATTTTCCCGGAAGAACTGAGGTTTCTCAAGATGGGTATGGGCAAAGATCAGGTGTACCTTTTTATGTCTGTCTTTGAGCAGTGGGTCCTCCTTAGCCTTCACCCATGAAGTCCTAATTTGTTTAGTGAACAGAGTATGGTGCGGGTTGAAACCACCACTCCAGATTGCTCCAGGTCAGCCTTAAGCTCTTTGGTGTTATATGTGGTGTTTTTCCAATAGTTTGCACTAACCTTCAAAGACTTCTTGGATTAATTTTCCTCTTCCCACCACGTCCTGGGAGGTTCTCAACAGTCAATTAGCAGAAAACTTTGTAATAACATTATGAAATGTAGACACAGGAATCTCAAGATCTTTGGAGAGGGCCTTTTACCTCTTTGAAGTTTGACGATAATGGCTTGTCTCAGGCAGCTCTGGTCTTCGTCATTGTGAAAATGGAACAGGGAGTGAATGTGGCCATTTTAAACATTAGAGCCATCATTCATTGGTTGATTCAAGTCATGTGAGTAATGACAATTGATCACAGGTGTGTCTAATATTACTGCAATGGGAATGTGGTTCATCTGTTCAAACTGATTTGAATAGTTTATAAGAAAGCGAAAAATCATGTCCTACTATGTGCTCCAAATAATATTTTTGTTGGACTATAGACTGAGGTTACTATATTAATCTTCCTCCATAGTAGTCCTTTTTATTCTACTTTAAGTGACCATGCATCATAAAAAACTGCCATAAATAAGCCAATGCGTTTCAGCCATACCAAAAAAATAGTTCTGCTTCAGGCAAGGCAGCACTTTTCTGATCGTTACTATCTGGAAATCACAGGAGTATCTTCAGTCTGTACAGGAGCTCGACAGGCTTATACAAACAATATGTTGCAGCATTCTTTTATCTTCGGGGAATTCCGTCCCAAATTCACAGCTAAAGGGGCCAGATCTCATACCACAGTGTGTCAGTCAACCTGTTGATTAAGTACTTTAGAAGCAGCCAAAGAAAAAAATCCAAAATTTGTTCCTTAGATTCAACTTTGTATCTCGATTTCCTCCTCACCACAGTTGAGGCACATGTTGTAATACATACCATTTTAACTGATCAAAATGTATGATGCAATGTTAAACAATCGTCAACTATCGGGGATGATCTGGTAGCAATATTAAGATGCGATCTATGTTCACAAAGACGGGCTATCGTATTTCTTCGAGTCTGACCCACGTAAATTTTTAGATGACATAGGTAGATTGGCATGTCGTATAGCCATGATGCTTGATAGACTGTCGTGTCACTTGATTAATCCAGGTGCACCCTTCAACAGTCAAATCACAGAATTCACACCTTCCATATTCCAGCTTTGCTACCAATAGAGTCTCCCGATAACCATGTAATCAAAGGACCTATATAATTTGCTATATTCTTGCCTCTTCGAAAGACAATGAAGGGGTGCTCCAAAAACATTAATGTAATTGTAACACTCGCCAGTGTTTATATATCAGTGAAGCTATTTGAAAAGCCCTAAAAGAAAATGCTAAAGTGCAAATAAAGGGGTCCTCTTTCGGACCCTGAACTTTATTCGAAGATATCAACAAGTCGTGCTGTGCGTGTTGTCCTCGTAAGTAAGCCTTTTTAACAATACCATAGGGATAACCATGATCCAAGTATTTTTGAAACAATTTTCGTGATTCACTAATATAAGCTTGCTTAGAACAGATTCTCTGAATACAAAGAAATTGACTAAAGAATGGACTGCCTATTAGTCTAGTATTTAGAGAATTTTTGTGTAAAAAAAAATTTTATCACTGTTTTTCATAGATGGCTACATTGTATCAGCAATTTTTTGACAGTGCTACAGCATATAAATTGCATAACCAACCAGGTACTGTTTTCACTTAATAGTCTTTTTATAATGGCACCATAGTAATTAGATGTTTATTTACCTACCCTTGATACACATTAATCTAAGGAGGGCATAATATTTTGCCCATTAGAGGGCTTATATTTCCTGTTTGTCAGCCTTGCATTCTTGCTTAACATACATTTTTATGAATTGGAACAGCTATTTTCAAAAAAGAATTTTATATATTGTTTTAATGGCATTATTCATATAGGTGTCATGAATTGTATGTTCTGTATATGTGATTTTATCTTGAATTTACAAGTTTTATTTACTTTTTTGCTTATGTTATTTATCGGTTCTTATTTATAAATAAACAGTCAATACAGATAAAAATATCTTATTGATTAATTTATTTATTGATTGATATGACACATTATATATATAAACATGTATTTAATTTGTATCATTCAATAATATTGTGTTTTTATTGTCCTTCTGAGGCTTTGGTTCCCCCTGAAGAAGGCCTGTGTAGCTGAAATGCATAGAGGTGTTTTGGTTGGTTACTAATAAAAGAATTGGTCACTGTCTACACTCCTGCTTCCTGCCATATAAAGGGTAGCCAAACTCGGAGCTACTGTCACTCCCATTGCTAGACCAATTTTTTGATAGAAATACGATCCATTAAAACAGAAAAAATTATGTTCAAATACCAGACGCAGTAATCCAAGCACAAACGACTTAGGAAGTCTCGGGGGGAGAGCCTCACCCCAATCCAATTGATTGATGATGCACAGTGCCTCCCATTAATAGTATAAAGGGACTGCACATCATAGGTGACTATCCATACTTCACCAGGAGGAATAACCAATTCAGACAAAATTTGCAACGTATGAGTGGTATCCTTCAATAATGAGGATAGCGTAGTTGCTCACCTGTAACAGGTGTTCTCCAGGAGCAGCAGGAATCAGTCCTCACTTATGGGTGACGTCGGCGCCGACGGAGCCCTCGCGGAGCAATTTTCCCCAGCTTTCAAAGAAAGCCTTTGGGAATTGCAGCGCGCATGCGCGGTCGCCTTCCCGCCCGAGGGTGCCATCTTAGCCAGTCAGATGACATAGCTAAAAAAGACAGCATAAAATTATTTGCAAAAAAACATAAGCAGACGATTGCAACTCCAAGGGGAGGAGGGAGGGTAGTGAGGACTGATTCCTGCTGCTCCTGGAGAACACCTGTTACAGGTGAGCAACTACGCTTTCTCCAGGACCAAGCAGGAAGTCAGTCCTCACTTATGGGACTCCCAAGCTCAAGGCTACCGGAGACCCTAAGCACAAAAATGAGCTCCCTCTAGCTCAGCAGCACAGAAGGATAGAATCTTCGCTGAATTATCACCCACCGGTAGCCCACATCCGGGATGGAGGGTAGGAGTTGCTCAGACCTCAAAGAGATTACGGAGGACTGCCTGTCCGAAAGCACTGTCCCTACGGGACTCCCTCTCGAGACAGTAATGGACCGCAAAAGTCTGGCTCGAAGACCAAGTAGCGGCCCGGCAGATGTCTGCCAGCGGAACAGAGCGGAGGTAAGCCACTGACGTGGCCTTTGCCCGAACGCAATGAGCTGTGACTCGACTTTCTAAGGAGAGTCCGGCTGCCCCATAAGCCCAAGAGATACAGTCCGCAACCCAGATGGACAGAGTACGCTTGGAGACCGGGAGCCCCAATTTATTGGGGTCAAAAGATACAAAAAGCTGAGCAGCTTTACGGTGCTCCCGCGTACGGTCAAGGTAGAAGTTCAACGCCCTTCTACAGTCCAGGGTATGGAGGACCGTCTCAGCTCGGCAGGAGTGGGGTCTGGGAAAGAAGGTTGGAAGTACCACCTCCTGATTGATGTGAAAAGGGGAGACCACTTTAGGCAGAAATTTTGGGTGAGTCCGTAGGACTACCCTATTCTTGTAGAACCTAGTGTAAGGGGGATCAGACACGAGGGCCTGCAATTCACTTACGCGTCTGGCGGAAGTGAGGGCTATCAAGAACAGTGTTTTCCAAGACAGAAAACGGAGAGAACAGGTAGCCATAGGTTCAAAAGGCGGACAGGTGATCCGCTGCAAAACCACATTCAGGTCCCAGTCAGGCGCTGGCGGGCGCAGAGGTGGTTTAAGTAGAAGGAGACCTCGGAGAAACCTCGCTACAAGAGGGTCATTGGAGAGAGGTCTGCCGTCCACCGGCACATGATGTGCTGAAAGAGCACTGAGGTGAACTTTGACGGAGTTGGACTTAAGTCCCAGATTAGAGAGGTGGAGCAAGTACTGCAAGATCACCGACACCGGGCAGGAGAAGGGATCCTGAGACTGTTGGGTACACCAGACTGCAAAGCGACGCCATTTAAGGGCGTAGCATTTGCGGGTAGAAGGGCGTCGCGAAGCCAAGACGACCTCCTCCACCTCCGCCGGCAGGAGAAGGGGAGCAAGGACTACCCTCTCAGCAGCCAGGCCATGAGGTTGAGAGACCTGAGGTTGGGGTGCAGGAGGGACCCCTGATCCTGAGTGAGGAGATCCGGTTGCACCCCCAGAGGGATTGGATCCTCCACCGCCAGTTGCAGCAGGAGCGGAAACCACGGCTGCCTGGGCCAGCGAGGGGCCACCAGGATCATGAAGGCTTTGTCTCGGAGAACCTTGAAAAGAGTCCGAGAGACCAGCGGAATGGGAGGGAAAGCGTACAGAAGGCTCCCCGACCACGAGATCAGAAAGGCGTCCGCCGCCACCCGAAGGGGTGTGGCCGACGAGAGCAGAAGCGAGGAAGCTGCCGGTTGTGAGGACTGGCAAAGAGATCCACCGTGGGGAGACCCCACTTGAGGAAGAGCTTCTGAACTACCAAGGGATCCAGACGCCACTCGTGCGGCTGGAGGACCCTGCTGAGTTTGTCTGCAAGGCAATTTTCTTGGCCCGGGAGATAAACTGCCTTGAGGAGAATGCCGTGACTGACGGCCCAAGAGCAGAGCCTCTGTGCCTCCCGGCAGAGGAGGAAGGAGCCCGTGCCCCCCTGCTTGTTCACGTAGAACATGGCAACTTGATTGTCCGTCTGGACAAGGACGGACTGTTGGGAAGTCAGGTGGGAGAAGGCCTTGAGAGCCAGGCGGATCGCCCTGAGCTCCAGGAAGTTGATCTGCTGAGCAGACTCCCACGTGTTCCAGAGGCCCTGAGTACGTGCCTCTTGGCAATGTGCTCCCCAGCCCAGGAGGGATGCATCGGTGGTCAGCACCCGGGTCGGCTGAGGTGACTGGAAAGGCATTCCGAATATCAGGTTCGGCTGCCGGAGCCACCACCGGAGAGACGAGACCAGCGGCTCGGAAACGCGCACTAGGTCTGCAAGGCCGCCCGTGGCTTGTCGCCACTGCCGGCGGAGACACCATTGAGCAGACCGCATATTCAGGCGGGCATTGGGGGTCACATGGACGGTGGAAGCCATATGGCCGAGCAGTCTCAGGAAGCGCCTGGCGGAGACCAGGGGCTGGCTGCGAAAGCGGTCGGCTAGGTCCATGAGCCGTTGAGCCCTGTCGAGCGGTAGAAATGCTCGCGCCTGAGGAGTGTGCAGCCTTGCGCCGATGAACTCGAGATCCTGTGAGGGGAGCAAAGTGGACTTTGCGAAGTTTATGACAAAGCCCAAGTGCTGCAGCAGAGTCACCGTGCGGCACGTGGCGTTGGTGACCTCCGGAGCGGACGCTGCTCTGATGAGCCAGTCGTCGAGGTACGGAAAGACATAGAGGCCGTGAAGCCGGAGATGGGCCGCCACGACCGCGAGACATTTTGTGAAGACTCGCGGTGCGGAGGACAGGCCAAAGGGCAGTACTCGGTACTGGTAATGATTTCCTGCCACCACAAACCTTAGGTATTGGCGGTGGCTTGGGTGGATGAGGATGTGCGTGTAGGCATCCTTTAGATCCAAGGAGCATAGCCAATCTCCCTGCTGGAGGTAGGGCAGAAGGATTCCAAGGGTAAGCATTTTGAACTTCTCCCGCACAAGGAACTTGTTGAGGTTGCGCAAGTCCAGGATGGGTCTGAGGCCCCCTGTTCTCTTTGGTATCAGAAAATACCTTGAATAAAAGCCTTGACCTCTCAGGTGGTGTGGCACCGGTTCCACCGCCTGTTCCTGCAGAAGACCTGCTAACTCCTGAAGGAGCAACTCCCTGTGCAGAGGGGGGCGCGGAGGTTCTCCCGGAAAATAGGAGGGAGGGACCTGATGGAAGTGGAGAAGATAGCCTTCTCGCACGACCTGAAGCACCCAGGCATCTGCGGTGATGCTGGACCACCTGTGGGCGAAGTGAACCAGCCGGCCTCCGGTGCTGGGAGGAACCAGCGGGGGGGGGGGGAGAGGCTATGCTTAGCGAGTCAAAAGCCCCCACCCTGCTGAGCAGGGGCTGGTGGTGCAGGCTTGGGGGCTTGCTGCCTACGGGACCCGTTACCCCGTCCCTTGGCCTGCTGGCCCTGTTGGGGAGCTGCAGGGGCCTGATAATGGGGGTATTGTTTGTAGGCAGCCGCCTTCCTCGGGTAAAAGGACTTTTTCCCCGAGCCCTTCTTTTTCTGGGAAGGGGCGGAGGTCTTCCTAGAAAGCCTGGTCCGGGTGAGAGTCTCAGTCTCAATTTGCGCAGCCTTTTCCGCCATGGGCTTGCCAAAGAGGTTTTCGCCTCGGCAGGGGACATCGACCAACTTGTCCTGCACCCAGGGCTCAAGGTCTGACGACTGAAGCCAAGCCTGTCGGCGGGCACCGATGCCGGCTGCGGCCACTCGAGCCGAGGCTTCAAAGCCATCATAGGCTGCTCGGGACATGAACTTTGAGCATTCCCGAACGCCAGTGGACAAGGCTAGGAACCTCCGCAAGGGCTCCTCGGAGAGACCAGCGGAGAATCCGGCTAGCTCTTTAGCCAGATCCCGGAGATACATGCCCATGTATAGCTGGTAAGTCTGGACACGACAAGCGAGCATAGAGCCCTGGAAGCACTTCTTGCCAAGGCCATCCAGGTTACGGGCCTCCCTGCCAGGAGGCACCGAGGAGTGCATCTTCTGGCTCTTAAGACGATGCATGGCCGATTCCACTACCATGGAATGGTGTGGCAGCTGTGCCTTTTGAAAGCCAGGGCTCTTGCGGACTCGATAGATAGAATCGACCCGCTTGCTCAGGACCGGCGAGGAGGCCGGACTCTCCCACATGCGGAAGAGTAGTCGTTCCAGCATAGGAGGAACCGGCACAGTAAAGTGTTCCCTCGCGGGAGAGTCATACTGGAGGGCGTCGAGCTCTTCGGCTCGAGGCTCCTCCTCGGGATCCGCAGGGAAGGCCAAAGCCTTGGCCATATCCCTAACGAAGTCCGAGAACCGGGCATCCTCCGGGGGGGACTGCTTCCGAGGCTCGGACTCCGGTGAGTCCGATGGGACACACCGAGTCCGGAAAGAATCAGGTGACTCTTCCTCCTCAGACTCCCAGACCGACTCCGACGAGGACTCGGTGGGGTCGGCCCGGGCAGGGTGCGGCGCCAGCCGCCCCGACGCCGAGGGAGTCGGCGACCTCGGTCCCGAACGGGAGGCCGAGGGCGACCTCGACCGAGGATCGACTCGAGTTCTCATCGACTCGAGGATCGGCTCGGTCTCCGGGGTCGACTTGGACGTCGACGTCCCGGCGGTCGGGGCAGCGACGCCAGCGAGCAGTGCCCTCTGCTGGTCCATGAAGGCAGACAGTCTGCTCTCCAAGGCCGTCAACCTGAGTCCGAGCTCAGGTGACCCAGCAGTCCCCGACTCGGGCCCCGACGGCGTCGGGCCCGACGTCGGCTGTCGCGGAGGCGAGTCCAGAAGGACCACAGGACTTACCCGGGCAGGCATCTCCGACTCCAGGCGAGGTCGCTTCGGGACGTGTTCCTTCTCCAAGGACCCGGGGCGGCTGTCGGGGCTATGCGACCTGGCCCTCGCGGAGCCAGGAGCGTCCACCGACGCCGCCCTCGCGGGTTTTTCCTTCCGACGATGGTCCCCGGAGGGAGAACCCCGGTCGGAGGAGCTCCGGCGACGGTCCGAGCTGGAGCCTTTTGACACGGAGGCCTCCGACGAGGTCCGGGTACGGCTGGGGTCAGCGAAGATTCTCTCACGCTGATGCCGCCGACTTCTCAACGCCTTTGAGGACAGTTTGCTGCAGGGCCCACAGATCAGTTCCTCATGATCCGGGCCCAGGCAGCGGAGGCAAAAGTCGTGTGTGTCGGTTAGTGACATATTTCGGTCACACCGACCACACCGCTTAAACCCACTGGCAGCCATCGGGGGAAAAAGGGCCCCTGCGAGGTCAAAGGACCGGGCTGCCAGGGAAAACGAAAACGAAAGCTGACTAAGTCAGAAAAACCGAAAAAAGTACGAGGACTCGAGACCGGCGTCGCGAGTCCGGGCGGGCGGGAAAACGATCGGCGTCGAACCGAAAGAAAACAAGGATAAAATAAAGAAGAAAATCAACTTTTTCGCGGGGACAAGACGGGGACGTCTGTAGGGCTCCGCGGAAAAAAGAAGACTGGCTAAGATGGCACCCTCGGGCGGGAAGGCGACCGCGCATGCGCGCTGCAATTCCCAAAGGCTTTCTTTGAAAGCTGGGGAAAATTGCTCCGCGAGGGCTCCGTCGGCGCCGACGTCACCCATAAGTGAGGACTGACTTCCTGCTTGGTCCTGGAGAAACTTGTCGTGTCAGTAGGTTAAGAATTCTATTAATAAAAATGGACAATGGTTCAGAAGAGGCCCATTCCCTGCCTCTATTGAGCAGTTGGTAATCTCCTGTGATTTCCAGAAAGCAGCGATCAGATAAATACTGCCTTGCCTTGAAGCAGAACTATTTTATTGATGTGGTTTGAAACATTCTGGCTTATTTTTATAATGCAAGGTCACTTAAAATAGAATAAAGAAGACAGCTATAGAGGAAGCTTAACATAGTAATCTCAATCTATGCTGTTGTTGTTAAGTGCCATTGAGTTGGTGTCGACTCATGGCGACCCCCTGAATAGTTGACCTAAAATGTGTTTGGTCTTCAGTCAGGCGGCTCATTGCTGATAGAGTGGCACCCATAACTGCTGTTATTGTATCGATCCATCTCATTGTTGGCCTTCCTCTTTTGCGTTGACCTTCTACCTTGCCAAGCATTATGTCTTTCTCTTAACGATCTCTCTCTTCACATGATTTCTCCAAAGTATGAAAGGCAAAGTCTTGTCATCTGAGCTTCTAAGGAAAGCTTAGGTTTGATCTCCTCTAGTACTGACTGGTTTGTCCTTCGAGCAGTCCAGAATATACACAGTATTTGTCACCAGCACAATAATCCAAAGGCATCAATTTTCTTCCTGTGTATATCTTTTTCACTGTCCAACTTTCATATCCATATGAGGTTATTGAAAATAACATGGCTTGGACAAGTCAAATCTTTATATGGAGAGAGACATCTCTGCTCTTGAGAATCTCATCTAGGTCCTTCATAGCCATTCTGCCAAGAGCAATGCGTCATCAGATTTCTTGACTGCTTGTCCTTTCTTTATTGATTGTTGAGGTTAAGGTAGTTGTTAAGGTCAACTATTTCAATTTCTTTTCCATCAACAACAAACATAGATTTTGACAGTTTTCGGGATCTTAGCTTTCTTAACATTGGCACATTTTAAAACTATGTTTGCTGATCTTGGGAACAAATGTTTCAGATCATCTTCACTTTCAGTCAGTAATGTGGTTATCATCAGCATAGCGAAGGTTGTTGAGCTTTCCACCAATCTTCACACCTTGGTTGTCTTCATACAATCTTGCTTCTCTGATGATTTGTTCTGCATATATAAATAAAAGAGGTAGGAGGAAAGTATGCAGCCTTGCTATACACCTTTACTGATTTTAAAACATTCTGTTCCTCCTAGTTCTGTTCGAACTGTGGCTTCTTGATCAATGTAAAGATTGTGCAAGAGAATTATCAGGTGTTCTGGTTTACCCATGCTTCTTAATGTGTCCCAGAATTTCTCATGGTATACACAGTCAAAAGCCTTGCTGTAGTCAATAAAACACATATGGCTATCCTTTTGGTATTCTTTTGTCTTTTCAAGGATCCATCTCACATCCGCAGTGATGTCTCTCATTTCTCACCCTTTCCTGCACCCTGAATGCACTTCATGCAGTTCTCATTCCAGGTATGGTTGTAATCTCTGCTGAATGATCTTTAGCAGAATCTTGCTGGCATGTGGAATCAGAATGATTGTGCGATACTTTTCAGTCAGTCGGATCCCTTTGTTCAGTATTGGAATAAACACAGATCTTTTACAGTCAGTTGACCACGATGTTGTCTTCCAAATTTCCTGGCAGAGCTTTGTAAGTAAGGTAAAGAGTAGTTACTCACCTGTAACAGGTGTTCTCCAGGAGCAGTAGGAATCAGTCCTCACATATGGGTGTCATCGACGCCGATGAAGCCCTAGCGGAGCATTTCCACAGCTTTCCATGAAAGCCTTTGGGAATGCAGGCACGCATGCGCAGTTCCCTTCCCGCCTAAAGGTGCCATCTTACCTCAGTCAAATGACATAGCTAAGAACAGCACACAAAAAAACAAAAACTATGAACAACTGCAACTCCCAGGGGAGGAGGGAGGGTTGTGAGGACTGATTCCTGCTGCTCCTGGAGAACACCTGTTACAGGTGAGTAACTACTCTTTCTCCAGGACCAAGCAGGAAGTCAGTCCTCACATATGGGTGACTCCCTAGCTCTGGGCTACCGAGGAACCCAGGTTGAACAAGAGAACTCCCTCTAGTCCCAGCACCAAAGAAAGGCTTTTCACTGACACAACCTCCACTTGTAGCCCAACAGAGGGCAGGAGGGCAGGAGTTGCCTAAACTTCAAAGAGATTCCGGAATACTGCCTGGCCAAAAGCACTGTCCCTACGGGATTCCCTCTCCAGACAGTAGTGGGCCGCAAATGTCTGGCTTGAAGACCAGGTTGCAGCCCTGCAGATGTCTACCAACGGTACAGAGCAGAGATGAGCCACTGAGGCAGCCATTGCCCTGACACGGTGGGCCGTGACCCGACCCTGCAAAGGAAGGTCAGCCGCCTTGTAAGCCCAGGTGATACAGTCAGCCACCCAGATGGACAAGGTACGCTTGGACACAGCCAACCCCAACTTATTAGGATCAAAAGATACGAAGAGCTGGGTAGCTCTTCTATGCCCCTGCGTACGGTCAAGGTAGAAGGATAAGGCCCTCCTACAGTCCAGGGTATGCAGAACTGCTTCAGCCTGGCTTGCATGAGGCCTAGGGAAGAATGTCGGAAGAACCACCTCTTGGTTAAGGTGGAAGGAGGAGACAACTTTAGGAAGGAACTTTGGATGAGTCCTAAGGACTACCCGGTTCCCATAGAAGTGAGTGTAAGGCCTGTCACAGACCAGGGCCTGAAGCTCACTCACTCGCCTGGCCGAGGTTAGGGCTACCAAGAAGAGTGTCTTCCAGGACAGGAAGCGTAGAGGGCAAGTAGCCATCGGCTCAAAAGGTGGGCCAGTCAGTTGCTGCAAGACCACATTCAACTCCCACTCAGGAGCAGGAGGACGGACAGGAAGCTTGAGCAAAAGCAAGCCTCTGAGAAACCGGGACACCAAGGGGTGAACCGACAGGGAATGTCCTTCCACTAGTGAGTGGTGAGCTGCTAGAGCTAGAGGTGGACCCGAACAGAATTGGACTTAAGTCCCTGATTGGACAAGTGCAGTAAGTACTGAAGCACCATTGGCACAGTACAGGAGAAATGATCCTCTGTACGTAGCTGACACCACACAGAAAACCTTTTCCATTTGAGAGCATAGGTTTTCCTAGTGGACTGTTTCCTAGAGGCTAGGACAACCTCCTCAACTTCCTGAGGTAGGCCCCAGGGAGCCAAAACTACCCTTGCAGCCTCCAGGCCATCAAACTGAGAGCTTTGAGATGGGGTGCAGAAGGGAACCCTGATCCTGAGAGAAAAGGTCGGGTTGCCACCCCAGAGGCAGTGGGGGATCCACTGCCAGCTGAAGCAGAAGTGGAAACCAAGGCTGTCTCGGCCACCTGGGAGCCACCAGCAGGACCGAGGCCCTGTCCTGAAGGACCTTGAACAGAGTTCGAGCCACCAAGGGTGTGGGAGGAAACGCATATAGTAGGCCCTGAGACCAGGGAATCAGAAAAGCATCTGCTGCTATCCGCAGAGGATGTGGTTGCCTGGAGCAAAACTTTGGCAGCTGTTTGTTCAGAGGACTGGCAAACAGATCTATGGATGGAAGTCCCCATTTCAGGAAAATCTTCTGAACCACCAAAGGGTGGAGCTGCCACTCGTGGGGCTGTAGAATCCTGCTCAATCTGTCGGCCAAGTAGTTCTCCCAGCCAGGGAGGTACACAGCCTTGAGGAGCATGGTGTGCTTGAGGGCAAATGAGCAAAGGTCCTGTGCCTCCTGACAAAGGAGCCTGGACCCCGTCCCGCCTTGCTTGTTCACATAAAACATGGCTAACTGGTTGTCTGTCTGAACTAGGACAGATTGATGAGCCAGGGCAGGAGAGAAAGCTTTGAGTGCTAATCGAATAGCCCTAAGTTCTAGGAGATGGATCTGCTGTGCGGCTTCCCAGGGAGACCACAGGCCCTGGGTGCACTTGTTCAGACAATGAGCCCCCCAGCCCTGCAGGGAGGCGTCTGTGGTCAGTACCACTGTGTACCCAGGAATTTGAAAAGGCACCCCTTTCAGCAGATTGGGTGGGTGCAGTCGCCAATTGAGGGAGTCCAAAAAAGGTCTGGACACCTTTATCCTGTCTCTGAGGCTGTCTGTGGCCTGTGACCACTGACTCCGAAGGCACCACTGTGCAGGCCGCATATGGAGCCTGGCATTGGGGGTCACATGAACTGTCGAAGCCATGTGGCCAAGCAGCCTCAGGCAGAGTCTGGCGGAGACCACTGACCCGCTGAGAAACTGTGTTGCCAAGTCCATGAGTCTTTGGGCCCTGTCTGCTGGTAAGAATGCCTTTACCAGGACAGAGTCCAGCCTCGCCCCTATGAACTCCAAGTTCTGGGAGGAGAGCAAAGTGGACTTTGCAAAGTTTATTACAAACCCTAAGCTTTGAAGAAGAGCAATAGTTCGGAGGGTGGCCTGTCGGGCCTCCTGGCACGTCTGACCTCTTATGAGCCAGTCGTCCAGATAGGGAAAGACAAAGATGCCCTGATTTCTCAGGTAGGCCGCCACCACTGCCAGGCATTTGGTAAAGACTCTGGGAGCGGAGGTTAGGCCAAAAGGCAGTACTCTGTATTGATAATGGTTTCCTCCCACAATGAATCTGAGGTACTTTCTGTGGTCTGGATGAATGAGGATGTGAGTGTACGCATACTTTAGATCCAAGGAGCATAGCCAATCTCCCTGCTGGAGGTAGGGAAGAAGTGTTCCAAGAGTAAGCATCTTGAACTTTTCTTTCTCTAGGAACTTGTTGAGGTTTCTGAGGTCTAGAATAGGTCGAAGGCCACAGGCTCTTTTGGGTACCAGGAAATACCTTGAGTAGAACCCTTGACCTTGCAAGTGGGGAGGCACAGGCTCCACTGCCCTGTCCACCAACAGACCTTGGAGCTCCTGGAGGAGAAGACCTGTATGCAGGGGAGGCCTTGGAGGCTCCCCTGGAAAATATGGAGGCGGCAGTTGGTGAAAGTGTAGTGCATAGCCCCTGTCCCCAGTGATGTGGGGCCACTGGTGGGCAAAGAGGGCGAGGCGACTTCCTGTGCAGGGTTGGGAGAACAGGGACGGAGAGGCTATGCTTAAGGAGTCAAAACCCCCCACCCTGCTGAGTGGGGGCAGGGGCCGGAGGCTTGGGGGTCCTCTGCCTACGGGGCCCATTACCCTGCCCCTTGGCCTGCTGACCCTGGGGTGCAGCTTGGGCAGCCTGATACTGAGGGTACTGTTTGTAGGCAGTGCCCTTCCTCAGGTAAAAGGGCTTTTTACCCAAGCCCTTCTTCTTGTGAGAAGGGGCAGAGGTCTTTCTAGACAGCCTTGTCCGTGTGAGGTGCTCGGTCTCGAGCTGTGCGGCCTTCTCGGCCATGGGCTTGCCAAAAAGGTTCTCACCTCGGCAAGGGATATCGACCAACTTGTCCTGAACCCATGGCTCGAGGTCCGATGACTGCAGCCATGCCTGGCGTCGAGCCACGATGCCGGCTGCCGCAACTTGGGCCGAAGCCTCGAAGCCATTGTAGGCGGCGCGGGACATAAACTTCGAGCAGTCCCGAATCCCCGAGGACAAGGACTTGAATCTCTGCAAGGGCTCCCCAGAGAGACCAGCAGAGAACCCGGCCAACTCCTTGGCCAGGTCCCGCAAGTACATGCCCATGTACAGCTGGTAAGACTGGACACGGCAAGCAAGCATCGAGCCCTGGAAGCACTTTCTACCAAAACCATCGAGGTTTCGGGCCTCCCTGTCAGGAGGCACTGCGGAGTGCATCTTCTGACTTTTCAGGCGATGCATGGCCGATTCTACCACCATGAAATGGTGTGGTAGCTGCGCCTTCTGAAAGCCAGGGCTCTTCCGGAGTCAATAAATGGAATCGACCCGCTTGCTTAGAACCGGCGCCAAGGCCGGTGCCTCCCACATCCGGAAGAGGAGCCGTTCCAGCATCGGAGGAACTGGGACAGTAAAGGCCTCCTTCGGAGGAGAGTCGTACTGCAGGGTCTCGAGGCTCCTCCTCGGGGTCCGCCGGGATAGCCAACGCGGTGGCCATATCCCGGACAAACTCTGAGAACTGGGTATCCTCCGGAGGGGATCTACTCCGGGGTTCAGACTGCGGTGAGTCAGACGGGACGCACCGAGTCTTGAATGTGTCGGGGGAGTCCTCATCCTCCGTCTCCCAGGCGGACTCATCCGACGAGGAGTCAGGGTCCGACCCCGCGGGGCCCGGGAGCACCCGCCCCGACACCCTCGGCACCGGCGTCGACGCCCTCGGCACCGGCGTCGACGCCCTCGGCACCGGCGTCGACGCCCTCGGTCCTGAACGGGAGGTCGAGGGAGACCGCGACCGAGGTCGACCTCGAGCCTTCATGGTCTCGAGTATCGGCTCAATCTCCGGGGTCGACTTCGAAGTCGATGTCCCGGTGGTCGGGGCGGATGCGCCAGACAGGCTGGCCATCAGCGCCTGCTGCTGCTCCATGAAGGCAGACAGTCTGCACTCCAAGGCTGTCATCCTGAGACTCAGCTCAGGAGACGCAGCAGCCACCGACTTGGGCCCCAGCGGCGCCGGGCCCGACGTCAGCTCTCTGGGAGGAGAGTCCTCGAGGACAACAGGACTTACGTGTTCAGCAGACTCCGGCTCCACGCAATGAACCTTGGCAGGCTTCTCCTGGTCCACGGGCCCGGGGCGATGGTCGGGGGTCTTAGACCTGGCCCTCGAGGAGCCAGGGACCTCTTCCGACGACGCCCTCACGAGCCACTTCTTCCTCTTGCGTTCCCGGTCGGGGGACCCCCTGTCCGAGGAGCCACGACGGTGCTCGGGATCCGAATCCCGAGATGTCGAGGCCTCAGACGAGGTCCGGGCCCAGCCGGAGGCTGAGTCAGAAAAAAGCCTTTCTTTCTGTTGCTGGCGACTTTGCAGTGCCTTGGAAGACATCTTCCCAAATGGTCCACACGTCTTAGGGTCGTGATCAGGACCGAGGCACCGAAGGCAGCAGTCGTGGGTGTCGGTGAGAGACATCAACTTCTTACACCGATCACACTTTTTAAAACAACTGGAAGCCATCGGGGAAAAAAGAGTCACTGCGAGGTCAAAGACCCGGCCTTCCAGGGAAAAAGCAAAAAAGGGTGCGAACGCCAGCCACGAAGGGGAAAAACCGAAAAGAAGAAACGGGCTATATTGGCTATACTTTTGGAAATAAATATATTTTCATCTGGCTAGTTTGCTATTTATTATTGTGTCTCTTTCCTACTTTCCTTTTGTTGTAATGATAGAGTCAAACTTTACTACACCAGTTTTTGTCCATTTCTTATAAATTGTGCCAGGCATAAAAATACAAGTAAAGGCATACAAAAATGTACTTTTACTGTTGTTGGGGGTGTGGCTTGGGTGGAGTGTGGATAAAGTCATGAAGTGCACGTATAGACTACAGAACTCCTTAACTCCTCCAGCTCTCCCCATACATCCTGAGCAGAAGGACAGGGAGAGCCGGTGGGGAGCGAACCAGCCCAGCAGGACGTACAGGGCCAATTCAGGTCACGGCCCTGTACGTCCTGTCGGGCCAAAGGAGTCGTACTGATTATTCCACCTCGAAGGTGGAATAATCAGCAACAACCCGGCGGTCAGGCCCAGGGACCCCCCTGGGGCCGGGACCAGGTGCAAGGGGGTCCCTGCCACCCGATCCAGGCTCTGGTAGGCCAGTCGTGTGTCAAGTGGTAAGGAAGAGGGAAGGCCGAGCCGTGGGAGTCAGGGGTGCATGCAGGGAGGATGTCCCCGCAGGCAGCAGGGGCACGCCGAGCCATCCATGGGCATGTTTTCTTCCCGCGGTTCCAGAATCAGGTCCAAATGGGCCCTTCTTGCTTGGGGACCGTCTGGACGGCCCGGACGTGCCCCTATGTTAATCGGGCTCTTAAAGTCCACATCTGAAATGTAGCCATGATTAGTGCAGGATGTATGCTGGTATTATATAAGGACAAGTAGACACTTACTTATCTTTATAAAATAGACACCAGTCAACCCATTTAACCCAGGCATCCTATTATAAAATTACACTGAAATGCCAAGTGCATGATTAACTAGGAGTTATTTCAGTCATTAATGAATGTACATGTCTTACTTACTTAATTGTTTTTATTTGTGAACCGGTTTGCCTAACCTGAAAGGCGGTATAGAAAGTGCAATTAGCCATAAACCATCTCTTATAAAATGCTGACCAGTGTAACAGCACATATGTTGCTCAATAACATGGACTTTGCTGGTGGGCATATGATAATAATGGAAACAAAGTCTAAAACATATAGGATATATAAATGTATGCACAACTGACAACAAAATGTCAAAATTACATTTTCTGATAGACTCTAGTGACCCAAAACGGATTTTCTTTCCATATTAACTTTTAAAAAGTCCAATTTTACCTGCTTTCTGACACTGTACAATCTTCTCATAAATGCTATCAGCATTTTCAATGAGTGCTTTGCTGGTCTGAAGTATCTGTGAGTTAAACATGAAATGCATTACTAAATTTGTCGTTTTAAAAATTATTTCTAAAACAGACACCCGCAATATATGGATTGCAGAAAATAATTACTAACAGGATATAAGTATGTTCCTTTTCTTTTTTGTCAATTCACATTATACTTCATCAATAAAATTCTGAAAGATAAGACAACAGTCATGATAATAAGTATTTAGAGTTTCTATACCTTGGTGCTTATGAATTGTAAATTAAGTGTTTATAGTCCAGCTAATTAGGAGTTTTTAGATGGTCACAAAGATATTTGTGTTTTCATGACACAGGTACTACTGCTAGGTACCTTTTCCAGTGGAATTAAATATATAGAAACTGTCAGACAGAGAAAGCACAAATATATAGGAAGTGTCAAAATAGAGAAAGCACAAAAATAGAGGAAGATACAAGTCAAGCCAAGGGAAGGGTGAGAGGGTGCTAAGTAGTAGTGCTTTTCTGTTTATCCAATAAACAACTACTTAATTTATTTTTGCATTGGGAGTGTCTTTTTGGTGTTTATCAGCTAAAACCTAAAATCAGAAGCAGTAATAATAATACAATAAAAAGCTTGCAAAAATGAGGAGAAAACTCCATTTGGAAACAGGGGCCCACCAAAGACTAAGAAACATAAATACAGTATTAATTAAACCCAACAGAGCTATAGTAATCCCATACAATGCCCACTGCCTGACCCAGCCATTTACTGCTTGAACCACCCACTGTGCCCCCCCCAGATATTTTAATAAAAGCCTTTTTTCCAATAAACTTTTTAATTGCCCCAGCTCATAAAAAATATAATAGGTATTCTCTAATTCAATAGAGAATTTACAAGAAAACCATAGAAAGAATTCTGCCCCAGTAATCAAGGCACCTCGATACTAGTCAATAAATATCTTCCTTTGTTTGTGTAGCATAACATCTATGAAAAACACGCGGAGGCCAATTTCGATTGGGGATTTGTCCAAACATCCAAAATCTGGACGGGCCAGACTTGCACCCGATTCTGCATCCGCAGGAACTAGGCGTTCCTGTGGGAGCAGAACTGGGGCACTTGGATGGGTTGGATGAGCCCCGATTCTGCAGGCCCAGACGTGCTGCGCCTACCCTGGCTAACCCTCCCTATAATCCTGCTGGAGCCCTGATGCCATGGCATCCCATCACAATGGCACAGGGATGCCATGCAGGAGTCCCGATTCCCCGCACAATGAAGTCCTTTCACCGCTGTCTGACCCCAAGAGGGGACTGCCAAGGTGGCAGGGCTCCTCCTGTGTCAGCTCATCTGTTTGGGGGAGTGGGGAGGTCCTCAACTGTTGTCTACCAGTGTCTGGGGACTTATTCCATATCCAAGGTGGAACAAGTTCCCCGGCCATCCTCCACTGGCCAGACACACAGGGCCATAACCTGGATATGCCCTGTATGTCCGGGGTCGTGGGCCCGCCTCCGACCTGCCCACCCTCTGCCCTGTCTCTGCCCCCATGCATCTCCGTCCTGAGCTCCCTGCACATCGGCAGTGTATGTATGGGGAGCTTTGGGGCAGAATAGGCCCCCAGCCAATAGCCAATTTGTAGTTCTGGTTGATCCCCCATACTGTACTTTCAGGCTGATGCAGAAAGCTGGCAATGAAGTCACATTCTACCAGCTTTTTACACGTGTTTGCAGCACACCGATAGCACACGACTTCAGCACGGGCATGCAGAAAGTGGCTAGCATGCAAATTAGCCACACGTTAAACCGTGAGCATGCAAATGAGCCACCTGTTAAACTGGGCGCAAAATGGCAGCATTAAACTGGGAGAGCAAGCCAAACACATGCGCACAAGAGCTCGGCAATAGTTTGGCATGCTCTCACAGAGAAACAGGCACCGTGTGGCTAATTTGCCTATCGGCCCCAATAATATTTTGATGGCATCTGGGGCGATAGCAGCATCAGGACTAGCTCCCGATGCCATCAAAATATTGTCGAGGGCCAGTGCCCTGACAGAAATGGACTCCCAGGTGGCCTAACTGCCCGATCCTCCCACCCAACAGTATTTTGATGGCATCGGGGGCGATCGTGGCATCTGGAAAAGCACCCGATGCCATTAAAAATATTGTCAGGGGCCAGTGCCCCGACAAAGTGACTCCCTAGTGGTTTAGCGGTCACCGAACCCCCCACCTGACTTAAAAAGAATTAACCTGGTGGTCTAGTGGCCCCTGAACCCCTCTATACTTTTCAAAGCGTGAGCGCTGCCTACACGCTCCCACTCTTGGTCCGCCGTCTGGAAAAATGGCAGCGCCTAACCCCACGTGATGCATCCTTGGATGCACAAAGCAAGATCAGACTGCTATATAAGGTGTAATATGCCTTCTGTGGCAGTATGACCCCACCCGGTGCATCCCAGGATGCACCAGGGGGGCCAGACAATGCCATTTTTCAAGATGGCAGACCGAGGACAGGAGCATGTAGGCAGTGCTCCCGCTTTGAAAAGTATGGGGGGGTTCAGGGGCCGCTAGACCACCAGGTTAATTTTTTTTTAAGTTGGGGGGGGGGGTTAAGGGGCCACTAGACGACTAGGTAATTTTTTTTTTTAAGTCGGAAGGGGCGTGGGGGGGGATCAGGGGCTGCTAGACCATCAGGTTAATTATTTTTTTAAAGTTGAGTGTGGAGAGGGGTTCAGGGGCCGCTAGACCACCAGGGAGTCACTTTCTGTCAGGGCATAGGACTTTTTCCTGATGCTGTGATCCCCCCCCCCCCCCATGTCATCAAAATACTGTCGGGTGAGGGGATCGGTGTCACTGGGCCACCAGAGATTTGCTTTCTGTATTCTGATTGCATTGGAGGCTTTGCCCGATGCCTGAATCATCTGAGGGGAAGATGAGCCAGGCATCGGGGAAAGCACCCAATGCCATCAAAATACTGTTGGGAGCACACGCTAGAGGTTTAAGCCACCTCAGACCCAGGTGTAGAGATATTGATGCTAAAGCTGGTTGCGAAATCCTCTACGTCTCTGCAACAGGCGCAGCCATTATTTGCATACCAGTTTAATACATGCAGACATTTGCCTACATTTAAATGCTCTTGGCATTAATTTTATTTATTTATTTATTTATTTAACACTTATTTATATACCGCATCTTCCAGCGATCAGTTGCGGTGTACAATTAACAACATTTAACAAAGCAGAGTTTGTTTACATAGAACATTGAACATTATAACTTATTACATAGAACATCTTAACTTGCATAATTCAATGATTCAACAACTAATCAGGATATTTCAGCTATAACAGAGTGTGTAACAATTTAAACAGAAGTACTGTCTGTACCGCATTAGGCAGAACATACCAGTTGTAACTATATACGAGTAGGAATATAAGGCATAGGAGTGGAGTGTTATTTATGTAAGTTTTGAATGTTATCCTTTATAGTAGGGTGTATTAGCTTGATATGGGTAGATTCATATTTAGCCTTTATCTAGGTTGAGTGGAGGGTTATCCAAGGTATTATAGTGTTTATTAAATAGATACGTTTTCAATTTTTTTCTGAATTCCATTATCTCTGATAGTGATCGTAAGTCCTCTGGTAACGAGTTCCAGATGGTTGGAGCTATATGGGAAAAGGCTCTGTTATTTGTTAATTTGTGGGTTTTTATGAATTCTTTTGGAATCTTTAGTTTGTTTGATTGTCCTTTTCTAAGAGTGGGCTTAGGTGGTTCTTTGCCTATTAGATTACATAATGTCTTCGGTGCCAAGTTGTTTAAGGCTTTGAATGTCGTTATTATTGTTTTGTATATTATCCTGCTTTGTATTGGTAACCAGTGAAGGGATGCTAATATCGGTGTTATATGTTGGAGGGAGTTTATTTGTAATATAACTCTAGCGGTTGCATTTTGCGCAAGTTGGATTCTTCTGATGTTTTGTTTTGAGATGCCCATAAGTATTAAGTTGGCGAAATCGAAGTGGGGAGTTATGGTAGCCTGAGTTATATTAATGAAATCTTGTATAAATACAAGGGGGCGTAATTGTTTGAGGATTTTAAGTTTGAAGTAGATTTTCTTTATGGTATTTCTGATGTGGGTTTCCATTGTAAGGTGTGTGTCTAAGATGACACCTAGATATCTTATTTCATTTTTTATTTTAATTTCTTGGTTTTGTAGTGTTATGTGGGTTGGAGGCATATATGATTGGTTTTTTGTTACGATTAATACTTCGGTTTTAGCATGGTTTATGTGGAGGTTTTGGGTTTTTAGCCAGATTGTGATTTCATTGTAACACTCTGATAGAAGTTGGATCGGTAGGTTAGGAATTGTGAAAGGTATGTACATCATAATATCATCCGCATAAAGGTGATATTGTACTCCAAATTTTTTAAAGATGTTGCAGACCGGCTTTATATAAATATTGAAAAGTAAGGCTGAGAGCGCTGAACCTTGTGGTAAACCTATTTCTTGTTTGTATGTGTTGGATGTTTGATTACCTATTCTTACATTTTGTGTTCTGTTATTTAAATATGAGGTGAACCATTTATGTACAGTAGAGTTTATGCCTATCTGTCTTAGGTTGTTAAGCATTATTGAGTGATGCACGCTATCAAAAGCTGCTGAGATGTCGATGAAAAGGAGGATGAACGCTTGGTTATGATTGTCAATTCCTTTTAGGAGTGTATCTATTAATACTGTTAGAAGTGTTTCTACTCCATGGCGGGGTCGGAATCCATATTGTTGATCGTCAAGTGGGTAAGATAAATCTATAAATTCCTGTGTCTGTAATTGTACTACTTTTTCAATTATTTTGGCCATAAATGGTATGCTAGAGATGGGCCTGTATGATGTTGGAGATGTTTGTCTAGTTTGCAGTTCTTTAGAATTGGGCGTATTTGTGCATGTTTAAGGAGAGGTGGAAGGTATCCTTGGGTTAGTGATAAGTTTACTATTGGGAGAATATATGATAGTAGAGTTGGTAGTGTATTTTTTATCCACAATACTGGGCAAGGATCTAAATATGAAGTTGTGGTATTTAGGTCTGAGATGATAGTTTTTAATGACACTTTTGACATGGGGTAAAATTCTGACCATTCGTCTATAGATTGACAAGGGATGTTGTTATTGTCTGAGGGTATAGTAGGTTTTTTTGATTTATTTTGATAGTGATTAGCTAAGGTTTGTACTGAGATGTCTGTGATTTCGTTGCTAGAAGTTTGATCGTTATTGGTTAGGTTTCTGACGATAGAGAATAGCTCTCTAGGTCTATTATATGATTTTGATAAGGTTGCTGCGTAATAATTTTTCTCCAGGACCAAGCAAGAAGTCAGTCCTCACTTACGGGTGACGTCGGCGCCGACGGAGCCCTCGCGGAGCAATTTTCCCCAGCTTTCAAAGAAAGCCTTTGGGAATTGCAGCGCGCATGCGCGGTAGTCTTCCCGCCCGAAGGTGCCATCTTAGCCAGTCTTCTTTTTTCCGCGGAGCCCTACAGACGTCCCCGTCTTGTCCCCGCGAAAAAGTTGATTTTCCTCTGTATTTATCCTTTTTTCTTTCGGTCGTTTTCCCGCCCGGACTCGCGACGCCGGTCTCGAGTCCTCTAACGGTTTTTCGGTTTTTCTGACTTAGTCAGCTTTCGTTTTCGTTTTTTCCCTGGCAGCCCGGTCCTTTGACCTCGCAGGGGCCCTTTTTCCCCCGATGGCTGCCAGTGGCTTTAAGCGGTGTGGTCGGTGTGACCGAAATATGTCACTCACCGACTCACACGACCTTTGCCTCCGCTGCCTGGGCCCAGATCACGAGGAACTGATCTGTGGGCCCTGCAGCAAACTGTCCTCGAAGGCGTTGAGAAGTCGGCGGCATCAGCGCGAAAGAATCTTCGCTGACCCCAGCCGTACCCGGACCTCGTCGGAGGCCTCACTGTCGAAAGGCTCCAGTTCGGACCGTCGACGGAGCTCCTCCGACCGGGGTTCTCCCTCCGGGGACCATCGACGGAAGGAAAAACCCGCGAGGGCGGCGTCGGTGGACGCTCCTGGCTCCGCGAGGGCCAGGTCGCATAGCCCCGACAGCCGCCCCGGGTCCTTGGAGAAGGAACACCTCCCGAAGCGACCTCGCCTGGAGTCGGAGATGCCTGCCCGGGTAAGTCCTGTTGTCCTTCTGGACTCGCCTCCGCGTCAGCCGACGTCGGGCCCGACGCCGTCGGGGCCCGAGTCGGGGGCTGCTGGGTCGCCTGAGCTCGGACTCAGGTTGACGGCCTTGGAGAGCAGATTGTCTGCCTTCATGGACCAGCAGCGGGCACTGCTCGCTGGCTTCGCTGGCGTCGCTGCCCCGACCGCCGGGACGTCGACGTCCAAGTCGACCCCGGAGACCGAGCCGATCCTCGAGTCGATGAGAACTCGAGTCGATCCTCGGTCGAGGTCGCCCTCGGCCTCCCGTTCGGGACCGAGGTCGCCGACGCCGACTCCCTCGGCGTCGGGGCGGCTGGCGCCGCACCCTGCCCGAGCCGACCCCACCGAGTCCTCGTCGGAGTCGGTCTGGGAGTCTGAGGAGGAAGAGTCACCTGATTCTTTCCGGACTCGGTGTGTCCCATCGGACTCTCCGGAGTCCGAGCCTCGGAAGCAGTCCCCCCCGGAGGATGCCCGGTTCTCGGATTTCGTTAGGGATATGGCCAAGGCTTTGGCCTTCCCTGCGGACCCCGAGGAGGAGCCTCGAGCCGAAGAGCTCGACGCCCTCCAGTATGACTCTCCCGCGAGGGAGCACTTTACTGTGCCGGTTCCTCCTATGCTGGAACGACTACTCTTCCGCATGTGGGAGAGTCCGGCCTCCTCGCCGGTCCTGAGCAAGCGGGTCGATTCTATCTATCGAGTCCGCAAGAGCCCTGGCTTTCAAAAGGCGCAGTTGCCACACCATTCCATGGTAGTGGAATCGGCCATGCATCGTCTTAAGAGCCAGAAGATGCACTCCTCGGTGCCTCCTGGAAGGGAGGCCCGTAACCTGGATGGCCTTGGCAAAAAGTGCTTCCAGGGCTCTATGCTCGCCTGTCGTGTCCAGACTTACCAGCTCTACATGGGCATGTATCTCAGGGATCTGGCTAAAGAGCTAGCCGGCTTCTCCGCTGGTTTGTCCGAGGAACCCTTGCGGAGGTTCCTAGCCTTGTCCACAGGTATTCGGGAATGCTCAAAGTTCATGTCCCGAGCAGCCTATGATGGCTTTGAAGCCTCGGCTCGAGTAGCCGCAGCCGGCATCGGTGCCCGCCGACAGGCTTGGCTTCAGTCGTCCGACCTTGAGCCCTGGGTACAGGACAAGTTGGTCGATGTCCCCTGCCGAGGCGAAAACCTCTTTGGCAAGCCCATGGCGGAAAAGGCTGCACAAATTGAGACTGAGACTCTCACCAGGACCAGGCTTTCTAGGAAGACCTCCGCCCCTTCCCAGAAAAAGAAGGGCTCGGGAAAAAAGACCTTTTACCCGAGGAAGGCGGCTGCCTACAAACAATACCCCCATTATCAGGCCCCTGCAGCTCCCCAACAGGGCCAGCAGGCCAAGGGACGGGGTAACGGGTCCCGTAGGCAGCAAGCCCCCAAGCCTGCGCCACCAGCCCCTGCTCAGCAGGGTGGGGGTTTTTGACTCGCTCAGCATAGCCTCTCCCCCCCCGCTGGTTCCCCCCAGCACCGGAGGCCGGCTGGTTCACTTCGCCGACAGGTGGTCCAGCATCACCGCAGATGCCTGGGTGCTTCAGGTCGTGCGAGAGGGCTACCTTCTCCACTTCCATCAGGTCCCTCCCTCCTATTTTCCGGGAGAGCCTCCGCGCCCCCCTCTGCACAGGGAGTTGCTCCTTCAGGAGTTAGCAGGTCTTCTGCAGGATCAGGCGGTGGAACCGGTGCCACACCACCTGAGAGGTCAGGGCTTCTATTCAAGGTATTTTCTGATACCAAAGAGAACAGGAGGCCTCCGACCCATCCTGGACTTGCGCAACCTCAACAAGTTCCTTGTGCGGGAGAAGTTCAAAATGCTTACCCTTGGAATCCTTCTGCCCTACCTCCAGCAGGGAGATTGGCTATGCTCCTTGGATCTAAAGGATGCTTACACGCACATCCTCATCCACCCAAGCCACCGACAATACCTAAGGTTTGTGGTGGCAGGAAATCATTACCAGTACAGAGTACTGCCCTTCGGCCTGTCCTCCGCACCGCGAGTCTTCACAAAATGTCTCGCGGTCGTGGCGGCCCATCTCCGGCTTCACGGCCTCTATGTTTTTCCGTACCTCGACGACTGGCTCATCAGAGCAGCGTCCGCTCAGGAGGTCACCACCGCCACGTGCCGCACGGTGACTCTGCTGCAGCACTTGGGCTTTGTCATCAACTTCGCAAAGTCCACTTTGCTCCCCTCACAGGATCTCGAGTTCATCGGCGCAAGGCTGCACACCCCTCAGGCGCGAGCGTACCTACCGCTCGACAGGGCTCAGCGGCTCATGGACCTAGCCGACCGCTTTCGCAGCCAGCCCCTGGTCTCCGCCAGGCGCTTCCTGAGACTGCTCGGCCATATGGCTTCCACCGTCCATGTGACCCCCAATGCCCGCCTGAATATGCGGCCTGCTCAGTGGTGTCTCCGCCAGCAGTGGCGACAGGCCACGGGCGGCCTAGCAGACCTGGTGCGCGTCTCCGAGCCGCTGGTCTCGTCTATCCGGTGGTGGCTCCGGCAGCCGAACCTGGTATTGGGAATGCCTTTCCAGTCACCTCAGCCGACCCGGGTGCTGACCACCGATGCATCCCTCCTGGGCTGGGGAGCCCATTGCCAAGAGGCACGTACTCAGGGCCTCTGGACCAAGTGGGAGTCTGCTCAGCAGATCAACTTCCTGGAGCTCAGGGCGATCCGCCTAGCTCTCAAGGCCTTCTCCCACCTGACCTCCCAACAGTCCGTCCTTGTCCAGACGGACAATCAAGTTGCCATGTTCTACGTGAACAAGCAGGGGGGCACGGGCTCCTTCCTCCTCTGCCGGGAGGCACAGAAGCTCTGCTCTTGGGCCGTCAGTCACGGCATTCTCCTCAAGGCAGTTTATCTCCCGGGCCAAGAAAATTGCCTGGCGGACAAACTCAGCAGGGTCCTCCAGCCGCACGAGTGGCGTCTGGACCCCTTGATCGTTCAGAAGCTCTTCCTCAGGTGGGGCCTCCCCACAGTGGATCTCTTTGCCAGTCCTCACAACCGGCAGCTTCCTCGCTTCTGCTCTCGTCAGCCTCACCCCCTTCGGGTGGCGGCGGACGCCTTTCTGATCTCATGGTCGGGGAGCCTTCTGTACGCTTTCCCTCCCATCCCGTTAGTCTCTCGGACCCTTTTCAAGGTTCTCCGAGACAAAGCTTTCGTGATCCTGGTGGCCCCTCGCTGGCCCAGGCAGCCGTGGTTTCCGCTCTTGCTGCAACTGGCGGTGGAGGATCCAATCCCTCTGGGGGTGCAACCGGATCTCCTCACCCAGGATCAGGGGTCCCTACTGCACCCCAACCTCAGGTCTCTCAACCTCATGGCCTGGCTGCTGAGAGGGTAGTCCTTGCTCCTCTCCTCTTGCCGGCAGAGGTGGAGGAGGTCGTCTTGGCTTCGCGGCGGCCTTCTACCCGCAAATGCTACGCCCTTAAATGGCGTCGCTTTGCAGTCTGGTGTACCCAACAGTCTCAGGATCCCTTCTCCTGCCCGGTGTCGGTGATCTTACAGTACTTGCTACACCTCTCTAATCTGGGACTTAAGTCCAACTCCGTCAAAGTTCACCTCAGTGCTCTTTCCGCACATCATGTGCCGGTGGACGGCAGACCTCTCTCCAACGACCCTCTCGTAGCGAGGTTTCTTCTCCGAGGTCTCCTACTACTTAAACCACCTCTGCGCCCGCCAGCGCCTGACTGGGACCTGAATGTGGTTTTGCAGCGGATCACCTGTCCGCCTTTTGAACCTATGGCTACCTGCTCTCTCCGTTTTCTGTCTTGGAAAACGCTGTTCTTGATAGCCCTCACTTCCGCTAGGCGCGTAAGTGAATTACAGGCCCTCGTGTCTGATCCCCCCTACACTCGGTTCTACAAGAATAGGGTAGTCCTACGGACTCACCCAAAGTTTCTGCCTAAAGTGGTCTCCCCTTTTCACTTGAATCAGGAGGTGGTACTTCCAACCTTCTTTCCCAGACCACACTCCAGCCGAGCTGAGACGGTCCTCCATACCCTGGACTGTAGAAGGGCGTTGAACTTCTACCTTGACCGTACGCGGGAGCACCGTAAAGCTGCGCAGCTTTTTGTGTCCTTTGACCCCAATAAATTGGGGCTCCCGGTCTCCAAGCGTACTCTGTCCATCTGGGTTGCGGACTGTATCTCTTGGGCTTATGGGGCAGCCGGACTCTCCTTAGAAAGTCGAGTCACGGCTCATTGCGTTCGGGCAAAGGCCACGTCAGTGGCTTACCTCCGCTCTGTTCCGCTGGCAGACATCTGCCGGGCCGCTACTTGGTCTTCGAGCCAGACTTTTGCGGTCCATTACTGTCTCGAGAGGGAGTCCCGTAGGGACAGTGCTTTCGGACAGGCAGTCCTCCGTAATCTCTTTGAGGTCTGAGCAACTCCTACCCTCCATCCCGGATGTGGGCTACCGGTGGGTGATAATTCAGCGAAGATTCTATCCTTCTGTGCTGCTGAGCTAGAGGGAGCTCATTTTTGTGCTTAGGGTCTCCGGTAGCCTTGAGCTTGGGAGTCCCATAAGTGAGGACTGACTTCCTGCTTGGTCCTGGAGAAAGCGTAGTTACTCACCTGTAACAGGTGTTCTCCAGGAGCAGCAGGAATCAGTCCTCACTACCCTCCCTCCTCCCCTTGGAGTTGCAATCGTCTGCTTATGTTCTTTTTGCAAATTTTTATGCTGTCTTTTTAGCTATGTCATCTGACTGGCTAAGATGGCACCTTCGGGCGGGAAGACTACCGCGCATGCGCGCTGCAATTCCCAAAGGCTTTCTTTGAAAGCTGGGGAAAATTGCTCCGCGAGGGCTCCGTCGGCGCCGACGTCACCCGTAAGTGAGGACTGATTCCTGCTGCTCCTGGAGAACACCTGTTACAGGTGAGTAACTACGCTTTCTTCGTGTTGTTTATTGTTTCCTTATATTTTGTTAGATGGTTATTATATATTTCCTTGTGTACAGACAACTTGGATTTCTGCCATTTCATTTCAAGTTTTCTTAGTTCTCTTTTCATTTGTCTTAGTGTGTTATTAAACCATGGTGAGCTGTTTGTTTTGATATGTGTGGTCTTTTTATTTAGATGATTATTTTTGGCTGCGTTATTGATAGTCACATTCCAGTTGTTAACAGCATCATCCAAATTAGGTGTTGATAAGAAGTAGGGGATTGTTGAATCAAGGAAGTCTGTTTCATGAAATTTTCTATATTTTGAGGTGGGGCCATTTCTTGTGAAGTTTTTGACGTTAGGGATGGGATATGTAAGGTTTATTTTGATAATAAAATGATCAGACCAAGGTGTCTCTGTACATTCAATGGAATTTGAGTTAATTAGCTTGAAGAGTATCTCAGGTAGAAGAACCAAATCTAGTGTTCCTCCTTTGATATGCGTTGCTGTTTTAATTATTTGATGGTACTCTATGTCTGCTATAGTGTCTAGAAATAATTTAAAGTCTAGTGATGGAAGTGACGGCAGGTTAAAATCGCCTAGCATGATTACAGGATTTTGTTCAGTAGAAGAGTTAAGGAGTTCAATAAGAGAATCCAGGCCATCTGTTTTTTGATCTGGGGGTCTATAGATTAAGCAGATTTTTATGGGACCGATTTTTATTAATAATGTGTCCATGTTATTAGAGATGTTTGATTGGATTAATTTGGCGTTTAATATCTTTTTTGTCATCATTAGAACTCCACCACCTTTTTTATTGGACCTGTGTTTGTAAAATGTGTCATAATTTTCTTTATCAAGTTGATTTAGATAGACGGTATCTGTTTCAGAAAGCCATGTTTCTGTGACACATAAGATATCTGGTTTTAAGTCAGTTATCAGATCGTTAAATATGGGTAGTTTATTTTTCATTGATCGTGCATTAATAAGGATGCATGATAGAGAGGATGGGTTATTAGACCCGGTTTTCTTGTCTATTTGTGGTGGATTTGTTTGTTGTATGTGTATTAGTCTATGATAATTAATTTTTGGGTAGTTAACATGAGTGTGTCCAATATGACAGTCATTACGGGTATGTGTGTGTATTATAGGTATAGTCATGTGATTTTTACTGTTTAAACTTAGTGATAGGTCAATAATTATTATTGCCAGTAATAAACTGGTATATGATATTCGTGTGAGCATGTTGTTTGGGTGTAGCATTTTCTATAATTGGCTCGGTAGTCTGTGGAATAGAGTTGTGATAAAATGGCACAGTGGGTAAGATAGATTCTGATAGTAATGTGGGTGTCTGGCAGCAGTAATAAATTCTGATAGAGTTAAATTGCAGTAGTGATAGTTGTAATTCCAAGTGAGTTACTGACGACAGTAAGTTCAGAGCAGGTTACTGATGACAGTAAATCCAATGTAAAATACTGACAACAGTAAAGCAACTTGATTCAATAACACTATATCAAACGTGAGTTATTGACAGCAGTAAATTCAAAGTAAATTACTAGCAGCATATAATCAAAATGAGATTATTGGTAACAGTAGCAAGTCTGTGAGCAATAGTAACAAGCCTATGGGCAGCAGTAAGACTAAGGTGAATTACTGACAACAGTAAAATGAGATAGAATTACTGATAGCAGTAGTGTGAAAGTGAATTACTGACAACAGTAATTTCAAGGTAAATTACTGACAACAGTAAGTCAAAGTAAGTTAGTTATTGATAACAGTTGTGATTTTACAGTGCATTAATGGCAATAGATAATCTGAATCATTATATTATACTTGCGGTTTAGACTAGAAGTCCAATTATAAGTGGAAGTCCTTGTTTCTATGGCGTTGAGGGCTATGGAAGTGCCACTGCCTAAGGGCCACGCCAAAGGGCCCTCTGGCGAGGCCCTCAGGCGTGGGTGCGCTATGACGGTGGTGCTTTATGCCTGCAGCTCCTCGGGTCCCGATTGGACGGTGCAGTCAGGTGGGTTGCTCCGGCCTGCTCTTACCTCGCCGGGGAGAGCTCTTCACGAGGCCGGAGTGGTGAGAGAGGGCCGCACACGCTGACGGTGGGGCTTTATGCCTGCAGCTCCTCGGGTCCCGATTGGACGGTGCAGTCAGGTGGGTTGCTCCGGCCTGCTCTTACCTCGCCGGGGAGAGCTCTTCACGAGGCCGGAGTGGTGAGAGAGGGCCGCACACGCTGACGGTGGGGCTTTATGCCTGCAGCTCCTCGGGTCCCGATTGGACGGTGCAGTCAGGTGGGTTGCTCCGGCCTGCTCTTACCTCGCCGGGGAGAGCTCTTCACGAGGCCGGAGTGGTGAGAGAGGGCCGCACACGCTGACGGTGGGGCTTTATGCCTGCAGCTCCTCGGGTCCCGATTGGACGGTGCAGTCAGGTGGGTTGCTCCGGCCTGCTCTTACCTCGCCGGGGAGAGCTCTTCACGAGGCCGGAGTGGTGAGAGAGGGCCGCACACGCTGACGGTGGGGCTTTATGCCTGCAGCTCCTCGGGTCCCGATTGGACGGTGCAGTCAGGTGGGTTGCTCCGGCCTGCTCTTACCTCGCCGGGGAGAGCTCTTCACGAGGCCGGAGTGGTGAGAGAGGGCCGCACACGCTGACGGTGGGGCTTTATGCCTGCAGCTCCTCGGGTCCCGATTGGACGGTGCAGTCAGGTGGGTTGCTCCGGCCTGCTCTTACCTCGCCGGGGAGAGCTCTTCACGAGGCCGGAGTGGTGAGAGAGGACCGCACACGCTGACGGTGGGGCTTTATGCCTGCAGCTCCTTGTACGCAAGATTTTCTGATGCTGTTTATGCACGCGTCTGTCTCTTTTCTGCATTTGACTTTAGCTTAAACGTGCCATTTTCTGTGCTTAAAGGCTGCGCTAGTCTTCTGCATTGGCCTTTTTGTCTATAAAATAATTTTTCTGTATTTCAAAAGAACAGCTTGAATGTCCTGTCCTGATTATTCTCCAAAACATAAGACACCAAGGTGTATGCTTACTCAGATGCGCTGTCAGTGTGCGATTGTGCCATTAATCTACCGCAGAAGCCCACACTAAACTCAGGGGGGCATGTGGGTCCACATCCCTGCTATTAGCACATTGCAACTGCACAGCACCAAGGTAACCAGCATGCAGGTGCTCTTAACACCAGCCACTGAGAAGTGGCATTAATGTGTCTAAGAAGCCTGTGCTAATCGTGGTGTGTCATCTATGTCCATGTTAACCCCTAATCCGCCCAGTCCTGTTCCAATCACATGCTAATTAGCATGGGATTTTTAGGCTGGGTCCCACGCTATTAGCATGGCATGAATACCTCACATTAAACTCTATCAGGGCCCCCTCTGCATCCCCGGCTAACCTCCCCGTACGAACAAGGTGTTTGTATGGGGAGGCAAGACGGGGCGGGAAGGGGGCAGAGTTAGGGTGAGTAGTGGGCGGTCCACGTCCCCGGACGTACAAGGCCGATTCTGATGTCGGCCCTGTATGTCCGGGCCGGAGGGCTGAACGGGGAACTTATTCCACCTCTGAGGTGGAATAAGTTCACCAGATAGCGGAGGACAACTGGCTTGGGCGGTGGAAGGGCTCGGAGGGGGTGCCGGTGATTCTCCACAGCCTGACCCTGGTCTTGGGAGACCAGATCGGGGGTCGGGCTGCGGGGAATTGCAGAGCAGGTCAACGGCCAAGGATCACTGTTCCTGAATGGAGCCGCAGTGCCATGGCAACCAGATGTCATGGCGCCACGGCTCCATTCAGGAGCCTTGACTGAGGTAGCCAGGTAGAGGCCTGTACGTGCAGGCCAGCCAGAATCAGGTTCCGGCCTGCACGTACTGGCTTAATCGCAGTTCTGACCCCACGGGGCTAGACATGCCCCACAGGATTAGAATCGCATCTGCCCCTGTGTGTTTGATTTCGATCGGGGGCACAGGGACATGGACGTCCTGTACAGAATGCGGCCCTATGCTGACAACTAGCTCCCAAGAGAGCAGATATTTAAATTTGCTCAGATGAAGTTTCTGAGTGTCAAAGGAAGACACTCCTTGTACAGCATCCCCTCCCACTTGTTTATTCCCAAGTAAATAAAGTGTAGTTACTCACCTGAAACAGGTGATCTCTGGGGACAGCAGGAATCAGTCCTCAGATAAGGGTGACGTCAACGCCAACAGAGCCCACACGGAAGCATCTCCCCAGCTTTCAAAGAAAGCCTTTGGGGGATGCATCGTGCATGCATGGTCCTCCTCCCGCCCAAGGGTGCCATCTTGCCTCAGTCTAATGACATAGCTAAGACGGCAGAAGGAAAAATAAAATACGGTAAAGAAGCAACTCCAAGGGGAGGAGGGAGGGTTGTGAGGACTGATTACTGCTGTCCCCAGAGAACACCTGTTACAGGTGAGTAGCTACGTTTTCTTCAGGAACAAGCAGGAAGTCCGTCCTCACATATGGACTCCCCGACCACAGGCTACCGAGAACCTGTGAAAACACTACGGTGAACTGTGATCAGCAGTAGTTGAGTCCTTACTGAGAGACTCTTGCAAGACCAAGTGTCTGGCAGAGAACCAGCACTCCTGTAGCCTAAACACAGAAGGATCAGAGGTAAGGAGCTGCTTACAACCCAAAGAGATTACAGAGTATGGCCTGGCCAAAGGCACTGTCCCGTCGGGATGCCCTCTCCAGGCAGTAGTGAACTGCGAAGGTATGAACCTAAGACCAGGTGGAAGCCCGACAGATTTCTGTCATGGGGACGGAATGCAGATTTGCCACAGAAGTAGCTATGGCCTTGATGCGGTGCAGTGACCTTCTGGTCCAGTGAAATCCCAGCCTCCTCATAGGCAAGGGTAATGCAGTCCGCCACCAAAGCGGACAAGTTTGCTTAGAAACTGGGAGCCCCAGATGGCTGGGGTCATAGAATATGAAAAGCTGAGGTACTTTGTGGTGGCCCTGGGTCTGTTGCAGATAGGACAGAGCCCTTTTACAATTCAGAGTATGGAAAACGGTCTCCGTCCTACTGGTGTGAGTCTGCAGAAAGAAGGTGGGGAGCACTACCTCCTGATTGAGATGGAAAGGGGACACCACCTTCAGCAGAAACTTGAGGTGTACGGAGCACCACCCTGTTTTTGTAGAACCTTGTGTAGGCAGGCTCTGCCATCAGAGCCTGGAGCTTACTGACTCTGCGAGCTGACGTAAGTGCTACAAGGAAGACGACCTTCCAGGAGAGGTACCGCAGGTGGCAGGTAGCCAGAGACTCAAACTGTGGCTTAGTGAGCTGCGAAAGCACCACATTGAGATCCCACTCCGCCGCTGGAGGGCGAACAGGGGGTTTAGAGAGCATGAGGCCCCTCAAGAACCGAGATACAAGGGGCTGAGCCTAGAGGGACTTTCCCTCAATAGGATGGTGATGTGCTGCAATAGAGCACAGGTGCACTCTGACCGAACTGGACTTCAGTCCCACCTGCAAAAGGTGGAGCAGATACTGGAGTAGCATTTGTACAGAGCAGGAGAATGGGTTTGCCCGTCTTTTGGCGCACCACACCAAGAACTGGTGCCACTCGAAAGCGTATGCCCTTCTTGTGGAGGCCTTACGAGAGGTCACAAGAACCTCTTCCACGTCCCGTGAAAGGTTGAAGGGAGCTAGCACTACCCTTTCAGCAGCCAAGCCATGAGTGACAGGGAAGCCCTGTGGCTTGGCCCAGGGGAACTGCCAATGCTGCTGATAGGGAGAGGAGTAATGGGAACCAGGGTTGCCTGGGCCACCGGGGAGCTATCAGTATTAGTGATGCTCTGTCGCGCTGGACCTTGGCGACCAGAGCTGTAGGGTGGGAAGGCGTACAGGAGGCCTTCCGTCCATGGAATGAGGAATGCATCCACTGCCATCTGGGATGTGTGCGGCTGGCGGGAGCAGAAGTGGGGCAATTGTGTGTTGTCCAGACTGGTCAACAAGTTCACCAGGGGATGCCCCAGAGACGAAACAGCTGGGCGGCTACTTCGGGATCCAGGCGCTACTCGTGTAGCTGGAGGACTCTGCTCAGCTTGTCCTCCAGGGCATTGTCTTAGCCTGGAAGTTAGACCACCCTTAGGAGCATCCCTCTGTGTGCTGCATAGGAGCAGAGGGCTACTGCCTCCTGGCAGAGGGGGTATGACCCTGTTCCCCCTTGTTTATTCTCATAGAACATTGCAACCTGGTTGTTGGTCTGGATCAGCACCGACATCAACAATCAAATTTCTGCCATCTCCACTCTAACCCCCTTGTCAAATCTAAATCCTTTCATGCTGCACTTATTTCAGCCTGCATCTAAATACATTTGCAATTTGCAGCACTCATTAAATGCACTACTATATTTGTTTACCCATATTGTTCATTTTTCTGTCAGCCCAGTATGAGCCAACCTGGACCACCACTGCTGCAATGAAAGTGGCTCCAACTTCTTCCAATTCGCTGCAGCCTCGCACCTAGCTGCAGCCCACTCTATCTTAACAAGTTTCCCTACCGCCCCCCCCCCCCCCATCCCCACCAAATTTTCTCACTGTTCCTGTTCTTTCATGCATTAATTTTGTAACTATGAGGCACACAGCATTTGCTATACAGTCTCTCTCACAGGAATTCCCTTCCTCCTCACAATATTTTTTCCAGAGTTTAAAGTAGGCCTCAAAACTTGACTATTTCAACTTGCTGTTGGTGTCAATGAATTTGTGGGGAGGATCCAGGAATGGATCTAAACTACTTCCTTTCTTTCTTTTGCAGTTTTTATTTTTCCGATTCTACTACCCTTCTTTGGGGGTTTTTATTTATTATTACATTATGTATTAATGGTATTATTGGATTTTATATTCTAGTTTACTGATTTTGTTATATGTACTATGCTTTTTTAATAACTTCACTGATGTCCGATTCATATGAAGGTGATTAAGCAAATTTTTTAAAATACTACTCTGTCCCTCATCGAATGTCACTCCAAGCAGAAAGATTTTAGGGTTCAACCCCAACAAGGTTCCAGTTTCCTTTTCCACTTTCTCCCAACATCTCTTCATCTTCTTCAGCACAACCTCTCCAAAGAATATAGCATTGAGCTGTTTGAGATTTAAATACCATCAGTTTTGAATTTTACAGGCACTTTTCTTAAGAAGTGTAAATACCAACACTTTATTAGCCTCTGCAAAAATCTTTTCACATTGTTTTTCACTCAGTTCCTCCCACAGATCTGTCTTTCACACAAGCAAAAACCCAAACATCACAAAATCATTCACAATAAAATCACTATAAAAATTCACTACTGCCCCCTTCATTTCAGTCAGGAACAACTACAGCTATTGTGAATTGACAAATTTGAAACCATGCTGTACTTGAAGTGCATGAAACCAGTCTCCCAGATACAAACCAAATTTGGCTTGATGATCCCTAAAAGCTAAAAATAGTCACCCTCCCCAAACATCCGATAATCCCAACCTCTCCCTTCTATCAAAACTCATTTCTCCTTTCCCAGGAGGAAGTCGCCATGGTATTTAATACATACCAACAGAAAGAATTATTGCTGTAATCCCTTCAATTTCTTTACATGCTCCCAAACCTGTAGCAAATGTTTTGTGAAAGAGTTTAACCTCTCCCAATCCTCTGTTCCCACCCTAGACACCCAGGATAGTTAATGTAATGGACATCCACCCATGGAATAGCCTAGTATTAAGGCAGCAGCTTGGGACCAGAAAGACTAGGTTTCAAATCCCACTGGTACTCCTTGTAGCCTTGGGCAAGTCCCTAAACCCTCCACTGCCTCAGGTACAAACTTAGGGGGGTATGCTTTACTAAACAAGGTAAGGGAGCAAGTGTGCCAGTGTGGTAAAGGCACACATGTCCTCTTAACGCCGCAAAAATGCTGAGTTTCTGTGCGTAAAAGCTCCTGCAGCGTAAAGGGAACAGGAGGCGGAAAGCAGGTGTGAAGGGGTGGAAAGTGGGCAGAGAAGAAACAGTAACACTGTGTGTTACTTTAATGCCTCTTGCGTTAACATCCCTAAGAGCCCCTTAATGCCTGTAACCTTACCGCAATGTAAAACCTCATGGAAAGGGTGTCTGAGGAGGGGAGAGAGCCTATTTAAACGTGAGCAGTGTGCTGAAATGACAAGGGAGCCCATTAGTAGTGCTCCATTAGCAGTGCTCCATTAGCAGCAGCATCAGCATGGTGCACAAGTAAGAAAGGGCACCATGCTGATGCTGCCAATGGAGCAAAAAGGGTGGCACGGTCATGCAATGGTAGGTGCATTTGGACATTGAGGACCAGGGAACTGCCCAGGTGGCACATAGTAGCATAAGAACAGAGGATCTGCAGATATGCCATACTGGATTAGACCATGGTCCGTCAAGCCCCATATCCTCTGTCCCATAGTGGCCAATCATGCTCACAAGTACTTAGCTAGGTCCTTAAAATGTACCCATGTTCAACGATGCCTGTAGTGGGATCTGCAGTGCCCCCTTCATAACGGTGCAATGACTGTTCCCCTGGAACCTACCAAACCTTCTCTAAGCAGTTATACGAGGAGACTTTACAACATCTTCATGATCAGAGTGCCAGAGATTGCCTACGCGTTGCCTGACAAACTACATGCCTCTATCAATCCGGAATGCATTACACTGTAGTAGCATTGCCTGTCCCCTTGTCCACCCACATTTTGGTATAAACAACCGATTAATGTTTACCCATTCCATGCCATTCAGTAATCCATAGATACCCAGAATATCTCCCCTTAGCCGTCTGTCCTCCAGGTTGAAGGGGCCTAACCGTTGTAACCTCCGCACAGAGGGGCATCCCCCCCATCCACACCATCTGTGATATCCGTCATGATCACACAGTGACTTTGGTAAAACACAGATATTTGGTAGCTATGAAAAGGAGATCTGCCACATGGGGAGGTCCAAGGGACATGGCATCCTAAGCAGAGATCCTGGCGGGCCCCCCCACCTACAGTGCCGCTGAACCCAGCTGTGGAGGAAGAGGCCGATAGTGCCTACAGCTACAGCCCTCCAGGTAGTTGGAAAATACAGGTGCCCGGAGAAATACAACAGCAGTGGCTGCCATCCTCCCCCAAAGACATATCGGTGGCAGGTGGTGATGGGGACCCTGCATAGTCAACTGGTGGGGGGCTGCGTGACCATCCTTGTGTGCCTCTGACCCCCCCTCCCCCATCCAGGCCTTGCACCCAAGGCACCCGCCTAACCTGCATGTTTAACATACTGGGACTGTGCACCACCACCACTGACAGCACGTGGGCATGTCTGCATGGTGTAGTGGTGGTGGTGTTTGCGTAGGCAGCAGCACCAGCCTGCAGCAGACAGAAGTCTTGTCCTAGTCCTGTACGCCATGCATATTGCAGCATGTGCCAAAGGCCACCATGTCAGCAACAGGGGCTGTTATCCCCATATGGCAGCTCTCTGGTGCAACACACGGTCGGTGTGTATATATGCGGAGGGTCACAGGTTCTGGTCCCCACTGGGGTTTCTGTATTGCATGTTCCTGTGGAAAAGGTTTAGTGAACAGTGCAAGTACAGCTCCAGAATCTGAAATCCCCAAAGAGGCAGCCGCCAGCAAGGGTGGAACAACCCACCAGCAGCACTGATAGGCTCCACTATCCACAGCTGGTCAGAGGCTAATAGCACACTGACCAGTGGTAACAACGTGCAGTGAGGCCAAGGCGCTCTAATAGTGCCTGCACACAGAGCACACATTATCAATCCTTGAGCTGACACTGAGACAGGAGTGGCAAGCAGGAATGACAATCATCCCCACTTTTGCACAGTGCGCCAATAACAGTGCATGCGTGTGTGTGTGTGTGTGTGTGTATGTCTCCCCTTTGTCCTGTGGCTTTCTGCACTTCACTTTGGCTCTCATTATCCGAGTTGTTGTCAGCCTTTGTTTGAAAATTTGAATAACGTGAGGCAAAAGATTGTGGGTATCACCTAAAACAGCACAGATTGGCCTGGATGTGTCTGCCACAACGCTAGGCTCAATGGCTGAGAGGTCCTTGTACCCATCTGCTATGTGCATTGCCTAGGTGGCCACAGCATGTCATGCTGAGATGACACTCTCACTATGACTAAAAAGTGACCATGGCATGGCTATGTATCTACATAGAGTTATTATAATTCTGGCTCCAGTGATGTGGATGCAATCTGTCTGGGGATGCTAATCACTGAGCAAAATGCTGGGTGTCAATGCTGAGTATCTCAAAGCAGGGTGCACATGGTCGCTCTAAGCACATGCCGTGCGTGCTGACCAGCAGACCAAACACAGTTGGTTTGTGCATGGCTGACACAGCCCAATGAAGAGCAGCAGGGACAGTATTACTACTGCATGTGCTGTGGTCCATTGTTGGTCCTCAATGGTTGGGGCAGCAGTGGTTCATGGCCTACTCACTGGGGTCCTGGCAGGACAGTAAGAGTAGCCTCATGCCAGCCTATATGCCCCCACTGCAGTGGCTGTCCATGGCAGCAGCATATTGACACTGGGCACTGACCTGCACCGTTATTGGAGGGTTAGAGTCCAACATGGGCAGAACACAGGGCCAAGGTGTTGCTGTAGCTTACAGCATCCTACAAGCATACAGGAAGCAAGGAGAAAAGCATAACACACTAGCAGTGATGTGGACCTGCGACACAGCCAGCAGAGACCATCTCTAGCAGTGCAGGTTCAGTGGACCAGGTGCTGGGCACCCCTCCTCACCCTCAGGGTGACAGCTGAAACCACTCTGCAGCATGGCTTCCAGTTATGTGCATGTAGCACACAGTCTTACTGAGCTGATGTGCTGAATCAGTGCATTCTCCATTGGTTCTTCAGCCACAGACTGCTGTTTTGCATGTGCAGTGCCTCATGGGTAGTAAAGGGCCCAACCTATACCGGCACACACAGCAGTTTGATCAGAGACCTGCAGGCTCTACACATCTGTGTAGAGCTGTGTGTAGGTGTAGCCTACTGGTTGGTGTAATGTCTCCATAGTCAAAGGTCCAGGGTTCAATTCCCACTTATTCCTGGCTCTGCTGTGACTTGCAGACAATCATCCTTCTATGTTTCCAAGCATTATGGCCACATGCTGGGTAGCCCAACATGGCATTCCCCATCATAGACATCTGAGAGCATGGCTTTAGTGGCTCTGCTGCAGCCCATTTCAGCATGTCAGTGATGTATATGCAGCAGATGTCTGGGACAACTGGTATGGATGCGTTTTCTATTGTGACCTCCCAGCTTTACATAAAGAGGATATATCTCGTACATTCAGGCAGATAATACTCATTGCATAACATCTCCTGCACTGTTCTGCCATCATTACTTGCTCCACATGGGGCAAATGGGTTCAACTTGTCCCTTTCTATCATGACACTCTGCCGGTGTATTGTCTTGCAGTTGCACAGGCTGAGGCACCAGTCCCACCCACACAAATGGTGGTTCATGTACCTCATGGCATTGCTACTTTTGGATCACACACACCAAATGCTTTTGGCCAGTAAGATCCCATACATCCACCCATCACACACACTGCAAACTCTCTACTTGGAAAATCCATGGCACAGCCCTGTACCCACCATTTGACTGTCAGGGGGATTCATGTATTTGCCAGTAAGCTGCTCCACTAAGGCCATCAAAGTCTTTTGCAGCAGTTAGCCATATCATGCACACCTCTCCTGTGACTGCTCCACATGACCACTCATGGACAATCCTCATTTTGTTGCCCACATCAGGAACATGGTACCTCCAACCAGATGCTGCCCTGGTCTATGGCATGCCACACAATGACAGTACATATGGATATATGTTCACACCTCACAGACACTATACTATAGCTTACAGCACAGAGTATGCTTTTAGGAACATCTAGAACTGCACGCCTGTCACAGCGCCCCCCGCTGCTGTAATCGCTCCGTTGACTCCATTGCCGCCACCACCCACCCATGACATTGCCAACACCCACAGTGTCCAGCATCACTAGGCAGCTCCTAGTCGACAGCCCAGGCCTGCTGTACAATCAAACATGCTCATCACACATACTGCCACATAGCCAGGAATCAGGTAAATCAACTCCATCAGCTACCAACTGTGCTTGCATCCATACCTTCTCCAATGACTTCCCTGCCCCCCTTTCAGCATTTCAGAGGCTTTCCTACATTAAGGTGCATGCAAGACATCTTAACGCAGCATGTCCTGTTACTGCCTGTTAAGTATCTACTACCACCTCTTAACGCTGGAACGCCTCTAACACGCCCAGCACACTTACCGCATAGTAACCCTTTATCACTGCTGTTACTGCTCGGAAAGACATGCTCCCTTACCGCTGTTTAGTAAATATACCCCATAGATTGTAAGCCCTATGGGGACAGGGAAATGCCTACAATAACTGACTGTAACTCATCTTTAAATGCTATTGGAAAGGTGTGTTCTAAAATACAAATAAAAACACCAATAAGCTGTTTCTAAGAGCCAATCCAGCATATGCTTGAGCTGAGCTGAGCTGCCAGATAGTAAAATTTAAAACTGGGTACGGCCAGTCCTCTTTTCTGTTTATTTTACCCTGGGTGGTTTCCCCTCAACTAAACTGCAAAATCTCCTTCTGCAGAGTGGATAATGCCTCCTCCCAAACTCTCACTGACAGGATTTGAAATGCAGTAATTGTGGCAGAAGATTCATTTTAAACAATGCTACTTTCCCCCACCTTCAAACAGAGCCTTCATGTCACTTACACAAATCTTCCCTTACCCTCTGGATTAGCATTTTATAATTAAGCTCATATAATTTGCCCAGGGCTGGCTTAAGAGGTGAGCCAGTGAGCTACTGGTGCAGGGCACACCAGAGTAGGGACACAGGAAGACTGCCTTATTGGCTCAGTCACAGCCTGCCACCTGCCTCCACAGCCGTGGTTGTATTAATGTTTAACACACAGTTGTAGGAGTATTTGCTTAAACTCACGTGGCTATATTAATGTTTAATAGAGGCAGCCACAGGAGCATTTGCTTTTGCTCCTGTGGCTGTGCTGTACTCAAGCCACCAGTACCATGGCATTTGCTTTGCATGATAAAGAGGAAAGGAATGAAGCTATAATTAGGAAAAGGGAAAATGAGAGAAATAGAGAAAAAGAAGATAAAATAAAAGGATCAATGTCAGAGAGATATAAGGAAAGAAAGGACAAAGATAGGAAGTATGAAGAGACAGAAAATGGAATTGGGATCCTGGAAAAGGACTTATAAGACAGCCAACAAGAGGAAGTGGAGAAGAAAGACCAGGACAAATCTGAATGGAAAAATAAAATGATCAGACAACAAAAGGAACAAAAATGTCAGTTTTTAGAGAATGAGATGTGTTAGCTTTGAAAATGTGTACTTCTTGTAGTTCATTACAAGAGGAAATGAATGTCTGTTTTTCTTTCCTTGGCGTTTCACAGCTTAGTGTCTGCTTTGGTTTTTCTATTTCAATATTTTTTTGCATATTTGTTTCGATTGTATAAGTTTCTTATTCTTTACTAGATGATGGTTTATGTTTTTCTATGTTCAGCAGAGGTAAGGGATACTGTTAATATGTACATTTCTTTCTAGGAATCTGTAGTAGTTCCGCTTGTTCTCTTTTCTCAACTGTAGGTTAGTGGTGTTCTATAATATTTGCTTTTCTGAATTTCCTTAAGTGCAATTTGAGTTCTTGGTGCTGGTGTCAAGTGTCCATTTGCAGATTTTGTTTTATAACATACAATGTTTGGCAGTGAAGAGAGTTAGTGGTGTTGTCACTGATGTGAGATCAGAATTTAAATAGAATTTTTTTGAATGTTTATTTGTAAGTCTACACCCTAATTCTGCAACCGTTGTTGGGAAAGTTTTACTGGCAAGTCTGGACGTATTCCATATGAATGAATGATTATGCCCTATTAGGCTGATATATAAAGGCAATTATGCGTTTGCTGGCAAATGCATAATTAGTCTAATTGTATATTTTAAAAAAACATACAATACAGATATTATTAGGCTGTTTAAACTGCAGAATGGTCAGATATTATCTGTATATTTATGAGGCATGTTCAGAAAGGAGCAAGAGCAAGCCAGAAAATTACCAGATAATGGCACAATTCAGCCACTATTTAGGTAAGTTATGCATTTAGTTTAGGCCTGAGGAACAGCAGGCCTAACCTAAACAGATAACACAACAACTATACTAGCACTCTCTCTATATTCAGTCCTGCTACCTATTATGGATAGTGGCACAAAATATACAGATTATGTTAAACAGTGGTGCTGGCATTTAACAAGCCAGTGGACTGAAAATTTATTTATTTATTTAACAGTTTTTATATACCGTCTTTCTACAATTCAAGACGGTTTACATGTAACATAACTGACAGTATTAAACAACTGTTTACAAAGAACATAGAACAAGGTAACAGATTACAAAGAACGAGAATATGTGGCTATATAAGTAACATAGGAACTGGGAAACTGATAAATAAATAACTATGTACAAAATATTATTTACACTAATATGAATCGTTTGTTTACCTAAAAATAGCAAGGGTCACTGAGATCTCAATTAGATGGACTAGTAGAAGGGTGGGAGTAGTGGAGTGGGAGTAAGGAGGAGGAACTAGGGTGGTAGGGAAAAGTGTTCGAGGAAGAGGTAAGTTTTAACTCTTTTTCGAAATTCTGCGTGGCTCACACAGTTACGTAGGTCATGGGGAAGGGTATTCCATAGGGAGGGGGCATAGAGAGAGAAGGCCCTGCTGCTAGTAGATTGTTTAAAGTGTATCTTGGATGTAGGAATAGATAGAAGGTTTTTAGTAGAGGAGCGGCGCGTTCTTGTATTATTAGGGAAGGCTAGGAGGGGGGAAAGGCAAGGAGCTGATTCTTTTGAGATAATCTTATGAATAAGGGTAAGCACTTTAAATTATGAAAATGAACCCGTTTGTGCAGCTTGCACTGCAAGATTGGCCCCAAAGGGGGGGAAGGGGTGCACAAAAGCAAAATTTGGCTAAGGGTGCCACAATACAATCTCTTAAGCTGGCACTGAGTTAGCCCAGTTTACTCAATTTGTACCCCTAGATATCTAAAGCAGAGTCAGTTCAAGGGGTTGTGGTGCTCTTGAGCCAACTTTGCTTTTTTGTCTCCCCTCCACTCCTTGGGGCCAATCTTGCAGTATGAGCTGCACAAAGAGGGGTAAATTTTCAGCTGGCACTGTCACTGCCTTAAACACCGGTACTTAATCTGTATATTCGCCCCATTGGCATAATCTGTTTAGTTTAGGCCTGCTAGTCATCATGCCTAAACATATCTCTTATCCAAATAATGGCAAAGTATCACCACTATCTGGTAAATTTTCTGGCCTGCCCTTACTCTTCCCTTAACATGGCCCGCAAATATACAGATATCGTCTGGCTGTTTAGCATTTTAACTGGCCCGATACTATCCATATATTTTTTTGAAACTGCACTATAGGTGAATACATAATTACATTTGAATATTAGTCTAATAGATTATAATTATTCATTCATGTGGAACATTCCTAGAATAACCAATAAAACTCTCCCAATAATGAATGCAGAGCAGAAGTAGAGTTTTTCACTTTAACATCTCAACATACAAAAAAGATTCTGTTAAAATTAATGGCAACGCCATAAACTTCCTTCACTGTGTGTAATAACAGAAAATTCTGCAAATGGAAGAGTCAAAATTTACTATACTATACCAGCACCTTGTCCAAGGACTCAAACTGCACCAACTCTACCTATGAAACGTCATCACTGCAAATATTCTAGAACACCGGTATACCTCCAACTGGGAAACAAGAATAAGCTAGACTGCTACAGATTCCTACGAAGAACCAACATTGCTAACAGAATCCCTCACCTCAGCTAACAGGGAAAACAGAGATTATCACCTTATAACGAATAAGAAACTGTAAGTCAGAAACAAATAGACAAAAAGTGAAATTGAAAACCCCAAAAAACAGTCTGAGCTATAGAACACTGAAGAAACAGATATGCATTTTCTCCTGTACTGAACTATAAGAAATCCACATTTTCAAAGCTGACATATTTCATTATCTAAAAAGGGCTAACATTCTTTTGTATCTTTATTCTCTGATCATTTTATTTTTTTCATCTGGGGTGGGCCTGGTCTCTTTTTAACACATCCTCTTTTTGGTGTTCTATATCCTTTTCTAGGATCTTATTTCCATTTTCTGTTTTCTTCCCACTCTCCCTGCCTTCTTTCCTTCCTTTCGTACACCTCTCTGATGTTGATCCTTCTAGTTTATTTTTTTCTCTCATTTGCCTTTTTACCTAATGATAGCTAGATTCCATTCCTTCTGGTTTCTGCCTTCTGGTCTTCATTCTCTTTTGATCTTTCACCTATTTACCAGCTTTCTATTTTTTACCCTTACTCTCTAGACCCCCATTTCCTCCCTCTGTACTCATCCCCTCCCCAGCCTCATCTCCTTTCTTCTGTTTCATCCCCTTATCACCAGGGCTGGCTCAAGAGGCTGTGATGCCTTTGCTTTTTTGCCCCTCTCTTTGGGCCAGTCTTGCAGTATGAGCGGCACAGATAAAGGTACATTTTCAGCCATAACAGTCACAGACTTAAATTAAATGCTGCACCAGCATTTAACTTAACCTATATATTCAATGCCAGTATCCTTATCTGGATAATTTTTTGACCTGCCTTTGCTCCTCCCTTAACCCAGTGCACAAACAGATGGATAATATCTTACTACTGAATGACTGAAATAGCCCAGTATTATTTGTACAGCAATCCCACCTTATCCGAATCTAATCTGTTCCTGAAAATGGTTTGGATACCGAAAGCTTATTCACCATTATTTTAAATGGGAAAAAAATTCATGCATTTCCAGTCCACCCGAAAACTCCAACCAGTCTCCCCAAACATCCTTAAAACAGTGCAGAAAAAAACATAACTATCAAACACTTCATGAAGTAATAAATTAAACATTAGGTACTTCTACTGTGTACTCACTGAGTGAAGTAGAGTGGCTTGTGAGGTTTGCTGTGTGGCAGAGGAAAGGGGCTTGGCAGTCGTCATCATCAATGCTGGAGGACAATGATGTGGTGAGGCATTTTTTCTTTTTTGGTGAGGGAAACTCCTGAAGTAGAAGGCTAATATGAATTTGGAGAATGGCGGATGCAGTTGGATGAAAAAAACTCAACAGACCTCAGTGTTCCTTCTCGTATTGTGCGTTCGTAGATCTTTTTGTAACATGAGACAGCCGTTTCAAATGTAGTTTTGAAAGCAATGCTTCTTCTCATGTCACTATCATGCTCACTAATAAGTGAAGTTATTCTGTTTGCACACTAAAACTTTTAAAGTTTTACTGTCCATTAAGGGCAAGTTAGTTGGCTCTCTCTCTTCCATCTTTTCCTCTGACAATCGAAAGCCATCCAGCTGAATGAATTCTTCAGTTGTTAACTCTTCTCCATGTGACTCTAAAAGCTCCTCAACATTTTCTCTATCAACTTCAGTGAAGCTAAATTCCCTAGCAAGATCCAAAATCTTAGCCTTTGCAGCAATCACTTTCTTAAATCCTTCAACGTCCTTAACAAATTGCGGCAGAAGCTTCTTCCATACATTGTTCATTGTTTATGAAAACACTTTCTTCCATGCCAAGTCGATGAATTCCATGGCCTTTTTAATGTCAAAGTTTCTCTACAGTTCCTTGAATGAAGCTTTTTTGTTTTCATCAGAACTCTGGACCAGGTATTGCATGAGGCCTTGAAAGCCGCAATAACATCCTAATCCACAGGTTGCAGGATACACATTGTGCTTGGAGGAAGAAAAAACACTTGGATATTGTCACAGTACTCAAGAATACTTGAGGGATGTCCTGGGGCATTGTCTATAATAAGTAGAGCCTCGTTTGCAAGGTTCTCCCACTGCACGTAATCTTTTATGAATGGCGACAAGTACTGTTTCACAGTCAGTAAACACTTCTTTCGTAACGGGCTTTTCTGTTAGACCTCCACACCACGGGCAAGGTATTCCTCATCATCCCCTTAAGGGCCCAGGGGTTTTCAGAATGATACACTAACAATGACTTAAGTTTTATGTCACCACTACAATTGCCACCAAGAAGTAATGTAAGCCTATCTTTTGATGCTTTATGGCCTGGCACTTTTTCATCATGAGAAACGATGGTATGAGAAGGAATTCATTTCCAAAATAAACCAGTCTCATCTTCATTGAAAATCTGTTTAGCGGTGCAGCTGCAATAAGTTTTTATAGAAGTGATGGGACAACTGCTGACGCCTCACTATCTGCTAAAGCTGCTTCACCAGTAATTTCTATGTTATGAAGCACTGCATGGTTCTTGAACCGCTCAAACCATCCAGAAATAGCCTTAAAAGACAAGTTCCTCCCTGCATCATCTCCCTCCTCCACAGTCTTTTTCTTCGTCGTCAAACATGGCAATCACTCTGTGCTGAACCATCGTCATTTTTAAAGGAATGTCATGGTCAGTTTGGCCCTCTATCCATTGCACCAGATATTTTTCTAGTTTATCAAACACTTGGTGACGAGTTTTTGTAACACGATACATTTTACCTGAACCAATCACCATTTCAAATTTTTTTCTAATTTTCTAACGCATTTGAAATACTGTATGAAAAGTAGATGGGGATATGAAAACAGCTAAACTAATGTCCTTAAGCCTTTCACCTTTTTCCATCCATTTTCTTCTCTAGCATATGGGTCTTTCTAGGCCTCTTACCTTCTTTCTTTTCAGTCTTCAACAACTTTTCCATTCCTTAGCTCCCTTTCTACAATGTACTATATTGTAATGTACAGTACAATATTTGCTTTGGAGTGGAAGAGTAGCCTAATGGTTACAGCACTGGCTTGAGAACCAAGAGACCAGGGTTCAATTCCCACTAGTACTCCTTGTGGCATTGGGCAAGTTACTTAGCCCTCTATTGCCTCAGAAAAGGAGAAATTAGACCTTACCTGCTAATTGTCTTTCCTTGAGTTTTCTCCAGGCCAGTCCAGGCACCATAGGGTAGTCAGCCTCCTCCAGCAGCTGAGGACTGAAAAACAAGTCTTCCTGACCCTATATCTAGCTCCCCCTAGCCTTCTCACCTTCTATTGACAAAGCCGCTACAACTACAAACTGAACCTACTACTATCTTAGTAATTCCCATGCAACTACAGCAGCCTAAGAGGGACCTCAAACAAGCCCTACTTAAATTCTGCTGAACTCTATTGGAAACTCTTTCCATACTCAATCTTTTTTTTTTTACTACCTCTGAACGAGCCCCACTTCTCCCCTAATGCAGGGAAGCACAGACAAGCAGAGCCATCCCAAGGTCTAGCTGCCAGCTCACATGTCCTGCCTCCAACCGCAATAAGCCACAACAACGATCGGGTGGGCCCTGGACTGGCCTGGAGAAAACTCAAGGAAAGAATTAGCAGGTAAGGTCTAATTTCTCCTTCCTCTTCATTTCTCCAGGCCAGTCCAGGCACCATAGGGACGTACCAAAGTAGTACCTAAACATGGGAGGGACCCAAAAGCCCAGCTACAATAGCTGAAGCCCCTATATTGGCATCCCCCCTAGCCTGAACATCCAGGCGATAATGCTTCAAAAAAGTATGAAGCGGCAACCACGGGCCGCTCGACAGATATCCACCAGAGAAACCAAGGAATTCTCCGCCCAGGAAGTTGCCTGCCCTCGAGTGGAATGGGCTCACAGACCCCCAGGAGGAGGCCTTCCACGTACCTCGTAAGCTGCCCCAATGGCTTGTTTCACCCATCGTGCAATCGAGGCCTTGGAAGCCACTTCTCCTTTACGGGCACCTCCAAACAAAACAAACAACCGATCTGTCTTACGAAAAGATTGCGTCCTCTTGAGGTATCTGCGAAGCACCCTTCCGAGATCAAGCCGCCGCAGCTTATGATCCAGCTCGTCTCCTCCAAGATTCGAAAAAGTCGGAAGCGAAATCGATTGATTTAGATGAAAACATGAAACCACCTTCGGCAGGAAGGACGGCATCGTACGCAAAACCACCTTCTCCGCCGTAAACTGCAGGAACAGCTCCCTGCACGAGAGCGCTTGCAAATTCGAAATCCGCCTGGCCGAACACAAAGCCACCAGGAAAACTGTTTTCCACGAAATGTTCTTCAAGCTTGCCATCCCCGCCGGCTCAAACGGCAGCTCCGAAAGCGCCTCCAGCACCAAATTCAGATCCCATGGAGGCACTACCGGCCGAACGGACGGATGGACGAACCTGTTTCACAGCCCGAAGAAAACGAACCACATCCTGGTGCAAAGCCAACGAGCGACCCTGAACTCGTCCTCTATAACAAGTCAGCACCACCACTTGCACCTTTAATGAACTCAGAGCTAGCCCTTTCTCCAGACCACCCTGTAGAAAAAGTAAAATATGCGGCAGTGTGGCCCTGAACGGCTGAACGCCCCGCTCAACGCCCCAATTCTCAAATATACGCCATATCCGGATATAAGCCAACAAGGTGGAACACCTTCTGGATCTCAACATGGTATTTATTACCGCCGCCGAGTATCCCCGGCGTCGCAAGCTCTGCCTCTCAAGAGCCAGGCCGTAAGCAAGAACCGATCCACTTGCGGCATCAAGACCGGTCCTTGGTTCAACAAATTGCTCTGATTGGGAAGCCTCCACGGCTGATCAACCAAAAGTCGAACTAGATCCGCATACCAAGGTCTCTGTGGCCAATCCGGTGCCAAAAGAATCACCGGGCCGTCGTGCACTGCTACCCTCTGCAGTAGCCGACCGATCATCGGCCACGGCAGAAAAGCATACAGCAACCCCTGCATCGGCCAGGGCTGCGCCATCGCATCCAGCCCCTCCACACATATGCTCTCTGCATCTGCTGAAAAACCACGTGGCCTTGGCGTTGGCAAACGTCACCATCAGATCCATGATCGGCTGCCCCCAACGCACCACGATGTCGTGAAATACTGCCACATTCAGTTCCCATTCGCCGGGATCCAGAGCATGCCGACAGATAGTCAGCCTGCACACTGTCCTTTCCTGCTACATGAGCTGCCGACAAGACCGAAAGACGGTTCTCTGCCCATTGCAACAGCAGTTGGCTCTCCTCTGCTAGGGCCGCACTGCCCGTGCCTCCTTGGTTGATATATGACACCGTCACCGCATTGTCGGAGAAAACGCGAAATGCTTTTCCTTCCACCAAGTCCTCGAAATGCTGCAACGCCAATCTGACCGCTCGCATTTCCAAGTGATTTATTGACCACTTGGCTTCTCCCGCAACCAGCAGCCCTGCACCACCTGGGAGAGACAATGCACCCCCCAGCCATAGAGACTTGCATCCGTGGTGATGAAAACCCAAGCGGGCTGCTGCAAAGCCATGCCTGCTCGAAGAAGATCGCTCACCGTCCACCACTGTAAGCTGTTCTTTATCGTGTCCGGGCACACCAACTTCTGAGACAACGGGTGCTCCTGAGGAGACCACCTCGAGAGCAGAGACCGTTGCAGCGGACGCACATGCGCTCTGGCCCACGGAACAAGGTCCAACGAGGCCGCCATAGAGCCTAGGAGCTGCATGTACCGCCACGCTGTTGGCACTTTCATTTGCAAAAAGTGACGCGCCTGCTCGCGAATCTTCCTCACTCTGACCTCTGGCAAGGACATCAAACCAGCCTCTGTATCGAACAGGGCTCCGAGAAACACCAACTGACGCACTGGGTTCGTTTGGCTCTTGGCCCAGTTGACCACCCAACCAAGCTGCTCCAGAAGTGCCAACACTCTACCGGTAGCCTGTACCAACTCCTCCTCGGACCCTGCCCGAATAAGCCAATCGTTCAGATAAGGATGTATCCGAATACCTTCGTGTCTTAAGGCCGCCGCAACCACCACCATCACCTTGGTGAATGTGCGCGGAGTTGTGGCCAGCCTGAACGGCATCGCCTTGAATTGAAAATGACCCTCGTGAACCGCGAATCGCAGGTACTTCTGATGCTCGTCTGATCGGAATGTTCAGATAAGCCTCCGTGAGGTCTATCGATGAAAGCACCTCGCCCGGCTTTACTGCTAAAATTACGGACCGCAGCGTTTCCATTCGGAAATGCGGTACCCTTAAACTGCTGTTGACATGCTTGAGATCGAGAATGGGTCAAAAGGAACCCTCCTTTTTTGGGTACTACAAAATAAATGGAGTATCGACCTAAGCCGCACTGGTCTTGGGGCACTGGCACCACAGTGTGCAGGTGTAGCAGTCGCTGCAGCGTCTCGTGCACTGCCTCTTGTTTTCCTGGCGCCTTGCATGGAGATGCTACAAAGGCGTCCCCCAGCGGCCTGCAAAACTCCAGCGCGTAACCCTCGCGGACGATCTCCAACACCCACTGGTCTGTCGTGACTGCGGCCCAGGCGGAGTAGAAACTGTAGGCGACCCCCTACAGGCACCTCCAGCTAGACCTTCCTGACTTCATTGTGACTTTTTGGATTGCATCTGCTGGGGATTGAAATACCCACGACCCAATCCTCGCGCACCTCGAAAGGACTACCCTCTTAACATAAATCAACCCCTTTGGTATGGCCCATACCGTGGAGATCTGAATCTTCGGAAATCTCTCGACTGACCTCTCTGCAGCCCTCCTAGTCTTTGACCTCTACGTTTATTCTCAGGGAGCCGAACCCCATTAGAATCCCCCAAATCCTTCACAATCTTCTCCAAGGCTTCCCCAAAGAGAAGCTTACCCTTATAGGATAGTTTACTCAGGCGCGCCTTCGAAGAAGCGTCCGCCGTCCAGTTTCTCAGCCAAAGAAACCGCCGGGCCGCCACCAATGATGCCATAGTCTTCGCTGAAATTCTTACCAAATCATAATAGGCATCTGCTAAATAAGACGCCGCTGACTAACTTGGCCCCATCCATGGGAGCACACTCTTCTCCCTCCGAACTTTCCTCTTGGAGCCACCTGATTGAGACCCCGGAAACATAAGCCCCACAAATTGAACCTGCAGCGCCAGAGCACTCGCATCAAAAGCCTGTTTGAGTATAGACTCCAACTTCCTGTCCTGAAGATCCTTGAGGGCCGCGCCCCCGCGCCCCCCCCCCCTCCACCGGAATAGTGGTCTTCTTGGTCACCGCCGAGATCAAGGCATCCACCTTAGGCATTCGCATTAGGTCCTTTTCATCCTGCGGTAATGGATATAAACGCCCCATTGATCGGCCACCTCTTAGGGTATCTTCCGGGCACTCCCATTCCGATTCTATCATCTGCTTTATCACCCTATGAACCGGAAAACACTTTTGTTCCGCTTTAAACCCCTGGAGAAGGGGATCCTCCAGTGGTTCCTCTTGAACCACCGGTAAGGCCAAATTTAGCACAGTCAGCAACTGCGCAATGAGAGCTCCCAGCTCCTCCCCTACAAAAGGCCCTAAACATATTAGGATCATCATTTGGGACAATCTCCCCCTCTTCCAGCTCGACGGCCCATGGATCCAGCCCCGACTCAGAGGATTTCCCCATCCTCTGTGGGCTAGTGCACCGGGACCTGCAGACCTAACCATTCTGAGCCCGCTTCCACTGGCAAATCCCTCTGGGAAGGCCCTTCCCCCGGGTCTTTTACCAATGTTTTCTCTGCTCCTGATCTGGCTGCTACCTTAGGATCAGGCCCCTGATCCTGAGCCTGTTTCCTTTTTAAACAGTAGGCCTTGTGCATGGCCAAAATAAAATCTGCTGAGAACAAGGAGTCTAATCCTTCCTGCAGCCCCAAAGTACCAAGCTGTAGCTCCTGCCAAGTCTGAACCGGCTTGATAGATTTTGATTTAGTTTTACCTTGCCTTTTCTGCAGTGCGGCAAAATGGCTGACTTTCCCGTCTTCTCCGGAGCGCCTACCGACCTGCCTCCTTCGCTTTGCCCCACTGCGTCTTCCATCGCGCCGGCAAAACTCCTCTCAACCCTGCTGCAACTTCTCACACACCTACGGCACAGCCCCGGTCCCAATAGCCCCCGGCTGCTGTCGCACTGAAAACAAACCATCGAACCTGACCGCATGCACCAGAAAAAAGCCCCCCCCCCGAAGAGCACCTACGCCGCGAAGCCTACTACCACCGCACACCAAATGCGACTGCGATCTCTCTCCCCGGGCCTTCCTACCTGCTGCACTGTCAGTGGTACTTTTCTCTTGCGTTCCGCTGCTAGCAGAACTGAATGTTTGGCTGCGGAGCAGGAGGTGCTCTGGGGTTCCCAGGTACTTTTTCCAAGGGGCAGTGAGAGAGCCACGCTCCCTCTTCGAGACAGGCTCTGCCTCTCTGCCCTCCCAATTGGCTGTCAGCACATCAGTGCTCTATGCTCTGGGTTTACTGCTCTGCCAGAGCAAGCCCCAAAATCCTCCCTGGTGCTGATTTCACTCTGCCGGAACTCTTCTCTTTTCTCCTTTCTCTTTTCCAGTGCCTAATCTCCTAACACCCAGGAGCCTAACTAACCTCACTCCTTCCAAGCTGCTGAGGATTGAAGGACTGAGGTGAGAAGGCTAGGGGGAGCTATATATAGGGTCAGGAAGACTGTTTTTCAGTCCTCTGCTGCTGGAGGAGGCTGACTACCCTATGGTGCCTGGACAAACGAAGAGGAAACCCAAATTATGTCTCTGTTTAATGTACATTACCAATATAAACTGCTTTGACTGAAATGATAAAGCGGTATAAAAAAACCCTCTAATAAACAAATGCAAAGACACTGTGTGACATGTTATCATACAGAGACTGAGATACTGGAAAGCTTCCAGGAACAGCAGATGCCATACCAGCACCAACTACAGTGGGAAGCGTCTGGAAACAGCAGATGTCGCACTAGCACCTACAAAATGTGCTATTTCCAGGGGTGGCTCAAGACAATCTGCTGCCTGAGGCGAGGGATGAGATGGCGCCCACTACGGGGTGGGGGGGAGGGGGGGGAACGACAGCTTTCTCAAAACTCCAATCAGGGACTGAACCAAACCAAAAAGCGGATTAGATTATATGGAGGAAATGCAAGATATTGCATACCAAGGAAATAAAAGAAAGAGCGAGAACCACAGCACAGTTTATTAAACTAATTAACTCATTTTTATTTTGTTGTTATAAACTGCTTTATGGTTCTTGCTTTTTCTTTTTGAACATATATTCTGCATCCACAGATACCCCTTCCTCAATAGTGGGTGCAGAGCAGAACCAGGACATTCACCCACAGAACTCAATATCTAAAAAAAAAAAAATCTGATTCTGATCATCTCACTAACAGTAACAAACATTATCCAGTACCAGGCATATTGCGAACTAATACAAAACACTACAACAAAGTCACTGAGTATCTTTAGAGCAAATCTACAATTTCATACCATACCAGCACCAACTTCCAAAACTCACATAAGGAGGCCATCCATAAAAAGCATCACTGTAAATACTACAGTGGGCCCCGGAACATCCAAACACCTATTTGAAAAGCTGAACAATTCAAATTACTACAGTACAGATACCTACATACAAACTCCATGTTAAGAGAACACCTGGTCTTGGTCACACACTCAAAACACAGACTCTCACCAAGTACAGAAGTGGTGACCATAACCTAAAAATACACATATGTCAATAAAAATGAAACTGCAACCCCAAGAAGCCAGATTCTGCATACAGAGAAACAGAAAGAGATGCATTTCCATATACTGTATAAAATACAAAGATAGCATCACATCTGATCATTACATTGAAAATAAAATTCTCTTCTAACTTTGTTGTCTGACCATTTTATTCTCTGATCATGTAGGTCCCAATCTGAGGTTAATGCTTTTCTCTGTCTCCCAATGCACCCACCTGTCTATTGTCCCCCAGGGACGACATGAGGGTGACGCAGGGCTATGTGCGGAGACGCGCTGCGGCATCATTTGCATAAATTTAGTATACTTTATTTTAAAATGTATATGCCACCCATCTAAAATCATAGGTGGCTCCTAAACATACACATGCAATTTAGTAAAACAGATGTTACAATAAAAAATAAAGCATTAAATTTGATTAATGAAAAGTCACTTACACAGTCCCCTCCCCCCAATCAAAATAAGTATCTGCACATCAGATTTATTTTGCTATGACCAGATTGTCTGCATTTAGTGATCTCCTAGATCTGTTGTTTGCGTTGTGTGTGATTAGGTCAGAAATTGATGCAGGTGACCTTTTGTTAAAGGCCTTGAATGTAATGAGGAGGGCCTTATATAGGATTCTACAGCTTATTGGAAGCCAATGGAGTTCTTTTAGAATGGGGGAGATGTAGTCACTCCTAGAGGCTCCGCAAAGGACGCGGGCTGCTGCGTTCATAGCTAATTGTAGAGGGTTGAGGGTAATCTTTGGGAGGCCATGCAGTATTATGTTAGCATAATCGAAGTGAGGTGTGACTAGCGCTTGGAAGATGGTGCGGAAGTCATCGGGCTCCATCATAGGTCTCAAGTGCCTCAGGGTTTTGATCTTGAAGTAGATAGCTTTTACAGTGCGTTTTATGTGCTCCTTGAAGTCCAGCTGCTGATCGAGTATCACTCCAAGATAGCGTATATTGGCTTTGACTGGAAGTTCTGCGTCTCTAACTTTGAGTGTTGGAAGAGGTGAGAAGGATTTATTTCTTGTGATTATTAGGACTTCTGTTTTTTTTTTAATTTATACGGAGGTTCTGATTGAATAGCCAGTCCATTATTGCGTTGAAGCAGTTGATTAACACTGTATAGTCCGGGCATGTGACAGTTATAGGTATAAATAGCAGCACATCGTCTGCGTCGATGAGGCAAGATATGCCGAAAGAGCGGGTAATGTCACAGATTGGTTGCATGTAGATATTAAAGAGCAGAGCAGACAGGGAGGAGCCTTGGGGTACACCCTGTTTCTGCTGGAAGGGCTCGGATGTGGTGTTGCCAATAAGGACTTGTTACCATCTACCTTCAAGGTAGGATTTGCACCAGTCCCATGCTCGGTCCTGGATTCCCTTCTCGTGAAGCTGCCTCAGGAGCTGCGCGTGGTCTACGGAGTCGAACGCTACCGCTATATCAAGGAAGATTAGTGCAAAGCCCTTCTTGACACTGTCTATACCATTGATAAGTGTATTGGTTAATGTCGTTAGGAGAGTTTCTACACCGTGTGCTTCTCTGAATCCATGTTGACATGGGTCTAGTGGGGAGGATGAATCGATATGCTGTTGAATCTGTCTCTGGGTCAATTTCATGAGAATTTTAGCTAGTAATGGGATACTAGAGATTGGTCGGTAAGAATCCTCTTTCTTTGGGTCAAGCTGGTTGTTTTTTAGTAGTGGACGAATGGATGTGTGCTTGAGGGCATCTGGGAAGACTCCGGTTGCAAAGGAAAACTTCGCGATGTTAGCTATGAAAGGGCTGAGTTCTGTGCGCATAGACCTGATCCAGTGAGCTGGGCATGGGTCAATTAGCGCAGTCGTAGTGTTGATAGTGGCGATAATATCGTCAATGGTCTTTGCTGAGGGAGGTGAGAGTTTGGTGATTGGGAACTGCACGTGGGAAGTCTGGGAGGGATCTTGAGATGTTGCAGTAGTTATTTTTATTGAACATAAGATATGCCATACTGGGTAAGACCAAGGTCCATCAAGCCCAGTATTTTGTTTCCAACAGTGGCCAATCTAGGTCATATGTACCTAGCAGTTTCCCCAAGAGACACAAGTTCCACAATGCTTGTACTGGGTCAAGCATTGATATCTTCGGTCACTTCTTAATAATGGTTTATGGACCTTTCCTCCAGGAACTTGTCCAAACCTTTCTTAAACCCAGCTACACTAACAGCCTTTACTACATCCTCCGGTAACAAATTCCAGAGTCTGATTACATGTTGAGTGAAAAAATATTTTCTTTTATTAGTCTTAAATAGTTTACCCTGTAGCTTCATTGCATGTCCCCTACTCTTTCTATATTCTGAAAACGTAAACAATCGATCTACGTTTACCCGTTCCACTCCGTTCATTAATTTATAGACTTCTATCATATCTCCCCTCAGCCGTCTCTTTTCCAGGTTAAAGAGCCCTAACCTTTTTAGCCTTTATTCATAGGAGTATCCTTCCATCCCCTTTACCATTTTGGTGGCTCTTCTCTGAACCTTTTCTAAAATCGCTATAAACTTTTTAAGACACGGCGACCAGAATTGCACACAATATTCAAGGTGCGGTCTCACCATGGAACGATATAGAGGCATTATAATATCTTTTGTTTTATTTTCCATTCCTTTCCTTATCATACCTAGCATTCTATTTGCTCTCTTGGCTGCCGCTGCACACTGGGCCGAGGGTTTTAACATGTTATCCACAATGACGCCTAAATCTTTTTCCTGGGTGGTGGTTCCTAATGTGGAACCTTGCATCGTGTAACCATAGTTTGGATTGTTCTTCCCTAGGTGCATAACCTTGCACTTGTCCACATTAAATTTCATCTGCCATTTTGATGCCCAGTCTTCCAATATATCAAGATCCTCTTGCAATTTTTCACAATCCTCTTGGGTTTTAACAACTTTAAATAGCTTTGTGTCATCTGCAAATTTGATAACCTCACTCGTTATTCCACTTTCCAGGTCATTTATGAATATGTCAAAAAGCAGCGGACCCAGCACAGATCCCTGGGGTACACCACTATTCACCTTTCTCCATTGGGAAAATTGGCCATTTAGCCCTACCCTCTGCTTTCTATCTTTTAACCAGTTCCTGATCCACAATAGTACACTGCCTCCTATCCCATAACTTTAGTTTTGCCAAAAGTCTCTGATGAGGGACCTTGTCAAAGGCTTTCTGAAAGTCCAGATACACAATATCAACCGACTCACCTTTGTCCACCTGTTTATTCACTCCTTCAAAAAAACATAACAGATTAGTAAGACAAGATCTTCCTTGTCTAAAGCCATGTTGGCTGTCTCCCATTAGGTTGTGACTATCTACATGCTGAGTAATTTTATTCTTTATGATGGTTTCTACCATTTTTCCCGGTACTGACGTCAGGCTCACCGGTCTGTAGTTTCCCGAATCACCCATGGAACCCTTTTTAAAAATTGGTGTTACATTGCTTTGGATTGAATGTAGTTCGCGTACACCTGGGTCTGGATACATTCTTGTTGTAGTGGAGATGGTTGGTTGGTAAAGCAGTTACTTACCTGTAACAGGTGATCTCTGGGAACAGCAGGAATAAGTCTTCACATATGGGTACGTCGGTACCGATGGAGTTTGTGCAGGAACGCTCCCCAGCGTCCAATTAGAACGCTTTTGGGAGCATCCCACCACGCCTGCGTGCTGCCTTCCCGCCTTTCCCAACTGCCACTCCTCAGTTAAGTTTTAAAGCTGAGACAGAGAGAAGGGAAAGATAGAGATAGAGAAATACAACTCCTAGGGGAGGTGGGTGGGTTGTGAAGACTTATTCCTGCTGTTCCCAGAGATCACATGTTACAGGTAAGTAACTGTGCTATCTCCAGGAACAAGCAGGAATGAGTCTTCACATATGGGGACTCCCAAGCTAAGATGCCTGGAGGAGTCCCAGCATGTTGCGAATCTGAAAAAAGCCATGCTATTCGACAGAACCTCAGGCATCCTGGGGATGGAGGGTAGGAGTTGGACTAAAAAGATGTGCTATGGAACAGCTGGACCAAACAGGACGCCTAGAAAGGAGACCCTGTGTGGATAATATCTAGTAGTAAATATTGAACTGCAATATACCCATATAGACCTCACCTGGTGGTATTGAAAAAGGTTTATGGAGGTTCATATGGATCTGCTAATATGAACCAGCAGAATATTCTCAAGGAGTACCTCAATGTAGAGCAGAGGTAAATAAACTGTGCAAAAGAAAGGTTGAGGTCTGAACCCTTAGGGCGAGAAAAAGTCCCAGGGGAAACTGGGGTAGTTCAATGAGGCAGGACTTTTGCGGGAAAACATGGAAGTTCCTATTAGATAAGCCTGAAGCTCTTTTGACCTTAAAGAGACATAGTTCTTATAGGAGAAGAGGGGCTTTGAAGATCCCTATATCCGATAACAAAGAAGGACAGAAGTATGAGGCATTGTAGCCTCCTATTTTCTGAAGATTCAGAATGTCCTTCCTAATTGAAGTCACTTAGGAAAAAAGATGGCACATGGAGGGCTTCAGATGTACCTAAACTGAAGGTCATGGTGGAAAAACCCTTTAACTACCACAGGGAAGTGGTTGTTTATATAGAACCCTAAGCATGCTGGAGCAGCATTGAAAGGGATAGTGACTATCTGTCAGGGCCGTATAGGAAATATATATATATATATATATATATATATGAACCTAGGCAGACAGATAGAAAAAAGTATATAGATACATATCCACCTATCATCATATATTGCAATATATATATATATATATATATATATATATATATGTAAATACAGATATATCTATTTATATGAATATATAGATATATATAGGCACAAACATGCATATGTCTATATACATGTATAGCACAGTTACTTACCTGTAACAGGTGATCTCTGGGAACAGCAGGAATAAGCCTTCACATATGGGTACGTCGGTACCGACGGAGCCTGCGCGGGAACGCTCCCCAGCGTCCAATCAGAAAGTTTTTGGGAGCATCCCACAGCGCCTGCGTGCTGTCTTCCCGCCTTTCCAACTGTCTCTCCTCAGTTGAGTTTTAAAGCTGAGACAAAGAGGGAGAGAGAGGGAAAGGAAGAGAGATAGAGATAGAGAGAGACAACTCCTAGGGGAGGTGGGTGGGTTGTGAAGACTTATTCCTGCTGTTCCCAGAGATCACCTGTTACAGGTAAGTAACTGTGCTATCTCCAGGAACAAGCAGGAATGAGTCTTCACATATGGGGACTCCCTAGCTTTTGATGCCAGGGAGAGAGCCCATAAGTTGTGTGTCCCTGGGACAGGGCTGCACTTCCCCACCTGGATCTCTGGCATCCCATGAGGGATGGTGGGTAAGAGTTGATTAAGTATGGAACAGGTGTTTGAGAACAGCCTGACCAAACAAGGCATCCCGGCGGGAGTCCTTGTCCAAGCAGTAATGGGCTGTGAAGGTATGAACCGAGGCCCATGTGGCTGCTCGACAGATGTCGTCGATAAAGACAGAGTTCAGATGAGCCATTGAGGCTGCCATGGCTCTCACATTGTGAGCTGTGACATAGCCCTCCAGAGAAATGTTCTTGCTCTGATAGGCGAAAGAAATACATTGGGCAATCCAGTTGGAAAGTGTTCTCTTGGAGACTGTTTGTCCCAAATGAGAAGGATCAAAAGCAACAAAGAGTTGGGAAGACTTTCTATGTTGCTGTGTCCTCTGTAAGTAAAAATCTAGAGCTCTTTTACAGTCCAGGGTATGAAGATTCCTCTCTGCACTTGATGCATGAGGTCCTGGAAAAAAGACAGGTAGGTAGACCTCTTGGTTGAGGTGAAAAGGCGAGACCACCTTAGGCATAAAGTGTGGATTAGTCCTAAGGACCACCTTGTCATGATGGAACCTTGTATAAGGTAGATTAGCTACTAGTGCTTGCAATTCACTGATGCGGCGTGCTGATGTGATTGCAATGAGAAAGATAACCTTTCAAGAAAGGTATTTCAAGGAGGTAGTAGCTAAAGGTTCAAAAGGCGGCTTCATAAGCTGACCAAGAACCAAATTTAAGTCCCATGCCACCGGTGGTGGTCTAATGGGAGGCTTTGTTAAAAGGAGGCCTCTCATGAACCTTGCTACAAGGGGATGAGAGGAAATAGGATGTCTATTTAGAGGCTTGAGGAAAGCTGCAATAGCACTCAAATGGACTCTTACTGAATTTGTCTTAAGGCCTGCATTAGATAGATGGAGATACTCCAGCAACGATTCCAGAGGAATGGCATGGGGGTTAAGACCCTTTTCAGAACACCAGATGGTAAACCTTTTCCACTTGAAGGTGTAGTGGAAGGTTTTCTGGAAGCATAAAGAACATCTTTCACTTATTGAGAAAGATGAAGATTCTGGAGATCTAGGCCTTCAGCAATCAAGCCCTGAGATGCAGAGACTGGGGATGGGGATGCCACAACTTTCCGTCCTCTTGAGAGAGGAGGTCTGGAGCAGACCCTAACTCTAGGGAGGGAGCTTGAGAGAGATGTAGAAGCAGAGGGTACCACACTTGCCGTGGCCAAAGTGGAGCTATGAGAATCATGTGGCCTCTGTCTCTCTGAAACTTGAACAGGGTTTTGGGAATTAGGGGAATGGGTGGAAAGGCATACAGGAAGTCTTGACCCCAATGAAGGAGGAAAGCATTCCTTGCCTGAGCCCCCTGAGCCGGAGTTCTGGAACAGAACCGGGGAAGTTTGGCATTCCACGGACTTGCAAAGAGGTCTATGTCCAGGGTTCTCCAAATTTGAAAAATCTTGGATACCTGGTCCATATGTAGGGACCACTCGTGTGGAAGCAGAACTCGACTGAGTCTGTCTGCCCAAGAGTTTTGAACACCTGGAAGATAGACTGCCAGAAGATGAATGTGATGCTCTCTGGCGAGGGCCCACAGTTGCAGAGCTTCGCTGCAAAGCGACAGAGAGCCAGTTCCTCCCTGCTTGTTTATACAGAACATGGCTACCTGATTGTCCTAGTGGACAAGGACTGTCTTGTGGCTGAGCAGGGTGTGGAAAACTCGCAGAGCAAGGAAGATTGCTCTGAGTTCCAAGAGATTGATATGTAGACAAGTCTCCTGTGGGGACCAGATGCCCTGGGTGGAGAGGTCCTGAAGATGAGCTCCCCAGCCCATTGGAGAAGCCTCTGTTGTAAGAGTTGCCTGGGGTAGAGGTTGTTGAAAAGGAGACCCCAGCAACAGGTTTTGAGGGGACTTCCACCACTGGAGGGACAAAATGAGGCGACTTGTGTTTGCTATTTTGTCTGACAGGCAGCCTAATGCCTGGGTCCATTGGGTGGATAAAGTCCACTGAGCTGCTCTCATGTGAAGGGGAGCATATGGTACTACATGAACGGTGGATACCATGTGGCCTAGCAACTAACATTTCTCGAGCAGTTAGTAGGGGTTTTGACTCTGCTTGAGAAGCTAACTGCATCAAGCGAAGGCAACGGGTCTGAGGAAGATAGGCCCTTGCCCTTGTGGTATCCAGCAACGCCCCTATAAACTCAAGGGACTGAGTAGGGATCAAATTGGATTTTGGCATGTTTATTACCAGCCCTAAATATTGAAGGATACGCATTGTGCAGTTTAGAGCAGTCTTGGCCTCTGATTGAGTGGGAGCTCGAATGAGCCAGTCGTCCAGATAAGGGAAGACAAATATTCCCAGGGTGCGCAGAAAAGCAGCAACCACTGCCATGCATTTCGTGAACACCCTTGGTGCAGAGGCCAGGCCAAAGGGGAGCACTCTGTATTGATAGTGCTTCTCCTGGAAAAGGAACCGAAGGAACCTTCTGTGAGTTGGATGGATGAGAACATGAGTGTACGCATCCTTGAGATCTAGAGAACAAAGCCAATCCTGACTCTGAAGGTATGGCAGCAGAGTTCTTAGAGAAACCATCTTGAATTTTTCTTTGACTAGGAATTTGTTCAACTCTCTGAGATCTAAAATGGGTCTGAAGCCCCCTGTTTTCTTTGGGATAAGAAAATAGGGGGAGTAGAACCCTGTGCCCTGTTGTGGAGAAGGCACTTCCTCTATTGCCCCCTGGGCTAGAAGAGTGGCAACCTCCTGCTCTAACAGGCCGAGGAGGGAGGTTGGAGAATTGAACTGGTGCACTCTTGTGAGAGGGGGCAAGCTGGAAAAATGAAGTTTGTACCCCTCTCTTATGATGGAGAGTGTCCAATGCTCTGCTGTGATTTGCCCCCATCTGGGAGCAAAGTGACATAACCTTCCTGGAATGGTGGAGGGCTCTGGTCCTTCTAGAGCCAGGAAGGCTAAGTTCTCTAGCAGAAAGTCAAAGGCCCTGAGGGGGCTGAGATTGCTGGGCTGGAGCAGGCCTCGCAGCCTTTGCCTTGGTCTGTTTGGAGGACTGCTGACGTTTGGAAGGGAACTGAGCTGCAGAAGATGCTCTCTGACTATAAGCAGGATAGGATCTTCCCTTTTTAGAAAAAGGTGTTTTCTTGAACCACCTTTTCTTAGCAGGAGCAGCTGTAGATTTGGATAGTCTATCCAAAGCAGAATTTTCAGCATCCATATGATTGGCCTTTGCTTGCCAATCCTTACCAAACAGATTCTCACCTGTACAAGGGATATTTCGCAATTCATCTTGGACCCAGATCTCCAAATCAGATGCTTGAAGCCAAGCAATCCTACGTGCACCTATAGCTATAGCTGAGGCTCTGCTTACGCATTCAAAGGAGTCGAAAGCTGCACGGTTGGAGAATTTGGAGATATCCTGGGCATGTTTGAGCCCAGTGAGAAATTCTTGCCTTTTATTGTCAGACATAAAAGGACTTAAAGTCTGCAAATGGTCAGTGACTTCTTTTACGAACAATCCCATGTAGGGACTATAAGAATTAATTCTCGCAGCAAGCATGGAAGCTTGGAAGACTCTTCTACCAAAGGCATCCAGGGTTCTACATTCATGTCCTGGAGGATTAGAGGCATGTCTCTTGGCACTTCTAATCTTTCTCATGGCAGACTCAACCACAATAGAGTGGTGAGGAAGCTGAATTTTATGGAAACCAGGACGAGGGACACGATACATGGTGTCCAACCTGCGAGAAAGAGGAGAGGTGGTTAGAGGTGCTTCCCACATCCTTAACATGAGATCATACAGAATCTCATGAATAGGTAAGGTAGCTGCCTCCTTAGGAGTTTTAGGATATTGTAAAATATCTAACTCCTTAGCTCTAGGCTCTGACTCTGGGGCCACTGTAATACAGAGGCCCCGAGCCACCTCTCTGATAAAGTCTTGAAAAGACAAGTCCTCTGGAGGAGACATCCTTCGTTTAGGAGAGGACTCCTCCTGTGGAAGAAGCATCACTGCATCGACAGACTCTTCAGAATCCTCAGAGGAATCGAAGTATCGTCTGTCGGGATGCTCTTGCAAAGCACGATACCCGTACTGACTGGGATCGGTATCGGGAATCACCGGTACCGGGGTATCGGTACCGGAGGGCTGCAGAGGGCAGAGTACCGGCATAGCGGACACCGATGCCGACGCCACTGGTACCGGGACCGGTGCCGATGGCAATGCCAGAGCCGGTACTGGCTGAGTAGTCTGTTGCGGTACCACAGGCGTCGATGCCACAAGGAAAGCCGCCAGACTGCGTTCGATGGACAGAATCCTCTGATCCATCGACGCCGCCAATGCCTGGAAGTTGGTACCGGTGGAAGCCACCGGTACCCCAGAGCATGGCACCAGGAGATCTGTCGAGGCCACGCCATCGAGATCATCCTGGAACCCCGATGATGATGCTTTAGAAGCCGAAGCCTCCCGCCGGGGTAATTTTGCCGGTGCAGAATCCTCGATGGCAAGGCCAGAGGCATCTCGATGCTTAGAAGGAGATTTACCCTTCGAGGACCGGCTGGATTTATGTTTAGTTACCTGAGATCCATGTGAGGAAGAAGCAGCCCTGGAAGACGTCGATGCTACTGAAGCCGCATCAGAGGGAAACAGGGTACTGAGCTTGGCAGTTCGGTTCTGTCGACCTCTCTTAGACATCATAGAACAGGACACACAATCTGTAATGGAATGGTCAAGGCCTAAACATTTTAGACACCAGTCATGGGTGTCGGTGACGGAGATAGTACCGCCACATTTTGTGCACTTCTTAAATCCTGAGGCAGGCTTTTCCATATTTAAGGAAAAAGGTTTTGGGCCTAAGGCCCAAAACTGAAGTGCACCTGAAGAAAAATAAATGGAAAAAAGGTTTGTTTGTTTTTTAAAAAAGAAAAGAACGACTGGCGGTACTGGTACAGCGTCGAAGAAGGCAGACGCGACAGAAAACAAATAAAGAAAAAATAAGGAAATTCTTCTGCGGTGACAGGAACACGACCTGCTGGCTCCGCGGAAAAAGAACAACTGAGGAGAGACAGTTGGAAAGGCGGGAAGGCAGCACGCAGGCGCTGTGGGATGCTCCCAAAAGCTTTTTGATTGGACGCTGGGGAGCGTTCCCGCGCAGACTCCGTCGGTACCGACGTACCCATATATATGAAGACTCATTCCTGCTTGTTCCTGGAGATACATATATATATACCCATGTCCCCACATAGGGATATGTGGAGAGAGAAAGATTCATCTAATAACAAGAAGGGAAATACCTGCTTGAGGAGATGTTTAGAGAATCCATTCTCCCTGGTTATGAGTAGGAGAGCTAAGGGAGGGCTCTCGCTGACAAGGAGAAGTCTAGAGTCCTCTAAGAACTCTAGCCCTTGAATAACCAGGAATGGAGGCCTACATGAAAAAGGTGCAGAGGATGCTTTTAATCCGCAGCCAGTAAGTCTGGATCCTTCCATAACTCCAGCATGGCAGCTGGAGAAGAAGATGCAATGAAATGAGATACCATATTTACCCTTCTATGAGGGCAAAATGAGTATGATGCATTCTTGCGCTCAATATAAATTACCCCATGAAGAATTGAGGGTGGAAGGAAAATAGAAGACAAGGACTGGCTGTTACTAAAAGAAAACCATCCCTGGTGAAGGGGTCCACTGGGGATGTGAACCAACCCAGGGGATTAGATAATTCTTTAGGTCTTCACGTAATTAAAGGCCTGTGTCCCTTATTGAAGGAGGACTCTTTAATGGAAATGGTAAGGGTAGGGAAGAACCCAGTAGTCATGACTAGGTAAAGCCCTTCCTAACCATCTGGAATTATTTGCTCTCTAGCAAGGGCCCATAGTGCAGAGCTGCTCGGTAGAGATGCAGAGAGCATGTTGCAGGTTGGTTAGAAGAAAACACTGGTTGTTTAAGAGCCAGTATGTACCCTGAACTACTCTGCCAAAGCCCAAGGATTGGAGAAGGCTAAGGATAGAAGGTATGCTGATGTGTCTGCAACAAAAAAGCCAGAAAAGGTTCTTAGCCTGTCTGGGACTTAGTAGTAAGGCCAGAAAAGATTGATATTGGAGATCAAGCCCTGGTTGCTTGGTCAGCAAGTCCGTGGTCTAACCACTGAGAGCCCTTGCATTCTAAATATTGTTAGGGCAGCAGAACAAATCTTAGGTCCCAAGATTGGAAAATGACCTACAGACATAAGTAGGAGTGGTAAGACTGCGTCATTGTCTGAGAAGCTGCCACAAAACAAGAATGCAAGGAGGAGACAACTCTGAAAAGAAACTCAGGGGCTTAGGGATAAGCCTTCAGTTAAGTGGTATCACTCTTACAGACCAAAATGTCTTAGTAAGAGGGACAGAGTTGAAAAAGACTTACAATGGAGTAAATCTTTGAAAAAGTAGTATGAGACATGCTGATACAGGAGAAACTGTCAAAGGTAAAGGCACAGACAACCTTATTGATAGTTGTTACTCCTCTGTCTACTTAGAAGGAAGAGGAGTAACTTTACTACCTGTAAAGCATAATCATCCTAAGAAGCTCTATGAGCTAAAAGTCAGGATGTCTCTTTATAGAGAGACGTGTAAAATTTAGGATAGAACCGATGGAGATGCTTGTAATGAGAAGAAGCAAACTACAGGTTCTAAACCTCAAAACAGGAAGAAGGATTCAGTGAAGAGTCTATCAGCAACCCTGCGGCTGCTGGGTTTGCTGAAGCGGTTGAGGTTGTGGTTTCTTTAGCCTGGTTTGATGTTTCCCTTGTTTGGAAACAGCTGTATGATGGGTAGAGAAAGGATAAAACTTTTTCCCCTTGGGGGAATAAAGTTTGGTAGAAGATTTCCTACCACCTGGGATAGAGGAAGGTGTTGACAATCCTTTGAAAGCAATAGTGTCAGTGGTTAACTGAGCAGCTTGGCGTAAAGTCTCTTTGTTAAAGAGATTCTCCCCAGTACAAGGAGTATTTCCCAGCCTTTCTTGTACCCATTTATCCAAGTCAGAAGCTTGGAGCCAGGCCATGGCTATAGCAGAAGTTCTGCTAACAGACTCAAAACAGTCCAGGGTAGCACGGGTAAGAAACCTAGAGATATTTTGAACATGACTAACCAGTAAAGAGTAGTCTGCTCTTTTGTGATCTTGAAGAAAAGGAGTCAAAAACAGCAAACTGTTTGTGACCTCTTCAAGAGGTAGTCCCATATAGAAAATATATGAGAGAATTCTTGTTGAAAACATGGATGCCTGGAAGCTTTTACGTCCAAAGGCATCTAAAGTTCTAGACTCACGACCTGGCGGATAAGAAGAGTGCCTTTAACATGCCTCATTGCTGATTCCATAACAATAGAATGATGTGGAAGTTGAGTCTTTTGAAAACCTGGAGAAGGGGGCACCTTGTACAGAGAGTCAGTGGCTCTTGAAGGTGGGGATACCTTTAAGAGAGTTTCCCACATTCTAAGTAAAAGATCCTGTAAGGTTTGATGCAAAGGAAGCATGATGACCTCCTTTGGATTCTCAGGGATATGCAGAAGCTCTGAATCCCCTGTTGCAGGATCTTGATCAGGTATAGAAATGGCAAGTAACCTTGCCATATCAAGCAGGAATGCTTGAAAAGAAATTTCCCCAGAAGGGGATCCTCTATATCTTTATCTTTATTAAAATTTGATAAACCGCTTTTCGTCGAAACATAAAGCGGTGTACAATAAAAGGTTGGCAATGCACATATAAAGAAAAGAACGCCAAAGTAAGACAGGAAAGCAGAAGTATAAAAGCATAAACAGGTAAAATGGACAGAACATAACAAAACAGAACAAAAGGGCCAGTATTTAAAAGCATAAAGTTACTAAAAACAAAAAAATTACAGCAAGGATAAAAATAATAGGCCCACATTGGGGAAGACAGAGATAGACTATGGGTAAACAAAGTACAAGACAGGACAAGTATACAAACAAACAACAACTCATATCAACTGAAAAAAAAAACATCAGGGAGAACCATCGGGTGAAAGTTGAAAGGCTTGCTGAAACAGGTGGGTTTTGAGTAGTGTTTTAAATTGAGAATAGGAAGGTTCCAATCGGAGAAATGGTGGTAGTGCATTCCATAGTACTGGGCCTAAGAAGAAAAAAGCTGCATGACGGGTTTGTTCGAGGTGTGCTTGTGACGGGGAGGGGAGGGACAGACGATTGGCGTGGCGAGAACGAAGCTGACGGTAGGGGGTGTGAAGCGAGATCCGGTCTGCTAGATATAGGGGAGTGTTGGTATGAAGGGCACGATGAATTAAAATAAAGAACTTGTACTGAAAACGAAAACGGAGGGGTAACCAGTGCAGACGGAGTAGAATAGGGGTGATATGATCAAAGCGGTGTGAAAATGTGATGAGTCGAGCAGCGGCATTTTGGATGCGCTGAAGACGTAGTAGCTGAAATTTAGGGAGGTTGGCAAGAAAAACATTACAATAGTCTAAACGGCTTATAACTAAGGCTAAGACAAGGGTAACTAAGGAAGAGAAGGGGAGGAGGGAACGAACTGCCATGATCTGACGCAAGGCAGCAAAGGAACGACGAATAAGAGAAGTAAGGTGCTGGTGAAAGGAAAGCGTGGAATCAAGAATTACACCAAGATAACGGAAGGATGACACAAGAGGGAGAGGAATAGAGTCAATCGAGGGGGCTAAAAAAGGGCAGGAACCACTTAGTGAGACCCACATAGCTGTGGACTTAGATGGATTTAAGTGTAAGAAGTTTTGGGATAACCAGGAGGAGATCTGGGAAAGACAAAGATTTAGCTGAGTGATATCCGGAGTCAGAGGAGTAAAGGTTAGATCATAAGGAGTAAAGGTTAGATCTGTTGAAGATCTAATCTTGGCACTAATGGATTGATCCATTGGAGTACAAGACCCGAAAGAGTAGAGCATCGGACTGTCCTGAAAGGATAGTCGTCGGTACCGCTCGTGGCCGGTGCCGCGACAAATCGGTGGAAAACTTTCCATGCCAGGGATGGATTCCAAACTCGGTACCGAAGGAAGCGAGCTTGTGGAAGTAAGCATGGAAGGCACCGGTACCGGTGCGAACGTAGAAAGCGGTACCGGCAGTGGTATCGAAGCCAGTACCAATACCGGAAGATCAGTCTGAGGTGAGTCTAACAGTACCAAAGGTACCGAGAGCGGCAGACTTTGATCTCCGGGACAATGTCTTCGGCACCGTCCAAGGTCGATACCGAGACGAGTCGGTACCCAAACGTCCAGGCTAGAGATCGATTCTAGACTCGGCATCGAAAGCAGTGAGTCTATCGAAACAGACCTGGAGGGTACCGACATGGATACCAGAATTGGTACCGGGATCGATACCGATGCTGGAAGATTGGTCTGTAGCGACTCTAGCGGCACCGAAGATACCGAGAGCGCGATCATCAGTGACTGCGATCATCAGTGTGGAATGTTTCATCCAACACCATTGCCAATGCCGGGGTACCGGCACCGCTCAAAGCAGATACCACCACCGAGCATGGCTCAGGTATGTTCGCAGAGGTAAAAACCCCCAGGAACAACCTAAAACCCCGTTAATGCTTTGGAGGCCGAAGACTCCCGCTGGGGTTTTAAAGCCAATTTGTCCTCGGGGGCAAGGCCAGAGGCATCTCGATGGTGAACATGAGATCTACCACCCGAGGACTGGATAGTCTTTACAGACTTTTGTTTGGTTACCTGATCCTGTGAAAAAGAAGTTGTAGCTGGTACCCTCAGATCTGATGGGAACCGAGTATCGAGTTGAGCTCGATGCTGAAGACTTCTTCTGGAAATACTACTGCAGGAGGGACACTCCAGCGGATAGTGGTCAGGACCCAAACATGGAAGGCACCAGTTATGGGTGTCTAAAACTAATTTGGTACCGCCACAGTTGAAACATGTTTTAGGGATAGTGGCTGGCGTTTCCATGAAGGAAAGTAGAGAGGCCTAGCAGGCCGAAAAAACCATCAGGCACTAAACAGGGAAAAAATTCCCTACAAAAGAAAAAATTTGTAGGAGAAAGAAAGAAGAAAACACCGGCGGTACCGGTGCGTCGAGGGAAGGCAGACGCGACCACAAGAAAAAACAAAATAAAGGAAGAATTTTCTGCGGTGACAGGAGTACGTCCTGCCGGCTCCGCGGAAAAAGGAAAACTGAGGAGAGGCAGTTGGGAAAGGCGGGAAGGCAGTACGCAGGCATGGTGGGATGCTCCCAAAAGCGTTCTAATTGGACGCTGGGGAGCGTTCCCGCGCGGACTCCGTCGGTACCGACGTACCCATATGTGAAGACTCATTCCTGCTTGTTCCTGAAGATAGGATTTTGCTAAGTTGAATAATTCTCTTGGCTTATTTAGTGAGCGGTTGAGGATCTCAGCGTGGAATTCTTTCCTCTTGACCCAAGTTGATTCACGATGGAGTTTCAGATATTCTAAATAGGTGACTTGGTCAGAGGTACTACGGCTACTTCTCCATTTTCTCTCTAGTTTTCTGAGGTGGAGTAGTGAAGATCGTAGTTCGGGGGAGAACCATGGAGCAGATTGCTTTTTAGCGGCTCGGTTGTCAGATGTTGCATTCTTGTTGATGGCCGGCTGTTGAGCATATAAGGAGAGGGTATCATTCCAGTTGGTAACCATTTCATTGAGGTTGACTGTTGGTCGGGCAAGCTTTGGGAGAGCAAGGTTCATGATCATCTCTCTGTCTAGTTGCTTGAAGCGGGCAGCTCTTGAGATCTCCTTTGTGTTTGAGAGGTAGCCTGTGGTTTGTTGTGCTGGTATCTGAAATGTTATCAGGTTATGATCTGACCAGGGAACAGAAGTGATGGAGAGCTCAATTTGACTTATCATACTTGTATCTGGAGGAGGGACGAAGATTAGGTCCAAGAGGTTCCCTCGTTGATGGGTGGGATCATCTACCACTTGCTTGTAGTTAAGGTTGGACATTGCCTCTAAGAAGGTTTTGGCTAGGGCAGGTTGGGTAGAAGCAAGATTAAAGTCTCCCAACAGCCAGTTAGGTTTGGAAGGGTCTTCAGGGTTGCAGGCTAAGTCAATGATGTCTGAGAGCACCTCTGATTCAGCACCTGGTGCCCTATAAATGAGGTTGATAGTATTGAATTTGTTGGTAATAGTTAGCGTGTTCAAGTGCTGCGTGCTCTTGGTTAAGTTAGTCCGATATTATAGTGCTGTTTTTGCAAGTACAAGGACACCTCCACCTCTTCTGTTTTCTCTGTTACAGGTGTATATCGAGAAGTTAGGTGGTGTGAGGTGGTTTAATATGACTTTGTCAGTGTCGGAAAGCCAAGTTTCCGTGACCATTAGAATATCTAGATTGTGTTTGACTATTAAGTCTGTGATTACAGGCCATTTATTTCGGGCCGAGCAGGTGTTGATGAGTGCACACTTAAGGTCATGTTGAGGCTTTACTTCTTTGTCTCTTCTGGGGGTTGTGAGATCTAAGGATACATAAAGTATGTGTGACCGTCTTCTATGATAGGGGTTTGGAGGTAGATGGTATTGGTTATTGCAGTGTTTCCTGCTTGCACTGAGGATTTGTTGGATAGGGTTGTAGCCATTTGCAAACGCAGCGGTGTCATGGAAAGTGCTGGCTAGTGTGTAGATTAGGGCAAGAGTAAATAAGGAGGTGGCCATTTATATAGGTGTAGTGGGTTAGCTCTAGGACAGTGAGTATTGTTTTGGGGTAGAAGGTGCGTTTGTGGTAGGGAATGGGGTGGGAGTGCACAGATTATGAATAGACAAATCAGGTACAGATTATAAGAGAGCAAATCGGCTTGCAAATCCGGTTACAGATTATGGGTGAGCAAATCGGCTTACATATACAGATGGGCTCACGTATTTGAATCAAGGTTACAGGGAAGCTAATATGTTACACAATTGCACAGAGAAGCTAATTTGTTACACAATTACACAAGGTTAAGGGAAAGCTAATTTGATACACAAATCAAATCAAATGTTAGAGTGGAATAAACTTCCTGTGAGCTGGTGACATTTGAGAATGACTTACAGTTTCTGGTGCAGCGGGCATGGATGTAGAAAGTGACTCTGCTAACGAATTGAGACCGCTGATAGTTTGGAGGCAGAATGAGTCGGGTAACGAGAATTGCAGAATAGTGAGTCTCTCATTGGCCCGTCCCCTCAGGCCCGCGCCTGAGGGCCGGGCCAAGCCAAAGGGCCCTCTGGCGAGGCCCTCAGGCGCAAGCCCGCAAGGCGCGGGTGCGCCGGACGGCGCTCCTTTTTGTATGTCCCGCCTGCTGCCCTGATTGGGCAGCTGAGGCTGGAGGAGGCGGTGTTGATGTCCCGGCTCTCTCGATCCCCGCCAGGAGAGCTGGATATGAGCCGGGGTGCTGGGGAGAAGAGGCAAGCATTGTGGAACCTGTGTGCCTTTTTGGGAGCTTGCCAGATACTTGTGACCTGGATTAGTCACTGTTGGAAACCGGACACTGGGCATGATGGACCTTAATCTGACCCAGTATGGAATTTCTTATATTCATATGTTACCAGTGCAGAGCCTAGGAAACATGCTGCTAAATATGCCAAACAAGAGGGGCTCAACAGCACTCATGCAGTATCTCCCACTTCCACAAAAACAGGAACAACTTGGCACCCCAACACAGCACTTCCCACCCTCTGAAAAACAAGAGGGACTTTGTGACCCCAACACAACACCACCCACTCCAACAAAAACACCAAGAAGGGCTTGGAAACTCCAACATAACTCCTGAAATTGCACTCTATATTCCATAAAAAAACAAAGGAAATGCAAGATGCTCATGCACCAAGGAACTAAAAGAAAAAGTGAGAACCACAGCATAGTTAGTTTGTTTTTTAGTGCAGTCAAGTCAGTGCTGACTCCTGGCAACCCCGCTGCCTCTGGGTTTTCTTGGCAGTGTATTACAGGAAGTAGATTGCCAGGCCTTTTCTTCCTAGGCCCAAGGTCACAAGGAGTGCCAGTAGGAATTGAACCCTTAATCCTCTGGATAGTAGGCAGTTGCTATAACCACTAGGCTGCTACTCCACTCCTATAGTACAGTTTATAAGACCAAATTATAACTCATTTGATTCTGTTATAAACTGCATTATGGTTCTCACTTTTTATTTTTGATTGTATATTCTACATCTACAGAAACCTCTCCCTCGACAATGGGAGTAGAGCAGAAGTTTGACATTCATCCACAGAACTCAATATATTTTTAAAAATTCTGATTCTGGTCATCTCACTAACAAACATTCTCCAGTACAACTAATATAAAACCCTATAACTAATATATAGTTACATTGGGAACTAATATAAAACCCTATAAAAGTCACCTAAGATTTACAAGGCCAAATCTACCATACCATACCAGCATAAACTTCCAAAATTCATACAAGGGGCCTACCAAAAAAAAAAAGCAGTACTATAAATACTGCAATAGGCCCTAGGCAAGCCACTTAACCCTCACATAGCCCATGTTCCCTGTAAAATAGTTATCTCCAAGTTATAATTTATTTATTTATTTATTACAATTTCTTATATACCGCACTATTCGGCATCAGCGCGGTTCACATTATAACACAACGACCATAACAACAAGCTGTTTGGTTTTACATCGAACAGGGGTACAAACTTGGATAACAGGGGTAAACTATATACATGAGATATTTACACGGCTAGAATTGAATAACAATATCATACTGAAAGTAAGGGTCGTTTCAAAGTGGGTCATTTCTTCAGAGGGAATGCCTAGGTGCCATTGCTGGTTTGGTAGTATTGGAGGAAAAGGTGGTATTTGAGTGCCTTCCTGAACTGCGATAGGTCAGCAATAGCCCTAATGTAAGAGGGTAGAGCATTCCAGCATTTAGGTACATAGCAACTGAACGCCCTGTTTGTGGTTGCTATGTTGCACTTCATCAATGCCTTTGGTGTTATTAGTAGGTTTACGGCTATTGCTCTTCTGGATCTGTTGGGGGGCACCATGTGAGTAAGTTCTGTGAGGGAGGAGGATGAAATACCCTTGATTGCCTTGAATGATAGAAGTAGGGTTTTAAAGATGATCCTCCCATGGATGGGTAACCAGTGAAGCTGTTTAAGAATGGGAGTCACGTGGTCACTTCTGGAGGCTCCGTATAGGACCCTTGCTGCGGCATTCATAGCGAGCTGTAATGGGGCCAGTGTGGATTGAGGGAGACCTTGTAAGATGGCATTTGCAAAATCGAAGTGAGGCAGGATTAGCGCTTGGTATATGGTCCGGAAGTCGTCTGGGTCCAACAGGGAGTGCAAATGCCTGAGTGTGCGGATTTTGAAGTATACAGCTTTGACTATGTTGCTTATGTGGTGTTTCATATCCAGACGTTGGTCCAATGTAACTCCAAGGTATCTTATTGTTTCTTTGGTTTGTAAGTCAGCTTCCTTGACACTGACATGGGAAGGGGGAGTAAAGTTGGGGTCTCTGGTGATGAAAAGCACCTCCGTCTTTTTATGTTGAATGTGTAGGTTCTGTGATTGGAGCCATGCTGAGACCGCGTTGAAACAGTCTATAATGCCCTGTTCAATGTAATTTCAGTTTGTTCAATGTAAACCGCACTGATGCAGAATAGCGCGGTCTATAAGAGAATGTAAATAAATAAATAAATAAAAATAGAACATCCATACACCTATTTGAAACACTGAACAAGTCAAATTACTACAGTACAGTAAAGATCCCTATGTCCCTAACTCCATGTTAACAGAACACCTGGCCTCAGTCACACACTCAGAACACAGACCCTCACCAAGTACAGAATAACCGACTAAAACCTAAAGTAAAAATAAAAATATGCAGACAAAAATTAAACTGAAACCCCAAGAGGCCAGACTCTGCATGCAGTGCAACATCAGATAAATAAGAGATGCAGTTTCCCATTCTGTGTAAAATATAAAGATAGAGCAAAGTCCGAGAATACAATTATTTTTTCTACCTTTGCTGTCTGACCATTTTATTCTTTGATCATGCTGGTCCCAATCTGAGGCTTATGCTTTCCTGTCTTCTCTTAGCTCTCTTTCTATGGTCTATAGCCCATCTGCCATTTCTTGTCTCTTCTTTTGTTTTCTTCATTTTCTTCCATCAGCCTATTTCCAGTCCCAGTAACCCTCCCCAATATCAGCCCCCTTTCCAGTCCTCCTAGTACCTTCCAATGTCAACCCTCTTGCATTCCCAGGACTGCAACTGGTGTCCATTCCCTTTCAATCCCCCTCCTTCCCCACTGTCCAGCCCCTTCTAGTCCAAATACCATCGTAGGTATCAACTCACTTCTACTTCCAGTGCCACCCCCCATCAGTTCCCTTCCAGTCACCCTACCCTCTTGTCCATCCCCCTTCCAGCCCCAATGTCCCCTCCATTCCAGCTTCTTCCCCATTACCCAGCCACCTACCAGTCCCATCCCCAAGCGTCAGCTTCCTCCAGTCCCATCCCCAGGTGTCAGCTCCCTTCCAGTGCCCCTCCAGTACCATCCCCGGGTGTCAGTTCCCTTCCCATCCCCCTACTTCCTTCCCTAGTGTCATCACCCTTCCAGTCCCCCTCCAGTACCATCCTCAGGTATCAGCTCCTTTCCAGCTTACTCCTCCCCCCATGTCATCTCTCTTCCAGCCCCAACTTACCCCCATGTCAGCTCCTTTCCTGCCTCCCCCCCCCAACGTGTTATCTCCTTTCCTGCCCCTCCCTTCCCTGGCAGCCCTTCTTAGCATCCGCTCCCTTCCAGTTCCATTCTCCCATCCCCCACATCAGCCCATTTGTAGCCCTAGCCCCCCAGTTTTCTTCCAGGGCCAGCAGCTCTCTCCCCCCCATCAGTCCATTTCCATTCCTAGCCCCATCAGCCCATTTCCAGTCCCAGCCTATTTCCAGTCCTATCCTCCCATCAGTCCATTCCTGTCCTAGCCCCCCATCATTCTATTCCCAGTTCTAACCCCCCCGATCAGCTGTTTATCAGTCCTAGCACCCCAATCAGCCCCTTTCCAGTCCTAGCTCATTTCCAGTGCTAGCCCATCAGCTCATTACCAGTCCTACCCCCCGATAAGCCCATTACCAGTCCTAGCCACCCTAATCAGCCCATTACCAGTCCTAGTCCCCCCCCATCAGCCCATTACCAGTGCCAGCCCCCCTCAGCCCATTAAAGTCCTAGCCTCCCCTAATCAGCCCATTACCAGTCCTAGCCTCCCCAATCAGCCCATTTCCAGTCCTAGCCCCCCAATCAGCCCATTAGTGTCCTAGCCTCCCCTAATCAGCCCTAGCCCCCCCTCAGCCCATTTCCAGTCCTAGTCCCCCCCGATCAGCCCATTATCAATCAAAACCCCCTCTGATCAGCCCGTTACTAGTCCTAGCCCTCCATCAGCCCATAACCAGTCCTAACCTCTCCGATCAGCCCATTTCCAGTGCTAGCCTCCCCTAATCTGCCCATTTCCAGTCCTAGCCCCCAATCAGCCCATTACCAGACCTAGCCCCTCCGATCAGTCCATTTCCAGTGCTAGCCCCTCCATCAGCCTATTACCAGTCCTAACCCGCACTGATCAGCCCATTTCTAGTCCAAAGCCCCTCCCCCAATCAGCCCATTTCCAGTCCTAGCCCCCACCCCTGGAAGAGCCCCGCGCCTGTCTAACCGGCTTCAGAGGAAGCCAGGGAGGCCCAAAGCCCGGCACCCCAGCTCACCTCTGCAGAGCCGCGGCTCTGTTAAAGTTGAGCCCAGCGGCGTGCTGAGTGTCTGGAGCATTTCCTGTTTTGCACGAGACAGGAAATGCCCTCGTTACTCTCAGCGCACCGACAGGCTCAACTTTAACTGAGCTGCGAGAAAGAAGGGAAAAAAGGGAACGCTGTTCTTTCCTGCAGCTCTGCAGAAGTGATCTAGGGTGACGTGCTTCAGGCTGGTCAGGTAAGTGTGGGGCCTCCCAGGGCAACAGCAAGGAGCAGCAGAGGGGTTGAATCTGCCGCTGCCAAGAAGCAGCTTGTCCATCTTTTGTTTTGTTTTTAAACATTGAAGGTGAAGTGGGGTGGCTGTTTTGGGAGCATTTTTTGCCACCCCTAAAAGTTTTCTGCCTGACTCTGCCTCATTATAGAGCCACCCCTGGCTGTTTCCCCTACATTTGCACATGCATTTCAAATTTTCTTCTGCACGCATTGATAAATTTCGTTATATTGAATTATTGGTCCAGATACTGACATTTAGGTATCGTTGGCTGAGAGCCATTATATTGAAAATTCGGATAGAGACATTTTGTATATCAAGGGATCGCTGTATGTGTATATACTGTATATATATATATTTTTTTTTTTTTAACAAACATGGATAAGCTGGATTTACTGGCAAAGAACATAATTGCCTTGAATGGAACATAGATCAGCCAATAAAATTCCTCTAACAATGGGTGCAGAGCAGAAGTAGAATGTTTCATACATACACAATAGATTCTATTCAAATGTTGGTGTCACATCAGCAAAGGCAAAAAACTTCCTCCACTTTTAGATACTGTGTGAAGTAACACAAAAGCCTGCAAATGGACAGTCAGAAGCGTACCATTATCATATCAGCAATAAACCTATCAAAAGTCAGCACTGCAAATGTTCTAGAATACCAACAGATCTCTATTTGAGAAAACAAAACAAGACAGATTGCTATGGATTCCTACACAGAATCCTCACCTCAATTACATATACAAACACAGATAGTTACTTCCAAAGGAATAAGAAACTACAAATTAGAAAAAGATATGCAGATGAAACATGAAATGGGAAACCCCAAAAAACAGACTCTGTGTGTGGTGAAACTGAAGAAAAACAAATTTCCATATGTACTAAACAAAACACAAAATAATCTCTAAAATTTGGCAAATTATTTTTGGATCTTTGTTTTCTGGATCATTTTATTCTTTACACCTGAGCTGGTCTTGGTCTGTCTTTACTATTTCCACTTGTTGAATGTCTCCTAAGTCCTTTTCCAGGATCCCATTTCCATTTTCTGTTTCTTCATTCTGTTTTTTTCCCTTCCTTCCCTACATACTGTATATCAAATTTGTAGATCACAGAAAATTATTCAAAATTATTAAAACACAAGAGGATAGTGAAAAATTGCAGGAGGACCTTGAAAAATTGGGAGACTGGGCGTCTAAATGGCAGATGACACTTAATGTGGACAAGTGCAAAGTTGTGCACTTAGGGGAGAAAAACCCAAACTATAGTTACACGATGAAAGGTTCCACATTAGGAATCACCACCCAGGAAAAGGACCTAGGCATCATTATGGATAATGCATTAAAACCCTCTGCGTAGTGTGCAACGGTGGCAAAGAATGCAAACAGAATGCTAGGAATCATAGGGAAAAGAATGGAGAATAAAACCAAGGATATTATAATGCCTCTGTATTGTCCCATAGTGTGACCACACCTTGAATACTGTGTGCAATTCTAGTCACCATATCCTAAAAAAGGATATAGCCGAATTAGAAAAGGTACAGAGAAGAGTCACCAAAATGGTAAAGGGGATGGAAAGATACCCCTACAAAGAAAGGCTTAAAAGGTCAGGGCTCTTCAATTTGGAAAAAGACAGATGAAGAGAGATATGACAGAAGTCTATAAAACAATTAATGGAGTGGAATGGGTAAATGTAGATTGGCTGTTTACTCCTTCAAAAAGTAGAAAGACTAGGGGACATGTGATGAAGGTACAATGTAGCCCATTTAGGATTAATCGGAGAAAATATTTTTTCACTCAACGCGTAATTAAATTCTGGAATTCGTTACCAGAGGATGTAGTAAAAGCTCTTAGTATAGCTGGGTTTAAAAAAGGTCTGGGCAAGTTCCTGGAGCAAAAGTCCATAAACCATTATTAAAGAGGACCAGGAATTACACTGCTTACCCTGGGATAAGAAATGTAGAATCTGTTTACCTTTTTGGAAACCTGACAAGTACCTGTGACCTGGATTGGCTGCTGTTGGAAAGTGGGTACTGGGCTTGATGGACCCTTGATCTGACCCAGTATGGCATCTCTTATGTTCTTATCACTGAGTTGATCTTTTAGTTTCATCTTTGGCCCCTTCCCCCCTCCCCATTTCTATTATCTGCCTATAGCTAAATTTCATTCCTCTTTCTTCCCCCTCCCCTAGTCTTTGGTTTTCCTCTTTTCACTTTTCGCCTATTCAGGATAGCAGCTTCCCATTTTCCTTTTCTGACCTCCCTAATCCTCCCATTCCACACCTCTGTCTCATTCCTTCACCAGCCTCCTATTCTCCATCTCCACCATTTTATCACTTTCTAGTCCCTGCGTTTCCCCCTCCTGTATTCATTCACTCCCCCAGCTCTTTCTCAGTTACTCATCCCCTCCTCACCCTCTTCCTTTCTTATGTTTACCATCTATTCAGGCTTCCATTTTCTCCCTCTCACATTTTCATCAAAGACCTGTCCCCTTTCTTTGTCTCTCACCCTATTTATAGCTTTCTATCCTTTTCAATTGCCTCCCAGTCTTTCAAATCATCTCCCCTCCCCATGTTTCTTCACTTATTCGTGCCCATAATCCAAACAATCACCTAGTCCCTGTTGCCCCCTAATCCCTGCTCAGTCCTCAAAATTCTACTACTAAGTCTCCAAGTCACCACACTTCAATCTTACCAGATCTCCGAGTCCTCACTCACAATCCGAAACAAGCTTGGAGTCTTCACTTACACTCCCAATACCCAGCCAATCTTAGAGTCTGTCATCAATGATTCTACCAGCCAATCCTAGAGACTCTGCCTAAGGCTATGTCCCTCTTCTCCTACATCACTATGTCCCCAGGATCTATTCTTTTGCCTCCTCCTCCCCATTCACAGTATCCACTGCCGCTGCTGCTCTCCTATGCCACCTTTTCCCCTTCTTCAGCATCCACCCATACCTCTGTCTCCAGAATTCATTTACCCTGCCTTTCCTCCTCATTACCCCAGCATCCACTCCCTATCCCCTTCCACCTTCCCCTGCAAAGTGCGGGCCTCCCTAACCAGATGCACAGAGGAGTGCATCTTTTGGCTTTTAAGGCGACGCATGGCCAAGTCTACCACCATGGAGTTGTGCAGCAGCTGTGCTTTCTGACATCGAGTCCAACTGTCTGCTCACTATAGGAACAGACGGAGGGGTCTCCCACATGCGGAGGCGCAGCCATTCCAGGATCAGGGGAACAGACCCCATAAGTGCCCCCTTTGGTGGAGCCTTGTACTGGAGGCTCTCGAGCTCCTCGATCTGAGGGTCCTCCTTAGAATCAGTCTTGAAGGCCAGTGCCTTGGCCATATCCCGCACAAAGTCGAGGAAGGCTGTGTCCTCAGGCAGGGACAGCCATGTCTCCAAGAGAGACGGATAGGAGGACACGTCCCAGTGCCGACGGGTGTCCGGGGACTCTTCGTCTTCAGTCTCCCAATCAGACTCATAGTTGGAGGTGTTGAGGGTGGAACGGGCTCCGGGGCCACGATCTGAGCCGACAGCCCTTGGGGTTCTACAGTTAGAGACACGGACACTCATTAGGGATGACCTCAGTCTCAAGAATCGGGACTGATGCTGAGGGATCTCTCGAGGCTGGTGGCATTTGAGGATTGGCTCGACAGCCGGGGAGTTCCTCCAGGTTGAGGACCCAGTGGTTGGGATTGATGACCTGGTGAAACTGGACATCAGAGCCCACTGCTGGGCCATGAAGGCAGATAAACTGCGCTACAAGGCCGCCATCCTGGTCTCAAGGCCAGGTGGCTCCACAGCCTTCGGCATGGGCACCAAGGAATTTGGGCCTGATGCAGACTCCGTCGAGGGGAGTCTTCAACCAGGATGGCCTAGGGGGCTGAGGCAGGTCACCCGATGCAGAAGATTTCCACTGGGGTATTTTGGTCGAGTGCTCCCGCTCTTTCCCCTTGTACTTGCGGCAAAGACTGCGGGACCAGGGCCCGTGGGACTTGCCCACTTTCTCAGATACATCCTCCGGCGCAGTCTTCAAGCATTTCTGGCTCTTCCTCTAGGGTCCAGCTGGGGGTTCCGAGGCTACCCGGTCTCTCCAGAGCCCTGGAGCATGGTGTTGCTGGAGACTCCAGTTCAGAGTCCGTCCTGAGAAAGGAGGACTCCCGCTGCTGCTGATGGCACTTGATGGCATTGGAGGTCATCCTTTTGCAGAGATCACAATCCAAGGGGTTATGGTCTGGCCTTAGGCATCAGAGGCAGCATTAATGTGGGTTGGTGTGCAACATGATTTTACTGCATTGGTCACAATTTTTAAAGCCACTGGCCAAGGCCATGATGGGGAAAATGGCCCCCGCAAGGTCAAAAGTCTCGGGTCCAGCCAGGAACAAAAAAGGGCACAAAGCCATCAAGAAACTCTCAAATAAAAAATAGAAAAAAAGAATGAACCTGAGACAGAATGCCAAGGTAAGCGAGCTCGGGGGCAGGAAAGGGAACCGGTACGCGACCAGAGAAAAAGCATAGTTACTCACCTGTAACAGGTGTTCTCTGGGGACAGCAGGAATCAGTTCTCACATATGGGTGACGTCAGTGCCAACGGAGCCCTCGCGGAGCATTTTCCCAGCTTTCAAAAAAAGTCTTTGTGACATGCCAACGGGTACAATCTTGCTCAGTCATATGACATAACTAAAAGACGGCAAAAGAAAATGGTAAGAAGCAACTCCAAGGGGGGGAGGGGGGTTGTGGGGACTGATTGCTGCTGTCCCCGGAGAACACCTGTTACAGGTAAGTAACTACGCTTTCTCCAGGAACAAGCAGGAAGTCAGTCCTCACTTTTGGGACTCCCTAGCTACAGGCTACCAAAAGCCCATAGAAAAAAAATACGGACGCCATCAAGGGGAGCCGTGAGCAGCAGCAGCAGCAATTAAGTACACACATAAAGACTGCAGTAGGATCCTTGTGTCTGATGGGAACCAACACTCTGGTAGTCTGAACAGAGAAGGGTTGGAGGGTGGGAGTTGCCTAGACACCGAAGAGATTATGGAGCACGGCTTAGCTCAAGGTGCTGTCCTGTTGGGACTCCCTCTCCAGGCAATAGTGAGCTGCGAAGGTATGGATGAAGCCTAGGTAGCAGCCCGGCAGATGTCCAACATCAGGATGGAGTGCAGGTCTGCCACAGAGGCCGCCATGGTCCTGACACTGTGTGCCATGACCCGGCCATCCAGCGTGAGCCCAGCCTGCTCAAAGGCAAGGGTGATGCAGTCCACCACCCAACTGGACAGTGCTCACTTGGTCACCATTTCCCCAAGTCGACTGGGGTCATAGGAAACAAAACCTGAGAAGCTTTGCAGTGGCAATGTGTAGGTTGAATGTAGGCCAGGGTCCTCTTACAAAGTGTGAAGGACAGTTGCCGCTCTGCTGGAGTGAGGTCTTGGGAAGAAGGTAGGTAGCACCACCTCCAGGAAAGACCTGGGGGGCTGTCCCGGAAAGAAAGGGGAGGTGTCTCTGTCAGGTGGAGGAGGTAGCCTTCCTTGACCACCTGAAGTGCCCAGGAGTTGGTGGTGATGGCTGGCCACCTGTAGGCATAGTGGATACGACGTCCCCCTGTGGGCTGCTGTCCTCCTTGGGGTAGAGAGGCTATGCCCAAGGAGTCAAAAACTACCCCCAGGCTGGGCCTGAACTGATGCCTGGGGCTTGGGAGCCTTCTGCTTACGAGAGCCTTGCCCATGTCCCTTGGCCTGCTGACCCTGTTGGGGAACTGGGGAGGCCTGAAAATGTGGGTAGTTTTTGTAAGAGACTCTGCAAGACCCTAGCGTCCAGCGGCACCATCACTCTGGAAGCTTGAACACAGGAGGGTTAGAGAGCAGGAGATGCCTACACCCCGAAAAGATTATGGAGCACCGCCTGGCCAAAGGCACTGTCACAACAGGACTCGTTCTCCAGGCAGTAGTAAGTTGCGAACGTGTGACGTGAAGACGATGTGGCAGTCTTGCAGATCTCCATCACCGGCATTGAGCACAGGTTCGCTACCGATGTGCTGTGATCCGGTGCTCCAGGAAGAGCCCAGCATGCTTGTAGGCGAGGACAATGCATTCCACCACCCAAGTGGACAAAGTTTGCTTAGTCACGGGAAGCCCCAGTCTGCTGGGGTCATAAGAAATGAAATGCTGAGGAGCTTTGTGATGGCCCTGAATCCGCTGTAGGTAGAGGGCCAGGGCCCGTTTGCAATCCAGAGTATGGAGTATAATTTCCTCCCAATCGGCGTGAAGCTGTAGGAAGAAGGTGGGAAGAACCACCTCCTGGTTGAGGTGGAAAGGAGATACCACTTTTGGGAGGCATTTGGGGTGGGTGCAGAGCACCACCCTGTTCTTGTAGAATCTTATATATGGTGGTTCCGCCACCAGGGCCTGAAGTTCGCATACCGTTCAGGCAGACGTGAGAGCCACCAGGAAGGCAGCATCCCATGAAAGTTACCGCAGATGGCAAGTAGCTACCAGCTCGAAAAGTGATCTGGTGAGCTGAGAGAGCACCACGTTCAGGTTCCATTCCGACATCAGAGGATGGATAGGAAGCTTAGACAACAGAAGGCCCCGAGGGAACTGAGAGACCAGGGGCTGACCTGAGAGGGGCTTTCCTTTGATAGGGTGGTGGTCTGCGGCTATTGCATTCAAGTACACTCTCACTGAGTTGGACTTCAGCCCGGTGTGCAACAGATGCAGAAGGTACTGGAGCACTAACTGCACCTGGCAGGAGAACGGGTTCTCCCGTCTCTCCGCACACCATATGAAGAATCTTTGCCATTTGAAGGTGTAAGCTCACCTGGTGGAGGGCTTCTGGGAGGCTAGCAGGACTTCTTTGGGAGGTTGAAAGGGGCCAATGCTATCCTTTCAGCAACCATGCTGTTAGCGTTTGAGACCCCAGACTGGGGTGCAGGAGGGAGCCCTCCTCCTGTGTCAGAAGGTCCAGGGCACGGCCCAGCAGGACCAGGAGTGCCGCTGTCAGGGAGAGCAGTAGTAGGAACGAGGACTGTCTGGGCCACCTGGGGGCGATTAATATTAGAGATGCCCTCTTGTGCTGGACCTTGAAAAGGGTCTTGGTGACCAGAGGGATCAGCGGGAAAGCATAGAGGAGGCTTTCCGTGCCCTTGCCTTCTGGAGTGAGAAGCCTGCTGCTGGACTGAGAAGGGCTGGTATTGATGACTCTGCCCAAAGGGCCTCTTTTTCCTCAGGGCTGCTTTTTGCAGAGATGGGGTCTTCTTAGAGAGCCTCTAGCAGGTAACCAAGTCAGCCTCAATCTAGGCTGCTTTGTCGGCAATGGTTTTGCCGAACAGGTTCTCCGCAGTGCAGGGTATGTCAAGCAGTTTGTCTTGGACCCACTGCTCAAGGTCAGAGGATTGCAGCCAGGCTTGGCGTCGGACCCGATGCCGACCGTGGCTACCTGAGCCGCTGACTTGAAGTCATCATAGGCTGCCCGGGAGAGGAACTTGGAACAGTCCTTGATCCCCAAGGTCAGGGCCTGGAAATGTTGGAAGGGTTCCTCGATGAGGAATGATGCAAACCCCGACAGCTCTTGGACCAGAGCCTTTAGGTACATGTCTATGTAAAGCTCATAGGCTGGATCTGGCAACCCGAGCATCGAGCCTTGGTAGCATTTGTGCCCGAGGGTGTTGAGGGCTCTGGCCTCTCTCCTGGGGGGGACCAAGGAGTGTGTCTTCTGGCTCTTGAGCTTCTACATGGTCGACTCTATGACCATGGAGTTATGTGGAAGCTGAGGTTTGTGGAACCCTGGGCCTTTCCGGATATGGTACATGGTGTCGAGGTGCCAGCTCACTACCGGCACCAACGCCAACGTTTCCCATATCTGAAGCAGTAGCCTCTCGAGGATTGGCTGCACAGGCACTGTGAGGATTTCCTAGGGTGGAGACTCATACTGAAGAATCTCCAACTCCTCGGTGCACGGGTCTTCCTCCACCTCGCTTTGCACCGAGAGGGCTCTGTCCATGTCCCTGACAAAGTCGTGGAAGGCCACGTCCTCAGGAGGAGAGCGGCGCCTGGGCACCAGATCTGAGGGAATAGTTCGGTACCACTTGGTGTCTGGAGAGGCCTCATCGTCCATCTCCCACTTGGAGTTGAACGGTGACGAGTCCATGACCCTGCGACTCCTTGTCTCGAGGCCGGCATCAAAAGGATTGGTGGTCTGCTGAGCACCTGGGGTCCGAGTCATAGACACTGGCTGGTGAGGACTGCATGCCTGAATAGGACTGGGACCTTGACTGGCACAGAGGACTTACCAAGGCCGGGGACACTCAGAGCTTAGCTCGATGACTGGAGACTCCTTCGCGGTCGAGGGGCTAGTCATCGGGGTGAATGAGGTGGACGAACCGGCCATCATCACCTGCTGCAGGGCCAAGATAGCAGTGATATTCTGCTCCAAGGCCGCCATTCTGGTTTCCAGGCCAGAAAGCTCAGAAGTCTTTGGTGAGGATCTTGGGCCCAGTGCTGGCACTCTTGAGAGTGTGTCCTTGATGAGGACTATGGCCTTGAGGAACCTTGCACGATTTCTGCTGGCTGAGGAATCCTTCTTGAGGTCCTTGGTAGGTGGTTTTACCGGGTTTTTCCAGTGTAACCTTGGCAGACTTCGAAGACTACTTCTTTTTCTCTGGGTCTGAGGTCTTCTCAGAGGAGCCGCCGCTGCAGAGCTCTGAGGATACTCAGAGCCTTGCACGATATGCTGGGCTTGGAGCTCAGTGTTGGGGAGGCCAGGGACGAATCGGACCTGGGGAGCAATTTCTCCTGAAACTCCGACCTTTTTCTGTTGGTTTAGGCGTCATAGCTGGCACAGGTTGGAGGTGCTGCCATGGTCTGGGCCCAATTCAAAACCAAAAAATCCCAAACCGCTAGTATTCCAAACAATCAATCATCAAAAAAGAATACTGCCTTCCCCAACAACCATCACCATTTTTTTGTCGGGTATAAACCGCAAGGCAGAGAGGACTCGTGTTATGTGGTTTATTTTTTGGTTTGTCCCTGCTCACAACGATATGTAGGGAGCACAAATCGTGCTATACGGGTCCGATTGGGTGAACATGCATCTCGTTTGCGCCAGTCTGTTGTGACAGCCCCGATGGTACAACATTGTATCGATTTTAGTCATGTTTTTGAACAACTTCAATGGACAGTGATTGATTATGTACCATATGATCCGAGAGGGGGGGGATCGCACGGCTCGTCTGAGACAATTGGAACAGCGGTGGATTTTTACTTTAAATTCCATGGCCCCTGCTGGATTAAATAGGGACATTGATTGGTTGACTCTTTAAACACTCTCTAATCACAAGCAGGGATTCCCCTGTGATGTGCGGTTTCCCTCTTTCTGGTGATTGGTTTGCATGATATGGGCGATCCTATAATTAGCCTATCTGAAGGTCTGAAATCCCTGACGTCACCTGCCATAGTTCTGGCGCTTTTGAGGAGGAAAGAAAGGACACACTACTTTCTCACTGGTACACTTGAAGCAGAAGCCTGATGCTTCGAAACGTGCACGTCGTGCTTGAGCAGATAAGTGTGGATTTACTTTCGGTTTTATAATTGCTGACTGCAAGTTTGGACATTAAATAAATAAAAAAAGGGGCATGTACTGCGTAAGGTTTAGAGGTGTGTCCTCTCTGCCTTGCGGTTTATACCCGACAAAAAAATGGTGATGGTTGTTGGGGAAGGCAGTATTCTTTTTTGATGATGGTCTGGGCCCAGGCAGTGCAAGCAGCAGTCATGGGTGTCAGTTACTGATATTGTTTGACTGCAGCAGTCACATTTTGTGAACCTACTGGGAGACATGGTGAGGGAGCACCTGGACGGGGCGATGATGCCCGGGTGAAAAACGGTGTGAACGTCAGTCCAGGATACCTCAATGAAAAAAGGGGCCGGGGACAGCACCGGCTCAAGGTTGGAAAAAGAACCGGTTGTTAATTGGGAAAAACTTCACTTTTAAAGGAAATAAGTGAGAATTTTTCTGGGGAAACAGGTCTCACATCCATTGGGCTCTGCAGAAAAAAGGAACACGAGCAAGATGACACCCTTGGGCAGGAAGGGGACCAACCATGGGTAGTAGCATGTCCCAAAGGCTTTCTTTGAATGCTGGGGAAATGCTTCCGAGCAGGCTTCATCGGCACAGATGTCACTTATATGTGAGGACTGACTTCCTGCTTGTTCCTAGAGAAACGTGCATTCACTCTGCTGCTCCTCTTTACCTCTCTTCTCTCCCTACACCCCCTCCCGTAATCTTTGTTCATCTTCTGCCATTTCTTCTCTCCATGCCACATTCTACTTCTAACTCTCGGCTTCGCTCCTTTGACCTTGCTGCCCCTTTTGCTTGGAATAATCTACTGCTTTCCCTGCATCAAATCCCTTCCTTCACACTCTTCAGGTCTAGGCTCAAGACGCACCTCTTTGAGACCACCTTTGGCTCATAATCCCCATCCTTATGTTTCAGGTCCTTATTTTGTACTACTGTATGTCCATCCTTTTTGACTGTAAGCGCGATGAACAGGAACTGTCTGTTCTGTGTCTGTACAGCGCTGCATACACCTGATAGTGCTTTATAAATGCTCATTAATAGTAATAATAAACCATCATTATGTACACAGGTTAATTATCAATATTTAGATAATTTAATTCTTGATTGTTTACAGCATCATGTTATAACTTCCCTTATTGTTGCTTAGTTTGTACACCAACAAATTAACTGTATCTATATTTCAACTTGTTACATTTAACCGCATTGATCCTAGGAAATGCGGTATATAAACAAATGCTAATTAAATAAATAATAAATTGGCTGCCCACCCCCAGCATCAGTGTCCCTTTATCCTTATCCCAGCAACAGCATCAATGCCCCAGCGCCTTCCTAGTGCCAGCATTAGTCCTCATCCACACATTGTTTGCCAGCAACAGCTCCCCCCTCTCCACACACACATTTAGTCCCAGTGCTAGCATCAGCATCCCACCACACACTCATGCTTTCTCCCAGTACTAGTACCAGCCTTTCTCCCCCATACACATGCTGTCTCCCAGGGCCAGAATCATCGTCCCTCCTCCACACAGAGCCATGCTGTCTCCCAGAGCCAGTATCAGCTTCCCTCTCCCACACATGCTTTCTCCCAGTACCAGCATCAGCTTCTCTTCCCCCAGTAAGTCCCGCAGGACTGCCGCCCCATTTCCTAGCTTTACAGTTCTCTCCTGCACCCAGGGCAGGTGCTACCCAGTAAGCAAGGTAAGCATGGCAGGGGGGCACGTCTGGGCTAGCCATTCCCCTTCCCTCCTCTTTTCTCTCTCTCTCTCTCTCCCATCCTGCGACCAGAAGAATGGGGGAATGGTAAAGTTAGGGACTCCTTCGGGGGAGCCTCATACTAGAAGATCTTGAGGTCCGAGAATCCTTCTCCGAGTTGGCCTCGAAGGCGAGGGCCTTTGCCATGTCCTGCACAAAATCAAGGAAAGCCATGTCCTCAGGTGGGGATCGGTGCCGGGTCTCTGAGGCATCGGTGCCGGGTCTCAGGGGAGGTTCCGGTGACGACAGGTGTCCTAAGTCTCCCAATCAGACTTGTAGTCAGTGGAAGTATCGAGGGTGGTCTGGTCTCCGGGGTTGGGCCCTGAGCCCGATAGTCCCGGTGCCACGACAGCCCTGCAATCAGAATCATGGGTATCGAGGGCAAAGATTGCGGTCCCAAGGACCAGGACTGAGATGGAGGGAACTCACGAGGCTGATGGTGTTCAAGTACCGGTTCGACCTCCAGGGAGCCCCTCGAGGTGGAGGGTTATGTCATCGGAAGTGATGACACAGAGGAACCGGACATCAGAGCCTGCTGCTCGGACATGAAGGCAGACAGGCTGCTCTCCAAGGCTGCCATTCTGGTTTCGAGGCTAGATGGCTCCACAAACTTTGGTGCGAGCATCGAGGCTCTCAGGCCTGGCGCCGACTCCACTGGAGGAGCATCTTCAAACAGGATGGCTTTGGCGCTTCGAGGCTGATCACCCCCATCGAGGTACCTTGGTAGGCTGCTCCCGACCAGCTTGTGTCAGGGGCTTCGAGCCCGGACTCCATGGGACTTCCCCACCTTACTAGACTCATTGGCTAATGAGGTCTTCAAGGGCTTCCAGCTCTTCTTGTGGTCTCCCTCCGGGGTGCTCTGGCTCAAGGCTCTGTGGTCCCCGGGCTCCAAGGCAGTTTGGTCTCTCTGAGGTTCCGGGGTCCCAGAAGGGGTTTTAGGGCTGGTCTTCTCGGGGGACTCTGAGGCTCAGTTTGTCTTATGGAAAATCGACTCCTGCTGCTGCTGATGGCTCTTCAGGGCCTTGGTGGTCATCAGTTTGCAGAGACTACAGACCAAGGGGTCATAGTCTGGCCCGAGGCAATGGAGGCAGCAGTCATGCGGGTCCGTGCACAACATATTATGGGCATTGCTCCTTTACAATAGTGCAGCTAGTCTGGGGAACCACTTAGTGCTCTTTGATGCCAATGTCTCTCAATCTCCACTCATATCTATGCCATACCTTCTCCAAAGACCCAGCATGTGTAATTCAGTTCACCTCCTCTTTGTCTGCAGCTCCATTACCAGAGTCTCCAGCTCTACTCTATTTTATATTTATAGAATTTTATAAATTCCACAAGCCAACAGACTTGTTACAGATAAAGAAATAGTGTCTTTCAAGTATGATAATGTTAATTCTTTTGGCAATTTTCTAATTATTATAAGAATAAAGTGGAACTATTCATTAGTCCTCAAAACAAAAAGGGTAACCAAGCACTATTCAAAGGAATTTTTCCATAAGGATTTAGCATGCTGAATGGTGATATACATCAAAATGCAAATGGCAGCAATACTGCTGGAGATAAAGAAGAAGCTTCAGACATCTTGACATTAATAAAAACAGAAAGCTGCTATGGATCGAAAAAAATATATCTAATATCCTTATACTTCATCAAACATTTACAAGGATATTGTAAAAAGAAAAGCCCTCCGACTGCATCATTCCAAGCTTCAGCAAAATAAACTGCCTTCTCTTCTGTGCAGATTTAGCCACATCAGGAAATATATGAACTTTACAGCCCATGAACTAGGTTTCCTTTGCACGATAAAATATTTTCATTACCCATTCCTAAAATACATGTAATCAAAAGAGTTGTCATTGAAGTCTGACCAGTGTCTGATCCAAGAAGGCAGTGAGATCCAGACTATCTAAACTTATCTGAGCAATCTGGCCTCCTTCCCCTTCTCTCTTATGGAGACCAAGCAAACAAAAACTCTAGATAGGGTGGGAATCAAATCCAAAGATATCTTCAAAACAGAGGTAGCAAACGTTTTAAACATCTCTAAAGGGAAAACTCTAGGTACTCAAGGAAAATTTAATAGACGAAGATTCCTCCTCCATAATATGCAAATTTGTTCATGCATATTCATCGTCTTTCCAGGGGAACCTGCACAGCTAGGCTGAGAGTAGTCTCCAGCCAAGGGCAAGGCACGTAGCCTACTTCTGCTTCAACCAAAACCAGCAGGCTCCACAGAGGTAAGACCACTGTCACTGATGATCGACTGACAAATCCATCCATCTGCCCCTTCGCTGCCAAAACTGGCTGGAACCCGACCTTCCCCTTGCGTTTACGAGGCATTATTCCAAGGTAACATAACATAGTATATGACGGCAGATAAAGACCAGTATGGTCCATCTAGTCTACTGAGCAAGACGGCTAGAGTAAGTGCACCTGCCGCTCCGTGCAAGTCACCGCTCCCCATGCCTTTGTTTAGGAGTGTACCCACTGCTCCGTGTAGGTCACCCCTATTTGCTGAGATATGAGATAGTTGTTTATTTTGATTTTATCCTGTTGCAATAAAGAGATCCACTGTGTCTATCCCATTCTATTTTGAATTCTGCCACTGTATTTGCCCTCACCACTTCCATCAGGAAGGCATTCCAAGCATCCACCACCCTTTTAGTGAAAAAGTATTTTCTGACATTGCCTTTCAGTTTACCCTCTTGCAGCTTCATGTTATGCCCTCTAGTTTTACAGCTTCCCTGTCTTTGGAAGAGGTTTGTTTGTTTATTAATACTCTAAAGGTCTGAATCATATCTCCCCTATCCCTCCTCTCCTCCAAAATGTTTAGGTCTTCAAGTCTCTTCTCATAAGTCTTCTGATGCAGACTCCAAATCATTTTGGTCGCCTTCCTCTGAACTGTTTCCAGCCTTTTCATATCCTTTGCAAGATAACGTCTCCAAAACTGAACACAATATTCCAAGTGAGGCCTCACCAGCGACTTGTACAGTGGCATTAATATCTCTTTCCTTTCTGCTACTCTTCAGTTTATTAAACAGTTGTAATACATCTTCCCGGTGTATCAATTTTTTTTTCAATTCTTCTGCGGCATCACCTTTAAATACCATTTCAGTCATGGGTACCATCCCTACATCTTCTTCAATAAAGACCAAAGCAAAGAATTCATTCTGTCTTTCCACTATAGCCTTGTCCCCTCTTAGAGCCCCTTTTGCCCCTCTGTCATCTAATGGTCCAACTGACCTCTCTCACAGGTTTATAACTACAAATGTACTTTAAAAAATCTTTATTACGCGTTTTTGCTTCCACAGCAAGCTTTTCTCAAATTCTCTCCTTGCCTGCCTTATCAATGCCTGGCATCTAACTTGCCAGTGCTTATGTTGTTTCCAATTTTTGTCATTTGGTTCCTTTTTCCATTTCCTGAAATATGCCTTTTTGGCAACAGCCTCTCTGAACTCACCTTTAAACCATGCTGGCAGTTTTTTGGACTTCCTTCCACTTTTCTTAAAGCATGTAATACAGCTGGTCTGGGTTTTCAAGATAGTATTTTTTTTTATATATTTTAGTCAAATACAATAACCAAAAATATTACAGGATACTTGCTCCCGCAAACAATATAAAGCAATGGATACTCCAATGTACAAAAATAGAAAAAGAAAAGAAAGTGGGAATACAGTCCACATCAAGAGAGTGTGGCTGCAATACTAAAGAACATACATATCAGTCAATCAATCAGAAAACAAGGCCAAAAGGCCCACAATATGGGAGGCAAATTAATCAGACATTACCCTCCCTAACTAAACCCTGCCTATCAGTCAAGAATTTTTCCAGATGAGTCACATCAAGAAAAACATATGAAGCTCCATCAAAATTAATGATGCACTTACAGGGAAAACGTAAGAAAAAGGTGGCACCCAATGCTAGAACTCGGGCTTAAGAGATAAAAATTGCCTCTGGCGTAATTGGGTGCCACGGGACACATTGGGAAAGATGTTGACTGTCTGTCCACAAAATTTGCTGACTTAACCTTAAAGAAAGCCTTTAAGATACGCTGTTTAACCAGTACCGATGAAAAGGTAACCAGTAAAGCGGAACGTAAACTAATTATGTCTAAGGAGTCCTTCAAGAAGGCAGTAAGATTAGCCATAGAAGGAACTATCACGTCCAGGTCACCCTCCGCAGAGTTAATCTTTTTAGAGCCTGAGGGGATATAGTAAATATGTAAAACATCAATAGGATCTGGTATGGTTAGAATCTCTTTTAAATATTTATCCAAAAGAATCTTAGGTGACAAAAGAGAAGACTGAGGCAAATTCAAACAACGCAAATTACAAGCCCGCATAAAATTTTCAAGCGCTTCAAACTTAAAATGCAAAATTAAAGAATCCTTAATCCCAACAACATTAATTGTGTGAAGTGGAAGAACCTGAGATTCTAATTTAGTAACAGCCATATCCATCAAGGAAACTTTCTCATCAAGTTGCTATAAAGATACAGCAGCTTCCTGAGAAAATGTACATAAAGATCTTACAGCTAAGGACATTTTAGTATCAATACATTTCAAAGCCCCCCAGAGATCTTTTAAATTAACTTCTGCATCTGGGAGCAGCACTGGTAGCTCAAAAGAGCCTTCCAGTGCCACAAACTGGACAGGAGTAGGTAAAGTAACCACAAGTTTATCTTTTCTTTCCAACTTGAATAACTCCCCTGAAATAGCAACTATCCCTGAGACAGGACAGGGTGGGGGAAACCTCCCGCTGGGGCTCACGGAAGCACCCTCGGGAGAGGACTGCGTCAAAGGTAGAGGGGCAAAATGTTTATCCAGAGGACCAACTGGTTTGGAAACCCCGGAATCGACAATCTGAGGCCTGCTCTGTACTTTAGCCTTCCTTTTACCCATACTACTAAACAAAGGTATAAAAGCATAAACAAACGATATCAAATAAAACAAAGGAAAGCACCAGTTATAAGCAACCTATCATTCGGCCCACAACCTCCTTGATAGTATAAACGCCGAAAACGCCGCTGTGATGTCGAAGGGGTGTCAAAGGGGCAGAACCTGCCCCTTTAGACACGCCCCTTCAGAAACGCCCCACGGTCACGCTTATGACAAGGAAAGCCCCACCAAGAGCAGGCTGCCCCGGGTGTGCCTGCCCGATGGAATCAGGGCAACAGCAGCATCGGCAGCACAAGTGCAGTCCCGCAGCCCGATAAACAGGGCCTAGCACACCTCCTCTTGCAGTCAGATTCCAGTGACGGGTTACCTGGGGGGAGATTTTATGTCCTCAAAGGCCCCACCAGGAGCAGGCTGCCCTGGGCGTGCCTGCCCGATGGAATCAGGGCAACAACAGCATCGGCAGCACAAGTGCAGTCCCGGCAGTCCCATGGCCCGATAAACAGGGCCTAGCACACCTTCTCTCACTCCTGCAGGCAGACTCCCTCAAGATAGTATTTTTAAACACCCATGCTTGATGTAAATCTTTAACCTTTGTAACTGCTCCCCTTAGTTTTTTCTTAACTATTTTCCTCATTTTATCATAGTCTTCCTTTTGAAAGTTAAAAGATAGCACTCTGGATTTCATGGCCATCCTTCCTCCATTTATTAAATCAAACGCGATCATGCTATGATCGCTATTGCCAAGTGGCCCCAACACCCTTATCTCTTGCACCAGATCCTGTGTTCCACTAAGGACTAGGTCCAGAATGGCTTCCCCTCTGGTCGGTTCGATGAACCAGCTGCTCCAAGAAGCAGTCATTTATTTCATCTAGAAATTTACCTCCCTACATAAGAACATATAAGAACATAAGATATGCCATACTGGGTCAGACCAAGGTCCATCAAGCACAGTATCCTGTTTCCACCAGTGGCCAATCTAGGTCGTACGTACCTAGCAGTTTCCCCAAAAGACACAGGTTCCACAATGCTTGTACTGGGTCAAGCATTGATATCCTGGGTCCCTTCTTAATAATGGTTTATGGACTTTTCCTCCAGGAACTTGTCCAAACCTTTTTTAAACCCAGCTACACTAACAGCCTTTACTACATCCTCTGGTAACAAATTCCAGAGTTTGATTACAAGTTGAGTGAAAAAATATTTTCTTTTATTAGTCTTAAATAGTTTACCCTGTAGCTTCATTGCATGTCCCCTAGTCTGTCTATATTCTGATAACGTAAACAATCGATCTACGTTTACCCGTTCCACTCCGTTCATTAATTTATAGACTTCTATCATATCTCCCCTCAGCCGTCTCTTTTCCAGGTTAAAGAGCCCTAACCTTTTTAGCCTTTCTTCATAGGAGTATCCTTCCATGCCCTTTACCATTTTGGTGGCTCTTCTCTGAACCTTTTCTAATAACGCTATATCCTTTTTAAGATACGGCGACCAGAATTGCACACAATATTCAAGGTGCGGTCTCACCATGGAACGATATAGAGGCATTATAATATCTTTTGTTTTATTTTCCATTCCTTTCCTTATCATACCTAGCATTCTATTTGCTCTCTTGGCTGCCGCTGCACACTGGGCTGAGGGTTTTAACATGTTGTCCACAATGACGCCTAAATCTTTTTCCTGTGTGGTGGTTCCTAAAGTGGAACCTTGCATCGTGTAACCATAGTTTGGGTTGTTCTTCCCTAGGTGCATAACTTTGCACTTGTCCACATTAAATTTCATCTGCCATTTTAATGCCCAGTCTTCCAATTTATCAAGATCCTCTTGCAATTTTCCACAATCCTCTTGGGTTTTAACAACTTTAAATAGTTTTGTGTCATCTGCAAATTTGATAACCTCACTCGTTATTCCACTTTCCAGGTCATTTATGAATATGTCCTGCCATGACACTGACCCAGACGATACTGAGGTAATTGAAATCACCCATTATTATTTCTGTACTCTAACTTTTGTTAGCTTCCATTTCTTTGAGCATGTCATCATCCATTTGTTCATGCTGGCCAAGTGGTCGATAGTACACCCCCATTGCCATCGCCTTTCCCTTTTTACATGGAATTTCAATCCTTAGAGATTCCACAGTGAATTTTGTTTCATGCAAAACATGTAATCCTTTGTGACTCAATGCCCTCTCTAACAGAGTGCAAACCCTCCACCATTTTGATCTGCTCTATCATTATGATATAGTTTGTACCCAGGTGTCACAGTATCCTACTGGTTGGCCTCCTTCCATCATGTCTCAGAGATACCAATCATATCTAACCTCTCATTTAGTGCTATATATTCTAACTCTCCCATCTTATGTTTTAGACTTCTAGCATTTGCATACAAACATTTTAGAGGCTCTATTTTATTCATATCAATCTGGTTATCGGTAGGCAGGGGTAATTTGGAATCTTTAAACTCTGTCTGCTCTGTTATCAACGCCATTTGGGTTACTTTTGTCTTTATTGGAACCTCTCTGTCAAGATTTATTTATTTATTTAACCAGTTTTGTATACCACCTTATCCTTCAATCAAAGAGGTTGACAAGACAACAAAGGGTTTACACGTTATGAGTAAGGGAAGACAAATACAATACATTACAATACAATGCCATATAATAGAATTAAATAAGAGGAACAATTCATACTATATCAAGTAATGTTAATTAAAATCAAATTGATTGTCCATAAGTTTCTATAACAGGTGAGTCTTGAGGGACTTACGGAAGTCCTTAAGGTTATTCTGTGCTCTTAAGTCTTCAGGGAGAGAATTCCCCACAAATCTGGTGCCAGGAGTGAAAAAGCCCTCTTAGATGTCATCTGCTTTGATCTATTGAAACTAGAAGGAATGCTGAGCCTATTTTAACGCTTTGAGTTTGTCTAGGCCTAAAGTTCATGTCCTTAGATATTAATGACTATAGAATGTCTGCCGATAAATGATGGATAGTTCTAAAAATGATCATTAGATTTTTGAATCTTGTTCTTGCAATAATAGGAAGCCAATGTAATTGTTGGAGTACAGGAGTAATGTGCATATATTTTGCAGAGCCTGTGATAATGCGCGCAGCAGTATTCTGCAATAACTGGAGTGGATGGATGATGTGCTTGGGAAGACCTTGATATAGTGTTTCCATAGTCAAGCAATGGGGTGATGGCTGTTTGACATACTGTACAGAAATGATCTTTGCTTAAGATTGGTTTGAGTCTCCTAATAAACTTTAGTCATTGATATAAGCTTTAGCCGCAGTCTTACTTATGTGAGACTGTAAATTCAGGTACCTGTCTAAGGTTATACCTAGGTATTTCACCTCATCCTTAATTTTTATTGATTTATTTAAGATGTTAATTTCTTGTGGTGGTTTGAAAGTCTGAGTTCTAGAAATGAACACTGCTTCTGTTTTATCAGTGTTTATCTTTAAATTGTTATTAGCAAGCCAATTATTCATATTATCTAGGCAATTAGTAATTACTGTTGTATCAATTGCATTCTGGTCAATTGAGGTATAAACCATGATATCATCAGCGTATAAGTGGTAATTCACTCCATATTGTTTAATGATTTTACATATAGGCTGAATGTAAATATTGAAAAGTATTGAGGATAAGGCTGAGCCTTGAGGTATTCCTTGTGTGATAGTAAAATGTGAAGAGAAGAAATCCTCTCAATTTCCAAACTGTGTACGATTGCTTAAGTAGGAGGTGAACCAGTTTAATGTGGTATTATGCAAACCAATATCCTGTAGACGTTGCAGCACTATTGAGTGTGATACTGTGTCAAATGCAGCTGAGATACCAATGAAAATTAATACAAATCCTTTATTCTTATGAGATTATTAAAGAGGGAGGTAAGCAGAGTTTCTACAAATCCTTTATTCTTATGAGATTATTAAAGAGGGAGGTGAGCAGAGTTTCTACATTATGACAAGGTTTGAAACCATGCTGATGGACATCCAGCAGAGCATGTAAATCAATATGATCTTGTAATTGTCTTTGTACAACTTTTTCTATAATTTTTGTAATAAAAGGTAAACTCGAAATAGGGCGGTATGATTTCGGGTCAGAAGTGCTCAACAGTTTGCCTTTATGGATTGGTCGTATTATAGCTTGCTTAAATATTTGCAGTATGTATCCTTGTTTGAGGGAATCTTTCACAAATTTGATAAGGTGATGACAATTGTTTTTTGGTATTTTTAATCCATTCTACTGGACATAGATCAGCTGGTGAAGTTGTTGTGTTAAGGGTGTCTATTATATTTTCTATCTGCTTCGTTGTTGGTATTGAGAAATCATTCCATCTTTGTAATATGCCCTAACTTCAATCTTTTACTAGTATCCTTCAAGGATACATTGTACCGAACTGTACACTCTTGGGCGACTGTCGGCTTTCCTCTATTATCTAGTTTAAAAGCTGTTCTATCTCCTTTTTAAAGGTTAATGTCAGCAGCCTGGTTCCATCCTGCAGTTTCCCCAAAAGACACAGGTTCCACAATGCTTATACTGGGTAAAGCCGTGATATCCTGGGTCCCTTTTAATAATGGTTTATGGACCTTTCCTCCAGGAACTTGTCCAAACCTTTTTTAAACCCAGCTACACTAACAGCTTTTACTACATCCTTCGGAAAGAAATTCCAGAGTTTGATTACACGTTGAGTGAAAAAATATTTTTCTCTTATTAGTCTTAAATAGGTTACCCTGTAGCTTGTGATAAGGAAGCTTATCATAGCTCAGGAAGGGGCTATAGAAAAGGTGAAGTGTCTCTGAACAAGCAACCTGTCAGTGCTGGTAGAAATGAGAAAACAGAATTTTGCCATAAAAGACTACCAGTCCCAGAATGCACCAGGTTTCCAAGAGCCATTAGAGGAGCTGAAGTAGGGAAACGTGTGTTCAATCAGGAGGGCTATGAGGTAATCCCTAAGCACTCATCTCAAAGGGCAGGGCCTGATTCAGCACAGCTGCGCTGTGTTAGGGAGGATCACTCATCTAAGCAGAATAAGAGTAGAGTTTATTCAACAGATGACCAGCTTCATGATCACCTTGGATATTCAGAGAATTGTCCTCAGTATCCTGAGAATCAGCTTGAGTTTGATCATCAGTTTCATCTGAAGGATCAGCAGAAGCAGAAGCCAAACCGGACGGATAGAGAAGGAAAGAAACCCTCTGGAAGGAAGAGGAGAAAAGCCTTTGAGAGGTCTAGAAGAGTCCAAGGCAGTACGTATACTGGGAGGTATTTCAAGGGCCAGCATATACCATTGGACTGGGGAAAGCCAGAGGAATGGTGCTGCAGAACAAGGAATCACCAGAGGCTACCTGTGAGGGAGACGGCTGCACGTGGAAGGGACTCTAAGACCTATGCCAGAAAGTATGTGAAGAGAGATCCAGTGTCCAGGGATCAGGACTGGAAGGCTGGACATAAGAACTGGACTACATACTGGCCAGGCTATATAGAGAGGAACTATAGCAACAATGGAAGCTCAGGTATGAACACTGATCTATGCCCTAGCTATAACCTTGAAAGAAAGCAGGGAAATAAGTATTCTCCTGAAAGGGCTCCATTGAAAGATTCATCTGTGCCAATTCATGATAGTGACCCTATGCTTGTTGATGAAGGGGAAATAATAGCAGATCAAGATATTGTTTATATGGACTGCTCTCTATCCGAACTCCGTTGGTAACTTTCTGTGATAAAGCACAGCAGCCATCACAAAGAAATATAAATTTGTTCTTTATTCCACTAAGAAAAGCTCCTGAAGCAGGATTTGACTCACACAGTAGAAAGCCAGCCTGCTAAAGGGTTTCAGCTGGATAACTGATAGCAATTGAGCTGCACCTAATTGCTTGTGAGCTAGGAGAGGATTACTTCTGGATCTGTGTGGAAAGTAATCAGAAGTTAACCTTACAAGAACAGTTTATTTCTTTCTTTGTGGCTTTTCGTTTGTTAGAGATATGCTAAGAAAACATTAGCTAATTGCCTGACAAGTTTGAAGGTTGTTTTCCTGATTTTGATTTTTGACTTTGTTTTACCAAGTTAAACACTGCAAGCAAGTAACCTAATTTATGTGCTACCATGCATATCTGTGCTGGGAGAAATAACCCCATAAATAAAGAAGTATCTTATTGGCTTTAACACTTGTGCACAACTAAATTATTGTCAGCAGCTGTGTCTGGTGTGAATGAACTACATTACCCACAATACCTTGCAAAAATCATATAAATATATGCATTGTCAAGACTGTGAAAATTCTCACCCAGGCAGCTGTCTGACAAGCTTCATTGCATGTCCCCTAGTCTTTCTATATTCTGATAACGTAAACAATCAATCTACCTTTTACCCGTTTCACTCCATTAAAGAGTAGTTACTCACCTGTAACAGGTGTTCTCCAGGAGCAGAAGGAATCAGTCCTCACATATGGGTGTCATCGACGCCGATGAAGCCCCAGCGGAGTATTTCCCCAGCTTTCTATGAAAGCCTTTGGGAATGCAGGCACGCATGCGCGGTTCCCTTCCCGCCTAAAGGTGCCATCTTACCTCAGTCAAATGACATAGCTAAGAACAGCACACAAAAAAATGTAAAAACAAACTATGTACAACTGCAACTCACAGGGGAGGAGGGAGGGTTGTGAGGACTGATTCCTGCTGCTCCTGGAGAACACCTGTTACAGGTGAGTAACTACTCTTTCTCCAGGACCAAGCAGGAAGTCAGTCCTCACATATGGGTGACTCCCTAGCTCTGGGCTACCGAGGAACCCAGGCTGAACAAGACAACTCCCTCTAGTCCCAGCACCAAAGAAAGGCTTTTTTTCACTGACACAACCTCCACCGGTAGCCCAACAGAGGGCAGGAGTTGCCTAAACCTCAAAGAGATTCCGGAGTACTGCTTGGCCAAAAGCACTGTCCCTACAGGACTCCCTCTCCAGACAGTAATGGGCCGCAAAAGTCTGGCTAGAAGACCAAGTTGCAGCCCTGCAGATGTCTACCAAGGGCACAGAGCGGAGATGAGCCACTGAGGCAGCCACTGCCCTGACATGGTGGGCAGTAACCCGACCCTGCAGAGGAAGGTCAGCCGCCTTGTAAGCCCAGGTGATACAGTCAGCCACCCAGATGGACAAGGTACGCTTGGACACAACCAACCCCAACTTATTAGGGTCAAAGGATACGAAGAGCTGAGTAGCCCTTCTATGCCCCTGCGTACGGTCAAGGTAGAAGGATAAGGCCCTCCTAAGGTCCAGGGTATGCAGAACTGCTTCAGCCTGGCTTGCATGAGGCCTAGGGAAGAATGTTGGAAGAACCACCTCCTGGTTGAGGTGGAAGGAGGAGACAACCTTTGGGAGGAATTTTGGATGAGTCCTGAGGACTACCCTGTTCCTATAAATTCTGGTGTAAGGCCTATCCCAGACCAGAGCCTGAAGCTCACTCACTCGCCTAGCCGAGGTAAGGGCTATCAGGAAGAGTGTCTTCCAGGACAGGAAGCGTAGAGGCCAAGTAGCCATCGGCTCAAAGGGTGGGCGAGTCAGCTGCTGTAAGACCACATTCAACTCCCACTCAGGAGCAGGAGGACGAATTGGAGGCTAGAGCAAAAGCAAGCCCCTGATAAAACGGGACACCAAGGGGTGAACCGACAGAGAATGTCCTTCCACCAGTGAATGGTGAGCTGCTAGAGCTGAGAGGTGGACCCGAACAGAATTGGACTTAAGTCCCTGATTGGACAAGTGCAGTAAGTACTGAAGCACCACTGGCACAGTACAGGAGAAAGGATCCTCTGTACGTAGCTGACACCACACAGAAAACCTTTTCCATTTGAGAGCATAGGTTTTCCTAGTGGATTGTTTACTAGAGGCTAGGACAATCTCCTCAACCTCCTGAGATAGGCCTCAGGGAGCCAAAACTACCCTTGCAGCCTCCAGGCCATCAAATTGAGAGCTTTGAGATTGGGGTGCAGAAGGGAACCCTGCTCCTGAGAGAGAAGGTCGGGTTGCAACCCCAGAGGCAGTGGGGGATCCACCGCCAGCTGAAGCAGAAGTGGAAACCAAGGCTGTCTCGGCCATCTGTGAGCGACCAGCAGGACCAAGGCCTTGTCCTGAAGGATCTTGAACAGAGTTCAGGCCACCAAGGATGTGGGAGGAAACGCATACAGGAGGCCCCGAGACCAGGGAATCAGAAAAGCATCTGCTGCTAGTCGCAGAGGATGCAGTTGTCTGGAGCAAAACTTTGGCAGCTATTTGTTCAGAGGACTGGCCAACAGATCTATGGAGGGAAGCCCCCATTTCAGGATAATCTTTTGAACTACCAAAGGATGCAGCTGCCAGTCGTGGGGCTGCAGAATTCTGCTTAACCTGTCGGCCAGGTGGTTCTCCTGGCCTGGAAGGTACACAGCCTTGAGGAGCATGTTGTGCTTGAGGGCAAACGAGCAAAAGTCCTGTGCCTCTTGACAGAGGAGCCTGGACCCAGTCCCGCCCTGCTTGTTCACATAAAACATGGCTACCTGGTTGTCTGTCTGAACCAGGACAGATTGATGAGCCAGGGTAGGACAGAAAGCTTTGAGAGCCAAATGAATAGCCCTGAGTTCTAGGAGACTGATCTGCTGTGCAGCTTCCCAAGGAGACCACAGGCCCTGGGTGCACTTGTTCAGACAATGAGCTCCCCAACCCTGCAAGGAGGCGTCTGTGGTCAGTACCACTGTGAACCCAGGAATTTGAAAGGGCACCCCCTTTTAGTAGATTGGGTGGGTGCAGCCACCAGCTGAGGGAGTCCAGAAATGGTCTGGACACCCTTATTCTGTCTCTGCGGCTGCCTGTGGCTTGTGACCACTGAGTCCGAAGGCACCACTGTGCAGGCTGCATATGGAGCCTGGCATTGGGGGTTACATGAACTGTTGAAGCCATGCGGCCAAGCAGCCTCAGGCAGGGCCTGGCGGAGACCAGTGACCTGCTGAGAAACTGGTTTGCCAAGTCTATCAGTCTTTGGGCTCTGTCTTCTGGCAAGAAAGCCTTTGCCAGCAGAGAGTCCAGCCTTGCTCCTATGAACTCCAAGTTCTGGGAGGGGAGCAAAGTGGACTTTGCAAAGTTTATTACAAACCCCAGGCTTTGAAGCAGAGCAATAGTTCTGAGGGTGGCTTGTCTGGCCTCCTGGCACGTCTGACCCCTGATGAGCCAGTCGTCCAGATAGGGGAAGACAAAGATTCCCTGATTTCTCAGGTAGGCCGCCACCACTGCCAGGCATTTGGTAAAGACCCTGGGAGCGGAGGTGAGGCCAAAAGGCAGTACTCTGTACTGATAATGGTTTCCTCCCCCAATGAACCTAAGGTACTGTCTGTGGTCTGGATGAATGAGGATGTGAGTGTACGCATCCTTTAGATCTAAGGAGCATAGCCAATCTCCCTGCTGCAGGTAGGGCAGAAGTGTTCCAAGAGTAAGCATCTTGAACTTTTCTTTCTCTAGGAACTTGTTGAGGTTCCTGAGGTCCAGAATAGGTCGAAGGCCACCGGTTCTTTTGGGTACCAGGAAATACCTGGAGTAGAATCCGTGACCTTGAAAGTGGGGAGGCACAGGCTCCACCGCCTTGTCCACCAACAGACCTTGAAGCTCTTGAAGGAGAAGGTCTGTGTGCAGGGGAGGCCTTGGAGGCTCCCCTGGAAAGTATGGCGGAGGCAGTTGGTGGACTATGCTCAACACCCAACTGTCCCCAGTGATGTGGGGCCACTGGTGGGCAAAGAGGGCGAGGCAGGGTTGGGAGAGCAGGGACTGAGAGGCTACGCTCAAGGAGTCAAAAACCCCCACTCTGCTGAGTGGGAGCAGGGGCCGGAGGCTTGGGGGTCCTCTGCCTACGGGGCCCATTACCCTGCCCCTTGGCTTGCTGCCTTGGGGTGCAGCTTGGGCAGCCTGATACTGAGGGTACTGTTTGTAGGCAGTGCCCTTCCTCGGGTAAAAGGGCTTCTTACCCGAGGCCTTCTTCTTGTGAGAAGGGGCAGAGGTCTTTCTAGACAGCCTTGTCCTTGTAAGGTGCTCAGTCTCGAGCTGTGCGGCCTTCTGGGCCATGGGCTTGCCAAAAAGGTTCTCACCTCGGCAAGGGACATCGACCAACTTGTCCTGAACCCATGGTTCGAGGTCCGATGACTGCAGCCATGCCTGGCGTCGAGCCGCGATGTCGGCTGCCGCAACTCGGGCCGAAGCCTCGAAGCCATCGTAGGTGGCACGGGACAAACTTCAAGCAGTCCCGAATCCCCGAGGACAAGGACTTGAATCTCTGCAAGGGCTCCCCGGAGAGACCAGCGGAGAACCCGGCCAACTCCTTGGCCAGGTCACGCAAGTACATGCCCATGTACAGCTGGTAAGACTGGACACGGCAAGCAAGCATCGAGCCCTGGAAGCACTTTCTGCCAACACCATTGAGGTTCCGGGCCTCCCTGCTGGGGGGCACCGCAGAGTGCATCTTCTGACTTTTCAGGCGATGCATGGCCGATTCCACCACCATGGAATGGTGTGGTAGCTGCGCCTTCTGAAAGCCAGGGCTTTTCCGGAGTCCATAAATCAAATCGACCCGCTTGCTTAGAACCGGCGACGAGGCCGGTGCCTCCCACATCCGGAAGAGGAGCCGTTCCAGCATCGGAGGAACCGGGACAGTAAAGGCCTCCTTCGGAGGAGAGTCATACTGCAGGGCCTCGAGCTCTTCGGCTCGAGGCTCTTCCTCGGGGTCCGCCGGGATAGCCAACGCGGTGGCCATATCCCGGACAAACTCCGAGAACCGGGTGTCCTCCGGAGGGGATCTACTCCGGGGCTCAGAGTGCGGTGAGTCTGACGGGATGCACCGAGTCTTGAAGGTGTCGGGGGACTCCTCATCCTCCCTCTCCCAGGCGGACTCGTCCGACGAGGAGTCAGGATCCGACCCCGCGGGGCCCTGGGGCATCTGCCCCGACGCCAGAGGCACCGGCGTCGACGCCCTCGGTCCCGAATGGGAGGTCGAGGGAGACCGCGACCGAGGTCGACCTCAAGCCATCATGGACTCTAGTATCGGCTCGGTCTCCGGGGTCGACTTCGATGTCCCGGTGGTTGGGGCAGATGCGCCAGACAGGCTGGCCATCAGTGCCCGCTGCTGCTCCATGAAGGCAGACAGTCTGCACTCCAAGGCTGTCATCCTGAGACTCAGCTCGGGAGACGCAGCAGCCACCGACTTGGGCCCCGGCGGCACCTAGCCCAACGTTGGCTCTCTGGGAGGAGAGTCCTCGAGGACTACGGGGCTTACGTGTCCATCAGACTCCGGCTCCACGCGAGGAACTTTGGCAGGCTTCTCTTGTTCCACGGGCCCGGGGCAACGGTTGGGGGACTTAGACCTGGCCCTCGAGGAGCCAGGGACCTCCTCCGACGACGCCCTCACGAGCCGCTTCTTCCTCTTGCGTTCCCGGTCGGGGGACCCCCTGTCCGAGGAGGCCCGACGGCGCTTGGGATCCAAATCCCGAGATGTCGAGGCCTCAGACGAGGTTCGGGCCCGGCTGGAGGCTGAGTCGGAGAAAAGCCTTTCTTTCTGCTGCTGGCGACTTCGCAGTGCCTTGGAAGACATCTTCCCACAAGGTCCACACATCTTAGGGTCGTGATCAGGACTGAGGCACCGAAGGCAGCAGTCGTGTGTGTCGGTGAGAGACATCAACTTCTTACACCGATCACACTTTTTAAAACCGCTGGAAGCCATCAGGGAAAAAAAGAGTCCCCGCGAGGTCAAAGGACTGGCCTTCCAGGGAAAAAACAAAAAAGGGCGCGAACGCCAGCCACGAAGGGCAATAACCAAAAAAGAAGAATCGGGCTCGATACCGCTGTACCGAACCTGGTGGGAGGGGAACCGGCGTCGAACCGGGAAGGAAAAATAGCGAGAATCGCCAAAAAATCAAACTTTTATCCGGGATGACAGGACACACGTCCGGTGGGCTTCTCGGAAAAAGAGAGACTGAGGTAAGATGGCACCTTTAGGCAGGAAGGGAACCGCGCATGCGTGCCTGCATTCCCAAAGGCTTTCATAGAAAGCTGGGAAAATGCTCCACTGGGGCTTCATCGGCGTCGATGACACCCATATGTGAGGACTGACTTCCTGCTTGGTCCTGGAGAATTAATTTATAAACCTCTATCATATCTCTCCACAGCTGTCTATTTTCCAGGTTGAAAAGCCCTAACCATTTTAGCCTCTCTTCATAAGGATATCCTTCCATCCCCTTTACCATTTTGGTGGCTCTTCTATGTACCTTTTCTAATAATGCTATATCCTTTTTAAGATACGGCGACCAGAATTGCATACAGTATTCAAGGTGCGGTCGCACCATGCAACGATACAGAGACATTATATCATCCTTTGTTTTATTTTCCAATCCTTGCCTTATGATGCCTAGCATTCTATTTGCTCTCTTGGCCGCCGCTGCACACTGGGCAGAGGGTTTTAACATGTTATCCACAATGACGCCTAAATCTTTTTCCTGAGTAGTGGTTCCTAATGTGGAACCTTGCCTCGTGTAACCATAGTGATTTGCTACTCTTCAGTTTATCAAATAGTTGTAATAACTCGTACATCTTCCCGGTTTATCAATATTGCATAGTTACTCACCTTAACAGGTGATCTCCAGGAACAGCAGGAATTTAGTCTTCACATATGGGTATCGACGATACCCATATGTGAAGACTACATTCCTACTTGTTCCTGGAGATTACTTTCAATTCTTCCACAGCATCTCCTTTAAATACCATTTCAGCCATGGGTAACATTCCTATATCTTCCTCAGTAAAGACCGAAGCAAAGAATTCATTCAATCTCTCCGCTATGGCCTTGTCCCCTCTTAGTGCCCCTTTTACCCCTCTATCATCTAATGGTACAACTGATTCTCTCACGGGTTTTTTGCTACACATGTACTTGAAAAAAATCTTTATTACGCGTTTTTGCTTGCACAGCAAGCTTCTTCTCAAATTCTTTCTTTGCCTGCCTTATCAATGCCTTGAATTTAACTTGCCAATGGGTTCTGCTGTTTCCAGTTTTCATCATTTGGCTCTTTTTTCCATTTCCTGAAAGATGCTTTTTTGGCAACATAGAGCGCAACCTCTCCACCAATTTGATCAGCTCTATCATTACGATATATTTTGTACCCAGATATCACACTGGTTGTCCTCCTTCCACCATGTCTGAGATACCAATCATATCTAACCTCACATTTAGTGCTATATATTCTAACTCTCCCATCTTATTTTTTAGATTTCTAGCATTTTAGAGATGGTATTTTATTCATATTAATCTGGCTTTACAAAGGCATGAGGGAGGGGTGACCTGCACGGAGCGTCAAGTGCACCTACTCTTGCCACTTTGCTGGGCAGACTAGATGGACCATACTGGTTTTTATCTGCTGTCATTTACTATGTTACTATGGTAGGCAAGGGTAATCTGGAATTTTTAAGCTCTGTCTGCTCCATACTAAGGGCATTTGGGCTACTTGTGTCTTTATTGGAACCTCTCTGCTGATATGCCCTAACTTCAGTCTTTTGCTAGTATCCTTCAAGGATACATTGTTCCGAACCATGCGCTCTTGGGCGACTGTCGGCTCTCCCCTATTATCTAGTTTAAAAGCTGCTCTATCTCCTTTTGAAAGGCTAATGCCAGCAGCCTAGTTCCAACCCGGTTAAGGTGAAGCCCATCCCTTTGGAAGAGCTCTTCCTTTCCCCAGAATGTTCCCCAGTTCCTAACAAATCCAAAACCCTCATCTTTGCACCACTGTTTCATCCACGCATTGAGACTCTGGAGCTCTGCCTGCCTTTTGGGTCCTGCACGTGGAAAGGGAAGCATGTCAGAGAATGCTACCATGGAAGTTCTGGATTTCAACTTCCTACCTAAAAGCCTAAATTTGGCCTCCAGAACCTCCCTACCACACTTTCCTATGCCATTGGTACCAACATGTACCAAGATCGCAGGTTAATTCGCCAATGAGAGATTCTAGGTAAGTTGAGGATTGCCCATGTAATGCTTTAAAGATGATCATAGAGGACTTATATTTGACTCTGCTGTGTATAGGTAGCCAGTGCAGGTTTCTCAAAATTGGTGTGATGTGGTCACTCCTTTTTGGATTTGCAAGGTTGCGTGCTGCGATGTTTTGGGCCAGGTGTAGTTTGTGGAAAGCATGTTTGGAGAGTCCTTGGTATATACTGTTGCAGAAGTCCAGTATGGGGAATATGAGTGCTTGGAGTACAGAGCGGAAGTCTGAGGTTGCTAGAATAGGTTGTAGGTTGCGTAGGGTCTTTATTTTGTGGTATATTGATTGTGCAGTTTTGTTGATGTGGGGGGTGATTGGTCGATTGTTAAGCTCAGGTATTTTACTTCAAGTTTGGTTTCAAGTTCAATGATATGTGTTTTGATAGTTTTGGGGTGTGAGAGTGATTTGTTTCTGGAGATGTGAAGGATGTCCATTTTCTTTTGATTGATCTGTAGTCTGTGCTCAAGCAGCCACTGTGGTATTTCTTGGAAGCATGAAGAAATTTAGTGTAGTTTTGGGCTGCAGATTTTGTAGGGTGTGAACATCAAGATAACTATAGTCCCTCTTTTATCTGCTTTTTTTTTAATAACAATGCTTTTTCCATACTCCCCAAACGGGCCATACCAGAGGAAGCACTCTCAACCCCTCATCCCCCTCCCAGTCCAAAAACACCACCTCCTTCAAAGGGTGCCCACGAAACTCATGCACTTCTAAGTTAATTCAATACCTCTCTGGATTTTGATCATGCCACAAAAGGTTGTGCTTCCCTGTCGTATTGTCTCAGATCTGGTGACCCCAATCTCCCCTTTTCATAGGGCCACATCAAGGTCAAATATGCCACTTGAGGCCTCTTTCCCTGCCACAAAATATTTGCTATTGCCGCATGGACTGCCTGAAAAAAGGTATCAGGCACAGAACACAGAAGCATTGTAAACATAAACAAGACCCTGGGGAATACGTTTATTTTAAAGACATTCAGCCTCGTGAGCAAAGAAGCTGACAGCTTTCCCCCCCCCCCCCCACCACCTCTTCAAATCTTCCTTAAACTTCCCCAAGAGAGGTGGATAAAGCGTGTCATACAACTCCTCCAGATGCCTTCGCACCTCAACCTCCAAATACCTAAACCCACCCATGCCCCATTGAAAAAGTAAATGTGGCCAAAGGGCAGCCTCCAATTCTGTTGCAATATCTACTGGGAGCAGCATAGGCTTTGTCTAGTTAAACTTATACCCCAAAAGTTTGCTATACCATTCATATTCCCTCAAACACCAGCAGCGAGACCCAGGGGTGCTCCATAAATAACACTATATGATCTGCATATAACACTACCTTATATGCTCCAGCCCCTCCACCCATACCCTAGAAATATTCAGGTGCTGTCTAATTTGTTGGACAAAAGGCCCCAATACCAATGTGAATAGCAGGGGCGAGAGAACACATCCCTGTCTTGTACCCCTGCCTATCAAAAATGGTGCTGTCAAAGTGCCATTGATTCTAAGCCTAGCTAAGGGACATACAGAGCCTTGCTAGCCCTTGAAAAGCCAATCCCCACCCCTAGATGTCGGAGAAGCCTAAACAGAAATCCCCACTCCACTCTATCTAGGGCTTTCTCCACATCCAGGGCCAGGATTACTGCCAGACAAGCCTTCTGCCGAGATAAATGATGGACTAAACACTCTTCTAACATCCTCCACACCAAACTACCCCTAATGAGACTGATTTGATCCCAATGTACTCATCTCTTAGCCAAAGGTTTTGAAAATATCTTGGCACCGGCATTGAGTGTCAAAGGACTTCAGCACAACTCTAGTATCCAAAATCCCATTATAAACTGCAAAAGAATGGGAGCAAGCACCTGAAGCATTTTTTAATAAAATTCTGCTGGACAACCATCCTCCCCTGCCACCTTACCAGACACTAAATTACAATGAGATAGGTTCGCCCAGCGCCTCCCTCTCCCTCTCTTCCAGCACCAGAAGTTGTACCCCTCTCAAAAGCTCAGCAATCTCCTGCTCTCCCCTGAACCCATCTGATCTATATAATCCCTCATATGTCACAAATATCCATTCAATCCCCTTCGGATCCTCTACTACCGCCTCAACCCCATCCCTAATCCAGAATACCAACATCAGCGCTTCTCGCTGCTTCAACTGTAACACTAGTAATTTATCCATTTCCCCACTTTCTCATAGTGTTTTTGCCTTATCCTTCTCATTTGATATTCCACTTCCTCCATCAACAAAGCATTAATCTGACCCTAAAGCGCTAGTACTTCCAATGTAGAAGTCTCATCCCTCTTGCTGTTTAGGCCTCTGCTCTACCCTCACCAATGCCTCCCGAAGATCCTGGAGGGCCTTAGATTTTTTTTTTTTTTTTATGCAGAAATCTCAATCAGCCAACCCCATAGAACAACCCATAAGAACATATAAGATATGCTATATTGGGTCAGACCAAGGTCCATCAAGCCCAGTATCCTGTTTCCAACAGTGGCCAATTTAGGTCATACGTACCTAGCAGTTTCCCCAAAAGACACAGGTTCCACAATGCTTGTATTGGGTCAAGCATTGATATCCTGGGTCCCTTTTTAATAATGGTTTATGGACCTTTCCTCCAGGAACTTGTCCAAATCTTTTTTAAACCCAGCTACACTAACAGTCTTTACAACATCCTCCGGTAACAAATTCCAGAGTTTGATTACACGTTGGGTGAAAAAATATTTTCTCTTATTTGTCTTAAATAGTTTACCCTGTAGCTTCATTGCATGTCCCCTAGTCTTTCTATATTCTGAAATGTAAGCAATCGATCTATGTTTACCCATTCCACTCCATTCATTAATTTATAGACCTCTATCATATCTCCCCATAGGGTATTCAATGATACCTCCCTTGTATTACTGAACCTCAAGTAATCCTTAATCCCCTCCCCTAACGCATAGCACGTCCCCTTCTGAAGCAACAAACTTCTATTCATAGTCCAGCCCCTTGCCCCCCCCCCCCCCACAGATCAGAATCAATCGCCAGTTCAATTGATATGGGCGCATGATCTGACCAATCAAGCATCCCTATAGAACATACCCTCACCACAGAATTTTACCCCCTAGAACCTAAAAAAAATAATTGATCCTAAAGTAAGTATTGTATTTCTGCGAATAATAAGTATAGTCCTTCTGTCCCAAATGCCTTTCCCTCCAGAAATCACCGATTCCAAACTTTTGCAGAGAAAAGAAAACTTCTGTGTTCTTAACAAAGGCTCCCTCAGTGCCCCTCGATTGATCAATTCCCACATCTGGTGCAAAATTAAAATCCCCTTCTATAATAGTGGGTAAGCCCGTGAAACTCAAAAATGCACTAACACCTCTCTCAGAAACCCCAACTGCCTTGAGTTAGGTGTGTAGAAATTAACTATGCAGAACCTCTTCCCCCCCCCCCCCACCTGCACTTCTACTATAGCCACCCTCCCTTTCTTGTCCATCCATGTAGTTAACAGCTGAACAGCCAAAGTTTTCCTAAGTAATATCACCACCCCTGCACTGTTAGGTCTACCAGGGAAACTAACCACCTCCTCCACCTATGAGGCTTGCAACCGACCCATCTGAGCAGCTGAGAGATGCGTTTCCTGCACCAAAATTATATCAGCCAAACATCTCCACAACGCCAAGACTTTCTTCCTTTTCCTATAGGTCTGAGCCCCCTTACATTCATAGCCATCATCCTTAGCTTAGAACTTCCTATTGCCTTGCAAGCACCCAGTCCTTACCCAAAAGTAACCTCTCACACATCCCACTACACATTCCATAGCCACAATCAGGTCTGTCTCATACACACCATCCAAAACCCTAACAGCATGCGCACATCTCCCAACACCCCTCCCCCCCCTTCTGTGCCCCTTCTCATTATCTCAGCCCAGAATTGTCCAGTGAAGCAAGCCTCCAAACATACTCCCCTTAAACCACTCAATCAGGCCCACCCTCACCAACCCGCCCCCCCCCCCCAGGATCTTTCCCAGTGTGCTCAACAGAACAAAGTCCACCAAAACCCACAAGCAACTAGAATCTAACTACTCTAAGATCCGCCAAAGAGTAAATAGAGGAGAGATAACAGTGACAACAAGATCATAAGTCCACATTCTATAGTCACACTCCTCCAATCCTTTTTTTTTTTTTTTTAATTTCTTTTTTATACTGTGCTCTTTAGAATCAGTGCGGTTTACATGTATACTAACAGGTATTTTTTATTCCCTCGTCCCCGAAGGGCTCACAATCTAAGTGTACCTGAGGCAATGGAGGGTTAAGTGGCTTGCCCAAGGCCACAAGGAGTGGCCATGGGACTAGAGACCCCAGTCCCTCCGGCCTGAGGTTGCTTGTTCCCATAAGGGAATTGAACCCCCAGCCTTCCGGCCTGAGGTAACCTGTCCCAACCACTGAGCCACTCCTCCCTCTTGAAGGGAAGCTTTGATGTAGCCTCAGCAGACCAATTCCTAAGCCAGTCACCTCTGGGCTACCATGATGACAGTCAGCTTAGAGGAGATCCTGAGTAAGTCATATAGGATAACAGCCACAAACGAAGTTCCAGACTCCAAACGCACAATCTACAGGCTGTCCAGCAACTGCTGGATTCAACTTAAAAAGCACTCAGGTCACCATGTCTGGACAAATCCTTGCCCAAGGCCGAAACCGTGAAGACACCTTGAAGACAGTTTCAACTCATCTATCAGGAGTCTCCTTTAGCACAACACTAACTCCACTGGAATCATGTGCTTTGTCATTGACATGATCAAACTAGGGCATCCACATAAAGAATCCCGAGCAGCTGTTCGATCTCCCCTTGGGGTAGAAAATACAGCTAAGCGAGCACCTTAGTGCCCCTCAATCCTAGCTGAGAGAGCATGAGCTGCCACATGGGCTTAGGGAAGGGAAAGAAGCCAAAATGAACAATGCAATCCCTTACAGTATGAGATCCACTTGTGAAACCTACACTGGAGTGGGCTCAGCAGTGTCTAGAGCCACCATGGTATCCTGAATAAGAGTGGAGAGATCTTCCCTGTGAAAAAGACGAATCATTGATGGATCCCCTCCCTCCATCAGGTGAAGCTTTTCTTCCTCTGCTACCTCACCCAATTTGAGAGAAACACACCCCATAGGGAGTAAGGCTAGACTCTCGGAGGAATGGAGAGACCAAAATGACCGATGGGGCATTTCACTCCTTTACCATCAAAGGAGGAGACCCCAAGGGGCCCTGGGTCCTCTGACGGGGAGAGCGGGGCCCTAGACCACCCCCCCCCAGGGGGTTTGCTATGCAGCTACCAGTAACAAAATAACCCATAAGCTTTTTCAGGAGCTACTGCTCAAAGTCAGCTGGGAATGGGTCCTAGAGGACCCTGAAGGCCAGTAACTGTGGCCTTCTTACCATGCTCCCCTTCTACCAGGGCCATGTGGCCATTCAAGATAGCAGCCATTCCCCACTGGAGAAAAAATCATGGGAGATGTAACAGAGAGCTAGCAAAATTGGCGTCAGGCCTGGGGATTCTGAGTAGTTACTCTCCTGTAACAGGTGTTCACAAGGAGCAGCAGGAATCAGTTCTCACATATGGGTGACTTCGGCGCCGACGGAGCCCCCGTGCGGAGCATTTCCCCAGCTTTCAAGGAAAGCCTTTGGGACTGCAGCGCGCATGCGTGGTCCCCTTCCCGCCCAAGGGGCCATCTTGCTCAGTCTGATGACATAGCTAAAAAACAGCAAAAAACAAAATGAAGTATATGACTGCAACTCCAGGGGAGGAGGGAGAGTCGAGGAGAAAGAGTAGTTACTCACCTGTAACAGGTGTTCACCAGGAGCAGCAGGAATCAGTCCTCACTTATGGGTGACGTCGGCGCCGACGGAGCCCTCGCGGAGCAATTTTCCCCAGCTTTCGAAGAAAGCCTTTGGGCATTGCAGCGCGCATGCGCGGTCCCCTTCCCGCCTAGGGATGCCATCTTGCTCAGTCTGATGACATAGCGGCAAGACAGCAAAAGTTAGCAAAAATATGCAAAAAGAATGACTGCAACTCCGAGGGGAGGAGGGAGGGTAATGAGGACTGATTCCTGCTGCTCCTGGAGAACACCTGTTACAGGTGAGTAACTACTCTTTCTCCAGGACCAAGCAGGAAGTCAGTCCTCACTTATGGGACTCCCAAGCTTAAGGCTACCAGAGACCTCAAGCCTAAAAAGAGCTCCCTGAGGCTCAACAGTACAGAGGGAAGGAATCTTCACTGAATACGCATCCGGCCGGTAGCCAACGCCGGGGCCGGAGGGTAGGAGTTGCCTAAACCTCAAAGAGATTGTGGAGGACTGCCTGACCGAAAGCACTGTCCCTGCGGGACTCCCTTTCCAGGCAGTAATGAGCCGCAAAGGTCTGACCTGAAGACCAAGTAGCGGCACGGCAGATGTCTGCCAATGGAACAGAGCGGAGGTGAGCCACAGACGCGGCCTTCGCCCTGACCCGATGCGCCGTGACATGACTTTCCAAGGAGAGACCGGCTGCCCCGTAAGTCCAGGCGATACAGTCTGCCACCCAGATGGACAGAGTACGCTTAGAGACAGGTACCCCCAACCGATTGGGGTCAAACGAGACGAAAAGCTGGACCGCTTTTCTATGCTCTCGCGTACGGTCAAGGTAGAAGGATAAGGCTCTTCTACAGTCCAGGGTATGCAGCACTGTCTCAGCTCGGCTGGTGTGCGGCCTGGGAAAGAAGGTCAGAAGAACCACCTCCTGGTTGATGTGAAAGTGGGAGACCACCTTTGGAAGAAACTTGGGGTGGGTCCGCAGGACTACCCTATTCCTGTAGAACCTAGTGTACGGGGGCTCCGACACTAGGGCTTGTAGCTCACTCACTCGCCTCGTGGAAGTGAGGGCTACCAAGAAGAGAGTTTTCCAGGAGAGGAAACAAAGAGGGCAGGTAGCCATGGGCTCAAAAGGTGGGCAGGTAAGCCTTTGCAGAACCACGTTGAGGTCCCAGAAAGGGGCTGGGGGGCGCAACGGAGGCTTAAGTAGAAGGAGGCCTCTGAGGAAACGCACCACCAAGGGGTGCGAAGAGAGAGGCTGGCCTTCAACCGGTGAATGATGTGCAGAGAGAGCACTGAGGTGGACTCTGACAGAGTTGGATTTGAGACCTAGATTGGATAGGTGAAGCAAATATTGCAGTACCACCGATACTAAACAAGCGAAGGGGTCCTCAGCTCACTGAGAACACCAGACCGAGAAACGACGCCATTTGAGGGCGTAAGATTTCCGGGTGGAAGGTCGCCGAGATGCTAGGACGACGGCTTCCACCTCCGGGGGTAGCAGAAGCGGAGCTAGGACTACCCTTTCAGCAGCCAGGCCATCAGGTGCAGAGCCCGGAGGTTGGGGTGCAGAAGAGTTCCCTGATCCTGGGTCAGGAGATCGGGCTGAAACCCCAGAGGGAGAGGGGTGTCCACCGCCAGCTGTAGAAGCAGAGGGAACCACAGTTGTCTCGGCCACCGGGGCGCTACCAGGATCACGGAGGCCCTGTCCTGGACAACTTTGAACAATGTCCGGGACACCAGTGGCGTGGGAGGGAAGGCATACAGCAGACCCGTGGACCACGAGATGAGGAAAGCATCCGGCGCTACTCGAAGAGGATGAGGGTGCCGGGAGCAAAACCTGGGGAGCTGCCTGTTCAGGGGACTGGCAAACAGGTCCACGGTGGGAGAGCCCCACCGGAGGAAGATCTGCTGAACCACCGCGGGGTTCAACTTCCATTCGTGTGTTAGCAGGATCCGGCTCAGCTTGTCCGCCAGGCAGTTGTGCTGCCCTGGCAGGTAAACCGCCTTGAGGAGGATGTCGTGATCGACCGCCAAAGAGCACAGCCTCCGGGCTTCCTGACATAGAAGGAGGGAGCCCGTGCCCCCCTGTTTGTTCACGTAGAACATTGCCACCTGATTGTCCGTCTGCACCAGTACGGACTGACCGAACGTTAGGTGAGAGAAGGTCCGCAGAGCTAGGCGGATCGCCCGGAGCTCCAGGAAGTTTATCTGCTGGGCGGCTTCCCAAGGCGTCCAAAGGCCTTGAGTGCATGTCCCCCGACAGTGCGCCCCCCAACCCAGGAGGGAAGCATCTGTCGTGAGCACCCGGGACGGCGGTGGAGACTGAAAGGGCATGCCGAGCACTAGATTGGGCAGGTGAAGCCACCACTGCAGGGAGGAGACCAGACGGTCGGAAACCTGTAACGGGTCCGACAGCCTCCCTGTGGCCTGATGCCACTGAGAGCGAAGGCTCCACTGGGTATGTCTCATATGCAGACGGGCGTTCGGATTGACATGGACTGTGGAGGCCATGTGCCCGAGCAACTGCAGGAACTGTCTGGCAGGGGCCGGCGACTCGCCGCTGAACCCGCCAGCTAGGGCCATGAGCCTGTTGGCCCGTTCCAGAGGCAAGAAGGCACGAGCCCGCCGAGTGTCCAGCCGTGCCCCTATGAACTCGAGGTCCTGAGAGGGGAGAAAAGCGGACTTTTCGAAGTTTATGATGAAGCCCAAGTGCTGAAGCAGAGCCACCGTACGTTGGGCGGCCTGGGCGACCTCTGGAGCCAACGACGCCCGGATGAGCCAGTCGTCCAGGTATGGGAAGACGAAGAGGCCTTGAAGCCTCAGGAAGGCTGCCACCACTGCCAGGCACTTCGTGAACACCCTGGGAGCGGAGGACAGGCCAAAAGGCAGCACTCGGTACTGATAATGATTCCCTGCCACCACAAACCTTAAGTATTGTCGGTGGTCCGGATGAATAAGGATGTGGGTATAAGCATCCTTTAGATCCAAGGAGCATAGCCAATCTCCCCGCTGGAGGTAGGGCAGGAGGGTTCCAAGGGTAAGCATCTTGAACCTTTCCCGCTGCAGAAACTTGTTGAGGTTGCGCAAGTCCAGAATGGGCCTGAGGCCTCCTGTTCTCTTTGGAACCAGGAAGTACCTCGAGTAAAACCCGTGACCCCACAAGTGTTGGGGCACTGGCTCCACTGCCCGTTCTTGAAGCAGGCTTTGCAGCTCCTGAAGGAGTACGTCCTCGTGCAGCGGGGTCTGGAAGGTTCCCCTGGGAAGTAGAGGGGAAGCACCTGGTGAAAACGCAGGAGGTAGCCCTTATGGACCACCTGCAACACCCAGGCATCGGATGTAATGGCTGACCACCTGTGAGCAAAGTGGGTCAGCCGACCCCCCGTGCTGGCATAGTCAAAAACCTCCACCCTGCTGGGCCGGGGCCTGCATGGTGGGTTTGGGGGCTTTTTGCTTCCGGGAACCGTTACCCTGTCCCCTAGGCCGCTGCCCCTGAAGGGGGGTAGTGGCCTGACATTGTGGTCGGTGATGCGTATAAGCAAACACTTTCCTCGGGTAAAAAGGCTTTTTGCCCGAGCCCTTCTTCTTCTGTGAAGGGGCAGAGGACTTCCTGAAGAGGCGAGTCCTGGTGAGAGTCTCGGACTCGAGCTCCGCCGCCTTTTCGGCCATGGGTTTGCCGAAGAGGTTTTCCCCTCGGCAAGGAACATCGACCAACTTGTCCTGCACCCATGGCTCGAGGTCGGATGATTGAAGCCAAGCCTGGCGGCGAGCCCCGATGCCGGCTCCGGCTACCCGAGCCGATGCCTCGAAGCCATCATAGGCCGCCCGAGAAATGAACTTCGAACATTCTCGAATCCCAGAGGATAAGACCTGGAACCGCTGCAAGGGTTTCTCGGAGAGACCGGCAGAGAAACCCTCAATTTCTTTCGCCAGGTCTCGGAGGTACATACCCATATACAGCTGATATGTCTGGACCCGACAAGCAAGCATAGAGCCCTGGAAGCACTTCCTACCGAGGGCGTCCAGGTTCCGGGCCTCCTTACCCGGGGGCACCAAGGAGTGCATCTTTTGACTCTTAAGTCGATGCATGGCCGACTCCACCACCATGGAGTGGTGCGGGAGCTGCGCCTTATGGAACCCGGGGCTCTTGCGGACTCGATACATGGAATCGACCCGCTTGCTCAACACTGGCGTAGAGGCTGGGCTCTCCCACATGCGGAAGAGAAGCCGCTCCAGCATCGGGGGAACCCGTACAGTGAAGGCCTCCCTCGGGGGGGAGTCGTATTGAAGGGCCTCGAGCTCCTCGGCTCGGGGTTCCTCCTCCGGATCCGCGGGGAAGGCCAAAGCCTTGGCCATGCCCCTCACGAAGTCGGAGAACCGGGTATCCTCCGGGGGGGACCGCCTCCGAGGCTCCGACTCGGGCGAATCGGAGGGGACGCACCGTGTCTGGAAAGAACAGGGTGACTCGTCCTCCTCCGTGTCCCAGCCCGACTCCTCCGAGGAGGAATCGAGCAGTTCCGCGTGGGCGGGGCCCGGGGACCGCCGGCGTCGAGGACCTCGGTCCCGAATGGGAAGCCGAGGGAGACCTAGGTCGAGGATCGACTCGAGCTCGCATGGACTCGAGGATCGACTCGGCCTCCGGGGTCGACTGGAGCGTCGACGTCCCGGTGGTCGGGGCAGATGCACTGGCGAGGCCGGTGATCCATGCCCGCTGCTGGTCCATGAAGGCAGATATACTGCGCTCCAAGGACGTCAGTCTGAGATCAAGCTCAGAAGACCCAGCAGCCGCCGACTCGGGTCTGACGTCGGTTCATCCGTGGGGAAGTCCAGGAGAACTATAGCACTCATGTGTCTAGGAGACTCCACTTCGAGACGAGGAAGCTTCGAAGGCCTTTCCCCCTCCGACGGCCCGGGGTGTCGGGCCGGGCTAGGTGACCTGTCCCTCGAGGGACCGGGGTCGCCTCCGACCTCCACCCTCACGGGCTTCTTCTCCCGCCGGTGTTCCCAGCCGGGGGAGCCCCGCACAGAAGAACTCCGACGATGCTCCGAGCCGGAGCCACGAGGCGTCGAGGCCTCTGACGAGGTCCGCGCGGAGTCAGAGAAGATCCGATCCCTTTGCGACTGCCGGCTCCTGAGCGCCTTCGAGGACATCTTGCTGCATGGGCCGCAGCTCATAGGGTCATGCTCGGCCCCGAGGCAGCGGAGGCAGCAGTCATGCATGTCGGTGAGAGACATGAGTCTGATACAACTATCACACTTTTTAAAACCACTGGCGGCCATCGGGGGAAAAA